>CM032885.1:6570031-7888365 GCA_019176425.1 Megalops atlanticus | reverse complement strand
TAACGGCAGAAAGATTAAAATGGCACTGTATTCTCTTGAGAAAGGTGTTTTTCCTACCATCTACAGCTACATTATGCAGGTGTTTTAATTGATACAAGTAATTGCACAGGACAACACATTTTATTCATTTACTCAGTAGACATACATTATTCATATTAGCCACAATTAGAGAAAAAATCAAAATTCTGTATGACCAATTCAGGCTCAGAGGTAGAGTTGATTTTCTCAACACTAATCGGGTAGATGTTTTTTTCAATATGTTCTTAATGGTTTTGCCCCTTTTTCTCCATCGTGGGATTGCCAGTTACACTACATTAAGCTCGCCCCTCCATAACATCCTCAATCTGCAAGATGAATTCAATGCTCACATGCAGTCAATGGGTATTTTTCACAAGACAAGTCCCACAATGCACACAGCAGAGCAGAGTGAATGCCAACTGGATAGGTCCATCTCTACTGATGTCATCTGAGTGACTCACAGGTGCCTAACAAGCTTCTAGAGGGTGCCAAAGCGGCAGGAAAAGGGGACCCTAGCCAACAAAATGCACCCTACTGTAGCAGAACTAAGCCAATTGTGTTTGGATGCAAGAATTCTTGTCTTCTGACAAGCATTGAAGACACTTGCTTAGAAGACGCTATTATCCAGAGTAATTTGTACGGTGTGAAACTGTTACAAGTCCATTGGGCATACCTGGGAATCAAACCTACAATCTACAGCCCTGCTCCTTCTCACTATGCCACACTGCTGCTGCAGACAGCACAATTCTCCGATATGTTTAACTACTGAATAAGACCATTACCTGCAGGGGGCAATGTTGAGGTGCCTCTTACCTGGAGCACATTGACCAGGATCATGGAGTTTGTCACTTGACCATAGAGCTCCTGCTGCTTTGCAGCAAAAGATAAGTTAATGAGTGTCCAGGCCACAATTCCAGGTCTCCCATTGAAGAAGAGCTTGAAGTCAAACCACTTTCCAATGCGTGGATTGAACTCAATTCCCATCATATAGTTGTAAAAGAAATTCTGAGTGAATTTACTGCAAAAAAAAAAAAGATATCCATCATATCGGCCCAGATCATGCGTTCATCTATTTTACCATCAACCTATCAATAATTATATCAATATGTTGTCTGGGCACATTGTGTGTGCCTTTCTCAGCATGGAGAACAGCATACATACCAGTCTTCTGGGTTGGTGGGGAAGAGGTAGGCCTTCACAAACACAAATGTAGACACAGCATACCCAAGGATGTTAGTGCACCAAAGCAGAGGGGTCCAGTTATCAAAGATGATGGTTGGGGAGAACCAATGAAAGTGATATGCATTGGCAAACCACAGGGCATGGGTGATGATCCAAGCCTGCAGGCCATTGATCTGGTACTGGTTTATAAGACCTGCAAGGCAAAGAAAGCAAAGAGGTTTTTTACTATTGCATTATTAATTTGGGAAGGACAGGGAGAGCTCACAAAGATCTTCTTGAACAAAGATTTTCTTTTTGGGACATCAGCAGAAGGGTTTTTGCCATATAATACCCCTTTTCTATATTTACCCGTGATCGCTGTAAATGATAATGGTAACAATTGCCAGTGTAATTATTATAGTAACAAGCATGGTGGACTATGTCGCTGAACACATATTTCTCCTCCCCAGCTAGTGTGCCTCTATGTGTCATTTGTTGACTGTCTCAGTTGTTGACCTGCCACTCTGCAGTGGAAACACAGACTGTGACATGACTTGCATTGGCCAGGCAATTAAAGAAAAAAAAAAAAAAAAAACAGATCCTTCAATACAAAACTCACTACGTAGAGCAATAGAAATGATGTAACATGCTATGCTATCAGTGACAGCATCACTATCTTAGTTTCACCTTTACCTGCAGGAGTGCGAGCTCCATCCTGAACCCCACCAACATATCCAGGCAGGAATTTGTGCGTGACATCAGGGATAAACATATAGAGCACCACCTTGTGGAAGAAATTTGGTGCTCCGTTAGCGTGACTTGGCATGACTTTTAATCAAGTTCATATCAAAAAGAGCCATTTTACAGATGGTTGCTGACAACATTCAAAGCTGAAGAGACGTAACTTGCATGTTCTTGCATATTCCTGTCCGTACCTGAAATGACACCCAAATGGCATAGATCTTCGCGGCGGCCCACGTGAAGGAAGGGGCCCTGTTCCAGATGGACAGGAGGGTGGCCTTGCCGCTGTACAGGTCTATGAGAGGCTGGGTGACAGAGCACTCGTACTGATCACAGGCCATGACAAAGAAGAAAACTATGAATGGGGCCAAGCAGAGGAGGAGGACCACACTGATGAGGGAGAACCAGTCCACCTCCCTGGGGAAGACCAGCAAGGAAATGTTAGCTCACAGCAGGCCCAAATCCCACTTTGTTTAGAGACTTGAATGATCATTTTCACACTCATAAAGGGGTGACGCTAGCACAAAGTATAAATCAACATAGTTAACACTAAGAATGAGCTGCACTTCCCTATACAAGCTTCGTTCCTGAATCAGCTATTACACAGAATTTGTAATGAACTGACATCTGACTGGCAGATGGACTTTTGCTCTGTGCTTAATAACCGTATCTAAGCAAATATCAAACAAAATGAGACATGACAGTGACTTGATATGGGTGAAAATGGTATTCATCTTTTACAAAACACAGCATCAATTGCTATTAATTAAAAATGAAAGTGGTTACTTTTATGAGGCAAAGAAGTTTAGAAACATGCTATATTACCTTAATTACACTAGCCTATGTCTACCTCCTCGTAAATCTCTGGCTTAAGTTTATACTTATTACAAGGGAGGATCCTCAAAGAAGATCCAGAACATTAGAACTGTAATCTTTAGCTGCAAAGGCCTGCAAATTGCCAATATAGTTCTGTAGGCTCACCAGGCTCTTCCCCATTGGCCTGCATCCACCTTTTCACCCTGCCCCAGCCCGTTGGAACTGGCCTTGGTGCGTCTCTGAGTAGCCACTGTGGGCTCGGTGGCCGTCATTGTCCCTGCTGGAGAGAGGGGTACAAGTGGTAACACACCCAGAAACTCCAGGGGAAAACACTATCAGAGTCTACAAAATAAGGATGCACTGGAAATTGGAAGTGAAACACACTGCATTGGTGGCATTGCTCTGGCCAAAGAGAAAAGGGAGGAAATCATGAAAGATTGTATCAATGTGTATCAAACACTAATGTTATAGTATAAACTACAAATTAAGATTGCCATATGTTGCAAAATGCAGTTAGCGATTAAAAACTACATCAAAACAATATTCCACCTAGAAATAATTCCCTCCAAGAAAACTTCATAACATGATTAATTATAACATGAATGAATGTGTTCTTTTCCTTTCCTTTCTTCAGATATCAAACCCCTAGCTGTGCCAATATTCATGATCTAACACGGGTTTCAGTACCATATAAATAAAAAAAGATCCATAATTAGCTTTACTCTAACTAGCTAGGGTCTACATAAAGTGAGGAGACCAAAATTAACAAGTTGCACTGATTACATGAAACTGCTAATGAATGTAGTACCTAGCTTTAACATATTTCATCTCATGCCAAGCTGCTTCCACTACCGATTCCTTTTTGGTTGATATTACCCCATTAATTTGTGGGTAGATGTGTCAAACATCATGATTTATACTCTTCCACACGTTTGTCTGGTTTTCATGTAAGTCATTAGTCACATTCACAACTCATAGAATTACAAGAGCCAAGATGATTACATTATGCTGTATCGAGTCTTCCGAACACCTCCAGGTTATTAAAAGCAATCATAAAAAGGAAACTTACTTTTTATATACTAATATAGCAATAGCAATTAAAAATATAGAAAGAACAATGTTATTTACACCTGTGTTATGTATCCTAATTAACATGGGAAATATGTCTGACCATAAAAAACAGACTTTGACTTTTCGTCAAACCTTGACAAGCCCTCAGTAATCAAGATAAGTCAATGCTGGAAACACGTGTTCAGGGTTCTCAGAATTTATTAACAGGGGAAGATTATGATACTCCAGAGACAGGGTTATCCGCCGTATTCTAAGGCAACTTCCCCTTTACAACATGATTCAACAATAGCACTTTGCTATAGCACTCACTGACAACAGACCTACACTTTTATGGGCAAATTTTTAAAATAAAATTACTCAATAAAAATAGTCTGACATTATACAAGGTGAACTGCTTTCAAAGTGACTTTTACTGCACTTTTTACAATAGGCACTTCTGGGGAGAGAATGGGGACTGGAGGTGAGAGGAGGAGTCACCATGCAAGGTAGGACAGAGTGGGGATGCTTAATCACATTTGGAACTGTCACGCCTGAGTCCAAAAAGAAAAACATGACAATCAGGGACATCTTGCATCTCCACGAGAGGTCTACTTGATGACTAAGATAACCATAAAAGAGGGCTGGCAGATATTCATTTAAAAACTGGTTTTACAAAATAACCGGAAGTCATTTTTTGCTTGGGTGTAAGCTTTTACAAAGTATGTCTAAGTGTTTCAATGAAGTCCTCTGTATGATGTTTTGTTTTCTACTGCAACATCTCTTCACACTAAAAGTATGAGTAAGTCCATGAAAATGATCCCTTTCAGTCAAATCAAAACATGGCAGACAGCTGAATGTGCCAGACAAACTGACAACTACTCTGACAAATGAGGATAGGCATAGGTGATCTAGCAGGTAAGTGTTCACTACTGTCAACACACCCTGTCCATCAGACAAACAAGAAACTAAAACTTCAAAGGCATGTGTTCATACTTAGTTACTGTGATTAACATTACAGGGCAGCAGTGCAGTGGCAGTATAGCACAGTGGTAAGGAGCAGGGTTTGTAACTGAAAGATTCCTGGCACTGCTGCTGTACACTTGGGCAAGGTACTTAACCCTGACTCACCTCAGTAAATACCCAGCTGAATTAAATATTTACAGCTAAGGAGCTTCATCATGGCTGCCCAGAAACAAAACCTAACAGAACACCCTCGGTCCACTTTAGAAAATATGATCTCAACCATAGGCGTCATTTATGCTGGGGACATGTCCCCACCACTTTTTGTCGTGGCCCATTTCGTCCCCACCACTTTTTGAAAACCTTTAGTTAATTGAACCCGTCATTGTCCCCAGCACTTTTCAAAACAAACTGACGCCCATGATCTCAACCCATAGTAATGGTAAGGGTAGAATTTTGGCTCTATACAATTTGCTACTGTCTGGCTCAACCGAATCCTCTGTGTATAAACTGAATTCTTGGAAGGAAGATATTCGGGAGGATGTATCTTTGGACCAATGGAGTAGTATCTGTATTAAGGCTCAGACACAGACTGTGAATACTCGGCTCAAACTTTTGCAATACAATTGGTTGATGCGAACATATCTAACCCCTGCTAAGTTAAATACATTTAATAGGACAAATTCAGATTTATGCTACAAGTGCAATGATGCTAAAGGGACTTTGTTTCATTGTCTGTGGGACTGTAAAAAAAAGGTATCACATATGATATTCAAAATTGTATCAGTACAATTACCTCTCCAACCCCAAGTCTTTATCCTGGGGTTGTACCCAATCAGTCTTCATCTAAAGAAAAAAGTACAACCACTTATAGATATGTGCTTGTTGCAAGCAAACGCCTGATTGCTCTTGCCTGGAAAAGTGTGAACAGGCCTAGTATTGCCCAATGGCTTAGGGAAATGTTATCTTGCCTAACAGTGGAAAAAATAACATGTATGGTTAAGGGAAAACAAGAAAAGGTTTGGAGTCCATTTCTGGACTTTGTTAAGCAGAATGATATGGGTGAAATATTGTCTAATGAAGGGAACTCTGGGTAGTGTACTACACTTTGTGAGCATGTGGGGTGGTGGACAGTGTTATCTGATTAGCTTAGGGCGCTGTGTTTTATCTGAATTATGTCCCAAATGCATTCTATGATACAGTGGATCAGACCACTGTAAAATGTAACTTTGTTCATTTTGTAACACCTCTGTTTTGTCTTAGATGCTTCTTTTTTTTGTTTTGTTTTGTTTCTTTTTTTGTTTTTGTTGCTGTTAACTTTTGTTGAGGTAATTGCTGTTTGTTTGACTTATGTTTGTTCTGTTTGTTGTTTTTCATGTAATACTTTGGTTATATATGTCATGTAAAAAAGAAAATCAATAAACATATTGTTAAAAAAAAAAATACCCAGCTGAATAAATGGGTCATATGTAAAAATTGTAATCCATGTAAGTCACTCTGGATAAGAGCGTCTGCTAAATGACAATAAAGTAATGCAATGTAACATTACTACTAAGGCCCATATAACAGTACAGTATGTTTTTAAAAACGCTGATGTATATAATTATGTCATTTATATATATGCATATTTACAAATGCGGTCATATTGTCATATTTATCATTACTTTTCCTCATAACTGCCAACAAACAAAACGGGATGATGTTCTTTTAACTTAATTTGTGTAGCAGCTGATCTGCCACGGCTGCTGAATATAGCCTTGATGAACATTTAAAGCTGAAACAGACACAAGGCTTCCAAAACACTCCTAAACGCAGATGTAATTTCAACTACTTCGACCATTTTATCCGCATTTAAAACGCAACATTACGGGATAATAAATGAACGTTGCTGCTGGGGATCCTGTACCATTAAAATCAAGCGTCACGTAAGAACCGCTAGCTACATGCCATTCGATCTTGATTAGGCCTCTTTATTACAGTCACTCTGGTTGTTGTTACTGGTGCACACGCCTGTGGTTAAAGTATTACTGAAGTGGTTCGTGATAGTCCACTAATAGAATCTTTCCAGCAAACACGCTCAAAATCAAGTCTTCCTAGGGAAAGAAAGTTCAGCTAGCTAGCTACCTAATCAACATTAGAAAAAGCTCGCTTAGCTAATGGCCCACAACTGTTATTCTACTGCAACTCTCGCAAAGGACTAAAGGCAACGTCTTCATTTATACCACTGACAATGATGAGCATTTGGGTTTTAGCTATAACGTCACTGTAGGCTGATGAACATATTCTTCTAGCTAGTTCACACTGTTTATACAATTATAATTGGAACAATGACGAACATATGGGTTTTAGCTATAACGTCACTGTAGGCTGATTCTAGCTAGTGCAAACTGTTTATACAATTACAATTGCAACAGCTCTACGGTTTATTGCATCAACATCACAGTTAACCAGCTGCCATAAAATACATTTCGGATTATACTCAGCTCCAATATGGAGTAAAAGATACCACACGAAGGAACGGTTTTTATTATTTTGATGAACTGAGAGGAAATTCATTTGCAACCTTCCTAGCTACCTAGGTACAGTACTGTACAAGCTAGTCAGCGAAATCTCAACTTTTGCATGTAAATTGAACAAAAGGAAACGTCAAATGAAATCATATATACTCACTTTTATATCTTCCAGAGAGGCAGCTTTTGTAACAGCTGGAGCTCAGTTTCGGCCGACGCTTGCGAAACGAGCGCAGCACAGTAACATGCACATTCGTACCGCCCTCCTAATGAATATGTTAATTTAAATAGGGCGTCTGACCAGTACCGTCTCAGCTAGGTAGACGCCATACCGCCGCTTCATCTCGGGATTGGACAATGGCCCTCAAACCACTAGCTTCTGATATTAAGGGACTTGCACATGTGCCCTGTGGACCTGTTGTGTTACAAAACGGGTATGGAACCTTTTGTTTTTCACTTGATAGATTACATCTCTGCATTGCATTGTACAATGATTTGTTTTGAATATCTCTCAATCTAATGCTATTTTTTGCCAACACCATGTCAGCCATTGCAGTCTCTAGCTGTACAGTGAAGAGATGCTGTCTACCACCAGCAAAGAGTCTTCTTTCAACACTGTTATCTAATATGTAGTTCCACATGCTTCCATATGGGGCAACATTTCCAGTTTTGCATACATATAAAATATATCTATGCTTAATTTAAGAAGTTCACTCTTCTGTATTCACTTACATGTTGCATTGCATACGGTGTTGCATGATGCTGCACATATGAGGACAGCAGATAGCACAACACAGCACTGAATAACATTCCCTTACCTACTCTGATTTCAAATGTAAAATGACTAACGTCCGAAGATAGAGGCCACATTGAAAGGACTCAAGTTGTGCCCAGCTTCCCTCATGCTCGACCCATGGTCAATAAAATGATCAACCGCCTTTGCAGAAATATCATTAGAAAAGTTTTACTTTACTGTAAGAGCTCAACTTTTCGGTTGAGCTCTTACACTTCTGCTGTCTGTTTCTGTCTCCTCTCTGCTCCACTTTCCACGTTCTGCAACAATGAAGAGTTCATCTGTGGCCTCTTTCATTCATGCAGTATTTCTGACTGATAATTGAACAGTGTATCAATTTCAGTTTGTAAGGATAAAGTGCAAATGAGGGAACTTGACAACTGGAGTCTGATATTTGAAGTCATGTTTCCTATGAGTACAGGAGATGTCATCATGACAACTGCAGTGTAAGATGAAGAGGTCTGGGAAGTGTTTTTCAAACTGGAATTGCAGTATGAGTGAATACAAGTAAAATTCCTCAGATGCGGTTTAGGGTTTTGATAAGTTTACCTCAACTTTTGATATTTGTATGTATACTTTTAAACATAGTGCGTAAACAATTGAGGAAAACTATAATACTTATCAGAAGCTTTTTGAATGATCAGAACTGTCTAAAATTTTTATTCTTAAAAGCTATGAAGCTATTAATAATGCTATTTGGAGAGGACTAACTTAAGTAAAATTCTGCTCACTTAAAATATGCTGAGGTTACCAGTGATGTAGCTACATTATATAATGATTTATAAAATGATTATATCATGATTTACAAAATATGATGACGGTTTTCTCAGATTAGTGCCTTAGAATGATCCCATCAGTTTAGCCCCTAGAACAGTCACTCATTGCAAATGACACCACTACTCAAACTGCATCAAACAGTTGAAAAATTCTGTCTTTGTTATCCTATAGATTAGATTGGTAGATAGATTGATTTGGGCTTAGAAAAGAAATTTTCTTTTGGCACTTCGGCTCAATAGTACTGATATGCACAGCTGGTCCTGGGCACCCTGGGCAACATACTCCGTAATACAGAATGACTGTAATACAGATCCATTTGGATTAAGGCCTATTTCTTGCTTTGTTTTCATGGATTGCTTTGGTAATGGAACCTTAGGATTTACTTTTTAATACTATCACTCAGGATAAAACATCACATTTTCTTCATTGGGCAATGTTACTGATTCAACAGTACTGACAGCAGTACATATTCACATTACCGTGTCCCATGCTTACATGTGTAGTTGATTCAGAGAGTATAGATTGCTTTTTAGGTGACACAGATGGATAAACAGTTCTTTGCAATTATTGGCTTGGCTCAGCATGCTTTCATGGCTCTGATACCATCTCATCTGATCACAGTTTTGAAAGAAAAGGAGGGCTGTGTTATATGTGACATTGTTTATATTTGGTGACCATACAGCAGGATAATGAACAGATTTTAATGATTCATACATGAAACCCCAATCTACATTAAAAAACACACCTTCACATGTACTGTTGTGAACAATTATTTTATATATAATGTTGTGCTGATTACTGAGCAAACAATTCTGCAATTTGGAATTTCTTTGCTAACCCAACCAACATCAATATCATGGAAATAAAGCATGTGAAATCATGATGTGATATTTGGCCAAACTGAATCTTGACTCTTCAGTTTTCTCAAATGCTTAAACAATTTTCTGAAACAATATCTACATTCTGACTGCTTTCTCACAAAATGCAAACATGAAGTACATGCAAAACAGTAAACACAGATCTCTGCAATAGACACAAAATTAAATCAAGTAAGTCTTGTTAGCCAAAATGGATAATAGCATTTTATCCTGAATGTTCCCATATTCATTTATCCATGTTCTCCTTGTTCAAATCCTTTCCTGAAAAATGCTTTAACATTCAATACATCAGCCCTTATATGGGGTTACAGGGAGTTCCATAGTCTAGTTGAAAAAAACTGAAAATATTCATTTCATTTTTTTTTTCTTTTGGAAGCTCTATACAATATTTATACATGTTGAGAGATAACAGCTAATGAGGTTTGACTTTCTTGTGTCATGAGATATATTTTATTTCAAGATATTCCACTATATTTCATTTCAGTTAGGGTCTGGCAGATCAATAGCACTACAGTAATTGTGCTATTACAGAACTATGTAGGATAACTCGGACGAGGGCCAGATTTGAAAAACACCTGCCTCCCATTCAGACCAAATTAATTCATTTATTCACAGTTGAAATCAATCAATCCCACATGCTTTCTGATTTACCTCACAAGTGCATATTATTATTGCTAAGCTGTTCAATGAACAATTACTTATATTAAATGCATATAAATATTAGGCTTCAAATACTGGTGTTAATATTGGTCAAAAATGGAGCAAGACTAAGCAGACAACGAAAACAAGGTGAACTTGCAAGAGGAAGACTGTATGTGTGGTGGTATAGCAAGGTGGAGGGAAGGGGAAAAGGAAGGCATGCAATGCTTTGTTTTTCTACAAGATGTCATATTGCAAGAGATAATATCAGATATGATGTGAAATGTAGTGGCCAAACAGAGAGAACAGACCAGATAGCCAGTGACACATTATAATACTGTGAAATTGTTTTTGTATTTTCTCCTCTATTTTTCCTTAATTGTCTATACATTGTGACTGCAAATAAACAGACTTTGATCAGAATCTGAAATTCATGTATCAAAATATGTATGAACATCACCACCATGGGGTATGATCATAAACACACAAAAATTATGCTGGTCGTGTTTTCTCCTTACTATTGCAGTGTGAAATTGGTGCTTAGTGAAAGCCATGTATATGATATGTGTGCATTACTTTGATGCAAACATTTAATTTGAGGCATGTTAACATAGTTTTGAAGCCAGTGTTCCACAGGATCAGAAAGGTTTTGCTCAAAAAACAAACCATTTTGAGCATTGTCTTAATAGTGTGTCAATACTTTGTTGACTATTTGCATTTCCTTTGTGTATTGTACCATCATTGTTTGTACTAGACAAAAATGTTTATATAATTTCATGTAATTTGGAAATTTGCTCAATAAAACGTGAGAATTTTGTATGTGTCAACATCATTATTAGCAGCAGCACTTTATGTATACACAATATAATCACAGTAACTCTTCACCAGTATCAATTTTCAGGTATGACTGTGTCATACTGATGCTGAAACATTATTTTGGGTATTTTGGGTGCTTATATAAAAAAGCTGATAAAGACAGATTTCCATTATGTAACACTGGTGTATTGCTTGATAGATTTTGGATGCTTTAGAAACATGTAAAATGTTTTGAGCATCTTAGTACCTTTGGCAGCTGAAACATTTTGTGTTTCCAAGCCAATTCTACTGTTGTTCACAACAGGTTTGCAATCAGTTTTTAAAAACTGTAGAGTTCTCTTAGGTAAAAATGCTTAGTAAAAAAAGTGTTTAGTTTTGTAATTTGTGTGAAAGCAGTGGCCATGTACAATTAGTTTTGTATAAATTATCAAGAAATTAGACATCTGTGTTACCTATATTGAGAGCATGGATTTCAGTTTGCAGAAGTATACCAAATCATTTAAGAAATACTGAAATGCAAAAAGTCCATGATCCATGATTCCATTCTGCAATGATGAGACAAGTTCTTTGGTATATGACCATTAGGGGGCACTGAATCAGTTGTGTACAACACCCACAAAGGAAACATTTAATATGGAATTCAAATTTACAGACTGAATCACTTGGGAAATTACTGATATTCTTTGCAAGATAATGTCAATATGTAAAAAAAGTTATTATTGTGTAATTGTGAGTACCCTTCTTTGAGCCATTTGTGTGACAAGGAGAAGAGTCACCCAAAAGCAGAGAGGACCCAAGTCTCAGGAGTTTCAGTTCAAAATTAAAGTTGTCTTTACTGGAGACTCACAGAATACAAATGGCTTGGGCAAAGGAACACAAACAAGATATGGCAACTCAAAAACAAGCAAGGAGAGGAACAGAGGGCAGAACTTAAATAACAAAGAATAGAGGTGCAAACAATAACTGAGACACATGGACTAATTGAGACATACGAAACACAAGGGAATTATGTGGCCATCTGGTGGCCAACCTGGGAAGCAGCAAATTACTGATGAAACACCGCTCCTTAACCTGCTCCTTGACCACCTTCACCACTACACTGCCATCCCAGGAAGGAACACATACCTTCATAGAGCTAGGTTTAGTTTGGGTCAGATCAGGTTACTTTTGGGTTTCAGTTTCAGGCCCTTGCAAATCTCCTAAGTCTCAGATCTATATATGATATGCATGATATCTGCAGCTATGGAGGGGAACACTGTTACCCATAAAACCTGACCTGAATGCTCTCAATTTTTTCCATCTTTAAGCTTTCTTATACAGTTGTGGGATGCTTACACTCTCTGACTGGGGAGAGCCCATCCCAGAGATACAAGGTTCTGAAGGCCACAGAGATCCCAGCTTCAATCCAGTCACAAAATTCATCCCAGTGATGAAGTCCTGAGCTGAAAGGAAATCCCACATGTTACACACAGGATGATTAACTCATCCAATAACAAACCTGAATGATGGGAAGTGTGTGTCTGTGTGTGTGAGGGGGTTTCCTGCCGCACACAGTGGTGACACACAGGAGATTCTTGCACTGGGATAACCCCACTTTACCCCTGACTGCTCTCATTGTGTCATCCACAGTTAGGAAATCAGCCTCATACACTGTGCTTTGTCTCCAGGAAAGAAAAAGAGGAAACCAGGAGCAACTGTTAGACAGAATCACTCGTACATGACATGATTACGTTCACCAGTGTGCAAACAAACTGGAATTCTGAAAGCCGGTTCTCATCCATTTCTGTAGGACAATTATCATAGCCACTGTATGTGATTTTTACTTCTGAGTGGTGTTATTTTTTATTTCTTCACCATTTTGTTCATGTGAATGAAACTGCTTGCTTGCCCCATCCTGCCTGTTGGGTGTAGTGCAGGCACACAGTGTCTCCACGGTCTGGGCGTTGAACAGGTTGGTGGTGCGGCCATGTACAATTTTCCCCATCCTGAACTTGAACAAACAGCTCCCAAATGAAACAAACAAAGGCGTGTCGCGATCCTTCAGCAGCTCTAAGCAAACAATTTGAAGAAGGGTGTTCACTTTTGCTGGACTAATGTGTGAACATAATGCAGCTTACCTTCTACACGTGACTACTCCACTGTGAGCATCCAGGAGCAGTAAATGCTAATAGTGTTGGAAGTCAGTAGTTAATACCTACATTAACTTCATGTTGCTGAGCAATGCAGCTCACTTCACAAGCCTCTCATCACTAAGTGAATAATGTATGTGTATATATATATATACACACATATATATAGATAGATAGATATATAATGTTTCGTGCCTTGAAAAAATATTCGGCCCCCAACCTTTTTTTCACACAAATGATTTCCACAACCTGAGATTTGACTAATTAGACTGAGACCTTATAGAGAGGGAAGGTATTTATTCTCATGAAGTAATTCTGAACAGGTGATCCACTAATTTCCTACACAGGTGGAGAGCGTGAACAAATTGGATGAGTTTATAAAACAATATCTTGCACGTGAACAAGGTTAGCCTTATAATTATGAAGGATATGCATACTTTTTAAATCTCAAAGTTTTAGTTTTTTTTTTCTAAGTTTAATTTATTCTAATATATTTTAAATTTGGAATCTGAGTATTGGGGGCTGAATACTTTTACAAGGCACTGTGTGTGTGGGTGTGTGTGAGTGTGTTTCAGTTTAACGCAACAGCTATTTAGAATTTAGAATATTTTTTCAAAGGATGGGGTAACACAGTTAGCTAACCACATTGCAGGCAGCTAGTGAGAGCAAGCACAGTCTGAGCAGTTACTGTACTTCTTTGTCCATGATTATTATTGGCAAAGAATGATGATGATGATGTGCACTCCAGATTCAACCTTTTTTTTTGCTTCTACCAATCCTCACACCTTTGCCAGCCACGTGGATACTTATATAATTACAGTGGAACATCATTCCAAGTCCACACTTGTTCAAGGGTGGGGTGAAAATTACTCCCATTTTGCATTCAGTGCCAGTTTTTCCATGACAATTCTCTCCCAGTTTCTTGGCCTACGTTAAACTGTGCCTTGTATCCTCTTTGATCCTCCATCAAGACCATCGGGCTATTTGCAATCACCAGCGGATTGGGAATCTACACTTTCAAAGAATAGTTCTCACATATCTGACACTGGGACAGAATCTGTGGTCCTAATGCACTTAAATCGTGAGTCCACACATGCCTAAAAATATCTGACTTCCTGGTTTCTTACATCTGCAATGTATCATAAGCTGTTGGATGGGTTGTGTGATCTTCCTGTAATGTTTTGGTAGAATAGTTCCTTCATCTTCCGTCGATAGTTCCGGTCATTTTTTCTAGCACGTTGAAAGAGTTGGTATTTCTGTTTATCTATTAAGACATTGATTTGGTAACGATAACGAAATACGAGTTCAGCAAAGATCTCCGCCTCCTACCTCTGAGAAGTTCTGAGGAGGTGGCAGGGGTGCTCCGCCCCACTTAGGTGAAAACGGATAGTTGAGCCTTTAGGCAATCCACAAAGTAAAAATATCTTTAATAGCGTAACCTTCACAAGAAATAATATAAATTTAATTTACCCTAAGTTTGGTCACCTAAATTAGATTACCTCTTCCTGTTGCCATTATTCGTGTATATTATTGCGTTTCAGTTAACGGCTGCTCTCTGGATACTCAGAGAAAGAGAAAATAAAGGTAGCCTTTTCTGGGCTTTAAATGACTTGAAATATCTGAGTAAATCTGTTAATAAACGGGTTACATTGTTGTGAAATAACATTTTATTTAAATGATCGTCAAATGCTCCTTGGACATTTTCACAGATATGGATCAGCATCTTGCCTAGTATTGCCTACTGTAACGCAATCCAACAAAATGCATGTGATTTGTTGGGAACTGCCAGACCTTTTTTTTTTTTAAACTTCGTGTCCACGTGTTCCCCCGAGCCTGGGAACTGTAGTCGCTTAAAACAAAACTAACAACTATGTCGAAATAGAGAGTGCCTATTTTGAAACTACACGCCCCATTCTCAGATTACATGAATTTGAGCCTTCACGTGAGGAACTGGTTTGTGGACTTGGATTTGCGATGATCTCTGTCATAGACCGGACAAGAACAGATTTTGAAGCATTTCTTCTGAAGAGTATTTTTGCTTAAAAATAGATAGAATTCTAAACGTTTGCGGCATATAACTACATCAGGCTTTGAGCTGCTTTGATAGTGTAATTATGGAAGTCCCGAAGTTTATGTTCAGGTGGGTCATAGCTCAATTTTGAACGTTCTTGGCGTCTTCCTTGTTACACTCAAGAAAAGTAATTCCGTCTCCGAAACGGACAGGCATTTTCTTTAGCACAATAAGCTTAAATTCTCAACTTCCTGAATGGAAACGGAACCACTGCTCGATGGGAGTATAAACCGCGATCGGGGATCGGGAGACTATGGTTCTCGCCCTGACAGTACGCACCTTTGCGAAGAAAGTGCGAAAGCAAGGCGGTTGTCATACTCAGTGCCTGGAGATCCTTGCTGTATCGAGGGGGGTAAGTTCAAATCATCAAGCATCAAAACACTGCCCTCTCAGTGTAATTCCACTAACCGTGCATGTGAGGTACCCGAGGGTCTAGCGTACCTGTGTAAATCTGTCAGGTGTTTCCGAGTGTTTACACAGCGCTGTTGTCTAAACCTGGCAGCTAAGTCAAGAGAGTTTACATCTACATTCTTGAACATGCACCGTTTCAAACGAAGAATCTCTCAAAGTGTATGTAATGAATACAGTAAAGGTGTGAGGAGGGGTCCAGTAGTTTTATCATTTCTACACTTAAGTTTAGTCTAGCACTGAGTGATGATTGTAAGCACCGCAGTGATATTCAGTTGCATAAAAGGTATGAAAAATATTTGTATACATAAGTATATGCGGCATTCATTGGTTCTGTACAGAATCTGAGTACATTTGCTGGGACGCCCTGTTAGCAAACAAATGTGTTTTCAGTCAGTGTATGTGTTGCATCTCTTGCTCATAATATGTATCTGGTACAGAACTTTCAATTATTTAGATGTAGTTTTATATTTTATGATGGCCCTAAGTGAATGCTTGTTTTCGATGAAAGTGTACCATTTAATCTGATGACTTGACTTAAAAAGGCTAAAAATTACCAGTACCATCTAAAATATACTATTCTCACAGTAACTCTTTACACAGGGCCGTTCGATATAAATGGCTGAAGGGGAGCCAAACGAATTCGTGTTGCGGGTAAACTGACTTAAATGACAACTAGGTAACAAACATTTGTGCATATATGCGCGATTCTGGCGTCTATGTCGTGGTCTCAGTTCTGAAATGACATCGTTGACGCAGCAAGCCTCGCGTTTTCTCTCATGGTCAACGGTGCTCTTTGTGTTAAATCTCAACCTGTCAGCAGTTAGGTGTAGTAATGGCACCAACTTGTCAAAGCGAACTTAAGCTTTAGCGAGAACAAGAGTTTTAGAAAAGCTACGAAAGACTTTGCTGACCGACGACACCGAATAACAGCACAACTACAAGAAGAAGAATACCATTAATGACAAATTAACAAACGGGATGTTAAGGTTTAATTTTACGTCATGGTTCAGTTTTTTATATATACATTTAAAAATAAAATATTTCAGCACAGTATAAAATATTTTCATCTGTAGGTCTAGGTTTGTTTCTCTGGAAGATATGGGACATTTTTTAGTTTTAAAACACTGAAATCTGAAATCGGGGAAAAATTAATAATAATAATAATAATAATAATAATAATAATAATAATAATAATAGGTTTGTAGGGACCTAAGGTTCTCATCATTATGTGTCTTGCTGACCACATATGTCATTTCCTGTTATTGACTTAACACTCAGACACTCGCAGACCTGTCTGTTCAGAACATGAAAGCTAATCCTGGAAGTCATGGAGTCAGGGATGTAAGACAGTGATGGATAGGTGATAGATGCTTTGACATATGGAGCTCCACAATGAGTGAGGAAAGACAGTTTAGTTAGCTTTGTGTTGAGGATATGTTGACCTAAAAGGGAAGGAACGTGTTTGTCCAAGGATGGAAAACAAAATATTCACCCAGACATACAGTAATGAGCCTTTAACTAATAATAGTGTAAGACTGAATTTCTCTGTATGGCCTTAGACTATTAGTCACAGTATGAAGGAACTGCACCCAGAGTTAGTTACCCCAGCAGGAAAAACTACACTAGGCAGTTTGGTTGAAGGAACCATATTAGTATGATAAAGCTTTTGCATATCCTATCATTTTACATACTTTTTCTGTCTGTGCTGTATTAACACATCAGTTTTCTGGAAGTTTGTCCACAAATGTGTTGAACACAAAACATTGGTCACAAAAAATGTAACTGTGTGCATTTCAGCTTTACCACATGTTGGGTGTGTGTCCAGGAAGGGTAAAGGGAACATTCTGAGAGCTGTCAGGTTAGTTCTTAACAGATGCAGTTAAACAGATAACATTAAAGGTAAGATACTAACATCTGCAACAAAGCTAAGTTTTCTTTTTATAAGTGAAAGAATATGGTCAATTTCTCCCAGGACAAACAGGAAGAAGCCACTTTACACCGTAAAGGGTTTTAGGGTATCTGGTTATTATTCCAACTCAAGTGCTAATAGCTTTATAAATTGTTATAAAGATTAGGTTTCAGATTATCCCCTTTCCCAGGCTCAGTTAAACTGAAAGGTATAGTCTCCCCATCTCCAGAATGGAATGTCCTACGAATTCGCAGGCCATTAACATTTAGATCCAGGTTGTCCAAAACTATTCCCTGCAGTGCCAGGAGAGCAGGATTTCATTCAACCTGACTTCAAAAGAACCAGTTAAATTCCTTCTTCCAGTTTTGTGGGATTTGAAGACTGAAATGGGACCAGCCAATAGGGCTTGGCCCACCCATGAAAGGAATGTTCACCACCAGCAGAGAGTGCTTAACAAACACAAAAAACGTCAAATGCTCCATCCGGTCCATTTCCTGTGCTTGCGGCATAAAAGAACCAAAAACAAGAAGCAGTCTGCACTCCGTGTATTAGTGAAATGAACCAAAATGTTCCTTCATATTGGTTAGATATTACTCTGTGAAATCTGCCAGTACCGCCCGTACAGGGAGAGGAAAGATTGAATGGGAAGGCATGGGATTATTTTGGGATTGGCCTAATTATGTATGGCTGTATGTGACCATGCGTCAGACTTCTCAGCCGAGGCAGACCTCGCCTTGAATCCTGCATTCCCTCATGGTTTGTTTTGAAATTACACAGCAGATGACGTGCTTGATGATGTAGGTGACAGTTATTGCTGTGCAGTGTCATGCTACAGTGACCCCAAGCCATCATCCGTATGTATGTCAGCAGTGATCAAATTGTGGTTAGTGCACACCAAAGTGTGCAGTGTCAGTAAGGGCACTTTTAACTTGCCCTTGAATTCATACTGAAGTTGCACATGTATACCCCTTCTCTCTGCAGACCAGTTTGAAACGTGAAATGTTTAAAACATTTCTGCTAGCATTAGGTAGGAGAAGTCAAAAGTTACATGTAGGTTATTATTCATCACTAGCTAGTGTGTTGCACACTTTTATGAGCAGGATACCGATTATCTAGCCTAAAATATTGTTGTTTTTTTGTACATGTGATTAATGTCTATCTCGTGCTAGACCTTAGAGGCTCTTAAGTGTCAATCAAGACCAAAGGTGTAGTGAATGAGCTTTAATAAGATTTGGAAATATGAATAGTTAAAGTCCAGATCATTGTGTCTTTAAATTGCACAATCCAAAACTACGATCAGTGACACCATCGACATCCAGAATAACACACATTTGACAAAGATAATCACCATTATTTTGGTGTCATTGGTGTAAAACTCCCTTGGTGTCATCATTTTAGTCCTTGGGGGTATTTCCTCTTGTAACAAAAAGCCACATGATCACTGAAATATATAGACTGCACTAACTTTGTCTATGAAATAAGGAAACCCCTTTGAAATAGAGTTTGGCTGATTTGCCCTGCCCTTCACTTAAAGATTTGAAATAAAACACAGAGCAGCAGGTGACACATGTAATATAGTCACAGCGGATCTTTTAAATGTAGTCACAGAGGATCTTTTAAGCTGTGCTGTGGTGTACAGCTAAGTCTCCTTCTTACAATATGTTGCGTTTCTTCTTTTTCTACAATTTCCTACTTTTCTACAAAGGTGATGCAGACCTCCACATTCAGCAAGCTGTTGTATTCATCGAGGACGCCATACAGGTAAGATCATTTTCATATGTTTTATGTATCATGAGACATTTTTGCAAAACTAAATTGAACTGAAATTTGCATTTATTTGTTTGTTTCTCCATAGTATCGATCCATCAATCATCGTGTGGATTCAAGATCACTAAGAATTTACAGATGGTATTATTCCAGGATCTGTCAATGGTGAGCTACTGTGTCACACTGAAGAATTCATTTTTTGAAAAAGACTCCATTTTTATGATTTTTTAATAATTAATGGCTGCATGCTTTTGATTAATTGAGAAAAAAGATGAAAAACATTATTGTTATTTCTGAATCAAAAGCCAGTGTACAATATGCTTAAACCAACTTAAAATGCATGTTCAGCACATACTAGTCACAGACAAAGCTTTACAAGCAAAAGATACAAAAAAGCAGAGCCCCTTTTACTCTTTTAGTAGACCAGAATAGATACAGTACTATTTTGAGTATTCGCTGTGCAGTTTGTTTCAAAGCTGTCATTATTCCTGAGCTAAGGGTGCTGTCTATGTGAGAGTGGTATTATTAGGAGTAATACTGTGTTTCCTGCTCGTAAATGACAGCTGTACAGTGTGGCTGCTGTGTTTCAATTGTCGGTGTCATGGGCGATGTCTTTAGCCGTTTTCTCATTTGAACTCCAGACAATGTCTGGAGAATCAGGTCTGGACACTGTCCGGAGTTGCCCTTTCACACATGTAGCACACAACAGGAGAATGTCCATGTCAGGTGCGTTCTCACCTACTGGAAATACTCCGTTTGTTTTAGGCGAGTGGTGGTGCCTGGGTAGAGCATGCAGGAGGCAGGACATGATGCAAAGAGTACGCTGTGGAAATCGCAGCATTTTGTTTACACGTAGCCAGTTCATAATTTGGTCATAAACAACCAAGTCTTTTGCCGTTCCTTGAATTTGTCTGACGATTTTGGCGTCGGCCCTTACTGACAGAAGTTCCTGAATCTCGTCGTCTCTCCAGTTAGACATTTTCATTTGGCGTCTTTGTGGAAATGACCCTTATTCTTCACCCTCGGATGTTTGCATTCTTCCGGTTTCACGCCAGTCGCATGATAGAAACATCATCAACATGCCCACTCGCTTGCTGTGAATTCTCCGGACAATGACCTGCTCTATTCACACATGGACCCAATCAGACATTACACGGACTTTGTACTAGGGAGCTGGCCGGGTAAAGTCTGTTTAATGTCTGGTCCAACTGATGCGGACATTTGCGTTGTCACATACAGCTCCTCCGGGTAATGTCTAGATAAGTTCAGGGTTGCAGTGCATACCTGATAGGGGCTTTTCTGTCTGTGCTGTCAGGGGGCTGGGTGCAACTATTGCTGTCATCCTGGCCCTGGCCTTCTTCGAGAAGCCCTCATCCCTGTCAAGGACATCTGATCTCCGCTACAAAGAGCCCCACTGGGAGCCCCCCTGCGGCCTGACTGAGAGCATCGAGATGGTCTGCTTCATCGTTTTCACCCTGGACCTTGCCGTGAAGGTGCCTGATCAAACGTGATTACTGATAGCTGTTTGTACGACATGATGTCTGCTGTGTTATTGCATATTTCTGAGACTATCCGAGCAGGGTGATGTCTCTTGATTGCATTATCATAAGCATAAATTGCAAAACCATATCAAACTGGTAACTAAATTAAGGGCATCAATAAAATGTGTAGGAAAATGTATGGTAAAAGGTTGATGATATTCCTGAGGCTGGGATCAATTGCATTGCAATGATATTGTTTGGATAGAAACTCAAGTCCTCCTTGTCAGTTGTTGTGTAACATGTTAAATAATGTGAAAGAGAGTGCAAATATATGCTGTATACCCTCTAGTGTAGTTAGATGACAAAAGAATTGAAAAATACCAATATCAGATTTAGAATGTCTCAAGCTGCAGTACAAAGCAGGCTGTGGTTCTGTTACAGAACTTTGAAATGATTTACTGATACACTGATGACTGAAGTGTTGAATAAACAATTTATCTTTTTGTTAGAGTTATCTGATTGGCTGGGATGAGTTCCGGAAGAACAAATGGCTGATTGGCTACACTGTGGTCATTGCAGTGTCCATCATGGATTGGACATTGTCAATGAGCATGGTTTGCGATGAGGTGAGAAGGGTATTTCACATTTGGAAACCATGGCAACAGAAACAGAATGTCGAGTGTTTTATTGATATGTCTGGGGATTTCAGTGAACTAAATTACTCTGGATCATGTTTCATATAAAACTAGATATATTATGTGGGTAAAACAACTACATGTAACCTTGAAGGAAAAAAAAAGATTCTTTCCTTCTGCATTCTGTTAGACACTACTGAATTAGTTCTATAGGTAGAGTGTGTTTCAATGGAGTTGTACCAGAATCTGTGATTTTCAATAATTTGCTCTGTCTTGCTGTTGGCTCAAAACTGTGCTGTAAGTGATATTCAAAGAGACTGGTTGTAGCCACTGTACAAGTAATAGTGTCTCTGTTCTTGAGAAAATGCCTGTGTTCTTTTATCATGCATATTTCAGAGGTTAAGAATCAGAAGAATTCTTCGTCCATTCTTCCTCCTTCAAAATTCATCACTGATGAAGAAAACTTTAAAATGCATCAAAAGGACTCTGCCAGAAATTGCAAGGTAATCACACGTTGGACTACCCTAGCATTGTGCAGCCTCATCCTCATTCTCTAAAGGTCTGTTTTAGGAATACTATTAGCTTTGGGTGGGTCATGAACATGGTGCTCTGTGCAAATGTCTTCTGGCAGCTGTTTTGACTGTGGTCGGCTGGATTCCAGAAAAACCACTCTGCCGAGGGAGTAATGTATTTGACCTTGTTTGTCAAACAATGTGGAATAATTTGTTAGATCCTGCTTCACTTCACCTTGCTGGTCCATTATCCAAATGACTATGCACGTTTATCCCTGGAAAATCTACGTTGTACATACAAAATGCATTGGTTTTCTTTGTCTGGTTAAGGCATTTGGTATTTGTATTTGGTGGGAATTGTCTTGCTCTGAGTTCGTAAGTCCCTGGTGGCTGAGATGGCCTCCAGTTCTGCTCTATCTCAGTGAGTCTCTCTCTCTTGCCCAGTGTGATCCTGCTCTTGGCTCTTCACCTGTGTCTCTTCACCATGTTCGGCATGCTGCTCTTCGCTAGGGGAGAGGTAATGCCCCCGCTCTGATCCACACTCAGACTCACCTGCTTTAACTTATTAAAGCCTCTGTTGATGAATCTATACTGTCCCACCATTTTCATTACACATTCTTTTTGAATGTGAATATGCGTCAATATTACTTGAAAACATATCACAGAAACTCAGATACAAAGACATTTATCCTGATTGAGAAAGCTTTCTTTAGGATAGTTAGTTGACACTGACAGTATTATGGCTATGACAGAGGATGCAGACCTTGAAACTATGGTATCTCTTGCTTATACACTCTGGCTACCCCAGTATTGTTTTACTGCTAGAGGATACTGCCTGTTGGATACTGCCTGTTTAATCCCTGTTCTAACCAATATAGTTGACAAATAATTTTGTGAGTAATTAAAAATGAATAAATAAGTAATAAAGATGGTCTTAAAATTGGTTTATGAACTGGAGACAGCATTCTTTGTTTAACCAAGGTTAAAGTGCCCTCTAGTGGTGAATATTAAGTATTGCTCTGGATCAGACCAGATACAGCAAAATTACAAGGGGTCTTGAACAAGTAATCCAACATTTCACATTTTATTTTTACACTTGTTTAGCAAAGTCTGTCTCTTAAAATAGCAGGAGTCCAATTATCCACTCAACTATCAAAACATTTTGGATTTTTTTTTTTGTGCAGGATCCCGAAAAGAATGGAGAGTGGAGCACTTACTTCAGAAACCTACCCCAGTCCCTCACATCTTTATTAGTGCTTCTAACCACTGCAAATAACCCAGATGGTATATCAGACTACTCAGTGGAAATTCTGATGGCTTATTTCAAGTTAATCAAAATATTTTAATTCACATTTTTATTTATTGAAGTGATTTCTGTTTTCATTAGTGTTTTAAATTCAGAGTCTGTGAACGTTAATTGGATACTGTGGGCCAGCTGTATTCAGCATAACTACTAAATGACAGTAATACAGCAGTAGGATATTAATTGAATGGGGGTAATGCCTTGAAATAAAATACACTTATGGTCTCATCAGAGGAAGAGGGTCTTGATTAAACCATAGTTTCTCATTGTGAGACGCGTAGTTTTACTATTTTTTGCTGTGTCCCAAGCTTTAAATTTCATTCTAACATATTGGCATGTGAGTAGAGTACTGTGTTTATAGCATTAGCATGGTTAGCTGTAGCATATCCTAAGTTCAAGTATACATTGGTACACTTCTTTGTTGACTTACATATATGAAACCACCAAATAAGGAGTAAGCAGGGAAGGCTAATAATACTGCCGTGGGGATGCTTCTCAAAAAATGTGGTTTCAGCAAGTTTCCAAACTGTTCTCAGTATGTCCCTCAAAATCATGCTGCTTTTAATGGACTATATCTTTCTTAGTTGTAACTTTGTTTTTGATTCTTGTGAGCAGTGATGATCCCAGCCTACACTTTAAACAGAGGATATGCTATCTTCTTCATCCTTTTCAGTGGGTTTGGTAAGTACTGTAGCTGGAACCTTGCATGGTTGAAGTGTAATGTGCAAGATCATAGATAATAAAAACACTGTTTGGTGAAAAGGTATAGTAAATGATCCCTGCTGCTGTTTTGTACTTGAGGAGTGAACCAATCTGCTGCATCAGATTTATACTATATGCATACATGTCTAAATGTCCTTCTTTGTTCCACTGTCTTACTTACTTACTTTTAGGAACCTACTTCCTAATGAACTTGCTCACTGCTATCATCTACAACCAGTTCAGGGGATACTTACTGGTGAGTTAGAAGTACATGAAGTGAGTGTTTCATGAGTGTATGAGAAGGTGTACATTGTCTACCACATAGGCATAGTCATTAAAATTTCATGTATTAACATTAATTGCATTTATTTTAAAAAAAGCTGTAGCTGATTTGTGCTAGGTCACATTTCAGTGACTTAGCCTGTATTGCTATTGTAAAGATCCAGCAGTAGAAATAAAGAGTTGTAAGATGTGAAAAGGATAGTGACATAACACATAAAAACCAAATAAAAGCAAAGCAGGCAGTGAAGAGGGTTTGAATGACATACTCAAATATTCTTCCAACAGAACAGGCAGCATTTGGTGATAAAACAAAGGTCAGTGACCACAGGGTGTGTGAGGATTCAGTGTCTGTGGGTGCGTTAGGTCACAGCTCATGCTCTCTCCCTTCCTCAGATGTCTGTCCAGGCGTCCATCCTAAGGAGGCGGCTGGGCATTCGGGCATCCTTTGAGGTGCTGTGCTGTAAGGGCCAGGACACAGCCCCCACTGAGCAGGAGCGCGCGTAAGATGGACCTGCTTTAACACACACTGCCAGTAACATGAAGGCCTCCCTCAGCAGCTCCCTCATGTGTGTGTGTGTGTGTGTGTGTGTGTGTATAACAGTAATCATACCCCAGATTAAATATGAGCACAAAACATGATTGCATAAATTCCTGTTTCTTATAAACAATGAATTTTATTCCAGGAAAGATGAGGATCACATAAATAACATAAATAACATCCAACAAAAACAAATCTAAGGCAATTTTTTGCTTCTTGTATTTTCAATGGAAGTTTTTTAAGGTATATAGAGGTGTCCAAAGGCCTCCTATCTCCCTGGGAGTAAAGGAGGAGGTAATACACAGTACAACTGTAGTACCATGAAATACCATGGTTAAGGTGACCTCTCTGAAAACTTTGGGCAAAAAGACATAAACTTCCTCAAGTTGGGAGATACACTAGGTATAAAGGAATTTACAAAAGGCTCAATCTACCAGTGTAATGCCAAAATGGTATAGTAGCAACAGTACACACACATACACACACACACAATTTTATGACAGAATGTGTTCCTGAAAACCCTGTCATAAAGCACTGGATTGTTGTAAACTGAATTCTGTTTCCACATATATGCAACATTACAAATCGGGATTATGTTCTGTAACACAACACAGTATGAAAATCTCATTTTTCACTAAAAAGGCCAAATAAATATGACATTTAGTCAGATGTTTAGAAGATAGTTCTCACAGCAGATAGCCCAGACTGTGTCCTGTTAAAGTGTGGTTTACAACTACAGTATCTGTCAGGAGTCACTCCACACTAATAGTAAATGAAGCCCTGTGTTAGTACTTTTATCTGTTTGTTAACAGGAGCAACAGGTAGTGCCCAGAGATATCTGCCATTCCAGATTCTGCTACAGTTGTATAGAATCAGATTTGTGCTGCAGATGTTTTGAGTATTACAGCTATGTCCATAGATTCCATCCATGCTGAATGTTATAAATATACTAGTAACTGATGTACATAACTTTGTATCAAAAGAAAAAAAAAATTGACACAACCACAGAGATGTATCAATGAGTGAATAGTTTATATTGGATACCATTTTCTGGACTCAATCTAACAAGCTGTGTTGTGAATATTTCAAAAAGGTCTCAAAAGGGGATCTGTGCCTGTTCTACTTTTGAGAGAAGGAAAAGGGGGGAACTCATTACAAACCTTCAGTAAGAGGGTTCTGTGTTCCAGCATCCAGCAGAGTGATGGTGGCTTTCCTGTCCTTTCTCAGTGGTGTGCAGGTGGAGACAGTGCTGCAGGTGTTGAAGCGGGTCCAGATGAAGTCCTACTACAGACGCGCCATCATCACGGTGAGAGGGGCGGGTGGCCTCCCTCTACAGACACTCCCCTAAAATCCCAGCCTTCACCTCTCACTCTCTTTTCCTTTTGCTTCTTATTGACTCCAGAAAGTCCAGCAGTTTCCTGCGGGCTATGTCGATGGAGAGGGTTTTCAGAAGTTGTTCGACGAGCTGGACAAAGACAGGATCAAAGAGGTGGGGCCTTGCCACACAGCAGTGATGACTGAGTCCATCTCACTATTCAGCAGTGTCTGTCTCACATTAAATCAGTGTCCATCTCACTATTCAGCAGTGTCAGTCTCACATTAAATCAGTGTGTGTCTCACTATTTGGCAGTGTGCGCCTCAAATTAAACCAGTGTCCCAGACTCACTTTTCTCTGCCATCTTCACCTTGCTTTTTGTGAGGGTCTGGGTTGCATTTCTCGACAAGTCCGTTTGAACACTCAAGTCCCTGTCCTGCAGGGTATTACTTATGCCCAGCGAAATGTGATCAAGTGTGTCTGTATGACTTTGCTGTGCCATAAGTTATGTCAACTGATCTAAACTAAATCATTTTCATTCACTGTATTGTCCAACGGTTTCCCTCTAGCATCCTCCCTTGCCAGAGTACAGCTCCCCGCTCCTGCAGAAGCTCCAGTTCATCTTCAGCCATTACTACGTGACTGTGGCAGGAAACATTGTGGCCCTGGCCAACATGATCTGTATCTGTGTAAGTCCATTGTGTATCCACTAGTGGACATTAGATTGCATTGCATTGCATTATAGTCATGTTGCAGATGTTCTTATTAGGGCTGCAACCATAATCATACGGGAAGAAACCTAACACGACATACCGGGGATAGCTGTTATTGCACTAAAAATAGCTATGCGATACTGTATATTGCAACGGCTATATCGTGCAGGCCTAGTTCTTATCCACAGTGACTTACATAGATTACAATTTTATCCATTTTTACTGCTGGATATTTACTGAAGCAGGTTTAGGTTAAGTAACTTGCCCAAGCATACAACTGCAGTGCAACAGTGGGAAATCAAACCAGCAACCTCTCGGTTATGAGCCCTACTCCTTGCCACAACAGTGACACAAAAAAGTGGGAGAGTGCACGTTATTAGACTAAGTATTGAATGTTAGCCATCGTAACCCATGTCTGCATGTATGTATCATAGCTATTTATTGATTTGTGGCCTCTAAATAGGACTGCCATTAAATAGTTATAGTAACGGTTATCAAAAGACAGCAGAATGATCTGATCAGATCTGTAACAGAAGATATTCTCCTCTGAAATTCTCTGAATGTTACAGACTGTATTCACCTGTTACCAGTAATGTTGTTTGCAACATGTAATATAATACTTACTCATTTGCATTATACTGTAGCTACATAGCTAACAGTTCAGATATGTGCTGCTATGTAGCTGCTTGCTTAGGATGGCACAGGTATTGATTAGCAATGTGAGAAAGGAAAGAGATTACTGGCGTGCAGAGACAGTGTATTTACTGTATTGAAATCCAGCCACTTGCTGAGAGGGTAATGAATGGGAAGTGTTCAATAAAATACTGTAAATATGTGGTGTGGAATGTACAGGATTACAAGATATTATGCTACAAAGAAACAACCTTGCTAAGAATTTTGACATGAAGCTGTATGCCTCTGTTGTACAATTTCAACTAAAAAAGCAGTCTTTTATATCTGGAAATATTCATAAATAGTCAGCTTTTAAAAAATGTAAGGCATCATTTGTAAAACAAAACATAACATTCAGGGCACAAACGCATTCATTGAAAATGCTTATGTATTCAAAAACCAAATGGAACAAAAATTTCATTTGGCTTCAAATTCTTACAGCATTCTTTTTAACTCCCTGCATCGTGTGGATCTGTCCCTGAAAGGAGCTGTATCACAGCCATTTCCTAGAGCTCCTTGTGCACAGTTGTAAGGGATATTGCCCTCTCAAATCCATTTTCCACTGAAACCAGGTTGGCTGAACTCTGTTGGTATAATTTTGTGTAAACAGGCATACACCTAGTGGCGGGTGTGTAACACTGCAGCCAATAAGGGATTGGCTGCTATTATGTTTATGACCAAGTTGCAGGTGGGGGTTCACGTGTAAGTTGTTGTTAAATTGTCTTCCAGGTCATCCTTGTCATTGAGTCAAATAAGTCAGTCTCAGAGCGGGATGACTACTTCCTCGAGGTAAATGTTTGACTTACCTCCACGCAGCCTTGCTTCTGTCAGCATACTGTATTTTAAAATACATGGTTCTTTGGTTGTTTAGCCACCCAAACTGCAAAAAGATGTTCAATAAAATGTTAACTCTGAACAATGCCTGATGAGAGATCATATTTCAGCATTTTCAGATTGAGAGCTTGTGATGTAATAGGTCCTTAAAGCATGTTTGTTTTCTTTTTGAAGGTCGTCAACTGCTTCTTCATTGCATTCTACCTGCTTGAGATGGTGCTGAAGATATTTGCTTTTGGATGGTGGGGGTACCTGTCTTACAGGAACAATATCTTTGACGGGTTAATGACGGTCCTTCTGCTGGTACGTGCAAATTCTAAAGCAACTTGAACTAAGAATATGGTTCAAAACTACAATGATGTGAATGACTTGGCCAGGACAACATTATTAACGTTACAGGAAGTATTCTTCAAACAGGTTTCTTAAGGTGCTGTTTTTAAGTCTACTGCAAACTAAAATGTCCCCATCCTGAAATCAATTCAATTGAACATACAGGTATACTTAGCTAACCAGTTTATTTTAGTATTCAATTATTTTGCCAACTGTTAATGTTACCAAATTTCCATCTATTTTAATCAAAAGGTTTTCCAGATCTCCATATTTGCCACATACAGATTTCCATATCCACACTGGTAGGTTGTTTCATTTACTTTGCTGGATCTTGTTGATTCGTTTGGGCTCGTTTGTGGTCGCTTGCTGTCGGCAGGTTGTAAGAATGTTGTTACAAGGAAGCTGGGGCCCTCGCAAGCCACTGCAGACTCATTATGAAGCTTGATTTGACCTTGGGGGCACCCCGTTTCTGGTGCAGGTGGAACTACACTCTGCTCTCATGCCTCTTGCATACTTGCAGCTATGCTCTGTGCTATGACCCTGCAGGCCTCCTAATTAATCTCAGCGTTTTAAAAAATCCAGTGAATGCTCCATGCTGTTCTTCACATGGGTCACCGGTCCAAACTGGTGTCGTTAAAATGTTGTAAATTCTGCAAAGGGCAAATGCACTGATGAAGTATGTGAATGAAAACAATTAGGGGAAAAATATTTACAAGATACTTTATATTCTTTACCTATGGAACTGTTCTGTCATAATATCACTTTTCCTTTGTCACAATTCTGCCTTATCATGTATTTCTGAAGCTGTGCTGTGAAGCTGTGTCCTTTCCAAAGTGATTTGTTCTTTGCTAAAATGCCAGGCTGGTTGCACCTGCTATGTGTGAATCTGCAGAGTAGCTACAGCATAAATCCCACTGCGCAGGACGTAGCTAATGCTCTGCATACCTGCACATACACGTAGCTAGTGAGGGCAGACCCAGGTCTCTCCCAGGGACACTGCCCCTCCCTCGCCCTCTCCACACTGGCTGTTAGGGGTAGTCATTGAGCCACGCTGTTCCCTGCAGGAACCCAGCTACGCGAGGCCTGCTGTCGCTCTGGGAGATGGTGCGTCTGGTCAACATGCTAATCGTCTTCCGATTCCTCAGGATCATCCCCAACATAAAGGTGCCAAATCCGCACACGCCGATGAGACTGTCACGCATCCACCTGTGTCTGGCTTTGAACTTTGACTGTACACTGTCAGATATACGTGCTGGGAAGCCTGCAGATTATGGCTCAAAACGTTTACATGGATAAACTCACCCAAAATTTCAGTGGATTCACTGTATTTACTGCCACCTTGTGGCAAGACTAGGGTCTCCTCTTTGGCTGAGTGCTTGAATTTCACTGCCACAAGCCTTCTCCCTAACATTTTCAATTTTATGCAAATCCGCACACGCCGATGGGACTGTCACCCATCCACCTGTGTCTGGCTTTGAACTGTCACTGTACACTGTCAGATATACTTGCTGGGAACCCTGCAGATTATGGCTCAAAACGTTTACATGGAAAAACTCACCCAAAATTTCAGTGGATTCACTGTATTTACTGCCACCTTGTGGCAAGACTAGGTTTTCCTCTTTGCCTGAGCGCTTGAATTTCACTGCCACAAGCCTTCTCCCTAACATTTTCAATTTTATGCAAACGCTTGGGTTTTGTTTTTTGAAATACACATATTAATTCCTTAATTTCAGCAAGTGTGTCCTTTAGGTCAAAGACAAAGAAAGATTAAGCACTGAACTTGTTTGAGAAGGGTATATTTGTATATACACTTAAGAGTGTGGTATAGTTATAAATAGGCAGTAGTGTATGGATATGTGTATGTGCTGATTGTTCTGTGTTCTCATTTACATAAATAAAGTGCTTCTGTTTCTCCATAGCTAATGGCCCTTGTAGCCAGTACTCTTCTGGACCTAGTGAAAAACCTCAGAGCCTTCGCTGGTATCTTAGTGGTGAGAGATTTAATAATCATGCTAGTCTGATAAAGTGTACATTCTGTCATGCTGTGCATTTTGGGAACTTTCAAACATGTTGAAAACCTGACAGTGCCCCTCAGGGCACTGGCTGCGATATCAGTGCTTCTGGTCTGCAGTATTGCTCACCAACTGCACTGCCCTTTCCCTCCTGTGACTGTTTCTGAAGGTGGTGTACTATGTGTTTGCTGTCCTTGGAATATGGCTGTTTGAGGGAACCATCCCTGCTCCAGGCAATAGCAGGTATGCCTTTACTTAATCTAACATCATAAACTGAATTTGTGGAGAGGTATGCAGATTAGCTGCAGATGCTTAGCTATGCAGGTGCCAGGGTAAATTACGCAGACTTACACAGACTCATTCTGCCTGACATTTTGTTATGCAACAGGTTAAGCTGAAGCAGTACAGGTTAAGTGCTTTGCCTAAAGGTATGATTAAGGCCCCTATAAAATGGAAATTGCTGGTTACAGTTCCCATCCCCTAATTACTCCTCCACACGGCTGCCTCACTTTCGCCTGCTGTGGCTCTTGTGTGGATAACCTGTCTCCTGGGAAGCTGCCCTCTTCTTGGTTTCTTTTATATCTGTGTAATGGTGCTGGCAGATGCTCTGCACTGTAAAGTAAATTTACTGTGAGGAAGCTGGTTGATACTTTTCACAAAACAAAAGTTGTGGATTAAACATCCTGGAATGGAGAAATGCAAAATGTATTATAAATAGGTAGGTTATAAACAAATAGGTTTTAACAGGAACAAGCAATTGTTAAAGGGGTAAAACTGTTAAAACAAGGATTAAACCGGTTATAACCATGGTGTAAACTACAACCTGCCAATCAATTAAGAAATCTCCCAGTGCCTTTCACACACATTCTCACATTTTTAAAAAACATGAGGTGAACCAGGTGATAAAGAAGCTTTGTATACTGCTAGGTTTGTAGATGAGAACACATTGATAATACAAGGCCCTAACATGCATGCATCTTTACATTTGTAAAAAGCTTATTAAAAAATTAAACAAAACACAAGAACCAGCCTTTACAGAGCCAAAACATCAAATGAGCTTAACATCTGCCACACCATCTTAACATCTGCCACACCTGTGTGTAATCTATTGCTAATTACCCAGGTGTGCGTGTTTACATTGAGGCTGGTTGAAAGAAATATACTGTTGTGACATTTGGAGGGTGGCAAACGAGGATACTTGGTTTTTAAAACATTTACACAAAACATACATTCAGAAATGTGTTACTGGATACATAACCAGTTGAAATTTTCTAATGGGAGTTGCACTAATCATCACTGAGCAGTAGATCAAGTAGAGGCTTTCCAGACAACTCGCTATAGAAAATGATGTTCATCACAAAAGAGCAAAGCTCGTCCACATGTACCGTTTTTTCCTGTAGTATGGTCACCAACTCCAGCACAGCAAACAGGACTGCCAACTACACCTCAGAATGCGGAACATATGAACAGCTGGGATACTGGCCAAACAACTTTGACGACTTCGCCGTGAGTTCAGATGAATCAAAACAATAATCAAAATAATCAGAATAATGGAACTCCAGGGAAAAGGGAGCTCCAGGGAAAAAATGTCTCTTCTCACACACATCTTTGCATTAAAGGTGAATGCACAGTAAACTGCTGTCCTTACATGGGACCAGTTAATGTGCATACAGATCTAGAGGAACCTGTAAAACAATATCCTTTGTGTGCCATGAGTGCGTTTGATGATGTTTGATGTGATTGGTGATAATAATTTATTCTATATTAATGGTACCTCTCTAGATACTTTATTCAAAGCATTTAGCCTTAATCTTTAATGTGTGTCTTAAAATATCTGTTAAAGAAATCAGAAGATTAGTAAAGTACAATACGTGAAATTTAAGTGATGTATTAAGTCACGCAGTATGTTGAGCAGTATACTGTATGTATTTTGTATGTGCAGCTCCAGTAGCTCTTTCCTCCAAAAATATCAGTAGTTCACCTTAGAGGTAGCTATTAACATGCACATCTGTAATAAAATTTGAAAACAAACCCCATGGAACATGTAGGGTTTGGATGTGTAGTGTGAGCTAACTTAATGGCTCCACTGTGACTTCTACGGTATACAGTGCAAGCATGTTTGGTACAGTACATCCAGGCAAAGGCTTTTGGGGGGTTTCATTTATTTGTTTCTCAGAGAAATACCCTAGCTGCCTTTTAACATGTACTCCTCTCTGACCCCTCCCCTTGTGTGCCCAGTCCACGCTGGTACTCCTCTACAACGTCATGGTGGTGAACAACTGGCAGGTGTTCATGGAAGTCTACTCCAGGTACACCACAGGGTAAGCATCCAGCGCACACAGACACACAGGTACTAAAGTGCCTGCTCGAATGTGGATGTAAGCTGTGGCTTTTCTACTGAGTATTCTCCTTTTCTTTTGCGCACTATGTCAGATACATCACTGGATTCAGAAGCACAGATTCCCCACCTATTTAAGGCAGATACACTGTCAGTTCAGTGAAGAACATGAAAAATGCAAGGAGCCTGAAATGGCAAAATTTAATACATAACAATTAAATGTATAATATATATTTTTATAGTTTTTTATAGCCAGTATATTGTAGCATATTGCTATTCAAGACATTCTCTTCATGGCTCATGTATCCAATTACATTTGTATTGCTCAGTTTTGCCTGTGAGGTGACACTAGGGAGCACTCTTACACACTAACTGAGCAGTTTCCTCACATGTGCAACTGTCCTGATCACCACGGCCAAACAGGCAGAGCTCTGAGGGCTGGAGGGATCTGTTACAGAGCAGATGTGTAAGACAGTAAGCAGGGGATCACAGTGAGGGCTGAGCTGTAACAAAACCTGTTGACTTTGTTTCCATCCAGAACTGGGATGTCCTGTTCTAAATTACACATCCCACAACAGCATTTCTTCATGCCAGCCTGCCCTAGCATGTCTAGCTGTGAAATGACTTCACTCCTCTGGGTCATTAGTGTCTTCCGGGGACCACCCCCTGTCAAGTGCCTCAGACGACAAAAAATGTCAAAGCTGCACTCTGATTGTTTTATGGTTTTAGTTCTTTTTCATCCACGTGGCTGGAGAGCGGAATGGACACTTGCATCAGTGTCTTGTCTCACGTTTGCCACATGACACATACATATACATTCTGCATGTTATAATAAGAGAAATATGCACACAATTAACGTGTAATCAGTATAGCTAAATAATCATGCGGATGAGCGTTGAGCTCTCTCATGTACTTCTCAGCTCATCTGGGGGTTAATGCACCGAGAAAGTGAGTTTTGATCTCCATGAAGTGCAGCACTAATATCAATTTTTAGAATGTGGATACAATAGCATCTTTGATGTCATCTTTCCTGTGAAGAAATAGTGACGTGAACATTTCCCGCTCTCTCTAGGTGGTCAAAGGTTTACTTTGTCTGCTGGTGGCTGACCTCATCTGTCATGTGGGTGAACCTGTTTGTGGCCTTGATCTTGGAGGTACAGCATGTTCAGAGTTCTGAAAACCCTCATTTCAAGTGAAAAAAGAACCAATGTTGTAATCTAATAAGCTTCTCTCTGAAAAACAACAAATATCATGCTCTCTTCCTGTGCAGAACTTCATCTACAAGTGGGACCGGAGCACCGCGTGTTCTGTGTCAGACATGGAGAGGACTAGATTCCGGACTACAGTCCAGCATATGTTTCGGTAGGGTATTGCACCTCAGAATCCTCTGTGGTTTTGGCTCTGCATATGCATTTGGGTTTGAACTTGAATTTGGCTGCAGCTTCACGGATGTTCTCGCCTGTGCTTGAACACTCCTGTAGGACGCCTACACTGTGGTCTGCAGTGTCTGTATAGCAGCATGTGCATAGCAGCAGCAGAATGCCATTGCTATTACTGTGGCCCAAGCTGCTGCAAGTTACCACAAGCAGTGGCCAGTGTTGTGCAAGTTCACACGTCAGAAGAGCTAGCTCAAAGTTCAGTTCACACAGATTAAAATGAACAAGTTCATGTTCATAGTTCACAATTCAGAATTTTGAACAAGTTCACAGTCCCAGTTCATTTCTTCCATTTTTTAAATGAACTGTTCCAGGGACTATTTTATGTGTACGAATACATGCGCAGTGATTGTTACGCGGGACATGGGCAGTTGGTTGCGAGCTGTCGAGCTGTCTATCTGATGAGTTGCACTAATGAAAACGTCTGAAGTATAGAATAACGCCGTCCGAGTTTATTCATCAAGCAGTAACTTTAACACACCCAAGGATTCCGAATCTCGCGCAAACCTGAACGAGCTCAAATTCACGTTCTTTAGTTGCAAATGGATACGTTCAAGTTCACCGTTCACCGAAAAAATGAGCACGTTCAATGAACGCGCTCTTTTAACGCGTTCATGCACAACACTGGCAGTGGCACACCATGCCATCTTTTGGTTTTGCTTTGATTTGCGTGCTGTTGTTTCTCTGCCGCTCCCCAGAGAACACATCCAGGAGCCGACGGAGGAGGAACTGGCCTCCCACCTCTGCCAGCACCCCCACCTCTACGTCCCGCGGTGAGGGCCGGCCTCTGCGATCACCCTCTGTCCCCGCTCTGCATGGCTGGGGCTCGCCAGGCAGCAGAAAGGCAAGGGTGATGATGTCAGTGGGGTGGGGGTCTGAAGGGGACCGGTCAGTGCTGTGATCAACAGCCACAGCAGAGTAGCCAGTGCAATATTCCACACAAGGCTTTACCACTAGTCACCCTGCCACTAGGCACACTTGTCACTGAGCTCAGTGGTTTAATGACCAAAGGTGGGAAATATCATGGCAATATAAGACTAGTGCACTTTATTCGCAGAAGTTTTTAAAAATATTTTGTCTATCAGACATAGTCTGATATCAACAAATGTTCTGAACACAGAATATATGTCATTAACCAAAACCCAGGTCATCCAAAGTTTGTCTGACAGGAGTGTTTTTATGTGTAATCATGACTTCTCTGTATTTGGTGCATTGGGTGCTATCAAGTTTAGTCAGGTCAGGTTTAGTCAAATGATGGCTTTTGCGACAAATTCAACATATCTTAAGACATTCATTGATATCTACAAAAGTATTTGAGGAGATGGATTATCGTTTTATTTTCATTTTTAACTGTCATATTTTTTATTGGACATGGACACAACTGTGCAAATGAATTTTTGTAATGAAGGAATCTTATTTTAAATGAGGGATGTTTCAGATGAAACTGGGAATGTGAAAAAGGAACCTGATTTTAGTTGTCTTGACTACTAAACCTGTTCTGCTGGGTACGCATTTTACTTTTATTTGAGTTTGTTGTGTGTTTGTTGTGCCTGTTATTACAATGCATGGTGGGTCCTTTTTGAAATGGAATCTCTTTAAGGAAGTCTATACTTTATGCTGGTGTAACAGGATTTCACCCTGAAATGATTATAACACTATGTTGAATGTATTTACTGCTGTGCCATGCAGGAATTGTTTTTAAAGCAACCCTTAAGTTGCAATATTTAAAATCTATTAAATGAACTGGGTTGATTTAACATCTAAAATGAACTAATTTTAATACAAACTGTAGTATTTCTGTTAATTATTTGTCCAGCGTTAGCTTCCAGCATTTGGTGAGAGAATGTTACAAGGTTGTGGGGCTGTATGCACAAATATGTATTTGTATTAACTGTCAAAAATACCATCATTATTGAACATTGCTTAGTTTGTCTGTGGTCTGCTTCTTTTTTATTAGTCAGAGGGCTTCACACACATACTTGCCTCCCACAGCACAGAAAATGTCTGGAATGGGGTGCTATGTAACACCTTTATCTCTGAAGGGGAGAGTGACAGGTGACTGTGATGAGCAGCACTGCTGAGTCCCACACGTGTGTCAGGTGACAAATTACACTTTGTGTTACAGCTCAGGTTCATGCTCTGTCACTCAAGAAAATGGCACCCAGGAAAGAAATCACGTAGCACAGAGCCATCAGCGGCTTAAGTCAGGCAACTCCTCCAATTTTCAGTTTCAGTGAAACCAACCTGAACAGGAGGCTCTGGCCTAAAGCCACATCGGTGCTGTCAGTGTGGAAATTACATGCCACAGAATTTGAGATTGTATTTGCTGTGTTATTAGATCCTGATCTATTGCATTATTTTTTGTGTATGTATGTATGTATGAATGTACAGTGCATTCAGAAAGTATTCAGACCCCTTCACATTTTTCACATCTTGTTATGCTGCAGCCTTATGCTAAAATTGTTTAAATTCATTTTTTTCCCCCAGCAATCTACACTCAATACCCTGTAATGACAAAGCAAAAACAGGATTTTAGAAATTTTTGCAAATTTATAAAAAAATAAAAAAATTGAAATATCACATTGACATAAGTATTCAGACCCTTAACTCAGTACTTAGTTGAAGCACCTTTGGCAGTGATTACAGCCTTGAGTCTTCTTGGATATGATGCGACGAGCTTTACACACCTGGATTTGGGGATTTTCTGCTATTCTTCTCTGCAGATCTTCTCAACCTATGTCAGGTTGGACGGGGACCGTCAGTGGACAGCCATTTTCAGGTCTCTCCAGAGATGTTCAGTTGGGTTCTAGTCCGGGCTCTGGCTGGGCCACTCAAGGACTATCAGAGAGTTGTCCCTAAGCCACTCCTGCATTGTCTTGGCTGTGTGCTTAGGGTCATTGCCCATTGCCATTGCTTCAGCCCAGTCTGAGGTTCTGAGCACACTGGAGCGGGTTTTCATTAAGGATATCTCTGTACTTTGCTCTCTTCAGCTTTCCCTCAACCCTGACCAGTTTCCCAGTCCCTGCTGCTGAATAACAGGATGCTGCCACCACCATGCTTCACCATAGGGATGGTATTGGGCTGGTGATGAGCGGTGCCTGGTTTCCTCCAGACATGACGCTTAGAATTGAGGCCAAGAGACCAGAGAATCTTGTTTCTCACAGTCTGAGAGTCCTTTGGGTTCTTTTTTGCAAACTCCAAGCAGGCATTCATGTGCCTTTACTGAGGAGAGGCTTCTGTCTGGCCACTCTGCCATAAGGCCCAGAATGGTGGAGTGTTGCAGTGATGGTTGTCCTTCTGGAAGTTTCTCCCATCAGGTTCTTGGTCACCTCTCTTACCAAGGCCCTTCTCCCCCGATTGCTCAGTTTGGCCGGGCGGCCAGCTTTAGGAAGAGTCGTAGTTGTTCCAAGTTTCTTCCATTTAAGAATTATGGAGGCCACTGTGCTCTTGGGAACCTTCAATGCAGCAGAATTTTTTTTGTTGCCTTTCGCAAATCTGTGCCTCGACACAATCCTGTCTCTGAGCTCTGTTCCTTCGACCTCATGGCTTGGTTTTTGCTCTGATATGCATTGTCAGCTGAGAGATGTTAAATAGACAGGTGTGTGCCTTTCCAAATCATGTCCAATCAATAGAATTTTCCACAGGTAGACTCCAATCAAGGTGTAGAAACATCAAGAGAAATGGAATGCACCTTAGCTAAATTTCAAGTGTCATAGCAAAGGGTCTGAATACTTATGTCAATGTGCTATTTCAGTTTCTTATTTTTAATAAATTTACAAAATTTTCTAAAATCCTGTTTTCACTTTGTCATTATGGGGTATTTAGTGTAGATTGATGAGGGGAAAAAAATGAATCTAAATGATTTTAGCATAAGGCTGCAGCATAACAAGATGTGAAAAGACTGAAGGGGTCTGAATACTTTCTGAATGCACTGTATGTGTGTATGTATGTATGTATGTATGAGACCAGAAATGGAATTCATTATGCTCTACAAGTGTGTGTTTTTTTCGTTGTTCTTACTGAAGGAATTCTGGTCTCAAAGCTATGATCCTCTGCTAGTTTTGTATTATGCCAGCATTTTTCTGAATAATATAAATTTTGCTCCAGTATCCAGGAGCTCCACAGTTTGGATCTGCTGATGGATGAAACGCTGACGTTCCTCCGGGGTCAGTTTCAGCGATGTTGCACGTGATAGGTTGTGCTCTCACTGCAGGAAGTGCCCAGGTGAAGTGACCCCCCTCTGCAGACACCACCCGCTGTCAGCCTGACTGTTGATCCATGCTGACGTGAGAGGCAGTGGTCTGGAATTCACAAGCGCTGGTCTGTCTCCTGCGTGTCGCGAAAGGGGGGCGCTGGGGGGCAGGCTGCCCACAGGGCTGTTGATTCAGCAGGCTAGGCAAACAAATGTCCAAGCCGCAAGGGGCTTGTTCATCAAATCGGGCTGGGCGAGCAGGCTGACCGCAGAGGGTCATGCTTGAAAGTGGGGGCAGTCTTTCGCTGTGTGTTTGCCCTTTTGAAGGATGCCACGCCCCACGCGAACAGCATCAGGCTCCACCCACCACAGTATGACAAGGCCATTGTCGGTCTTTATTTCCACCAAGCTCTTCACGCACAGAGGCGCCAGTCAAAAATTAGAAACGAAAATGTTCAGTTATGGACAAATTTTTGGGAGAAGTCATCTTCTAATCTGACTAGTGATGATACACCAATGTTCTAGTTAGTCCCCATATCTACATTAGGTGTGGTAAAGGTCTGCATGGGTCTGCAACTGAAATCCGAGCCTGACCCAGCCTGGCCTGATTTCAAAATCATGTTCAGCAGCTTAAACATGCTATATTAAAACCTCTCTTTTTTGTTAATACATTGCATTCAGTGAATAAAGGGCTATATAAAAAATAAATAAATGCCACAGTATGTGACAATGAGCCTGAGCTGACCCGAACCTGAATGTGATAATGAAATTACAGGCCCACACTAACATGTTTTGTCAGGTTTGGAATGGGCTGCAGGGCTTTAGTGCATGGAGGGTCAATGCAAATAAAATGGTTGAAATATATGCTATTTTTGAGCTATAGATGTAGATATTTTTGAAATGTATAGATCAAGTCCACCGCAAACACAATCACCATCTCAAGATCGTTCACAGCGGGTAACCTTAATCTGAATGGTTGTTATGTTAGGTGGTTATTTAGAACACCTGGGGAATGACTGCCAGACAGAAATGAGCCCAACAGCTTGAGTGAAGGAATTCATTCAGGCTTGATGACAAACAGACTTGGTAAACAGCCCCTCAGCGTCCGTGATAGGTCATTTGCTGTGGGCTGCAGTGCCTTTTGCTTGCTGTAAAAAGGTAATGGTGCGTGCTAATGAAACGAAACTTTACTGTCCGGCTCTGCTGTTAGGGGCGGCCGCGCAGACCTCCCCAGCTGAAATAACCTGCAGCGTCACCTCCACCAGCAGGGAAGTGTTTATTTACTCTGGTAGGGTGTTTGTTGTGCAGGGCTGGTTCAGCCATTAACCCAGGCCATCCTTCTGCGGCTGGCTTGTCTGGTAGAGGGCAACAATGGTTATTACCATTATGAAAGACCTTTACTGAAACAAATCGCATGAAAGGGTGCGTGGGGGTAGGGGGTTGGGGGGTTGGGGATAATGGTTTCCGCTGATAGCTGCTGCCTTCCCCTATTACCCGGCTGACTGAATGAATGATGTCATTTACAGTAGGGTCACCTATTTTGGTCCCGGCCCGCGAGCGAGAACACCGGAGGTGACATTGTTGGAGCGGGTGATGTCAGTGCGCGGAATGCCAGCAATGCTGGGGCCTGTGCGGCGAGCGGCAGTGCTCCGGCTCTCCCCGCGCTAGCCCCGCCAGCCTCACTGATGCGATTTAAGCCCTCCCTCCCACGTCCTGTAAAGAGCAACTGAAAACAAAGTGAGGAATTCGCCAGCCGTTGTGAGGAGCATCTGAGGTATTGCCACCCACGGGATTCCTGGCGTGTCGGGGGAAGTGCGCGTTTCGACGCCGGCGTGGACGGAGAATGCGCTGCTTGTCTTCCAGCGAGTTGAGGCTTTTCCTCCGAAGCGATTTGGAGCCCTCGCCCGAATTCACCCTCCCACTGCATGGAGCAGCGCTTTGAACCAGCGTGTTAAGCTCATCATCGCCGAAATAAAACCAGGCCTGACAGGTCTTTCAAGTGGTCCTCCGCGAGTGATAGAACTCTTTGAAGAGTTAAAAGAAGAAATAAAATGTTGAATTTTTTTCACCCCATTCTCTTCACCCTGCCTAAACCGAAGGGGGGGTTGTGATACGTTTGGCATACCTGTGCACCCCTCCGGTCGCTGCAGATACCTGTGTAGTCATGTGCTTTGCTCTGCCGTTGACCCAGCTGTCCCGTTTCCCCTGGCAATGGGCTGGGCCCGGAATCTTCCCCTCTGGCTGCGGCTTATCAGTTATTGTACCGATAGGTATGCGGTGCTTGCCGAGCAGCTGCTGTCATAACTCCTGCGGTGTGTACACAGAGGGACAGCTGAACCACTGGCATTTCTCAGTCTCTTTACCCTCCTCACCTTCCCCTTTCTGCATAGTGTGAGAGCCTGATGAAACGGTGAAGATCGCGCAGTGATGTCTGCCTGAAGTGAGATGTTGCGTGTGTCACCCGTCACGTTTCGATTGCTGAAAGTGCCTGGGCGGATTTGTGTCCGGTCTGTCTCGTGTGTCCAATTTCATATGCAGCTCTGGGCTTTTTTCTCCCCATTTCAGTAAAGGCAGGCAAAGCTAACACATCAACCCTTATCCTTCAACATCTGACAAATATCTAAATCTGAGTTTTTGCAAGGTCTCTAAACATTTAAGGGGCCTGGGCTCCCATTCGATTGCTTTTCTGTGTGAAAGACTTGCTAAACCCCCTAAAGCTAAAGTTACAACCAGTAGTCTGAATTTCCAAAGGAAAGCCTAAATATCCCTTTGAGAGAGACGAACACGGTCATATTAATGCACCCCTCGTGAGATTTGTGGATTTAACTTTTGTCCCTGTGTCAAGTTAATGCTGTCATCACTAGATGTCACTGGTGTGTACAGGAAAACATTATGGGAGCTCCCGGTTAAAATTGGTAACTCAGACAAAGTGGTCCACTGATCTCAGTGTTCCACACCATCCCTCCCTCCTCGACTCAAAAGCACAGTCAAAAGCACTAATGATACCTGCATCACCTGGCCTTTCGCTCCTTGTGCGAACGTTGGGCCGTTTCTTTTCTGCTCTCCCCCTTTTGAAAATGCTGTGCCTGAGTTGGATCTTAGGTTTCAGCCTCGGAATATCAGGATTTTATTTCCAGATAATTAAAGGGCCCGCGGTGGCATTGAAACCTGGGAGCAGCAAAGGAAGTGATTACGCTGGGCTTTGAAAGCGGGACCCCCGGTCCTCCGGCGTGGGTGCAAGAAAGGGAGAGGCGGCCCGGCCCCCCTCTTTCAGCTCCGACAGAAGGGACCCAGAATAAAAATGGGGGGGGGGGCCCTCTGCCACCGCCCCGCTCCACACCGCTGGCCGCCATAGCCCTGGCTGTAATTACCCAGCCTGCCCCTGCCACTTCGCTCTTTCTTCTGCAGAGTAATTCAATCAGGCCGTTCAAGGGCTGCCCAGCACCGGGGGCAGCACCTGTCCATCACTGGGTGTAAAAAAGGAGGGAACCGCCAGCCAGGCCATTAATCCGTAAGCCGCGGACCCGCCGCTTCTTCCCTCAACACCTGTCGGCCAGGTGGGGCTTTATCACCAGGCCCGTCCCGCACTGTTTGTTGGTTTTGTTCTGAGGTGTCAGGATAAGGACAAGGGGTCCGCCCCGCCCGCCTGCCTGCCTTCCCCTGGTCTCCCTTTGTGAGCTGCAGGCGCAGAACTTGCTCTACGCGGGTTGTAGCGTAGAGTAATGGACAGGCATCTGCACTGACCGGAGAGAGCGCTGTGGGCATCAGGAGATGAGTAGTAGGCCTTTTATGTGTTGGATCAGCATTGGCACTTTTACCTGGAGGTTATATGTGACCATTTAAGAATGTGCTGTGGAATTTCTTATACTAGATTGGGTTACTAATTATCCATTTTTTTCCGGCATGTTTTAAACAGTAAAAGCAAGCAATAATTACTTGAGCATTCACTTTGATGTTGAGGAGAACAGAATAGCCTCTGAAATCTGAATGAGTGTTCATCCGTTCCCACAAAAAGATCCTCTTTCCTTACAGTAAAGTGTTACCTATTTCACTGTTTTGAAAATTAAGGACAAAGAATGGCTACTAAAATTAACAGCTTACCGGGTATGAAATGGAATCATTTTTGGTTTAACATTCACCTTATAACAGTTTTATATTTTGTGGAAAAATGCTTCATGATTTTTTTTTTCTTCCAAAGAAATAATTAAAGACTAACCTTTTACACAACCTTATACAACCACAAAACTAGCCCTTTCCCAGATAGTGCTTTATTCTGAGTCTGATCTCTGCTTTTATTTTTTGGCACTGAATTCTGTCACTGTGTGTACAAGAATACTGCATCACTCACAAACCAGGAGCCAGAAACCCACAGTCTCTGGGCAACGAATCATTTTGGGGGAGGCAGTTCAAAGCACTGTAAGCCGGCAAGGCAAATGAAAGGGGATCTTTAACAAAGTCCTCAAAACCATCCCAGCCTCCAGTAAAAATTAACTTGTGGCCAAAGTACAATAAGTGTTGTGTGGAATGGAAGCCCTAATAAGAACTCGGTGCTATCACTGTACCCCTCCCGGATTAATGAGTCCAAGAACCGCCAATTTGCATACAGGTGAGAAGAGGAAGAAAGAAAGAGAACTACGGCTGGATAGAGGAAGGAGGGGGAAAGACAGAGAGTTTGAGAGGGGAGGGTTGCGGGGAAGAGGTGAGGGGAGTTTTTCAAAGGGTTCAGGTCAATATTGGTATTTCAAGATCTCCCAGCAGCTGTCTCTGACACTCTGCAATTAGCTGAAAGGGAAGGATTAGTCTCTGTCCCTTCATTGGTCAAGTTTACCATCCAGGGTGAGACTCAAGCTCACACTAGGTGGCAGTAGTATGTCCTTATAGCAGTAGGTGGAACTTGCTTCCTGTGTGTGGTTTGAGAAAAGAGAGATTATGGTTTACAAGGTGTTGAACTCGTAGATGAATTGCAAACTAGGAAACACAGGGGTTTTTGTTGCAAACAATTTATGCATTGAAAGTGCTTCCACAGCTTTTTTTACTATGCATGTTAACAGGTGTTTAATTTTATTTTACCCACAAACTTCACTCACTACTATAATATAAACAGACTGCATGTCATAGTTGCTTTGTCTTCCTTTTTGCAGGTAAGGTATGTGTAGAACAGCCAAACACAACCCAGACTTTATCATGTTACATCGCAATGATAACTGACAGCTGAGAGCTGTCTGACTCCCCACCTCACAGTGTGTATCCCACACGATTGCCTGATTCTTCATCAGAGGACAATGCTTTTCTTGTGTGTACACCTTGCTCTTATCCCAGCCAGATCTCCCCCTGACAGGAATGTGTAGATGTTAGCGATGTATTGGATTGGATGTCGGCGAACAGGCCTCCTGACGGAACGTGTTGGAGGTGACACCGCATCCACGTGGGCAAGAGAACAGTCTCTCCCTCTCCCAGCCACTCCTTTATAAAATGAGAGGCTGGTGTTCATTTTTCTCAGACAGCGCCCTGGCAGTGAGCAGTAAGCTGCCTGAGCCATCTCCTATGGCAGGATGCAGATCCGCACATATTTTTGCCCAAGCAACAAAAATGAGAAGGGTCACTGATATGGCATCTTAAGTTTCCTGGTAATCGCCCTTGAAGGAAGTGCTCAGACTTTCCCACAGCAGTGGGACAATGTACCCAGTCTTGGCTTGTGGAACAGTGTTACCTGCACCCTTTTTTAAGCCTTGGGGTCGATCCAACATATTTTCTCTGGTCACATGACTGGGCTTTATTGCATGAGGGCTACAACATAGCCAGGTTAATATGTGAGACACGTGTGTACCATGTGTGGAATTAATATGTATTTCGTTTTTCCATGGAACAAATCACTTTCTAGGAACAAATCCGTTTCCCATTTGTAATTCTAATTCTGCAGTGTTCTGTATTCAATATTCAGTGGTCTTTTCAACTGTGTTTTCTTATCATTGGAAATAAGATGTTATTTATCCTTTGTTGTCATTTTACACAGACTCAGTTACGTTCTCATGAACGTGCTGGTCATATATGTTTTCCCTGTGTGTGTGTTCCTAATCTCTTTCCCACCGAGAGTGGTATTGACGTTGTGAAGGGTGCATTCAGTATGAGAGCATTTCCTTGCTGCTGGCTGGGGTTTTAGCACAGTGCACACTTCCACACTTTATACCCAGTGAAAGCTGGGCAGAGGCGGGCCTCAGGTCCAATATCAATGCGGACAAAGGCTAGAACGTGAGTCTGTGACCTGAAGGAGAGACAGAGCCTGGGGATGGATGCAGCAGAACCGGAAAGGTGATCTGTGAACGGGGACCCAGTTCACACGCAAGCGTCAGACCCTGGGTGGGTGGAGACAGGCTTGGGATGTGGAGAACTTTCCCCTCCTCTTGGCAGGCACTCCAGAGGAAAGAATCACCTTTCCCACATGAACTCGCCACACACCTTTTACCTGCGGGGCAGGGTAAGAGGGCCATGTCATGGCAAAAACTCCTGCGCTCTTTTTGGGCCCTACACTGCCTGAATACCAGGACCTTGGCCCTGGTTCACTCTAAAGGGGGTGTGTAGTGTCAAGCTGTTTTAAAGCCGCCTAGCATCTCCATAATGCAACAAATAGATTGTCGAGTACATTCAGTGTTAACCCTGCTGGACGCTATCAATTACTCTTACTCCAGTGCATTCAATTAATAGACTTGTCTTTTTCAAGCTCATTAAAGCCCTTGGTCAGTATTGGGAGTAAAGATTATGCGTTGGTGACTCTGGGACTATGGATTCTGATCCTGAGCAGCAAGGTGCTGTACAAATGGGTCATATAATATATATAATAAGGACTAAGGAGGTGATATTGTTAGACTGGATTGGAAAAGTATGTTTTTCATTAATACATTGTTACTCATTTTTTTACTAAAAGTAAAATAAAAATAAAATTCTTTATATTTTTGTCATTTAGCAGACATGCTTGTCCAGAGTGACTTAAAATTTTACAGTTTTATCCATTTATACAACTGGATACAGAGACAACTCTGGATTAAGTACCTTGCCCAAGAGGGCAACAGCAGTGCACCAGCGAGGAATCGAGCCAGCAGCCTTTCGGCTTACAAGCTCTGTTCGTTACCACTATGCAACACGGCTGCCTTCCTGGTTGCAATCTGATTATCACAGCAGGGATGTAATTTGAGTTTGGGGAGTGTGAGAATCGATCAAAATCAGGGCTGGTGTGACACAATCGCCACTCTGAGGCCAATTCCTGAAGGGTAATGTAGTGTAATGATAACCCTCAAAATCAGATAGCCTTTGCGAGGTTGGAATTTGATTGCTGTGATACGGTATGTGCAGTTGAGATAAAGATGATTACAGAGCAGGCTGTGCAGTGGAGGGGATCTCAAGCTTAATCGCATGTGCTGAGCAGAAGAGGAAGTCCTCAGGGTAGGTAAAACTGGCCACTGTGCAGCAGCGCAGGCAGTTGTGAGCAGGTGCTGTGTAAATCACACTCGGTTTGAATGTTGTCGCCATTCCATGCATGGGTCTGTAACAGCAAGCAGTTTCCCATGCATCAAAAATTTGTTCATGCCAATAGTCCAGAAAATGATCTGTGGTGCTATTTGAGGTCACAGTTCTTGTGTGAATTTTAGGAGGACATGTATCAAGTAGAGGGAGAAATTTGATTTAAACTGTAGAGAGAAGTCCATTGCAGTGTTTCTCAACCCTACTCCTGGCAGCACCCTGTCCCGCATATCTTCTATCTATCCTTGCTGCTTGATTAAATCAGGTGTGCTCAGCTAATAAAATGTGCCACTGATGAGTTCAGTTGGGTAGGTAGAGCAAGGATAGATAGAAGATATGCAGGACAGGGTGCCGCCAGGAGTAGGGTTGAGAAACACTGGTCTATTGAATACTTACTCCATAAATGTTAAAAAAGATGGACAAATAGCACGATCTTGTGAAAACCCTCCCTTTAAAGAAATGTCATAGCATAAATTCTTAACTCATATTATGGAGGGGCATCAGTGTGTCACTCTGCACAAGAAGGGCCACATCATCCCCTTATACTTCTCACATCTGGTGGGGTGGGGTGACAGTGGCTTAGGAGGTAGAGCAGTCAACTGGGGGTTGGAGGGTCCCTGGTTTGAATCTGGCTCCTCCTGACAGAAAGTCAAAGTGTCATTGAGTAAGTCACTGAACCCCAAACTGCTCCTAGCAGTCAGTTGCTACCCTGTATGGCTGCTTCTGCCACTGATAGGTAGATGTGAGGTATATAATTGTAAAGTGCTTTGAGTAGTGAAATGAGTAGAAAAGTGCTTTATAAATGTAGTCCATTTACCATTTACATCCACAGGTTTCTGCAGTAATGGAGGTTTGCTCCAACTTTTGTGTTCTCTGAGTGTTTCTTTATGTGCTTTGACTATACAGCTCCTATCTCTGATTTTTATTAATGTGGTGCTCAATTTCTCCACTATATGCCCAATCTTTAATACTTCAATACCATGCCTAGTTTGATGATGCGGCACTAGCAGTTCAGCCATTGAACACAAACTGGGTTTCAGGTTCAACACCACAGCAGTCAACTTTGTAAACCCGCGCACTGGGAGTTATTTTTGTACCTGGGGACACACGAATCCCGACCTCTGCCCTCTGCTGGCACCCTAAGGTATTACGGCACCATGGTCAGCTGAGGCGCAGGGGACCTCCCCGTGTTCAATGGCTTCCCAAGCCTATGAAAAAAAAACCTCTGGCATGACTTGAGTCCGTCACAGGAGCACCAGCCAAGGCTGAGGCTTCTGAGGAGTAGCGTGAAACATCCTGAGCACGGCGGCACGATGGCACATCACATGCCGTCCCTTTGAAAGTGACCCAGGTCTGCAGCATGGCCTTGGCTCAGGCGTCCGCCCCTCCAAACATTCCCGAGAGTTGACTCCGAGCATCCTATGTGAGACACATTTCCAAAGAATGTGTTTTTGTCAAGGGAGGGGGGTAGCTGAGTAAATGCTGTTCAGGAAATAATGAATAAACAGCAGCAACAACCAAAAAATCACATTGTGAATAAAGTCCTTGCATAGCCTCACTGGCAAGACGGGGGAAGGGGGCGTACTTTTGAGAAGGGGGCACTTTTCTCTGCACTTGATTAACGTTCCCAGAATTTTGCACCCCGATACCCGTACCTCACACAGTTGCCATCGTTAACAACAACCTGTCAAGCATTCTCTTGTGCTGCGCTATGCTGCTCTTTGTGCCGGGCGGCCAGCGGGCCTTGCAGCTGTCGCGGGGGCTGGCTTGGCAGGCTGTGATCAGCCAGGCATGAAATCTGCCCTGAACAGCTCCATATTCACAGCCCCAACGGGCCCTCGCTCCACTCCCCCCCTCCCTGGCACTAAATCTTCCCAAGGCATGTGGGGCTCGCCAGCCTCTGGCGCCAGCTACCCCTCGCCCCTCTCTGGGCAACCCCACCTCTTGGTCACCTTCCTCCTCCAGCATCCGACACTAGCTGTACCCCAAACATATGTGCATATGAATATGAGTAATGCATCTATATTCATTTATGTGTGGGGTTTATTAAAGTGATATGCTTCAGCATTGTGACACTGTCTCAACTATCTTCATGAATATTTTAACAATAGAATAAATGCAATGTAAATATCCACAAAGTTTTATTTGCTCTTGAAAAGGTTGGTCCTCACTTTTGGTGTTTTCCCTAGGAAGGCTACAGCATCAGAAATATTTATGAATATTGAATGTTTTATAAACCAAAATGTCATATGTTCATTTGATTGGGTTGCTGTGGTAGAAATATGAATTGTAAAGTTTTGTTTAATGGATAAGGCTAATTTTGTCTGTTGTATTCGAGAGTCACTAGGATATCTTGAATATTAATGGCTCTTGTTAAATCTGCAAAATGACAGATTTTGAATGTTTAATAGGGACAGCCTTAGGTTAAAACCAAACCAAAGGTAAAATAAACATGTCGGGCCTGGAGCGTTGTGCAATGAGGAAATTAATGTATTATCTTCTTTGGGATATAATTTCATAGAACCAGTTCTAAGTAACTAGCCACTACAACATCAGCCCCCCCCTCCCGTTCAACAATGCCACAGTGAAGACAGTGCTTCATGGGAGTGGAAATGTACTGTCATCCTGAAAGGCAAATAGCCTATTTGCTTAATAGAACGGATGGTGGGTGATTAGCAAAGTCTGTAGTTCCTGTTCTCACATGGAGGGGAGAATCCCTGCAACTACACTATCACTTCACAAAGGAACTTTGGGGTCTTTCCCAAGTGGAGTGAGGGAAAAAACCAGTCCGTTGTTTGGCAAAACAGAAAAACGTCTGCATGTTAACTTCCAGTAATGTGACAATGATCGCGATTCATGGATTGAATGTTCCTGGATCATAATTTGTTTTTAAATTACTCCTGAACCTGATGGGTGTGTGCTCCATTCTTGTGTGATGTCATCATTCGCCCACATTCTTCAGCATGGTTGTCACATTCAGCTTGCTGCAATAAACATACAATCCAAAGCCCTTTACCTGCATTCACTCATGTTTTACTTTACCTGTCTATTTGTCCTAATGACAATACCTACATTCATAATGAAAACAGAAACACTGTAAAATCATCATCATGTTAATGGCATTATCTGAAAAGCCATCGGCCGTAATTTAACTGCTCAAATGAATTAGCCTGTAATCAGTTTCGGAAGCTGTAATAATGCCCCTAATATAGTAAGACGTGATAACTGTGTACAAAAAGTATCCCTTAGACAACGGCATGTTTATGGATACATGTGGATGTTTTCATATGTAAATATAGATATCTCAAGCTGTTAAATAACTTGGTGCCACATTCACTGGTGACAAAAACTCTTCATTTGTCACCTATTGTTCAGGGAGCCAAGGATGGTCACTGTGATCAAAGCAAGCTCCTGAGTTCTTCAATAGGAGTTATTGTCGTCACGAACAAATATATAGTGACTGCCCATAAATGACTGTACCATGATGGAAGATTTTATAATGAGGTGGAGTGTGTCTGAAATATTCCAGGGGACTCTGTGAAGAAGGAGAATAATGACATCACACCCTGCTTTTGTGTAGAATATCAATTGTTGGCACGCTGTATTGTTCGTAAGGATAGGTCTGACCCAGACGATGATGTATATACGGTCCCACGTGTGAGGTCCACCGCCCTGCAGGATTATGGGAACTGGTCTGTGCGCTGTCCATGAATTTGAATGCTCAGCTTCAACTTTAGCAGCATATTGATGATGATGGTGGGACAGGGGCCGGGAGGGGGGATCCTTCTGGGTGGTTGGAGGGTTCCTGGGTAGCGTGGTTAAATGTGACGCTCAGAATCTCACCTACAACAGTTCCCTTTAGAATGCTGCTGCTATGGTGATGAAGTTAGAAATCAAGGTGTGGTGAAGACATATTTATGATGATGATGATGACGATGATGATGATTATTATTATTATTATTATTATTATTATTATTACAACCGGGGTGCACAGTTCTGAGTTGGATATGCCAGAGGTATCTGGGGTTCAGGGGGTACGGTATTTTCTTTGTTTCTTTTTTACAGAAAAGAACTTAAAGCGCATTTAAAATGGCTGTAAATACTCAGTTGTGTTTTACCTCTAAATGGACAAACCAAGTCATGTTGTGGGCCATAGTTTGGGTACCTTTGTCTCAATATTCCCTCTGAGAGGTGAGACGTTCTACCATGGCAGTTTAATCTCCCCAGCTTCATGGTACACCATTAAAGGAATGACCAATGCTGAATCTACCATGGTCAGGTATACATTGTAAGGATAAATTAGTAATGATTATTTTAGAAAAAGCCATGTGCATTTATAAAACACACACACACACACACACAAGGGTACTGCAGTAGACAGCGCTACTCACACCCATAGACGGCGGTATTAAAACACATGTGAGTTACTGTAATAGACAACGCTTATCAAACATGTCACCAGCACAAACATGTTACATGCTGCTACTCAGGCACATTGACCACTGTCTTAATATCATTAATAAAATTAAAGAAAAATAAAACAATGGGTATTACTTACGATTGAGTTTCTCTGTAGCCTTCTCCAGACGTTATTCCTCCCGGCCTGCTTAGCACCACCAAAATTTGTGTTCGTATTGCCTGCAGAAAGTGCAATGACTTCTCACCAAGAGAAAGATTTTCAATTAATTTAACAAGATATTCTGTTTGCAGATGCGACATTTCACCAGGCACGGATGAAAACTCAACTATTTTAATATTAACACCATTATCTGGCCGAAAGTAACGCACAAGTATGGGGAGTAGCTTTATGTCCTTATGATTTGATGCATCCACGGTTAATGTGACATATGAACACTTGTCCAAATCACAACGCACTTCTTCCTCTGACAATGGAGCTAGCATGCTGCAACAATAGCCTAGGATTTAGTGCATGCAGAGGAAAATTTGGGACCATAAATTTTCTTGATCAGTTTAGCTGTGCAGTCACTAGATCGGAAACTGTGACCGTGCCCCACTGAGTGATACGCAAAAAGTCCTTCACTTGCATAAACTTTGTCAGATTCTGAATTTTGTCTCACAAAAAATTCTGACACTTGGGGTACCACGCTTACTCTTCTCAGCTTCCTTATGTTTCTTGATGTGGATATGCTGGATGATATCATTCCAGCCCCCGTCTGCAATGGAAAAATGAGCCCCACAAGTAACACAGATTATTTTGCTTGCGTTGGAAACCAACGGATCCCTCTTGAGAAATTTAAATTCCCTTTTTAGGTCTTTGTTGAAGCTACAAGCTCACTTTTGTGACATATTTAATGAAATTTGTAGTTATCTGGCTAGCCCTTAGCCATTCCTCGAACTACAGTAGCAATCAGCCATCTTGTAACATTTCAATCTGGAGCACGTACTGCACAGGCGGGCTTGGGGGTGCAGGGATAGGATCGATTTTTGTATGATATGATGTGATTGGTGCTGATAAGATGTCCACGTACTTTGTGCCTTCATTGTGCAGGAGCAGACAGGGCTGTGTGCATAATGCAATGAGAACCTACAATAATGGCAACTGCAGTCAGAAAACCTATTGAAATATGGTACAAATACGGGACAAATCAAGATTTTCTCAGAATAAGTCGGGACACATGAAAAGGGGCTGAAATATGGGACTGTCCCAGGAAAAACGGGACGTCTGGTCACCCTATGATGCAGCCAATAGCCATAAGCTTGTAGCATCTCTGATGGCTCCAATAACACCTTTTAGGTATGGTGGGGGTGGTAAATTTCAAGGCTGTTCCACAGCAGTATCTGTTGATAGATAAAAGGCCACTGTAGCTGTCACCACCTCTACCACACACAGTTTCACTGCATGGGACCAGGACAGTGTGCTGCCAAGCCTGGCTGAATGAATAGCTGTCAAGAGTGGTTCTGGTAAATCGGCCACCAATAATGGCACAAGCCACGGCAGCAAGAATTCTTTAGCCCCACAGTTCACGGCAGATGTTCAGGAGTAAAGTGAAGGAATGATAGAGCGAAGTAAGGGGAAAAGGCAGGGACATCCTGCAAACAAACTGCATAGGAAGAAGGATTCCGATTGGAAAGAGCGAGAGACCACCGGGAGTCCAACAAATCTGATGCACAAGGTCTTTCTTCCTTTATTCTCTAGTCTTTATCACAGGGAAATCGCGAGTGCTTGAGATGCTGGAGGATTGAGCTGATCACCGTGCTCTCCATTCCTCTGATTGTGTGGAAACAGCATGGTGCTAAACGAGACGTCACTTGAAACAGCATCAATCACCCTCAGTCTGTGGACCCACATATTCACGGAGACCTTCCTATTCATGGAGACCTTCTTAGCAGAGAACCTGCATCTCATCAACAAGATCAACAAAGACAGCCTGATTTACTCCTGCTTCAAAGGGGACCAGGTTTTTACCTACTTAGGGATGCCTTTAACTCTGCATTCTGTAATTCCCATGCCAGATTACCCTCACGTGGGGGTGAGAAAGAAAACAACCGCGTTACCGCTGACCCAGAGCAAGATCGTTTGCTCTTGCAAAGCTCTGGCGCTCGGTCTTGAAACTCTGGATGAGAAAAGCCAATCCCAGGTTACTGGAGCCTCTGATTGAACGGGGAACGCCATTCTATTTATTTATTATCGACTTCCCCTCATGTCTGGGCAAAAGGCACTTCCTGCCCTTTAGCCAGGGGAGCTCTATTTCTTCTCTGTCAGGGCTCCAGATCCTAGGCTTACTGTTTCCATCACGGGAGAACAGTCGTCCTGTGTAAGCATGTGGTTCACCTCATGCAGTCAGAGGTCAGGCAGGGATACAGGAATGCTGGGACCCATGCTCAATTCTAGATTCAGTCATAGATAGTATAAATGGAGTGTGTCCCCTTACATTATTTATTTTTTTGGAAGTAGTTACCCTTAACCTGGTGGACTTACTCTGCCCATTACTGGGAGGGTGGAGTAGATTGGGGATTCCCTATGCCAGAGTTCCAGGCTTCCTCAGGGACCTGGGCAAGGAAATGAAAAGTTAAAACTGGTGCAAATGCAGGCATATATTTGTTCCGGGAGCAATCGCGAAGCTTTTTTTCTTTTTCTTTTTTTCTTAATACATCTTTGTGATTCAGTTTCCTCAACATGCACAATATTGAGCCAATCAGTTAGCAGGCAACTGAATGATATCAATGACACATGACATGTCATCTTCAATGACATACCAATGCTCTACCAAAAAATGAACATGAACTAATATTTGGAAGGCTATTTTTCCATTTGCTAATCTAATGACCATTTTATATTGATGTAATTCACTATTGCCAAACAAATCCAAATGTGTAGACAGGCTAGCTAGACCTTAGCTTTAGATTTAACATTAGTGTAGGGTTGGCTTTATTCAGGCAGTGTGCTAAATATTAGCTAAGACATTGTTGGCAGGCCTAATTAATATGTTAATTGGTAAATACATGTTTATCAGCTATGTTCATTGATTATTTATGATGGAAACAAAAAAGCGAGGTAGGTTTTATAAATTTTTTAAATTCATATATGCTCTGCGAAATGTACTTCAGTCAGTGGAATACTATACAAGAGGTAAGTGTAATGGAGGTAACATTTGATTCAAATCAGTAAATATGTAAACACTGGTAAATGTTATGTTCAGAAGGCTCCCAACTACCTGACAGAAAAAAGACAGAAAACATTAGCATTTAAAGACCACTGAAAATCAGGTTAACATTTGAACAGAATGCTCAAAGCACAATGAGACTCGGAATAGTCCTTATGTAGTATTTTTCAGGTTCACAGTCAGCTTATCTGTGCTAGTGCAGTACAGGTACTTACATACTTTGATACTTTATACCAAAAAATCCCCACCTTTTTTCTTCTAGCGTTACATACAGAGTGTTTAGCATTTTTTGACACATTTATGTATGCAATTCACAAATCTTGTAGGCATGGCTACAGATATTCATTTACTAATGTACATTATGAATAAAATAGAAAACATAAATAATAAATACATAAGTGTGGCTTTGTTCAATGGGCCCTTTTATATTATTGTCAATTTGTGGCACCTGGTTATGAAAACAAACGTCAATGTCTACCATAATATGAAAAGCAAAGTAAACAATGACATTAATAATCAAATGAGAAAAAGAGCAAATCTTGTTCAAGACAGGATTAAGTGAAGTTTAAGACATAACCAAACGTTTTCGCTGGTGATAATTTTTAACTTGCATAGTACAGTTTTGAGCTGACTGAAAATGATGTAGGATGAAAATAGATGTTTGGAATGTGGATTTTTGGACTGTTTGAACTTTTTAAATCATGTTCTATAGATCTTACAACTGCAAACCATCTTTTTTCAATTTTGTCATTAGTCTGGACGCTGAGGCTTCATCCAGTCTGAGGTGGACAGTGAAAGAGATTTGAGGCGATAGCTCATTGGTGGAAAGACAGGCCCCTATTGTCTTTTTCCCCTCTCCCCGCGACAGCCTTGTGTGCTTCTAAAAAAAGAAAAGGAGAGAGAGGAAGAGAGAGAGGGCAGTTTCGCTGAGCAGCTGCTCCTGTGGCTGTTTTTGCATTACGTCAATGCTGTTGAAGAAAGACAAGAAGGAAGAATTAAAAAGCGGGAAAGAGAGAGAGAGAGGCACACTCCACAGACCAGGCCAGGGTTTATGGACTTTCTTGCCTCTGAAGTTCCTTTGACAAAGCTGTCATTGTTAATAGGCTGGAGTGGGTGCACTGGGTCTGAATAGTGTGCAGAGTTCCCCCACACCCCCACCCCCACATAGCACTGTACACGGTCCAGATCAGTCAGCTGTGGCGCCTGGGTCACATGCAGCTGAGATCCGGACGAATTGCCCAGCTGTTTCAGTCCCAGAATTGCTCCATGCTGGCCTGGACAGTGAAACAGGGGGGACAAGCGAGAAAAATGTTTTTTATTATATTATATTATAGCTTTGGGATTGGAGAGTTATTTCAAATGCGTTGTTCTCAATTTCCACATGTTCACATGTGCTCTCGTGATGGGGCAGGTTATAATTGTTCAGTCGCATCACATCCTGTGTTACTGGTTGCTGCACCCACATTGGAAATGAGTTGATGAATAGTACCCTGAGCTAACGGGGTTACAGTGAGGAAATGGGGCCACCCCAAATAAGACTACAAATTCCATGCAGAGTAGCCAAGATCATCATCAAAACAACTAAATTTTACATTTCCCTCATACAGGCCTATGGAAGGAAATTGGCATCCAAAGGGTGGGTGCCTCCCAGTCTGTGTGAGTCGTTCCAGGGCTGTGGGGGCTCTGGTCAAATTGTAACCCTAAATTACCTGCCTCTGGATGGGGAATTCCTGTTCTCTGCTGATAAATTTAGAGTGCTAGTTGGTCATACCCTTTATAAATCTGGTGTTTAAGGTTTAAAGATTTTCTGGAATTGCCTGATGTTTCGATTGGAGTGAAATGATTCACATTCTTTATGAAATGGTCACTTTGGGACCATATGCAGGTGGAACCTCAGGTTCAGTGGCCTGTTTTGGGCCTTGCCTGATTTGCATACTAGGACACCAGAAGATTGTTGACTTTATCCGCTGCCTGGGTACACCAAGAAATTTAGAAATGGTTCTTATCACCTCATTCCCTGCCACTGATAATTAAAAAGATCAATTTGGAGGGATGTCTTGTAATAGATCCACATTCTCTGATGGAGGAGAATGCATCAAGGTACTTCCCGACACAGAAATTTGGCACAGTATGGTTTCAGTCCCCCCTGAGACTCATAGGGAATATGTTTATTCCATACATTGAACACACGGAAACCTGTGCTTCAGTATAATTGACCAAATATGACATCATGTCTGCAGTCCAAGCTGAATAATACGAGGACCACATCACTCTGTATCAAGATCCGTCATCTTTCATATGCCGGGAATCAGGCGGTCAAGTATTGTGTCAAATTTTATTGGATACAAATATGATTGTTCTAATCATATGGTACAAGCACGTCCAAAATGCAAGAATAGACAAAAACATAGCATTGTGTAAATAGTGCAATTTGACACACAATACTTTTAAAACAAAGAGAACCAATATATTTATGATGTGTTGGTAGTAAAAGAATGAACCCTTTCCTGACGTGAGTCGCATGCCTCAAGCGAGTTAGACTATTTATTTTTCACTCAGACTGAAAATAGTTTATTGTTTACAGGTCACTAAGGCTTGAAGGCACTACTTTTAATTGCATACCACTCCCAGTTCAAATGTACAACATTAGCCTGAAGTTTAGCTCAGCAGAATGCATACTGCTTTAACCCTGCACTCTCCATGACTGTCTTGATTCGGGTCACCATTGCCATTTTATTGCTCCAAAGTCGAGGTCTATAGCATTAAAAGTACCCCCGGGGCAGAGCACCACAGTTCCACAAACAAGCAGGGAGGGAAGAAGTGTTGGCACACAGAATTATGAAAATAAATGGGCTCATTTCATCTGGGTCATAATGAAGCCAGTCCCAGATATCCATTTGTTTATAAACATAGGCCTAGCAAAAGGAAAGGGCCATTGATTATGCCCCAACCCCCATCAGAGGTTATCTTTCCTAGCCCCCCCAACCCCCTCAATTCCTCTCACGGCTCAGAAACTTCCTATTACCCAACAGCCACTGGCGATTCCTGCCCTGTTTGGATGTGAGGGGTGATGGATATCTGCACAGACAAGGCCCTAATTTGTTTCTGTGGCCCCATGAAAAATGTCAGCCCTCCTAACTGCTCAGCATTGTTTTGTTGTCAAGTTGTTGAGAGAAAATATGTTTTGGGCTGTTAAAGCATTTGCACAAGTAGCAGCCATTTTTATTGAAATGTACATTTTTCATTGAAACTGTGCATAGCATAATTTATGAATATCTGGAAACTGCGTCATGATTGCGTGAGGCTAATTAACGATGTGTCACAAAATACTTTTTAAATAGTTCTTTTCATCGATATCAATCAATTACAGATGACTGAGTGATGAAAACTGGAACATGATTGAACCAATTTTGTGTATTGATCCAAGATTACCTTTCTCTTCACTGAGTGATTTAAAGGGTTATCTGAAACAAAAATTATACTTATATGTTTAAACCTATTCTTTGAAAACAATTCTTATTTATCTTTGGTTCATATCTAATTAGCTTAAAGCTTTAAGAGAAATGACACCAAGTATCTGAACATACTAATTATATGGCGTATCCAGGAAGTGATGGATTAACCAGACACCAGATATTAATAGAAATTAATACAATATAGAATTCTGAATGTATAGATCCTTGGCACTTAGTGTGTATGAAAAATATGTGTAAAGTGCACTGTTCTGTGGACTTCTTTCAAATATAATTACACTTTAGCTAGTATATTTAGGTTATGATTATTCTATATATGAAACATCATCTGTTGGGAAGAGGTCTTGATGGGGAGCAATGCATAATTTTGACATTTTAAATATTAATGAAATGTTGGGATTAATCTCTGCAACTCAATTTTCACTCAAGCAATTGATCGGTGAGCCTTTGCTCAAGAGTGTTACACATAGGATATGAGCCCCTTGGTCATTAGTCCAATTACCAAACCATTACTTGACAGAATATTGTGCTAAGATATTGAGCAAGCCACTCACAGCAGCACCAGGTGCCATGAAACATTCCAACATAATCCTCTGACATATGCTTGCCTATCAGCGGTAGCTGGTGAGCAACAGCTCAAAGTCAGAAAGAACTTACCTGATGGTCCTGAGTCAGTTTTGGGTTGTGTTTGCATAATTAACAAGCACACAAGAAATTGGTTTCAAATTCCAAATTACTTTCTGTAATAATCAAAAATATCTACAGTTAAGCATATAGGCATAACCACAATAACAAACCATAATATTATGGCATGAAACACAATCAAGTCAGAAGGAAGGTAACCCTTAATTAACTTGTTTTTTATAACTAGAAACGTTCAGGTTCAGGACAGCTATGAGTGTAAAGGTAAGTTCTCCACCTCTCCAGTTTCTTTCTCATGGGTCATGCTGCTGCCTGTTCAGTCACTTTCATTGCAGTGGAGGTAGCGGTTTGAGTCTGCAGCCCCTCGATCAGCATGGGCTACAGCACCAGACACCACGCAGGGTCTGAGTGATGACTCCGCCCGAAGTCCCTCTGCTCCATCCCACTGTTTGGAATTCCAGAGGCGTGCGGACATGACGGAGTGCAGCTGTCAGCCTATCGTCACTCACCGTGTTTACAGAGTTCTGCATCTCCGCAGACCGAGGTGAGGGGGGTGGCGGGTGGTCGGCAGGGTTCACAGCCACCCCCGGCGTGGAAACAGCCTGGCCAACGTCCTCATGCCGTCAGAACCGGGGCCCATTCATCATGGATGTCAAAGGAGCCTTCACAAAGAGGATATTATGAGGAACAAGGGCACAGATGATGGCATTCATACCCAACAAAGAACATGGTGAAAAAAAATCATGTAAGTAAATGCAATAAATGGAACCCCACATGACAGTTTCCTTGTAATAATAAATGGCACATTAACCAAATGCCACCTCAAGGCCATGTCTAGCTGAGGTTGAAAGTTGGAAACATTTTTACTGGTTTAGATTGCATTCATAAAGCACTGAAAACCTACAACAAAACAACCTCTACTCACATGTGACTTTTGTGGTTCACAAGAACTTCAAGTCTAAACAAGGTGTTGGCTTTAAAAAAATAATAAAGAATGAAAAGATCATATTTTTCTTCATTGTCTACTGTGCATTTGAGAAGAGCATAACAACATGTGAGCACTTACCTTGATTCTGTGTTGCACAAAAAGGCTGAGGGGGAAAGGTCGAGGAATGTGGCAGTGGACAGATGCCTCAATGAAAGCATGAAAGATTGAAGGGAGGAAGGAGGAGGCCTAATGAATGCTGTCTCTTTGAAAGACAGTCCACCCATAGTCAAAGATTATGCGGCCCTTCAGTGCTAATGGCCCTTACAACTAGTCAAAGATAAGGTTGATATCCCAGGAAGAGATATCTTGCTGTGTGGCTTAAACTGTATCCCAGGCCTCTTGCAAAATTCAAAGGTCCCAGATACCCCTTTTTCACTGATGAAACTATGTCAACCAATGCCTGAACTTCACCAGTTCTGACTGGCAAATTTCTTCTTTTGTATTATCTAGATTATAATACTGTACAAGACATATATGCTGTTGACACTTAACCAGGAAATGCATTGTAAAGCTTTTACTACAGATTACGTTAGTTTGCAGGACAGCCAAGATTTCAGTGATGACTTTCAAGTGAACAATCCTTTTAATGCATACAACTTTCATGCATCAATATGCTAAACAGAAAGAAAAAATATCTAGGGGGATTTGTCCATGCAATTTTTGATTGCTGAATAGTATCAGATGCATCCTTCAAAACCCCACCAGTCCTGAATTACAGCATAGAATTCACTAACCCTGAGCCAAAAGGTTGGCTCTGGCTTGGCTTAATATTGGTGAATTGGGTTGCTCTGTATCTGGAGCAGCAATCCCAGTTTGGGTCTTGTGGTAGAAAAGTGGTATTAGAAATCTAAGGAGGGTGCAGAGCAGTGCGGGGTCTGCCAGAGCACCGGAAGTCTGATATAATATGTGAATCAACACAATTTGCACTTAATCTACCAAAATGTCTAATTCAGTAGCATTTCAAAAAGCCCAGCTTTTAGGAACAATGAGAAGTTATTCACCGCAGTACAAATATCACCCAGGAAGTCTAACTTTTCAAAAGAATGACCATACCTCATTATGTTTTTCTGGAAGTTCATTGAAGATGATTCTACAGTAACTCTGTTCATTGTTTGTTGGCACATATTTCAGGATGTTGCCTGGAGTCCAAGTATTAATTTTCTTGACTGCAATGCATACTTATCCAGACACTCTAGGCACTTCCAAATGCCTATTGTTGGCTGAATTTTTGTATGGAACGAAAGGACCATTTTCAAGGATTGGTAGTACAATGTAAGGTGGTTAATTATGTCCAACTGATCAAACCATTTAGATTAATGAAATTACCAGGTGCAGTTGTTGAAGATACTACTGTGGCCTATATTGTTAACTTGATTCTTGTGATAAATAATTATTTCTGATTGGGGAAAGATCGAGACTCACCAATGGCTTCTGGAGTTGCACATGGCCATCCCCCCTGGAGAAATTTGACCAACCCATCATACCCCAACAGCTCATTGCCTCCACTTCCTTGAACCTCAGAGGGGGGCCCTATTTTGTCTCCTCACTTGGCTGTAAAGAGATTCCTTGGGTGCCCAATGCCAGACTGAGATTCGTCAAGCAGACGCTCCAAGGTGGCATAGGTGGAGAGACGCCTCGCCATAACGAGCCCATCTCCAGCCGTGTTTAAAGGAATCCTCTGTGACGGAATGACTGTCTCCAGCCAGGGGTTAAGCTCCAGGTCAACCAGGATACCAAGGCCTTTAAAAACACCAATAAAACTTATGGTCCCTAATGGGACCACCAGTAAGGGTGAGATTCCTGCTGTAGAAATGACCTGTAAACTAAGTCCCTCCTCCTCTTAGAAATGCAGGGAAATGGGGAAGGGTTCTGTGTAAGGATTGTGTTAAGTTGTTCCCTGTTAGGATTTTGCTAATCAAAACTGAAATTAAGAGAGTGGTGCTGAGATTATGTCATTGACAACTCAATAACATGAATTGTCACTAAAGGCTGTTTGTTTTTATACTGAATGCTACTTTTCTCACACTGTACTCAATCACTGTACTGCTTTCAATAAAGATCTTCTTTGTAGGATGGTGAATTTAGCTAAGAAATGGAATAACTGAACAGTAGCTGCTTATGTCATGGCTTAGTGTAGAGGATGGTGAATCTGGTGTGCTTATATTTTGTGCTTGTATTATACGACAGTCGAAAACATTGAAGCTCCTGTTGAAATGTTGTGTAGTCAGAGTGTATCGTGGTTCTGAGTTAAGGCATCTTTTTTCTGAATGCAGACACTGGTGCCAATGAGAACCTGGAGAGAAGTGGAAGTGTTTGAAGTATAGCCCTCTTCTGGATTGATTAATTAGCAAACAAATTATGAGACGTGTACTTTCTAGACAAGAAGCAATATAGTCTATACATCTGATAGGTGCTGACTTGAATTTGAGGTCCTTTTGATAAAATCATTAAAAAATAAATATTACAACTGTGAAAGACTCACTAGCAGTTCCACCTTCCCCAGTACCAATAGGTTACTGTTAAAAAAGAGCTTTGTTTCAAAAAAAGGCAACAGAGGTAACTGAATTACTAGAATTTGTTCTTGTGTAATGGGAATTACATTTTTACATTTCACAGTATTTGACAATTAATAAAACACAATTAAACAAAACACACTAATGTGCAATTAAAAATATCCACAGTTCCTGATGTTTGTGACTGGTTGCAGAGGTTGTAATGTGACATAGCAGCCTGATGCTAGCCCACATGGGGTTTAGGTGAGCCCATTTTTTCAACGCAACAAGTGAGCTGATTGCTCATAGGGTTGCACAGTTTACATGTGATCATCACAAGGTGATAGGGTGATAGGCCATATATATATATATATATATATATATATATATATATATATATATATATATATGTGTATCAGGGTTTCCGTTATCCGGTATTTACCGGTTTTTGCCTGGTAAAATTTATTAAAAACCTATAAATTAATAATGCTCATACAAAACGTAGCTATAACAAAGGCTTTTGCAACAGCTTGCAAAGTGCTTATTTATGAGTTCAGCGAGCTGTACCCTGACTGGGCTACACTGGCTAAAATTGCCTGTGTTCTTCCCGTGTCAAGTGTGCCCACAGACAGGGGCTTCACTCTGCAGAATCGAATTAAGACGGCGCTGCAAAGTCGTCTGAAGGAGGAGAGAGTGATGCAGTTTATGCGCATTGCAAGCTGCAAAGACACATTGGACACGTTTGATTTCAAGTCGGCAGCAGAGGACTTTGCCGCAATGAAAAAAAGGAGAAAATGAAGTGTTACCTGGTAGCCTATAGGCTACATTTGATGCCATGGAGGCCTGGCTTTTTTTTTTTAAACAGGCTACAGATGTTTCGTAATAGCTTACATTTTTGTGGCTAATGTTGAGGTTTTGTTCAATCGTTACTGTTTGTTTTGCTTAATCATTACTGTTCATTAAACAGTCAAACTGATTTGAGGTCGTTGTCATTCTTTCGTCAACCTAGGTGTACATTATATAACATAGACTGTTATTGAAATGTGGCCGGTAAGTTCAAATTTGTCTGCAAGAAAAAATCGTAGTAGAAACCCTGATATATATATATGTATATATATATATATACATGCACACACTCCTGGGCAAAAAAAATGGTTTTTGCCTGGTAAAATTTATAAAAAATGATAAATTAAAAAAACTTGCCGGTCAAAATGTCCAGTAATAATGCTCATACATTATGCTCAAATGGCAAAATGGCAATAATGCTCAAATGGCAAAACATTAAGCTTTTAATGGTCTTAATAACAAATCACTTTTCAGGAAATTAGCAAGAATTAAACAAATAGATAAAGTAACTTAGTATGGGATAGCTTTCCCCTGTGAAGTCTTGAGGGTAAACTTGCAGACAACTTTTTACAGAAGGAAGAGTCAATATTGTTCCACTCAGCGTTGATGGCTTGAAACAGTTGATGAGTAGTTGAACAATTTTTCCTGGCTAGTCTGTGTTTAATGTGAGACCAAATATTCTCTATAGGGTTCAAATCTGGACTCTGGCCAGGCCAAAACATGAGCCTGATGGACTTGTTCTCAAGCCACTTCTTGGTGGTCTTTGCAGTGTGGGCAGGAGCATTGTCTTGTTGAAAAATAACATCTAATTGTTCCTCTTTAGAAAACAACTTTGCAATTGTGGGAAGCAAGCCTTTCTGTTTTATTCTCCTGTACTCCAAAGCATTAATTGACTTTTCACAGTGAAGCAGCTTACCAGTACCAGCAGCTGAAAAGGCTCCCCACACCTCTTCCTCTATGCTTAACTGTGGTAGAGATGCATTCAGTATTGTATTTCTCACCAGGTCTTCGAAGACACCTCTCTGGAGCATCACCATACAACTCAGACCATGATTCATCACTTCACACAACTCTGCTGAACCACTCTGAATCAAACTTTCCATATTCTGCCAAAAACTTCATTCTGTCTTTGATGTTTTTTTCAGACAGCAATGGCTTTTTAACACATCTTCTAGACACAAAACCTGCATTAGACAACCTTCTGGTAATTGTTCTTCTCGAAAGAGACTTGTTGTCCGAGGTCTTGAATTCTTCTGACAGTTTTTGTAGGCTTTTTTTCCTGTCTTTGAGAACTGTAAATTTCAGCAGGTGTTCATCCCTGCATGATGTGGCTTTGGGTCTTCCAGATCCTCCTTTCTGCCAACATCACCTGTTGTTTCAAAGCGTTGACCTATTCTCTTAATAGCTGATAGAGAAATAGGGATTTTCTCTGCCTTGAGTCTTGTAAATTTCAGAATAACTGCAGTTGGCCTGACGAAGACCAGCTATGCGATTTCTGACAGCAACCCCTGCATGATATTTTGCTTTTTTTGGAGCAGATTTTCTCACTCCTTTACCTTGGGACTCACAACACTGCATATTGTAGATCTCCCCTGGCTCCACTTAGAGCTTGTCATCAGGCCTTTGATGGGCTGCATCAGGTGTGACAGGTCACCAAATAATGACCTAACTTTTCAGAAAAAAAAAACATCCCAGAAGATATTTTTGTACAATTTTGTACACCCAGACATGTGTTAGTTTGAATTTTACATCAAACATTTTAATCATTATTTTTACCTTTATGTACAAGAACACTATATGAGTGAATTTCCCTATTTCCAGCTTTCTTCCAAACAATTCACTGCAGCAAAAGTTAACGAGCAAATGGTAGCACAGAAGGTCTCAGGAGTGTATTTGTATAATTCTTGCTAATTTCCTGACCAATGATTTGTTATTAAGGCTTAATTAAAGGCTTAATGTTTTGCCATTTTGGGCTTGGCCAATTTTTTTTGCCCAGGAGTGTGTGTGTGTGCATAAATATATATATATATATATATATATATATATATATATATATATATATATATATATATATATATATATGTGTGTGTGTGTGTGTGTGTGTATGTGTATATATGTGTATATATATATATATATATATACACACACACACACACACACACAATTCCAAGACCTCAGTGGAAAGCCTGTACCCATACCCCAACCTCTTTGTTTGGACACACCACGCATGCCACAGGCAGTCGGTCTCCATCCAACCCTGTGAATACTGTCACACCTTTGGAATCTGGTCGCAAAATAGACAGCCACACCACTACCTCAGTATCTTCTGCCCTCTGCCACTTCGAAGTTTGACGGCTCAATCAGCTGTTGAGTGCCAAAATAGCTGGTCTGTCGGGCCTTCAAAGCAGATCTTTGGTGGCTGTGAGTGACCCTGTGTAAATCAAAGAGGCTGTTATCGGAGGGTAATTCTCACAAGGGGGCACTGGAAGGTGTCTATGAGGCATTTAGGGGGTTACGGCTGGGTGGGGGTCCGATCCAGCACTCAACAGGAGGAGTGATTTATCCCGGCGTGGGAATGCACCACAGACTCCATCAGACTCTGGTCACCCTTACATGCAGCCTCTCTGGCCTGCAGTGGCCACTGGAACAGGAACAGCTTTAGGAGGCCAGATTCTACACCACCTTTTTACAACATTTTTGCCCTTTTTTAGGCTTTTTAATATTGACAGTGTTGTATCAGAGTTGTTTGTACTGTGCCTCTGAACCCTTGTTGGAATGTTCATGATTTGACATGGTATAGAATAAGCTGTGTTCCTTGCTTGTGTCCTTATGGGTAAGACAAAGTTTGCTCATAACAGATCCTGCACCTGAATTTCACCTTCAGTTATAGCTGTTTATACACTGACATGAATGTACAGTTAAATGCCTGTGTTTCAGTATATTTGCATGGAATGGCCAACTCTGCTTGTGAGTACATATTAATGACTCAAACAAAAACAGTATGCAGCTGTGAACTTGTATTAGGCATTCTGGTGTCTGGCTACTAAATGCTAATGAAGTATAAAGGAAGAGGAAGAAGGCAGTAATCCCTCATAGGCCCAGGCCCAGCTCTACGACCCCAGTAATGACCCCATGGGGAAGCAGGTATCAGTGACACAGAGCAGGGAAGTGTTTGGCATTCCTGCTTAGGACCTGGAACGTGGGGCGGGGGATGGGTGTTTGTGCTTCTGGGCCTACATTTTCCAGAGTTGTGTGCACTTGCGTACACCTCCCCCCACGCACCCCATTTTTTTTTCAAATTTACCACAATCGCTGATTTCCCGACCTCGGGTCCTCTGGAGACACGAAGGCTTTTGTCCTCCTGACCCATGAGCCTTGTTGCCTTCGCCAGATCATTAAAGCATCCGCTGTAGCATGTGAGATCTGAGCAGCCTTATTTTCTTAATTAAGCCTGGGCCACAAGATGGTAGGTCATAAATGAGTCTCAGACAAATGCATTAGGAGCAATGTGTGTATGTTAAAAATGCATGACATAACATTACATCCATTAAGATGGTGTTTTACTGTGACACATGCATTTTGCCTATTTCTCTCTACTGTGATTTCTGTATTTGTTCTACGTTAGGATCTGATAGCTGCTACTTAAATGGCACAGTGGTAAAAGAAGGGGTCTTGTTTCATTGTTGCCTTGTTGATAACTGAGTTCTTCTGCAAAAATACATGAGAAGAAACTTCTGTTCTAGTGGTGTATATAAAGGAGGATTCCTTTCAAGAAAGAAAAAAGAACTTCCAGAAACATACAGGAAGCCTGTGCTGAAGTAACATTGAAGGAAGATGTGTTTATTTTACTTGAAGAACTTCCTGCTCCAATTGTCAGTTTACTTAAAGGTTAGCACTTTTGTTCAGCATTCCAAATTACTGCCACATGGCTTCACCTGTGACTCCCAGTGCCATTTACTAGACTTATACAACAGTGGTATGCACTTTTGCTCAGTACAGGGTAAAGAGACAAGCTCTGACCTCCAAACAACCAAGCTTGTGTAAATCTTAAGGAGTAATAGCACCTTTGCTCTTGGAAGTGGGCTGAACTGCCACCCAGTCACACTAAACACTAATTATCCTGGAACAATATTATTACATTTATATTTACATTTACATTTAGTTATTTAGCAGATGCTCTTATCCAGAGCAACTTATCGCAGGTTCTGAGAATGTTGTGCAATCACAGCTCAGTATCTTTGATTTCTCCATCAGGTTTGAATTTTATGCTGTTTAATAAATTTGCAGTGCTGGGGATCTTAGGAGCCTAGGGGAGTGCTTGGGAGTATTTGAATATCAAATGAATGGATATGCACATCCCTGACAATAGGTGACTAAAGGGTGCTGGGAAGAAGAGTGGTACATTATGGGAACAGGGGGCCAGCCATGTAATCTGAGGCTGAGGCTGAGCCATGAGGGCCTGGTCACAGAGCCCCACAATGAAGCCAGGAGGAAGCCGTTCTGACTGCCATGCCTACACACCTTGGTAGACCTCTCACCACCTTTTTGACTCCCTACAGAATCTGTTTGAAACAGAGGAATGCATATATTTGTAATGTTTCATTTGGTTTATATTATTCCTCCACTCCTACCAGGGAGGGAATATGCTGTGAAAATAGTGGGCCTTGTGTCTGTTATTATTAAGTTTTTGCTCTCAGTTGTGAAAGCACAGTGTTGTTCTTTCCTTCACAGCCACATGCTGCATGACAAGTCCAAAGGAAAGGACCTGCACTCCCACAAAAAAACTGGAATGAAGGTAGGTTTGAGAATATTAGTTTATTAATAGCCTTCAGACAAAGCAAACAATAATGCACAGGCTTGAACATACCCAGGGGTTATGAACTGTATGTGTTGAGAAGGGAAATGAGATGCAAACAGATATCCTTACACACAGCACACAGGCACGTCACAGGCTAGATACTCTGTAGGTGATCGAGGCCATCATAAAAGACACACCTAAACTGGTCTGCATCTCACTCTACTCAAATCCCTTCCTTGAAGGGAATCTGTTTTGGAGGAGTTCCATCTCACACCCATGTCAGCCAGTGATTAATATACTGCAGCATTTCTCAGACATGGGCCCGTACACCCAGCTGTGAGTGCTGGTTTTCATTATAACTCAGCTTTCAATGAATTTGCTGTGATTGAGCTGTTGAAACCAGGTTTGATGATACTGAAAAATGCTCACCAATCTTTCCTGGGAAAACGAATTGTTGGAAATATGTTTGTTCTAGCATAAGGGTACAAGACAAGGTGTTTCTCTATGTCATTTCTATTTATTTTAGCCTCTTAGATGAATGACTAATAGATACACATATGAAACATTATTGATTAAAGCTAATTGGTTGCTCAAAGCTAGAACATGTAATTTAAGCTTCCTACTGAGTACTGAATTTGAAGCAGCCTCACTGAAGGGTCAGACAATAACAAAGACATTTCATGCAACATGTACAATGGATGAAAAATGGCAAGTAAAGATCAGTATTCAGATAACAGATCAATAAAACCTAATGAACGGTTAGCTTACTTGCAGTGAGAATAAGCTTAAATGATGGATCCAGACAACAAGGCTGGAAAAAACACTGACACACTGCAACTGTCATAGGAGGGAAAAGAGATTCCCACTGTGCCCCCTATAGGTGAGAAGGTCCTAAATTAATTAAAGACAGAATTGTTTATCTGGACTGAGTGCACTGGAACACACAATGGACAAACAAGGAAAAACACTATTTTAAATATTTTGTGGGATGAGATGAAACATCTAAGCTGATTAACAAGCCAATTATTAGCAAAACACTTTTCTTTTGGATTTACAGCAAGAGGGTATTGATGTAAAATATATTTACCTGGCCAATTCCACAACATGATGTGATGATTGGTGCCATTTTCCTACCATTAGCAACATATAGTTAACTATATGCAGCAGATTGTTAAGCATTCAAACAATAATCCATAATGGTGATACAATGATAAAAGACTAAAATCACAAGAGAAGGAAACTTAAGAGCGAAAATGGGGTTTGGTACAAGACTGAAGGAGGCTTCTATGAGCAGATTCAACTACAGATATGCTGATCTTCAACTCTCATTTAACACGACTTTTTATTCCACCCCATCAGCTGTAGGTGCCTCCCACTCAGATCATGTCACTTCCCTCTTGAATGTACCTTCCCCTGAGTGCCCCCCTCAGACATCAAATACAGCCAGTGTTAACAACCCATGATGATATCCTTGACTGCGCACAAATGCAAGTGTCCATTTAAACCTTCATTGGCAACAGAGGTGACTGACTCTCCACCACTTGATGCATGAGATACCCACATGTTCCTAAAATAATGCACCCCAAAGGGGTGAGCATATTTTGGTTTCTGACATTGAGTTGAATGTTGCCTGTTTGTCTCCCTGCACCCCTCTGTCATATTGCATTCCTGGTCTCAGCCAATTGTCTATTTGTCTTAACCCCAAAAATCAGGTGTTTTCAAGGGCACCAGAATCCCAGTGCTATCTTGCTCTGCCCATACCTAACATGTTCTCGCACCGGCAGGGGTCAGACAGAGGGGCTCCCGCACACTGGACCCTTTGTTCCCAACAAGAGAAATTCAATTTGCCATGAAAATGTATTAAGTAGCTAATGACCTCCTTCCGACACCAGTGACCATTATTGAATGACTAAGAGTCCAGCTATTCGTATTGGTATAACGCTTTTGTATGTGATGGAACGAAAGTGAAAAGGAAATGTAATTTAATTTAACAGTGTGGAATCATGAGTTGGGTGGCTGAGGTAGGATCGCATTTCTCTCCCCCTGACCCTCCACCCCCCCCACCCTCAGTGAAATACAGTGTCCGTGAGGCCCCACGAGTGAAGCGCTTGAGGCTGTAGTTTTGAATCCCTAACTGCCACTTCCAGTCAGTTATGTAATACAGGCATGGCAGGTATCAGACCGGCACAGTAATTCTCTCATGCAATTACCTGAGTGCCTCAATGGTTAGCAGCATCCAGCCCATAATTAAAGGAAAGTGACATACAGGTGGAGGTTTTTTCACCCATTGTTCAAAGTGGTGGTAAGAGGTTATTTAACCACTAATAACATTTTTCTTCCCTTCCTCTGTGATTCCTCCACTAGTGAAAGAGAAGCACTTCTCCTTTTCAATCCAGAACAAAAGCCGATTGTCACGTTGCACAGCTATAGTAAATATAGGCACTGCTTTCACTTCTCGGTTCTGACCTTTCAGTGTATCAAAGGCTCCGAACCAGTGTATCTGTCTGAACTGTCTATTCCACCTAATTCTCACCCATTCAACAAGTACACAGGACTTGGCTATCATCGGCTGTAGGAGGCTGGGTGCAGGTCACATACTTGTGCAAATAGACCTCTGAGTTTATCCCATTCTACTTAATGTTTTAAAGCCTGTATTTCTTTTGCATATACATTTAGATGCTCGCATTTTGTGAATCGGTAATTGCGGTTCATTGTGCCCACTGGCTTTAGTATACTGATTGCCTGTCCACTTGGATTAGAGTAACTTGATTGTTTGGGCATCATTCTGTGTTTCAACCGCGCAGTGCCGCCTTGTGTTTTTCAGGGGGTTGTCACCGCTTTTGTGGCATTACAGGATTGTCCTGAATTCAAGCACTATCAAAGAAAGCACAGAGGGTTTACACATTCAGAGACCCCCTTTAAAAAAGCATGTTTGTCTACTTTGCTATAGCCTTTATTGCCTTTTCAGACTGGAACGGTGATGTAGAAGAACCTTGGAGCTGAAACCATTTGAAGGACCTGTTGGATGGAGGAGAAACACTGCAGTGCATAAAGACAAGACTACATTTACCATGTAGTCTAAGTTGTTAATGTGATTTTTTTCTCTTAAGAGTTACAAAAGTGTAGTTCCTCCATCACCATGATTTACAGCATACTTTTTAGAATGACCAATTGTGTCTTGCATGTTTGTCATTTTTGGTTATCATTTATATCCACTGTTTTCTAAGTACAAAAGAGTTTCCCCTCGGTATGTCTGCTGCTTGAAGGCTGGACTACCCTGGCCTGCCATTGGATGGTGCTCATTTACAAATGAATGCTTCCACCATAGTTGTCTGTCTCTCACACTTTGTCTATCTGTGTTATTTCTTTTTATTTTTTTTTTCTCCAAAGGATCATCTTCGTGAAGACATTGAATTCATTACTTTCACAGAAACCTTAACAAAGGTGTTCAGCAATGATATGACTGCATTGAGAATGGAAGCTCCTTAGCTCAAAGAAAAAGAAAGGACTAGAAAGAAAGAATATTTTTTCAGGGAAATATAAATGTTTTATTTGCTGGTGTTTGCAGCTTTCACTGTTGTGCCAAAATTTGGTTCACTTATTCCTCTCAGAGGATTGGATGTCACTATAAATCCCTTAATAAGAAGTAAACAATCTCTTCTGCTCCACGTGCCATAAAAGTTAGGCTGATTAGATCTTACCACAATTGTCCTTCACAAATAGTAGTTATGGTTCATGAGATACACATTTTTTGGAAAAATAGCTTAGTAATAATTGATCGCTGGTTGTTTTTTTTTTCACTCTCAGTTTACCAGCGAACACAGGACTATTGATCAATTTACCGAGGAATACGTTAGCCATTTTAGGTCATAATTGCCAAACAAGTTGGAGAGTGGATCAAAGACACCGCAGCACGATTGTGTTTGGTGTGTCTTCCAAGGCAAACATGCATTCCACAGAGATGGCTCTGCTCCGACGGTCAGCTCCGACCCATGACCATTTGTTTGTTGGTGGAAACCGGTGCTGTGTTTGTTGCTGACTGTGTTCCAAGTTCAGAGAGCACAGTGACCTCCTGAGCCTCCTGGATCCCTCTGAAACAGGTCTTATCAGCTCAGTCACCGCGTGTCCACTGTCCTGGATGCATCATCACAAACACCAGGGACCTGTGCAGCGCGGGTTACTGAATGAGCACCCAGGGTTGCTGCAGAGCTGCCTTCTCATAGTGCAACTTGTTTTTGGTTTTCATGTACTACTTAGTCAACTGGTAATTGTGAAATGCAATCAGTTTGACACACTTCATGACTTGTAACTTCATTTCTTCTCCGCACTGATACATACTCAACCTCTGTGGCAGCATGGTATTTAGGTACTAGCTTGGAGAATGAATTCTGTTGCCATATCGATACGTGTTTATTATAGTTTACATTGTGGTCTGCTCTTCTCCGGTGCTCATACGGCGGTTTTCTTGACAAACCTGTATTTTATTATAAAACAAGTAAGAATAAAAATATTATGGCTCAGTATTAATATACAGTAGAAGTCTAAGAACTGTTTCTCTCCTGCACTGTGGACTGTACATTACATGGTTTCTCGGAAAATCGGGCACTGTGTTGAATTTCTCAGTGATTCCAGAGATGACCCACGTAAATGCTTAGCCCCAGAGGAAACTCCGTACAGACTTCATGACAGAATGTGTAAATATATGAAAAAGGCTCATTTGCTACTGCTGCTTGGAGACAATTTCAGTGCCTGCTCTCTCGTTGCATTATGAGGATCCAGCCATAATTTGCAGTTTGGGAATTGTTTCCCACAAAACATGTTTTGGGGGCGTTTACCATGAATCTAACTGGAGTGACAGGGCAGGCTTACCGAGATGAAGAGGCCCGTGTGTGGTTTACGACAGGTCATGCTGCGCTATCGCGGGTTCTGATGATCTGTGTCTCTGAGTGTGACTCTTAGAGGTCCTCCCTCTCTGCCGGAGGCCCAGGCAGCTGCTTGCTGTGCAAAAATGAGATTTCCCGATGGCGGGAATCGCCCTGGCGTACAACGTGCCTCAATCTGATTACAGCGGAACGCTTCAACGCCCCTGCAAAGGACGAGCATGGTATTTTAGCAATGCAGAGTATGGGTTACAGCCCATTAAAAGCCGGTCATGAACACGCAAATTTCTGATCCTCAAGAATAATTGTAAGCCTTTTCCAATTCTCTACAGATACCAAGAAGAGGCAGATTTATGTACACACGTGTTCAGAGGAAATCCACAGTATCAGTCTCTGTGTACAGGAGTGGCTGTTGTTAATAATACTGTATAAAATATGTGGTGTGTTAGAAACCGAAAGGCTTTCTGACTAGGAGATGACATACCCGTTAACAGTGTTTCCTTGAAAGAGTTTAACAATCTTGCCAGAAATAATCTATCCACATGTTCATATTAAATTTAGATACAAAGTAAGGGCCAATGCTTTTTCAATATTTTAACTAAGTGGCACAACTGTCTGTTAAACGTTCCAGTCAAATCCTACTTTATCTATCCGTCTCTCTATCAGGCTTGGCCAAAGCCCCTATCAAATGCAAACCTGTACACCCTCTCCAAAAATAAAAAAGTGACTATTCTGTTCTGGACAAAAGCATAAATACCCTAGAGAGCCTCCGTGGGCAGATTGCCCCCAAATAGTTTCATACTGTCACAGAGTGACCCGTCAACAATGGGGGTAGTTTGTTACTGTCCTCCATGCTTGTTACTGGGAGCAGGGGTGAATGGGTATGTGTGCGTGGGTGGAGGGGTCCTGATGGGATGAGAGCCCGAGGGACTCTTTTTGGCGCGCACACAGCAGAACAGATGCAAAACCCATGCGCCTCTATGTCCTGCCAGGGTGACCTGGAGTGTGCCGTGAGCCCCCCAAGGGGAATGAGTCCTCTTCCATGGGATGGGGGAGGAACTAACCGCAAGTGCCTTGTGCCTGGCGCGTGGCATGGCAGCACAGGAGCTGTGGCTAAATTTATCGGAGGGGTGGGGGGGGGGGGTTGTTGGTAGAATGGGCAGTGATCTGGCAGGTGTTTCTTTTGTCTCAGGACAAGCGCTTTCAGACAATGGCTGTCCTGATGAGTCCCTGTCACTGTGTTCCTGGCCTGTTACAGCGCAGCTGAGTGACAGCAGACAGAAGGGGTCAGCTCCCTGGACGTCTGGCTGGACAGAGTTGGGGGGTGTTGGGAGTTAACCCCTTGCAAACCCTTCCAAACTGGCCACATTCTTGTGAACAGCCAGGGCGTCCCAGATCTCAGCAGTGGGGCTGTAGAGCAGTTAATGCCCATTCCCAGAATCCACAGGTCTGCTTTAATGAAGGCCAATTCCAGCCTGAGGCTATTCCTACAGGGTCACTTCCTCTGAGCCCTGCGCTATAAGGGCAATGACACAAAGCTGGGAGGGGAGCCTGGTGTGTGGTGGAAACAGCCATACTCTGGCTTTTAGTCACTGCCATCATAATTGCCTTTTTGTTTTAGAGAGTGTTAAGAGCACTGAGAGCACTGGGCCTTTCTTTGTCTGGTTATTGCTTTTTTACACAGGTTGGAACAGTGGGCCTTTATCCTGTAGGGCAACACCTATCTAGGAGCCCCTGATTTGCACCATAAAAAGCACCCTTGGCTTCCACAGGCTTTTCCTGGCCATTGCGCGCCTGCAATGCTTTCTTAATTTCGATGTCCTTTCAAGGCACCAGGAAATGTGAAATTTTCCTTTTGCGTTGACAAGTGAGAGCCAGCGAGAGCTCACTGAAAGTGCTTTGAGCTGAAAGCAAACTGAAAGAGAGAACAGTTCTTCTGGGGTTTCAGACCTTTTCGGGAAAGAACGATACAGTGATGAGGGCAGCCATCTCGATAATGAATCTTTTTTTCACTTCTTTAGCTCTTCTGTGAAGAAATCACAACTGTTGTTCAGACCATTGTGAGAATCATATTAAAACCATCAAATAATATTGAAGCATTTGTAATTAGAAACAAACTTACATGACCAATTTACATAAATGACTCATCTCTGATTTTACGAGAGTAGATTTTTCATGAAAGATTTGAATTCAGAGTACCAAAACCCTTCTGCCAATTTCCAAATACTACTTACATTACATTACATTCTTCTATCAGATACTCTTATCCAAACTGACTTCCAGCACAATAAAACATAATTGTATCCATTCAAGTATATAATAGTTTCTTTTTCTCACTATTAAATAAATCAACCACATGTTCACTCTGCCCAGTTAGCTGTATCCAGCATCCCCTACCTCTTCTCTACTTCTCCCTGTATTACAATTTATTATTCTACATCTATTTTTGTTTATGCTCATGGGGGTCAATAATCTCATCCAGATGGCCAGGTACCACCTGCCCTCTGACCCCAACCCAAAAATGACACTAACCACACCATTCCAAAAATTTCCTGTCAAAATTATTTCCAATAACATTGTAATTATTATTCCCAGGAAACCATACATTTTGCAAAGCTTTCATCCCTTTGTGAAAATAGCAGATTTGATGTGTCTACTGCTGTGATTCTGCAGAACATAGACTTTATTGATCAAATGTAAAAGGTAAAGACTTCAGGGAAGAATGCAACTTTGATTTTATTTAAGCCAGGTACATTTGCCAAACAAAAAATGAGCAACAATTGTGATTGGTTGGAAGCCATGACTCTATTTTAACATCAAAGGCTTACCCTGAAGCATGAATCTGTCAATAAGATGTACACTTTGATCACTCAGCTGAGAAACATGTCCTGACTGCATCTTCTGTCACTATGCAGAAATGTGTGAGCACTCCAAATATGTGAGCGTTTATAACCTCAGGGAGCCACAACACAATTTGTCAGTGAAAAAGTCACTCAAATAAGTCATTGCCAGTAGCCTGGCTGGTTACGTGAACCCACATCTCATCCTTTGTTCGTGAAGTACCCTTCAAATTTGGAAATTCACTCCAGACACCAGGGACAGTGCTGCTTCACTATCTCAACTGATGCTGCTCCCGGGTTTTGTCATTCTATGCACACATTCAGTGCTAATGAATTGTAGTCAGTCAGTGAATTCGTTTTTATGATATCAAATATCTAAAATGCCCCCTGTATCTACAGATTATGTGTATAATTTAGGAACAGAGAGTTCCTGAAAGCAACCAAGGCTATAAGAAAAGAAAAGCTTATAAGCCAACAAAACAAATTTGTGTACCAACAGCAATATTGTGTTGGGCAGTACTTTCAAATGTGGGGCCAGTCAGGGTTTATTAATTAGTTAATGTGGGGTTTTGATATAACTGTAGATTAAGAAGAATTGCCATTTGGCGGAATAATCTCGAATAACCACCATCCCAAACGTTGGATACCAAACCTCTGTTTACCATAAGGACCCCAGTTTTCTGTCTCTGACGGTGCTCTTTCTCTCAAGGGGTCCTAATTAGTCAAAGCAAAGAAAAAGGTTGAGCATACCATATTGTTCTTCTATTATACCCCCAGCCTGAAAAAGGGCCCTCTATACAATTAAACAGACATTCAGAGAGACCCAAAAAAAAGAAAATCATGAGAAGCTGCATCTTTTCTGGTGAGGGGACACCCCTCCACCCCTCCTCCTCATCCTCCTCCTTGACCCTCATGCCGTATTTGACAAGCTTGCTTTCCAGCAGATATGACAGACAGCAGTGGGGGTCATCGGCCCTGCCTCCTGGTTCAGGAGCGCGCCCAGTCTGAGGCAGTGGCCTGTTAAAGAGGCGCTCAATAGATCCCATTATTCCTCCGCGTTACGACCTCAATTTCCTTCCTATATGAGGCATTCATCGGTCGCTTCTTACCCGCCTCATCCACAGCTGTACCGAAATGAAGTTTGGGCTGAAGGAGAGGAGAGAGGGTGAGAGGGGGGAGAGGCTTGTGATTATACATCAACTGCCTTTGTTATGGTTTGCCATCAGCCGGCCCTGAATGTCTCCCCGAAGAGACGCAAAGGATTGTCAGGGATGGCCACCCGTCGCTATGTTTTATGTGTCCACGTGTCTCCGATGCAGTGGAGGGGAAAGCCGCTAGAAACAATGGAGGGAAATCAACAAGAGGGTTCATTTCATATGGAAATATATCTCAACAGTTCAATGAACTTGTCTGGCCCTCACCCTGTGTTAGATAGACCAGTGCTGTTTCCACTCAGAAAGCTTTGTATTGCAGCAAGAAGCCAGGAATTCCATGAGAACATTGGCCCATATCTATGTTATGAATTTGCCAGGCAAAATACTCTTTTAAAGAGCACATTCTTGATTTTAAATTTTTGTGCCACCAGTGGTCACTTTTTGTGGAAAAAAGAGAGATATGTCTCTGTCCTCTCAACAGTATTTTATAATTGTATTAGTGTATTCTGCTTTTACTTAGAGCTCCTCAGATATCCGTACCTACACTCCCTGCTGCTGAAAACAGACCATTGTGAAATAAAGGCCAACTTGTTCTTTCAACAGCACTAGCCACTGTCACCCTGGACAGGATATTGCAATCTGAGCACCTTCAAATCTGGGATCGTTTGTAAGTAATATAGAGTGAGAGTTTTTTGGATAGTGAGGGATTAAATGACTACAGTAAAATGGAGTTCAGAGTAAATTTATAATGAAGACATGTTTATCGATTATTTGATGATGATGATGATGATGGTGATGATGATGATACTTTATTGTCAGACAAGTCTGAAATTTTTCTTGCATCACAGCAGCTCCATTTGCAACATCACAGAGAAGACAAGAATTAGGACAATGAAACAAAGACACATATAACATAACCATATTCAATGTACATTTGATCTGGGATTAAGCTCCATATTTAGTTTTAGGATTGACTGATGTACAAAAGAATGCTTTAGTATAACCCTATTGAATCTTGGAACTCTGTATCTCTGGTTTGATGGTAAGATTTTGTATACACTGTTCAGGACATGGCTGGGATCAGAGACAAAGTTGTTGGCCAGCCTTAATATGTTACTATGGTAGGCCGATTCGTAGAGTTTCTCAAGGGGTTGGCCTACAATCTTTGAGCAGATTTTTAGTTGGTGAAACAGTTTTGACTTTAAAGTGGTGGTCAAGCACTTGTACCATGTAGTATTACAATACTGTAGAACACTCATAATCACAGAAGTGAAAAACAAAAGAATTTGTCTACTCGCCCCAAAAGACCTAAGGCGGTGGAGGAAATAGATTCTTTGCTTTGTCCTTTTGCAGACAGATTCAATGTGGTCTTTCCAGGATAGCAGATGATCTATCGTTACACCCAGGTATTTATATGAAAATACCTGCTTGATTTTTTCATCATGGATAACAACAGGAACTTTATGAAGGTCAGATGGCGAACCAAATACAATCTCTTCTGTTTTCTGTGTGTTAATCTTGAGAGCATTATTATCACTCCACTCGACCACTTTGTTCATGCCATGTTGGTGCAGCCCAGGGTTGCCTCAGTTACTTAACAGAGATATTAGCACTGTATCATCAGAATACTTTAGAATGTATTGATTTGGTGTATCTGCACGGCAGTCATCGGTATAAAAAGTGAAAAGCATGGCTGAACTCACGCAGCCCTGGAGGGCCCTGACATTGGTTGTGATGGCAGATGAAAGGGTTTTGTTCACCTTTACAATCTGGACTCTGTTAGAGAGAAAACAGGCATACCAGCGAATCAAATAGGGATTCAATTTCCGCTGGACCAAAATGTCTGCTTGTATTGTATTGAAAGCCGAGGAAAAATCTAGGAAGAAGGCTCTTGCATAGGTGTTAGGTTTGTCTAAATGTTTAGAAATGATATGAACCAGAGTGGCAACAGCATCTTCTGTACCACAACCCTGCAAATAAAAGCAAAAATAAGCAAATATTTTAACAGAATTAATACTGAATTACATTTACAGAGCATGTGACCTAATGACCTCAACTGTGTTTGACTCACCTGAGCGAGGCATAGCAGCCCCTTTGCACCAGAATGCTCACCACACCTTTGTGAAGGTGGAAAAGGAGAGATTTAAGACAAACTTAACAGCTGCTGTTATTAATTTGGGGGATAATTAGTTATTCAGGTTAAGGGAAATAATTTGAGAATTTTGCAAGGAGGCCTCTAATCCAAGTTCTAACTGAGCCAGCTTCTCTTAGCCTCAGTCAATCAGCAGGGAAAGGCTTCAGGGTGGTATGGCTGCTGGAAAGTCAGCTTTGCCTAACTTTAAGGCAAACTATCTGGCAAAAATAGCTATGAATGTAAGATGAAGTATGGTTGTTTTGTAAATGTTTTTTTGTTTATATTTCTTTTTTTATTCAACAGAAACAATACATTAGTTCTCTGTAGCAATGATACAATAGTATTTATTAATCCAATGTATAATCAAGGCAAAACCAATTAAAGGTGAATTGGGGTCTAATCAGTGTTTGAGTAACATGGATTTCAAGCATATTATTCATATATTATTCCTGCAGCATGCGGTCCAGGTTTTATTTATCTATTACAGCATGCAGAATGCATTATAAATATATAATGTGAATGTATGTGGAGAAATAAGTAGATTTGACCATGTCAGACTGTTAAACATTCTACCTAATGACATACAGTACAGTTGTAAATATGAAAGTTTCTATAGCTGGAGAATTCGGCTGGCTATTTATCGAACCAGAATTAATCACCTGACCTGAATGAGAAACATTTTACAACATAATTTTGAGTATTAATATTCATTTGTGTGATATTAATACAAAACCAAGTGAATTCACACATGATGTCTGGCAATTAGTTCAATCAGTTAAACACTGTACCAAATCCCTCCTTTCAGTGTAAGGGTTTAACTATATGGACTGGATTCACTAGCTTTCGGGAGTCGCTTTTCTTTTGTTTGTCTTGTGTTAACTGTTTCATCAGCCATGTGGAAACACAAGGCTTTTCTTCTAAACCTTCCCTCATCCCTTTCCATTCTTTGTCCACTAATGGCCTTTATTATCAACAACAGACATAAGAAATGCAAGTTATCTGACATCTGCTCTAATAGCTTTGTTCGCACCAGTTGTAGCCTTTGAATTGTCCACTAAAGAGGCTATTATGAAGGAGCATCTTTAGTGGGAGGCGATAACAATGGTAAAACAAAGATGTACTTCTAAATGTCAAGACCATGGAGCACGCACTACAGTCAAGAGCTGGTAAATGAGCACAGTGCGCCCCAACAAATGCAGGCCCCCGAACTCCAGCCCCACCTTCACATAAAGTTACAAGGACCTTTTATGTCAGAACAAATGGCTGCCCAGTGTACAGTTAGTATCAACAATGGGAATCAAAGCTGGTGGTGACGGATGGTGATGAGGACTTGGCACAGTAGGTGGGAAGTGGAGCGTGTCACTCCAGGAGAAACAGATGGGAGAAGGTGCCACAGACACGAGGCTGACCAGTGGCTCACGGTCAGAGAGGGCAGGCCAGCTCGGTGGACAAGCCGATTGTGGGAAATCATGAAATCACCCATGAAAACACTGCATGTCAGGAGCAGATGCCACATGTGTCCCTCTGAGTTAACTAAAGGGCACGTGCGACTCTCACATCACATATGGAGACTTTCAAACGTAGATTCGTTTCAGGATATTCAATTAGTTGGTGGTCCATCTGTCTGTGAGGCAGGATTCCCAGTCTGGATCCATCACCTTCACTGCAATGAATTACCCCCAAATGAAACCACGATGATGACGCTAAAGCATGATGGCAGAAGATGATGAATTATTTGCTGGATTACTGCTCTTGATTTGCTCATTCTCCCTTTGATGGGACTCAGCCATGTGTTTCAAATGATCATCTCTTCACTCTTCACAACACTTTTGTTGAGTTAGAAAGATGGAGTTTTACACTTCAGCCTCAGTAACCTCCTCAATAATTTGTTACAAAAGATGTGGGTGGAAACAAATTTTACATTTGGGATGTTTTACATTTGGATCTTTGATTTAGAGTGTCCAAATAGGTACCAGAAAATGCACAAATTTATCACTGTTTTATCAAAACCAGTTCCACTCATATAGGTCTATCTTAGAACCAGCGATTGTAGAATGTGTTACATGAATGCATACAGACTATAGACAGTTGAATAGACTCCCTATCAGATGAATGTTAGAGAAATAATGACTCAACCTTGTGACTTCAGCCACCAGCTCCCAGTGTCCAGAGCTGCAGAGTGGTAGGAGAGCATCCCTACAGATTGGGTCAGCAGGTGAAGAATGGTCCATCCAGCCAGAAAGGAAAATAAGTGGAGCCCACATTGAGCTGCATGTTTTCTCACCCCCTGTGAATCTTAACACTCGTCCAATATTGAGAACATGAGTTAACATAAACATTGTCTCTTGGAAGTCTACACACAAAAGGACGTTTTATATGGTAGCCTTGAGGCCTATTCGTTGACAGGATATCAGCAACATCCATCCTTTAACTACAGAGGCAAGGAGGCTTTTGTTGGGTTGTTAATTCATGTGGGTACAAAAACAGTGAGTTATGGCTTTAATGATATTGGGTGTTGTATGAGTTTTTAGCTGCATATGCCCCTATTGTGGGTGGCCATTCATTGATAGCGCTTTGGAAAAAAGAGACAGTGAATGTAATGCGACTGTGGGGAAACATGATATGACCAGGATGAAAAAACTGAATACACCTGAAGTCACTAGATCTCAAAAACAAAAAGTATGTTTATTTCATACTCATAGCTACCACAGTCAAATGCTCATGTGTTCCCCCAAAGAGAGGACTCATGAAATATCAAACAATACAATTCCTAAGCTTGTTTTTTTCCACCATGAGCAACAAATTATGTCCCCTGCTTTGTTTCTTTTTTTGTAACGCCTCAGCACAGACCCAGTTGGTGGAGTTCGGTCTGGCCTTTATCAAGAAGCTGAGAAGGAAGCCAACGACAACAAAAAGTTCCGGCAGCCCCACTTCTTGGGTCCCCCTAACCCAAAGTCTGGACTAGGGGAGCACACCCCCCTCCCCATCACAGATGCGTACGTGGACACAGAGCATTGTCCCAATGCTTACCCAGTTCTAATCATTTTGACAGCCCTTTATTCAGACAGCGGGCCCAGCCACCAACAGATCACCATTGTTCACTAATATCTGTTTGTTCTGCATTGTTAGAGACATCTGAGTTGCATGTGGCCCAATCGATGCCTGCATCTGCACAGAGAGAGGAGCTGGCTTTCCATAGGTCGGCGGGAATGAGTCCATGACAGGCGGGAAAGCACGTCCTCGCTTTGTGGTTTAAGAAACAAAGTGCCGAAGCATAATGTATGCATGTGTTATAATGAAGGAATACCACCCACCAGCGCCCCAGCCTATTAATTATTATTACTGGGATTAGAAGCAATAAACTGTAGTACATTATCCAAAACCAAAGTGGCAGTTCTCATCGTGTCATGAGGCTGGGAGGTATTGTCATGGAATTGTTCTCTCAGTTTCCCTATAGGCAGCAGGAGGGGTTTGCAACGCACCACTGATTTGCTTGATAAGGTTCCATTTCTTATTATGATGTAAACTACTTGTGATTTTAAGATATATCGTCGAAATTATGGCTTAAATAACCTCTAGTAGAGGCAAAAAGCATTTTTCTGTGGTTAATGTAGTGTTGACCTGTCTTTTTGCACTAGTTTATTTCATGAATAGTCACCTGTCACTGCACTCATTATAGACATTTGGTGTATGCAATTTTAACATGGACATAACCTCACGGATAGCTGCTATTGATACCACTGTTACATGTTTTAAAGAACAGTTGGCACATATTTGAAGAACCATGCAGAACAGAGAGGAACCATTTCTAAGGGTTTTTTCCACACGTACTGTTGCTTTGTTGGCATTTCGGTTATGCAAGTACATCCGCTCCCCATGCAAAGTTCTACACAAAGCAAACTGTGATGGCAAATACACCTGAGAATGCTCTCCTTTTGTGAATGGCACTGTTGACGAACACAAGAGTAAACTTCCTCTTGTATGAAAAAGAGCTTTAGCGAGCCCTCAGTATGTATTCTACATGATACCTAAATTACCGGTACAGCTGTATTTGAATGAATAACTTCCTTCACAGAGACATCGGCCAGCTGCACTTTTACAGCATTTCAAACAGGTGAACTGTCAGTTATATGGTGAGTAAACAGACAGAACTGGGAAAATATTAAGATAAGTGTGGCTTGATGCCAAACTCCTCTAGGTGAGGAAGGATGCTCCTTTTACAAACAGAGCTATGTGTATTGCAATAATACAGACAAGAAATGTTGTCTTTGTTCATTGACAAGTCTGTCTACAAAACTGATAACTATAAAATGAATTTTGCATTTATATCTGACATTTAGCAGGTGAATAAAACTATGTATAGCTCATAGTAATTTTTATATATAAAAAAAGTTCAAAAAGTTGTTCTAGTGGATTTTTTCAACAGCATACAACTTATATAAGCTATAGATATATCAATCATCATATATCAACATGATACAAGCAAACAGACATACAGGCATATAGATATACACCCTCAGTATAACATTACAGTGTAGGGCAATTCATTCTTACATGTGTACTGTAAGAAAGTGCTTTTTGTTGTTTTGTAGGTTTTACTCCCCTTAATTCACAACCTGTATCCTAAATCTATATTTCTTCTCTGTTTCCATCCCTTTCTATAGGGGAACACAGCCCACCTCCATCTGGGGAGGACATCATACATGTCTAACACAAGGCACTGATTTCACAGTGGAAAGTGTGGGGTCATAATGTTATTTTTGTTTTCCTGAGGCAATCCAGGTCAGGTTTAGGCCAATGGCTCTCGGTTAACATGTACTCAGCAGTCCTCCATCTTATTTTGCTAGACAGCCAGCTAGAAAGCTGTAACCATTTCACGGACAAATGCGTTTCATTGCATTGTTTCTTGAGGTGAGAGTAATGATCCAGCACATGTAAAGTCTATCTTTCATCAGCAGAAAGATGTAGGATATGGCATTGCCACTGTGTACAATGTGTTTGATAGACTAACAGGTGCCACAATATGTCCAACACTAAGGTTAGGATGACACATTTGTCAAATATTTGTCCATAACAATGCCAATGAATTACATTGATCAGTATACTTGTTATTTAACAAAAATACGAAAACTGTTTCATGAATTCACATAAATCATTGATATTATTCATTGCTCTGTCTGAAAGTGTGAGTGACCTGATTGCTTTGCAACAGGTCATTACTTACTCAGAAAGTAATGGTGTTTCATGCAGCGCCTGGGGAAACTCCCACAGGCTTTGAATCGTATTCATTGACAATGTCAATATAAAATTATCTGAAGTGCTCCATTCAATCCTTCTTGTGACCATATTGTTGATGTATAGTTTTCTTGGACAAACAAGATTTCAGAATTGAGCAGCCGACTCTCAGCTGTCTTACGTAAAACATGCTTTATGCACCGTAGATGGTAGAAGGAGCCCCAGGCTGTGAACATGCAGACTGCCTCCCCCTCTTGTTATGTTGCGATCAGAGGAGCATGGAGATCTAAAACTGCAGAGGTGATGGGATCAGAGAACAGCTCTAAAGTTGGAATTTTCAGGAAACGCACTGACCAGCCCAACACAGAGGAAACCCTTCCCTCACAGATAGACAGAGAAAAAGTAAGAGATTGAGTCCCTTCCTCTCTGGCTGCATCGCTGCATTGTGGCTCATGATGAGACAGATTTTTAAAAATATGTTGTTATTGTAAACCAAGGACACTGACACTTACTTTGTATATATTATATGACGCATTCTTCCCGTTGTCAAGGAGTTTTATTTTAGCACACTTCCTTTTTTTTGTTCCAAGTTTATATGGTTACATGGTGGCAATTATAGAATGTTAGCTAAAAATTGACCTAGTTCAGGGATAATTCAGGTTGTGATGTACTTCCTATCTTTTGCACCATGTTAAAGATAGTAATTTGATTTCTTCTTTTCAACAATACATTTTTAGATGAGTAAAGTAGTCAATAGGTTTAACAGTATCACTTGCAGCATGAAAGTTCCATCATTTGTTGTTATTGGAGTTTACAGACTTCATTTGACAAAATCTGCAGCACACAACAGAATGTTAGAGGCTGGTCTGGTTTTGGACATTTAAACCTCTATTCAGCTGAAACACATGCATTGTGCTTCACATGCTGTCCAATTTCTGCAAGACAGATTAACAAATACTTTGTAACTCAAAATTGAGGACAAAGTGCCTGAGGGTACGGTGAATAGAGGCCTTCTTGCTGAATGGAGCTATAGCTCTTGGCTACATTGTGGCATTATCTTTATAACTATAAGCCTTATATGTTTGTAACTCTTTACAGGTGCAGGTGTGGCAGCAGTGTTGAGCCCTGTGTCTTGTCCATTATCGTAATGCACGACAAATGATAAAAGAAAAAGGGTGTGACTGGCAGCTCATACAGCCAGAGATTAACACTTATTTCAACCTCCATATTTCTCTCCTCAACTTATCTATAGCTGCCTGCTCTATAGAAACGGCACACCTCTCAACACCTGCCTGTCCCAAGACATACGATAGGTTGGGACCTCAGATCGCTGCCACATTGAAGGGTGGTTTCCAAGTCTTTCTTGTTTACATGGAGGTATACATACGTCTCAACTGTAGCTTGATCCTACCTGCTGGTCATTGGCCAGTGTTTTGTCATGTTGTTTCTGCTTTGTGAAGAATAAAAACCCTTTATTTAAGAAGCCCATTCATTAATATGAATTTTTCTTTTGATAACCTGTGAACTGGGTTATCAAGAGACATGGTCCACAGGATCGACCCATTGACATATTGGCAATTGCCTGTGGCACAAAGATAACAGGTTTATTCAAATTTCTTTCTAAACAGATATAAATAATATAAATTGCATAATTTGAACTTCACCTCAGACTGTCAGGAAATCTGTGATTATAAAGACCTGGGCTGTTTTGGAACAGAAAGGCACGAGTTGTAGAGGGTGACATTGGATGAGCGGGGAGTATGTCTCAGAAGCTGTTGGTGCCTGGGTGCAGTCTGTAGAGTATCTGCTGGTCTGGGTTTTCCAAAGAGGGTCAGGAAATCTTGCTGCAAAGTTCCTGTTACTGGATTACGACACCTATACAAGCCTGTGCAAAATGCAGTAAAAGGCCAGTGTGTCCCTTCAAATGAAAAACACACAGGCCTCCTGAGAAATAAAAAGGAAAAAAGGAGATGAATCCATTCTTTTCTGTTTAAGGAGAAAATCATCCTCATCTTGGTTATGGTTGATAAATATGATCGATTATTGGATAATAACAGCATGCTGAAATTTTAAAATTTCATTTTCTTCACTTAACTTTTGTATCAAGAACATCTGCCATTCTTATTCATTTACTGCAGTTAACGCTATTTAAATCAGATTTTGCCTGTGTTTTGGTGTGCAACATTAGTCTAGCACATATGCAAGTAGTGGATGCTGCATTCCTCCGTTCCTTTTAGAATTTACAATTACATTAGGAATTTCTGATATCTGCCAGTCATGTGTAGTACAGTCAGTTGAACATGTGTACAGAAGACTCCTCCCTCTCTTCCCTGGTGTCTGCCGGTCGCTTGATACATGCTCAGGGTGGAAGAAGTGAATTGCAGGAGCATTGATAAAGTCATTATCTTCCAGCTGCAGCCCAAGCACCAGGTCCTCCACCTCTACTAAGGGTCTGAACCAGCTGGAGACAGTGTCACGTCAGGGGTCAAGGCACTGATAACCAGCCCTGACAGACAGGAGGAAGAGGTGACGGTTGATTGCAAGGCATTAACCCTGATCTGGTTATCATCCAGACACGTCTTCAAAACACTATCTCTATTTGCACAAACGGAGGTGGCCTCTCCTTTGGCAGGGTGTTGTTTTAACCCAAGTGGCAAATTTGTTTGCCTGTTTTGTTGTGCAGAGCAAAACTCACTCTGGAAAAATGACAATGGAATTGTAACTTTTAGTTTATATTATTCTATCAATGCACAATGCAAAGTCTCTGTTGTAGTAGGTGTACTGCTCTCTGTTGTGCATGGGTGTAATGCTTGTCCATGTTAATGAAGTAAAATCAAATATGGTTGAAAGTGCTTGCATAAAACTATTTTACATCTATGCTAAATATCAGGCATATTTGCAGATAAGCCTAGAGATCAGGTATTTTTTCCCAGAATTCTTGGGCAAAGACCACCTGATGGAACATTCCCTTTTTTCTCCAAACAAACTTCGACTTTGCCCATCACTTGGTCAGGTGCTCTCCGGCTATTAAAACGTTAATTTTCAATCCTAAAAAAGGGGAAATGATCCATATCAAATAAGGCCAAAAAAGCACAGGTGATATTATGCATGGGAATCTTCTATGACAGAGCCGAAGAAACTTGTTCGCACAGTCAAGAATGAATGGACGGTATGTGGGGCGGACAGCATGGTTCTGCCCCTGTCTCTCTAATCCTAGGCTGCCTGTAGCCTGAGCTCTCCGAAGGCCACAAAACCACAGTCGCTGGCGGGCTTTTAATCATTCACCACAGGAATATCTTTGCAATCCACGTCCCCCTGCTCTGGCAGCTGCCCAGATCCTCGAGCCAGCACACTGCGTCTTTCTCACCTGGCCAGTGAATTCCTGGCTGAACAAACAAGGGCACAGCTTTCACTTTGAGTCGTGGGAGCTGGCTGCTCTTTAATCAGCCCGCTGCCTCCAGCTCTCCCCTCCCTGTGGCACTGAGGTTTATTGGTGTGTTTTTCTTTTTCCATATAGCAAAGGTTGGCATTGTTGTGGCCAGCCCTTGCTGAGGTTGGCACATCATCTATAATCTTGCACCATACTTGCCCCCTTTTTGTTTTTGGATTTTTTTCCTCTGTAGGAAACATTGTCATATGTCAGATAGCCTTGTCAGGAGATGCAACAGTCCCTTCTGGGTCAAAACCTTAGGCAGAGGTGCAGAGCAGTACGTCTGAAAGGTTCTACTATGTGACATCCTTTCTTTTTAAAACCTCAGCAAAAGTATTTTAAAACTGTGGGACAGTGAATCGCGTTGCTTAAACCCTCAGGTGGTTTGCAGGTGCTATGCTCAAGTCACTGCAGCGAGGCTGATGTTTTCCCCAATCAAGTTTCAAATTAGGTTGTCCTACATAATGTTGGCCAGGCTAATGAGTCATAACAATGACAGCAATGTCGTATTTTGAGGGGATGAGAAGTGTTTCACATCAAAGACACCTTATGTCACATAAGGTCCCTTTTTCATGCTTGTGATTGTTGAAGACACCCCTGCTTTTGCCTTTGCATTTCATTGTCGACCACAGTGACACACGTGCACCCCAAACCAGCTGACTCACAAGCAACCACTAAACCAGAGTCAGAGCTGAGAGACTGGTCTCTGTCCTGTAAATGCAATCACTCTGTTGTGTACAGTAAATTGTGAACACAGCCCTTGTAACCCATAATGCCTGAGTCTGCACATGTTTGCCTTTGAAGCTACAGCACACAATTCTGCAGGGTATGTACTGTGGTGGACCTATCAAAATGGCACACAGTGCTGAGAGTGTATTTTTTCCATAATGCCCTTTCTATGTTTGCCTGAATCAGGTCATATCTTGAGAAAAGGCGTTTTCTCAGGCTCAAAACAAACAGGAGCTATTTAAATACTCACTGTTTGGTATTTTGAGCAGAAACAACAAATCCCCTATTCAGCAAGTGCTTTGTATTCCATTGTTTGAATTCCTGCATGAGTCACAAAGGAAAGTGCTAATGTGTTATTGATAGCTGAAATGAATCATGTGGTTTTTACATGGACCCTCAAGGTTAGGTGTGAATCCTGGATCTTGGTTAGCCAGAAAAAAAAACACCACAAGGCCATTTAGGACTAGATCCGTCCGTTAAAGTGAAAGTTTGGGCTGACAGCGTCATGCAAGGCCTTCAGAGAGATGTTAACTCTCTGGCTCAATTTCTCCATCTGATTTATTATGAAGCAGATGTGATTTAGTACTATCCTATGCATTCTGACATGCTCCTAACTCATCCCTACTGTTATTCACAACTTTTCTTACATACAGAATGACTAGTCATGAGTTGGAGATATAATTGTGCCTCTTGTCAGCTCTTGCATTTTGTGGTTCATTATTAAAAAATGAATAAAATGAAAATCTGTACTGTTTATCCTAAACTGAAATGTTTAAGCTGACAACACTCTTCACATACAAAAAAAAGGTTTGCACTTTTGTTTTTCTTCTCCTCCATTAACCACTGTATAGTTTACCTTTCATACACTGAACAGTATTACACATTTTATGGACAGTTGAGGTGTTCCCAAATAGATTAAGGTTTATTATCTAGGGTCCACTTTAAATTTTTGAGGAGAATATACAGCACAATGAAAAAAATACATTTTGAAAATGTGTTAACATATTTGCAGTGAGATAACAGGAGCTGCATGAGAACCGGAGAGTCAATACATTTTATTCAGCTATGAACAGGTAGTTCAAGGCTCTGTGTCTTTTTTTTTCATTTCTACCAGGTGTGGGATGAATGGTATGAATGCAGCAGTATGAATAGAAAATGTTATGTTGTGTAACATCCGGTACACTCACCCCAGTGATAGGATATCTTAGTTTTAGTTTCAATATTATACCTCTAACACTTTGACACTTAGGCCCCACTGCTTGTTGCTGTGCCTGAAGACTTTTGCGAGGGCAATATCCAGCTTCTCACAGATATCTGTCAGCTGTTAAGATTAACTTATCTCCCTATAAATGCCTTTGAAGTTTTTTTTTATGGTTTTAGAGGTCGCGTTGGTGAAATGATTAACCTCACATGTGTTGCTGAGCTGCAAATGTAATTGATTGACAAGGATGAAGCTCAAAGGAGGAACAGAAAAAGGAATATCTGTAGAGGTTTTACCATTTCCTCTGTAGCTGTATGTGTATATTTAGGAGTGAGGGAGGATCACAATTTATCCATACCAATATGCGACAGAAAGTCTTGATCAGAGTTAGTAAATAGGTCTATGTCTGAAAGAGGCTGGGTTTCTACTTAGTAAACACTTCATTGAACACTTTACTAAATATCTAAAATCCCATACCATACTGCATCCCATTTAATTAAAGAAAATCTCAATGGCTTTCTTAAATTTAACTGTGAATTACCCTAAAGTTTCATTCAGACCAAACTGATTTGGTATTCTAAGGACTTTGATATCCTCACCTGTGCAACAGCATAATTGAACGAATTGACTCACTGATTGGATTAGTGGAGGTTTTTGGATTTATGAGCCAATGTTACATTTGGCATGTAAAGGACTGATGATCTCCTGTGACGTTTGAATGTGCATCATATTTGTACATATGCTGTAGATCTCAAGGTCAGTCACCCAATCACACAGGGCTCCTGATGAGTAAAAGAAACTGACCAATCCCATGCAAAACTCCAGGAGCCTGCACTGCCACCTAATGCTCTGTCATGACGACCACATGGTCATGAAATGCTGATATAACAAATAAAGTAGAAGTTTCTCCTCCTACCATGTTCATCTTCACTTTGGCTTCATTTATTAAATATTGTTCAAATGAACTCTCACAAATCCTATTTCAGCAGAGGCAGACCATTTACATACAATATGTATGCCTCTACATACAATATGTATGCCTCTTGTCCAAGATCTACTCTGCAGAGGTCCAAGGATTCACAAGCAAGTCATACTGTTGTTCTGGAAGGTTTGTCTTGTGTGGATGACCCACATCTGCTAGTGTTAGCCACATGCTGTCCTGAGTGAGCGCTCCCTCTCCATTCACTGCCGTGCATTTTCCACGCTGCGTGCTGTCAGCTCCACGTCGTTGCCCTTTCGCCTGGACCCGATAGCCGTACCCTTTCATCCTCCCACGCGCAGATACAGAGACCGTGCCTTTAGTACTTTGAGGTTGTTCCAACACACAGGTGACTCTGCAAAAGTCAGCCTCTCTCCAACTCCAACACACTGTCATGAGGGAGGCAATAACCTTTACTCAATGAACTCCGTCTGCCCGGAAACAAAACATGATTAGGCAGATAAACACAAAGCTCATTTCAGCTGACCAGGAGCAAAGTTTAAGCCATGGGTGTTTTCTGCCAGCTTTCTGGTATGCTGGTATGAGATCGATTTGGGGAAAAAAAAAATATATATATATATATATATATATATATATATATATATATATATACATATATATATAATAGCATGTGTCCATTTGGAATTTGGATGAAGTATACTGAATAAAGTACCTAGGATGTGAAAATGCACTAAATACGACTTTCATATGCAGAGCCAACCTGCAGCCCTGTTTTTACATGGAAAGCTACTCAGTGGCACACCCAGGGTTCATCATTAAAATGCTGAAAGCCAGCACTTGGTGATTGAGATGCCGGTGAATGCACCATTGCCTTTTGGAAGCTCTGAGACCTGCAGTCAGGAAATGCCTGTGTGTGCCTACTGCGGCATCGCATTCTTGCAGGTGTTTTGTGTTAAGCGGAGGAGTCGGGGAGACAAGGGGGAAGTGACAAGGCTGACAGGCTGGGTGGGCTGAGACCTGAGACAGAGCAGCGCACCCCCAGCCCCCCCCCCTTTCAGGGGGAGCAGATCAAGGGGCCCAGGACGTACGGGAGGTCAACACTAAAACACCCTGTCTTACATGGCAACCCCCTAGGAATGTTCTCACGGAACGCAGAGGGGAAGTGGAGAGGCCCAGACAATTGGTGGAGAGTTAATATTGGCCTTCCGGGTCAAAGGTTAAATGTGGGGAGGTCAGCAAGGAGCGCTAGAATGAGCTGGCCTGCCGAGACAGTGCTTCGACTTTTTTTTTTATATCTTCACTGAAAGGAGCTTTATTGAAGATTAATGCTCCATGGGACAAGCAGTGGCCAGCAACTGGCTGTATAGTTGAAATATATTGACATACTGTATAGCACAGCTAGACTGGCCATGGTAATAAATTATGCACAGACAGACAGATTGGACAGGGGGGGCATTTTTCCTGTCTTTTCATTTTTATGGACTGCCAGTCCTACCTCTCCATTTGATAAGATTTAAGTATTCTTATAAATATATTTGATTTCATGATACTGGAGACTGCATACTGTACTTACTGTGCATCCACATTTGCTTAAATTTCTATTGTAAATTCATCATAAGTAATAAAGATATGCTCATCAAAATATTTTATTTGTAGTTGTTTTTATTTAGGTAGAAAAATCTTCCAAAAGATTAGCTTATATATCTGGCAGAGCTCATCACTGCAAAATGAATTGTAGTGTGTGTATTGCAAGTGTACCTCACAAGAGCAAGAACATAAAAGCAAAGTTATTGAATCGCAAGATTAAATATCAGTTATTAAGTATCAAGCTACCAAAACAGTGCCTAAAACAAAAAGGATGTATTTTTGCAATAGATGTTTCAGCATACACATAATGCAAAACAGTAATGCAAAAGAGCAAAATATCTATACCATATTAATGTGCACTTGGGGGTCTAATAATAATACATAAGAGCAACCTTAAATCATACTAATATACACATCCTGCCTAGCAATGATGTATAAAAGTAACATTACACTACATCAAGCACTGAGGGTTGGCAGAGGTCAGGTACCATATGCTGTGTGTGGAATATGTTTAAATAAGTGGGTTTTTCAGTTGGTGTTAGTTTATTGGTCCCCCCATTTCAGCAACTGGCACATATTTCTTGGGGCTGTTTATAGCTAAAAGCATATTTGTTTTAAATAAACTGTCTTTTTCTGTACTATGATTAAAAATTTAAATTGAAAGAAGTTACATGCTACAATAGTAAACAAAAAAAAACTGTTGTATAAACATATTTGTGGGTTCATTTATTCAAACTGTGTTTAATCCATCCTTTTAATTAGAATAGTGTTCAATACATGTTTTTTTTCCATATCTGGAAGAAGGACACAGACTGCAGACACTATGCTGCTCAGAGCATTGCCTCAGCATTGTTCCATTCAGATTATTGACACCTCATTTTTAAATGTCAGTGGTAAGGAACCAGTCATTCCGGGGGCACGCCCTTCCCAGAGCTCATGTTTCCCTGAGAGGCAGAAAAGCATGAATGGAGGACCTGCCTGCCTTGTTCATATCAAGGTTTCTCTCCTTCATTCACAAATATTTATGCGAAAGTCACCTGACCTCAGTGTAAGAGTGGAGGCTCCACTGGGCAAATAGAGGTGGATGCCTAGACAGACCGGCTGCGACTTTCAGACGCACCACTTTTATAAATATTTGCTCATGGTCCATATGCCATTGGGGTTGCCTTGATTAACAATAAAAAAGCTACTTGCAACAATGTGTTTCCTCTGACTGGCAAGGTGTGAGAATCGTGGTTTCATTAACTGAATATCCATACATATGACAAATAATCCCAAGTATTTGTTTGATCGTTAATGTCTGTCTAACCAGTATCACAGATTAACCAATGATGCCCGTTTTGGAAAGGCAAAATTGAAAAATTTCCATCCCATGTTTCCCAAGCTAAAATTAAAATCAGTCTTAAAAGTCAGTCACACAGGATTTCCATTGGAGGTTAATGTTTTTATGTAAGTGGTGGATAGGTGAGGGCTCCCTAGTGGCTCAGTCAGCAAAGTGCTCGTTTCTTGGTTGTGTAGTCCAGCTTTGAAATGTGTCATCTGTGGCTGTGTCATCTGCTGACAATGACCAGGAGGCCTGACAAAGGCAGAACAATTTGGCTTTGCTCTGCTTTGGGGCAAGGGTAAGTTGCCCAGTGTTTCTGGAAGTGGCCTGTGATTTGTCAGGTGCCTCGGATTACGCCAGTGGAGTAGCACCTAACTTTAAAATGGTGCCTACTACACTGTGGTGTACCATCTGACCTATGCGAAGAATAGCCATTGGCTGCATGGGAGTCCATCTGAGGATTGCATCCATCTATTACACAAATGCTGAAATTACTGTGGCGAGACAAGTATAATGTACAATGCCTAATTCCAAACAAGATTGAATAAAGAAACAGAATAATAAAAGAGAACAGGAGGAACAAGAGGGCAATGGGTTTTGAATACTGTAAAGAATGGATTACACTGGTCACATGGTGTCAGTTCTATTGCTGATTAACTGAAAGGGTGACAATCACCCAATACAGAAAATGTTTTGAGTGATTTGGAAAAAAAAAATTGGTCAGTGTAGAAGCTGAGGTAGAAACATCAGCAACCACAAATAATTGATATTTCCTCTCCTTTCTTATCTCCTCTGTGTTGTACAACTGCATATTACATTAAGCTTCAGTTAGCTTGCTCACTAAATGACCCAAGTTCTGTGATTTTCAACCATAAATTTACATTTTTAAAATTGTCTCTGTACTTTGCCCACCTCTACACACAGTAGTTGTGATACAGCTGAAAAGATTCTACACCAATAAGTGGTCTTCCATTTTTATATTGAGAAAAATGGCCATCTGCTTAGCTAGCATTAGCTAGTTAGCTATTTCCCTACTATTAAACAGAGCTACAGCATTTCAAGCATTTGGAATGCAACCATAATAATGGCCAGGTCAAAGTTCCAGGCCACAGCCAGGTCAAAGTTCAACACATTTGAACTCTCAACGACACAGCCAGTGACAGTCCTTCCCAAAAAAAAAAAAATGTTGATAAGCGTATAAACAGCATATTGTGATGACCATTGCCCAGACAACATATTATAAACCAGTCTTAACTCATAATAGAGCTGAACACGGATTTATTTGTCCGAATAATAACAGTTACAAGTTTGCTTTGATTGTTGCTGAAGCTTGGCATGTGCATGCTTTAATTGTACATAGCCTTCACGTAGTGTACCTTTAAGCGTATTCCGTGCTTGCAATTACTATCATTTAATATCAGTCAAGTAAAGAAAAAAACTCATGTTTAGTGTCTGAATTTTTGAATCAAGCTAACCAGTAGATGTAACAACATAATGTCTCAGGAGCTGTCAGGAGCTGTTTATGGCAAGATGTGCCCTGTAGAAATACAAAATAGAAATTGTTTTCTTGTTTTGTTTCATCCAGTGATTATTTGATGGCATTACATAACTTGACAAACATACAAATGAGGTGTTGCTTACATTTTTCAAAAATCAGTTTGCAGGTTGTTGCCTTGACATCTGTTTTCATGCTACTGCAGCTAGCAAGTAGCATTCAAAGAGAAAACTTTATCTGAGTGCAGTGTGCTACGGCATTCTGGCCCTGCACTGATCAGGGGGTTTGCCCTCCATCCTGTGTAAAATCTTATTAAGTGAAATTGCATCAGATGACCATTTCTGATCTGGAATGTGACACTAGTCAACCCAAAACATCTTTGAGTGCATCAGTTTAGGGGGAAGTGGGGAAATGTTACTTCTACAGGGCGCTTGCCATTAATAGAAAGTGAAGCAAAGAGGCTAGTGACTGAAATGTTCAAAGCTGAAAGGGCTAATTTTTACTTATTTTTGCAGGCGGTTGTGGTTAGGCTGACAAGAATCATAGACTGTCACAAAAGGGAAATAAATATGCCTCCGATAATGTAAATGTTCAGTTCATTCCCTTCTTTCCACACTCCTGGTCAGACTGCAGCATAACAATGTTTGTCATTTATTCCTGTTGATAAACTACTGATATATTTACAAAGGTAAGATGGTGTGTTATGTTTTAATTTAATGATGTTTTCTTGACATTCTCTCAGTTTCCATATATTGGGTGAAAAGCTAGGTGCAAATCAGTGTTTTGTGTGAACGGTATCAGATAAACTATTAGTATTCAAACATATCGACATGCTGTCTTGACGGCATGAAACTGCAGAGAACGCAGGATGGTGAGCGCAGGAGCCAGCCTGCAGCAGTTGTGAGCTCTCTCACCTTTAGATATTGCTGTTGACCAAACATTGTGTATGTGGCAAGGTTGAGATCAGTATATATGATGTATTATGTTAAGGCATTCAGTGATGTTAAATGTCATGCGACTGTCATACAAAATACTATCACTGAAAGAGTGGAAAAGGGTGTTTTTTCCCTATATTTTGTGAACACGTGGCTATTTTGTTCAAAGGAATGTTTTATTTTGGGGTGTGTTCACATAAACTCATTTAATTATCTACCTGAAGTGACATTCCACCTCCCACCGTCAGTCATCTTTAGACAGAAGTAGACCAAAAGGTAATCCCTCTTTATTTATGTAGCCTGACATGAGAGTCGTTCCTTTCAGCTCCATGATAAAGATATTCTCTTGCACAAAGAGGATGAGTAATCTTCACAAGAACTGGCCTTATTACAAGCAACAGGAGTCTGGTTCTGGCTGCATAACCAGAAACCAAACTTCTCAGCGCTGAAATGTGTGTACTCTGATAAGCTGGACTCTGGGTTTGTCAAACACAGGCAAGCTGCACTGAAAGTGTCATGTAAAGCTCTAGAGTGGGATTTGGATGCTTCAGCTAAAGAAACCCTAGGTGAAAATTCATTCAGTAGAATGGAGGAGAATAACAGGCTTTGTAATCCCCAGCCTGTCTGTCCTGCTCAGGAAGTCCTCCGAACCTGAAGCATCCCTCACCTCCCCCTTGCGCACCGCCGTGCATCATGTTGAACAATGAGAGGCATGGCAACAGGCGGTGCAGGCCCGTTCCCCACCCACGCTGTCCCCGTGTCCCATCCATCTCCTCCATGGCCAGATGACAAGCTTTGATAGCTCCCTCCCAAAACCCAACACACCACACCCCACACACACACTCCACCCTCCACCCCCCAACCCCCAACACACACACATGCACACATCCTGGCCCAAAGGGCTAGCTACTCTGGATGTGCAACGTCCCAAAACCAGGCTACAGGCCTGTGCTGCACCCCTCTCCCCCTCTCTGCAAGGGCTCAATCTCCAACAGGAAAGGCTTTGTTTTAATATGGCAGGCCGCGGTAAACAGTAAAGCAAACCTGCTCCTGTCCGTTGAATCACTTTCCGTGTGGAAACCCACCCATCCACAGGGATCTCCTGGAGCCCACACAACTATTGGTAACATTTTCCATCCTTTACAAAAGGTTGGTAGGGCCCTCATATATACTGATATATTTCCCTGTGCCAAAAGAGCCTTACTGTTGAACGGCAATCTGGCAGGGACTTGGTGCACGCTAGAGGGAATTGTATGCGAGCAGTTCTAATAAAAAGTTGTCCCAGAAATTCTAGCCATAATGTAATTATTAGTCGTCAGCAAATGGGAAATTTTTACTTTCATGGAGTCTCCGTGTCTCTGGGGAAATTGTTCGATACAGACAAAGAAGAGCTTGTCTGAGAGGAATTCAACATCCCATCTATCTAGATCTGTTTCTCAATAATTCAAGCTGTGGGCACAACAAGAAAAACAAAATAAAATGTCACATCAAAAAAAGTCAGTTATTTTTTCTCCAGAATATGTCTGGATTAAGTCTTAGACCCCTGTCATGCTTAAAATTCACAGATGGATATATATTTTAAAGCCTTTGTAATGAAATGCATCAGAGATAAATAACAACATTTTTACTGAATTACCCATTCACCTTAACTAGAGTTCCGTATTAGATTGAGGACATCATAAAATCTAAGTGACTGTGGTAATACTGCCAGAAATATGATGCACAGGGTACTTTATGTTTATCAGTAACCACAGAGGTGTGTCCTTGGAAATAATCATCTGATGTATTTTCAAAGTAAATTCATATTGTAACACAACAATAAACCCATGCAAACTCTTCTTGTTAATGACATCTCATAGAATGTGCTCTGTATAAGAAGCACTGATGGTGAGGAATTTCCTGTCTGCTAATTAGAGCACTGTCTGATCTTGGAGGAGACTGCCCTTAACAAGGGACAATTACTTTACGCTACACTTTGTTAATAACCATGCAGATGGATTTGCTATTGATTTGCTGTGAAAGCAGATCATTAACATCCCAGGAACAATCTCTTCTTTAGATGATACTCATTACAATAGGAATGATTCATTTATTCATTGATTCTTTTTCAAAGTGTCTAGTTTTATTCACTTTATGAGTTGTCTTGTGCATCTGTACCTTCAAAGACCTGTTCGGGATTGGCTATAAACACTTTCTAGTTGACTTTCTAGTTGACTAGCCTTGCATTACTTAGTATTCATGGCAATAATTATATAAATGACTTAGCTGTACTCACACACCAGCACAGCATGCCTAATATATTGTCAAATGCAGATGAAACATCTCACATTATTTCCTAATGCATGGGTGTATTTATACCCCAAGAAAAGATTCTGATGCTATTCTGATGATGCGGGTCAAAGCCTGTTGTTTAAGATTTAAGGTAGTCATTCTCATTTTATTTTATTTTTTTCATTTTAGGCACCAGATAATAAATGCAGTGAGTAAGGGCATGATTTTGACAGTCATTATTAGTTGTTGGAGAAGAAGTAGCATGACTACCATTGTTTATGTATCTCTCCATGCATCTTTTGTGTATAGTATTAAGGCTTTTAAATAGTCATTTATGTTTACTTAGTCTCTAGTCCATTTCGTGTGGTGTCTTTGCATGTCTGTACTCATCTCTCAGACACAACACAGACACAGTCAGCTATATATACACTGAAGTACACAAAGGAAACACTGCACACATCGAAATCATGTAATCTTCTAACCTGTGTACTCCTCAATATCTTGGGATTGCCTTGGTGTTCACAGCAATGCAGCCCAATCACCATGCTCGTTTTGACATTAGTTGTAGATGGTTTCATTTGAATTGAAAAGGGAAATAGCAGACTAAGTTTAAATGAACAAGTAAGAAAGGAGGAAGAAGCAGGAAAGAAAGATGGCTCTCTGAAAATCAAAGAAAATAACTGTGGCTTAAACAAATGGATATATGTAAGGAAAAAAGCAGACCTGGAAGGCAATGTCATGCCTCTTTGCTCAGTAGCTGATAGATATGTAACAGCAGCATGCAGTTTATGAGACCTACCTCTAGGAGGCACATGTGGTCCAGCTTGACCAGCATGCGCAGCATGAAGATGCAACAGGTCAGTGTGTGAGGAAAGGGGAGGCATTCTCAGACATTAATGCAATTGACAGCGACTGTAAATAACCCTGGGGTTTCCTCTGAAGAAAGCGCTGAGCGAACTGCACAGAGCTGCCCACAGAGAGGGAAGTGAGGTTATTGACACGGTGAAGACATGGGAAGTGCTGCGAGATCGGATTTCACATGACAGGGATGTCTGTTGTTAGACCATGTTCTCCTCAGATGAGAAACGGCCATCCGGAACTTTCTTTACCTCTGCGGGATTCAGAATTCCACAGGGATTTGCAGAGGTTTCGGAACTGTGCAACAAGAAAAAGGCACAGAAAATGAGCTGTCAATGGACAGATTAATGGATCACAGAGCACTTCCTCATTGAAAAGAAAAGACAGAACTGAGATAACCTGTAATCTATTAAATAAAAAAACCCTGCTTTGAATCTAAAGTGTCACATTATGTAAAACATGCTCAGATTAAAAAAATGTGGCCAAGGATTTTTTGCATATTTATTCTAGGCCGTTTTTTTGGTAACTGTTACCAGGCCATAAATGAAATACCATGTGCTTTATGAAAGGACAGTTGTTCATGAAACAAAGAACTGTAACAATTGCTTGATAACTGCAGGATAATGATAATGATAAAATGATAACAGCACTCTGATAAATAATATTCTGGCATTCTCAATACCATGAAAATATGACACAATGAGTGAGTTATTTGGTTTTCATGAATCTCCAGACCAGGCAAAATCCCGCATTTAACTGTTCATATAAGTGGACTTTCCTCTTTGTGCAGTTGAGGCAGGAAAAATCCAATGGAATTTGTGTCATTGATCTTTCATCAGGCAAGAATATCTGGCTGGGAGTCTCACGATTACATTGGTATGCAACCAGCATTTTCTTATTCTTTACCATTTGCATCCTTGCCTGCTTCACTTGGTTGAGCTGTTTTTGTTTGTGCATTGAGATATTTTATGCTCCTCATATGTAGTGCTGGTGGATGTGTACAATCCTGGGGAATCCTGGGGGAGCTTCTGTCTGTCTGCTTTCAACACCCGCTCACCCACCCGCCCCCAGTGCTGCCTGTTGCCCCCGTGTTCTCATGGGATGGCAGTCTACAACAAAGGCTCCCGGGCCCACACACCAGGCAGAGCAATACTCTCGCATAAACCCTCTGCAGAGCCATGCATCTCAGCCGTCAGTCACCACCGCTGTGTTCAGCATACTAGCCTTGTGTATATCAGCGCAAGAGGCCTAGCTAACGAACACAGAATTAAAGCACATGCTTTTATGTGAACAGCAATAATGAAAAAAGAAAGTTATGGTGTCGCAGTGTCAACTAAGTGCCAGCGTGGGCACTGTATTTTGTGTGGGTGTTGTTAATTTTACTTGGAAGTGCTATCAGTTTACATCTGTGGTCCCAGGAAGGACTGCTTGGTGCCATTAAAGGGTTCCTTTGTACCTGAAGACAACTGCAGTTATGTGTTACTTCAGCTGTTGTGTTTTTTTAATAGAAAAGAACAATTATTTGTCTTTCTTCTGAAAGGCCCCTCCTCAAAAATCTGGCAGTGATTCAGTTTCCTTATCAATACTTATATTTGATTCACTGCACAGATAGTCCTTGATATCAGCACAGGGGCTAAGCATACCCTAAAACTATCAGATCTAACATGCCATCGCCCAAACACATGCAGTACTACTGTAATCTAAAGTATAAATCTATCTGCTTTGAACTAGCTGCCACCCCGGAGAGTTCCTCTGTTTAAAGTCGTAGAGGGTATGCCTTTGTCATCACCCCTTAAGAAACTTGTCTGCTTGCAGGTTGTTATGTCATCTCTGCCCACTTCACCCCTGCACCCCCTGAGGTTTGGGAGGTATTACTGCCCAACTGGAAAGAGGGGGAAAATTATGTTTCAGTCAGAGTCAGAACTGTTTTCAGAGGATTCATGGCATTTCTTTTTGCTCCACCAGTTGAGTTAATTCCTGCCAAAATTGGTTTAATCTCTGTAGGTCCAGTTTGCTCCTGGAAACAGGGGAAATTAAATTGTCATGCAGATGATAACAGATTTAGATAAGGTTTCTCCTGCAGTTTCCTTGGCCTTTGATACTCATATAGTTGTATTACTGAAGTCAAATACATGTATTGTTTCCTGTGTTTGGTGGGTTTGGTCACACAGCATATGGATTAAGATGAATTTGCACCAATTTAACTGTCCTAAATCAGACCTTTTACATTCCTCTGCACCTCCATGTGGTGACTTCTCCCACCTCACCGAGTCTGTCATTTTTGCTAAAAGACAAGGAGTTACTCCTTAATCTTTTCTGTGCTTCTCTAAAGATATATTTCTTATTTTACACTTCTTGTAACTTCAGCTGCTTCATTGTCAATAGCTGATATCTGTTTATAACAATATTTTATAGCCCTGTCCAGACTTCTGCCAGGACCCCTCTGAGTTATTGCACTTGATTACTTGACTTTAATGGTTTTCTTCTCACTTCATTAATTCTTATTGACTAATTCTCTCATTTAAATCTTACAGACCTTAGGTAAATGCATTCACCTCATAAATCTAGAAAAAAGTACAGTAGATGATATAATCTCTCTAACAAAATATTTATAATCTGATATTATTTATTATTATTTAATATTTGATACAATCCAAAGTGGAAGCTATCCATATATGCCTTAAGTAAGGTATATTGCCATACGTTCCATTCTCAGTTCCTTATTCCTAGAAACTGGTTGCACAATTGTCACAGTGTATACTGTATTTAACACATGTGATGGTTGGATGCAGCTCTTTACAAAAGGCTAACAATGGGAGGTAGGGTATTAAACCTGATTGGCCCAAGTGAGGAAGATCAGCACCCTTTGATTGGTCAAACGAATAGGGCCACACCCCCTGCAAAGGACAGTGTAGGCTGTTGCCATGGGTGGCTGATCTCCAAGAGATACCTGTTGGCCCTGTGTCATGTGTTACTGCCTGTTTCTGAGTTGCTATCATATGAGCTAGTGATGCTTGTCTTTCCTGTATACACACTTTAGCAGCAGCAGGAATATCCCTATGAGCAAGAGGGATGACCAGGGAGGCTGTCAAAATGGCCTTGAAAAATTCCCAAGAGATTGTGTTAGACTTGCATCTGACCTCTTCACAAACGCTACATATGCTAAAAAACTAAAACCTTCAGAAATGGAGGGAAGAACATTTGGAAATATATTCCATCTAAGCACAATTCTTGCAGAAGTCAACAATATGTATCACATGGTTTCCTGGTCATCCTACACATGTTTCCATGCATCATGCACCTCCAGATTTATGGATGCATTGTTTCTTCAGAGGAAACCTTAAATATCTTAAAGAAAATAAGAAGGTTGAAACCCACCCACTGTCTTACCTCTGTTGTTACATGCAGCAGTGAATTTGAGAAACACATTTGCTTGCACTATAAATGAGACGGTGTTCCAGTGACTCAGTTCTACCCCTGCCTCCCCCATAGTAAGGGACTGCCTAACTTCCTGGCATCCAACCCTCCTTCTCTACCACCATAGAGAAGATTGTCTCCCCCATATTATCAGTGCAAGGTGGTGATTTGTCACAGCCAGCTCTGCTAACTTTCTGTGGCTGTGTCCCAGTCCAAGTGAATGAGGGAAGAGTTAGTGAATAACTCCACATGACATCTTGTAAGTGCAAACTTAGGAATAGAAGGGAAAGGTGTTATTTGAAGGGACATCTGCAACACACTCCAGAGGAGTTGATCTTTGGAAAATCACATTTTTTCCTCACTCTTGACAAATGCCGGTTGATAGTCAGAGAAATGTTACAGTGATTCATATGTCTATTAACTTCAAAATCCACCTCAAAAGTCATTTGCCACAATTTATTTTCACTTCTAATTAAAATGCACAGGAATGACTTGAACGAGTGCAACCACTGCTTTGTGATTGTGTGTGTGTGTGAGAAAAATGCATTCCTACAGTAAAATATAATCTGGTGAAAAATGACAGAGTTTTTTTCTTTATTAATCTGATTGAATCAAACACTTACAAAATAAACTAGAAAAAAAGAGAGGTCTGTACAAACATGCACTCTGGGGTTGTGAGATGAAAGGTCTCCTGGGATAACCTTCCAAATGGAAGGACACATGCATGTGCACCCTTGTCTAAGTGAAATACGTTTTTTCTCACCTGGGATACCCTTGACCACCCTCGCCATCATTTTGAGGGGAATTGCTTAGGGCAAGTATGCATTCTCCAGAACACAAAATACAGAAATGAGATGGTGTCTTTACTCAGTGGGTCAGTTCTTTAAATCACATGCACCGAACCAGGACCAATGCTCCAGTATTTTGATTTTTTCATCTCTCAACACATTCCAAGGGTTGTGTAACAGATCAGGAGCCATCTACAAGATTGATAAACTGAGCCCTATGCCCTGGTAATCAGGTAAATGAGTTACATAGCCTGTGTCATAGAACACTGGAATTCACAGGTATTCTATTGTGCTCTTCAAGTGAAACCTTCTGGAGCCAGTGATTTCCTGTTTGTGTCTAACACCAGATCATCACTTTGTGTAATGAGTTTATATGATCTTCATTACAATGTGTTTTATCTCTTGGTTGATTGAAGAAAAAGACCTATACTCTATCATCAAGGTTCAAACCAGACAAACCAGTCACACTTGAGCAGATGCTTTTTAGTCCAAGCTGAGGTCAATTAATTAAGTCAAACACACAAACAGAAAACAGCATTTCACCTTCATGACAAAAGGAAATGTAAACAATCAAACTGGCTTAAAGACAAACAGGACAAGTCAAGAACTGTCTAACGGCTTGCAGATCATTTTCAGCTTAGCACTCACCGGATAAACAGAGCATTGGGGTTAGACTGTGCTTTGTCTAGTGTAAATGGTTTATTCATTTTTGGCTGTCTTAAGCCACTTTTCAAATACTTCAACATGGATGTTAACAAATACAGTACATTACTTAAATCTGCTCTCTCTCTCAATTCATTAAGGGTAACACCTCCTCTTTGTCTTGCTGCTCATCCCCTCTTTGAGGTCTTCTTGATATGGAACTGCACCTTCCTCCCATCTGCTATGTCTATCTTCACTTCACCTCCCTCCAAGAGCACCTTATTCCAATGGAGGGATCTGAAAACAAACCAATGGGAGCAAGAAGGGAAAGAAATGTTTTTCTACATCATTTTCCCATGCGACTTAAAAGCCCTCAGTGGCAAAGCAGGAACAGGGGCCCCAGAACATCAACTGCAATAACATATTCCTGGGTCAAGAGCTGTGGGTAGGGGCCTGTTAAATGCAGACCAACAGGATTCGCTGATGCTGCGTATAAATGTGAGATTCTAAGGTCATCAATGACATACCTACCGCGTGCAGGAGTGCACATTATGGGTCGTACTGGCCCAGGGTGGAGGAGTCACAGGATTTTCAGAATGATTACATTCCTTTCGTCCACAACTGTGTGTGATTTTGATGAAAGGCATGGCTGTTGCAGAGGGATGCTGGTGATCTCAATGGGAAGGTGGCCACACATGGATGATGGTGGTCTGAGTGTAGGTGTCCCGCACAGTAATGCATTGCTGTATGCCATCCCCTATGCATTAGTTGAAGCCCACAAAGAGCACAGGATGCTGTCACATTTGCTCCCACACCATATGCTATTAGGTATCAGGAAAGCCTCTGTATGACCACAAGGAAAACTCCTTCAATAACAGCTTCTGTACAGTAGGCATAGGGAAATTAAATTCATATCCAGTCAAAAAGGTACATGTAAAGGAAAACAGATTTACTAAAGTTTTTTTTTAATAATTAAATCCAGTTGTAAAGTTTTATGTATAACACAAACAACTTTATATATGCACTTGTATTTAAGAGGAATGGTTTAAACTTCCTCCAGCTGGCTGGTTTTCATCCACCTAATGCATCATAATATATGCATCTGTGGCAGTCCCATGGCAGCAACTGACCCCTGAAAAATGGCTGTTCTTTGCAACAGCCAGTGAGCAAACTCCTGGTTTTCTCCACAATTACAATGACTCCTCAGCAACAGTAATCTCTGCAAAATTATACCTGAAGTCAAAGGTAAGGGGTCATGCCTTTAAGGTCCCCTTTGGAGATCCACTGTTACACTGACTATCCATGTCTTTTGGACAAGGGGATGGAAGAGAAAAAAGAAAAAGGATAAAAATTTAAAAACACAGCAAAGGAAAATACCACCAAGCTTTGGAAGTGACTGTCTCCTTTCTTTTCTTTCTTTCTACCCCACAGATTCCAATTTTATGAAACCATTACTGCAACTCAGGACTTCAAAGGTGAGCAGAAAGCTGCAGATTTGTTTTTCAGTGGAGCACGAGGATGATATTTACCATGTGAGACCTCTGTCAGGCTTCCTGGTGTTTGGAAGTCCCCTCTCCTCTCCATGCTCCAACAGGCTGGACACTCGTTAACCTTGAGTAAATGTGTCGGTATCATTTTGTGAGTCATATGGAAAGACTTCACTTTCGCTTTTAATGCTCCTGCTCCTGCTTCTCATGCAAGTGCAACTACTAAAAGCTACATGTCCTGCATATTTCTGTCTCTATCTTTGATAAGGCAGGAGGCGTACCCTTCTCATAGAAAGGAATTGTTCTCTGCTATGGTACATAGTCTTCCATTTCCATAGGAATAAGCCTGCTCTCAAGACCGCTTGCCTACTAAGCCACTTTGGAGTCCCTTGTATTTGTCATTTTATGTCAAACTTGTGCAGCTAGTTAGTTTGTTAGTCATCTTTTTCCAATCACTTTCTGATGACACATTAACTATTTGCAAATGGCATGCTATAGTTTCAGCCCAATGGTTTTAGTTAGCTAGCTGCAAGCTCCCTTTAATTAACAATAACGCTCAGCCACCTGTCAAAACAAGTCACAAACAACTTGCAAATGAAAGTGATTTGATGGGTGGTGAAAAGTCTCAATGCTGACAAGTCCACAACATTTTCTAAAAAAATCAAAGTTATAGAAACAAATTTTAAGTCACGTTCAGCACTGGATTATCCAGAGGACAGGAATCTGTAATGTTTACTTGAACTTTGTAAGTGTTATATCTGCCAATAATTTCAAACATTGATGTAAAGCTGACCTTCAGATGACCTTAAAATATTGTTTGAGCTGGAGAAGAAAATAATTACTCAATTTTACATGCGGTTATATTTTGAAGGGTTGGATGTGGCTTGACGTCTTCAAGCAAAGTATGTGACTTTTCCACTGTATACCAGGGAATGTAGTTCCTTATTTTCTGTCTGCTCATACTTTGTACAGGGAAAGCGAATTGAAGAAACAAGCCCTTTAGTCAGGGCCTCATGAATGAAAGTGCTGACATTTGATACACTTCTGTCGTATGGGGAGTTACAGCATTGTAGGAAGTTTGAGGCTGGGAAAGTCAAACAGTAAACAGGGTGTCATCTAGCGGAGAGCACGGCTTGGGTCCAGGCGCCCTGCACATGCTCGTGTAACACGACTCTAGATTCCACACAGTTTACTGATCGTTTGCTTCCCATTAGAGGAAAGAATGCGGGGTTTATGTGACAAATCTGATCAAATATCAAACGCCCATCTACCGGCTTTTTAAAGCCGGACGCCCCTCGGAACGTTTGATTGGATTTGATTTCCCTGGAGGCACTGGCAAAGTCTGCCCGTGAAGTGTGTCCACCAGAAAGATGATTACCAAGTGAAATCAGCCCTGAGTAATGTTAGTACCATCAATGCTTCCAAGAATGCAATAGTGCAGCTGTCAGCCTTGATCCAGTTTGGTATGCTTTTTTCATGATTTCAGCCCATAGCAACAGCAGCTCCTCACATTGTTCCTAGGTATTTGTTATATGATGTCAGAAAGTCCTGTCAGTGGAAACCACAAGCATTTTAAAGCACTGATCAGAGCTGTTGAATTCTGTAGTGTACAGTGAACCAGTACTGTAGTTTTTTTTGTACAGCAGGAATGAAACTGTGAAACATTTATCCAGATGCTATTATATAAACATTTTTTTAATCTATCCAAGCAATACAAGGGGCGGACAGGGACGTGTATGTGGGGGCTGGCTGGATCATCCAGATGCACCATGACTCACAGCAATTGGACATTTCCGGGGGTTTCCAGCAGTGTTACTGTGGTTGACCTTACTGAAGGCAGGCGGTTAAATGTGTTCCCCTTTCACAATAAGATGTTATTTTCAGAAACACTGATACAAAGATATGATGCAGTACTGTATGTTATGCAGTGATTATGTCATATATACAACACAGGCAAAAATGTACAGCAATAAAATCAGTTTTTCCCTGGGAAAACATTGACAGAAGCACAATTCAGCAGAGAGATGTTTATTTTTATTGTGAATGCATAATAAATTACACATCATATTATTGGGGAAAAATAACTTGGGCAAAAAACCCGCCATCCAAGAAACGTACTGACACCCAAAACAGTAGATGTTTACAGACCTAGTAGTTGTTTCTTACACTTTAAACCTACAGTGCCTTTTTTCTCCTTTTTCTAACACATATCTAAGTACTTTTTATTTTTCCCTGTTCATAGGAAAACAGAGATGATCACATGACACCCGCTCCATCTGCAGGTAGGAGGTAAAATGTTCATAACTTACAGTACAGATGTAGTCTGTTGGACCATTTTCCACTTGTCAGTTTCTCTGGCGCAAAGGGATAATTAGGTAACCATCCACATGTGCATCAAGAGGATATCCATTCTGATTGTCTTTTATTGTGAGCTTCCATGACATCTGATGAGTATTTGTTTCATTTAGCCTTGAGTGCAGCCAGTTTGGGTCTGGTGCAGTTGTGCAAAGATGCTCCGTATTTGCAGCATGGTCTCTGTGAGATGTTTCATTTGGTCCCTGGATCAGATCCAGAAAGGCAGATGTCCTGCAGTTTTTTGTAGGTTCTGTCAGTGGGTGCTGAGCCAGTGAGATTTGATTTTAAAGATCAAGCTTGCTATGAGGAATTCAGGAATTTGTGTTCAGTCACAGATGCAACACTCAGGTCATTGAAACAGCCTTGCAGTTTTGAATCAAATGTGCCTTTGTATATTTCTTTTTACAGATAACAACAAATACAAGCAGCAATGTGCTTGTGCTGGCCACTCCTGGTCTCCATAGTCAAACAGAAGATGCTTCACTCTTTGCTGAAAAAGGAAAGCTAAAAGAAAATGGACATTCACCTTAAAAGTGAAGGCAATTGCTAGCACCTTTTATCAACTAATGTTCTTTTTTTCCTTTTTCATGGGACCAGTAGCCTTTATTGACAGGGTGGTAATGGCTGAAGTGACCACTTCCACATGGAAGTCAAATCCGGTTGTTGTTTCCACACCATGTCACTTTGCAGGAAGTCATGAAATGTCACATCCTCCTGGTCAAGGTTGTGCTGTTATGGTGGTATGGTGGTAACCTTCCCATGTCATGTTTCATAATTACCCCTCTTTTCTTTTCAAATGTTTTTGTTTCACTGTAATCTGGATTGACCCCTGGAGTTGCCAATGGCAGAATTCACAGTTAGCTTTCGGTTTTACTTCTGCAGCACCATATCAAACATTCACATGCACAAGACTGGCTTTGGGGAGGGATTTAATAGGGAAAATAACCTTGCAGCTGTGACAAAAATATCTTAATGTTGTTACACCCCAGTAGGAAATCACATGAAGTTAATGGGAATGAAAAACAGACACTTTCTGAATGAACTACTTCCCCATTCATCGTACAATGTGCAGGTCATTCAGTTATTTGAGTTCATCATCATATTGAACTGTGAACTCAAATGACACACAGATGAATTTACAATATTAGAATAAATGATAGGATACTTTTAAAGGTCCTTTTTTAACAGAATATTTTCATGTGGTGTTAGCAGCATCTGTTTTTCATATGCTTTGTGCAAAAATATATCCACAGCTGATGAGCAAACATGTAATGATATAAGACATTAATATGATCACTTCAGGTTTCAGGAAGTTACTGAATTAAATGCAGATCTATTTACCTAAAGCAGTATTACATAAATGAATTGCAAATGTTGTCACAATCAGTTTTCTACTTCAATTCCATGAAAACGTTGCATAAAATAAGAGGGCAGTAAGCTTCCACTCATTAAAGTTTTAAAGTTTTGTAAAGGAAGTGTGGACAAATGCTGCTTGTGAGAAATTATAACTTATCTGGTCCCACAGTTCTGGTTTCCAAGCTCTTGAATTCCCATTAGATTTAAGTTATACTGTAGGGAAAAAAAAATAACTAGCTCCTTCAAACCACAAATTACACATTTTCTTTTTCTGAACATCACACATAATTTCACAATTGTGGTAGGTATTTCTCAAGTGATTGTGAACTAGTCATAATATAACCAAAAAATATCTTATTTGCCTGTTTTAGTTAAAGAACTTTCAAGTTTCCTTGTTCGTTTCTTGTAATTCTGGTAAGAGGAAAAAAAACTTACTCCACTGTGTCACAGACCGGATGCCTTAGACAATTTATAACAAGATCTTGAGCACACATTTCTGACAGTTAATCTTTCCAAAGGTGACACTGGAGTCAACCCCTGAAAACCCCATAATTTAGCATAACCATGCATTAACTTCTGAGATGTTGCTACACACCATCGTTGTAATCATAGGAAGCTTTCCATTTTTCATATGGGAATGTTGAAAGATCCATAAATAAGAATGCTGTGGTCAGTCCATTTCAAAATATCCCTGTCTCATTTGGTTTAAATGAGATGCCTCCCTGTGGTTTTCTACATGTGTGCTGGTGTGTGTTCTGCCTGCAGAGCTACCCATTTCCTCTGAAGCTATTAGGTGTTTTAGGCGTGGTATGTGTTTGGATTGTTTACTGAAACGTGGTTTGGTGGCTAAATGTAAACTAAAGTCATTTCTAGACAGAAAGATATTAAGTCAAAATGCAGCATCTGCAAGGACAGCTGGAGGAGCTATTACAGAAAATAATTTGCTACAATCCAGTAAAAATACACCCCGGTAAAAATACTACAGAGGTGAAACTAGACTTGAACTAAAGAACACTGATATTTAAATTACCACTGAGGTCAGTGTTTATTAGGAAATGGTCACACTTAAAACGAGACTGAAACAAGACACTAGTGTATGAAGGATTATAACTGAAATGGCATTTATAAATGCACAGACATATTTCAGGATAATGTATGTGTGTGGTAAAGCAAATATCTGAGTTATTTTTAGCTACTAATCCCTTACCTTTCAAGACTAACTGTGAGTTTGACAGGCTCTATTGTCTCATCACCAGAATATCCAGTGCACCACCATTCTTTTTCTTTTAAACTTGATCCCTACTCCATCCATGAATGAGAATCAAGGGAGAATGGAGGTTACAGCAGTCTGATTTGTTGAGGTTGGTTGTGAATGCATGGGTCCAAATAAAGATTTAAAACACTTGGAGAATTATATTAAGCGGTGCATAATGTCCCATCCTTTTATGTAGCTAAAGCATGGTCAATTTCAGGGTATGTAATTTGAACTCCTTTTAAAGCCACAAAACGGGGTAGCATTCCAATCATGTGTGACCAATTAAAAAACAGCAACAATGTACCCCTGGTGTTGCCCTGCTCATTCACATCTAAGAGAGGAACATCAGAACACCTGATCTGAGCTGCTGATGTAAGCACTGGCAAAATGTGACATTCTCGAAATAGCTGTGAACTGCTAAATGGGTCGAAGTGGGCTTGTTTGATTTCATTATGGCAAATCAGATTCATTAAGGGAGAAATTCCTCGGCTTCAAAGGTTCCATTTGAATTAGGCCCAGGTTGAGCTGAGGAGGGACCCCACCATGGCCTTAGACTCCTGTGTGCTGGCCTAAACATCTCGGCCATGCCCTCCACACGCAACAGAGGATGGCTGGCATTCACAAGACCTGACCTCATGTGATGTTTAAAACCTTTTATTGTTTTTTTTTTTTTTTTGCTCAGTTAAAGTATGAGAACTAAATTTGTGTTCCATAAAATGTATAGAACAAAGCAGTAGAAAAAGTGCTCAAAAGACTGTTAAAAAAAGACAAAGAAGACCAATGTTTTGATATGCAAAAGTGGATACATTTATTTCGGGCAACCAAATTTCAGGCCTATAAAAGCTACTCACAGCACTGAACAATGTGCCAGTGCAGCTGTACCTCTATACTCATGTTTTCTCAACAGTTCTACCAGCTCTTAGGGCTCTATTGGAGTGAACCTACATGAGTACTTGATTTCAACCTTACTGGTTGAACTTTGTTAGATACCATGTTGTCACTAAATAAGTTTATGCTCTGTGGCACATTGAAATGTTTCTCATATCTCCATTTAATTTAGTGCAAATAAGTATTTATGCACCTTTTAAGGGAACAGCAATATGAAAACTGCTGCAATATGCATCTAACTGCAATGACCCTGACATTATTGTAAACAGCATCATGGCAGCCTACATTAGAAGACACTTAAGACATACCTCGGGATGATTTCTGAGAGCAGATGTAATGAATGACATTTAGCACACTGTAACATTTACCTCAACTCTAATGCAACCAGTGGGAGTCAGACTGGTGGATACCCCTCTGGTTTACAAATATACATTTTTTTCAGAAAGAAGAGATCAACTCAGATTTACCTTTAACGCCTCACAACCATTTTTAAAACAGTCATGTCTTTCATGTGGTGGACCTTTGTGGGACACTGGAGACGGTAAAAGACCTCTGTTTATTCCAGAGCTACCTCTCTATTTTACAGGGTGCTGTTCTTCATCAGTCAATGACATCTTACAAGGATAAATGTTTTAATGTATATACAATGTGTGTTTTCAAAGGAGCAGGAAGCATCAACACCTCCCTAGCACTCTCTGTGCTATCCATTACCATGAGGACTTTACAATATCTAAGACCAATTTGTTATTGTGCAAATGCATGAGTCTCTTTTAACACAGTATGTTTACCAAACAAACCCTAGAGCTACCCCTGATTGAGTTTAGTCATTCCTAGTCATAGTTAGTTATTCCTGAATTTCTATGAGCTAGCTTTGACAGATGTTTTCTATGTTTCTGTGTCTTTTAAGAAAGGCAGGGCTTTGAAGTGTCATGAAAAGCTATGGCTTGTTGTTTGCTTCAAAATTTAGAAGATCAAGCCATCATATACTTAGGTCCCCATACGCACTTTAAAAAAAAATTAAGTGGTGGAAATGTGAAAAAAGACAACGAATGACCTTCCATTTTTTAAAGAGTAAGAGAATGAACTTTATTAATCCACAAGGGGAAATTACTTTCTGAGCCACTGCATGGATATATGAGTGAGACAGCATTACAACAAACACATAAAACATACATACCACAAACAAAACAAATGTGATACTCCATAATCATTTGAAAGGTTTCAGTTATTTAAAGGTTTAGGTATATCATTAAAACCTCTGATTGCTGCAGGTAGGAAAATGTGTGTACATTATTAGACATAAAATATTTGAATAGCAATCTTGATGATAAGCAGTGCCTGAAAGCTTTCCTCTCACACCCCTGAAACAAACTGTAAAGGATCATTCTGATATCAGATTGACCACCTTCACAATGCGCTACTCCCTTTCTTGCCTGAACAATTCCAGGTACGTGATATGAGGAGCACCAGAGGTCAACATTCAAAGTCTATGCAAAACATGCAAATCTATGAAAATCACATTCCATGGAGAGCATGTGAAGATATGTTTTGTAATCGGCCTCCTTGCAGTTAACTGTTTGTTCTCAGTTCTCCTGTTGATTTTTACACTGTATCCAAGTATACCCTGAAAGAAGTTTGTAACTAAATGATGAAAGACTCTGGAGAGTTCCCACGGGATAGGTGGGTAGGTTTTAGAGATAGTTCTGATACCTGAACATATCAGGACATGCAGAGCAGGAGAGAACTATTTTCTGTTGTGCTCTGAGAAGTGTGCAGGGTACAGCATGGACCTTTTTGCCTTTTACATTGACAGCAGGTGTTTGCTGGTGTCTAAGCATTATATTTTTTTAAATAATAAACACCAAGGAACACAAGCCTTGTTTGTATTCATGAGTGGACTAAGGGCACTGTAGTGAATCTGGGCACAGTTTCTATATATTTGCATGCTTATTACATGGCCTCCTGTGGAAATACTTATATAACTGACATTTTACAGATTATCCATCTATATAGTTATATAATTGCTGAAGCAATTTAAGCACACAGCTCAAGGGTACAATGACTGTGCCCCATAAAATGTTAAATGTCAGCTGATTGGTATTCTCTCTGTCTTATACCCCTCACAACACACTGCCAACTATAAATGAAGAAGATCCGTCAGTGATAGTATTTATCAGCAGTTGGACCATTTGACTCTGGACCTGAGGACTTGCTGGCCATTGAGTGCAAGGTGCTGTACAGTGGTTAGTTGAAGAATTACAATGAAAAAATTAAGGTGCCACCAAACATATCTTCCACATTTGCAGTTTCACACTCCAGAACACATTTTTTTTTCTTTATCACTAGATGCATACTAAAAATGGAAGTGTTGTGGATGCTTGATCTCACACCTCAAAAAATGGAAATTTCATGATGTCAGCATGGAACTGGCCCCAAAAATCAAAATCATTGGAGAATTACTGTTACTTTCAACCTTCCTTAAAAAGGAAAAGAGGTGCCACCCACCTGATTTGAGGTGCTTTTGAAACTGAGGTCATCCCATCTGTTTGTGTTACTTTAAAATGAGACAGACACATGAAGTAATGAAGCAAAACTGGTTTATCTTTTTTTCTTAAGTGGTCCTTCACATTCATTAACAATTGTTTACAGAATGCACCAGGACTTTAAAGAAGATGAGACCTCAGTTTAATTATGGCATATGGAGCAGCCTGTTTTTTTTAACACCACACTGCAAAAAAACGCGCCACGGCTGGGTGGCTAATTGTGACTTTGACTTGTCTGCAGGGCGAGGAATGCAAGCGGGGAAGGGCGAAGCACCCAGGCATAAGGGTCACATTAACTCAAAGTAATGGGAGCCTAATTTGATCTGCCATGGACAGAAACCACTGCCACTGACTTCCAAGGCACACGCCTCACCCTAAAACCCAACACGCTCTTATCAACCCCCATATCAATCTAGTTTGAACAGCAGGTTGGGCCTGTTGCTCCTTGACGTGGGAGTGAGTGCATCCACTTCTTTGTAATTCAAAATGGTGGTTCCCCGCTCAGGTTTTCAACTGTCAATTAAAGATGCTGCACTCTAAATATTTTAGAAAGTTCTGGTGGTTTGAAGTGGGAGGGCCTTGTTACTTTGATTGAGTGTTTCTGTGTCTCATATGAATGTATTTTGAACGAGGTTGCTCAAGAGGTCAGATGCACATGACTGCAATAAAAAGGGGTTTAACAGTATTTGTGCAAGCTGTTGCTTTAGGTATCTGAGTGTTTACACGTCATTTGTTATGAAGGCAATCAAGTGTCTGGTTCTTATTTGAGCTTTTAATGTCATTTGTTATTTTTGGATATGCAAATGATCAGCTTTTTTCAGGCCTGCACAAGCCTGTTATATTCATAACTCTTTGTCCATCACATAGGACAAATTATGAACCCCACAGCAAGCTTGATTTGGGACAAAGTCTCTGATAGCATACATGCTATAGGCACATAGCTGTTGATTTCTAGTTTCCTAATCCTCCATTGGCTAAATGTCCTGGTTTAATTTCAGCCATGGGTATGACTTCTGATCATTTGTCATTTGTGAATTGATTTTGTTTTCTACTTACCGTAAAACCCACTTGATTAGATTTTCAATTTCTTGACTCATTGAAATGAATCAATATCATGGGAATGTTCAGGTTCGAAAGCAGCTAACAGAGTTAAGCAATGAAGGGCTCACCATCGGGGGCTAGCTTAACCCCTTCCTGACTTGCAGGAAATCAATATACCTTGGTGAGCCGGTCTTTTAAATGAAGTACAAACCCAAAAATGTTCAGATCTTTAAAATGTATCAGCAGGTATGCGCAGAGTCAAAGAGGCAGAGGTTTTAATGGCAGGTTGTGCTGGACCACCAGCTGTTGCAGCTGGGCAGCTTTCATCTGATCCTACATGCATGGTGTCTCTGTCCCTCAGTTCTTCTGATGTGCCCTCTGCTGCCCTAGACACGTGCCACCCAGGGGGGAAGGACAGGGTGCCAGCCCCCATTATCCAGTCTGTGCCTGGCTCCTGGGAACATCTGGTTCCTCCCTGCCAGTCATTTGATTCTGTGTGAAGAGACTGTGCACCCACCCAAACTGTGTGTGAGTACTGCTCACACTCCTACAGTGCTACTCCATCCCACATCTGTGAGCAACAGCGAACACTGGTTGAGTTTAGGAGTATTCAGACACATTTCTGACTAACCACATGTGTTGACGGAGAGCATGTCAGGTTCTGTCCCCCTCTAACATTCAACCATCATGACTCCATTTATGCCAGAGAGAACTGAAGGATTTCAGCTGTTCCAGCTGCACTTTCAGAATGACAAGGAGGAGTCATGCCAATAGGCCTCTAATGAGTCCACACAGAAGAGAAGTATGAACTTGACATATTGCTCCACAGACCGCCGCAGCATGGATTCCAGCACACATTCCCTAATATAAACTTCCAGGTCCCTTTGATGGTGTTGTTCACTCCAGTAAATTACATGTAATGTGGAGTAATTGCCCTGAGAGGTTGGGCTTGCAGTGGCCAGACAGGAAAGGCCTGGGTCGCGGTGTGTGGTGGGCCCTACGTGATCAGCAGGACTGCAATTATGATTGTGAGCCCATTAAGTTGTTCTCCTCCCCTTGTAGATGTGCAGCATCTAAGCAAAGGGAAAGAGGGGAAAAATAGGACAAAGTGCAGCAAACATCTCTTTTTCTTTCTCCTTCCACTCGCTCGCTGCCCTCTCTCCCTTGTTCACCCCTCTCTCTCTGTCCACTTGCTCGTTCCCCCTCTCTGCCTCCCATTGCGCGCGATCACACTCTGCCACCCATGCTGACAGCTGCCCACTTGGCAAGAAGCGTGGCATGTGGTAATGAGTGGAGGGGAGGGGGAAGGGGGGGATGGGGGGGGGGGGGGTAGGGCTTTCTGAGCGGGTGGGGGCATTGGGTCCAGCTGGCACTTCCTTATCTAACAGGCTGGTCTTTGTACAGACAGACAGCTGCGCGGGGAGAAGTTGGCGGTGTGTGTATCAGTGAGATTTGTCAGGTCAGTGGCGACCCTTGAGGCCCAGTCATGGGATTTCCTCTCAGTATTAATAACTGGATGAGGCCTGGGAGATGAAAGGGAGGCAGTGTGTCCATGGCTGCAGGGCTGTCGATCAGGGCGACAGCTCGGGCAGTGCATTGCCGCACTATGGACTGTGTGCCAGTACAGCTCGGCCCTGGCAGACCAGACCTCCTGAGACAGGTTCCCCTATAGGTGGGAGTCGGCCTTTCCCAGATAAACCACCTAACGTTATTCGCACTGCATAGCCTTTGCCCTTTAGCTCTGCAACTGTCATTTTCTGAATTTTGTGTAGCTTCTCATAAGACACTGCAGCTTCAGAGATTGGCCAAATAAGCTGGCAGCCATTCAGAAAGTTTTGTCAATGGCAGTCTGCATGTAAGCATCTCCTAATTAAGGAAATAAATAATTGTGTGGCTAGGAGTAGAAACGAGGCTTTGATGTGTGATTTAATTCATTTAAAGGACAACTATCTTATCGTTAAACAATGAGTCACTCAAAGCTGTAATGTGAAGAGGATGTTTATCATAGAGAATGCTGTAAAACACTAAAACACTTACCATCTGCTGACTAAGGAGATAAACATGAGACGCATGTTTTATCAGAAGCAGGCAATGAAGAGAGCGTGGGTGGATGAGCACTAACTTTGCAGGATATGCACTGGGTCACACGGGGCACACCCATGGTTTGCTTGTTAAAGTCTCAAGACAAAGAGAAGACGGCCATTTTAATTTGTTCAAAAGGTGCGTCTCACTCACGAGGCTCATCCGGGCCAATGACATGGGGATGAGACAGATTTCTGTGGACGAGCCACCCTGCGTCAGACCAAGTGCTGCCATGTCGGGGGTTCTCTGTGCCCCTGTCAGACCCACTCCCCGCTGCCCGTGCCCAGCCCGCTCAAATGCGGCATTGAGACACTCAAGAGACCTCAATAGTGCTTTTTCCAGTACAGACAATCCTGGCAGTGTGGCGGCCCCCATCCGTTAATGGCCGCACACAGAGCCATTCGCAGTTTGCAGCACGTTGCTGTGAATGGGACGTGTGGCGCATCAGCGCTCTGGTAATTGCTGGCACTCACGCATCCCGCAAAAGACTGCCCTTTTTGACAACCACCTCTCCCACACTTAGCAGAACTCTTATTCATCGTCTGAATCATTTTTACTGTTCCTATGTGTTTTTTGTCCTTGAAATATGAATAAATGAACATAAAATGCTACTCATCCATCTTGAGGTGGCTAAAGTGACGGGCTGGGACACTCTGTAACTGACTCACTCTTCGGCAAAGGGTACAGCTCCAGACTGCCGCTCAGAGGATGGAGGCTGCTTTGGATGTAAATCAGTTGGCAACGTCAAAAACAATTGTTTGCAGCATTTGAACATAAACGCACCCTCAGCTCATGTTCAAATGAAATAAACGCCTCTCTGTGGCCCGTGTAATGTGAACGGCTGGGACAGCAGGGGTAAATTATGGCCCTGGGAAGTGTGGGAGCTTTTCCTCTGAGGCAAAATGCAACGTTTGTTTATTAGTGGGCATACAAGATGCTCTGTACAGCAGCTACAATGGAGGTCTTAGCCACATGGAGTTAGCCAGTGGTGGAAAATTGCGATGTTATACAGCTTGTGTTGGTGGAACCAATGGACATTTCCAGAGGGGCTGGAATCCATCACGAGAGATTATGTGTGGCCTGCTCTCTCCTTTAATTCCATATGCATTCATATGAACCATTTATGTAACAAACCTCCACATGCTGAACATGATTGCAATTTACTGACCTTGTCCATTTCCCCCTCTCCAGCCTAATTTTTAACATAACCTTTGGTCCTTGACACTCCTTCAACCCTGAGGAGATGACTAGGGCCAAACGTCAAGCCGGTTAAGTTTTTTTTTGTTTTTGCATTTCAATCCAGACTCCTTTGAAGCCCTCTGCAGCACCACCTAGCACAATGATTACCCTCTGTTGGCTATGCAAATCACACCCATACACTCCATTGCTGCAATGCTCCTTTTGTGGTGCAGTTAAAATGTCTGTAAATAGTATTATGACTGTTTCAAAAGGTAATTGCAAAGGCCATCATTTTGCATTCCGAGTGTGGACAGCCTGGGTTTGTTGCAGTTTTATTCTCTATTTTCCTTGAATGAGGCCATTGTAGTTCTCTCATAAGTTCAATAAAGCCATCCGGTGATTGTCTGCAAACAGATTTAACAGCATAATAACAAGATGATAAAAGGAGTGTATTACTCCCTCCCTCCCATGGAGTCAGACATGTCAGTGAAATGGTAAAGGCTCACATGTGTGAAGATGCATGTCAGCTCAGTTTCCCAGAGTGCCCCATCAAAATAGTTCTAATATATCACATGCCGTTTTAATTAGTCATCAATTGTACCAGTTGTAGCAAGTTCCATACTTTGCCTTGAAAAGGTTCCCTACACAGTGTTGAAATCTGAATGATGTAAAATTCTTTCTTTGTGCAATTCACCTAGCGGGGATAAGTCATTTTACATTTGATGCCTGGCAGAGGTATTTATAAATGCAAACATTAGTTTGTAATCTTCCACAAATCAATTGCTGTGTGACACAGAGAATGGGAGAATCACCTCACACAGTTCGTCAGACATTGATGCTGCTTGTTGATTATTGGCCTCTTTTGGCAGCAGTCTGGGTGAGGACTCTGCATATTCATTATTTGAAAAGCACTCCTCTGATAATGAGGCCTCTAAAATCAAAGGTCATTCTAATCACAAAAAAAAAACTTCAATCTGTGCATTTCCTGTCCATGCCCTGAGGGAGGGCGGGGGGAGAGAGAGAGATTTGGCTTTTAAATGTTTCTTTTCTTTTTAGAGGAATGGTATTTTAACATTGCTGTGATCTGGAGCAAAGAGGGAATGCGGTGTAAGGCTTATTTCAGCTCATATGAAAAAAAAGGGCAGGCGGGCAGGCAGGCAGGCAGGCAACTGCAGCATGGCCAGGCATCGGCAAGTACATGTGATTGATAGCTTTGATTGTGGTCCTGGGCCCAGCGTGCCTCGCTGGGGGGACATTCATCCCCACTTCCTGGGGCCTTTGTGTGGAGCAGGGGGCATATGACCTGGAATGTTGGCACGGCGCGGGCCTGAATGGGGCCTTGCCATCTGCCGCAATAATTCAGCCTTCACATGCCAGAGCAGCGCAGCACTTACGTAATGCATTCAGGCCCTCACAATGCACAGAAACAAATAACACAAGCTGACTTGTAAAAGGGGGCCTTTTTTTTTAGCCGGGGAGCATCGCCCCCGGACCACTTGTGTTCGCCCCGCGCCACCAAATTGTGGGTGGGGGGGGCACCCTCTCCTCTCCCGGGAGCATCAAATAGGACCAGTCCCCCCCTTTCGTGCTTGGGGAACCTCGACACCTGATTGTTTGAGGTTTGTTTTGTGGGGGTTCCTAGCTTGGTTTGTTATGTTTGCAGTGTAATGGATCACTGACAAAACCCAGCAGTGATTTATGGAGTAGAAACCCCCAACACATTTAAGAGCTGAATTCCTGTCCAGACACGTGGGTGACCTATACCAGGTACAGAGAGAATGAACAAGGTATTAAAGTGGTTGTGAATTTACTGAACATAAGAATGAAGGATGATCGGAAAAACAGATGAGGACCTTTAATGTGCAAATGGTATTAAGCTCCAGTGAAAACCGAGACCCCAGGGGTGACGGGGCCAGGAAAATCCACATGCTTCTGTGAGGGAGACGTTCACATCCAGCGTAGTGATCCACACAGCAGACTTCCAGCAGTTCTCTCTCCTTACTCACCCAGTGAGCTGTTGCCCTGTGAAACTTTCCACCAGCAGCTACGAGGGCCCCCGCTTGCTCTGTTATGGCCCACGCTTGTGATACGCGGATGCCCGCTCCTCCTCCTCCGGCCTCCACCGCTACTGTCGCTCCGCCCCAGAGGAAGTGACACGCATTCCTGGAGCCCCCGGTGGAGAGCTGCAGCCAAATCGCCCGTGACCGTGGCCTGCCAGAGGCTAGTCACTGTGCCAGGACTCGTGCAGACCAGGCGGGCCAAGGTGCCGGGAAAAAAGAAGCAGTGTTTTGCTTCAGAGGGCGAAACAAGGCACACTTTTGCATTGTGGAAAAGATCTCCTGTGAACTTTCCAGTCCGATCTCCCACCACAGTCCACGTGATTAGCATCAAAGATGGCCTGAATGATGCCAGGACCGCCCCCCCCCCACAATTAAAACATCTTTTAATGGTGTTCAAGGACAAGTTAGCTCAGAATATCTACGTCTGGACCATTAATGGAACCACTTTGTTTTTTTCATCTTTGAATCCTACAGATGCACTGTGAAGTATTTGTGTGAATAACAATGTGTTTCATCTTTGCCTTCTTACAGTGGCTGGAGTGATCCAGGAGCTGGATCTAGACTCCAGCCTGGCTTCTAGCAGACCCATCTGAGGAGCTTATGCTATAACACAGTTATTATTCAAGTACACATCAATTTATCATTTCAGCCATCAAAGGAAAAAAACACATTCCCATTAATAAAGTAGTACCATTATTCTTCTCATTTTAAATGATTCAGAAAACATGACATTTGCAGTAACCAAACTTTTCTTCCCAACCTGCACTGGCATTGTTGATGGATCTTGTTGCTTTCGTGTATCCATGATCTGAAACACATCAGAGCTGTTTGAGTTTCCGATTGGGGTATTGGGCGGGCAATCCAATCCCCTGGGTACCTCATAGTTGTTTTACATCAGTCTCTGAGAGGGGGAATTACGCCCTGATGTTGGTTTCATGGTGGGGGGGGTGGATGTGTGACGGGGAAATAAAGAGAAACACATGTGTCGCTGCGCCCTCCCCATTTACTCAGGTCAGGGTCACTCTCACGGCAGGCCGCTTCACTCTGAGACGCCGGCGAGACTCGATTTTGAGAGAGGAGGTGAGATTAAAGCAGCGATCACCACAACTGTGGCCCCTGTTTTACTCACCTCACTACTCATCCAGGACTTCAAGAGCAGACAGCTGCAATTTGCATTTCCATCCAAACCTATTGTTTTTTCAAAGCTAACAACAATCTCCAGTTCTGACGTTTTTCAGTCCAGTGCATGCATTAATCAGCACAAACTGGTTCAATCTAAACTGTGCTTCTGAACGTCTTTATGTAAGTCCTGAGATTTGCCAACGGGGAAAGCAGTGGTAGTGTTCACAAATGTAAAAACACACTGTAAGCCACGTGCACAAAGATTTCCTTGTGGCTGAATAAGGGCACTGCAGGACAGAGGGAAAGACTGTTGATAGTCACTGCATGTGCATCACCTACTGTATGTTCAGGCAGGCTGTTTGAATGCATGCTTTTATAATAAGCTAAATTTTCCATAAAGTTTGATATTGCAACCAAAAACTGTTATCAGTAGAGGACATGTATTTCAATAATAAACAGCAAACACACATGGGTTGGGCAATGGCAAGTTTCATATGACCACAGAGCAGAAAAGTGTTCTGCAGTGGTGCAGTATCATAGTCTCATAGTGCAGTTTATTGATGTAAGGAGGATTCACATTCACTTTTTGCTCCTAACTTTGGGTTGAGAAAGATTTCAGAGATCATTACATATGACTTACTTAGGGTATTTTCAATGTATCTATCCATCTTTTACCAAGGCATGCATGCCTACATTTTTGAACAGTCAGGATTCATCCACACTTATCATAGAACTGTGTCATTGCATCTTTGATAAAGGTCATTTCAGTGTGTGTGGAAAACTGACCCAAAGAAACAACCTTTATGCATGGGGATAATTTTGGGATAAAATTTTCACTCCATCATTCCTTTTGAGTGTGAGTGGAGATGATCGGTAGGGAAGCCACTGACAGCATGGAAAGCTGGGCCTGATTACCCACAGTGCATTTCTATGACCCTGGGCAGTCTGAGAGCTGACCCGTTCCACGGCAGGTCCTGCTGGACTGCACAGCTGCCTTCTGGGCTGAAGGGTGGCTGTGTACATCTGGTGAATATTACCATCTAGCCGTGCGATAAGATTAGACTGCAAAGTAGATGATCAAAAGGGCTGGCTTGTTTCGCTGAGGGTCACATTGATCAAGTCACTCATTCAAGAACACAACCACCGAAAACCAAAACTCAAAGCATTTCAAAACCTTAGAGGATAGCAGACAGGGTATCTGTTTTTTTTTTTTAACTTTCCTGCATGTCGGTAATGATGGCTTCAAATTGATTCTCAGTCATATGCATACTGGTATTGCATTAGCAATATGGTCTGCACAAATATAGCCTTGTTGTCAACACAATGTGCTATCTTGTGCAATTCTCCCTCACCCACATGCTAAATGCCTTAACATTCAAGGGTCATTAAGATAAGATCCATACCCTTTAAGGTGCCGATTGTCTTTGACGCTTGTAAATCAATGATATGGCTTGATATCAAAGGGATTTTGACTTGAGACACTGGATGCCTGTTTCTTGGAACACACTGTCTTAACAGGAGCTATGTTGACAGCCGTGTTTATTTACACAATTACTCAGACCCCAAAATATTTTCAAATATTTATCAATGACTAATACTTTGTAAGTACAATTCCTGTGAATGGTATGTATTCATAAGCGAGTTTCAGGTATGATGCAATTTCGTTTTTATAGGGCATATTCCTACTGTGAAAAAGTGAAACCCTTTCCCCCATTTTAGAAACACATTTTAGAAACAATCATCTGGTCTGTAAGAACAACCAGTGTCCACTTTTCAATATCAAGTCCACTGCAGCTTCAAACTAAGTTGCAATTAGAGGAAGACAGTTAGAATCCCCAGGCAAATGGTGAGTGGTTTATTTTATTTTGGAAATAAACATACACCTTCTATAATGGCCTTTAAAAAGTATGGGATAAGGAGGAGATTTTGTTCCCAAAAAGCATGAATTTTGACATGAATAAGTGCCATTTTCAATATGCCAAGAACAATGAACATCAAAACAAATGGGTGTGTTGCAATGAAACTGATGGGAAAATCACAGCAGCAGTGTACATGCAGAAACCTGTAATATACACTCACCCATGCTCAACTACCTGCCTGTCCTTTGTCAGGTCTCCCTCTGTATTGCGGTGTGATTCGTGGTTGAGCGACATGCCCTTTGCTCTATCTAGGTTACCTGATCCTCAATGCATGTTGAGCTCATACAGTATGAGAGTCCTCATACCAAACTACACCCACACAAGTCCCATCAGTGCTCTTGCATTTTTTTCTGCTTTCTTTGTGTGCTCAGGCCAACACCTCAAGAAGTTTACTGGGGAGGGAGGAGATTTGTTGAAGTTGGTTTACAATCAATCCACTCCTACTCAAAGCAGTGAACAGGGCAGGTATGTCCTCATTTTTAAGACTTGGACACAAACATATGCACCCACACAGATGTACACGCACGCATACATGCACACACACACATGCACACGCCCACAGGCAGGTGCATGCACACACACACACACACACACACACACACACACACACACACACACACCATATATATTTACAGTTTGTTTGTCAATCCTCAACCAAGAAGCAAAAGTAACAAATGTTGAGGTTCCTCCTCCCAATGTGTGAAATACATGTATGATCTCTAAAGTATGTCATTTTCCAGGATATCACAGATTTATGTATTTAGCATATAACTATTGAGAAAACTGTTGCCATGTGAGGCCTCAGGGAAATTTCTTACATTTCTGAAATGCCCTTGCAGAAGACTGGCAAATATCACTGAATCTCTTTGGCCTGAGTGAACTGTCCTGATCTGCCCTGCCCATTGACAGTTTTATGCTTAAAACGATTGCCTCAGGCCTTTCAGAAAAACACACAGGTGTGTCAGGTGCTGATAGACCTTGCTGTCTCCCTCCTAAAGCTCTGTCACATCACCAAGCTCCTTGGTGTCACATCACCAAGCTCTCTGAGTCTCTACACACTGTGCAGTCTAGAAGAGGCAGGGAGATGGAAGACAGACTTGACCTGTCTGTTTTGCTTTTGTCCCAGACGGAAAGGATGTTCTCTCTCCTGCATGATGAGATAAGCTCTTCACAGCGCAAAAGTATTTAGCAGAACTCCCGGTCCAGCAGCTCTGTGCGAAGGCCCCAGCGCTCTGATCTATGCGGGCACGCTCACAAGCACTCACGCATGACCTGCTGGGACGGCCTGCCATCCGGGAGGGGCGTGGCAGGGACGGGGCGGGTTGTCATTGCTGAGCCTCTGTCATCGGGGTCTGGAGGAATGTGAGACAGAGACATGGAGCAAAGTGAATTTTTGAAGCCTCATTTCATACTTAAGACAGGGATTTTGAGGTGTCATTGTGAGGAGTTTGAACAAGCTCACATGTAGATTACCTGTGTTTTGTCATCATAGAATCTCCTGTTTTTATGCACATGCTCATCATAGAAAATACTGGTATTGCTTTTGTGAGCTGGCAGATTCCTTCATCAAGGTGACTTATACATTCATACATGTAGCAAGAATATATGAAAATGGAATAACAGTCAACACACTGGTGGTTTCATGCAGTCCTGATTAACAATAATTCTGAGAGCAGTAAAACTGGGAGTGGTGAAGAGAGGCAAGGTGAGAGCTCAAAGTAGACAGAAGATTGACCCTCAGACGCACTGGAAATGCCAGATTAAAGAGGAGCAGCACCTCAGGGACCACACCAGGCCAGCCCATCTCATCCCCGGCAGTCTCACCTATGTCACCTAAAATCAGGTGTGTATGTGGCCTTTCTCTCCTCTGCCCACTGTGAAAATGGCGTCATACAACTGGTGCAATGTATGACTGTAGCAGATGCTCTCCAGCAGCTTCACAGCACAACATGTTGTTTGCTGTTAGTGAAAGATGTTGTAGACACGCTTTTTGGCGTTGTCCATATCATGTTCCACCACATGCCAGAGCAGTGTACCTATGACTCACAGGCCATTATTCCATTCCTTTTTTGCTGTTTTTTTTAATGAATGATTCAGTAATTTACATTAAGCAAAGGGGCAAAGCAAAAGGCTGCGGTGTGGTCCAGGGAAACTCGTAACTTTGTTAAGTACCCTCTCCGCACTCCAGCTAGGCTCCTGTTTCAGTGTGCTTCTTAATGAGCTCCCCATAACATTGAATAGCTGTGACTCACACAAGGTCCCATGAGGGCTTTTAAAGAAGTTCACAAGGTGCTGCCCAGCCCAAATTAGCAATGCAGTCTGTCAAATTCTAGCAAAGCATTTTGGGGTGTGCTCACAGGTGTGGGACCATGACATGTTTTTAATGTGAATTCACAGTGGATACACAGTTCAGGTCAGATCTTTAGCCAGCAATGGCTAATAAGATACAAAAATAGGGAAAATAAGGACTAGAGGCAGTGGAGTCCGGGGGGGGGTGATAGGAAGAATGAGAGGAGAGGAGAGGAGAGGAGAGGAAGAACAGGTTCCTCAGCCAATGTGGCCAGCTGTGTGGCAGGGAGGAGCCATGTGTGTGGGGTGGTGAGGAGACCTTGGAGGAGGCCGCTTTTAGCAGCATGTGTCCACATCCACTCCCATTGAGGCGTGATTTGTCTACGGTCTTCTCCAGCTGTTCCCTGCTATGCAGGGACAGGCAGCAGAGCCGTATCCTTTGAAAATCATTTGTAAAGCAGAATATTGAAATGCAAATGACATATTTTATTCATCCCATATTTCCATGTCATTGTATTTTGTGGTTAGCACTCAAATTGTCCCGTTTGACATCAAAGACATATTTTGTGATCCATCTGAGAAAAAATGGTGGGAAAAATTGCATTAAAAATGATTGGCAGAAAAGGTAAATATCACTCTCTTCTCCATTTGTGGGTGTTTAGAAGCAATTGCTTTGTGGATCTGTCATACCCATGACAGAGGAACAGTGAACTTCCACTGTAATTGCACTCACATGTGAAGTGTTTCAGTAGCTGCTGTGAGTTTTTTTTTTCAGGCCTAAGGGTGGGTACTGTTTCATCTGAGATAAACAAGAGCAGAGGATCAGGTCAAGCTGGATTTCTCCTGAACACTGATAAAACAATCATTGCTATTGTTTCTTTCATCACTATGAAAGTGCCCATGTCTGTATGCATCTTGAATTTCACTGACATTTTTTCAATAGATCACAAATGGCCTAAGGTCATACTCATACCTCACAGATGTGGAAAGGTATATGTGTATGGGGGTGTCTTCTGGATTTATTTATTATGTCTCTGCTTTGTTGATGTCTTTATCTAATGTAACAATTTACCACATACCCTTTTTTACCATGGTCTTCTACCAAGTTTCATCACAGACATCAAAAAGGTGAATTAACCCCCATTCATCAGTCACAAAATGTTTGTTTACTCAGGATTTTTCTTCTCTTCTTTTGTATTCAGCCCTATATGGACACCATAGATAAAGTGTGGACATTATAATGTATACACACTACATGGACACTGTACTCTGTGTGAACTGTTCTGTCTGTATACTTTAGACTTTAGAAATAAATATCTTAGAAATAAAGCATTGTCTCCCAAAAAATGGACTTTTCCTAGTATGGGCTCTCTAAAAATGTGTGACTGTCAAATGTAAGCAAATGCACACCCCCAGCAGATTTTTAGTCACAGTGTAGGAGACTGGGAGGAGTGGTCAACTGCTGTTATCCAAAAAAAGAAACCTTCTAATGAGAGTTTAAATGTTGCACTGTAAACAATGGACCTTTGAGTTTATCTACTGAATGGCATACACTAATCTCAATTAACATGCATCTAGAATGGAGAGATTGGAGTCTTTTATTGCTCCTAAATGACAAAATTGCTGCTTAAACTGATGTGGTAAGAGGCACAGAAATAACTTCTTTTTGAGGAATGTATGATGATAGCTTACAATTTGGGAGTAAGGTCACACATTCCCATTGCCACATTTTACAATACAGGGCCATATATATATATATATATATATATATATATATATATATATATATATATATATATATATATATATATATATGATGCCACTAACATTTATTTTTATTTGGCCCTGATGAATTGCATTGATTTGACAATTCAACACTGGGGAAAGCATGATCTTGTGCCATTTTAAAGAAAGATGCATGAAATGAGCTATTTACGTTCACTTGACACCCACAGAAAGCAGCCATTAATTATTTTACATTACAAGAGCACAGTATTTTAATAAATGACTTCCACTCACAAAATAACAGCATTTGCAACATAAGTATTTTATGTTTGTCATGTCTATTTTTCTGGGTATAATTACCATTCAGGATTTATGTTACATGTTAAGCTACATCAACGTTTATTATAATATCTGTAATAGGCTCACCTCATTAACTTGTGTAAATTGCTCTGAATAAGTGTATCTGCTTAGTGCAAGTGACAATAATGTAATGTAACGCAATTCTTTGAAACTGAGACAAGCAACATTTTAATGTTGCCATGGACCAAGTTTCAAGTTTCAAGTTTCAAGTTTTATTGTCAGATACTCAATAACAATGCATCATCATTACCAGTACTGAAATTCTTAGCCTTAGAGCCAACTCAACTTTACATAATAAATAAAAATAAAATATACTAAAAAATAAAATAAGTAAAATAAAATAAGATAAAAAAATAGAATAAGTAAAGAAGTAAAATAAATAAAATAAGTATACAGTAACAATAGTAATGTAGGAGTATAAACAACAGTGCAGTGCCAGTATGCCTGATTGAGGAGTATTTGGTCAGAGAAAGTGCATAACTTCAGCCAATTGGATCACAGTTGTTGGAATATTCTGTAATCATAGCGCTTGGACTAGAACATGTGGAAAAATCTGCCATCCTTTTTTTTTTGTAATTGATCGTAGACAGAGTTGACTTCAATTCGTGTTCTTTATATTTTTTAATTTGTAAATGGGTATGAATGTTTAGAAATACTCCTTGCAAATCCTTATTGTAAGTCAAGCCCACTAAGATACAGTATCAGTGACTGTAGTGGTCTTGTTAACATTGGTTCAACACACACCTCTGTACACACAACAGTCCTCAACAAACAGAACCTTAATATTAAGTCATTTAAAGCATAATTTCACAGTTGGAATTTCTTGGGGAATTTTTTGTTTGGTTTTAATCGATGGAAAATTGTTTTGTCAATCTGCTGGAGTTCTGTGAAATTTGCAGATCTCCAGCAGAGTTCTGTGAAATTAACATTTACAGATATAGATCTTTTTCCTGGCAAGCCCTTTCAAATCATTTATGACTTTCAATCACTGTCTTTCATGACCACTTTGAGACAAAAGAACAGTCAGTGTAATGATATTGCTATGTGGATCACTCGCCTGTGTGTCTCCAATTGATTCCACATCTTTTCCCTTGACATTATGGCACAGTGGAAATCCACATTCACAAGCATTTTCGTGAATCTGGGTCATGCTGAAATTGCGATGGCCACATCTCTTTCTGACTGAGTCACTCTCCCACAATGTTTATTGTGAGTGTTGTCTCACCCCCTTGCATTCAAAAGCTTCCTGCTGGAAAAGGAAACATAAACAGCCATATCGCAGCATCTGTAAAAGCTGGAAGCGATGGTTTAGAGCTTGGCAGGGACCCCTGGGCCGGGCTAATCCTGTTACTCCTGAGGAACCAGAGAGGAGATGCATTTCACGGAAGAGGTGCTGAAATCTCCCACCCATGCCTGGCTCGCACATTGCACAGTCCCACAGCCAGTGGTGACAGCACAATAAAACAACAAGGGTCCTAATTGTGTTCAGATCTTCACAAAGAGGAGATAAGAGCAAGCACTAAATTGGCTGCCCAACGAGGTTATGATCAGGACATTACACTCAGATTTTCGAACAATAACACATGCAAATCCTGGACAGTGCTGTAATGTCCTTAGGCAAACTCTTCACCCTAGCAAAACCCAGCCATTTAAAGGTCCTCTGGAACTTTTTGAATGTCACACAATTTTCCTATATCAACACCTGGGAGTTGCATTCTGCGAAACAGTCTACTGATAATAATCAGCAACATGTTGCATCAGTTACAGTAGGAGAGTAAAGAGACGGTTTGGCAGTTGTTAAGAGAAGAGCAGGTGAGCGGGGGAAGTTGACGGTTCTGTGGTGGTTGACCTCACTGACTCAGGGGATGTGGCCAGCAGACTGGAGTGTAGCAACATCCCCATACATCCCATATGTCAATATCAAGGCCCGTGGGCCAGACACGGCCCTCCACGACTTTTAATCAGGCCCGCCAATAAATTCTGACCATCAATTTAATGTGGCCCGTGCTCTGGTGTCTAAATTTACGTCCACGGCAATACAACATTGAAATGCAGGAGGCGCTGCCACGCTCCACTCTCATGCTTTTCAAAAAATTGTTCAGCATTTGATAAATACTATTTTGCTTTATTAATCAGCTTTGCTGGTAAGAATTACCCACAAACACGGAAAAACCATAATATTTGAACTGTGTATGCATGCAATACTTTTTATTTAATACAGTTACTAGCCTGCTTATATTTCTTCAATAAAAAAATGGTAATAAATGTCTGGCCCCTGATTTTATTCACAACCCTCAGCATGGCCCTCAGTAAGTTTGAATTTGACACCCCTGCCATACATGGTCTCCATGGGCACCAGCACCCCACCTTGCTTGCCACAGAGAGCGCTCTTAGAGGCCATTGTCACATCCTCTGATCAAACCTCCGCCCAAATCCTCACTCTTACAGGGTATTGGCATCCATGACACTGCTGAAAGAACCCCGTTGTTTCAGGGAGAGTGGCATCACAGCTCCTTGCCCAGATGTACCCCCCAATACACACACATATTGTGGCCATTCCACTGTCCACTGGTATGTTCTGTAACCTCTAATATTACTTTGAGCATTCGGGCCAAATATCAAATAATGCTAATATTTACGTTTGATCAGTTGTTTTTTTAATCACATTGCTGTTTGAATTACCATCATTCAATAAAAAACAGGAAAATTACAAAAGCAGAAAATGGCTAAAGTGAGAATGTCTAGACAAAATGCAAAATAAATCATATCTTTACTCAGCTCTGTACAGCTGCTGTGAAATTTTTGTCACGTTATGTTACATACTAAACACCCAGCTCAGGAGTAGCAAGAACGGAAGCAACCAATCTGTGGGACAAATAGCTGAGCTAATTACAGTGAAATCATGAGCTGAAATTCACATATTATCAGTAAGGGAATGTGCCTCTGTCTCTCTCTGAGAACCAGTTTCAGACAAACGGAATGAATAGATCCTATTGTTGAAATAGGCATGCAAATACTTCAAAACAGATAAAGTCATGCTCTGTGTGAACAGGAAAAAGAATCCTAACCTCTGACCTCCATGTGATGAACTTCTAACACGTGTGTCAGAGGTTTCATGCTTTCAGATAGGCTGCGAAAAATGTCAAAATGACCAGCGAATTATTTGCATTCCTTGACAGACTAATTATATATGTGATGCATTTCAAAAGATCACAGTCTCTGAGAAAATGAGTGCATTAGCTTTTTGATATAACAATTGGTTTTATCAGATGAAAAGAAAGCTTTGAAAATGTGATGCTTTCAGATTTATAAACTGCTTTTTGATTGACAGCATAAACATTTCAATGACTCTATCCTGCCTTAATTAATTTAGTTTATGAGCTGTCAGGCATGATTTTAGCTTAGCTAATTCTGTAGTCTGTGTTAACCTTAGGTTGATAAAAGATAAAAATATCAGTGTACCATCTCATTGTCCCCCAGGCATGTTTATTTCAACACTGAGGTGGCACACATCTGGTCTTTCTTTTTGCCAGTATGCCATAGTGAGTTTGTCATTAAAGTCTCCTATTGTGCATTTTATCAGTTATACCAAAGGCATTATGTAACATATGCTTTCAAACTAATTTTTGTTTCATGTCAGTGTTCCACCCTATAGATAACATTTCCCTAGACAACTAGGGAACAAATCTCTCAGACTTAATCAAAAATTGATTATTTCCATGTGCAATGGTAGATATTTCATGTGACACCAGATTTGTCACATATTTTAATGCTTAAATGTTAAAAAGGGTTCTTGTTCAATGATTTCATTCTATCTAGATTTCGGGTATGAAATGCAATAAAATGGTTTACAGTTTAACCTAATATTTCAGTTTTTTGAGTAGCAGAATATTGTCCTCACAAAAATAGATTCCTATTGAAACTCTTTTTTGTAAAATGGCATTGAGCAGTTGTAGAAAACACATTATTGCCATACATTTTATAAACCAGTTATTGTATAGTTAGCCAATGTGGTGTAACTGTGTAGCACTTTAGTCCTGCCTACTGTGAGGACACATAATATTGCTATTGTTACAGTCTCTAGACAACACCGAAAGACCTGCCTTAGCCAAATCGTTTTTCCTGCTAATGGTGTATTTATTTTGCTTTTTTTCTTGATAGCTCTAAGACCATACAAACACCAATGTCAAACAGTGTTGCCTTCTCTATTTATCATTGTATCTATTGTGGTGGAATGAGCTTCCTGTTGCAGTCTGAACAGTGAAGACAGCCTACACCTCAGTTTAGTCCCACCGTATAGTCCCTCCGTCATATATATACAAACATTGCACTTTAATGTCTACCTAGGCACACACATGCAATCTCAGCACTGTTTGGCACTGATGCTTGTTCATATGTGATTGGTGGTGCTGTGTTTGTGAACCTTTTCGTGCCATTTTATAAGATGCACTTTACAATTTGCTCTGTGTAAGAGCATCTGCAAAATGCCCATAATGTAATGTAATGTCAATGTAATGACACATCATTGCCTTTTCCAGGAAAGGACACTTCAGGACTAGACCTGCAATGGTCATTCTACAGGACAGATCCTCAGGCAACAATAACTCACTTGCCATCTTTGTTTTCATTTGTTCCTGTCTTTCAGTTTGACTCATTTACGTGCGTGTGCCATTTGTAGGCCTTGAGACCTGAATCCATTCCAGGCTGCAAAACAGTGAAGAATTATGCCCCCATACCACCACCACCGTTACTGTCACCACCACAGCGCTGTGAAATCCATTCAGCTTTGGCATCTACAATGTGCAGCATCCTGTAGCAGTCTAGCCCTGGTGACAAACGCGCCTGCCTATAATGCTGTTTACCCTGACGGAGTGTGGTGTTAAAAAACAGAAAGTCATGCCTTCCTTTTGGGGAAGCGTCTGTGGAGGCAGGCCTCACACTCGGGGAAGTGTGGTTATATTTAGCCCTCCCCTTTGTCTGCGAACTCTGCAATGACTTAGGAAGGAAGAGCCTCCTGTCCAACAAATGGGACCCCTTCTGACCTGCGCCTGTCCTCAGTGCACTGATGCGCATCAGGCCAGGTCAAGAGTGCACCGCCCAGTGCCACATGAAGGATATGCACCACCTAAACACCTCTCTAGCTCCCCACCCGGAATTCTGAGGACAGTTCCAACAGTCATTGTGTGCTAATAATGGAGGTCTTTCCTGTTCTACTTTTTTTTGCTTGTAGAGCTGCAGAAAGTTACTTCTGTGAAGAACTAAAAAACTAACAAAAAAGCATTTTCAATCAAGGAATTGATTGAAAAGTGAAGCAGGACCCAGGTATTCACTGATTCACTACTGTATTCAAAGAGCATTACAGAAATAGTTCACAGGTCTCAGAGAAAGCCAATAAAGTGGTTAAACAAACAGGTTGCAAAAAATTTTCCTCCCTTTTGTGATCATGTCAGCCATGTGGGGGACTGTGCTGAGCAGCCACAACTCACACAAAAAGAAAAACGTGTTCATGTTCAAATACCTGGAGGTGCTTTCCTGAGAATTAATTTACATTAAATTGTAATGGAAGATATGCTTCAGGTACAAAGATAAATAGAATGTATTTCCATAGAAGGTGAACAGTTACTAGATAATGGTGATCTAGGCTGGACCTAAATGTCACCACTGACTGTTTCCGAATGCAGCTATCTGTGGTCAGTGGTCTGCTTTTATCTTTTTTCCGGTCCTCTGAGGCCTGCCATTGGATGAGAGCAGGTCAATTACCAAGCCCAGTCTAAAAAAAAAAAAAAATTCTTCAAAGATGTTAATTCATATCAGCAGAACCACATTTGTAAAACAGTACAACTCAATGATTTGATTACTGATGTGAAGTACGTTGCTGAAATGTGGAGTTAAATAATAATAAAACATGTAATTTAAGGTAATTTTACAATGTGTTTATTGCGTACTATTGTATACTCATCCTGTCTGTTTGATTTGTTATGTCTGCTGGCAATGCAGCAAACCACAGATGATTGGTCAGTTCTGGACAGAAGGGGAAACCATAATCAACAATGTAGTGGCTAGCTAGCTTTAGCCTTTTGGTAAATAGTCAAGATAAAATCAAGTCTTGAAAAGTTGAGATCCTATCCAAGTTAGAATGTTCCTATCCGAGGTAGAATGTTGTTGAATCAATCCAGATTTTAGCACCCTATTGCAGTTACTTTGACTAGGTCCTTGTAATCATTTTATAAGTAGCAGCAACAGAAGTTACTTAAAGATATTTGGAGCAGGGGGAGGTGGAGGCCTCTTGTGATTCTTTGTTCTGGGCCCCTGCTAGGTTACAATCAGCCCTGTTGGTCCTCAGACTAAGACAGACACTGATTCATCTTCTTTCTTCAATATTATTATTTTTCCCATTGCAAATGGTCCACCAACAACATCTAACGCAAGTGCAGTGTTTGCAGAAAAAGCTATTCATTCATCACTGGCACAAACATGCAATGCATTTCCCCCTTCACAAATTAGATGTAATGCTCACAACTGATCTTGTTCAAAATACAAATAATTTCAGAACCAAAATATTTGCCAATTAACACACTGCACATATTTTTATGTTTTATTCTAACTAAGACCTCCAAAAACATCTACACCCCAAATCCTAAATTCACACTTCTTTTTGTTCGGTGTTTGATTGCCAAAAAAGTTAAGGACCTTGTGCCTTGCCACAAATGGCAGTGGAGTCTGGATAACAGGCTGCAGGCATCTAGGCCTGGTTTCCCCTCTCACTCATTAGATGCACGTTGCATAAAAACAAAGAGAAGCTAATTTACTAATGCTTTTTGTTTGCAGGGCCTGCAGCTGCGATGTGGCTCTGACCCTGTGATGGAAGAGCCTTGTTAGCCGGACAGCCTGTGGAATCAGTCGGAGAACAGAGACCCCCACACACAACCCCCTGCCCACAATAATCTCAATGGAACAAGGGTAGTCTGCCTGTGGCCTATTACCAATGCACGTTTCTATGAAGCTCCCCAACAATGTGTGTCCCCACATGAAAGTGATGCCTGGCTCTCTAAAGCATTGGGGTGCAGGCTGCCCAAAGCGTCTGCACTTGAACTGCGCCCATTCAGCGGAGGCCCCCTTTCATCCGTCCGCACACTGAGCAAGCTGCTCCCAGTCCTAATTCTCCTGACCCCTCAGTGCAGTCGGATATTGTCACCTAATCCCTTTTTTCAGCCATCCCCATTTGTGAGTTTGACTTCTTTCTCTCCACAGTTCCCTTTTCCCTTCCTTTTCTGCTACCCCCCCATATTCTCCCGTATTCTCTCTCTCTCTCGCTCTCTCTCTCTCTCTCTCTCGCTCTCTCTCTCTCTCTCTCTCTCTCTCCCTCTCCCTCTCTCTCCCTCTCTCTTTCTCCTTCACTCCCTCCCTCTTGGCCCCAGCATTCCACAGGTCTTCCTCCGCTGAGCCGGCAGGCACAATGTGCTCCCAGTGTTGGGGGATTAGCCATTGAGGAGACTGTGGCAACTTTGCTGCATAGTTCTGCCGAGAGGCCGGCACTCCGAAGGGATGCGATTGTGTGAAAAGGAATTTAAGTATGGGCTGAGATGGGGAGACGGACAGGGACTGGGGGGTGAAAGAGAGAAAGAAAGAGCACAGGGATGGGGGTTGGTGGTCGTGCTGGCATGTAGGTATTAGATCTTGCACATGTTAAAAAATGTCCTCTTTGGGGGAGAACTATTGAAGGAAAGTGAATAATCAAGCAGTAACCCTGTATGAAATTACACAAGCTTGATTATTTTTATCCACTTTTGCAACAGAAGGTGGCTATTTACAACCAAGTGTAGGTTAATTTTATTAATACTAAAAGATATTTTTTTTCATGTTATAGCATGTTCATGACTTGTTGCTGTTGGAAAAAGTTTCACATACCTTTTCAGATGCTGTAATTGCATAAACATGACTTCATATCACAATCAGTTGATCAGCTAATTTGTTTTTCATTTACATTCATTTTACCACATTCTTTGTTTTTGGTGTAGGCCTTTTCATTTTTATTTTTGTGTTTCTGTTTAGAAGGCCCTGACAGAGGGAATTATTACCTTAAACAATTTGTTTGGAGAGGAAAGGTATTTTACATAAACCTCCTAGATCTGCCAGGCCCTCTGGGCTGGGCATTGGCAGTCCCAGCCCTGCCTCTCAATCTAAAATATCTTCAGATGTGCATTACCCCAGCTTCCTTGCTCTGACAGACCCCAGAGAACCCCATCCTTTTAACCAGTGCATTTAGCAGATGTAATGTCAAATGCTTGTAAATGCATGTAATGTAATGCAACCAGTGAAGCACAGAGAATCACATCAAATTCTCAATGAACATAAAAGATCCAGCACGTTGTCCCTGTATCACAGCTCATAACACACTTGGATCACCTCAAATGGTAAAACCGCATTTGACCACTAAACTTTGTGACTTTGTGAAACTGACACTTTATCTTGTGAATTTCAAATGTGAGGAATGATGCACCGAATACTTGCTTTTTTGAATCTGCTATGAGGCTGTACACAAGGCACCGGTGACTGTTGCAGTGGAGGTCACTTTATGTAGCCCCTGGGTGCAGAGAGTGTGAGCAGGCATACAGCGTGTGGGTGTCCTTGACAGTGAACGGCCCAGTCAGTGAACGGCCCAGTCAGTGCACAGCCCGGTCAGGCTATTCCAGGTTCTTTCACAAACCTGGGCCGAGGGGTCAGATGTTTGACCCATCAGCCTTTCAAGCCGGCAGATTTCTGGCTGCGGGATAATGGGGGAAGTTCCTTCTCAGCTCAGTGAATGCTGACCTCCTAATATCAGCACTGAGAAATCTGCAGAAGCCGTTTCAGGGAGGGCTGCGAGTAATCCTCCAAGAAAAGACTGGAAACCAAAAGGGGGAAAAAAGAGACAGAGACAGAAAAAATAGGGCAGAAAAGAATTTTTAGGGCTTGAACAAATGCTGCTCAAACTGTCATGGGTTTCCCTTTTTGGTTTTTATGTGGGCCCTACATTTCAAACGTGCTTTAGAAAGTCTCAGCAACTCAGTCCTGAGAAAGTTTCCACATTTTTGTTTCTTTTTCTTTGGGCTTTGCATTATTTTTCTGCCCTTTAAAGAAACTACCTGCCCAAGAGTAATGAAGCAGATAAGGCTCAGATCTGATGTAATGTCCCATAAAATTTAGCAATGAAATACTTACAATGTACATCAAGTAAACCACCAAAAAGTTTATATGAGTCTTCTTGAAATAAAGCATTAATCTGTGATGTGTAAGATGCATTGAAAACAGCTGATTTGAAAAAGACATTGTCCCAGAAAAAAATCACAACTAAACCACAGCCAGCATTGCTTATCCATGACAGTCTTACCTTGATAGATTATTAGCATATAAGTGGTCAGTCTTGGTATTAAACTCTCTCCTAGATGGAAAATAGCAACTGTTATAATCCAGTTATGACACTGTGCCATTAACAGCCCATCTTGACAAATGGTGTCTTACTGTCTATGATTCTCTGACCATTGATGACACATGAACGCTTCACAGCGCTTGGCTTGGACAATGCCAAGTATGGTAAATTTAACAGGACTGTTTTTACAGTGCAGGAAAGAGGATAAAAATGTCTACCTTGGCAATTAACAAAGTTCCTGTTTGCCACGATTCCTCCATGGATTCCTCCATTGGTTTCCATTTAATGGGCTCTTAGTTCAACAATGGCTCTTGCTCCACTGGGTGGTGTGGCTTTTATTTTACATTTTCTTTTTTTCTTTTCTTCCTTCTTATGGGCTTTTTCTCATGTATATCTCTATCATTTCAGACCCCTAATGGGGATTGGATGAGCCCATTGATGTTTTTGGGCCTGGGGGCCCGCCAGCAGCATGCCTCTCAACTGAGTCTCCTAGCAGCAGCCATCCATGTTATATGGTCTTTCTTCCAGGGGCATTGCCACCCCTGAAAGTGACTTAGTTCAAGCATAGTTTTTTTTTTCTCCCTCCCTCCCTCCCTCTCTCTCCCTCTCTCTCCCTCTCTCTCTCTCTTCCCATCTCCCTCACTCTCTTCCTCCACTGGCTGTTTCTGCATGAATAGCTCCCGGTGGCCTCCTGCCAACGTACCCCATCCTTCCTTTAAGGCACATCCCCAAGCAAAGGCCCCCCTTTCATGTGCGGGCCCTTGGAGTGGCAGCCAGGCTTTTAAGGCCATTGTTGTGAAGATGAGGCCTTGCTCTGTGGAGTGAGCTCGGAAGAGGAGGCACGGTGCGGCCTCACGCAGCCCCCGAGACGCAGGCGTGTATGTTAATCCACAGCGCCCCGCGGTCGCCACTCCCCCAGGGCAGGGGAGGTATGGACCAAGAAAAGAGTGACCATGACTGATCTGGAAAGTGAGACTTCCTTTCAGGGCTCTGTCGCCATCTCCCACAGAATACACATTCCAGCAACGCAATCCGGTGGCTGGCCACTGTACGTACTGTTGTCTCCCTTTCGATGACAGATGGACATTGATGTTGTGTTTTTTTCTGAGCGCTGGGCAGGCACATTAACCAGAGTGACTTAACTCCAGCTTATATATTAAATATTATCCATTTATACAGCAGGATATTCACTGAAGAAATTTAGATCAGCAGTTCCACCCTCCAGGTAATAGCTAGTAAAAACAATATTCATTGATCTTTTTATCAGTTCTAGGAAATTATTGTTTCCCCTCAGCATTTCCTGATGGGGCCACTAACTTAATTGGCTTGGCCCATTGAGTAATGAATGGACCATTTTTATTTTGAATGCTGGCAGACCAAACCTTGACCCTTTATGACTCCAGCATTCTGGAATGCATATTGCTTTGGTGATCGTTCCCAGTTGTAACCGACTCCTATCAACCTGACTGTCTTGCAGGGATCATCGGTTTGGAGGTTCCCCCATTTTCCACCCTCTCCAGGATTAGTGGTCCCTGCCCATCTCTTCCCAGTGACCACTTGTAGCTGTGTCGCCAGGGCTTCAGGAAGTGAAACCCGATACCTTCCATGCCGACATTCTGGTATTTTCACCCCTCTGCCCGCAAATCAGTCATTGTACAGTATCTTTTGAGGTGCCTGCTCTGACCCTAGCTCATTCCCCTGGATTAATCCTCCTGTCCAGGATGGTGGGTAGAAGTTACCCTTGATTTATAAACAGCAGCTGCAGGGAAGAGGAGCCCTTTTGATCAGACAGATGGACCTAGTGGGATGTAGCCCTCCATGGGCCTATGAGATACAGAGTAACAGATAATACCTCTTTGCCCCATCCCACACCCAGCAACCTAAAGTGAGGCAACTGGGTGCATTCCAGTGATTCATTATGAGGTTTTGAATAATTGCATTGTTTCTTTGCACCGGCATCGCCATCAGTACACATAGCTTGACCTGTTCCAGGAATTGTTGGGTGGAAATCAGGTATTTCAAACACGTTACTGATTGATGACTCAATCGTTCCACATTCTAAATATTTCACATTCAGCTTTATTTTTTTAAATCACAGCCAAACAAATTACAAATATACTTTAAAATACTGCAGAAAAAGGCAACACTGTTTCCAAAGCAAAACAAATTTAACTGGCAGTTCTAACTCTGTAATTTATGCTTGCAATGGTTTTCTTAGTGCCAATACTAGCTACCCAAATAAAGCAAATATTCCTTTTATTGCAACACTGGCTTCAGGTCATGAAGGGTTACCTTTTTGAGCATAGACAAGGGTGAAGGTGGCAGATAGGGTTAAGGTTCTTGCAGATAGTCTCACACCAGACTCCTGTCACTTTACATTTACATTTACATTTATTCATTTGGCAGACGCTTTTATCCAAAGCGACGTACAAAAGTGCAAATAGTGAGCAAACAACAGGCACAAGGAACTTTGTCATTGCCCCTTTCCTTTCATGTTGTGTGAATTCAGGACCATTGTGTAGCATACATAATAAAGACAAGCATGCAGAAACAAAAAGAAAGTCCCATGAACACAAGGTGTTCTTTGACTCTACATATTGTATGTACATATACAGTATGCTGAATTAAACCCTTGAATGCATATTAACTCGGTTCCTATATGTCATGTTATTCAGTTAATGTCACCATATATTACACAAACGAGATGCAATTGTCTCATTACCCTCCAGGGCAACCTGCAGCAGTGTGCCATTGTAAATTTATCTGGTGAAGGTTTACTTCAGCAAGATTCCCAGTCTTACTGGAAGCATTTTATGTGTGATAAACTAAAAGAGTTCCCGTTCTCCCATTGAGCTCGACTTGCAAAAGCCCTTTGAAAGATTCATTGGATTACAAAATATTGAGGTGAAACAAAAAACCCTAACTTGTTTGCAATCTCTCTGTCATTCCATATGCCTAACCTTGGTTACTGTTACCATGCAACCATGACTCAGAGAAATCTGGCCCTGGTACAGAGGCAGTTCTGACATGGGCGGAGGGGAGAGGAGATCAGCTCTTTTCTGCTCCCAGCCGTAAAACATGCGATAACCAGTTACTTCGGTGTTGACCTATGAGGTTTGGCTATTTTGACAAGGGCTGGCACTGGGAGAGAGGTGAATTTAACTGGAAACAGCCTGGAAAACCATTTTTCACAAGGCACATTCCTCACACACCCAGGATGAGGCAAGTCACACACGCAGAGTTTCTCATTCCTGCACGTTTCACCTTTCAGCACATCTCTCAGTCAAACACACATGCCCCCATCTAAAATGCTCCACAGCGGAAACGGGGGATGTAAGTGTGTTTTGTCTTTTGAGTCCAGCAATCTAGCAGAATGAGTCTGTTAGGCATACACTCTTGTGATTCACTCTGACAGGAAACACAGAAATTGTCTTGCTTTGGCCATTAGAGGGATTATTGTGGTACATCACAAGCACATCACAGGCTCCTATGCCCCAATTTTCTGCACCAAGGTGGGACCAACTGAGACAGTGAACTAACTTGCTTTGGCCATCGGTTCACTAGGGGAGAGAAAGGTCACCCAGTTAGGGACTGAACTGCTGGCTCAGAGCCAGGATCATGGCCCAGGATTGCACAGATGACATTGAGGGTCTATGAGAAAGAGGCTGAGGAGGAGATGGGGAGGCCAGGGTCCGTCAGGCCACACTGATGGAAGTATGCTCCCCAGGGTACCACTGGGCCACTGTCTGGCCCGGTACAGTGGGGAAGACTGACCCCTGCTGAAGAGTCATCGTCATCCGCAGGAGATCTTCACTACACTGGCCTCCCTTTCCCACAGATGCAATCATGCAATCTCTCTCTCTCTCTTTCTTTCTCTCTCTCTCTCTCTCTCTCTCTCTCTCTCTCTCTCTTTCTCTCCCTTTCACTTTCTCTACCTTCTCTCTTTCTCTCAGATTACAGATCATTGGAAAATTGCCTTCAGTGTTCCCTGAACACAAAGACTGGATGGTGGTTTTGTTCTCAGGGGAGGTGTAAGACAAACCTGAAGTTCTGCAACAACAGAAAATCGGGTACAATTTCATCCATAAATCATTGCGTTTAGGTGCCATTTTCATATAATTTCTAATCCATCTGAGCTCTGATCATAATGTGTTCAAAAAGACTAGGTGGTAAAATCAATAACAAAACTGTGCAGATATTCAAACACGAAGTGCATGTAAGTGAGCTGTTACCCTTTCTCTGATCTACATAAGAGTGCATGCAGGTGTTGAGATTGACTGTGGAGGTATTTGAAGAGGATCTGAATGTGAGCTGTGGAGGGCCTATTTTGTGGCTGTCGTATGTGGTAATGGTCGCAGGTGGGCACAGAGCATGGGGCCATGTCTGCATTAGAAATACTTTAGCAGCATGACACCATGCATGCCCTGAAAATATGCAGATTTTCTGTCCATTCTGTTGAAGTTGCAGTCTGTTCCCCTGCCTGTGATGGGACAGAGTGGAAAAAAAAATCTCCCTCTGCATGACGCTTAGTGACTGAAAGAGGAGTGCAGACATTCAGAACTTTAACAGTCAATCCAAGATACCAAATTCCTTATTGCTTTTATTCATTGATTAGAGAAAGATGACCACAGATAAATTTAGCATGTTTAATCAGTACAAGTTTGCAAAGTACAAGGCATTGTAATATTCTGAAATATCATGTAACTGCAAACTTTTTATCTTGAAATAATTCATTCCAATCATGGGGAAAACAATGCTGTATCACTGTGTTGACATAAAATACCCACTGCAAATATCACCCAGAAATCACATATGAAGTACTTATCTCAAAATGGCTTTTAGCCTTTCATATATAGATTAGAAAATAGTGCACCAGCACTATGCCATATAGAATAGTATTGATGCCATTACAAAAGCACAAAGCAACAAGCTAGTTCAATATTACATTTATCACAAAACTCCTGTCTGTAAAAATAAGTAGCAAACAGGTTGAGCACAGTTCTTACTTTTACAAAGGAAAGCTCAGTAATAAATCTCATATTAAACTAGCTTGTTGTTTTACGTCCCTGTGTACATTGTGGAAGTATACACATGGGGTATCAGAGTCAGAAACAAACCAAGCCCAGAAGAGAGCTTTTGTATTTGTGTACTCATCATAAGTTGCTATAGTTTGATGTAGAACTATATGGCATCATGGGTAAAGCACATTTATTCCTGTTGAGCTTCAGCATTTTCCAGTCCCAATCCTACCTGTCTGGAGGGAAGTGATGGACAGCAGCAGACACAAAAGCCTGTTCTTTTAGGGCACACAGAGGCCATGTGTGTGGGAATGGCCTTGAAAGCTGGGGTCGCGGTCTAGGGAACAGGGGCCGGTAGGATGCACCTTTGATATGGTGATATATTTTTGAGAAATTTGGGCAGTCTGAGGGGTTGGAACTGTGGGAAGATTTCTCAATGTAGAGGCGTGATGGCGGCTTCATTGTGTTTCCTGTGCTTCAAAAGGAGTCAGCGTCCCTTTAATCATTGTTCTGCAGAGACAAGATGTCAGCGAAAATCACCTAAGAGGACTTGCTATTTCTGAAGGACTTGCTCCTCTTCTGGATGCTCAGAAGAAAATATGCTTTTGTCAGGATCTGAAGAGCTGGATTCCCAAAGAATTAATAAATGGTGGATGACTGATGGAAACATCAGTGGTAAATCTATGTAAATAGTTGACTACAGATTATGGCCTTTTAAACATCAAATTAATCTACAAACAGTTTCCATGGAGAACAACTACTTTCCTATCTAATAAAGACATGGTGCATGAAACTAAGAATGTCTGCTACCCTATGACATTCTTAATTGTGCGTCATTAAGAACAAAGCAATACAACATATCTCAACTATACAACAAGTGATGAAAATTGAAGAAGCTGAAAAACTTTATTTTGTTGAATTTTATTGCATGAATATGTATGTTTATCCTTTCAGGAAAAACCTTAGACAGCTACTTAAGTGAATTTCAGTTTGGAAGCCAGTCTTTCTTAGAACGTAATCTAGGAGCAAAAAAGAAAAAAAAACCTGCTTGTGCAATCCGCAGATGGGAACATTTTCCCTTTACCCCTCTGTGTGAAAGGAATTTACAAACTGTTTTCCTCTCTTTTCTCCCCCTCTCTTTCGCTCTCTCCCCAGAGTGAAGGTAAGAGCAAAAACAGAGGTGCAGTTAAAAGAGAGTTTCCTCCAGAGATTTTTTCTTCTACTGTGTTTTTAAAGACGTCCTGAGCATACACACGGTGTGGTAGAAAGGCTAGAGCTGAGGGGAGGGGTGTACTGTCGTTTTTTTCCCCCCCAACAGCAGCGGGGTTAAAACAACAGCGATCATGCCCCAGATTGTCAAGACAAGGAAGGCAATGACATAATTGCACCCTCTCCATTTTGTCAGGTGGCTCATTGCTGCTCCAAAACAGACCCCTCTTTGAACTTGAGGGACAGTAATCATAATGTAATGTTTTCTGGGAGGACCACCTGTGACTCATAGCACTTTACAGCTTTAGGATAACCAGCAACTGAACCGAAAATGCCTTATATATCTGCTTAGTGTCAGTGACACACTGCTTGTAGGGACCTCTGCACTCAAATTGCTGTCATTAAGACCACAGACAAAAGGTCCTCTCAATGCCCTACATATTTTCCCACATGTGAGACAGAAATTGGAAACTTCCTCTTGATAACTGAGAAGCTTTGATTTTGGAATTTATGGAAGGAGTATATGGCATAGGAGGGGCCATCTGTTGGTGCTGTGGCCGAGAAACTGAAAGTAGAGACCCTTGTTTTAAAAGAAGGAGAATCTTTTCATCTTGAAATCAGCTCGGAATCTTCCATCAAAATAGTTATGACATAATCTGAGCAAAATTAAAAATTTGAAAGAATTGTTTTTGTTCTCACATTTATTTAGATTTGTTCTAAACTGATCATAGTAAAAAAAAAAATCTATGAAGTCACACCCAATTATAAATTTGTTTGCAGGGTTTGTTCACAAAACACAAGTATTGTTAAATAAATTCACATCCATGTATTACATTTTTACAAAGGCCAGGGCAGAATGTTAATATTTTGCACATCAACACTCATTCTTAATAAAATTATATAATACCCCTGTCGTAACTACCTCTTACTGAGTGTTCAACAAACTACGTATCAGCCAAGGTTCATCCAGTTGAGAACCTGAAAAAGCCACAAATCAGAGTTTTAGGCAAAAGAGCAACACCCATGCAAAAGCTGACTGTTTATAAGTGAGAACTAAATACCACTCATAAAAGATAATTATTCTTTTTCAATCATGTTACTGTTACCCACAAGGTCTAAACTTGAAACAGTCATTATACCTCTCAGAGGGCAATTACACATGAAAGATTTTCACCTGACAGGAAGTGAGGAGAATCAGTTTTAAGTTGTCTTTGTTGTTAACATTTGAATGAGAAGGAATTGTACCACTGCAACCTGCTTTTGTCATTAACAAAATCCAGGTTTAAAAGACATGCTTTGCATAACTCTGCTAGGGGAAGGTTATAAATATCCATCATTTACGTGAGCTGGAATGATACAGAACTTGGCTTGTTGTGCATACATTTGTATTTCACCTTATTAGCCATTAAGCACACAAATTTGGACTATTTAAAAGTATGTTATTAAACACTCAGTGGTCACGGCATAAGAAAAAATAATGTAAGGTATAGAAATAGATTAATCGCCACAAAAATCAGTTCCAATGCAATCAAGCATCAGATAATCATGATAATAATTCATCAGGTAGCTTCAACCTACACTTTCACTCCTTATTTTATTTTCAGTCAGCTCCAGTGTTGGCACCTGCCCCACAATTCTCTATGGGACCGCCGTCTTTACCGTCTAATGGGATTTTAGACACCGCCACTAGTTCCCTTGTGAACTGAAATGTTTTTTTTTTCTGTTTTAAATTGCTGAACTACAAAGTTCATTAAACGATGAGGGACCGTGTAACCCATGGGCCTTTTTTATGCCAGAGAGAATCCGCTGACCTCCCTCACAAGACAGAAGCACCCACTTATTCAACAGCGACAAGTGTATAACGTGATTATACCCCTAGCGAAATAGGCCCATATTCCCTGTCATTGACCCCTTGCAAACATTCTGCATGGAGTTGGGGTACATTCAGTGCTGTGAGGTGTTGCTTTAATCCAGGGACACATGACAGTGGGGGGTTCACTGGAGAAGCTATTCTTCCCCACACAAAATGTTGGGATTTTTGACAGGATAGATACAAGCCTTTGGTAGTTTAGCTGTCCATAGAGGATGACAGCAAACCTTTATATTCCTTACAGGCTTTTTGTGTCAATAAGCATAATATTGTTCTTTTCACCTGCCAGAAAGAAAAGCGTATTGTATGGTTTGGGGTTCAGATGATAGATCAGGCCCTTTTTTATGAAAAGTGGATCATTTTGTATGCCAAGGGACTCTGCACTCCCTTGCTTTACAAAATGTAGATGCAGTCAACCAGGAAAATCAAGATCCATACTGCCAGTTACAAGGAACTCCACATCATCCTAACTGCATTGGCAGAGCTTTGGGACAGAATAAAAAAAAGAACAATTGATTTGTCTCTAGCTTCAAAGCTGTGTCATCAAGTTACACTAAAACAGTACAGTTTTATCATTATAACAGCCTTTGCAAGTTACATACAATTGTCACTGAAACTCAAGTGTGTGCATACTAAGGGTAAACATTATCTCATCAGCATATGGTATAATCTTGCAGCAGTAACTCAGAAAATCTTCACCAGTCCTTCACAAGAACTTGCCTAGTCAAATCTCATACTGAATGCTGATTCAGTGTTAGATTTCACAAGACAAGTTCTTGGGAAAGACCCCCACCAAACAATGGGAAAGGAACATTCAGGATTTATACCCTGGCACCTGTTTACAGCTAGCTTTATCCTGTGGAACCACAGCAAGAAGCAGTCTCATGTGGGCAGACCACAAGTGTTCATTTGATTTCTCTGCAGTCATAACGTGACAGTGGAAAGTAGATAAGGGGAAAGAAAAGCTTTATTTGAAAAGGTATGTGTTTTTCATATCTCAGTGTGATATTTTGTAGCTAAAAATGAAGCTCCCTGATTTTAAACTTTTGTGATCTGTAAGCTCTCAACCTATGGGTTTTGCAGTGGCCAGCTTGTATTTTCAGACAGGTACATTCCCAGTACAATTTCATTGTGCATTGAAGGCTTTAGGGGTGCCTATGAATGTCAGCTTCATACCTAGCTGGAGCAGACGACAGCAAGTAGCAGGTGTGAAGAGGGGAAACGTTGCACCTTCTAACAGCAGGCTGTATCCTCTCTGGCAGACATCCCACACCCAGTCTCGTCGGGCTGTGTCACCATCCAGAGCAGGCGGAATGCACTCTCCCTGGCCCTGAGTAATTGGAGGAATGCTGCCTCTTGTGCCCAGGCCATGAGAACCTGACCTACAGTGATATTTAATCTGGTTACAGGGCCCCAACTGCCTGCGTACCTACCTGCTCTCTTATCCGGCCTGCTCCAGACATCAGCTGCACCCCTTCTTCCCTTCGGATGGAATTTGCTTTGATATGTCATTACACACTTCCTGGGGAACACTAGAATGAACCCTAGAGAGCATGAGAGGCTGTGGTTTCGTTAACCCTTTCTGTTGCTCATGTGATGGGATTGGATGAAATGGAGAGTCCTATATGAGGCAGCAATTAGAGCATTACCTACAATAGCTAACTGGAGTTTGGGCCATTCTCTGTCATCATATTCAGGCTGGAAAATGAGGGATTTGTGGGAAGCATGCTTGTGGTGAGATTGGCTGTTTTGAGTCTGGCTTGTTTTGTCTGCATCAACACTGTTTGTTTGATGGCATACTTGTAAACATACCCTTAGTCTGCAGTTAAAGAGAGGATGAGAAAGGGAAGGTGCTTCTCCTGACCTCCACAATGGCCAAGTAAACACAGCATGTAGGGAATGTTACAAGTTGTAATTCCTCTTAAAATAAACCAGGCCTTACAAACCCTGTCATGCCCCTTTGACCTGGGCAGGTGTGGGTGGAGACACTCCATCAGCTCCCCAGGACCGAAAGTGCGGTCTGGGATTTCAAGATGGCAGACTACATCCTTCTCAAATGTGGAAACCTAACATTTTCAGCTAGCATCTGTATCCTTTTTGTTTCCCTTCCTCTGGGCTCTTCCCAAAACCACAAAGCCTTGTGAAATAGCTGACTCACCAGTAAAATGACTGATTGGTTTAGCAAGATGAGAGAAGTCATCATTTAATGTGAAAATGAGGTAATTATAAGCAAAGACAGTTAATCTGAATGGACTTCATTGCTTTGAGTTATTGACATCACGCCAAGGATTCCAGTGTGAGCATGATAATCACTAAAATTCTGAACTTCTTTAAATAGGCAATTATTGTATTTCCCAAATTCCTTCAAATTAAACTAAAATAGTAGTTTTTCGGACTTAATGATCAATGATTTCACTTTCAATTGATAATTTATGGTGTCAGTACAGGTTACTGCCATAACAAACAATGAATGTCATTTATTAGTTATCAGAACAACCAGCCTGTCATTGTTCACATTACTGGATAACATCACAGTTTCAAAAGAAAATCAAACAATGACATCCATCTCAAGGTTCAGGCTCAAGAGACTGGCTATGGAATTCAAAAAAGCTTTTCCTCTGCTGATATTCAAACTTGATTAAAATGATGAGTTTGAAAAAGAGAGTGCATTCACTGCAAATGGCCAAATCGAGAAAAAAAAAACATTTATATGTGTTCTCAGGTGTTCAATTGTTCAATTTCCTGTTGGAAATTATTTGGAATATAGCACACTACGAAAATCACATCATCCTTTGATAAGATTCTCCACCACACTCAGCATGCAGTGAAGAAGCTACTAAAACTGTACCTGAGATGAGAAGTTGAAGAACCTCCTCAAAGACCCAACATCCACTGTTGCTAAGATGGCTACAAGACTAGGATTTCCAGTTTCCCCCATTTGCAGTACAGAAAGAAACAGGGTCAGTAAGAAACAGACCTGAGTGCTTTTTTCATGTGCTCAGATAGACTTCAATAGCCAAATCCTGTTACCGTACAAGACACCTTAATACCTACAGATATATCCATAGTTTCCCTGCTACTAAACTATTTTTATCAAGAACTGAACAATTAAATGTATATGGAAGGACAGCTACACTGGAAGTATCAAGAAAGAAGTTTTAGAATATAAAATCTTAACTCAACACATTTTTATAGTATTAAATTTGCATTTCCAAAGGCTTTAAAACCTCTCTAACAGGGCCTAAAAGCTGCCCTAAACAGTAGAACACTTTGTTCAAGTACGTCTTAAAATAATTATACTACAGTAAGGCTGAATAAATCTTAAAACTAATAAAGATGGCCCTAGTGTTCAGCCCATGACTGATGAACAGAGCAACAATGTGAAATTTCATTTCATTTTCATTGCATTTTGCATTACACTTTTCATTGCTTTGTCCCAACATGAATGCATAAAAATCAATACAAAGTTCTCTGGATAATGGAATTTGGTTGCCTTAGTCAATTCATTCAGTATGTCAACACCTTTGTTGGATATGGATCACTGAATGTAATGCTAAGGAAGGCCTTGTGAGATATGCCCCAGAAAAAAGCCTACTCTTTCTAAATTTGCTAAATCTTCTCCACAGTAGGGGGACAGCAAAGGGTTAACTGTGAACTTAGCGGAGAAGGGGGCACATTAGCAGACAAACAAATGGTATTAGTGTCCAGGCACTATCTGCATGCTTTAGAAGCCCTCTCCCCAGAAGCAACAGGGAACAACAAGTGACAAAATTGCTGAAATGTCTCATCAAAAGAGAGAACCAGATTCTGTGACTGTTTAGTTTACTATCTTGAAATGTATGCAAGCCTAAGTTGACTCCTGAGCTTCTTGGTTAAAGTGCCTTGTAAGTGTACTATAATGAGAACTCATTCATTTCCCAAGCTTATTAAATTACAGGAAATTAGGCTCACCTTCGCCAAGAATGGAGTCTTCCCACTAGTTAAACCTACTGGGATCCAGGCCAGCTAAATGGATAGATTTGCTCTTTTCCCCCTGGGCGTGGAAATAAATATAGAAATAGAATAAGAGGAAGAGGGGGGAAAAATAATGTGTTTATTGGTGCGGTTCCCAAATGTGACATACTGCACTGGACTCAAAAGGAAACAGCATATAGCTCTGGCTAAAACAGAGGCAGCAGTGTAACCACAATTGCATTCTGTTTAGCACAATCAAAGCATTCTCCCCCTATTGCTGCATATGTGTGTGATTTAAACTCGGCCCACTCCAGCTCTACCACAAAGCCTCACGTGTAAGAGCTGGGGGCACCCAAAGGGGCAAAGCAGTTGAACACAGGGACACCCGTGCCCTGGGGCTCCCACAGCATACACCCCTTATAAAATAAAGACCTGCACCACATCTGAATAGAAGCTGCATAAAATGTGCGCTCTATCCTTTTGCAGGACTGACATTAGTCTCTCTGTGGTACAGCATTTTTTATTATTTAATTTTATAATAACGCATATATGATATGTACTTAAGTTAAAATCTTCACCTTCCCTGCAATCAAAAACTACAAACCTAATGCAAACAGGCCTTCATGTTTACCGAGTGGTTAAAAACTTGTCACCAATTCCAGTCGCTGGGTGGTATAGACAAAGTGTTTTAGAGCCTTTGAAAGGATCTTGTGGTGAATTCCCACACCCCTCCCTGGTCCCTTGACCCGTGTAAACCTTGCCCCAAAGACTGCTGGCCGCTGCATATTGATTACCGGGGGACCTTGCAGATAACCCCGGACGTATCTGTCTCTGGGTGACACCTTTGCCACCCTCACCTCCACTGCCTATGCCTCCTGAACAGACTTCAAGTGTTACCGGTCCACCTGAGAGCCGTTTGCTAACTGAGAAGCCGTCAATTAGAAAATGATCAGAAGACCTCTGTAATTGCTTGCAGGAGGGAACGCTGCTGACTGCTTACAGCAATACAAACCGCGAGAGGTCTGTGCATTAACCCTGTGAGACCTGGGAGCTGGAAGTGCTGCAGAAAAATGTAAAGGATAATAAAGACATCTCAAAAGAGGTACAGACTAGTAATAGCTGAATGCTGAATGGCAAATATATAATGCTGGACATGATACTAAATCCTACAGATTCAGAGGTTCATCTCCCCAATCCAAAATAATCAAGTTTTGCACAATCCAAAACTGAACCCTGAATCCATTACTGCCCTGGTATAAGTACTTCTTGAGAAATAGGTTTGTAGGTACCCCTTGTTAGATCACAACTTTGCAACAATGTGTCACATTGTGTCACAAAGTTTATGCTATGAACGAAATGGAAGTAAAATCATCTAGTAAAATGTATCTAGTACGTTAACATGCAACATTTGCAACTAAATGCTGCATAAAAAATGAAGAAAATGCTTTTGCAGAGGGCTTGCATATTCACATGTTGAATTCAGTAGAATATATTCATTCTACAGAACTGTTTTGTAAATTGACTTAACTGCATGTTTAAAGTGTAATCTCAGGAAAGACACATCTTAAACATTAAGAAAGATAACATAAAATGAAGTTAGTTTAATTAGCTAGCTATTTAACTTGGTTTCTTCAGAGGGTTAGTATTACATGCAAAATGTCTGTGTTGTAATTTGAATTTTCTTCTTGGTAAACTTAAAGTCAATGTTAGCTAGTTAACCAGATCTGCATAAACCTTGGAATGTAAAATGGTATCCAGCTTGAATTTGCCATGGACGATACCTGGTGTTTTCTTGATGCACACTCCTGTGGTGGTGTTAACAGCATTGCTTGCATAGAAGTAAAAGAATTCCACTATCTATGTAGATAACAACTCAGAATGGGCAGAACTTGATTAAACATCTGGACCCATTTAATTTGTAAACACAAACATGCTGACATCTCCTCACATGTAGGAGTCCACAGTTGGAGCTCTATCCATTACCATCCATACTTGTATCTCCAATCAGTTAGCCAGATGGCTTCACCCCCACCAGTCTACCATCTGAATCTCAATGAGCTGTCTCTGTTTCTGCTCGAAGGGGGGTCCCACCCAGGCCCTGCAGGAGTAAGTTAAAATGCACCGTTCCAGCTTCAATAGGTGACCAAATGGAATGAAACCCCCTGGAACTATCACTTCCACAGGGGGTCGTGTTCCTTGGGATTCACTTAAAGGGGGGGTGTCACTGGGTGAACTGTGAGGAGTTTGTCATGGCCTCTGCCCATGTGGTTTGGAAGCAAAGACCTTTAACAGTATAGCCATAAAGTGTAGGTTGTCATTGACACACCAGACTTTGAACCATGTCTATACGGGGTGAACTTTTGAATTTGTTAGACTCTATTTAGGGGAATTAGAAGTAGCTGAAAATTGCATTTTCAGTTACCTGTGTCACCCAGAGGTTAAACTGATAAAGCCACTGCTGTCTAAAGCTGAACTGGGTAAAAGATGGGAAAGGCACAAATTCATCCCAGAAACCCATGACTTAGAAGTTGATGGCAGAAGGGACTCTTTAGGCGGGAATAATAACTGCCATTAAACTGCATTAAATCTGAAATGTGAAAACAGAGCTTTTGTCAGATCTTTTTGATTTGGTAGCTTTTGACTTGGTACGGCAATATTATAAGAAAAATTAATCACCTTGTACGTTATCCATTTTCTAGATGTTTGTAAAATATCTCATTTTTCCTGATAAATGGTTGATGGAAATGCAAACAGACTATGGTCATTGTTCAAGACCTGACCTTTATTGACTTACTGTGGAAAAAATAGGGTTCAGTATTGACAAATAACTGAGATAACTGCATAAGAAAGTGATTTGAGTGTTTCTTTTCTTGCATTATCTGTTACAGCTTAGAGCAGGTCAAACTTTTATTAGTTCTGACTTTCCTTTCTCCTTTTGTATCCATTTGTGTTGTTACCAAGAGAACTACGCATGTGCACAACACATTTTGAAGTTAAGAGTGTTTATTGAGAGGAAGGGCAAAATGGTGAGGGCTGTAAGAAAACCCATCCAAAAACCTGTAAGAGGTTCAATTGCACCGTTGTAACCTGTGTTTTGTGGTGCAGACTCAAATTTGCCTGAAAGGTTCTATCAGCTCTTCATCAGAAATACAACTGTATACAACACAAATGTATTTCTAGAGAACTGGATTAATGTAATAGGGTGGCCCTTTGAAGATAATTAAAAATTAACTGATATTCATGAAAATTATATCTGCTCATTTCCATAGTATGAGGCACCTTTTTTGCTCCCAGACACCCTCTGTTCCCAGACCACATCTGTTTCAAACATTTGAATAACTGAAACTGCAGGAAAGGTATAATATGTAAAAATTATGTAATGCCTCACACGGGATATGCTGTTAACAAAGGAGGGCATTTGCATTTCTCTGTGAAACTTGTCAGGTTTTTCCCCTCCCTGGCAGAGGGCCATAACATCCTGTGGAAGTGAAGGAACGATCAGGAAGGAGGGGAATTCGAGGAGGCGGAGACATGTTGGATCACCGGACACCTCCCTACATCTATCGGTTTTGTCATATATTGGTGAAACATTACTGCACTTAGCATAGGAGCCATGTATTTCTTATGCATTTTTCCCATTTTATATCACCTTGAAAATGCCACTGGACATTTGCTTATCTCACCTCTGCAGTTATACAGGAGTGCTGAGACAAGACAAATGCAATCCTACACTTGCATGCTGCCAAAAGCTGTTGTTGAAACTGCACATCACACAGTGCACCAAAGTGAAGTGAGCAACAGGAGAAGATGGCACCACTCTACAGCCATCATCTGAGCATCTTACAGGTGCCCAACAGCTCATATATATAGCACATTTAGCTGTGTGACAGCAGTTAGACAAGGAAACCCTGCTCACCCCACAACGGAACAAGGTGAGTTTTTTCTGCTGGTGTTGGGTTCCTGTCATTATGATGGCATGGTTGGCATTAAACCCCAGCCCAGCCTGCACTGGAGATGAGCACCTTGCTGACTGCACCAATCAAGAGCAAGGAAATATTTGTATGGAAAATTACATCCACAACAACATTCAACTGGGAAATAGTGTTGAGAGGTTCCTGTGGTTATTTCTAGGTTGGCAGCTGATCTACTGATACATCAGGTTGTATTTTCTGTATCATTTTAAGGTTTACACAGTGCTGGTATTTCAGCTCTAACTTACCATGATATATTAACTCTTAGAACCTTTAAAGCCCTAAATGTTATACATATAAACAATAGTAACAACACTTAGCTATCGAAACAAAGGTCACATTCCATTCCTGGGTGGTATTTATAATCAACTTCAGCTGTTTAACTGAAAACAATTGATTTGTGTTTCATGAAAAAATACGTTTTTGTCAGGTATTTCCAAAAATAGATGTCTTTGTTCAAAAATATACCATGCAGTGGATGTTTAAGTTGGTTGTTGTAAGCGTATTCATACCAAATATTGGACCACTATTTTAATGTCACGTAACTTAAATAAGAGTAAATTATTTAAATACTGTACATTGTATGTATATGTCAGTACAAATGCAGTTCCAACTATTGCATAGCATATTAAATGTAGAAGTCAAAAAAGATCCATATTCAGTTGATCTGATGAAACATGGAGTGGAATGGAAACCAGTATACATGGTGAGTTCCCAGGACCAGAGTTGAGAAACATCATTCTACCGCTATAGTTTTTGTGAAAAAAGCGATAAAATGAGTGGAGATTCTAAGTAGTTTGTCTTTGAGGTTCAAAGGAAATAAAGACACAGCTCAGGGCTACATCTTCCATTACTTAACATTGGTCATTAGTAACATACTACAGATGTGTTGCCTTAGATTACACTCCCCTACAGAGAATTTCATCCATATAGCTTTATGAAATATAATCTCAACCTCAACCTGACAGGAATTATGTTGGCATTAGGCCTTTTGTGTAGCAGTTCCCACAATTTTTTTCTGAATGCCTGATACCGCTTTTTTTTCACATATAGGCAGTATCCAGGGCATGTTTCAAAAAACAAATTCCAGTGAGGTAAACAAAATCTCATGATGGTCAAGCCAATATCTTGCACACCTCCTCAAGACACCCTGGGATTGGATAAGCCACCCTACCTGTTCTCTTCCATATTTCACTCCATCTCTGGTGCCGCTCTGGCTACAAAGGAGCACTGATTAATTATGAACTGCTGAAATAGTGCAAACCTCTTCGTTTGGGATACTGCTGAGGGGCTGGGGGTCGACTAGCGGGGAATGGGCTGTACATGAGATGGAGGGTGAGAATTTAGAAGGCTTTTTGCTTTGGAGAAATCTCAATTAAAAGCCAAATGGCCTGCACACAGGTAGAATATCACAGTCTAGCGAAAGGCTTGGCTTCAAGGGTCTCATTGAATGTTGGATAGCATTGCATGGTCCATTTTGTGTGTCTCATCAAATTCCAGATGCAAATCTGTGAATGGAGCACCTTTTTGCATTGCAGTTGCATTATTATATAAGCACAGACTTTTCTCACAGGAAATTTGCTTGTCAAATGCAAGTGGTTCCTTTGAAACTAGGTTAACTTCCCCTTGCTTCAGGGATTGCCAGACATGGCTACTTTTGGTTTATATAATATTTTAAATTTAAATTGTTTCAGTTTTTGCTATGTCAAAACATTAAGTTTGCAAAAGTATAAAATGGTTTACTAGAGAAATGTATATACCATGTTGACTGTTAAAGTGTTTATAGAGCTATTAAATTAACCGTACATGTCTTATGGTTCTTCCTTCACTTCAAAGTCCGCTAACAACAACTTTCCACAGCTCAACATTTTAACAATATCCAATGGACATGCTGCTCAGGATCCCCCTACTAACCACTTTTAGAGCATGTGGACAAAACAAAGGAGACTTTGAGGTCTTTACACACTCCCACAGCGCTCCCTTTAGATTTTACCAGTGACATAGCTTTACCAGCAGCAAATTATAACTAAATGGCTGCAAATGCTGTTTTAAGTTTTATAATGTTTACAGTTATTTGATGGGACTCGTACTGTGTTTTAGACCATTTTAGAGAAATAATCTTGAGAGAGAATGCTGCATTGTGAATTAGACACAGTGATATTGTGGTATTGTGGGCATTGGGAGTGGGTTTAATTTTTTTGAATGGGCACATATGATTCTGGGACCTACATACTTCTGAAAGAGACTGCATGTTTGAGGCAGAGGTCTGTCTGAATGGTTGTTGTCTCAGTTCACTAAAAGATGAATAAACCTGAATTAATGTCTGCACATGTGTGCTGCATGTCCTGTGTACCCTGTAAGTGGTGGCCTTTCAGGTGATCACTGCAACGTTTGGTGTTTGCTGAGCAAGGCGCCTCAGCCATGTAAAGAGTGTTTTGCGTTTGGATCATTATGGTGCCTCATCACCTGACTGCATCTGGACATGCAACACAAAAGCAGAAAAAAACATGTGAAAGCAAGTGGAATGAGTCTTTATCTTTGAAGCTCAGAATTAGGGAAGGGTATTTCTTTGGGACCTGCCACTTGATAAGCTCATTCTAGTTACTGCGTTTCTTCTAAAAGAGGTGGGTCTGAAACTGTGGTAGCAGAGAACAGATCAGCAAGAAATACAATGTCACTGTCACATGTTCACCATTTCAAAATTGCTATTTTATGCGAGTGAAAACACGTGTGTTGTCCGTTCTTCAGTAGCTTTATAATTGCTTTCAGCTGTTATCACTTCAACCAATTACTAGCCCTTGCACCAATGGTGGCGTGTCAAAGCTGATAGAGTGGCCACCCATTGTCTTTGTGTCGTAACTGTAAACGTGCAGGTCAGGGATCTGTGTATGGTAAGAGTCAATAAACAGTGCTGGACGAACTTAACCGCTACATAATTTCTACTTTGCAGAAGAGAAGAGTCCTTTATGTAATCAGATCCCTCCCCTGAATTTATTGTGATCCCATATATGAGGGCTATGAACTGTGCTAATTAAATGGAGTGAATAAATTTGGTCATATTTTAACATTCTCGAACTCTTTGGCAGAATGTGTTGAACACCTCTGTGTGTGCAAAATGTATATGTTTTGGATTCAGGGGGTTCGCTGCAACACCTTGGCAGGGGTGTTTGTGTGAAAAGAGGAGGTGGCATGTTAAGCACTTTGAATAGGAAAGGGTTCAATGGAGTGATTAAAGCACACTGAAACTTTATTCTGTTGCAAACTGTGGTAATCATTTGCCACCCCACCCCATCAGGAAGTTCCCCAGAAAACTGCTTTAGCGGAATTATTTGAGATTGGGTGACACAGAAGCTGCCCTCAACCGCACAGAACCCATCGGTGATTGTTAACTAAACGCAGACTCGCTGGTGTCCGCAGGATAGCACGCCTCAGAGATCCTGCAGTCTGCAGACACGTGCTCCTCCCCTCGAAACCCAGGCTCCCTGCATCATGGTTTTCATTAGCTGTGTGAAGTGAATAGAAGCTAAGCTGTGTTTCTGTCTGTCCTGTCTGGACACAATCCTCCACTGACTGACCTGGAACCAGCCAGTGGCTTGATATCTTCTGGTTTTCCTCTTATTTGTAAGCCCTTGCTACATCCCTGGCCAACCTTTTATTTGAGCTTCACATGGGACATGTGAATGCCTGTTGAAAATTGAGAAATGTCATTATAACCCCCAGCTGTGCATTTGGATTGTGCATTCAGGATGATACAATGAAACCACATTGTGAAATATTTGTTTTATTATGAATTATTTCTTCCGTATCAGGGATATATATTATCATTTTACAATATGTATTTAAGCCTGCATTTCCTGAAAGCTAAACTTATCTTACAGTCAAGAGAAAAAAAAACTCCCATTTGCTATCACTGGAAGGTAGCACATCCTGTTGTAAAACTTCCTTCAGACAAGTTGCTTAATGCTGTGAATGAAAAAAGGGGAAGGAGAGAGAAAAGACTTCAATGGTGGTATCTCATAGGTTACTGCTGACAGTTCGTTGGTCCCCTGAAACGCCTCAGACCCTAAGTCCTGTCTTCCTTCCCCGGTTACCCGCTGCTGGGCTCAAACACACCAGAACTGCACTTTTTTTACTAAATGAAACTTGAGTGCTGACCACATGCAAGGACTGGAATTTATGGCTATTTAACTGCTTTTCCTGTCATAAGGTCCTAACAGCAAACCTCTAACGGGACAGGAAAGGCTGAGGGGTTGCTGCAGCAGACCACACGTTTTCTCAAGAGTGACACAATCATACCACAAAGCCTTCGCACGACCGGCTGGAAAGAAGACAAAGCAAAAAAAAGTACTAGAAATGGGAAGTCCAAGGCTGGGGGGGGAGCTCTTCATTTAGCTATTAAAAGCAACATAATTCAGGGGCACAGACAGTTGCCGCGCGCGCCCTTTGTGGGAATTGTCCTTTCCTCTGATTGGGTGAAGGGCTAACCAATAGCAGAGAGCCTTTCCACTGCCATTCATGAAAAACCAGAACAGCGCTGTCCGAGAGAACGAACAGGATGTGCAGTGATGTTAAGGTTATCACTTCCTAGCATGGCTTCCTCTGTGAATTTGAGGGTCTTTTTTTCCTCTAATTTACCCCTGGGTTTCATTTCAGATGCGTGCTGCAGAGAAGCCATTTTTGCTTTTATAAGAAACAGAACTGGCAGGCTTCTGTATTCCTACTGGTCGTCTGGGGCCCCAGCTCAGTGCATAGCTGCAGTCCCCCTTTTTTTTCTTTTGCGATGAAGTCATTTTTCCTGCTGATTGAAATCATCTGTTTGCAGCTCCCTGACAAATTAATTGAACTTTACTCCGGTTTAAAGGGAGCCATCTGACTTCTAAAACAGACTCTGTCTACAGTCTCTCTCTCTCCTCTCTCTCACACACAGACGAACATAATTTAATCTTAAGGTCTTTAAAGGAATTCACATTTCCTTGAGCTCAGTGAAAGGGGCATTTGTTCTGCTGATAGCGTTTCAACTCCAAAAACATTGTGAGAAAATTGAGTTGAGCGTTTGGCTTACATCCTCAAAATTGGAAAATGCCCCGGGAGACCTTGTCAGATTTTATGACCAACAACATAACCTGGTGGAATGATGAAGGGAAATGCACATAAAACTTGATGCGTTTTGTCCATGAGTCTCTACCTCTCTTTTTTTCGGGATTACTTTTCTGCCGTCTGTTGGAGTGAGCCACCCACCCACACAGAGACTATGGCAAAGAAAATGTGGCAAAGAATGTCTGGCCTCAGATCCGACCCAGTTGCTCCCTCTTGAAAGTTTCCAGCAACTGTTGGCAGAGTTCCTTTTGCTGGAATCAAAGTCATGGGTCATTTCTCTGGATGCAAGATTAGCAAAATATTTCCAAATAGTAACAAACAAACAACCAAAGCAAAAAAGGATATGGGATTTGATTGTGACATTTCTCCCTGCAGGGAAAAAAAAATAATTCCACCGAACAATGCATTTTCCCAACTCTCTCATCGTTACATCTGGACTGCAACCACATGCATGCAACAACATTATTGGTTGCGGAATTGATAAATTGGCATGGTTCCTTGTGTAACTTTTTTATTTTTCTTCTGATGTTTGAAGTTAAAATATTAATCATTGCTTACAAATGTCAATCTGCTTCTAGCAGAATGTACTACGCTCTCCTATTTGTAACCATAGTGTGTGTGAGCTTGACCGTAGTGAGAGTAAAGAAAGAAGCTGATAACCATGTTTTAGCGCTGTGCAAACAAGCGCTCTGTCACTAAAGTATCACATTATTGGGAGACCCTGCCACAATGGAAACAGGAAGTCTTCTGGAGGATAATCTAATGTTATCATCCTGTGTATTGTGGAGCACTTTTGTTCTAATCGCGTGTTTGTTGTTGTGTCTGTAATTTCCCTCCATTTTTTGACTGATTATTTCTATGTGAGGCTTTTCATTTTTTTATCTGCCTGGTGATTGTGAGGCCCACCCTGGAAATCCTGGGGATGTGTTGCAGTTTGTTCACTGGGCCGCTAACGGTGACTGTGGCGGATCATTTCAAACTCAGAAGAACTGTATGGTTTCCCAGCAGTGAGTCATTGTCCCCTTCCCTATTTAGTAAAAAAGAAACAGATACAGAAGCTCTGTGGAAGTTTCCTGTTGATAAGCGAAGAAGTAGAGGGGAAGCCTGGCTCTTCGATGTCCACTGTACAACAAATCATTTCCTCTACAGAGCTGATGACTATTTTCAAATGGAGGGGGTAAGAATGATGTGTGGTATTTTGGGATTTCCTCATCAGAAACGAGGCTAACTTTTCAGTGCCAATTTTTTATTGTTGTTTTGCAAGTGTGATCCTGTAATGCTGGTGTGCTTATGGGCACACAATTCTTCAAAACATATCTGACACAACATCCATTGAATTGATATTTCATTTTATATGATCACTTAGCTCTTGGTGAGATTACTGCTCTAAAAAAACAAGTTTGGAAAAATATCACGTTTGCACAAAACAGACTAAACAATCCCTCTGACCTTTGAATCTGTGTAAATAAAGGAATGTCAGTTTTACAAAACTACTCGTATCTGGCACAGGAACGTAGGGCTCAGATCATGTGCTGTATTCTTATGCAAATTCACATTATCACAAGTTCAGCGAGAGGTCATGATCAAGTTAACACTTGTAGACAAAGCGTACTTCAGCCAAGCTTAGTACTATTCAGTCTTGGTGTTTTCTGCACATCTGCAATGTTGTCAGAGTCCTTCCATTATCATTGGTGTGCAAACATCTGTATTTCCAAGAAACAATGGCAGTCATATAAAGGGGTTGTCCTAGGTCTCTGAATCCTTAGGAAAAGAGGTGTTTTACCAGTCGGAACCTGAGTTATGTCCACTTCCTTCTCGCAAGATGCACCGCTTACATGATGATAATGATGAACTTGATAAAGGCCTGGATTTGAGTTCATCAGGCCTTCCATGTATGACAGGAGACCAGTGCTGATCCCAGTGCAGAACTGCTTGTGCACAGCTATTCTGAGGTCCCTGAGAAAGCTGCCTGTCCAGGGCTATTTTAGGAGGTCAGCTGGGCCAAGTGTGGGAGGCACTGATCGCAAAAACATCATATGAACTATTTCACTTTAGTCTCAGAATTCTGGCTCTGATATTCTTGTGGGCTGGGGTGAAAAACGGAAAGGGCCGTGGACAGGACAAAACCTTGAATTAAGCACAATTGTTTGTGCGGAAGTCATCCAAAGTATGTTGCTATGGCTTCCTCTTTTTATTATCATTATTCTAGTTCTCCCCAAGGCTCATGAAAGGAACAGCTGCATGAGGATGGCCACTGAAACCTCTAAGTGCCAGGACCTGACATTGAGGATTTCAACACAGCAATGAGATTGTGGCTAACAGGAGACATTGGAACACATGGACAGGCAGGAAACGCCAACATAGCCCTGCTTCTAGGCCAGGCTTCATTTTCCTGCTGTGAAATACTCATACCATTACCATGTCGCCGGGAGGAATCAATGGAAAATTAACCTTGGCTGTTTTTTTACATGCAACAACATGTTGGGGTCAGGTCCAGTTCAATTCAGTAAATTCAAGAAATGAATTGAAATTCAGTTCATTATGTAAAAAAATTTGGATAGAAAATGACGGGTGATTTCCAATTCATGGATTGAATTTCAATTATTTCCAAACTGAAATAAAATTGACTTCAACTCTGTAATGCATACACTGTGTGTTGCAATTTGATCTATAGGCACTCACCTGTGAGCAATTTGTTGAGACCTTTCAAGTTGAGAACAGACTTATCTGCAGATTTAAGTTATCTGCAGACCATGTCTGTGCTGCAATGAGCATACTGCTCTGTCCTGAAAAGGTTCCATTGCAATCTGCATTTAAAGGCTCTCATACAGTTTGGGGCTGCAAACAACATAGCCGCAAGATTTCACGAGATCCGTCCCTTGGTGTTAAATTAGAAACAAATATCTCCAGATGTTGCAGAGGCAAAGTATCCACAGCCTTTAAAAGTGAGGGACTCAACGCTTGTATACTTGCGAGAAGCAACAAGTGGCTTCAAGAAAATTTAGATATGTGTCTTAAGTTTTCAAAGATTATGTTAACAATCATTCAGATGAGAAAATGCTGGGTCACTGATAAGTTTTCTATTTTGCAGATGGCCAGTTGCAACAACTTGAATGGAGGAAGGAAGATGATGGAGGTCAGTCGTAAAAAATTGGCGTTCATTCTGTTACCATATCGACGCCATATGGAAATGGAGAACAATGGCCGCTTCTTCTTACTGCATACAATTTTTGATGTCCACTTCTATTATAAAGCAGGACAAAAAAATGATTATATTGTTCTGTCCCTGGTGCAATGCAGACAAGCAAATTATGTTGATAAGCAAAGGGAATATGAAAGCATTAGACCAGCTCACACAGTAAAGTTCACTGTGTGGACATAATCGGGCATTAAGTTGATCAATATCTTTTCTGGCCTAATTGGAAGGTCCCAGCGCATCCTTTCAGAAAATGGAGCCCCAGTCCTCCACCCCCCACATGCCTCAGCCTGTCTTGGAACAAAGTGCGTTTTCTCAGGACGTCAGCCTCTCTTCGTCCAGCGCTCATTAACGTCCCACCATCGACATGGTCGCACAAACGGGGAGGAGCCCACCTGTCAGATTGTGTCACTGGATGGTGAGGTGACGACAAGTGCCTTCCCTTCGGACGCGACAGCGAGGTAGGGCAGGCCAGGGGAACATTGGCCACCTCTGTTGGCCTCGGCAGGAGGGGTCTCACATGCAGACGGCGCTCTCTCTGTCTGGGGGGCCCCCTTAGCCATAAATATGAGCCCTTGTCTATTGTTCCCAGAACTAGGTCAAGGGGCTATGCAATCACACCCAATTTGGTCCATGGATTGATTGGGACAGAAAAAAAGAATGGTTGATCACACTAATTGATATAAGTCTTAAAACCTCAAGTTACCACCATTAATCTGGGCACGTCCCCTCGGCCTGTAGATTTAATTAGTCATGCAGGGCATATGGAGGTGATTATTATGTAACAGCATAGAAACTACTGGGATCCATTTCTGATTTATTCTTGAACTGAAAAAAACATTATACTTTCAGAACTGAACAGTTCAAATCATCTGATTTAAACCATGATTTTTCTTTTATTCTATAGGTCACTGTGATTACTACTCAGTTAATCAAAGGATTGTTAATATAATCGATGGCACTTGTGTCTGTACTCAACTACTCGTTGAGTACAGACTTCAGTACAGACTAAGCACTGTTTCAGTGTATTATCATTAATATTAAACTAATATTAAAATATTAAAATTAAATTTCTAAGATTACCTTGCCTTGTCCTTAACATGTTCATGGGATGGTTAAGACAACCCAAAAATGTAAGAGCAGAAGAAGATAGCTGTATATGAGATATAGGTTAAATATAGATTGTAGTTCTTTTAGTCAAACCTGGTGACTTACATGATCAAAGTCCCAAATCAGCATGCTGCATCCTATTGCATTTGCACACGGTCTGAACCAGAATTAGCTGTCATTACATCGTCTCGGTAAGTAGGCTCCGTAATCACAGCAGCTTGCGTTCATTGTCAATATAACCTTTCAAGGTTCTATTAAGCTGCAATGCTCAATACCTACCATATGTGACATTCATTTATATGCTTTGTGGAATTTCACATTGATGTGTGCTGCAGTTTGACATGAAAAGATAATTATTTCAACCAGGAAGCTATTTTGGTTTTGTTTCAATCAGTTAAAGAAACGCTTTGGCTGAAAATGCAAGCCATTATTTCAATTTACATCCACAATCACATCAGTGTAAAGAAATCCTCTTTTGGGGGCTTTAGCTTTGCTATCTGCTTGTTCTATTCTTGAAACAGAATGCCTAGTTTTGGCTCGAGGCTGTAGATCTTGGTCTGTCTAAAGCTCTTATCAGAAATAGACTAAAGCTAGCGTTCCCACACATTTTTCTATTTATTGAGCCTGTTTGAATGGGGAAGTACCAGTTCTTGGACTCATGAAGAATGCAACACATTTAGGCATATGCAAATAAATAATCTCTCAAGCTAAATTAAGGGGTATATACTGTACATCTGGGTTTATTTTACTCTTACTTTATAACTGACCAGAATTTTAACACACATTATAAATAAATGTAAATGAATAATGTGGTCTTCTCTATTCTAGTTTTTATGTAATTTCACAACAAATTGGTGAATAGGAAGATGATAGTGCTGATAAGGGTAGAACTGTTTTTGAAGTGTCTTCTGGTAAAGTCAGCAGGCACCATGAGGTTTGTTCAACAGGAACTACTTTCGGTAAATGTATTCAAATTAGAAGGCTTCACTCAGCATTTTCTGCTGTTATTCCAGTATTTCATACAATACTTCACCACAGACCTTACAACATTATGTTTTCTGTCAAAGAACTGGGCCTATGCACAGGAAGTCAAAAAAGTCAAGGTTCCTTTAATTCCCTGCATATAGGAAAGAGCTATCTCTTTGACAGAAACTTCCTCTTGGTTGCACTTTATTTCTTTGAATCAGCTTTCAATGATTTTTTTCTTTGCAAATCATTGAAATTACAAAAAAATTCTCATATGCTTACAAGTTAAATTAGTTGTGTAATATTTTAATTAGTTCTCAAGCCTTTGTAACATATGCAAATCTACACAGGCTAAGAATGGTAAAAGTTCAACAAAATGCTGTTTTACCTCTACTTTTATGCCGTACAAAGCTGGTACCTATGGTATTACTCGCAGTGCTTAATAAGTACTTAGATGATACCAATAGCAGTGCTTTTACTGTGAAGTGACCTATTGTAGATCTAATCAACCCCTAAAACATATCCCCTTGTCATGGGGGCATCAGAAACTTTCAAAGGACAAATTTTACAATCTCTGAAAGAAGGAGGAGTAGAACTAGTTTATCGTGTAATTCTTGGCTACCGAATATGTCATAGCTTGTTTATCTCTTCAACGGGTTCATGGAAGACTCACCCTGATCCAAATGTCTGTTTACATCCTACAGAATAATTGTATTTTTTGTATTTATTTATGTTTTGTCTTCCTTTTTTTTATTTGAATGGAGCCCTTCTCCCCCATCTCTGTATTCCTCCATAGGTCATTGTGGGAACTTGCCGATGGCTGTAATTTGGACAGCATGCTGTGGTTTCCATTTCCCCCATAAACTGAAGGAGTCCCTTTGTTGTTGGCTCTCCTGTTCATACACCTTTGTAGGAAAAGATACCCCTCAGTGATCACACCACATTGATAACAAGACCCCATCTACTCTGGACTGGTTCTGCTTTCATTCATAGGCTAAGTTTCCTAGTAGCCATCTGACCATTCCAGATTTTAGTGAAACACATGTATTTAATGCTTCCTATGGGCAAAAATGGATTAACTGAGACAAATTGATAAACGTGTGATAGTCAGAGAGTACAGCATCTGTGATTTACCATGAAGATGAGCTAATCTATTGATCTGGCTTTAATCTGGCTAATTTTACCATCCACCCTCTAGTTAGCACCGATTACAGATGATGATTTTACTAATAATAAAATCAATTGTTCTGCTATTTGCTGAACTTGGCCCTTGTGTCACCCTGTAAGCAGCATAGCTCATGGTGAAATACTATAATCTCTCATGACAGGACCATAATGTGATTGAATTCATTCCCGCCAATGCTAGCCAATTCCCGCCAAGCCCAACAGCAAGCTAAGCAGCCTTGTATAGATTGGAGGTCCATATCTGTCCACAAACTACTGCTCCTAATCAATATTAGTAACACATTGAATTCACTGGATTTGGCTAGACTTAGGGAGCACTGGGGAATTTTGTGTGAAATGTTTCAGCTGTCTACTTTTATAGTCATCATTTGATTTTGTTGTAAATTCACACAAATACAATTTGATCAATTAATTCTGGTTTTTGGTCATGATATAATTACTTGCTTTGGAACACTAAAAGTGACAGAATTTTTTCATATTCATGCATTTATTAATTGGCTCAAATCCTGATTCTGAAACAGTATCTTTTATATTTAAGCATTATATCCTCAGTTTGTTATTAGAGTAGATTTTAAAAACATGAATGCAATTGCTTTACAATATCATTTATACCATGTTTTGCTTTATAAGGCTAAAAATATAGTAACTTTTTTTATTATAAGCTAAATCATTGTAGAGTGCTCTCCATTTATAAGAACCACATCTGATCTGAAGTGGGGCTTGAAATGAAAGGGCTTATATTTTATTCTTAATTTAAAAATGTACTTATTTAATTAATTAAGAAAGTTCAGTTCTTCAAGGATGCAGCAAAGAATATTTAAAATTTTAGTACTGTAATAACATTCTTTATTTGAGAAAATATACATTTTCACAAAATAAAAATAACATCGCTTACATTATCTGAATGTCACAAAACAAACTCCTCTGGCCCCACTCAAGATACAGTGCCAGCCAATGTCCTCAACTAAGTTAAAATATAGAAGTCTCACTCTGTGCTCACTCTGTGCGGTTGTTATTGCTTATTATGTGCAGTTGATTCTCAAACCAGTATTCCTCATAAATGTGCTGTATTTTTATTTAGGATCTACAGATGGTTCTGTGGAATGCATGCTGTGGATACAATGCATCGTAAAGTAAACATGAAATGTAACTCCATTTTGTAAGAGACATTTTGCATACAATAAAGCTTTCCGCATCCATCCAGAAAGTATTGCTAAAAAGTGCATCATATCGATTATGTATACCAAAATAAGAGGCAATCAAAAGGCTGCAGGAACACCAAGACTTCCTGTTCATACTTTTATCAAGTGCATTTTACACCCACCCATTTTTGTCAGGTGCCAAAACAAAATGTTTGAGATGTCATAGACATATTTCATGTATGCAGAAGTGTGCTCAGAACCCCAAATGAATTAATGGCCCCCTTGTATTCAGGTGAGACCCTGTGGAAGTCTAACCCTGAGTTGTTCACAGGACACAGAGAGATGAATACTAACAGACCACTAACAGCCAGGCACACAATGCTGGGAATTCAAATGTCATAAAACATCTCCTTTGATTCTCTAACAAATTAGCAAGAATTCAGGGACCCACCCAACTGCTTTCACAAACAGCTTTAGTTAAATTAGATAAAATTCCATTCTCTGGACATTGTTTTCCTTTTGTTTCAACTGCTCATTTTCAGTTGGGTGTGTGTTGGTCTGAATAACCCTGGTGCATGCATGGACAGGGTTTTCTGGAGCCAGAGGGAACTCTGGTCATAGCCTGTGTTGCCCATCCTCCCTCTGAACCTTGAGGTGGGATTACACTTGTATTTCACTGCCATTAGCCATATTTGCTTGGTATGGATATGGATTCATCCAAAAGTATAACCACATTTCCTTACTTTATTTTGTCATGTAGTCAGCCATGGAAGGATGTCAAAATAAATACAATAAATTCAGATGCATTACATTTTTAAATATTCATGAATAATTATCAACCAATGCAACTATTTGCAGGCTAAAACAAGGCCATTGTCTTTTGAACAAAAAATATTAGATCCTTGTCACATTAGATTATTGGCATTTATCAGATTCTCTAATCTAGAGCAACTTACATTGTTTAAAATTTTTTACACATTACCCATTTATACAGCTGGATATTTACTGAGGCAATTCTAGGTTAAGTACCTTTCCCAAGGGTATGATAGTAGTGCCCCCACAGGCAATTGAACCAGCAACCTTTTAGTTACAAATCCTGCTCCTTGCCACTATGCTACATGGCTGCCACTGATGTGTGCTGTCACATGGCAATTAGTGTGGAAAAACTCCTGGCAGACAATGGAAAGATCAATGCAGAAAGCTACATTTTGCTGTTGGGATTACAAGGTCATGAGAAAATGCAGGTGATAATTTGGTGTTTTGTTTTATTTTGTTTTTACTTTTTGCTCTTTCAAGCATCTGAACAAATAATAAATTGCAAGGGATGTTGTGGGACAAAATCTTTCACCTTTCTTGGATTGTCACTTACGTGCATTGCCGATGGTGATTGTGTTTGTGATTGGTGATTGTGTGGTGATTATGTGTCAATGGTGAGTGCGTAATTCCTTTGCTCCCACCACTCCCAACAAATAATGAAGGCTGACCCCCAGTTTGTGGAACTGTTCCACCATTCAAACTCGGGGGTCTCCAAATTTCTTCGAAAATTCCTTCCTTCCCCCTGCATCCAATGCCTTATTTTATTACTAATAAAGGCAAAGGGGGTGACAAAGGGACAATAATGACAATCACTGCTGTTCTTGTCATAATTAGATGACTATAGATTTTGCCATGTCCAGCCAAACCACCGTCTGGGAGACGGGACTGATACGAGAGTCCCTCTCTAGTTCATCTCTTGCCCTGTAATGTTTAATGTTTGAAATTCCTCCCGAGTGAGAGCACGGGCTCTTGTCAACAGAGGCCTGTTCACAGGCAGTGGGGCTGAGGCCCGCAGAGAAGGCCCTGCATTGTTTGGCTGTGTAGTGTAGGCCGCAGGAATGCAGGCTGAATGTGAGGAGCACACTGCCCGGTGAGAGCCGCCATTGTGCGCCCATCCTGAGGGGGGAGGAAGGCACCGGGGTCCGGTCCTGTAAGTGCTGCTCCCCGGAAGAGTCACATTCATTCACTCACACAGACAGACGCGTCTCGTCAAAGCCCAAACGGGGAACGTCAAACAGGGTGCAGATAGATACAGGAAGGGATATGCATAACTGTGAAGAGGAGTTTTTGTGTGTAAGTTTTTACGGTCAGTTTCAGAGTGCATCTGCAAAAGATTGGTGATCTGGGCTGAATGATCTTACAGGGAACACCATTCAATTCCATTCCTCCTTTTGCTCAATAAGCATGAGAAGAATGGCTGGAATAGGTTAGCTACGTGATGCATTGTCCGTTTGCAGAGCCGCGCTTCCGTGTGCATGCTCAATCAAGCATGAGAAGCAGGAAAGCAGAATTCATTTACAGAAACTGAAAATGCTGTGTGCTTTGCTGCGTGCAAGTCAAAGAACAAATATCAACTTGCAGTATTTCAAAATGGGGATTTTTGAAGTTATATGTGCATATTTATTTCTTCATTCCATGGTTTTAAATGAATATAGTAATTCATGAATATAAGAATTAACAGTGACTTTATATCAAGGTGTTAATGGCTAAGTAGGTGTATTTGATTCACTCTAGTACAAAATATCTAAGAGAATATCTTCCAAAACCTACACAATGCATCTTATTTTATATATGACAATATGATAACCATGCAGGTTATCATATTCTAAAGCAGGGCAAGCACCAAATAAAATTGAGAGAAGTGTGACAGTTTAAAAAGAAGGAATGCCTTCAGACAAGATTCTGTCAAGGCGCAAGATGCTTGATAAGAAAACATCCTATCACAGGTTTACAAAAGAAACAGTCGGAAAAACTCATCAATGCTGCCAAGAGTTTTTTTTGTTTCCACTGTGCAACCTTATATTCTTCCCTGGGTCAGCGGTTTGACGATGCACTCACCTCATTAAAGATCTACCTCCGCTCATTTGATTTTTCTTTCGCAGGTTTTGTTTTGATTTTCAAAGGGCCCGTCTTTGTGAGGGGGCTTAAAGAGACGTGGAAACCCCTGGAGGTAGGACGGGGGAAATGGATTGTCCTTCTCTTCCTTTATCATCTTTTAGTGGGAAAGTATGCAATAAAGAAAATAGAAGTTCAGAGGAATCTGGACTATAAACACTGTTCACAGGCACAAAGACCGAAAGGTCAGAGGGCACACAGCACCAAGCAAAAGCTCTAAGAAATACACAACAATGGCCAGGGCCAACCTGCACCAACGTATTATGGAGGGGGAAAAAAGTCATCTTAAGTTGACAAATGGCTGGCCCCGTTCAAGCCCACTTTAGACTGGTCTTCCCCTTTTTTCTCTCTTCAGGATTGATGAGCCTCTGAATGATCTGCAGTTGAAGTAAACATCAATGACACCTTGAGTGTTAGACCAAAATGCAAGTCTCTGAGAAATATTGACAATGGAAGCAACTGAGTAAGTCGTAAAAGAATTTTTTTTTAAGGCCAGCCTGGTACTGGGTAATATAGTCAATGCACTGAATTGACAATGGGTAAAAAATAAGTAACACAGAACACATTGGAGCTATAGGTTATGTTAAAATTTTTACTTCTGCAAATTTATATGGAATAAAATCACAAAAACTCATTGCAAAAATATTACATTTTATATGCTGAAAACATCAATAACAATACAGCACCAAACAGCAAGGAAAGGTAGCCAATGTGGCATATATACATTACACAGTGGCAATGGAATGCTACTGAACTGTCAAACAAGTCCGGTTGCAGACATGCTGACATTGCGGAACAGTATTCAGAAATTCTTAAACATTGTGATTTCACTGGTTCATCATTTCCTTTGCAAATTAAATATTTTCTAAAGGCAATGCATATCCAGTTCTGTGTCAGTGGGAGTTACTGTTCATGAGAATAAGATGTTAAGCATTTTGGACAAAAAAGTCACATGACCTATGACAATTTTTATGACATGGACACTCATGTGGTCACTTGTATACAGCTGTTAAGCAGAATAACTTTGAAAAGTCACTTCACTAGCTGAACTGTGGAGTGACATATTGTCACTGTTTTTACTTTGGGAACAATTTTTATGGTCCTTCACATATCTGAAGTTTTGTGATTTTTTTTTTCTAAACCATTAAGTTTATAGCCCTTATATCAGGGGTGGGCAATTCCGGTCCTGGAGGGCCAGTGTCCTGCTGGTTTTTGTTTTCATCTCTTAGTTACCTGTTGATTTTCACCTTGAAAACAGGTGTGCTTGCTCTTCAGCCAATCAGAGATTGTATTTAGTTGGTCAACAAGAAAAACAGCAGGACCATGGCCCTCCAGGACTGGAGTTGCCCACCCCTGCCTTATATTATGTATTTCCATCATTTAAATACTGGTAGATTTGCATTATTGTTTGCATTTATACAGGAATTCGATTGCCTTGTAGCAGCCATGTAGTTTGATATAGATTTGCTCACAATTTAGGCAGGAGGGTATGCAAGGCTCATTCGTGTATATTTTCATACAGTTCATGGGAAATTGATATTCAGGTGTTTAACACCACATCGCAATTAGCACCCAGTCCAGCGTGGCTGCTGACCACATACACCTCATTCCAAAAAAAAAGAAAAAAAAGGAAGAAATACACAGGGATTGAATAGCATTTTCTCATTTCTCTTTTCATCACACTTTCACATTAAATTATGAAATAGGGTATTTTGGGGTATTTATTTCTTCTCATGGTGAGGTGGACCTTCACAATTAGAGCACAGGGCAATATGTAATTTTATTTCAGTTGGGTCACAAGAAGATATTGGTCAAAGTACTGAAAACTTTGTACATTTGACTCTACTGCAAAGAGGTTGTGAGTCATTAGAGGTTCAGTCCAATATGGCTGCTACATGCACTGACCTAATTTATTTTGTCAGGACATTTCCCATAGCCCTGTAAGAGAGGTACATTTGCCTCTTTGGGTCGCAAAGGTTATAAGCTCTCCCAACTATTCATAAAGAAACAACACATCAAAAATGGTGAAGTCAGGGTTCTCCTTATAACAATGTAACAATGCATTTGGTTGCACTACACATTTTGACAAGATAAGTCCTGTTCATTAAGCACATTATTATTGATATTATTATTATTATTATTATTATTATTATTATTATTATTATTATTATTATTATTATTATTGTTGTTGTTGTTGTTGTTGTTGTTGTTGTTTTGTTGTTGTTGTTGTTGTTATTCATGGTGGTAGTAGTGGTATGTATATAATAATAACAATATTACATTTACTTTGAATTTGTTTGTTTTTATGTAATGTAATTTGTCTGGCCCCAAGTGCAAATGTGTATATTTTAAAATGCTAAGTTATTGCATGTGCTTGGTCTCTTGCATTAATTCCATGAAACAGAGCCACTCCTGTGATTAAGCTGATAAATGAGGAGGCTGCTCTGCAGATGGAGTCAGACTGAAGAGGATCACCTTCATTCCCACTGGGGGATAATCCTCATAAACGTGTTACCTCAAAAGTCAAAAGAAAACAATGAAAATCAATGGTGCGGGATTATCTCCAGTATTAAGTATTAGGTTTATAATATCATGTCTTAGAACGGGTCATCTCTGCAGCCTTCTTAAACCTGTCAAGGGCAGATGGGACAGTTTGGCTCAAAGTGCTAATGCCTAAGAGGAGAGATTCTGGTCATGAACTTTTCATCCTATTACTGTAGCAATGCACAATGAGATGGACATCAGATTGACAAGGACTGCATTCCCAGCCAATACATCTGACTGGGGGCTGAGCATGCTCACGTCTCTCCCGTGGACTGCACCCCAGACCTGCAGCCAGTTAAACCTATTCATCAAACGTATTAATTAGGTTAACCAACCTATTAACTACACATATGTTACAACAGCCTAATTTGTCGCACTGGCTGGGGTTTATCACCTTGCTCATTGATTCTCTTAACGACAACTCACATTACTGACATTGATCAAGTTTATGCATAGTAATGCATAAAATAAAATGGCACACATTCATGTTATTTTAGCCAGGACCCAACAGACAAGTGATATGACAATTTTGTTTTTATTACAATAGATTGTACATAGTGAGTATAGGAAGGGCATGTTATAGAAAATAGCAACGTTCCTGGAAGAAGTTAATATATTTCCATTCATGTTTTCCCTGGAAATGGTCTCAACACATCCCATGTCATGATAAACACCATATAGCATTGCTTTAGTGAAAGCCCCTAAACAGGAAGCAGAAATCCCTCCCGCAAGGAAGTTCCAGCGATTAATGGCTTCTTCAGAACAAACTGAGGCCTCCTTTTCCAGTCAGCCTGTAGCAATTGTTGTAAAATCTAGCATTAGACTGTCAGAAATCTGGCTGGAGAGAACAGAAGAAGGCAAATCCTATTCCATCCTTTTTCCTGGTTCACCTGAACTCCAGCCAAGCAGAACTCTCCATTGTTTGCGCTCCAACCCCCAATATCTTACAGCTGTGGCATTTTTCTGATATGTGCTTATTTACACATGGGAGCAGGCTGAAATCAGCGGAAATCTGTGCACCACTTAAGCTTTGCCAGAAACTCCAGAAGAACTCGAAAGGAAGCAGGGCTGCATGTGAGAGGTATTCAATGGGATGAACATTTTCAAGAGGAAATCCGACTTGAACATCAGAGAAGCTTTGAATGCTTCATTCGTAGTAGCACAGCGTAGTTTTCTCTTGATTCTTAGGGTATGATTCTTAAGATATGACACCCAGACAAGTTCTGATCTGTGTGCAGGGCTTGGTTCTGAGTTGCTTATGCTCACTGGCAGTCCAGAATGGATGAGGCGATGTACTATATGTAAAAATAGCATGTGCCTACAAACGAGCTGCAGACAGCAGTGGAGGAGCCATGGCTGCTGGCCTGTCCTTTCCCAGGCCTTTCCTGCCTCCCTCGGTTTGTGATGTCATCCTGGCCTGTGCTGCTAAGAGAGGGGTGGAGCACATCGGCAAGCACCCAGAGTGAGTCGGGCCCTGCAACCAGAACACAGCTCCCCCAGAAAACAAGCCCCTCTGATTAGGGGCTCATTTTAGATGAAAAGCAGCATGACCAATCAGTGATGAGTTATAGGCAATGCGGGAGTAAGTCGGGCAGACAGAGGCATTTTTTGCCATCCTGCTGCTATAACTGAAATGTTACTGGGGCCAGAAACTCTTGATGAAAATAGGAGAGTGTTGGTGGGAGGCCTAGGGTTTTCTGCTCCACATATGATTGCACTCAACCCCTTTTTAATTCTACTGCATTTAACAACATGGAGAGAGAATGTGTTTTTGTCACTTCGAAGAGCTGCATGAAGTTCCAAAGGCACTTCTTTCAGGTGATTCTATCTCTTGTTTGTGCAGCCTAGATCAATATGGGGAATAAAATCAATCCTAAAGCCACAGCCAGCAGTGCAGAAAATATTGGTCCTCAGTTTTCCCAAAGACAGTTTCTTGTGGATCACCTCATATCTGATTGCACCACATAGATGAAACTGAAGTGGGGAAGATACAGGTTCTGTTGAAGGATGTGGACAATCAATGCATGTTTGATCACACCTAAAGCTGTCAAATCATGGTGTGGATGGTTCAAGTATCTCCATTCCAGCTGTACCTTTAGGCTCGATTTGTTGTACTGACTCATGGAATCTTATCTGCAGATCTGAATCCAAGTCAATGTGACTTTATCAGCCCTGGCTTTTGCTTATATGGATAATCAGAGGTAGATTTTCCCCTCCCTGTGTGTGGCAGTATAAGGTCATCAATACATTGGCCATAAGTTCACAGAAGTGATTTCCATACATTTGCAGCTCGGTGTGCATCAGGAGTCCTTCCTTGCCCAAACGCACGAAGTGGGTTATGTAATCAGAAAGTGATTGATGCACTAGACGTCTTATACCCCTCTGTTCATCACATCTGCTTGCTTTCAAGAGGCTTTCCTTTAATTTTCCCATGACTCTGAAACAAAATATTCCAAAACTGCAGTATGAACAGGTACCTTGCCTGCTGGGTTCTATGGGAAAAAAACAACTGGAGAGGGACATTAAGGCATGTGCATAGTTGCTGATCCCTGAGGAAGAACCAGCCTGAAGATTTAAATACCATCCTTAAATTGTCCAGATAAGGGTATATTTATTCTCTGAGGTTTCATTGTAAATGATAGAAATCATGTGAGCCAGTAGCTAATGTCTCTGTCATGGCAACATTGACTATATTCAACCAGGGTTATGTTATTATTTGGTAATTTAACAAAAGTCCAAATTATGTGTAACTAACAGAATTACAAAGCAAGGCTTTAACACATATATGAGTACATGTTTAGATAAAACATCAAAGAGGTCTTTGCTGAGGTTCTGCAGCTACAGCTGACCTTGGATTGATTCCAGCAGTGTCAGAGGTCAGCTGTTCCTCATTCTGCCCCTACATGGCAGCTGTTTATACTGCTTGACAGAGGGGTGTTTGTGAATTTACTTTCTGTGCATCTATTCTATTTACTGTTTCCTCAATTGGAGCTTGAGCATCTGAATTAATAAACTAACTTGTTGATAACAAACTATTGTTGATAAATCCACATTTGGCAAGTGTTTGAGGGGTTAGGGGAAGCTGATGTTGAGAGACAAGCCTAAATTCCAATAAGAGACCCGTCAACCATTCTAAACATAACAAACATTTATATAATGCAGCATGATATGGAAGTACAAAGACAACACAAGTAAGATGTACAGAACTGTACAGACAGAGGATATTAGCTACATTATATTAATGACATTAGGTTAACAGTCTTATCACATCTTCACTGGCTAGCATTGCTAATAACCAAGCCCTGTTAAAGCTTGTCAATGATAACAAACAACAAGCAACTAAAAATGCAGGTGTAATCTTCAGTGCAACAAGTCTGCAGATAAAGGCCTAATGATAGAGGAGCTCTCACTGTGGATGCTGATCAGTACCTGCTCTTTACATGCATAGCTGAAGAGACATGAACACATTTCACCAGAGAAAAGTTTTGGGTAAAAAAATACATTTTTAGAATATTTCAAAATTAAATTCTGGCAAATCCATTCTCACTTCTTCAACATCAGGCTCCTGCTGTCAACATTTCTGTGGGTCAGTCTTAAATAAACTCGCTACTGCTAATCATAGCTTTCCACCTGATTCATTTAATTAATTTCTAAAGTAACAACTATTTATTTCCACATAAAAATAAAGGCGGTGGACACAAGATAGATGCATGGAGCCATAGGAAAACTAGCTTGTACATTTGAACCAATTAAATGCATGCTGAACCATTGATAATTAAGCCAGGATTGATGCTGATTGAACAGAATACACTGTCTCCAATTTATTATTGTACAATTCGATAAAAATATGTGTATCCATCATTTATTAAAATGTGACCATTATTGTTATGGTATAAAAACTTTATTTACAATGAGAACAAGAGTGAGAAAAAGAGCCAGCGGAAAAAAACTGAAAAGGTGTATTGTTTTTAAATGTATTTATTAAGCGGGTGTGCCCTGACTTACACGACCATAGTAAATGGGAAATGGCAGACCGTGATTTACATTTGCGGTTGTACATGTCCTGTCATAGCCATCACAGAGTGCTTGTCACAATACAGAATATTTAACGTGTAAGTATATTTAAACATACGTGTATATACACAGTATTCATATCTCATAAATACTTGACAAAATGCTATATTTATCTCATCTTTTTTGCTGAAAATTTCTATTTCAAGCCTGCATGGAGGAATGTAGCCCCTGTGTGGTACATGAAGTCTGTGGGAAAGTATAATTTCATTCCGGATGATCCAGTTTCCAACAGGGTATCCAGGAACAAACTGTGTCATAAAAGCAGGGACCACCTGCAAAATTCATCATTTGAGCAAGATCAAGTCTGCAGTTGACAGAACATGCAGTCAGTAAGGGAGGGCTGCATAACAAGATGTGATGTCAGTTTTGACTGTGTTTTTATTTATGAGGCATGTTCCATTGTATGCAGATTAAAGCACCCCGGCTCTTCATTGTGTAATAAATGTGCCAGCTTAAGCATGGCTTGCTTTTGGCCACATCAAGCCTCAGAGTGCAAAGTGAAAGAAGAGAGCTTTGGCACGTGTGGAGGTAATGTACCCACAGTAAAAGCCCATGCCACTTTGTGATGTAGCTGCCTAGTGTGAACATGACATATGGCTTTAGGAGGCCACATCATTGGTGCTGAAGCTAGCTGTTTAATTCATATGAAAGGCCTTGCACCTGAATGACAGACATTACAGAAAAGATCTTAGTATTTGAATGAAACAGGAGCAAAACACTAGTAATAATAACCACAGCTTCCACACCACACACTCAAGAACTATTACATTTATGACTTATCATTATTTTATTATTATTATATTATTTTTAAATGACTGCTGTATCACCTGTATATTCTATTTCTTTCAATTGACATTTTAAACCTACATGTAAATGTACATGTTTTTACATCTGGATACTTAGCATTTGTTGGCTCCTCTTTTGTAATATGAGTTCTGCCTGCATTCACGTGACCTCCATCAAGGCTGACAGAATTGGCAGAGCTGTAGATGTATTTGCTTGATATATTACATGTACAGCTGCATAGGAATACGAAATACTACTTGTGAAAAGTAATCATTATATTTTAAAGGTTTGCTTTTCTCATAAGAAGGAAGATACTGTCTCTTATGCAGACACCATTTTTAAACTTTTCTCATTCTCTCAAGCCTGAGGTGTTAAGCTGAATGCAATGAAGGTGCAAAAACAAGTCTTACCTGAAAAAAGGACCAAACCTTGCCAAAGTCATGGGAACATACTTGTTCCCTGCTTACTAGGCCTTCATTCCAAGGAATTTTAGAAACAGACATATTTTTATCTCAGGAAATTTAACCTTTCTAATGCCAGACTGCCATACATGATCACCACACAAAGACACCCTCCCCTCCCTACCCCACCCCCACCCACTCATCCATGCTCTTTTCATATTTGGCCTCTTCTGCTTTACCACCTCATACTGGAGAATAGCTTCTTAATGGTTTACACAGTTACTTCTTGATGTTCACAACAATTAGAACCTTTGTGAGAACTGGAGTTCAGGCACAGCCATACACTGATGAGCCAAAACATTATGACCACCTGCCTAATACGCTCTTGGCCCAAAACAGTGCCAACCCGCCGAGGCATGGACTCTACAAGACCCCTGAAGGTGTCCTGTGGTATCTGGCACCAAAACATTAGCAGCAGATCCTTCAAGTCCTGTAAGTTGCGAGGTGTAGCCACCGTGGAACGGACTTGTTGATCCAACACATCCCACAGATGCTCAATTGGATTGAGATCTGGAGAATTTGGAGGCCAGGGCAACACCTTGAACACTTCATCATGTTCCGCAAACCATTCCTGAACAATGTGTGCAGTGTGGCAGGGTGCATTATCCTGCTGAAAGAGGCCACTGCCATCAGGGAATACCATTTCCATGAAGGGGTGTACCTGGTCTGCAATGATGTTTAGGTAGGTGGCACATGTCAAATAAACATTCACATGAATGGCAAAATATTGCTCAGAGCATCACACTGTCAGAAGCGCAGACAGGGAAGACTGGTACGTAATGAGTTTATAAATCCAAAGGGTAATCCAAAAACAGGGTCCAAACAAGTCCAAAACCAGAAAAACACAGCAATCATACCAAAAATCAGATTCTAAAAATCGTAGTCAAGAGAAACAGGCAAGGCAAACAGAACCAGCAGGCAAAAACAGAACAGATGGCAAGTAGCATAACAGAAGACTGAAACGAACTGGCAACGAGACAAGAAACAATAAATAGGGCAATGCTGATGAGGAGATGGGATGCAGGTGCGTGGGCAGGCAGGTGAAGACGCTCAGGTAATCAGGTGGGCAGCGACAGGGCGGAGAGCAGGGCAGGGCTGGAACACAGGGAAAAACAAGAGCACATGGACGGGGAAAACAAAACAACCGGCTTTAGATGCCGCAGTCCTGACACACACTCCCTCCACCGGCTTGTTGTCTTCCCAGAGTACATCCTGGTGCCATCAGTTCCCCAGGTAAACGGGGCACACGTACACGGCCATCCACGTGATCTAAAAGAAAACAGGACTCATCGGACCAGGCCACCTTCTTCCACTGCTCCAAGGCCCAGTTCCGACGCTCGCATGCCCATTGTGGGCGCTTTCGTCGGTGGAAATGGGTCATCATGGGCACTCTGACCGGTTTGCAGCTACGCAGCCCCATAAGCAGCAGGGTGCAATGCACTGTGTGTTGTGACACATTCCTCCCATAACCATCATTAAAATTTTCTGTGACTTGTGCCACAGTAGACCTTCTGTCGGTTCAGACCAGACGGGATAGCCTTCGTTGCCCTCATGCATCAATGAGCCTTGGGCGCCCAACACCCTGTCGCTGGTTTGTGGTTTGTCCCTCCTCAGACCACTGTTGGTAGGTACTCACCACTGCTGACTGGGAGCACCCCACAAGCCTTGCCGTTTCAGAGATGCTCTGACCCAGTTGTCTGGCCATAACAATTTGGCCCTTGTGAAAATCGCTCAGGTCTTTACTCCTGCCCATTTCTCCTGCTTCCAACACGTTGACTATGAGAACTGATTGTTTGCTTACCATCTAATCTACCCAGACCTTGACATATGCGTTTGTTTGGAGATGATCAATGTTATTTGGTTCACCTGTGAGTGGTCATAATGTTTTGGCCCATCGGTGTATAGCTTTTCTTTGTCAAGCACTGGGATGTAGCTTTGTCAGGCTTTGTGTGTTATTATTCAAAATAAACTTAGTACACTGTAATATGCACTTTTGCATGGTAAAAAGGTTATTTTTCCTCTTTTTTTTCCTATTTGACACCACCAAACCTGCCTAAAGGTGCAAAGCATGTACAATTCTTTCCTTAATTTTGCATTCTGCCTTAAGTTACCTTATATTATATGATTATATTATTCCAAGTGGTGTATTTGTTTGCTAGGAAGAGCATTTCAAGTATGGTAACTATGATATATAACTCTAGTAACATGAAATGGTAAGACACTGTAGACACCATATTAGGACAGCAATTTATTTAATTGTGCAAGATCCTCACAACATGGGTGCCAATAGCATAAATGAAAGGAACACTGTCAAACAATGTTAGAATGAAAGACACCAGTAAGGAAAGCACGATTACTTACAGCAAAGGATTGTGGGTAACATACTGTCAAAACCGAATGAAGTGGTAATGGCCCATTTTTTGCAATGGGGGCTTTTATTTAAGTGTTCCTCCTTACTACAGAGCTCTTAAATAAGCCAAGTGAGGCCATTCGCTGGTTGGCTTCTCGCTCATCGGCTCTGAAGCCCTCTCCTGGCCTGTTTTCATTCCTGTTTATTTATTTACTTTGCCTCCAAATGGCAAGTAGAAGGCCAGGGGTGGGGGCGGCTGGGGGGCGGCTGTAAACACTCTGGAAGCCCGCAAGACTGCAGAGGAGGCCGCTTCGCCAGCATTGCACGTCCCTCCCCTTGATGTGGCGAGGGGGGGCCATGCAGAGACCGTCCCTGCTGCTCCCTCTCAGGGAGAGCTTTGAGCGCGCGCCACAGAATAGTTGCGGACATGCTCGGGAGGTGCCCACACTCTTGGCTGGAGATGACACGGCTGCGCTATTACGTTCCCCGCCGTGGCCGGCTTCGCCTTCTTTTCCCACCCACCCAGCCCCCCCCCACCACCCAGCCGACTCCACGGAGGTTGACTGTATCTGTTTTGCATTCTGACTTCCTTCTGAGAGTAATCTCTCAGCAGACGGGCATTAAAAATAAAAGGGAAAATGTGGGCCGAGGGCTTTGATCTCCTCCCAGCCACACTCGGTGTGTACACGGTGGGGCTGCCCGCTCACTGAGCATGCACTCCTCGGATCCTCCTCTTTCATCTGGGGAATTGCCCGAGAGGCTGAGTGTTTATTTTTTCTTGAGGGTGGTAGCCCCACCAGACAATAGATAAGAGGGTCCTTTAAGTGCAGCAGTTTGGGAAGCTGGAAAACAAGCTGAGCAGAGCTTGACATGAGGATGCTTCGGCTTGAATGAGAGAATAGTTTCCCTGCTCCGTTCATCAAGGTACCACTGAATCAAATCCTTTAGTTTAGGATGCAATACCCTCAGCTTATTTTAAGATTTAGCAAATTGGGCATCAGTGGAGCTCAGTGGTTAAGGCACAAGCTCAGGGCCTTGGGTTCGATCCCAGCCATGTCACCAGCTGCTGATGACCAGGAACCCACAGCAGAGGCACAATCTGGCTTTTGTAGGTGGGTAGGTCAGGCAGGGTCCCCTCGTTTCTCAGCAGGCACCTGTGAGTTGATCTGATGAGGTCAGCAGAGAAGCACTTATCCTCCAATGGGTGCTCACTCTGCTGTGGTGCTCTGTGTGACTTGTAGTTTGAAAAATAGCCATCGGCTGTGTGCGAGTGTATCAGAGGACTGCACTCTTCTTGCCCCAGTGCTTCTGCAGGAGTGGAAAGCATGTCACAGTGAGACTAGCCAAGTATACAATTTCCAATTCCAAATTAGGGTTGCATAGAGAGGAAGAAGCATGGACAAGCTGCACTGTCCCATCAACAATAGTCCAATAGATTACAATAAATTCATATGAATTTTTTTCAATTATTTTACTTTGAACACGGACCTATTAAGAACGTCGCGTTAGTTGTCTCACCACTGTCTTTGTTTTACAGAATGTAAGCAGGTTCTTTCATTCATTGGATACCACCCAGTTTGCCTGTAGCAATGATTTTGAAACTGTTGTGAAAGCCTCCTGAAAAGTTACAGACAACTTACATATATTACAAATGTTCCCTCTTAAAAGTATAGAGAAAAAGCATGTGGGGACTTTCACATTTCAGACACTATCTGAAATGAACGTATGTGTTATACATTGTGTGTTATACATTGTATTATGTGAATAGAGTTTGTTATAAGATGTCTTTAAAATACGTAATGATTAATGAGAAGTAAATGAATTAGTCTAGGCAGCCAACTTGGCTCAGGCATAAAAGAATCAATCTGGTGTCCTCCCTCATCTTGGCCACAAATGTCTTTCACAAAACTGCAGTGTCCCAGACAAATATTAGTCAAAGAGGATCAATAAGACTGTGCTGAGGCCCAATTATCCTGATTATCATGTCTGCTGAGAAAAAACATGGCCATGTGCAGATTGTTAGAGGTGACTTTGTTAGGAGATGGATATTTGAAATCAATGACAAATGAACTAAGTAAAACATACATGCAAATGCTATCTGACAACACCGTCCATATATTCTTCACTGGACGAATCACAGCCTTTGGTGTTTAGAGATTTTTTTGTTGTATTTTTTCACAAGGTGTCGATTCTGTGGGATTTTAACATTAAACATATATATGTTGGTTTATAATCTATACATTATGATTATTAACCATTCCTTCACCATTTTTGATAAGTAGCCAAGTGGAGATTTTGATTTCATATGACATCCTGTCTGTGAATGTAATATCCATAATAGTTCCCATTAGACCTTAAGGAAAGTCAGAGCCTCTATCCAAATGTGTTTTTATTCAGAGACTTCAGCTTAATTTTCATTTACATATTGACCACTGTCAAAGGTGACCAAGCAAATTCCTCACAGATGAATCGTGATCAAGATCTGAGACAGAATTGCACATTTCATATGATCTACAGCAGCCCAGCATCTCTGTTGTGTCATGTGATCTACGGCAGCCCAGCATCTCTGTTATGTCACATGATCTACAGCAGCCCAGCATCTCTGTTGTGTCATGTGATCTACGGCAGCCCAGCATCTCTGTTGTGTCATGTGATCTACGGCAGCCCAGCATTTCTATTATGTCATGTGATCTACAGCAGCCCAGCATCTCTGTTATGTCACATGATCTACAGCAGCCCAGCATCTCTGTTGCTGCCTGGTATGGTCCATGCAAGTCACACGACAGCTGATGTCTGCAGTCAGGCTTACACCTTTGCTTGCTACTAAAGACAAACAAGAAGTCCCCATGCGTCTTAAGGGGGGAAATACCAGATATGTCACCTTTTCTCAACTCCACCCAGACAGTCCCAGAAAAAAGCCGTCTGCTTACTAAGCTGTATCCTCATGTCACCTCTTCCGTCCCCTGAGGACAGCCCTGTTCTTTGTGTCACCAGCCCAGACAGGTCAGACCCCAGCATAGCTGCTGTTAATAAAACCTTATGATGATATTTTATGGCTGAATTGTTAAAGGACCATGGACTCACAGATATGTAAGTGCTCAAACCAATGACCCTATACATTCTTTGAAGCAAGGGGAAGATGTGTTTTTGTGGGATACAGTTGGGATGCACAGCTTTATGATGTGCAGCATTTAAAATATTCAAAAGTATAAAAAAGTTCAAAAAGGAAGAAAAATCAATTTCAAACTAGTCGGTGGGATCAATTGTGCTCTCCCTGTCTCTTTTCCCTGCATGAAGCAATCAGAGTGAATTAGTTGAGATGAGTAGCAAGTGTGTTAACAATGAGTCAAAAAGGATTTTTTACAGTTTAGCTGAAACAATGCCAAGCCTCATGTATGCAAATTCTGGCATTCACTCAGTGAAGATGCTCCCCCTGATCACCAGCACTATCTGGAAATGGGTTGAGTTTGTACTCAAACTTTACCCCATTAAGACCCAGTTCAAGGCTTGACTCATCTCACACTATTCATCAAGAAGAGGGAGGGCTTATATGTGTTTGTGAACATACAGACTAAGGCATCAACACAATGCACATTTTGTTTTACATTTAGCATTTTAGACCATTCTTGACACTTCAGAGTTGGCATGCACTTGTAGGACATTCACAGAAGGATAAGTAATGATGTATAACTACATCAATTTATGACAATGCAATGACAAAGTCAGCACCACCACAATGGTAAACAGTACAACACCAGTGACAGTGCAACCATAAAATAATTCAAACCCAGATGGTTCCTCCACATGTGTAAAAATCACACTTTCCATGCATTCATAGCACCTCATCAAAGCTGATCCTTCTAAAACTCATTCCTCAAAACACTGGGTGAAACATTTCCATCAGGGTGCAAGCATGAGGCACATAATCTGAAACTACTTACGGGGGCTCTGTGAGTGAATGAGAGCGAGGGGCTCCCTCCACTGTGCAGACAGGCAGCCAGATAAAAGCACACTTTCCCCATTAAAAAGCCATCAGACTCTGTAGAAATAGCGATCTGTGGGGGGCCGAGTCTCCACATATTCCTGTTCCCAGACTTGATATCATAAGATTGATCACTCTGGCCAAAAATAACAGATCGGTTCCTATGGAGATGTGAGCACTGTTAAACATTGTTCAAAATCTAGATTTTTTTTTCCTGTATTTTGAAAGTGATTATTATTGTTGCCACTCCTATGATGTCATCTGTGTTTTAACTCATTACAGGTCTCATTGAGGTTGGTTTGGAAAGGTTCTCATGGAGACGGAGAGACAGACATTTAAGAAAGTGTCAAAAAAAACAAAAATGGGCTTGTACTTGAGTGAGCTTGCGTGTATGTATGTGTGTGTGTGTATGTGCGTGTGTGTGTTGTGTGTGTGTGTTTGTGGGCATGTGTGTGTTTGTGTGTGTGTAAAGCATAGGGGGGCCAGAGAGAGTTTATATAGTGAGGTGGGAGAGGGTGATCAATCCCACACATCTAAATAGAAAGGGTTGCCAGGTCCCCCACCTCTCCCCCTTCCATCAGCCAGGTGGAATCATAGCTCATGGTAGCCATGTTCACAGGTCCCCAGGGAAAGGACAGGGAGGCCCTGTTACTACTATTAGACCTGTATGCATCTAGAGGGGGCCAGGTCTGCACTGTGTGTGGCATCTATCTAGTGGCAATTTCTCCAGCTTCTGGCAAGGCATGCTCTCAAACTTCATTGAGGGACAGCACAGAAAGCAGGGGTCCAGCTAATTGGCAGGGTAGTACAAAATGCAAGGCTTCACCTTTCAGGCCCTTGGCGCAATTCAGCCAAGGGAACACAAAGAGGTTTTCAAACAATTTTGCTTATGTATGTACAGAGGTCAGGGGGAAACAGAACCAGGCCTTAGCCGCGGGCACTTAAACATTAGTCCACTCAATTACAGTTACCGGTGGACTGGTCCTGCTTTGCTGCCCATAACTTCGTAATTGAAAGCATGAGTTTTTGGGTCTACTGCTCTGGGAGGGTGTTTTGATAAGTCACAGGAAATGGCTTTTGGGGGAGGGGTAGTTGAACCTTTTCTTCTACAATGGGGTTTGCATGGACTACAGAATCCTATTCACCCCGAGGAGAGAGCATAACACAGAGCCCACAGAGAAGTTATCTATTTCTGAGCACAAACTAGTTACACCTGTATCCAGCGGGGTTGAGGTGATACTGCAAGTTTCACTACCCTGTTCTGACTTTTACCAGGAGAGTTTTGAACCACCTCAGATCTATTGTCAATGTGTCCATGACAGGATGTTTTATCCAATTAAAAGTTTAAATTCTACTGGGTGGGCTCCCTTTACAGCCAAATCCAGGGGCTTAATGCCACAGCAGGCCTATGGGCCACTGTCACAGTGTGAATGACCTCAGATTGTGTGGGGGAAAAAATCTGTAAAAATGGCCAAGAACTAAGGTGAGAATACAAGCAGAGGAAAGCGTGTAGGTTTTGACTGTACAGCACAATCAAGATAGTAACGTGAAAGTTTGTGCTGGATTATTAACCAGTAAATTAATTTCAGTTTCCATCAGCACACAGTCAAGTCACATATGGCTGCAAACTTTGGTGTGTTTTGAAGTTCGAACAATGAAGTTCAAGTGGTCAAACATATGCCAGCTTAGTCAGTCAGTGCACGTGTGCAATGAATTAAGTGGACAAAATTTTGTTCTAATATAAAACACTACATTAAAAAGCTCTCTCAGAAAAACCTTTAAATGGTTGGATTCAGAAGCGACCAAAAGTGGTCCAAGCAAAATTTAGAGGCCAAAAAATAGGAGCTGTACAGGTCTGTAAATTAAAATGATATTTGTCTTCTTGTTGGGTGTGTCAAGGCAGTATACCATATTGTTCATTTTGCCAGCTTAAATGTACCGTCTGTGGATGATGATGTCCTGGGAAGGCATGTATAGTCATATTTTCCTGGAGGCTTGCTGCTGGTGAGGAGAATCAAACCATATACAGGCACACTTCTCTTTCATTCATTAATTATAACAAACATGTCCATGGGGCGGGAAGTTATTGCAGGCACTTTTTTTAAGAGAGGGTGTCTTTGCTTGTGGTGGAAATGAATAGGCTGATACGCACCCTCTGGATCATACCGTGGGCAGTTCCGAAGGGCACAAACATTTGTCACCCTCTGATATGCCAGACAAGTCCTCTGAAGCAGCTTCATAGATAAGCCATATCAATGTCACACTCACAGCACGTGTCTTTCAAAAATACAAGAGTCATTGTGGCTTCAAAAGCTCCAAAGCAACAACTCATCACTAAAGCATATATGTGTTTTACGTTGCTCCTTGCAGTTCTGTGAAAGTACAAATGAAGGGCACATCCCAAGGGCAGAGGATTCCCAGTAGCATGTCTTAGTCTATATGCCTGCCTACACGAGAATGTTACTCCTCTCTCAAGTGAGTAAGAGGGGAATGAGTAGCTGATGTCAGACTCACTGTCAGTATTTACACAATCACACTAAGAGCCCTCATAATAGTTCATATGTTGTTGTTCTTCTGTTTTTTTTTTTTTTTTTTCGAAAATTTAAGCTGTTTACGTCTTTACACAGATGTTCTTATTTTGTAAAATTCTGCTTGAACATCACTCCTCCCTGCCTGCAGTTCCCAGCATGCATTTGCCAGGTAGTTTACACTTTTTCTCTCAATTCAAATGTAAAATGTATCCTGGAGTTTGAATGAGACTTTGATTATCATGACATTAGTTACAGACCCACAAAGCGCTTTCAAATTAGCATGCTTTATTGCTTGATAAGAACAATAATGTTTCTTTAGAGCAGATAAAGATGAGGAACCACATGCATGTATATAATTGTTTCTGAATTATATTTTTAGGTTCTTCATAGCTAACATGCACTTTATTCAATGTATTGGCAACATATTTCATATTCAACTGAGAAGCTTGGCTACTGTGTGTATATACGTAAATATTTTACTGTATTGTATATATTTGTAATATATTGTATATATTTTGTTATACTCTATATTATAAGCACACTCTGCTTATGAGAAATTACATCCATCCACAACAATTTTATTCTTTTAACTGGTTGATTCTTCAAAGTGTAGTTTCTAAATGGGAAAAGTTGTCATTGATGTTTCACTCAACGTTTTCCTCTTATTTAACCAAAGCATGTCTTTAGCAAAATGCTTCAGACATGGAATAAAATTTATAAGAATGTGCAGCACCTTTATGAAATCCTTTACAAAATTGAATTTAAAAGCCATGTACATTCAGCAATAATGTCCTGTCCAATATGTTACAATGCCGTCCCAAATATAAATGACACAAGAAATGTGTGTCGTGTGTATACAATGTTCCTAATTTTCAGTTTCTGAAGGCAGGGTGCTGAATATAAGGGAATGTTTCTTACATGAGTCATCAGAAAGGTTAGAATGGTGGTTGATATTTCTGTCCTTTAGTCATGCAAACTGCTGTGTTTATTGGACAGACAGAGATGTTTTTCTCCGCCCACGTCATACCTCAGTCAGACCACGTGCAATGGGCCTACCACTTTCTGGAACTTAATCAGAATCATTTTCAGATATTCTAGGCAAGGAGTATAAAGAGGAAAATGCTGTAGCATAATACCTAGGTGACTGATACCTCTTCTTCTTCCCTTGACCTTCACATATATGTCTTTCAGTTTCATAAGTAAATTTTGTATTTCATGCTTGCCACTGAAATGTGACATACCTTACTGCATCCTGCTGCTGGGGGAGCAGGAGGTAGAGGTAGCAGGAAGCTCTCTGCAGCTTCATTTCATGGCTGGGAATATGCTTACTTTTGGCCATAGACCTCAGTAAAACAATACAAATATTGTTCACGGAACTTCAGTGGCAACGTTTACTGTCCACGTGCCATGGGATATGACAATTTGTCATCTGACCAACAGCTAGCATGCATCTGCGATTCAACCTTTCCTCAGCCTATGAAAATCCCAGAGGGTCTGTGCTGAAGAATAGAGAGTCCTCATTGGCGTAAATCTGTCAGTGTTCCCGGACAGCTGGGACAGGGAGTCATTACAATCGGATGTGTTGCCGTTAGGGTTCACAGGAAGGTTTGAGGCGGCTTCCTCTGACGGACCCATAAAGGCCGCCTTGTTTACCTCCTGTTATATATTTAGTTGCTGTTGCTACTGTGTGCCTCCCCACCTGTCTGAGCTCATGCCAGAATATGTTTATGAATACCAGTGTGTTTGACATTCACGATCATTCTTGTCAGTCAGCCTCGATCGGTGCCTGCATGCTGAGCATTGCATGTGGGAGTGAAGTGAAATATCCCCAGGGTTCTTCGCACGCCACAGAACCTGCTAAGGTATTTTATCTGGCTCTCAAATATTTAAACATTTGCTCTTTCTGTTTTAATTGCAAATGTTTATTCACATTTGCTTTGGAGTGCACCGCTGTACCACAGTCATACATTCTGCGGTCAGCACAGATCATTTTGAACTATAATAAAAACGTAACTTGGATTTGACTCCAGCTGCATGCTTGGACAAGAAAGGACCATTTCCACACATAATTTTCATTGTTGCCATTATTTCAGCTTGATGTCTCGATCATGGGAACAGCGTGCTTCTTGCCTGCAGTGTGTTACAGCTGTTGTGAAAGAAGCAGAAGAAAGCTGAATTGTAACGAGTCACCAGCTGGTTCAAACAGCATTCCTTGTTGCCCCGCTTGTAATGTGTCTGATCATTACCGCCTGAAATCCTGTCAGTCCGAGGGGGAGAGTCTTGGGTCCTGGTTGCCCGTGATTGCTTTAGCTGCTGTGCATACTGGAGCTGTCAGAGCTGTAAATATCTGCCAGGATGGCCTATAAAACAACCCAGGGCCTGCTTTTATGTGTGGAGTCTCATGCAGGTCGAGCCGGGCCACATAAGCTGGAGGAACATAGGTGATTTCATGCACGCTCTCTTTCTCAGGATCTTTGCCCCTCGACACCAAATGCACAAGAAAAAAAAAATGCCGGGAACCAAAATCATGGGTGTCCAAGATAAAAGGGAGGCAGGGGTCATTGTTTGCCCTCCCTCTCTCTCCCCATTCTGTTCACCCTGACCTGGACTAAGAGGCCATGGGTCTGGCCATAAATGCAGGTTTTAAGGAAGCAAAACGCAGAGGCCAATTATCGGGCGACTTGCAAATGCATATGGATGGTTTTGAGGAGCAGGCTGGAGAGCATAGGAATGCGGTAACCAGTGGCAGTGCGACATTTGCAGATTTAGTCGGAAGATTGAGCTGCATTGTAAGCGCTATCCTCTACATGTGCTCTTTCTTTAGATGCGCAAGAGCTGAGTAGCCTCTGTGTCCCTGAAGGTGTGAATGTAAATAGAAGACTGTTGCATTGGCCATTCCTATACTGATGGCCTTCTGACCTGTTTCCAGAAAACAAAGATCACATTATGCATGGAAGTAAAATACATGTGAAAATACTGGTTAGCATTTAAGCCTTCAATGGTGAGCTTAAAATCGAAAACATTCCATTGTTTGTATCTTTTTGTCTGTATTTAACTATGCCCAATTCCTAAAACACTTAATTGTGAAGCAACTAAAATATGACATTGTTGTGACTGGTATATTGAAAGAACTGGTATATTGAAAAATATATGCACACTTGCCATTACATGTTTGCTGCTTTATTAATTTGTTCATTTTAATATTTATTTCAATATTCATGATTTGTTTATATTCCAGTTTCCTTCTTTTTTCAGATTTTTTCAGATTCTAAAATTTTGACATGAATCACTAAATTCCAAAGTAAAATCACAACGGAACTTAGATAATTTATCATAGCTTTATATATTGCTCTGTGTGTCTGAGAGAGCATGAGTTGAATTGTTAATAAAACAGGCAGATATATAGGAGACCCGAGAGATGGTTGACTCACTTACACCTTGTTCACACTCTCCAGTTAAGTACTGAACAGTCCATTAAAAAAAACAGAAGCCAGGCATAGGTGTGAAAGCAAGAAAGATTAGCATGTGGCTCATCCCACTCCTTTCCCACAAGAGGTGCAGGTCACCTCTTGTGTCTCTTACTTGCTTCTGGAAAGGAATGAAGGTATTTATCTGGACAGAAGTGGTGATTCCTTTGCTAGTCACCTCAGGAACTTTTTCACTTTGTACCAAATGGTACATGTCACACATGACAGAATGACTGCCACATGATTGAACTGTTCTTTTGTGCCACATTAATCCTGTCACTATTATTGTTTATAAAAATGCTGGATTTCAGCTGCTTGAGAGCCAGCTATCAACTTGTTAGACCAAGGTTAACTGAATAAATGAGGAAAGGACAGTATGAAGTATGGAGCTATACTGTATTCAGCCGGTGATTTTTTCTTTGCAAGGATTTTTTGGACAAGCTTGCTGGCCAGCTAAACTTGACAACAGGCAGCTAGACCTTCAGGGCTCATTACAAACAATCTAATATTTCTTCTTCTTATGGGTCAAACCAGTACATAATTCATTTTTGAAACAGAAAAGCACATTATCAGTCAAATGGCTAACTGATGTTATTGACAATGTACATAAATCAATAGTGAGTCTTTGCGCTAGTCTTAGCTACACAAAAAAGATTGTTGAATAACCTTTCCATTGCAACAGAGACATGTTGCTGCCTGACAAACCTTGGAATCTGCCAACATCAAATGATGACAGTTTTTTTTTTTTCTTTCACAAATGTTAGTTCACAGCAAGTACAAATATTCATAGAATCTGGACAGTCACACAACGGACACAGATATTGAAATGAGCCCATTCATGTCTGAACAATTTGTAAATCTCTGCAGTATCTGCTACAAAATGATGCTAAATTTCACATTTCATGTTTGCCCTCTAAAAAGGGCTTGATATATGGGTTGAGGATCAATTTCAGAAGCAGCTGAGAACATGTGTAAATCTACACTCTTTTAGTAGGATTTTGGAGCAACTGCCCGCTTGTAGCTTCCAAAGAGCATCAGACCAATGCCAAAGTCTTATGACAAGACTTCAATTACTGGGAGTGTTACAACTGTGACATTCTAGATTATTGGATGTTTACACTATATCCCCAAGAGTAGTAAAAATCACTACAGTTCCTTGCGTATAGGAACAACATGAATCCCGGATGGTTTTCCACTATCCATTTGTAGTGCCTACCAGATTAACCCGCGAGTATCACTGGTGCTGGCATACTCACCAGCAAGCTGTGGATGGAGTGTGCAAGCTCCATAATTGCTCTCCATTGGCATCTCCCTTCTCATGAAAGGGGAAAGGATACATGCCTCCTCCACTGATCACAGTCAACAACCACAGGCAGACAGAAGTAATACTCAGTTTTTGTTTTACCAGGACAACAGCAGCCGTAGACTCTGTATGAAGTCTGTGTTGCCGTCTAGATGTCAGAAGGTGCTAGCCTGCAGAGTGATAGGAAACACAATGGAAAATCAGTCCTGCTGTACGGGAAGAGCTAACCTTGGCTCTAGTTCAGGCCAGCCAGCCTCCAGCACCCCATTGGAACAACAGATATTACAGTGCAGGACAACCATGTTGCAATGGGAGAACTAATGGCACTGGAATGTGCCGTAGGATCACTTTGAACTCTGATGCATTGTAAGCTGCTTGGAGAAGGTTTGTTCGAATTTCAATGAAAGGTCACATTCCCTGGCCCTTGGCTGAAATTATTAATATTTATAAGGATTTGATGTCTGCAGAACATCCTCTCATCCTCCTATTCTCCTCCTTAAACCACACACCCTGCAGCACAGAGAAGAAAACGCTCCAATCCCAAGATCCAATCTCAACCTTTTAAAGGATAAAAATATTGTTTTCATGAAAATGTTAAACTTTGAAGACAATTTATAGGTTAAAATGGTATTATGGTCCATTGCTACAGGAGAGGCCAACACTAAACATGTACATGTCCTCAGGATCATGACATTGTAAATGGCAACTTTAAAAAAGTGAGTTGTTGACTCATTATTATATGTGCAAAATTCAAGGGATAAGCCACACCTACGAAGCCAAAACATGTCCCTTTGATGTTGAGGGTGTTGCCCAAGATTTTGAATATCATTCATCTGATTCATGGGCTTGTTTAAGAGCCCAATCCATGTCCTGGAATGTCCAATCAAAATTTATCATGCCATTTGCCACTGGTATACTGCATTATTATGTTGGGTGGTGTCCTGGGACATTTACATGAATGTGGCCAATCCCAAGCCAAACAAAAGAGGTCACCATGTAGCACAGCCAGATGATTCTATTTCAGTCTCCTTGTATGTGCTCACACACTTTCAGGCTGAAATAATTTTTTTATCATGGATCCATTCCCTACATATGCAAAACAAAATATCAATGAATAGTTGCTGCTCTAGAATTGGTTTACAATAAAATGGGTAATTCAATCTTATGCGTATGGGCAAGACTGGGGAAATCTGGGGAAATTTCACCGACAATGAGAGATGATGGTTAAGAGCCAAACTCCAGTGTCAGAAAAGTTAATTATGCATTAACTGATCATCTCACAGTGTGCAGACCATGAATATCTTGTGTTCTGTACATTCCCAATTCAGCAGGCTCAGACTTGAACTCCAAGCACAAAGGATGAGGTGTGGTATTTTTTTATTCTCCCAGTCATAAACAGAAAAGCACATTTTTAAGGGAATCCTCAGAACACTATGTCAGAATCATGCAGTGTCACATGAAGTTAGATATTGCCTTCTTATTTTCAGCAAGGTATTGCCATATCAGCACTTACTGTAAGCAGTATTTAGCTGTATTTTCTAACTATTTTCTTAAACTTGAGAGACATGCCGTTGTGGTTGACAGCAAAAAGCAATGCCATTTTTGCAAAAAAAAAAACTTGTTTTTGTTTGACTGTTTATTTGTTTTGTGAAAGAAATGTCATTTTGGTATGTTTACTATTCAGCAAAGTAGTTTGCAATTTCATTGGGGTTTTAAACATGATAATTGCAGTATGGAGGTTTCTCCAAGAATAATATCTGTCTGGGGTGCCCTAGGAGGACAGAGTACTTTTGACCATCCTGGCAAAAGCATTGCTCTGGACTGTAATATCCTTTCTGAAAAAAAGATCAATTTATGGCTTTAAGCAAAAATAGTATTCATTATTTTAAAGTGTGTAATGTCTTCTTTTTCAACCACAGAACTCGGGCAGTGATACTGTAAACATGAGTCATGCACTATAAACATAAACAAACAGAACATGTGTATCAAACCATATTACCTATTTAACAATGCTGATAATTACCTCTATGCAATAAAGCAAAAGTTAAAGCATAAGAATATTCTTGGTGTAAATCTTTCATGGTATGGCTGGCAGTAAATTTCCATGCATTCAGTCTGAAAACAAGTTCAGCAAACAATAAGAGCATGCTCAGTGGTGCCTAGGCAAAATCATGCAAAATTATGCAAATACAAAACCCAGAATGAGTCATTCAGGAAATATATTATTGTGAGGGGGAAAAAAGTCACATGGGCACACATTTATTATGACCAAGGCACTATTAATATAGTGTGTTTCTCAATCAAAAAATGTTGAAATCTATCCCAGTGCTGAACTCTAATGAAAATAGCTTGGGTTTGATTTGAACTTTATAGTTTTGTGTCAGTGCATGAGACAGTCCTAAGGACAATGAGTATGGGCATCAGTCACAATTGTTATGGTCAGTAGATAGGGGCATCCCAGGCTTTGTTATGAGAAAATAAAATCCACAGACATTACCAGACATTCATGAAAGGTCATTTGAAGAGATATTTACTGGGTGTGTTTCCCTGGGGATCGTTTACATTTACATTTACATTTATTCATTTAGCAGACGCTTTTATCCAAAGCGACGTACAAAAGTGCAAATAGTGGGCAAACAACAGGCAGATAGTGCTGAAGCTGAGCACAAGGTCAGTGTAGCGAGACAGAACTAATCTGATCTGAGGTTACATATATCAAATACAGTCACTGGGGCAATTAATATTTTTCCTTTGTTCATATCTCATCTTAGAAAAGAATGAAAGTATTCAACGGATTAATAGTGCAGCTATTTATGGCATGACTGCTTTTATAAAGTGACTGACTGTATCGAGAACCTTTGGAGTGCTGACAAGAGTGGTTGGTTATTTGCTGGTGTAATGAGTAGGCCTTTGCTGGGAGGAGGCTTGCTGTGACTCAATCTACCAATTAATCAAAGAAAACATGGCCTTAATGTTGAGTACCAATCCAAGTGAATCAGTAGTGTGTAAGTGAGGGAGCCCCTACTTTGTGCGACAATTTAACTGTATTACTTAAGTGTGCACTTACTGATGGAGGGGAAGGGTGGGTTAAGAATGGCTACATTTGGGACAGGCTCCATTGTCATCATTCCAAAACCTTCATATGATGGAATAAAAGGGATTCAGCAGACACCATGGAAACAACAGAAGTGGTAGCATCTACATGAGGAGGCCTACATGTCAGAATTGAAATGCTTCGGTGTTAGATGCCCGACTGATATCATAAGCCACATTGTATTTTTATTGTTTCATTTTACTAGTCTTGGCCATCTAGCCATGCACTTTGTGCACTGACACTACTCCAACAGAGCAGGCAGGAATACTAGAGGAACTTTGGGATATCTGACAGAAGGAATCACGGGATACCAGATGGAAGGAGGGAATCCTGAATATAAGGATATGAATCCTGGATGCAGACCAATATGAAGATGACATACATGTACAATTGGTTGGAGGGTGGATTGGATAAAATGAAAGAATCTCATTCTGGACTGTGACTCTTTCAAATTAGTGACTCAGCCATTTCTGGTGTCATTTTGAGAGGAGGTGTTGAAGGCTAGTATCTCAAACCTTCCATTTTTTTGGTTTCATGAATTTAATTTCTAATTGGATATGTGTGACAAGGGGGATTCATTCTGAGGCAGTGGGTGACTTTTGTCATAATCACCCATGCAAGGGAGTTATACTGCTGGAGAAAAGAAAGCCACAAGACTATACATGCACACTTGATAACCTGAGACAACTTCATGTTGTTTGAAGAGGATGATGCAAATTCAGTCAGGAGAGGAGGAGAGGTGATAACGACAGAGTTTCAGACAACAGTCCCCCAACAGCAAGTGTATCCTGGGATGTCAGCCAGTTTTGTATGGGACAAGATAAGAAAGAAAGATAAGAAAGCGCTAAGAGGACATTCACAGGCAAATTAGACCAAGTCTTAAGAAGCTTTATAAATAAGTGCAACCTCTCTTTCAAGCTGAGACACCCCACCATCAATGCATAGATTTACTGTCAGCTGTCAATAGGAGCAAATTGAGGCCTTGTCTCAGAAGACAAGTTTTGTCTGCAGACAACAGCTTGCAAAATTTACTTTTGTTTCTTTAATTCACCTCTATATAAAATATCTTGCACTTAGATCACAGTATTTCTGGATAAGAAATGATTGCATGAAGTGTGTAAATATTGACTGAATGTTTGTGCCAGCTGTATAATCAATGTAAAACCCTGCTGGTAAATTTGAAAAAGTACTAGACCTCATAAATTAATTGAAGTCAGGATGTACAGCTTGGGTCAACCCAAGTTTTCAAATGCGGCTTTAATTTATTTTCTGCCCCACTGTATTAAAATTGACTAGAATTTGTACATGAAATGTTCAGATTCCAAGCCTGGATATTAAACACTTCACAAGGCCACCTAGAGCCATAAGAGCCAGCAATGATTACAATTACAACCTCCGGGTAGGTGGTGTTTTGGTCTCGGTGTCCAAAAAATAAGATTGATGACTACATAATTCTGGTTTAATTGCCTCCGAATGCTCTAATTTCCCATCAAAACTTTTCTCTTCTGACAACATAAACAACATTCCTGAAAAAGAGAGAACAGTGGCAACCCTGGCAAGGAGAAAAGAGGGAACTTATCAATCAAGGGAACCACACAGCCCTATTCATCACATGTTCCAATGGGGTTTTTTCTTCTTTTTTTGTCAAATCGAATCATTTTTATTTTGGGTTCAGGCGCGGTCTCCACCATCGCTCTGACCCCACTGCGAGACCCCGGAGTAAATTTTCAGACCAGTGGGGCCGTGGTAGGCCTCTCCATGGAGGAAACTTTGCGTTCTTTCCGCTCCACTTGGCCTTCACGTGTCTAAAGCATTTAATGTTGCGGCTCCATAGCCGGAGTGGCGTGAACGGTGCTCTCCCCGAGGCCCCCATTGTCTGCAGCTTTCCTCTCGTTAGCACCCTTGGCCTTTCATTGTCTTACTCACCCAATGTCAGGTCAGGCCGGGCGTAGGCCTCCGCTCCATGGAGGACCCCCTCCTTTCCCATTTGTGGATCACTAAACAGGACAACTGCTCTATCCATCTTTTCAGGGGCTATTGTGGAGCCACCCTGGGTTGAGAGAGGGTTTCTTTCAGTGGGAAACCCTTTCTCATTTTTTTGTCTCCCTTTTTTTTCAGAGGGTTAAAGAAAAAGCTGCCCAGACTACGTGTCTCTTTTGGAAGCCCTTCTCCCCTTTTAAACACTGACTTGATATCCAGGATATGAAGAGGATTCGGGACATCAAAGCCACAGATTGACTGAGTGCAGTTTCCCTGGGACGAAGCAGAGGGGTGCAGTGGGGGTTGCCAGGGTGGGGGGTAACACTGTATTGCTATATAGCCTGCTCATCCCTAAATGCCAAAAGTAACTTTTTCTACAACCAAGCTGTGACTTTCATAAGTGTACTGCAGTGAAATAGTAGCCTATGTATCCTACTCCTCTTTGTTGTCTTTGCAACCAAGGCCTCTTTTCTCTCCAAATAGCACAGTGAGGTCATTAGTCTCATTAGGCCATTTCTCAGACGCCTAGAAGAATGACAGTTTTATCAGAATACAGTCTGGAAATGTAGTGACACTGACAAAATGTGATCAATTTAATTTTTCATGTTTAGGGTAATAAATTGGTAGCAATGATTAAAGTGTACAAAAATGACTAGTAAAACCATTTTATAGGGGTTGTCATTTGAAAATTACAGTGGCAGGGTCTTAAAAATAACCAGGTAGCATCTGTTTGATGGGACCTCAACATTACATGCTCTTTGTGTATAGAAAGTCAGCATCTGAAATATTGGATTTTAGTAAAGTGTTTGGTTGATGGTTCTGAACACAAACCCAGGTGGATGACTCTTGTTGGGGAATTTGCTAGCTGCTGGGCCTAAGCAAACACTAAGTTTCCCTGAGTTTATGTTTGTGAGAAAATAATTTTCAGTGCCCTATAAGTGGACAACGTTCACAAACTGCCTCACCGACATCCACAACATAGAGAAACACATTGCAAAACTGGATCACTGACATTCAACTTAGCTGCAATTTACAGAATATCCCCTCCCCACCCCACAGTTTATCTTAGGAGAAAGGCGTCCTCCTCATACTTCATAACATTTAATATATTTCAATACAGTAGAGAAGGTGAAGGATGAAGAGTGAGAGGTTTAGTCCATGGCTTCAGATGAGCAAGGGAAATTAAAAGGGATTAAAAAACTTAAACTGTAAATCACTGCATGTGCAGCATTGACCTAGTTATAACTTCAGTCACATCATTTAATCTTCACCTTGACATGAGAATACCACAACCATCTCTTATCTTCCAACCTCTACCAGCTGTGACAGGTTCTTAAGTAGGTGTATAAGAATTCTCATGCAGAGTAGTTGGTCTTTAGAAATGAGTCAGACACACAAGGCCTTTTAGCTGTGCCCAGCGGACAGGGCTGCTCCTTCTTCCCATGTTTGCATGACATTAAACAGCAGCTTTCTCAGAACAATCTTCTTTCACACAGCTTGTCCAATTTTCTGTTTATGCATACCCAAACTATCCTTAAGAAAGCACATTTAAGAACACATAGATACCTCCGAGGGAAGTGCTGGGTAATGTTCTGTGTTGTTTTAATTTGATCCTCACACACTCAGTTGACTAAGTGCTTTTTGAAGGTTGGTTCATGTGCTGGGACAACAAAAGCAATTCTGTTGATACCACTGGCCTTGTGGCCATTAAGGCTTATTTTTGATATATTGACTCATTATTTGACTGTTTAGTCATTGACATAACTGGTCATAACTACTTATGCTATCTAGGTCTAAGGTACTTGTGCTATCTGCAATGACAGAGTCTTTGCAATCTGCATGCTGGTAATTAGACAGGACAACACACACATGACAGTCATAAAACCACAATTGACAGAAGATATTTATTCATACAAATGTCACTGGAAGGCACTTTTCAATCCTATTTCATGAATCACTTCCCAAGCAGATACAAATTAGATACCTGCCTACTTTGGCCTTCCTTTGAAGCAAGTTCCAACAGAGCAAGCAGGGATCATCTTAAATTCCTTCTGTTCTTGTCTATTTAAAAAGAACATATGCATCTATTTAAAAGAAACAGTGGTCCATGTTTTGGCGAAAAGAAAAATGAAAATATTTTCAGAATGAAATCGCACAGTCAAACACACATAGGTCTCTATTAGGCATAGAGTGAGACTTGAGCAGTGGGGTACAGACAAACACTTCCTGCTATGCTTCATACTGCCTCTCGATGAATGGGAAAAGCAACTTTTCTGCAGTCATTATAATTCAGATTGAGGAAGTCTCCATTTCAGATGTGGATTATAAACAGTGCTGATGAAGGTGAGGCTCAGGAACCCAGCGCTTGTCTACACTGTCCTCTGAGAACAGGGAGACCTCAGCGGCCCTGTGTGACCACCTCTTACACCAGGCAATCTGACTGCACCCTGGGAATTATGTGCTAACAGGATGGGTGACAGGGAGGTTTCCCAGGGAGCCTTGTCAGTAAGGGACATTTGTGCGATAAGAGCATATTGAAGCGCTTCACATCAGGTCCTGCAGCAGCTAGCAGATACTGCATGCAGAAAAAGTCACGAGTGACCCTCTCCGGGATATTCACACAGATTCCTAGCCCCTGATGCGCCTGGGAAGGGCTGCGGATTGGGCTCAGAGAAGCAGGAAGCAGGAAAGACTGGACAATTATTGTGGTGTTCTCTCATCGACATTTAAGAAGATGCCACCGCTTTTTCAGACTCCCGCCTCCCACACACACACAAGCACACACAGGCACAATGATACAATCTGCCAGCCCCGTTGCTCTGTTCAAAGCTCTCACACTATGAAATATTTGAAGAAGCCATTCACAGTGACCTTATGGAATACACAGCATGCATAGATATGCCAGGCATGTAGGCCCTCCATGCCCCTTGACCAGAATTAAAAATGCTCTCATGCATATCTATTTAGGTATCAACAATTACTATCATTATCATTTACTCATTTGTTTGTTTGATCCCTTTTTCATGTGTTAGACACCACGGCCCAAACCTTCATCACAGAGCATTAAGAAATAGGAGCAGACACATTTCCATATTAAACCAGGCAGCAGAACTGTTGCTGTAATGAAACAAAAATGCATTATGAAATAGTGAAAGAAAGCTATGTTCTCTATGCAATTTGCTGTCACAGTGACACATGTTACTGCACAGGTATGAGCAGGTCTTAGCCCATTCATGCATCTGTGCAGATCTCGGACACTTCCGACAAGGGCTGTGTGGTAATCTGGTCATAATTGCAGGGAAGCCACGCAAGGGTTTGTTCTCTTTACCAAACCCACAATCGCCACCCCTTTAGCAAGTCAAAATAAGGGGCTAATTATAATTCCAGAAATCTCCTTGGAAATGGGGGGGGGGCCCCAAGGGGAAGATTACATGGGCGACTTTGTGTCTGTCACCGGCACATCTCCTAAAACCTGAAGCGTGAAAGATCCTACAAACCCCTAGTCAGTCAGCCTCAAACCCCTGATCCAGCACATCTATCTCTGGAGATTACCCTGTGTATACAGGCACTAATCTGGGCTCTCCAACTTAAAAGGAGTTGGTTTTTCCATGGGTGCTGTAGGGAAAAAAATCCCACTGCAGAGAGATCCCCTGTTGGTTCCATGGAAATTTCTTCAATGGCGTTTGCTGTGGGCACTTCCCTGTTTCAACACCTGGACTTAAATGTGGAATTTGATGCTTTACAATAATATGGGATACATGTTAATTTCAGGAAGCAAGTAATATTCATAAATCATACCTATAGAGAGGGTGAGTGATTAATTACATATATGAGAGACAAAATACACTATCAAAAAGATTTTATGAATACTGGGATATTTAGTTTGTCACATGATTACTATGGACTGTCAGTATATTTGCAGAAACTCCTTAACTGTTTTTTTGGAAATAAAGGGCTCATTTAAACGATGCAAAGGCAAATAGTTCATTTTATGCATTTTTCAATCGATAACTGTGAATGTTCATTTCATTGAATGACATAAAAGCAAGCAACAGACAGTATGTTGTCAATTCAGCTTTGATTGAGATTATAGTATCTGTTTGTCTAAACTCAATTCCATATATTTTTCTTTGATTTCCTCCATGTACTCTGCAGAATAGAGTTATGTAAAGTTGGGAACTATAATACAACAAGTCACTCCAAGTAAAAAAATAGAAAAATCGATAAAATCATCTACAACAAACACTGACAGAGATCCAGACAAAGTTTAGCATGGATGTGAGAAGCTCGTTGCCTTTCTCTCCCTAAAGAGAAGGAGTAGGTTCCCGAAACAACAGTGCACTGCTTCGTCTCAATTTATCTCCCCTGAAGGGCCTGCTGTCGAGCCCCCCGTGAGGCAGAGGGGAATCCATTTGCCTCCATTTGGCACCAAATTTATCTTCATCATCATTACCGAATAAAAGATGGCCAAGGGAGAGAACGGCCGGGGCTTCAGAAGCCAGACAGAGCCACTTGGAGAAAGATCTCAGGATGAGACAAAGGATGAGAGAAGCAAGCCCTAGAGATCGTTGTAGACTCAATGGCAGCGCAATGCGTGTGAAACGCCTTAGTCCTGGCACCTCCGCACAAAACCATCATGCCACCACGACCTTGGATAAATCAAACCGTCGGACCTCATGCTACGGTGCACACAGTCAGAGGAGAGACTGTGTGCACACTTTTGTTTTTACATTTTATGTATTGTGGGACAGAACGAGAGCAAAAGGGCTGCCTTCCAAATCTTAGTTCATTACCGACGTTTACATTCAATTGTCTGGAAATACTGTGTTTCTAGTGAGGGTCAGCACCTATGCAAGTGCATTTCCACGCAAGGTTTCTGGCCATAAATTAGATAAGGACTGCAAAAAGACACACAATTTATGAGTCAACTGCAGCCAAACCAGATCCACAGCATGGAGGGTAGGATCCTGACTAATAACCTGTGTTTACACTGGAAGAAGAAGACGTCAGACCCTCTAGGCTTCGAACACTTATGTTATTGTTTTTTTTTCCTCTAAAGAGGCTTCCTGTGAAACCTTTGACAAAGAATATGAGAAACATGCAGATACTTCTCATGGGGCTGGTCCTTTGGCCCAGAATCACTTAAAGTGCAGAGTATAGAGCAGTTCTTTGATTTACAATAACTGGTCACAGTGTTTTGGTCGAAAGACAGCTAGAGCTAGCCATTAATCTCTGATTGCTGTTACATGGTACTTTAACACACCCTGTGTAGTTGTTTTTCCATTATATGTTTGATTTATAGTCACGTCAAGTCTTGGGCTACTCTTAAGCATGGGATTTATTTTCGGAGGTGTCGCAGGTCATGATGTGTCCAGAGGAGACAATACAGAGGTTGGGCCAGGGTGCTGAGAAACTATGACTTGGGTTTGGATGTAAAGTCCAGTTACCAACCCCCCTTCAAAGCTCCCAAAACCTCAGGCACCTTTTTAGGATTGCACACTTCCTGCTACCCTTGCTCTGATGAAAATGGAATAGTGTTTACCAGTAGGACAGATGTTTTTGACACCTTTCATTTGTGAGGCTTTCTTTTCAAGATAAGAAACTACTGTTGAGCATGAACTACATATTTGTTTCCTGCATTATTTGCTTAAACACTGTATTTTAAAAAATGCTGGTATTGTCAAAGGATGATTGAACATGTATCAGCTTTGCAAGGATATTCAAAAGGTCATTCCCTACACTGTCTGGGGTCAAATTTGTGGCAAAATTCTAAATATGGTTGTCAAATTCTTAATATATTTTTCAGCTATGCACACATTATACAGTTTACAGCAAGTTTATCATCCAATTTTTTTCTCTATTTGAGTACGTCTGACCCCTTCAACAGATACACACATATGTGCTGGAAAAATAACAATTGTATCAACTGACACTCTGTGAAGGAAGTGGAAAGTTAACTCAATAAGCCGGAAGGGAGGCAGAAGGTCAGACAAAAAACCTGACTAGTGTCACCGTAAAGCAGTCATTGAAAAGTGTCTAGGTGACATCTAATGCAGCCCTCACTCAAACACGCACTTGTTTTCCGGTCTCCTGCAAGCCGGGTTCAGGGAGGGAGAAGGCAGGAATCTCCTGAATGCTGTGGCAGACATTCACAGCACACCTGTGGGTGTATACCACGGGGGAGGGACTCACCACAGGGCCATGGGAAAGTTGTAGGCTTGGCCCATCACCCCTCCCATGCCGTTTGCTGGCGTCTGAACAGGACCCACACCAGGGCTGGGCCTGCATGTGTACACATACACACATTCTTCACGTATCACAAGCACACTGCAGCCAACTAGAGAGGAGCGCAGCAGAACAGGGAACAAATACTCCTCCTAACCTGCAGCCATCAGACTAACAACAGTGCCACTTTGCACTTGCTTTTCTTTTCAAATGCCTGAAAAACTTTTCAGGGGACCTTGGCTCGAGGCAGAGGCATATAATTACACCTCACCTTTTTCTGTAAAATAGAGCAAATGTCTGAATTCCCCATGCTCACTAAGCATAAAGTGGTGGGAGTGGCATGCAGCCCTCATCAAATTCTCTTTGTAGGATTTGCATGCAAAGATTTCCTATGTGTAACTAGTTTTTCTTATTTTTCTTGTCCTTGGTGCCACATAGGCTATTGAATCTATTTCTGCCAAAAAATGTTCAGAACACAAAGGTTTGTTAGACCAGCATGCATCCAACAGACGATCACACACACCTGGCTGTGGCAAAGGGAACACTGGGAATGAACAGTGCAATAAATGAATTGTAGCAGAGGTGTCTGCAGCAGTACACTTATGCCTCCATTATCACTGATTAAACTTGGCAAGTGCGTACCCAGCGGAGGACAAAAGGTGTGGTATACACAGCGCAATCGAGCAGGAGGAGCAGCATCCCAGCAGCAATTAAAGAGGCATCCCGGCTTTGTTGCCTGGAATCCGGGCCCTTTGTTCTTAAAGCAGGCCATCGCCAGGCCTAGGCAGTGGTGTTTGCCCCTGGGGGTAAGAGCAATTGTTGAATGTCAGGCACTTCTCTTTCCCATTCAGCTGGAGGACAGTCCAGGGGCAGGGAGGCTCACGAGCTTGTGGGCCTCATGCGCATACACCCCTCCACCCCACCCACCCACCCCAAGCCATTTCGGCCTGTGCTCTCCTCCGCCCACATGCGAGCACGGCTGGCAATGGCTACTTCTTCCTGCGACATCACCTTGTTGGCAGTGTTTCCAAAAACGTGTGTGAGCTTGGCTCGGCAGGCGGCCTGGGGGGTGATACAGCACCTCAGAGGGAAGCTAGACTAACCTCTGTGGGGGCACAATGGGTGCCTAATTACCATGCAGGTGAAAAAGTTCCTTGGTTGACAGGCAGAGACACAATGAGGCAGTGACCTGTCAAGATTCTGGCTGACTGAAGGTGATGGTGCCAGCTAGAAACGGATGTTTGCCCAACTGTTCTCCCTTTCCTGTAGCCTCCTGCAACATCTACATATTTCATAGATAAAAAGCTAAGCTCAAGATAACTCTATGCTGTGCTACACAGTTGCAGTGCACTCCTCCTGCAAGATTCTATTAACCTATGGGACCAGGCTACTTTTAGCCACATCTGGCTTGATGGGCTAACATTGTTATTTTATGGCTAGAAACCTAGACACCTTACCAGAAACCTTAAAATATCACATCTGGCACAATGAACATCTGGCTCCTGCTACTTGGTCTCCAACTGGCAGTAAAATTCCCCTGCAGAAATCACCTCACACTCCGTGCACCAAAACATTAAGGTTATTTTTCCCCCTACAGCTGTATTTTTGCCATTTAATATTCCATGTTATTGTCCTGGAGATAAAATTATGACTGCTTCCCTTTCCACCCAATTTATCTTCTTGAACTATAACAAATTCCCAAAAGAGTAACTGTGTGGGACTTAAAATATGCAGAACCTCTTAAAGTAACCTGGCAATTTGACTGTCACTGTAGCCTTTATGTTTGTAATGTGGCACAGCATGTTCTTTTTATCAAAAGAAAAAAATTATCTTAATACTCTTCAGTTCCTTGGAGTGGTGAATGATATGAAATAATGCACAGTCAAAAAAAGCTACCTTTTATTTTGACTACGGCATCCCCTGGGGTGAGAAAAATTGTGAGCATTGCTGAAGTAGGAAACAATTGGAGTCACGTTGCATTTGAGCGGCTCTGTACTGCTTGCTTTTCCCTTCACAGTGGAGCAGCAGAGTGGTTTGCCACTAGATTCACTGAATTAAGTTTATCTGTGTTTTCAAATGCAGTTTACCCTTCATATTTTCACCATTTCAATGCGTGCAGATAATTCATCAACTCTTTAAACGTAAGAAACCTGTTAAAAACATGAGTGGTAAAGCCTTGCGCTCCAACCATGCCCATGCAGACCACAGCAGCATGCGGCTCTAAATGCGCGGTGTCTTTAAACGCTTCCTCTCCCCAGCTTTACTTCCCATGCATTTACCGTAAACCTTATAATAATGGAATTGTAAAAACTCACATGGTCAGTCACATTGTTGTCATTGATTCAGTAAGTTTTCTGCGCTGTTCCTAAACAAACGTAAAAGCAAGGCAGTACTTGAAGTGCTCCGTTTTTGAAAATACGTTTTAATTGTATATTTATGAGTCATACTGACTTTGACTACTTATATGACAATGACTCTTTATGGTGTCTTTTTTTGTGTAACGTAGATGTTTTAAAGAAATCAAGGAAACTCTTGAAACCTGTTTTTTTTTTTTTTTTTTTTTGCCACAATAGACTGATGACTCTGGTATGAGACACAGTATTTATCTCTCTCTGTTGAAATGGAGAATTAGATAGATACATAATGTTTTATAAATAGATAGATAATATTTTATTGATCAAAAAAGGAAACTGCCTTGCCAAATAAATGCACTTTCTGGATCTTGTAGGTGAAAGAATGAGCGTATAATGGTCTCTATTTGAATATGATCCAATATATGAAAATGATCTGTCTTTCTAAGGAAAGACGCTTTTATAATCCTCTATTGTTTTTAGCAATAGGCTGTTTATTCAAATGTAATCATCGCAATTGTAACCGCAATTTTAAAGAGCACATATGATGAACAAACGGCTACACCTGATGCTAACTAGACTCAGGTTTGCTCAGTGTTTGTCTGTTTTATTGAATGATTTTATTGTATGTTTATATTGCGTGTTTTCCGCTTGCAATTGCCTTCTTTGAAACCAAAAATTAAACCCTTTTCACGTGGGGATATCCTAACGTTATGTTGCGCTTTTGTTACAAAATTTATGGTACAAAAACCCGAGTAACATGGTTAGAGATAGGAATGCCTGGAATGCAGAAGACTCCAATTTATGCTCAAGCGACAGTAGCTTTTAAAGTGATAGCGATCGTGGTTCCGTACACCTATAAGTAAGAAACGACCCAAAATAAGATTTTCCCTAAGCAAGAAATAGTGTCAGCACTAATTCAACGACGCTTGTTTTCTGCATAGACATAAATAAAGAGTATTCTCATCTTTTGCTTTAGACAGTTTTAGTTTCATTTTGTCCAACAAATACTTCCTATGAACTCCCTAGGGTCATCAGAAAACTATCCAGCTACATGAACGGACTATATATAAAAATGTTAGTTTCCCTGAACAAAGGCGATGAGAAGCAAATACCTAAGCAATGCATTAGAACATCTTTGTCAAGCAAATTATATATATTTACGTAAGTCGATATTGAATGCCCATATGTTTCAAAATCAATCAAGTTAAGATCGATAAAATGTGTTTAACGCAAATGAAACCCCTTAGAGAATATATACATTAATGAACACTTGCATAAAGAACCCAGTGAAAATATATGTGTCATTATTCAGGATAGTGAAGTTAACGTGCAATATTACTATAATCACCAAATTAGTTTATTTTAGCGTGATGTATTTGGGGTGTAAACTGGTGGAATTCAGTAGCAGATTACATATTGATGTTGTATGTTCAGTTGTGGCTTCATATTTTAAAAATAAAAAGGACTATCAGCAGTACTTTCATGTGCACATGCTATGTACTGTCGACTTTTTCACTTTTTTACAGGATGTTTAAGTTTTCCCATGATCCCTTACTTAAGAACCTTACGACAGCATGGTTGTGCGCCTGCTTCAGTTCCGCCTGGTAACAGAAGCTTGCCTCATTGGTTTAGACTAATTTCAGTTTCCTCCCATTTTTGGGGGAGCTAAAGTTCGGGTCGTCCTCTAAATATTTGCTGGCCCACTAAGTTTAGCCAATATTGGTCCTCGAAGACGGAAGTTACCGCTGCACCTTTTTTGTGGTGAGAACACAATAGACAGTTTCTCCCGCACAAAGTTAACTATTTCAAAACCCGCATTTTCCTCCTGCAATATGAAAGTATTTTGTCTTGGTGTGTACTGTATATGTGCATATGTATGCACATGCACATGTGTTTAAATACGTCTCAAGATAAAGGCTTCTGTAAAGATTGTCTTACTGTGCGTTGTGCCATGCATTTATAGAATCCATATGCAATGTCTGTTATAAGGAAAACAGCAGGAAAATGAAATGATTATGTGCTTGGCTCCTATCTTATTTACTCAAAGACGCAACAGTCGCAACATTATTATTTAATAGATGGGATAGTGTTTGTTGATAGTGCTTTTAAAATACAGATACTGACATCCTTCTTCCATGTATACACGCAAGTGCACGTGCATTACATAAAGGCAACGAAGGTCAGTGAACAGTAAAGTTTTACTGATGGGAAATTTCTCCTGGACACTAATGTCGTCAATGTGTCACACCGCCCCCATGAACCCCTCACCAATACACACACATCACTACCCCCTACCCAATACACCCCCGCCCAGACCGGTCGCCACCACGAGAAAAGGACCTCCCATTGCCATACCTAAGTAATGTTCTGGCGGCGATGGAAAGAACTAGGAACTTATGTGGGATAGCGCTTTAAGACTCGTACCCTCCTCCCTGCGCCTCTCTCTCTCTCTCTCTCTCTCTCTCTCATGCTCGCTGTGGCTTTGATCTCCCCTTAACAACAGTAACGTCATAGCAGAGAGCTCTTAAGGAGAGTTTTGTCGGAAAGAGCGAAGTCCTGGAGCCTCCAGAGGGCTTACACAGCAGTAGCAACAAGCAGCATCCGCGGAACTTTTGCAAAGCGCGCCCCCCGAGTCCTTCGAAAGCCCAAAGCTCCAGCTGCCCTAAAGACATGGAACACCAACTGCTATGCTGCGAAGTGGAGACTATCAGAAGAGCTTACCAAGACGCTAACCTGCTGAATGACAGAGTGCTACAGACAATGCTTAAAGCAGAAGATAGTTACCTTCCCTCTGCAAACTACTTCAAATGTGTCCAGAAAGAAATAGTGCCTTACATGAGGAAAATTGTTGCCACATGGATGCTCGAGGTTTGTGTTTTTTGTTTAATTGTTTTGTTTTGTTTTAAAGAATTAAACTGATCCAATTATTTTGGCTACGCTTATTAATTCGGCACGATTCTGCCTCCTGACATTTCTTTCCATGCCCTTTGGACCCGTTTTAATGTAATGGAAATATAGTCTTGATTTCACACAATATAGCTAAAGCATAGCTCGCCACTTTGTTTTTGTCATATACTGATGTTTGTCATCTCTCGAATGTTATAAGTCTTAATAATCTAGACTCCTGTCTTTAATGTTAATGTACCGTCGTTCTGTTATCCTTATTATAATATTATTTATTCCGGACGTGTGCATCGGGTTTTGCCGTCGTTATTCCTCTGTCTGATTTATGAAACATTTATTGCAATATTATTTTTTGTTTATTTCCTAGGCCATGAAGCTTAGAAAATTGTTTTATTTTATTTTAAATTAATATCAATGTACACGTATGCAGTGCAACTCGTGCCAGTAATATGCGCCATCTTTGTTCTCATGCGATAAACTATTTAATATTGTAAAAAAATCTTTTATAATCAGATTATTGACATGGATGTAATGAATACATCAGACAGTATTTATTTGCACTATTCATAGAATTTTGTGACGGTTTGGGAAAGAAAACGTTTAATTTTTGTTTGGAAAGTTTTCTTGCAGCTCTGCAATCGCAGTTCAAACGCTGGGTTTCTTAAGGTTGCTTCAAAAAATGATAAATATTGTTTACACGTTTCTCAATATTATCTATATATACCTGCGAAGTGGAAGTATACATATTTTGCAACATTTACGTGCCATTTATGTGCATGTAATTTTCGTATATATATTTTTAATTAATTTTTGAAGTTGCGTGTCCCTGAGAGATGTAAATGTCGCATGGTCTGTACGAATAAGCGGTGTCTTTTAATTTTAGTTCTTTTCGTTCATTATTCACCTTAAAATATCCAAACTTTTGCTTTTATACAATAAGATATGCACCAAACAACATTTTCATATAATGTTTAAGCACTGTAACAATTTTATAATATTTTTAAATATTTTTTGAAAAGATGACGAACTAGAAAATTCTTCCCTAACCTTGCATTTGACGCCACCTTTTTGCTTGAGAAAGACATGACTGAAAAATATAACAAACAACTTTTGACATTTTCCATGACATTTACCAAGGCTAAATGCATTTTTGCACGTGTCTATTTGTATGCATTTAACGCATAGGCTAATTAATATATGCAGCATATGCATCACGTATGGAGAAAAAGTTACGTAGGCAAAACTGCGTTTCATTAAAAGTTGCAAAAAGTTTACTATCATTGTTTGTCTTCTTTGTTAGGGTAGCGATGGACAATGTAGCTGCCTCTTGGTTATATGTCAATGCAATATTGCGCTTTGTATTGTGTAAGTACCTAAATCTGGCTTTCTTTTATAACAGGTCTGCGAGGAGCAGAAATGCGAAGAGGAGGTCTTTCCTTTGGCTATGAATTATTTGGACAGATTTTTGTCTGTGGAACCCACCAAGAAAACCAGACTACAGTTACTTGGAGCAGCCTGCATGTTTTTGGCCTCTAAAATGAAGGAAACAATCCCGTTAACTGCCGAGAAGTTGTGTATATACACCGACAATTCCATCCGACCCAGCGAATTATTGGTAAATTGACTTAAGAAAATATTTTTTTCATGAAAAATGTCGTGCATGCAGCATTGTGAAGAGTTATATTTCTCAAAATAATTGGTTGGCAATAATGCAGTGCGCATTTTTGCAATGCACATGTTGCATAATTTTAAAGACGTTTCCCAAACGACATGAATATGACGCTAAAACATTGCTGGTAGATAGTTGTTTATTACACTTGAATTAATGTTAGTGCAGTTATTAGTTGATAAAGAAAAAGCTGGCAACTATTTATGAATTTGAGGATAGTCTTCATTAATGATATTATATTACTGGCCGCTAATTCAATGGACTGTAGACTGCTTAATCCTTAGAGCGACAGCCCCCTCTAGCGGTGAACAGTTGAAATACTTTAGTTGCAAATGGATATTTGCATATATATCGAACTTGGTGAACTGTTCGTTGAAGCGCTTGTGGCTAACGCTGTTTTCTTTCTTTCCCGCAGCAAATGGAACTACTAGCACTGAACAAACTGAAATGGGATCTAGCTTCTGTCACCCCCCACGATTTCATTGAACATTTCCTCTCCAAACTGCCCATCCACCAGGACACCAAGCAAATCCTGCGCAAGCACGCCCAGACATTCGTGGCTCTCTGTGCAACAGGTATGCATGGGAGCCACTAGGCCGTCCGCTAACGCTGCCGCTCATTGGTGCAGTTGGCAGCACTCTGCCTTCTTTTGTCTCTGCCACCGTGGTTTATGTGCAGGGCGCATGACTTAGGGTGATATTGTGTGTTTCGCCTGAGATGTAGGAGTGGATTACTTAAAAGGTTCTGAAAGGTAAGCAATTCATTTGATATTCACCTAGGAAATGTCAGTTGCCTTCAAGTCTACTGTGGCATGATATGCTGTGAATTACTTGTGGGTATAACCAGCAGTTATATTTATTGCTGTTATTTCCTCATTTCTGCTCTTCCTACTGCAATCTGCAATCAGCCTTCATAAATGTGCCATAGCGCTTTGCCCAGCCAGCCACACTGTCAGAGTGTTTTTTTCTTTGTTTCTCAGAGATTTACTGTCAATTTATTTGCATTCAACAAATTAAATGTGAATGGGCTATTCTGTCCTTACAGTGTGACACATTGCTGTTGTTGTATCTATGGTGGCTGATCCTTGAAGGGGGTTGATATCACTGATGTAGAAGGGCCACATCTCTGAGTATCCCGTGTTGCGCTTAAGTTAAAAAGGAAAAGGGGTCGGGGGGGCTGATTGCTGTATTTTGTGTTTTTGGGAATGCTCGGTCGTTCCATGTGCCTTCAGAGCCCCAACACAGGCGTCCCCTGTGATCCTTGCTTAGTATGGGCCCTTGGGCATCTTAACAGCAGGAGAGGGCCTTAGGAAGACGCTCGGCTGAAGCGCACGGCACTCCACCCATCGAAAGCCCACTAAGCCCAGGCCGAGGGCCAGTGAATGGAGGCTTGGCTCTTGGAAGCGAGAGGAATTTTGCTCAAGGTGATCTTAAGGAGCATTCCTCCTCCACTGCCTTAGAATGCTGCCTCCCTCCACCCTAACCACCCCCTCCTTCAGCAGGAGTGGATTTGTGTGAAGTGAGATCCTTTGTGCTGTGGTAGGTCGGAGGGAGACTTTGCTTGCAGTGAGCAGAGTTCGCGATTCATTGGGGGGAGCGAGTGCGCTCTGGCCCTGTCAGCAGCTGCCTGCAGCTCCGAGAGAAAGGGTCACTTGTAGGGGGGGGGCGTTGTTTTTGGGGAGCAGCTGAAGGAGGAACCCTCAGCACTAACAGAGGACAAAAGTTGGCGGAAAGCAGAAACAAGGCTTTTAATTATGGGAGAGGCGGCATGTGGCCACATAGTCGAATTAAGGCCCATCATGTTGAAGGGAGTGTAAGTGCTCTGAACTTCCTATGTGGGCCTTTTGCCTTGGGTAGGCTCTGGCAAAGGTATGCAGCTCGTTCCAACCTGTCGCACTCACTGTCTCTGCTCACTGCATACATGTCATTTTGATTTACAACAATGAAATATTTTCAGTCTGGAAAGGGGGCATCTTTGCTTTGCCTCTTGGTCTGGTTGCCGGCATTCCAGCGTTTCTCTTAGTTTATGCCTCCTCTGAAGGGGTCTAGGATAGGTTAGCGGGGACATGGGCTAAGTGAATGGGGGCTTGCTTAGCCTTTGTGCTAGTGTCAGGTCCAATTCGTCTGACTGCACTCTGCCCCCTGTTTGGGTCCTCTGCAGTGTGAGATGAGGCATTGAGAGCTGACAGGGATGTCTCTGACCGCCGGGAGAAGGGACACCAAGCTACAAGCGTGGAGTCTTGGCCTTCTAACTGATATGGTGCAGCTAATGGCTGACACAATAAAAAAATCTTGGACCTCCTAGCTAACAAACCACCAAGGGCGCAAGATTGTTTGTTTGTTTGTTTTTTTTTTTTGGGGAGAGGAGGGGTATGGATCCTTGAGCAAGGCAGGGGAGTGTTCTCTTTGAAGTTTCATTCTTTGGTGTAGCTTTATCAAGTTGTGACTGAAGTACGTTGATTACAAACAGATGTCTTCTGGGCTTTTTTGTGTGTTTTCAAGATTTGGACTTGCGTGGGGTGGTGTATTCTTTGTCTTTATGATCAAAGCTGGATCAACAAGCACTTGGCATTGCCCTTGTGTGTTTGGGTGTATGCGCATATTTGTTTTTCTGCATGCTTGTGTGTGTAGGCGTAAGGGGGTTGTGCTAGGCAACTGCAGTGGAGAGTGCAGGATGATCTGATTGGTTGGTGGGAGGGGCCAGTTTAGGACCTACAGCACAGTCCCCCAAACCCTCAGCAGCGGGGCATCCCGCCTCTTGTCAGCATGGTGTCACTTCAGAATGTCCCCTGATTGTTCTGCAGCCTTGCCAGTTTTTAGCTGTTCCACATTATGTGAGCGCCCCCCTTCACCCACCCCTCTATGCCCCCACACTGGAAAGCAGTAAATGAGGAGAGAGTGGCTCATTGACTTGTTTCCTCTCCCAAGGTTTTTTTTTTGGTATTTGCCAGAGCTTCCCAATCCTTTACTCACTGTCCGGTATCCAGTTCTTCTCTCTTCAGGTTTCTCTGAGAGGTGCATGTGTATCAGAAATTTTGCCTCCAGAATCTAACCTGTTGTCTTTTTTTCCCATGTCTCCCTCAGACGTCAAATTCATCGCCAGCCCACCATCAATGATCGCAGCTGGCAGCGTGGCAGCGGCCTTCGAGGGGCTGCACCTCAAGGGCACAGACGGTGCACTGTCGTCCCGGAATCTCACCAACTTCCTGTCGCAAGTCATCAAGAGTGACCCGGTACGTGCCCAACGTGAGGCTCTGATGTGTGACCACCAGTGTGGGCCTGAAAGGGGCCTCGTGCAGACAAGGGACGAGAGTGGGAGAGAACTGGCGATTAACCATTAACTAGCCGATTAACTGTCCCTCACCCTTCCCCCAGTGGCCCCCCCATCGCAGAGACCCTCTTGTGCCAAGCACTTCCAGAAGAGCTGTATTAATTGCTCTCTAATGGTCTAATTTGCCCTCAGCTGGGTGGCCTCACAGTAAGATGTCACATGATGTCTGGGTGTGGCTGGAGGAGGGGTTCTGGCTCTCTCTGGCCCTCGGAGGAGAGGAGCTGGATGCCAGCAGGTATCCCAGTCAGGGATATCTGGCCAGTCAGTGGGGGCCGAGGGCTGGGGTGCAGTCATCCGCATGAGAATGGGGTGTAAAAAGCTTATATTTAGAATGCTGGGAGGGCGGGGGTGCGAGAAACAGCAGGGAGAGAAAGGGAAACTGCCAGAACAAATGGAATTACTTGTGGAAGAGGCAAGCGCTTGTTCATCAAAGTCTGCCGGCGTCCGGGACAGCATGTCTGGCGAAAGGGAGCAGGGGTGCCCCAAGGAATGAGGCTCTAATGAGTGGGGGGTGGAGAGGAGCCCACCTGCAAGAATTGGGAAGTCTGCACTAATGCGTGTCAGGGTTTGTCTCGGAAGGCTTGATGGTCTTCCGAATGGCTCCTGTGGGCTGGTACTGTTGAAAGATCGGAAAAGGCTTGTGCAGTGTGGAGGAGTGAGTCACCCTATGAAACAATGCATGAGGACCGTGTCACAACCAGTGCGTTTCATGATGACTTTCATTCAAATAGCTGGCTAGATAGCTGCATCCAGAAAGCAGAGATCATTGCTCAGAGCTGACCTTTTACGTGGCGTCCTCTAAATTTTACCAAGAAGAGGACTTTCTGTAAAAAGCAAAAAAGCAGCATTTGATTATAACTTTTTTAAGCCTTATTTTGACATCAGCGGGGCTCCGATTTCCTGTCGGCTCTTTGATCCTGGGTAATTAGAGCCCAAATCATTAGAATTAGGGCCCTGGGGGCAATCCTTCCCCTGCCTGAATAGAACCATCCCTCTTATCCAACTCTGAGTGAATTGCTTTACCTTCCATTGTTTTGAGGCCAGGAATTTGCTGGAGCAGATTGGGTTTCGGGCCTTTCATGGCGTATTGTCTTCCTCCTAATCCTCCCACTCAGGAGCATGGTAGCTTCATGGGCTGCCTGTGGTCCTCCTGTGGCCAGCCCCAGACAAGAAGGGACACACACCACACACACACACACACATATGTGCGCATACAATACATGTGTATATATATATATACACATGTATATAATATACATGTGTATATATATATAGTGATATATATATATATACACACACTATATATATACATACACACACGCATGCACATAGGGCCAGAGATTGACTAAGTAAGAGGAAGTTGAGCTTTCCTGTGATAAAGTATGAAAGGGATATGTTAAACATCCAACATAGTCCTCTGTGTGGTCAACAGGGAAAGACCAGACTACGAGCACGGTGTTATAATTGCTTGGCACAGTCGTCCAAACAATTGTGTGAAATAGGGCATTTTTGAGTGGCAGGTCCTGTGGTTTGATCAGAGATCATTTTAACGTCGTGGTGAATGCTGAAACAAGCCACGGGCGATTGGATGAGGTGCCGGCGAATAGCATCCACTCTGGAAGCCGGTCTGAAAGAATGCAGCAGGCCCCTGGCCTGGCCCTCTCTCCACACAGACCCATTCACTGGCAGTCATGCAGATGCTAACGCCTCCCCAGGGGCCTCTGGGATCGGGGGCCCTGCGGGGGTTCAGGGAGATTGATATTAATCCCGAGGCCGTGTAGCCTGTGACACTAGCGAGCGAGCCAGCCAGATCGCGTGATGCTGGTGTGGCCTGTGTGTTGTCTCTATACTGACTTCTTCCCTCTGGAAAGAGTTGCACGAGTGGAAACTGTCAGAGCAGTACTGATTTTTGGATTATAGTACTGTCATGGAGATCAACCATATACCTGCTAGGATGCCTCTGTGATGGGAAGGATACGAGGGTAATAGCCTGAGAGATGGATCTATCTTTCTTTTCCCTTCAATCACATTGACACTGTTAACCTAATGGTGGTTCACAGTGAAAGACAGAATGTACAACTGCCTAGACTAACAGGGTGGTTCTTTCTGTGCACTGGCCACCCATAAAGGTCTTGCGGTTCCATATATTACAGACGTGACAGTGACATAAAATTTCCTATTGAAATGATAAGTTCTGCCACATAATCTTGATTGGGAACCTAGAAACACTGTAGATAGTTATTATTGTCTTGTTACTCAGAACAGTGCAGGTTTTACAGGGGACTGTGCTCAGAGAAGCTGATTGTGAGCAGGTGATGTTCGGGTGTGCACTGAGCGTGCTGTTGCTGACACTGTGTCTCTCCTGTGAGCAGGACTGTCTCCGGGCGTGCCAGGAGCAGATCGAGTCCCTGCTGGAGACCAGCCTCCGCCAGGCCCAGCAGCACAGCGTCTCCTCGGAAACCAAGAGCGTGGAGGAGGAGGCGGACCTCTCCTGCACTCCCACAGACGTGAGGGACGTGAATATTTGAGGGGAACATCCGCGCCACCAGAGGACACTTCAGGAGGAGAGCGAGCGGGCCCCGGCCGACCGCCCTGCAGGCGCGCTGTCATGCTTTCTCCCACCTGCGCGCCCCCCCTCACCCCACCCCCGCGTGCACGGTCTGAAAAAAACGAGCCATCCACCGGGACGGCCCGCGCGGAAGAAGGGGCAGAAGCTTCTCTGATTTTCATCACTATCTCTCTCTCTTCCCTTTGGCCTGTGGCAAAAAACCATAACGGCTAAAAAAAAAAAAACTCTTTAAAATGTCCTTAATGTTGTTTTTTTAAGTAACAAAACAAAAAAAAACTTTATTGAAAAAGAGAAAATAGTTGATGTGCATCTTAAAACAATATGCCACAAAAAATGACATTTACACCAGACAGCTATATTTTATATTACGCCTGCAAGCTGATGAGAAATGATAGTGGGTAGGATGAGTTCCACCAGAGGTGTCTGATGTCATTTTTAGTATGTTTATTCAACCATTTTTAAAGGAGAAGAGGCCTTTTCATTTTCTTACTTTTTTGGTTGTAGCCTATGTTGTTACACTTGTAAAACCCCTTTGTTTAGCAGTCTAGGCTTATGTGTATCTGCTTGCTCATGCATTTAGTCACTTTATTACATTGTTGTCTAGACTATTTGAATTCACTTTCCTTAGCGTGCATCCTCTTCTCATTTGAAATGGTATGGTAACCCTATAGTGTATTAGTGTGTTTAGCCTACGTTATTATATGTTATTCCTTAGAAGGCTGTGGATTGCCCGGGCTTTTGGCGTGTGAGGTGTAGCCATTAACTGTATAAGACCAGCTTCTGCTCGCCATGTCATTCAAAATTGTGCATATGGCCAGAAGAGTTCGTTCATGATGTTCTTAGTCCTTATTGTACATAATACAGCAGCAAGCCAAGACACAGTGAGCTGCTCTGTAACGAAGCTCCTGACGCAGTCCACAGCCTAGTTCTGTATAAAAACTTGCTCTGTCTTATTTTCTGAAACCATTCCATTTAAAAGCACTTTCAGTCAATTACGCATTACTGACTTTTGGACAACCATGTGGGACATTAAAAAAATGGAATGGTTTAGGAAAAATGGTGGACTCTCACCTGCACGGCAGATCAAGTCTCTGTAACTATGGTGTTATCTGGAGTAGGTGAGGATTTTGGGAAGTTGGACTCAGTGCTGGGTGTGCTTGTCCAGCCTCAGTGTTTGAAGCATAGCTATGACTTCCTTGTTGAAAACAGTACATAGTGGCGCGCGACATAGTACAAGTGGCGCGCATGAGTAGGGTCTTTTCGGTGTACATTGTATGCACACCTTATGACAAGTTAGCATTAGCATTGCTTTTTCTTTTGCCTGAATTTCACCAGCTGCATAAGGGTTTGCAACACTAAAATATGTCATTTATAGATATAATAAAGATTTTGGAGTATTTATTACAAAATGCTCTCCGCATGAGGCCAGTACAGATTATGAAAGAATGCTTAGTGTTTCATTATGATTATTTAAGTCTGCTAATCACATGAATGCTGCAGAATGGCATTGGACAGTACCTGCCTAGTGCAGAAAGAACTCCTAGTCAGTTAAAGTTATCAGACCCTACTCAAGAAAGGTATTTAAATGTGTACAAGAAATGCCGTAGTTAAACATTGTATAGAACTGGTGTACAGGTGGGTAAAGAATTCTCCAACATGTTTCCCAACCTTCAAACTTAAAATTTAAGTGGCTATTAGAAGATTTTGCACAAACTCGAAGATGTATTTTTTTGTATTTCTAGAGAGAAGTGGAGGGTTAGGCTGGTGAGAAAAAATAGTTGAAGTTGCTGAGGGAGCTAAAGTCGATGGCGTTGGTGTAAGTGCGTTGCTGAATCAAGGTGTTGATTGTACAATGAAAATAAAAATGGGAGTGCACACTCCCCTTGTTGAGCTGCTATGGAGGAATTCCCAGCAAAGTATGATGACTTTAAAATGAAAAAAAAAAAAAGTAAAAAAAAAAAAAAAAAGAAAAACAATGCTTTTTCTCGTATCTAAGTGTTTTGCTGCTATTTTGTGATCATTTTTATTACAATGTCAATATACTGCCATGTAATAGGTTTTAATTTTCTCATAGAAAATTATGATTTTATTGACATCTTTGTTGTTTTTCTAGTTTTTTTATGTGATCAGTTTTACTTAATGTGATTTCCGCGCTATTCCAAAAAAAAAAAAAAAAAGAAAAAAAGAGAAAAATAGACAAAGGTTCCTGGTTGTTTTTTGTTTTCATGATACCTCATTCAACAGTCAAGATTTATCATTAATTTAGTCTGGGTTACTTCTGTTTTTAATTCTATTTTATTTTGTTTATTCTGTCTTCAGCTGCAAAATGAAATGCATATATCATTATCCAAATGGGTCCTGCAGGGAGCAAGTAGAGAGCATTGATCGAAACTGGTGCCATTACAAACCTGACTATTTAACTCTTTGAGTTTTAAGCTGTTTCATTAAAAGAGACTGTATCCCCCCTTATTAGGCCATTGGTGGCCCACTTTATATTTATAAAGCTTTTGTACAAATTGAAAGCAGATCTGATGGAATTTGTGAATGCCATGTCTTCTCGTAAAGCCATAGTATGTGTTGTGATAGTAACTTAACACAGTTCTGATTAATATGTACCTGATGTCGTCTTGTCTTCTACACAGATGGCCAGAGACATGGCATTTTGAATGGAGTGTATTTACTGCACAATAAATTTGAAGTAGATTTGATCAAGATCACTTGATTTTTTTTCTCCCTCCTTTGCTGGAATGTCAGTATTGTATATGACTTTACATTGCATTGGTGTCAAGCCTTAATTTGGGGTGATCTCTGTATAGTGGACAGGGTTTGTATATATATATTTTTGTTTCAATCCTTTCTCCAGTAAGAGAAAACAAGTTAGAAGATATTCATAAGCAGTCTTAAGAGGTCTGCGTAGTCAGTAGAAGTGATAGTCATAGCCATAGAGACGATGCTGCTATACACCTTTGCTGGGAAGGGTAGACATAAACAACCAAGAAAATTATGAACTGTGTGACAGCTTTCAAAGCTACTGGTAAACCCAGGACCCAGGAGGACTGAATATTTTGTTTTCTGTCCTTTATCAAGAATTTTTGTTACCTCAGAAAAAAGAAAGAAAAATATATGTGAGACATGTTTGTCAGAACGCCCTTGTCAACAGTAATAGCTGATTCTGTTCTTTTATTGTCTTATATATTAATGTCTCAATATCCACTGTGGATCTTGGATACTGCCAGACACTGTGCACCAGTGAAAGAGAGTAATCATTGTTCTTCCTCAAGTGTGACAGCGGCCCACCCCCTTCAACCAAAAGCAATGAGGGATGCCTGATCATTAAGCTAGCAACCACGCCCCTCATGAATATTCAGTCTTTTCTCATCACGTCGGTTATTGACTGCAGTCCCTCTCAGAGTCCAAGCTGCTCTGTGCCTTGGCCCAGGGACAAGGTTTATTCTGAAGGCCAAAGGTCAAGGCCAGGAAAAAATGTGTAAAACCTCTGCCTTGTGATGTTATTAATTCTTTTTTTTCAGTTGCTGGTCTGAAATGCACAACCTATATTTACAGACCTGTATCAAACATGTTTGGAGCATCGACATGACTTAGAATTAAAACACAAAGTTACAAAACCATCATGTCATCATCTGTGTCTCATTTTCTTGGACGTTGGCATGTGTTGCTCTTTGTCTTCTCATACAGTCCACCATGGTAGGACATGTTTGGTTTAGTTCATTGTCTATGTTACTTACATGTTCTTTAGTGGAAAATCTCATCTGCAACTGTTAAAAGTGCAGACGCAAAGGCTAGGCTAAGAGCCATCACCAGTGTAGCAACTGAGAGTCAGAGTTATTACATAAAGAAATATAATAACATTACACAACATACTTCCCTTTTATTTCCTTTGTATATGTGCAGTACATATTAACAGATAATTAGAGGTGAAAATGTTTCTCATTTATAAAATTTATATTTTTCCTTGTCTTTTTCAACAAGTTTAAACAAAGTAGCACACAATACAATATCACATTTTGAAATGGAAATAGTATTTCACAAACCTCTCCTTTGTGTTAGTGTGTGCTCACAATATTGCATTTCCTGAAATTTTTGCATAATTAAGCAAATGGTAATACAGCCACTGAATAAGTGGGGTTTACACGCTACAGAGGGTTCAGTGCTAATTCAGTTGGTCACAAATTATTTACAGAGTCCAAAATTCAAATGTCTACATTTTTGGGAACTACTGTGTAAATGCACATGGGTGTGTTAGGGTTTAGGGGTGGGGTGTGGGTTGTGGCTGAATAGAAGCATGCTTTTCTGTGTCTGTGTGCTCACGCACACTTGTGTGTGACACAGTATACAATGTTTTGTTATGCAAGGAATGCTTTTGATCAAATGTTGCTGTAAAAAAGCTGGAAACCCTAATCTGTTCCCACAGCCCAGCAAACGTGAGGGGGACAGAGAGTGGACAAAGGGATAAGGAACAGGGCACCAGGACGGCCTGACTCACATATGCTCCAGCCTGCAGGATGTTCAGTGTTGAGTAAAACCTCACACTCTGCGAGGCAGTGGTGCAGCTCCACTGAGGGGGTTTACTGCTGTTCACTGCTGCTATGTCAAAATGAATCACACAGTCCGAACATGTCAAAACCTACACCAAAGTCTTCATTGCACAGCATTTCTTGGATCTTGGAGGTGTAAAATGCATTGCGGCATTGGGCAGCAGTGTAGAACAGTGGTTAAGGAACAGGACTCGTGACCAAAAGGTTGCCGGTTTGATTTCCCGCTGGGGCACTGCTGCTGTACCCTTGGCTAAGATACGTAACCCGGAATTGCCTCAGTAAATATCCAGCTGTATAAATGGATAACATGGCCCAGTGGTTAGCACTGTTGGCTCAGTGGTTAGCACTGTTGCTTCACAGCAAGAAGGCCCTGGGTTCGAATCCCGGCTGTCCCAGGTCCTTTCTGTGTGGAGTTTGCATGTTCTCTCCATGTTTGTGTGGGTTTCTGCCGGGCGCTCTGGTTTCCTCCCACCATTAAAAGACATGCATGTTAGGGTCAATACTCCTGTCAGTGCCAGTGTCAATACTCCTGTCAGGAGTTGGTCCCCAGGTGCTGCACTGTGGCTGCCCACTGCTCCTAGCTCCTGGTGTGTGTGTGCTCACTGCTGGTGTGTGTGTGGTCACGGCTCACTGTATGTGTAGGATGGGTCAAACGCAGGGGACGAATTTCCGTATGAGGGATCAATAAAGTGTGCGATCAATAAAGTGTGTGATTATTAAGCGTACGATTGTAACTGACGCAAGTCGCTCTGGGTAAGATTGTCTGTTAAATGCCAATAATGTAATGCATTGCCAGCTCTCCTTGCAACAGTAGCTAAGGGGATGCTCCTTTAGTAAAATTTAAGATGGTGACTGACTGAACCATGTTTTCAGTTGGAACAATGCATGCAGACACTAAGGTTTCCCTGGAGTCCGGAACGATTTGTTAGTTTGCTGTCCCATTACACACAATTATCCATATGTAGTTTATTGCTTGAGACTGTATGATGGAGAACCTGAAATGAGAATGAAACATTATGAAGGACAGGCAAGAACACCAGCGTGAGAATGCAATCTCACATTGCTCTGTAAACCAACAGCCACAATTCGATATGAGAAATGTATTACTGTCGTCTTTTCAGTTGTTTTGGTTTGCTGCCAAAAACCCAGACCTCACTTGACTTGAACATTATCTTCAGCCACGTGTTGTGTAAGGATAGTAATATTTGTATAATTTTGGTAGACCCACACTTATCTTGTTTGTGTGAAGAGCTTCTGTAAATCAATCCCATTGATATTCTGACTTGCTATCCCATAAATCTTTTCCTATATGCTCAGTTTTACGGACAGTAAAAGTTATGGTTCTAAATACAAAGAATCAACGTATGTAATCAGTATATGCAAAGAATGATACATAATCAATATATGTAAAGACTGAGATTTTATGAAGTGTTGGTTTAAGCCACATTTAATATAATGCATGTTTAATGTAATCCCTTCCAAAAAGAATCTCACTTCCAAAGTCCTGCTGTATTGCTCTTGAAATCCTATCTGAAAGAAAAGCCTCTGGACGCGTTAATGGTTTGGGTTTTTATGTGTTTTGCCCCTGACATGTCTTTGTTGATAGGATGCTGGGAGAGAGCCCTGTGGAACAAACACATGAGCATTAAAAGCTGTCAAAAGCCCCTGAGGCCCTGGGCAACAGAGAGGGAGCCCCAAGTATTTCACAGGATCCTGCCAATGACAAAGGTTGTGGTTAGACGGAGTCCTCAGACGGTGTGATCACAGCACTCACAGTTTCAGAGGAGGGGTCAGCACTGCTCCAGGGGTCCATCAAAGCGAAAGGGGAGGACTTGCAAGATGTGCACACACCTTTGGAACGTGCCGGCCTGGCCTGGCCAAAGGACCCTTTTCTGTTTGTGACCACAATGCACTCTTCCACGTAAGCCGAGGCTCCACACATAGCCTGCAAACGTGGCTTTAGTAAAAGATAAATGGCCGGTCACCCAGGCGCACTGGTGTTCAGCCCCTTTCAGTTGCCTTTGTGACAGACTGTGCCTTGTGTTAGCCTGTCCTTGTGTTTCTGTTGCTGCTGTGGCCTGGTTTTGGTCATTCATGCTTAAAAAGGGCTTGCACATTTATCATCACCAACCAAAATAGTTCCAGGGTCAGGCATTTGAGGGGTTTTGAGGCCAGGGTACAGGCACAGGACGCCCCACAATTCATTTGGGAGGCGTGAGGGGGACTGTTCAGTGAGGAGCTTTCAGGGGCCCTGGTCAGGGGTGCCCCGCGGTAGCGTTTGTCATGTTTTTCTTTTTTTCTTCATGGCACCACTCACCACCTGCTTCTGAAATTCCTGCACATTTACCAGCCCCTGTGTCCCTGGCTGAAAGGAAACCTAAGAAACTAGCCCCTTTGCTTTTTTTCCCCACTTGCTTACTTGCTCTCTCACTTTCTCTTGCTCTCTCTTTTGCCTGTTCTGACCACGTTCTGAATTAGTCACAGATTAATTAAAATCATGGATCTTTTTCCTCTTCTGTGAGGTGGGTTTAAGCAGTGTTTTTCATTCTCAGATCACAGATTGAAAGTAGTTCACTTTGTATACTATTTGTTGACATTGGGGCTTAATGTACACCTAGACTTTGTCATGATGATTTTATAAGTATAAATGTATAAGCTTATATATTATGTATGTATTATTTATGTGTAATATTACTTATATATTCATATTTTATAATGTATAATATTATATATTCTATATGTATTATATAAGTGTAAAGCTTTTTATGACAACAGGATCTTCCTATGGAAGAGTATTGTCCATAAAGACTAAATAATAAGAGCAGATAAATGAATCATGTCCCTGGGTTTTAAGTACCACCTAGTGTGCCTTTTTAAGGAGAGAGGTTTTCTTAATGATAGAGATGCAGTCACACAGGACAATGCAGACAAATAGGAAGTGGACATATCTTTCCCATGATCCTCTTGCAGCTTCCCTGATTTTCAATGTTTTCACACAGCAGCACCAGAAGCACTTACTTCTTTCAATATGAAACCACCATTGTATCTTGAAATAACAGTGGTTTCAACTATGACCGAAAACACATTTTTGTAACTGTTGACATACACACTGCATCTGCAATGTGTTGAAAATGTTGCCCTTTTCTATCGTTTGGTTTGCTTCTAGATCTCTACACAATTTCCTGGCAGTGCTTAAAAGCAGCACTCAGACAGGAGAAGCAGGTCCGCAGGCTTGCAGGTGATCCCTGCGTTGACTGTGTTCCAGCCCTCGATCGCTCGCTGCTCGGCCTTCTGGGAAGAGAGCGGTGTTGTCTGTCACCCTCAGAAAATGCTGCCAGGCGGTCCTCAGCTGCTGGGGGGAGTACAGGCCAGCTGTCGGCCGCATGTGGCTCTGAATTTCGGATATATGACTCCAGCAGCAGAACAAAACGTGCCAGGCAACCTCGCCATCCTCCCTGTGCCGCCCCAATGCCATTGTTGTCACATATATGCCAAGTGCCACTCAGGGCCTGTACGAGAGGGCTGATTGCCATCTATTGGAGGTTGTGTTACCGACCCCACAGCAGTCAGTGCATTTAGAGCACCGTTTGATTACATTTCCCGAGATCTATCTCAAACTGGGTCAAAGTAAGTTGTTCAGTTATGTAAAGCACAGGAGGGATACTGCAGCCGAGCATTCTGGGTTGGAACCCATGATCCTAAAGTCCAGCACTGTCAGTGTCGAACTACATGCTACCTGACACAGTCTTCCTTAGTAGAATATATTACATTGGTTAATATACAGATAATGCAGCCAGAGTTTTACTGGGATGAGATTAATCACATTCTTTGTTTGCCAGAAATTATGATAATCTTTGAAAAAATGGTAACAGATATTTATGTCTAATTAATATGTTTCAATGACAGCTAATGTCTGGCCTGAAGTAAGGGGAGCACCTAGCACCATAGCACCAGTGGAGTAGGTTCACACACACACACACACACACACACACACACACACACACACACACACACACACACACACACACACACACACACACACTCACAGACTCACAGGACATTACTAATGTGAGCTGATCAATTGCACCATGTGGGAGGGAATGTTTCTGCTACTGAGACACAGTTGTGAAGTGCAGCACAGTCAGGGAGCTGCAGGAGAGGAAGCTGGAATTTGAAAACTAAAGCAGGGACCCTCCATAATCCTCGGATTGTCCGTGGTGAGGTCAGAGGTTAGCTCAACCCAAAGGTGTTTCAGAGTTTGTACTCTTTGCCCCTCTGAGTATTGGTGAGAAAAAGCTTCTGTGGAATTGGCCTCTCTAAAGATGATAAATGTGTCTGTAGTTTTCCCAGCATTCACTGACACATCACACAGCTCTCCCCACATGGTAACTGCATCAAATGGAGCTTGTGACTGGGGGGAGGGTAGACGATGTCTTAGATGGCACCAGGTAATCAGCATGTTTCACTCCACACTGAATGGCAGCATCTCCCAAGTGTTTTCATACAAAACAGAGACGACAAAGGTGACAAAACCCCACCCTGTGTCACCCCTGCCAAAATGAGCTGTTGTTTGCAATCACAGTTGAGATTCACCATTTGCTCTCTACCTTCAAGACCAAGGTCTGGGCCTGCAATTTTGAGATATTCTAAAGGAGGCTACTGTTTGCGGCAGTTTGCAGTGGTTTGTATCAGATGCTCCTGAGAAACCAAAGAATGTACAGTACATTCTGCCTTTAAGAAGTACTGATGTAAGAATTAACTGATTTTGTGATCAAAAACAATCATCATTTTTTCAGTGTTTTAAACAGTGTTTTAAAACTCTGCCTGTAAGAATCAAGTCAGTTTTGGCTCACTTATAACATGTGATATGATACTCAGTGGAATGCAATTGTGCATAATTAATGAAAAAAAGCTTTTAGAAAATACAGTTAATCATCTTTTGCCAGCTAAGGTCAAAATACCTTGTTCTTAAGATATTTTGAGAGAAAAAAGTGTGCAGTTTAACTAGGATGCCAGTCAATATTGGAAGAATAGCAGATGCATTGTCTTCTTCAGTGTCAGTTATTATCATGGAGACACTCATAATCAATGTATGTCAAATTATTATTTAAGTTTTTATATTCTATGGTACTGTAGCTCTCACAGTGCCAGCAGATTGCATAGTGACATCGACACAGATAACCGCAGTCATGTCAATTTTATTTATATAATATGTACAAAAATGTTGAATATTTGAAATAGGTGTTCCATGTTTGAACTTACGACTTAGATTTCACAAATAAATTAAGAGTAAACCATTAAAAAAAATTAACATCAAAAAAAGTAAAAAAAAAAAAAATACAAAAAGTGGGGTCTCAAACAAGGAAGGAAAAAGTTCTTTTTAAGAGTAAAAGCACTTATAAGAATCAGATCATCCTCTTTAAGGGCAGTGTGCTGCTTTCAGCATCCAGTCTGAGGCTGCAGTAGGCAGAACTCTGCCATATTTGCACTAATTGGAATAAAGCTGAAAAAGTAGATCTATGCCTAAGTTACACACCTTCATATACCTTGCCCATACAAGAAATCTGGCAACATTGCTATAGAAGCTGAAGCTTATTTTCTTAGGTACTTCACAGAATTTTCCCATTGCTGTGGAAAGTACCCAGACTTCAGACAGGAGTCCAATAAGTGGGTTAGGACTGCAGCCGGTTCCTCATTGGAAATCCATAGAATCCACGCCATATGTTATCTGGCCAAGACACTTTTGCTCCACTTTCCTATTTGAATTGTGAGAACTTTCCCAGTGCTGTAGCTTTGATCTGGCTGTTTGTAATGCACTGCCTCCAGGCTATGAGATTGATGTTCCTTACATTACATTTTTGTCATTTAGCAGAGCATTTATCCAGAGCATCTTGCATAGGTTACAATTTTATCCATTTATACAGCTGGGTATTTACTGAGGAAATTGTAGGTTAACTACCTTGCCCTATGGTGCAACAGTGGAGAGTGAAACCAGCAACCTTTCGGTTATGAGTCCTGCTCCTTACCATTATGCCACACAGTGTTCATCCATGCTGACGAAAACATGACGAGTCTGGGCTTCCACCTCATCTTGTTTGCCATTGGTTTTATGATCGCGTGTGGAAACCTTCATCTGGTAATACAGCATTTCTTTTTGGTGTGGCTGTTCAAGTTTGCCACTTTTGCTCTAGGCCTTTCCCAGCCAGCTGTATCACCATTTTTGAAATCTTTCTGTCTTTTAGTCTTGATGTGAGACATCCACAGCTTATCAGCTCTCATTTTGTTTTTCTTTTGTGAAAGTGGTAACCTGATCACAGATTTGAACTATGTAAATAAAATAACATACTTTGGCTTGGGGTTGTGGGGTTGGATACACTGTTTGAAAGTCTGCTGTGTCAAGATTTCATCATAAGAACACCTGAGACAGAAAAGCAGTGTCAGCCTGATGACAGATTTTAGTCTTACTGACTGTCCATAGGACAATCAGATGGTCCTATCCTCCAATTAGTAGCAAATGCTCTGGCTCAGAAAATATTTCCCTTATGTTGGTAAAAATAGTCCAGCTGGACTGACCATACTGTTGTCTGCATCACAATCTGTTTGAAGCCATATTAGGAGCATGATGCACCACACCTCATGGTATTTAAGTCACCTAAAATAACCAATCCTGGCAGTGTAAATCTAATGGACAGGATTCAGACACAGATCCAAATAGTCATTGAACTCCAGATGTACCAGTGGATAAGTCGCGTTGTGTAAATGTGCTACTTTATGTTGTCATGTAATACGCAAAAGAACAGCACAGGTACTTTGGGATTTTATTTTACCTTCACAGTTTTTTGGCTCCTTTCAGAGACCAAATAGACATGAAATCAATTTTCATTGAATGGCTAGTATAAAAATGCACTTTGTATAAACATATATAAATGGAAGCCAAAGACTCTCAAGTGGTAAAAGTGATTAAAGTGTTGATGTATTGCCTGTGATACCTGTAAAAGAAAACTAATCTGACAAAAACTTCATATATTTTTATTGAATATATTGTTGCAGTCATAGATGGCTTTACATTAATTTTGCAATAAAATGTATGGAAAGCTAATTTTGCAATAAAATGTATGGAAAGCTGCTTGTGATGTTTATTGCTTACTTCACAACAGGATTCCCACCCTGCAGTTCTGCATTCTCCCTACAAGTGAGAGAAAAATAAGGAGAGACAGAGCAGCCAGAGCAACTATTTATTTTATAATGTCTTAATATGTTTTGAGTGTTTTTGAGTTGATTATCAAGTATGTCTGTTTCATTAAAATTTACTCATGACTAGCTTGTTCCCTTACACTTGACTCTTTGTAATGTAGTAATAATAATATTGTAATAATTTTACTTATAACAAATAAACAATTTGTTTGAAGCTGAAACAATTCTTCGTCCCTTTATTAAAATCAAAATGACGTAATTCAGATTCCCCGTCTCTTGCTCACCAGCTGTCACTGATTACAATTCCTCGCCACATGGGGGCAGCATTAGATCATATTTTAAACGATTTTCTAAACATTTATGGAAAGTAAGGCTAAATTTTTTACATGAAGTTAATCTACATGTCAACAGACATGGTACATCAAATTGTCCTCCTCACTTAATTTTCTACCTACACCTTGGATATTTATCCTCAGGACAGCTATTAGTGAGATAGAAATATTGTTAATAATTCCAGAAATACTTCCTTTTTTCTCTCTGTCGTATCATTCTTTTAAATAACCTTCCTGAAATCATAATAGAGAGCTATATTTTACTTAATTTGTAAGGGTAACATTTTACCTATGACAAAACTAAATAGTTTTTTTCCACAAAAATATATAGTTTCTCAAACAAATAGAAAGAAAAAGCATGTGCTTTCAAAATTGAAAAGAAATGAAACATGCAAGGTGTAGGAAAGTCTGGTACTTTCTTGTAATTGCTATTTCCATTTTAACCAGGCGATGGCGCACTTGTACTCGTTAAGAAAATTACAAGGCACTTCAGAGTTTAGTGCAACTCTAATTTCTGTCAGAATCATAGAAAACGCGTTTTCATGTGCTCATTGGATGTATTATCCGACATGATTCATTTGTCATCCTGTATCATTTATATAGCAGTTTCAGCCGTTTTTTCAACGGTTGATGCAGTCAACCCCTTGTGGGGTGCATTTGCATTTAGTAAAAAATACCAGTGGTGTAAATGTTGGCTCAGACACTAGTAAGGTCTTTTTTCATAACCTGTTGGACCAAATGTCTTCGTGCTCAGAATAAAAATAATGGATAATATAATGTAATGTAATAATAATAATAATAATAATAATAATAATAAGATAAGATAATCCTTTATTTGTCCCACAACAGGGAAATTTGCAGTGTTACAGCAGCACAGGGGATAGCGCAACATTAAAAAAAGAACAAGATATAATAAAAATATAAGTAATCAAAACAACAAGATATAATAAATAGTAAATAAATAAAAACAGACAGTACACAGTAGAAAAATCAAACATTAGAAGTAATATTGCACATGAGTGAATTGGCAGTTTTGATGTGTGTGGTCTACTGGGAGCAGTGTCGATCGTAAAGTCTGACAGCAGCAGGAAGAAAGGACCTACGGTATCTCTCCTTCACACACCGCGGGTGAAGCAGCCTGTCACTGAAAGAGCTGCCCAGTGCTGTCAGAATATCTTGCATGGGGTGGGACTTGTTCTCCATCAGGGGAGATAGCTTAGCCATCATTCTCCTTTCTCCCACCACCTCCACTGGGTCGAGGGGGCATCCCAGGACAGATCTGGCCTTCTTAACCAGTCTGTTAAGTCTCTTCCTGTCAGCAGGCGAGATACTGCTGCCGCAGCAAACCACTCCACAGAAGATGGCTGAGTGTTTGCACCTGCGGAAATCTACCACCATCTCTTTGGTTTTCCCTGCACTGATCTGGAGGCGGTTCCGCTGGCACCAATCCACAAAGCTCTGGGTCGGTTCTCTCTACTCCCTGTCGTCTTCATCCGTAATTAGGCCAATGATTGCGGAGTCATCAGAGGACTTTTGCAGGTGGCAGTTAGCTGAGTTATGCGTGAAGTCTGCAGTGTAGAGGGCGAAGAGGAAGGGAGCCAGAACTGTTCTCTGCGGGGCTCCCATACTACAGACAACCATGTCGGACTCGGAGTCCCGTATCCTCACATACTGTGGTCGGTTGGTGAGGTAGTCCAGAATCCATGCCGTAAGATGGTGATCAACCCCTGGGCACTCCAACTTTTCCCTCAGGAGCGAGAGCTGTATGGTATTAAAGGGACTAGAAAAATCAAAAAACATGATTCTAACAGTGCTCCCAGCCTTTTCCAGGTGAGAGAGGGATCTATGTAGGAGATAGATGATAGCGTCCTCCACCCCAATGCCAGGTTGATAGGCGAACTGCAGCATTGATGGGCTCACCAGGGAGCGGAGATGGACAAGGACCAGCCTCTCCAGGGTCTTCATCAGGTGCGATGTCAACGCCACCGGCCTGTAGCTGTTAAGGTCCTTGGGGTGCGGAGTTTTTGGCACTGGTACCACGCATGATGTTTTCCACAGCTGTGGCACTCTCCCCAGCTTCAGGCTCAGGTTGAAAATGTGCCCAACTATTAATAATAATAATCATAATAATTAACATGATATTAATAACAATAATAATCATGTTTTTAAAACTTTCAAAAGGCTGTATGTACACAGTTTAATACTGGGTGCCATAAGTCATGCTACTATAAGTTCATAAGTGTAGATGTTAGCAAATGTTAATTTGTCTGTACAGAATGGTTTCACAGCTCACAATGGTGAAATGATAAAGCTCCTTTCCTGTCTCTGATCATCATATTAATTAACCTGTATATGGATTACAGGAAGCAGCACAAAGAAAGTATACATTTTAAATGGTAAAAAGATTTTCTTTATTCAAAATGCATTTTTACCTCTGACTCAGTCTACTTTGTTTAAGCTCTCTGATTCTCTTTCGGCTGTATAATGCTGTATCACATCTACAACAGTCCTTTGTGATGTGATGCCACGTTTACATAGCCTGAGCCAGCCTTAATAGTTTTATTATTTTGAATTAAACACATTAAGGAGCAAGTGCACAAGCAAGAACAGTGGACAGAATGAAAACCAGTCATTCTGTTATTATTATAAGGTGTTCATATCTCAGGTTTGTTCCTTTTGAACCTGTCCGGAGTGGTGCTGTTTCGTTGGCCCACTTCTGCATTTGTGCAGTGATTCTACAATATGGGGACACTTCAGTGCATACCCATACAAAGCACAAAATTCATTAGAGGGGGTTGCGCTCAAAAAAAGAAAAAAACATTTTTAGTTCATTGATTAATTTATTTCTACAGAAATGGGAGCAGTAAAACAAAGAACAACAAAATTTTCAGCTGTGATGCCTTTGTCAGTGTCCAAAAGTTTGTTCTCTTCATTCATTCATTCTGAAATAAATGAATTAACCAACAAAAAATGGGTTCTTCTGTTTTCAAGAGTGACCTGATCCACAATGCAGGGACATTTCAGTGTGTCACAGCACATCTCCCTTGCATGACATGGCCGGGTGTCCTCGGCTGATAAGCCGAGTGGATGGCCCGCGTGGTAACTGTCCCCTGGGGTGGGATGGCCAAAGCTACTTGATTGAAAATGGGTCTCTCTATGACAGTCCGGGACAGTTTCTCAAAGGGATCCATGGCATCCGTTTCGAGGGTCAGATGGGGATCCTGTGAATGGGTAGGTAGGCTGAGATCACTGGCCACTGGGGAGAGAACGTTCGTAATGGGCACCAACCGAGGAAGGCTGGGCAGGCCCCTCTCTTTAGCTGAAGCCTCTTTCTCCTTCCCTTGCGGCTCACCACTGCGTTGTGAAGGGATACCTCCCAAATGGTGTTTTCATCTTTTATACAGGCCTGCTGGGAACAGGGAAAAAGAGAGTGGGGGGTGGGGTGGAGAGAGAGAGACATAGAAATAGACTGACAGACAGACATGCACACCAGATCAATAACAGTCCAGCACATCCTGAGTGACATTAACAGCTTCATGACAGCCCCCCTCTAAGAGTATATGCTATACCTTCCTTTCTTTCAGGAGTGTTTGTACAGCACACGGAAGCACCAAGAGGCCAGGGATGTTATTGCTGTTTCCATTCACTGAGCTTTTTACTGGGCAAACAGACACTGCTGTTGGGCAAAGAGGGCAACAAGGCCCAGATTCATTATTTCAGCTATCCATTTGACGGAAATGAATAGCTGAAATGAAGGAAAGGAAGGAAGGAAATGATCACTCCCCTATTAACCGAATAACCACATTGATTGATCATCTCTAAAATTGTGTCATTTACAGAATGCAGTGGCATGAAAAGTATTTCCAGCGGCAAAGCAGCCATCAAATGCATTACTGGGTGAGATGCAGTCATTGCTATGGTGCATATATATGTTAAAAGTGCATATATGTGTTAAAGATACATTCCAACTGGGGATGAACTGGGAGGAGAGCTAACATTATTCTGACTACTACAGCAGCTGCCATTAAAAAAAGGTTATGCACGATTTCTTATTGGGCACAGAAGAGAAAACTTTGATTGTTTTGAGCTTACCATACCATGGAAAGGTGAAATGGCAACAGTCAAAACACAGGTTGTTGTGTGAAGTATTTAGACAAATTCCATTAAAATCTTTGTATTGACATTGTTGTGAGACAGCGATGTAGGCTAACGAGTACATCAAGAAGCATTGCCCAACAAAGCATTGCCCTTCTCCAACTGTAAAGCAGTCATTCTGGAGTTTGCTGACAACAGCAATTTTGAATGGTGTTTCTGACTGAAGGGGAATTAATGAGTTAATAAGCTTGAGGGAAAAGTGCTAGTGCCTTTTTAAATAAATACGTGCCGAATCATGTTTTTTTCAAAATGACTCGCACCCATCCTAAATATGTAGGCTACTTGCATTCCTATTCATTTCTGGTGGACAATGTACAAAGCGCATCCAATTTTTTGACAAATAACATGGTAACTTACCGAGCCATACAATGTTCCATTCACAGGTATTGGAAAGTTACTGCTTTGACTGCAACGTAACCTGTAGAAATAAGTCAAATTTCCAGAAAACCTAAAGCACATGCAAAGACATATGCAATAGATATTCAACTTATGTCAGTGGCATTTTCAGAACACCACAGTAAAAATTATCTTATCCTTTTATTTAAAAATATAATGATGCAACTGTACTCTGTAAACGTACTTGTCTGTTCAGTCGATCATTTTTTCCAGTTCAGAAACCGAAATATAACGTCTTGATATCAATACAAACGTGACATATGTGACATTATGAAATGTATAGATGCGGTAGCATTAAGGTTAGGATTGCACGTGGCCTGTTTATATCTGACGAAGTGACCATTATATCGCCCCTCCGTCTCACTGCTTGCAATCCCTTGAAATGTTCATATTTTACTGAGAAATAATCCGGATTGAAAAAGCTGTTTTGCGTTCAAGGCCTGTTGATTTAACTGTCAATGAGCTGCCCTTCCCTGTACAATTCATCTGTTGAGAATGTGTTTGCTTGTGGCTCATAATTGATATGCAAGACCTTTTTCAGGATGGGCGGGGTATACCCTTTGTTAAAACAGTGGCATGATTACTTTTGCGCTCTTGATTTGAATGTTTTCGTACCACCAGTAGATGGCGCACTGTTTGTAAAGTAAGACATTTGTTGACAACCACCCGCCTGAGTACTAATTCATGATTTTTAAGGTATAGTATCACTCCTCACTTTCCTGTAGTATTTATTATTATTGTTGTTGTTATTATTATTATTATTATTATTACATTTTGATCCCGTACAACAGAATTTTCGGTGATAGACTTTGTCATTCTTGATTTCGTCGCAGTTCTGGATAGATGCAGTTTTCTGGGCGGTAAATACGTGCTGATCTGGGGATGGTTTTGTGAAAAATGTCGTCGGCTTGTTCGTTGAAATTGAGTCATTATGGGCAGAACCGATTTCAAACATTAAATCTCCATAGAAGACAATGCGCCCACAACGATTCCAATTGGACAGCCTTTTCAAATGCCGCAGTCTTTATAAACAAAACAGCTAAAGTTCAGCGGTGGGAAATTGAAGGACGTTTTGATGTCATTTCATTGGGAACACAGGGGTAGGATTTAAATGGCAGTTTTTACGTTCACGAACTACAATGGAACGGTTTCCGTCAGTGACATTTCAAGGTTGCAGCCTCATGAAGTCGAAAGCAGTCCTTCATCCTGATCTTTTAGCAGTTTTGTATTGCTATAAATTGTTTGGGGCTTTTTTTCTGTAACCCAACCCCTGCAAGCCACTGTATGAACGCACGTAGCTATTTTTGCAGGCAGAATGAGGCAATTATGTTGTATTCACGGTGACATGACGTATAAAATATATGAAATGTAATTGTGAGGTCGCGTAGGATGGGATAGGGTCACAGTATGAAAATGTAACGGATGTCATGTGGGTGAAGTGCAGGATGCATGCTGAAATCAACCGGTCCATCCAGATCTGGTCCTTCCTATCTGTGGAGGCCCCTATCTACAACATTAAGCTAATTAATGCAGGCTACCCAAATAATAGACAAATGTTTTGTATACAGCGACACTTGATTATTGATATACAGAGTGACAAAATAAGTGAAAACGTGTGCTCTGTGGATGGAAATGCTGTAGGCCTACATGCTGTAGTTCATTGGTGAATTAAACCTTTTCATTTGTCTGAGTCACACTTTAAGAGTTTGCCAATATGATGTCACTGCTCCATGAATGCTTGACTTTGTGTTACTAAGTTGCTCTAAAATTTGCAGTGGAAGTGAACTTCCTTATTGGTGGTAAAATGTTGACCTATGTGGTCATCTTGATTTCACATAAGCATGTGATTTGGTCTCACTGTAAATAACCACGCAGGTTATCCAATACAGCTGTCTTATGTCATTATGAAGAGTGCTACTCAGCAGCAAAACAGTTTGTCAGTTCAGTTGGCGTGCCTCTTGATTTTCAAATTATATTCCCTTTCATTACAATATATTTAGTCCTATGTGATTAGTATGTGGTTCTAGATGGCTGTTCCAGGGTTTAGTCATTAGAAGAGGCCATGGATTGAAAGGAAGGGTTTGGAGCATGCACAGATCATGTAATGAATATCCAAGTAAATGTAATGTTTTGTGGATGAAAATTTTGCCGTCTACTGAAGAATTGCTTTCCATATTGAGATGAGTGATGATGTCCTTGATGTTTCAGCAAAGTATCACTCTTGCAGTATGAAAACATTTATCATCTGTAAAGCAGCAGACATTTAAACCAATGGGTACAAGGGCTCTATGACTGTCGAAACCCAAAGGGTTGTACTCTTTAACTGGCAGGACCCAAGACCCAAGGTTTTGCCACTGGAAAAAAAGTTAACTTTATCAGAGTTAAGGAAAAGCGTGAGACATCTGTGCCACTCTGTGTCACTCTATGTCATGTCTGTCTCCTACTGGCGTTGACACAGGTGCAGAATAACGGGATTCAATTTGAAGTGGAGTGGATCGAATGCAATACGAAGCAAACATGATGTTGACTGTTCGGCTGCCATGCCCTTCATCCTCTGTTTGTCAGATAAAGGCCACTGATACCTTTTGTTGTGTTTTCCAAGAAGAAAGGACAGAAAACATTGAATAGTCTACTTAAACAGTCTATTTTAAAAGCCCTTGTCAAGATATTGTGGATCATGAATTATGTATGATTTGGAATTAAAAAACAGAGCTGTAACAAATGTTTGCTGACAGAAAGAGTGGCCATATGTGCATGTTGTGTGTACCCTTTTTTGTTTATAAATGACTGCCTGGAATTCTTCACCAGAAGGCAGCGCGAGTTGAAAGGAGCTGGCATCGCTGAAGTGATATTGGGAAGAGATCGTTTCAAGCCTTTCAGGTGAGCGTTTAAGGTAAAAGAGCAGACAGTCCTGCTTGGAGCCAGCATGGCTCCCGATAGGGGCTGTCCCTGTGTTCTCCTGCAGTTGAAAGCCCTATAAAGGGGCATTCCTACAGCCTGCATCAGGGTAATCTGTCAGCCTGTTACTGTGAATGGAGTTAGCGTGGCAGTGAAGACAGTCTTATCAACAGTCACATTGCCTTTGATGGGCTATGTTTCATAAAGTAAATACATATACCTACGATGGGTCAAAATAACCCTTTTACAAAGTTTTTTTCCCCCAAAACCCAAAATTCTATTGAAACAGCATTCATCTTGGGTGGGATTATAAATAATTGCATACATTATTATATTGTAAATTAGTATATATATTTTAGTTATTATCCTGTGACAGATAACAATTTTTCAAAAAACACAGTAATAGCGCACTTGAATGTTAGCGACTCTGGCTCTAAATTGTCCCCAGAGAGTGCTGAAATTGCAGTCACGTTATAGCTCTCACACGTCCAGGAAGGGATATAACTTCATCACACCCGGAGGACCATGTTTGGTGGTCTGTTTAATGTAGAGGTCATGTAATTATTCCTGATCGCAGCCCAACAGCAGCACCGGACTGTTCACAGGAGGGCCTGGTGGCGTGTGTATTGCTATGGTCCGTTTTCAGAATAGGTGCGCATTACGGCGGCTTCCGGTCCAAACCGCTGACATCATATCCCTCACCAAACACACACTACTATCAGTACTCACTTGTCAGGGTGGAGTGCTGTAAACCTCATACCTGCATCGCTGTAGTGGCGTTCAGTCATGTATCTCACGTGCAGAATGCATAATATTTTCATCCTGTTAAGTGGTGAGTGTGAATGGCTCTTCCATTGTCCTGCTGAGATCAATCTTGGCACTTTCTGTGGTGTTACAATCTGTCAAATTTTAATATGAGCATGTATCTGTGATTTAATTAAAAGAAAGACTCTGCAGTTCCACCATATGTTTACAGCAACAGGAGCAGTGTGTCAGGAGAGAGGTTTTTGTCATATTATGGGATGTCAGCACAATACCTGCAGGTGTTGTGTCGTAAGGGTCCAGAGATTCCCAGGGGGTTCGAGGTAGCACTTAAGAAATGGGCTATATTTTACTTAATTGGCATTCGTCCAGGGAAATTCAAACCCTGGCGTGTTGAGGCAAGTGGGCAAATCGGCTCATATCCTGTAAATCCAGCAAACTGCAACAGGTGAACGCAGCCGACACAACAAACGCTGCCTTTGAAGTTCCTTTGGATCCCTGTTTTCCGTTTTCCCCCTCTTTCTAATAACATTGCCCTCTAGTGGAAGCCACACTCTCCACTTGCCAGCGTGCACGCTGGGGTCTACTGGAGCTGAAATTTTGAAGTGCGAGGCAACGGATTTGTCAGAGGAGCTCCCTTCTCCTGATTCCCCTCCACGCGTGTCCGACCCGTTAAAGGAGCCTGGGTCTGCATGTGGGAGGGGTTTCATTTCAGGTGCGAGAGAAGATGTTGCCATCACTTGCCAACACGCAATGAGTCAGGCCTGTACGGCTGTGGCTGTCGTCCCGGGGTGACTGCAGAGGTCTCCGAGGAGGAAGTGTCTGATCTCTAGCCGTCATCCCACTCGCGAGTGGGCGTGGAGGCGTCGAGCACAAGCCGTCTGGAGCTGACCCAGAGCAACACCTGCTGATACCTCTCCTCTGACTCAGTGCAGACTAGGCCCCCCAAGTGCAATTTGCATCACTGTTTGTCTGTCTTTTAAAGAAAACTTGTGTTTTAATACCCTGCACACAGTAAGTCTGGGAAACTTTCCTCATGCAGATTTTTTACGTGCTTTTTTTTTTCAAGGGGGTCATAACAAATTCTGTTCAGGAATACCCAGAAAGATGGGTAGTGTAAAAACAAAGAAGGCTGCCAACAATGACTTCATCTTTCAAGGTCACTTAGCCATTCTCTGTAAAATTGTAGTGTTTAGTGCATCCTGTATTGATTTGTTCAACACCTGTAAGCTGTCAAAACATGTTTTAGCATTTAGTGTCCTTCCCTACCAACCTTATCCATTTAGCAGTTCCTTAATGGCTTTCCCTAATGGTTTGTTTGACAGGCACACACAGAGTTAAGCTTTTGTAGCTTCTGTGTTTCTCTGACTGAAGTTTCTGCTTGATCCGAACCCCCCTACAAATCAGCGTAAGCACACAAGTAGCCGAGAGAAAACGTCACAAGGAAACGCGAGGTGGCTGCTCAATCAGCACTGCAGGGTGACACAGCTTAGATGGTAGGGCCACATCAATCAAGTGCCAAATCAAAAGCCCGTCAATCAAGAACAGTTTTGGTCTGATATAGTGCCTTATTTGTATGCGGTCTTGGTGCTCGGGACTGGCCAGATCCTGTACAGCGGCGAACCATTCAACACAGCAGTTTTGAAATGACAGAGGCCTCCTTATGCTGAACTTGTGGGTCAGATGTGACACAGCTCTCCGTCTTGTCGGTTGAGGCAGGCTCTAGATGGCTTTGGTAAACAAAGAATGAGGTCCCTCCTGCAGCCACATGCGTTGTCTGGTACAAACCCAGCAGCCTTTTACCAGCCAGCACATCTACACATCTAGGAGAGTGTGTAACCATGAGGCTGGCATGCACCTTATGTGTCAAACTGAACCATCAGTACAGAAAATAACAGCAGCAGCGCTCACAGAATTTTGTGGCCAACTCTCAGTCTTTTGGAGGTTGCCTGTACTGGATGTAGAGGTCTCCATCGCTGAGCATGAAGTGTTGGTTGGGGAGCAGGATTCACGAGCTGAGGGTGCTTAATGTGAATCCTACGTGGGACACTGTAGGTAGAAAGTGAAGGAAGCCGTCTCACATTTGGTACTAAAACGTGTGTGGTTTCATTCAAAATTTACCAAAAATCAGCATCAAACCTGATAGAAGAAACACAAACATCCATTAAAGTATGTCATGGATGCTAAATGCCTTTAAAATTCTAAAATTGACCAAGACAAGGTAGAGGGGATTCTAATTACCAAGTGCACACAGCCTACCCACCCCTCTCCCCACCAGAACAAAGCCAAATGGTTCTGCTGATGTGGGCCCTCGTGATTGTCAGCCAAGAACACAGCCAGGTTCTATCCCAGGCCAAAAGACCCAGCCTACACCCCAGAATAAAATCAAATAATGTTATCTCTTAGTACTGCATTGGATCATAGAACTTGTTAATTGCAATGAATCAATAAAATTCCTACGGCAGTTCAATAAGGGGATATTTGGAGTTGAGATATTGTCACGGCAGGTGGCTGTGCCCCACCCTCTCTGTCATCAGGGATTACGAAGTCCATTATCAGTGTTACTAAGCCTGCAGAACGATGCTCAGTAATCCCCCCTCCCCTTCTCACTCTCGCTTGTCCTTTTCTGTGAATTGCGCATCCTGACTCAGTCAGGGAAAGTTGACTTGGCTGTAACGTTCGGGCCCGTCTCTTCCGATGGTGTCCTGCGCCAACCCCTCGGTTATGCACGAGTGCCAGCCGAGAATAATGGGAACTTTTGATCGCTCCCGGCCAGCGAGCCTGAAAACATGTTGGAGGAATGCGACGGGAAAGAGGCTGACCTTTCAAGAACAGAGGTTTCATTTTCCCCCCCACCAAGGCTACTAATCACTGACTCTTATATGGTAACACCGAAGGTGTCACCAAGCACTTGTTCCCATCCTCTCCTCCTCACCAGTGTAAATGCTCACCAGAGACCAGCCAGCTTAGGAGAACACACACCTCATTACTCCAATGTTGCTGTCCTACCAGTTCTGGTATGGTGCTGGGTCTGATGCTAGGTCTTTGATTCATTCATAGGAATGCTTGAGTTATTATCATCTGCAGTGGTATTAAAGGTTGTGATAATAGTGATAGCATTGCAAGTGGTAGTAAGTCATTTACTATATATTAATTGAGTGTAGTCATTGATGCAAATAGTTAATTGGGTAATATATGGTGATAGCTCCCTTTCATTCAAAACATTCCTTTCTCTAGACAACAATCAAATTGCTTGTGGAGCATGGGAATGTATTGTTGTGTGTGGGTTCAGTTTAGACACGGATTTTATGGAGGCCTACAGCGATCATTAGGCGGCCCACAGTGGATTTTAGGCCGAGGCATCTGGGAGTCAAGTTCAAGTTTCTGGGTTGGCTCCCAGTAGTCCGCTGGTAGAAAGTGACTTGAGCCTGTTTCTCCAGGCCTGTCTTATTCTCTAAACGCCAGCCTCTGGCCCCCTGATTACAGGGTGAAAGTCCGGGTCGTTTCCCCTTTTGAAACCCTCAGTGTGGAGCGCCGGTCCCACTGCAGAAGGGTGGGTGGGGGTGGCAGGGAGGAGGTGCTTCAGCCCTTTTGAAGTTCCTGGTCTTTATGGCCCAAACATCTGGAGCTGCACGCTGCAAGTCCCAAACAGACACCTCACAGCTGGCTCTACAAAGGAGCAGGGGCACAAACACCCTGCCTAAATACATGCCTTGCTCCCTGAGGAGCGGCCCGCAGGATACAAGCTCAGACCTGCCCCAGCTCCGGCACAGGGGTGCAGACCTCGGCCAAAAAACATACCACCCCTGCTACCGTATACACGCGCATGCACACACTCATGTGCACATGCATACACACACACAGCAGCAGAGCACAATTGCACAAGAACACCAGGTGAAGACTAGTAACTGCTCTATGGGACAGGCCTCTTCCCTATTTATGAAGCTCTAGCCATTCTGAGCTTAAAAAGATTACAGAAGAACAACAAGTTTGGGCATCAGATGGGTTTTCCCTGCCCATGTGTGTGTCTCACTATAGGCAATGACACTCCTATCTGTGCAAAGAGAGCACCAATAACAATTTCAACTGGAGAAGAGGAACAAAAACAACCCAGGCACACCAGTGAATTCTGATAAGTCCCCACCTGTGCAGTATTCACAGGGGAACATGGTTGTTTTGCTGTTAAACAAGATCTTTTGCCAATATGAAACCTTGCGCTAATCTGTGAAAATATCCAAACCCATATACTAAATGGTGTGACTATAAGAAAGTCCCCTTGGTAAAGCTGTCTGCAAACAAATTCAAGTCTCTGAAGAAAAAAAGTTCACTGTTAATCACTGCATCAGTCTGTCTAAGTAGTCTCATTGGAACAGACAACCTCCATTTAATTATCAGTAGAGCCATGTCAAATGTAAGAAGCTCCCATTTGCACTGTGTTTTCTGTAATGTGATAGTAAGTGACAGGATAATGGCTCAAGGCTCAGTCAAAACACTGCAAAAGCTGACAGCCAAACTGAAGGCTGTCTAGCTCATGTTTTGATGTTAATGGGGTTTCCGTATGTGTCGTGTGTGTGTCATAGCTTCTGGGAAAACGGACAAATCCTTGACCAGGAAAATTCCACAAACAGAAGACTCAGGACCTTTTACCTGGTCTCACCTGGACGTTGTAGTTGCATGTCGTGTGTGGAGCCTGAGTTGCACACATGGCAGGTGTAGAGCTACCCTGGGCTAGTCTGTGGTGGGGCAGGTCTTTTGACTATGGCCTGACCAGCTGGGAAAATTTGAATCCCTCTGCGTGGACTCATTTGACTCACACCATTCTTGTGTTTTTGTTGTTGATAGTTAACACTGCAAACGTGATTGATTTACTCCCACCTACCTTTTCTGAAGTTGATCACTGTCACAGGCGAAGCAGGATCTTTGACATGTGGCTAAAGCTGGAGGACCAAATCCTAAACAAGTGTTTCAAAATCTGCTTTCATTGCAGAGTTAGAGGTAAGTTTCTCAGTGCTGGATGCTGATCAGATAACACTGAACTGCAGCAGAGAGGAAGGGGCTAGCATGAAATATGGGGTTTTCAGGAACGTATGTTATGGATTCACTCAAACAGACAACTCCCAGGATATTGCAATACATAGAATGAGAATTCTTTCTTGTCCACGTGTGACCATTGAAGAATCAGGAGGTCAAGCCATAGGGTTCCCCAGAACACACGGCAGCACCTGGCCCTACACACACACACACGCACCCTCGGCTGTTTGTGGCAGCCAGGCTTAAAGTAAACAAGGCAAAGTGTGGCGTCTGTCTGAGTCACACGATCCTTCTGCAGCAGACAGCCGAGGCGCACAAGGAACCCCAGCATGCAAAGCGGGCGCCTGGCAGTGCCGCACATATTCAAACACGCAGAGGGAGGAGGCAGAGCTGGAAACCCACCAGTTGAAAGTTTCGTTGAGCTGGGAGAGAAACCGAAACACAGTTGTTCTCTATCAGCATGCCTTGCTTTGTCTACAAGATTGTTTTTATGGAAAGCCTAAGGTTTTCCTTTTTCCTTTTAAGGCGCTCATAGGTTTCTCCTCTGATGTGCTGTTCCATCCAGTGGGCAGTCAACACAGGCACTGTATTTAGTGTCTGTTTTTTTCTGATTTTGAGGATGTTCCTGCACATAAAAACGTGTTGTTGTAATGTATGTCTTGGTTCACATGAACTCTGAACACAATTCAAAAAAGCAATGCAAGCCCAAACCCTGTTAGCTATACTCTGCTTACGCTAAAACCGTCACCTCTTGAGGTGGGTACATGGCTGTGTGTGTGGCCCTCCCTGTCGCCCTCTCAGGTGGATGAGGTGAGAGGCGCAATGGATCTATGCGTAATGACGCATATCCCATGATCCTCCTCTCTGTGGTGTTCTAATCGTCCCCATGGCTGGGCTTTTGTTTGTTCAGGCCAGCCAGGCCAAGCTTAAGCCCTGTCCTGCCGTGAGTGCTCCCTCTGTGCTGATCCCGTCCCGCCTGCGATAAAGACCCAGGTGCTGTTTTTGTTTGCCCGCAGGATAAAGAGGCAAACCCCACAAGCTTTAACTTAATAGGTGCAACTCCTAAGGAATGCCCAGCCCCTGTTATTGGGTCAAGAATACTGCCCCCTGCTGGTCTGCCCCAGGAATAGGCCAGCATGGCGTGTGCTTCACTGCAGTTTGTTTTAATTATCATGTAGGCTATTACTCTTACTGGGACCCCAGTGCTTTTTTTCATTAGGAATGGGCTTGGCCAAAGACTTTATGTTTTTAGACATTTTGCAATCTGCAAGTATTATGGGGCTTATTAGAGGGATGTTTACAAGTAGTACTTCAGTATTATTCACTGGGCTTGTTAATATATGAGGACAGCCACTCTGATTAATGATGGCTACAATTACAGGCATCATTTTGACGTTGTTGTGTCCCAATAAACACCACTTGTGTCAGGAACTGTTATCTAAGTGTTTGCTGAGCATGACCAGTCTTTCTCACACCAAGCACTTGGCGCCCCAAGGACGTCAGTCAGAGAGTTGGGGTCGTTGTCACGGTGACATGATGAATAGCAGATGTATTAGGACCGAGATCCTTCGGGTTCTCCTCCTCTTTACACCTGAAGGGGGGTCATGTGTGCCTGAGGGCTGCCCCCATATTCAAATTCACCACAGCCGTGTCTGTTCACACGAGGTCTACAACAGTCCCCAGTGGCAGGCCCTGCCCCTCCCCCCGTCCCCGTGGCGGATGTGTCAGATCCGACACAACTAAGGATGGAGGGACAAATCATGCGAGAAATGTAGCATCTCCCCCCGCTGGGCCACTTGTTTGCTTAGGTCACCATTGAGCGTCAGTCAATTACTACCAATCCACTTTCTGTTAGCAAACGCATTGTTGTCAATTTCCTGGGCTGTCTGGAGCCCTTTGAGGCCTTTGTATATTTCGGAACTTGAAGGGCCTGTTTGGAATATACAGACTCCCAGGTCAAATCGTTTAATGGAAGGTCAGAACTTGAAAGATGGATAAATGTTTATTTTGGTTTAGACAATGGGTGCAACGTCACTATTTTAGGGACCATTGAGTACTCTAGAAGATTGCAGCTTACAGTTCTTTGAAGCCATGCAATGGTTTTTGGCCTGAACTGTGCTTACATCTGTATATTGAATGGACACACCTGTCTGGACAAGAGTAGGAAAACCTAGATGGTAATGGGTTCAAGAAATTAAAAAATGATACAAGAAAAAAACCAAAAACCAGGAACAAGAATGACGTAGCAAATTGTTAAGACACTGTATTTGATGTCTTGGTAGCTTAATACAGCAGACCTTCACCTTTGTCACTGTTGTTTAATTAATGACTTTGGAACAGCTCGAATCTTGTTCTTATTGTGTAGCGATGAGACGACAGGCTGGAAATGTTGAAACAGTGTTGTCTCCATTGCTGTTTAGCCAGCTCATCTAGACACCTCCTCTGCAGGAGTGGGAACAGGGAGGCTGACCCAGGTTAGGGCAGTTTTAGGCTGTCCTCTGAAGCACATTCTCCCTCCTCTTCCTCCTGTTTGCTCACACTGTTATTCACCAGCTCCTTTGTCTTCAGGTGGCTCTGCCACAGCCTTCCCTCAGAGAGCAATTTAATTGTGTTTGGCCTTATTTGCATCGACAATTTACCGAAAAGATTTCACCGACATTACCACTGTAGAGAAACTTTCACTGGCTTTTTACATGGTAATATTTGAAACTTTAAAGCCCAATTAATTAAGTGACAGTAGTTTTTACCAATGAAAGGCCACAGAAGACTGCTCTGAAAAACACTGTGAGTTTACTACACAATGTACATTTACTTTTGTATATATAATTGGGTCTAAAGATCTTTGTTGTTTTGAAGTAGCCTGAAGTCAAAATGAACACTTGGGAAAGTGTATAGTCTAGCACATACCAATTCAGTGCTTAGGGTGAGGTAGATTAATAAATATAACCATACACTCCCCATATTTTGTCCTCTGAAAAAATTCTCTGCACTTTTCAAACTGCCAGTGTGGTGGCTGTTTAAATGTGATGAATGAGTCCTGTATTAAAATTATTGCTATATTAATGACATGGATGCTAGTATATAACAATATATGGTAATTTGGAAGCAGCTCATAAGTGTTCTGATATGACATATCACACTCTAAATAGTTTTTTGTCCACTGAAGAACATAAAGAAGATGTGAAATGAAGGCAGCCCCTATATTTTATGTGACAGAGCAGTTTGAAGTCTGAGCTGCATCCTTATTAGTCATCACTAAGAAAAACAGAGAGTAAACTGTGAAATTTCACTTTGGGAGTGTTCACTATGGACAGCACACCCTCAGGCTGGAAACCCAGTGTGTACCAACTGGAAATGAAATGATTCTAAATTCTACATATGTGGTAAGGCGAGTTGTCTTAGTGGGTAACATTGTGTAAACAGTTTTATTGACACAAATAATTAAAGGGCTTGGGCTTAGTGGTATAATCCATGCAGAAATACCCATAGCTAAACCCAGGATAGTCTCAGCAAAGATTGTAAGGAATGAGTGTGATATTTTTGCAGCAGCATGAGAAAGCCATGTTTTTATATTTCCATTTTGTGTTTCATGCAGTTTGGATCCCTCAGACTTAGAGTCTATAAAACTGCACATCTTGACAAGCAGGTTCAAATGTCCAAGAATACCCCAATGTCTGTCCAACCTTTTCCCTTTAATTTTGCCACATAAACACATTTTAAGTTAAGCAGTAGCCCCAATTTTGGCAACACAATTGACAATCACAATCACATTTCACAGGTACAAAAGAAACAGTCGGCAGACCACAAGTTCATTTTGCAGAACATAGTTTATTGACTTCATTTAAGTTATGTCTTAATAATGTGCACAGCACATATATACCACAATATTTAACAGGACCTGTATAAAACTACAGACAAATTCTGGTAAATGTCAATTAAATACATAACACGTGACCACAGGATTCAGTCTCTCCTCTGTTTCATATTGCTGAAGATCCTTCACCTGAATGCATAAACATCAAAGAGTGGGATTGCTGAACATTGTGAAGAATTAACACATTTCTCAACTGCTTTGCTGCACTGTCAATTGAATATTTTTAAATTATATTTATTGCAAAATAAAATTGCCATTATTATTTTTACAATAATGAGAATTCATATAAATATTATTGCTGTTCTGCATTTGTATAATGAGCTGCAGATTAGTGATTCATCTGCCCCTGGGGTCTTGGAGAATACTATTGAATTCGCTTCCAGCAACATTTTCTATTGTAAGTAATATCCACTGCAGAGCGGTACAAACCTGACGAAGACATTTGGCACATTCTTTGGAAAAATAAAGTGTGGTGTATAATTTTTTAAATTCTGATGGGAGAAATGCCTCTCCAGTCTTTGATTCTGGGTTGATAGTGGGTTAATGCATTCAAGCAGATGAGAGACGTGAACTTGCAATACACAAACAGTAACAGTACAATGAAATAGTACAATACAGTTAATTACTGAGAACAGAAGTACTGGTACTAGTCACTTTCTAATTCCGTACACAGATCAGGTAGGAATAGAGTCGCAGCACACGTGCCACTGTCCATACTTGGGCCTCTGTTCAATCTGACTGCAATACACTTTGCCCTTAGCTTCGTGTAACACATTTACCAAAATGCTGCATTGTACATGCTTTAACAACAGCACTGGTTTGTCTGTCAGTTAAACGATCTGAAAGTTAAAGAGCCAGAAAAACAATGCTTTCTTAAACGTTTTACTCAAAGTTTAGGACAATACGCATTGCAGTTGAATTAAATAGTGACCTCTGTGTTATTTTTTTCAGTAAGGTATTTCCATAGCAATGTGTACAGCAGAAATCGTTGACAATAAGGAATGTTAAATCTGAGATCGAAACTTCTCAGAGAGGATTGAAATGAGCATGCAGAGTCTGGCTGGCTTCCTCTAAATGGATTTCCCTCCTTTTTTCTGGATATATGGTGACTGAACGTAAACTTAGATTCCCTAGGTATTCCTCAAGTTAAGTCCTCACAGCAGCTTCTTTCTATTCCACTGGTTACCATGAGATATATTTACAAAATATGTAAAGAAAAATATAGGGTTACTGGACAAGCGTATAGCATAGTCTAACAGCTGCCTGCAAATATTTCCACCATGATTATCCTTACTAAAAGTAAATCAGAGGGTAAAGATAGCTTGAACGTGAAGAGGCTGAACTAGGACGCAATGGCTGCCTAGACTGCTTATGGAAGGGCACTGAATCAAGAGCTGTAGTTAGAAAGAAACTCAGCAAGCTGGTGGGAGCGAAGCCGACGCATGAAACATTCCCGAAAGCAGATTTTGCAAGGAGGCTGTTGGTTACCAGTGATATGAGGTAGAGAAACGAGTCAACTTAAGTCGGGGAATGGAAAATGACAAAGCAGCGATATGTTCCTCCTCCAAAATACTGCTCAAAGTTAAATAAAGCACTCATAAAATATCATACACAGCAACCATAAAGCATTCTATTTTCTTGCCTTCTCCCTTTTCCTAAGCCGCCTACCTACAGCAATACTGATATTCGGTGTGCACATGGTCACTTCAGTCAGCCCTCCTGAATGATCTGTTTATCCTCCACACTTCAAAGCAGATCCACTTTTAAAGTTCCATTGTAAAATATGTATTTATAAAAAGAGCCAAGGACACAAGTGACCCATTTTGCAATGTGCAGACCTTGCCTTTAAACTTTCAAATTCTTAGCTTATATAAATGTCAAGAAGATGCCTCTCTCTATCTGGGGCCTTACGACAGAGATTGACTGCAGAAAAGTTCAAAGTTCAACCCTGGCAGAGCTAAAAACAGATTTGAGGGGTAGGACTTCAACACCGCACTTTCTGTAATGAGAGGTAAGCTGATACTGTTTCAATTAGACACCAACTCCACACAAAGGAGGTCAGACATTGTACAATTGCTTTAGCCTGCAACACCATCAGGACTGACACATTTCCACCAGCTATAGCCTAGGACTAAGACTTAAGAATTCTTTCCACAGAAGAAAAAAAGAAAAGTACACTGATTCTTCAATGCAATCACTGTACAGTAGTATTTATAATCAGTGCAAAACCCATTGTACAATAAAGGAATTTCACTTGTCCAAACGCTTAATAGCAGCACACTTTTTGATAATTTCAAAAAAAAAAATTAACCAGTGGATTTCCAAGTTTTTGCCCCAAGAATGGAAGGCCAGTTTCCCAGAAATACAAAATTATTGAGCGTTATAAATAAGGTTCTCCCACAATATATACATCCTTAAATAATTCATTTGAAAATGACACACCTAATCTTGCATAAAACTCCATCTGAAAGTGCATCGCATTGAGTCCCCTGTTCCTCCTCCGTGCATTGAGGTAAAGTCTCACCAGAGCCACTCAGATTCTCGGCAAGAAATGCGTCACCGTCATCGCCGGGGAGACTCGGTTTCCTTTTTTCGTCTTGCCGGTTTTGCTCAGTCCTATGTACATCCCCGGGTATGCCCCAGACTCATAGGCATTGTAATTATTTGCCAGGAGCTTTTCTTTAAACTTGCACTCTTCATTGAAATGGCGCTAGAACAGGAAGGCAGAAACAAAGGGACAGTGTTAAGTGATGATGTTCAAAGCTCAAAAGCTGATGTGCATCCAGCCTGGTTGTGGTCCTCTTGAATACTTTTCAGCATCTGTTTCTTTACTTATTTATTCTTTATTAACTGTTTGTTTACTTTTGTGAGTAGTGTGTGACAACACTAGTCCTGCTAGTGTGCTACTCTGAGAGCACCCTATTTCTGAACCTAAAATTGTTCAGCTTAATAGGTACACCAGATAATGAAAGCAATGGTTTTGTATAACACATGCTGAGTTGCTATGCTTTAGTGTTTAATCTTTAAATTAATTTAGTTTAAAAAGTTGCATTTTTACATTCGTCACAACTGTTTTGATGGAATGTTTTTCCAAGTGCTCATAGTATGTTTCAGCTTGTGTAATGATATGGGCAGGATTGTGTGCATTCAGGACGATAAATCGTAAAAGTTACATCCCTTGGTAGTCTATAATTGATCCTAATCAATGTGTCTGTTTCGTCAGCAGTATTGTCCATGAGTAGTCATTTTGGCTTACTGTATATTAATTTACTGCAGCCATCCAGTGACTTGCTGTTTGAAATTTTTAAAATTGTTTTTAGTTCCAGGTAGGAAGGTAATGCTGGTCATGATGAAAAGTATGTTATTGTATATTGTATATTATACATGTATATTATGATTATTACTATGCCATTGCACTGTATTCTTTTTAGATGATCACCACGACTAAATTAAACAGGGATAACCCAGAGTAATATGAAAAAGGATCAGTACCTGGTGGAACCAAAAAGAGAGGGGTGTCATGTTTGTGACGACGGGAAGAAATGTGGGTGGTCCTTGTTGGCCAGTTCAACTTTACACTGGAAAGGACAGTAGGTACATGTGTTGGCTGGCAATGCAAGGAATGGAATGCGCAGACTGAATGATCTACTGCGCTACCGTTCCCGAGTTTATCCAGCCCACAATGAAAACATGGTATGGCACGCCACGACTGCGCGCTAAGATGTGATGCGGGAGGCTGTCGGTGCAACTCAAGTGCAGGGCGATATGTCATCGAGCGCTGATAAGACCATCTACCGGCGGAAATCGGCAGTAAATCATTTCTCATACTTACAGATCCGTACAGCTTCCCCTTGCTGTTCATGGCCACGAATAGACCGCTCCGAACGCCAAACAGTGTCACAACACCCCTTTCCACCGGAGATATTTCGAGAAGACCTGAAAAGCACAACAAAGAAAACAAATAGCCGGGAACGTTTATTTTGATCGTATTCCGAATCTGGCAAGGAGTGTTTCCGTTCTTGTTTACAAACGTTTGTGTAATTGATCGGTGTGTCTCAAAATAGTCAAAATGGTTTATTTTCAAGCCGGCAGAGCATCGTCCTCCCGGAAAACTACACTTTCCGCCTTGGAAGAGGCGTTCTTTCCTCAGACACATACCGCGCACCTCATTGATATGTCTTGCCAACTGTGCAAGTAAATTATAACTTGACAATTGTGGCACGAAGGTGGCCGCACAGCTCAATGAAATCCACATACGTAATGATTAAATTTGTTTTTGTTGCTCAGTTAAATCGCACCGTGGTGTCACAGTGTAATTGTCTCACCGAGAGCATTATTGTCACTAATGCCAAAGCAATCCAATTATCCACTCTGACTGGCCCTTACCTTGCAAACAGCTAAAGTGATTGGGAGCTAACTCCTTTCAACGGAGGTCCTAGCCGGAGACTGTTGTGCTATGCTCATTTTCTACAGTGCTTTATGATGGCTAATCTCGTTTGATGTAAACCCATGTAATGTATCCCCTTTAACTTTATGTCATGGCCCAAAATAGGCTCCGGAGCACAAAACAGCCCTCAGATCTCGAACTGGGCCTGGCCCTCCAATTGGCCTCCTGGCGTCGTGTAAGCAATACATTTAAAACTCGCATATAAAATACAGAATAGCTATGTGACAAAATGCTCATCATTCTCGATGTTTGAAAATGTATTAAAATGTACTGTTAGTTGGATGTATGTGAGGCCAAAGGGTTAACCCTCGTAACAGATGTGTCTCCCTCCTTTCTAACTTTAAGATTGACGTTTCATATTGATATGATATACGGATAGCCACCGATTATAAAGGCCTGTTGTAAGAAAACACCAACAAGTCCTCGAAGTCTCCAGATATTGAAGCACGTGCCCACCTGAGTCTTTTTGACAGCAGATAATATTATGCTGGGAGTATTTTTATTTGAGGGCAATGATTATTGGCCTCAAATAAAAATAGCAACATGATGATTATTGTCTGCATGGCTGCAAACAAGTCCTGTAAAGTTACTAGTCAAGCATGAATTGTGTCCCACAGTCAATTTGGCAAATAACAAAATAGTCCATTCGCCTCTAATAACTAAAAGGAACACCTGCCATGGACAATGTTTATATGGACACCGAACACCCTTTAATAAATCTATGAGATAATTCATCAGAAAAGCGCATCCCCTGGCTTTGTCTCAAAAACTCAAACGAGAAAAAAATGACAGCTTCATCACAAAAAGCACCGGCGAGGCCAGGCGAACAGGTAAATACAGGAGTGTGTATGAAACGTAATAAAAGTGTAACTTACTGTATCGATTTTCGTTATGTACTCCCGTTATCTTCCCGTCGGGTAAGACTTGAATATGAAACCCAATGCCTACATTGCAGTAAAGACGCCGCAGTCTTTTGATGCCCATAAGATAGTCACTGTCCCGGCTGATCTCTCTTTTTTCCCCGGGGATCCGAGCCAAGGAACGAGAGAAGAGAGTTTCCCAGTGTCGCTCTAGGGTGCTGTTCTGTCTGCCAGCGAAGGGAGCACAGCGCACCAAACTACACACCAGTCCCAACACCAATATTGGTAAGAAGGGCGATTGAACGGTCATCCTGATCAGCCTGGACACACGTGTCTGAAGGAGGCAAACGAACTAAAAATACCTTCTCTCTCTCTGCCGTATTCTTAGGTCGAAGGCAAAAAAGGACAAGAAAAAAGAGGAACAACGTAAACGCTCACTTCAAGACGAAGCTGCGAATTTCCCGTGGGTGCTGCATGGACCCTCGACTGGAGAGGGCTGTCGCTTCCGAGGAAGTTTATTTAGACTGGATCCCAAGTTGTTTTGAGTCCAAGTAGAAGTTAAGAAGTGTTGATCGTCTATACTAGCACGGCACAGCCATGCCGCTTTTCCCTCACTGACGATATTTATATCTGCTTCGAAATTACATCACACGCCACCTACTGCAGCACGGGGCAGTCTTCAGTCCGCTTTAACACAATCGTCGCCCTAGGATGCTGGAGCACTCCAAACAAACGGGATTCTTTAATATGAGACCAGAGCCTGGTGTAACAGAAGAGTGCTCTTTCAACAAATGTCAAATTTCAGCTTGCTCAGATAACAAAACTGAATTCGTTTACAAATGTTAATGTGCGCAGTTTTTGCATGAAAACAATGTCCTGGTCAAGAATACAGTCACACATTGTGAAACTCTCGGAATGTAGATTACTGCATTGCCCTGGCGACAGGGCATATGAGTTTTCTTTGTGTAAAACTTCCTTCATTATCAGCCAAAAATAAAATAATTTATGTATGGGTGGATGTAAAATAGGAAATTACAAAGCTAACAGACTGCAGTGTGTTACAGGAGACAGTTCTATAAATGAACAATAACAGGAAAAAACAAAAGTAGAATTCTGCGAATTGTAACATTCTACTTTTAGACTGATTAGAAAATAAAGAATGACTCCGTCTTGTATGTAGAACAATGGGACAAAATAAAATATTTATAAGCATGATAAGTGCTTGTCCTCTCTGATTAATATCAACTCTGGGCAGAGATTAGCATAAAAAAGTCAGCGACGGTGAATACACTCTCTAGTTTCTTATGTACTGCTAGCCTGTCTGCAGAGTATGTGTATTATTAAGAAGTGATGATTGAAACCGTTCATCCCGTCTCATGTTCAACCATTATTTCGACATACTAATTTATAAAAGGGATACCTGTGCCTTATTTTAATAAGACTGCCAGGATTTAGTCCACACAGCACATTATTTCATGTCTTTGAACATTCCTGCGCTGCAATCCTACGCTTGTGGCGCGTGTGTCGGATCATGGGGTATTTTGGTGGTGGATGGGGGGGGCTTTCGAGTTGACTACTGCGTGAAATATCCAGTCATGAGTCAGGGTCTGTCCATAGCCTGAAGTAGCGTTGGCCTATTTACGTAGAGTGTGTCCCCTGCTGTTTAGTGAGTAGATGCTACGTAAAATTGAATAGCTGTAGGCAAGGTAGGTGCTAAAGCTACAAACTGGCTCGGACAAGCGGACTTGGCCATAATCTAGTATCTGTAAATATATCATTTAAGTATTGCGTCGAACCTGCCATTTGTTACTGCACCACAATACAATATTGCAGTGGATAGTAGGCTACTTGAATTTGGTGAAGCATTCAAACTGGTATTCACCAACAAAGATGACAGTAGATGACAGACAGACATCAAAGTTGCGGTCGCAATTTCTACCCAAAGTGCGACACTCTGCCCCTTGAACGGTCTATTGCCCTTCTGAGTCACAAAGAGATTGAGACTGAGGCGTTAAGTGTTACGGCATAGTAATTTTTTTCACCTGCTCCCCGCGATACGCGTTTCTTTCAACTTGATGTGAAGTTACTGGAGGACTAGTCACAGACGATAAGACCATTGTCAGGTAAAGCCAAGCCGCGTAAAGCCATCCCAAGACATTATACCACAATTTGTCTGATTCTTTTCTCTTTCTTAAAGAATAATGTCATTCCTGTCCGACTGGGGGAAGGCGTAGATGGCAATCCAAAATGAGTCACCCGAAAACGATGTAAACTATTGGCGAGACAGTCCTATATGCTGTTTGTGTAAATCGTCATTTCCAAAGGTTGTCTGAAGAAGCGCGAGCGTTGACTCAAGTCTCTTTTTAGTCATACTCCAACTATTCTCATTGTTATTATACTCTAAACATGAGGATGAAAAACAACTCTACATACCCCAGAACAAACGGCTAACACCAAGCTGTTTGAATGAGAGGCGGGGGCACCCATAATCTTATTTTATATCGCTAGATATAATCAAATGCAGATTGTCTAACCGTTTTATGCAATAGTATAAAAGAAGGTCGTGCCAAAAATAACCACTATGCAGCCGGCTTTCTATCATTCAAAGACATTTCTTTGATCTGTCACTATGAAGAAGACACCCGATTGTCTGCAAATCATTATTACGCACAGGGAAACGTTTATAAGTACCTCAGAGTAAACATGGCTCCGTAATTATATATCTATAAAAAAGATTTAGTCACTGGGCAGAGGTTTCGCATGAAAACGTTTTCTCACGTTCACGACTGGGTGCTTCTTTATAAGAGAACTTTCTCTTTTTTCCTGTGCCGCAAGTATCATTGTGGAATGCCGTCAGATCTTGGGGCCCTACCCCGAATTGCTCATCCTGTCGCTGGGCGACTCCTCACATCCAGGGTTCGCTGGTTCACTAAATGCTGCCCGCTGACGGACCATATGCACACAAGACGCGTCTTTTTCTGTCGGCTCATTTGATCTCTGTGTGTCTCGGTATCAGACCTCTGGTTGTATCTAGTTGTAAGCTCTTGCACTGATCAAACCCCTCTTTTGTAACGCACTGTGTTGTTGCGATCACTACAATGACCCAAGTAGATCAGAGCACCCCATTACAATAGATTGGGTCCACGTTATGCAAAACATCTAGAAAAAGCTGTGTACATTGTAACGTCAAAGTTGTGTCAACTTAAAAATATATGGATGTACGTTTACCAACTCGTATATTATTTACTTTTCTTTGTACAAAATAGTTCAGATGTAAAGTGTTTGATAGGTTTCATCCATGTAATTTATAATTGTACTCATGGCTAACAGCCAACAGCTCCTTTTATTTGTTAGGCTACGTCCTAATTTGTAAGCAGTCTAATTGTAAAAGTTGTGTAACAGCAACATTATCAATACAAATAGCCTATTTAAAAATAAATATAAAAATTTCGTGTTTCGTATTTCGTGAGTTTTTAAAGTGTATCAATGAACAATGTCAAAGAAATTATACAACAGGATGTACATATATAATATCAGCGGAAATTTGTGAATGAAAATATTATCAAGAGATATGTGTTCGTTGTGAAAAATGTTTCTGTTTTGTCAACAAAACACGCCTTGGTTACCCTAGAACTGGCCGGCAATCTGGGCGTAATTTTGAAACTTGAAAAGTACATTGTGATCGATAAAATAACATGATTTTCATCCTGGTAGTGAATCAGAGATATTCAGTATCATTTTATAACTGATGTTAAGGATTTGTTTCAGTCAAACTGGGCCGCTCTCCATGGTGCTGTAATTTTACTCTGTGCTTATTAAAACTTGACCTTAAATCTTTTGTTTATTTGTTTGTTTGTTTTGTTTTTTGTTTTTTGTTTGCTTTTTCTGCTCTATTTTTTGTACATGAAAAATTAGAAGTGTATGGCGTAAATACGATGTATAAAAATTATCTCTAATATTTTCTGATGCGTTCCGAGCAATATAGGTTTTTGAAATACATGAGCAAGGCGGTACTGATATTTGACCTATTTGAATGTAAATAAATACTTGAAGTGAAACCAAGATGTAATGTTTAACCCTTACTTCAGAGGTAATGTAGACGTTATGAATCGTTCGTAACTAGGTTTCTAAATTGATATTTGCTGATGAGACTGTTGGCAGTTTTCAGATTGACATTTGATTTCAGAGACCTCTGTGCAACACGACATTAAACTTACCATCATTTGATGGCGAACAGAATTTGGCTTCACGAATGATTATATGTGTACTTCCTTGCATCTTATTTCACGGTATGAATGAGGATGTCTACTTTTTGTTCAGTTTTAGCACTCCCGGTAAGTAGTCTATTAATTGGTTACGATCTGTCCTGATTGTCTCGGCTTCGCTACAAATTTCACCCGCTATCGCCTCGGAGCTGCACATCAGTCAGGAACAAGCTGTGCTAGAATCATTTTTTACCTTGCAGGTGCAACCCGCTAACTATACTTGAAGCCTGGACGTTTCTCCCACCTTTATGTCTCCCATCCCCCTGCCAAAGGCATCTGGGTAGATATACTTACAATTTATTGATACGGTGGAAAAACACATTTTATTCGAACTTTCATTTGGAAATGGGGAATACCTGCTGCTTGACAACAGTGTTTCGTGTCTTGATTTCGGAGCGAATCGATCACACTGCCCTCCATAGGATATTGAAGGATATTACATTGGATAAAACCCATTGCCGCGGGTTTAGATTTATAAAATAAATATTTCAAGTTCCCTGATCAATCAGGAATGAATTTAATTTCGCTTGAAATTAGATGAAAAATGCGTAGGCCGTAGCAAAGCGTTGATTTAAATCTGATATTGAGAGTTATGTCCAAACTGCACTGTGGTTGGGCTGTACAACCCTGTTTATCCACTTTGTCAATAAACTATTGTAATGTATATCTTCAACTTATTAGCCAATTATTATTAAACAGTGTACTCTGCACTACTCTATGCAACCCACAGAATGAGAGATGTTTTGCAATAATTGGTCCCACTTCTTGAATCAGTAACTGGGAGCAGATATTGATTCGGGGTTCTGAGTGTCATATTGGAAGCTGATCTGTATTTAAGCAACATGCCCTACGAAAACCCCAATACCATTGCAAGGATTTAGCAGCTTTCATAGAAATGTCATGCTATCATTTATATTGTAACATTAGATTTGTTAAACATGCCGTCAAATAGTAGCAGGTGTTTATTTTCCTTCAACAGACACAGAACTCATCTGATTTCTATTGACTGAAGCACATCACAGACAACACCAGGACAAAATTATTATAATTATTTCACAAAGGCATTCAGCGATGCTTATTTGTTTGTGAACATAACCTGCTTTCTCAGGAGAGCTGACCTTTACCAGTGCTTTGCATGTTGAATGGAGAAGTTTCTGAATTAGGCATTATTATTGACATTAATATATGAAAATAACATTTTCATATAAAACACATACAGTATTATTTGGTGTAATCTGCATTAACAAGAGAGACAGAGGCATATCTGATGGTGTGATTTTGAACACCAAGAGAGATTTATAAATGTCGAAGAACTGGTGAGGATTTGAAAAAATATAACCCTAATGTAAAATGACATTACATGGTCTTCGTATAAATTACAGTCTTTTTAATAATAAGAAAAATACACACAACTGCCTGATTGCAAATTTCACATCTGCAAGCCTGAAATGATATAAATGTGCAGTATGTTGCCACTGAATGGGCAATTTCATATTACATTTGGCACCACCATCAATGATCAATAAATTTGATTCTAGGAGGAATTTTCTGTCTAGCAACAGTATTGGAAAGCCCCCTAAACAAGTATCAGCAACGAACTGCATTTCAAAATGTTGTGAAAATTATCAATGGATTGCTTCTAGAAGAGTGAAATGGTTTACAGCCTTTTGTGTGTCCTCCCTGGTCACATAAAGGTATCCATGTATTACAAGACATTTTTGATACTGATTTCTTATGGATGTTTAATGACTCACGGGACATTTATTCCATCTCTACATATTCCCTGTTTTTGCACTTACAGCCGCCATCCTCTGAGGTTATGGTGTCCTGCGGGACACACTACTCAGTCCACATCCAGTAGCCAGTTTGGATCCCTCCTGATATGCCCACGCATCAGATGGTTTTGTTAATGTACACTTATGTAATTATTAATTGTAAGATAACTTTATTAAGTGTAAAATCATAGGGGTTATCAGAGTATGGGATATGGAACTCCAGAGTCTGAAGTTCATGCTGAAGTGGATATTACATGGACAAATATTTCAATGCACTCTAGATACTATACTCATCTACATATACACTTTAAGCTAATACATACATTAACACATCCCCCCCACAGACATTTTCAAATGAAGCTGATATCTGATCCAGTATGTACTAAATGCAACAATAGTGAAAAGGGAGCATATTTTCAGTTTTGGAAATGTCCCTCAGGCTTTAACCTATGGTCCCTTATGGCAGATGCATTTATTAAGATAAATCCCAGATGTTCTTATTCCTATTTATCCTCACCATTTCAATTGATCCATTACAGTTATGTATTGTGTTTGAAGTAATAGTCAATAAGTGTGTATGTACATGATTCCATAAGTGTATATGTGTTTGTGTATATGTATATAAACCTGTACTTAGGCTGTGTATTATTGTATGTATTGTATTATTGTAAGATGTCTACTATTACTACTACCACTATTATTTTATTGTTGTTTTGTTGTTGTTATGATTATTATTGTTATCATTATGCTTATAATTTATTTCTCTTGTAACATCTAGCAAAATCAATATTATAGTTCTTAGTTCTTATGTTGGATGACTTTCTGATCACTTTTCATTACTGTAATTTTGTTATTATTATTTTATTTCATTATCTGCAAATACAATAAAAACAAATTGACAAAAAGAGTAAAATGGCACTCTGTATATTATCTGAGTCAGTGTTCAGTTTGACTCAGCAAATAACTGGCATACTGGCTGAGTTGAACTTCATTCCATCTCTTTGAATAAAATGTTGGTGTATGTCCCTAAGGGTCCATTCAGTCTAACCATTACTGTGCCTTGTCATTAACTTTGAGTGATACATTTAAGCATGTATATTAATTATTCTTTCACAATATATTTTATTAATTTTTGTGACTGCTGACAAGTGTGGTGTTGTGTGTGAAAGGGAAATATGTAATGCTTAAATGTACAATTTGTGCCTTAATTAAAATGCAGGGCAAATCATCATAGCAGTTACAGTGAATGCCCTCTTCTTATAGCTGTATTAAAACAAAGACCTGGACACAGCTTTCAAACCACAAGTACAAATTTTGTGTCAATAGTGGTTGTTTTACTTGCCAGTTTCTTCCACCCAAAACCCACTTTGCTATTTGAACATGGCTCATGAGTGTTCATTAGCAGGATGGAATTTTGATTGAGTGCAGACCCAAATATAAGTTTGGTGATTGTACTGTGCAGTTAAATGCATGGTTTTCTCCACATGTTCATGCTGTAGAATAGATTTTGAAATTTATACTGTGTGCATGGTAATGTGCAGTATGCTGTCTCTATTTTAAGTTAATTTTGGAATTTTTTGGCCCATCTGGAAATTCCTTTCAATGATGTTTCCTCTGTTGCGGTACATTGTCGTTACCATTTCTTTGAGTAGGAGCTTTAAGCAACTATGCCATTCTCACAATTATTACACAATATTTTCATATATGTCAGTGATTTGTGACTTGATTTAAGGGCTGAATATCTCATTCTGTATGTAATGTGTCCTCTGGTGAAATTCTGTTTGTCCACAAAAAATAAGCATGCCCCAACACAATTTTTAATTTTAAAACAAAAACTGTAGAAAATGGAAACTTAAAAATGTTCTTTTCTAGTCTAAAATGTGCAGCAAATGTAGAACACAATAAAAATTCAGTTTTTTTTCTGATTATACTTACCTTTCATTTAAAAAAAACAGCTTTGCCAGATCTTGGTATGAAGAAACTTCCTGTAAATCCTTTCAAACTGAGTGTTCCATTAACTTTGGTCCAGGAAATCCCCATTGTAAACAAATAATACCCTAGTAATATAACATGTTATAGAAACTAATATGAACAAGAGCTAGACAGGTATGGGATGTACTGTTTTACTGGCCACTAGTGATAGAATATTGTTACTGCAGGAGTGAGAAAGTCAGTCAATCAATGAGGGACATGTTTGTTTATTGGTCCTGTTTCTCCAGTGGCAGCCAAAAAGCAACAGCTTCTTCTTCTTCTTCTTCTTCTTCTTCTTCTTCTTCTTCTTCTTCTTCTTCTTCTTCTTCTTCTTCTTCTTCTTCTTCTCATTGAATCAAAGGAGGAAAAACAAATAGAATTGCAGACCAACTAATGCATGGTGCATTTGGTCAGAGCTATGGCTGAAAGCAGCATATTTTTATTTTGATTCAACCTTAAATTTACTTCAAAAGAGAACATCAATAAATGCTGTGCATATTACTCTGGTCAGTGAAATAATACTGCACCTGTTAGATTTAGCTGTTTTACTTAAGGTGATCTTTCAGTCTGAAAATCCAAAGAGATGAAAGCTTCAGTCAGTCTTGACCAAGTGAGCACAGTTGGTGTTGATAGGTCAAATGCTTTAGTTTAACGTGCATGGAGACAGACGCAGACGATCGAGCAGACAAAGCTCGCCCAGGTTTTGTACAGGAGGAATGCTTGACTATACCAATTAGGCAGGCATGAGGGCTAGCCCCTGAATGGCCTGGAGACTGCTTGGAGAGAGAATGAATAGCTGTGTTTTTAATTGGGCCATCTTTCATTAATGTCCTGACATTATGTTGGAGGTCTTATCTTGGCATCTGATAACATTCTTGTCAGTAGAGAAAAGGCAAGAGTGGTTTCTGTGTAGGGCTAACACACACACACACACACACACACACACACACATACACACACACACACACACACACAAGTAAACATGACCTTTTGTGTTCTCCTATTACTGGAATAGGCTTGCATTAAGATGCAGACTATTTCCTGTTCTGTCAGTTCCAACAGTACTAGTAAAACATCTTCCAATAATTGATGAGCCCAGATCCTTTTAAAACAATGTGTAATATTAAAATTATGTTAAAAATGAGCACAGTAGTTATAATTTTACTGAATTCACAAAGAGACTTGCTTATTATGCCAGAAAGCTGTTCTGCTTTACTCATTCACCCATCCAAATTACTAATCAGGAAATATCTCATCACTCAACCTCAGTCAATCTAATGAGAGTCGTCTTGGCTATTGGTCCTTAGGGTTTGCATCTGCAAGTTGACACTTGTGGTTGGTTTGCTTTAGGAGATGAGCAGCAGATTTTTAATGGTATAGCCTCATGCTGCATTTGACTGAGAGTGTGATGTCTTGCAAGGCTGGCTCAGGCTGAGCGCTACAACCGCATCCACAGTGGGAGGAAACGTTTCACAGCTGCGCTAATGAGCATCTCTGACCCCTTGACATGGCGACACACGTGATTATTGTGCCACAGGTCACCGCAAATTCCTTGATCAAGACCCAGAACCTTAACTCCAGAGCCTCTGTTTACTTGTTTAATGCCACTGAACTAATAAGGGCAACATGCCAACAGAGATAATCCAAGTGGATATCAGGAGTCCTGATAGACAGCTGCTCAATACACATTTGTTCAGGAGATTAGGGCATTAGGAAAACACGCTGAGAAAATGCTCTCTTTGTACTTATTCAGTATGGGTTATTTTGTGACACCACTCTACATTTGAATTTACTGCAAATAATTTTCCCTCATTTTGAAGTGAGTTGCAGAATGGGTCTTGCTGTTTTGACCTAAAATTTTTGAGGGGTTCAGTGCAGATGACTTTTTAACTGTTAAGTATTAACTGAGCATCCATTACACTTGTCACTGTTTGACACTAATTTTGTCTGTTTTACTGTATAATGTGTATTTCATAATATTCATTTATTGCACTCATTCTCTGGATATCATTAAATGTTACTTAAATTGTTTATTGAGGCTGGAATTGTAGTTGTTACCTTAGGCAATGCTTAAATTGGCATGATCTTGTCTTTATTACATATTCTGTGATGGCAGTTACATTGTATTGCACATTTAAGGTTAATTGTCATTATTGTTTAGCTATATCCAGTAAAGAATGAATAAGCAACAAATGTATCTGTCAACTGATGTGTCTTCAATCAGCCATAATCAGTTATAATTATACATTTTCCCACATACTGTCATAATCATTGAAAAGCAATGTGGTTAGGATGAGATCTATAACCACTGTCTTCTTCCAAAACCTAGTCCATCACAAATTGTGTTTTATTGCGCAGCTGTTTTATTTGAACATTTATACATCAGCACATTTAGGGTGGTTTGGCAATCCTGAACAGATGGGACACTTTGAAGTTTTGTTCTGAACAGCTTGCTCTTGTACGGCCTGCATTCTGAGAGATGCAGCTGATTGTTGAAAGTAAGACAGAGGACAAGAGCACAAAAGATCATTCAAACTATCACTTATCTAAAGTTCTACATTCTTGTTAAGTAATACAAGAGTTGGCATTCATAATAGACTATAGCAATGTGTAATTTTCTATGACACAGTTTTTATACATTAGGGAATTGCCTTGTTTATTGGATTTGAAGCATTAGTCGTTTTGAAAAGCAAAAGAATGTCTCAGGCAAAATATCTTCCCATGCTTCCCCAGAGAAATGGCCATTGTCAAAGCCAGGAAGCTTTCAAACCTACAAAGTATAGAATAACCCGTTTCTTCTATAGATTTCAGTTCAGTCTGTGTCTGTCTTTCCCCACCTTAGAAAGTGCAGTCTTACAGTTTCAGTCACTAGGGTTAAAAAAAAATCCCAAACTAAACAGTGTTCTGAGGCTGTGCATCTTTTCTTTTTTAACATTTCCCCACAAAACCACCACACAGTTTTTCAATCAAAAAGATGATGTCACCTGAAACAGAGGAGACACAAAGACAGTTTGGTCTCCAGAGAGGTGTTTCATTCAGCAACACAGCAATGAAACCTGTTTTATACAGAGACCGTGAGATCAGGTTCACTGGAGGTGCAAAGCTGGACATTGCCAGTTTGAAGACAAGCAAACAGACCCTTATCTCAGCAGTTAGTTATCTTTCCAATGGAGAAAAGAATACTTCTAAACCTGTACAAAACAGTTTTAAACATTTTGGACAGTCCATCTCCCATGCTCAACACAATCTGACACAATCTTTATGATATCACATTATTTATTGGTGACAATGTCTTGAATAGTTTAGATTTTTATACAATAGGTGGTTTGCCCCGGTGATAGGCATAGTATTTAAATGCTAAAACTATGCCATACTTTCCCACGAAAATAGTTTAGTCAGTGGAAATGAGTTACTTTTCATGACCTTGCTGTGAATTACATTTCATGTGTTAGTGGTGTCTTTTAATTGATGTAGAGAAACAAAGGCTGTAACAAATATTATGTTTCTTTTTAAGTATAAACTTATGAATGGCCTGAACATACCTGTGACAGTCATAACAACTGTACTTTTGAACTAATACAAAATATTAATTTTAACTTAATTATGGAGACCAATTGATAAAAAAAACAATGTAAAAACCAGTGACATTTGTAAATGTAGAAACTGTATGTCATCAATAATTTAAAAAGTAATGAAACAAAATAAATATGCATAACATTAGTAATATACAAAGTAAATTTATGCAGTAGGCTATCACATCATAAGTCATTTTTAAAATCACATCTGTTTCCATGTATTTTACCTGTTATCTTTTTAAAAACTACTGTGTTAATAGGAAAAAGTGCTTTACTGTATGACACCTTCTAGAATGTTTTATTTAACTTCAGCGCAACACAACATTGCCAGCCTAAGCACATGTATACAGTCCATGTCAGACTCCAAAAACATTTATACAAATTAAACTGGTCATTACTGAAACAGGAATAATATAGAAAACTATGGTACACATATATACACTAATTACACATTGAAAAAATACAGCACAGGTACCAAAAATCCCGACTAATTGGTTTCCATGTGATACAAAAAGTTTTTTAAAAAATCCAGCAGTTTTGATTTGGTCACATTAACTTATTTCTATGTACAGAGTAAATACAACAGCTTCTCATATCGAGGCACTTGTTTCTTTGCTGTGCCTCACTACAACAAAGTAGCATCTTTCCCCAAGGCAGTGGCGTACCTTGATATTCTGTGTCGTGTGGAATGGTTTGTAGTTGCCTACTCATATACTTGATAGGGCAGCCTTGGAGAATAGTTTTTGCCTACATTTGGAGAGGCACCCTCTCAGTCATCGGGCTCTTTGGCCCTGGCCGCGGTGACCCTGTGTCTCCGCCTCCTGCGCTCCGCCCGCCCGGCAGGCCTCAGGATGTTTTCACGGTACCTGTGATTGGTGCGGAACTGGTGCACCATCTCGTGGTCCTTGTTGCCAAGCAGTCTGGGCAGAAAGAGGGAGCCCTTCTCTGTCCTGCGGGTTTTGAAGCCCCTCCTGGGCCGGCCCTTCCCGTTGATGGACACGTACCACAGTCTCTCGGCGCTGGCCCGCCGCTTGCCGCCACTTGGCGACGGCGGCGCCGTGCGGTAGTGCCGGGAGGCATAGGTGTTGTAGCCCAGCTCATGGATTCGCTCCACGAACTCACACTCCTGATTGAACACATCCTGGAGGAGGAAATGGAGAACATGGTTCAGTGTGTCAATCTGTCTGTCCCGTGTCAGCAGAAACCCCATATCTTAATGATGGTACATCCATCTGGCAAAGGATATTCAGGGCTGGTTCTTGCTTTATAATGTACAGTTATATACTGTTTAATCCACCCTTTCCCCAGTCTATGAATCAATTATAATGCCCAGCTTTGCCCATGGAAGAACTGAACACCACTGTAAACATGTAGATCTACTGTGTATATAAGCATAAAAACCATTGGATAATACTGATAATAAAAATGAAGACTTTTATACAGAACAGCTGGCATGGAACAGCCACCTCCTATTGGCCAAAATGAGCAGAGTGATAATGTATGAATGACAGTGGACAGCCAAGCTCAGACATGATTACATGTGGTTCATTCACTTCAGAACTGTGAATGAATGATGCTCCTCCCTCCTCTGGGAGGATGTGAGCTATAAAGAGCTACAGTATCTCGCCAGGCCATCTCATGGAGAGCTCCTGTTTCCTAGACTAATGTGGTCCTATCCAAAACCAAACCATGCATTGCTGGGTAGTAACGAAATCTCTCAAGTTATGAATGATAAATAAACATATCAGTACAAGATGGATATTTACAACACACGTTCCTTACAGAATCCATTTTCAAACATGCCTCCTTGTTATCCAACATTTACCCACAGTATATCGAAGTGGCATTCAATGATGTGCCGTAGCGCTTACCGATGCATATAGGCGTCCTTTTTTGTTCATGGCTAGATATCTGCCCGAGAACAGACCCTTAATCGCCACCACTCCAACGTCAACGGCTGTGATCTCTAATATGCCTACGGAGAAACAACAGCAAAGTATTGAACAAATGTATTGATTGGAAAATCGAAGGCAACGCGTCTGTTAGAATGGCATGCTTACCTTTTATCTAGAATATGCCTTTATCCACCTGAGGACGACACGCTCTGTATCACGCAACTGTTTAGTGAAAACACAGTTTGGACTCTGCCTCGTAAAATTATATTGAATTTGAACACCACCGGCAATTAACAATAGTGTCGCCCGTGTAGATTCCACACCATTCTCTCTCGTTCACTCTGTCTATTAATGAGACAAAGTCTCGCAAAAGCAATTACCTCTTTTTCTTCTTAAACGCAAAGCGTAGGCTACGTGATTAGGGAAAGTGCCCTTTTGACTTTACAAAGAACTAAGTCACGATTTATTGAGACCTTGAAGTAGGAGCTGGATTAAATCCTGACAGAGGTCAATGAGATTTACTATCAATCCAAAGAAAAGCTGAATGACATTGAACTAGTGGTTTGGTTAATCCTGTACAAAAAAGAGGAGATCCAGTTTAATACTTGGGGCACATAATTCATTTATACATGACCATTTCTGGGGAAAAAAAACAGAGAGATTTTTCGCCATCATATCAAACTTTCACAGAAGTTAAAAATGTGACGATTAATGAAATTAATTCATTTGTGAATTGTTATAGCTGAAATTGTTTCAGCGGTTTTAAATTCCTGCTCAGTTAACCCGGGACCGATATACTAACTGTTGATACTGATATTGATAGCTTACCTGGAAGAAGCCCCCCCCCATAACGCGTATTTCTCTACTTGTATTTGATTGTCAATTACTGATGGACAAACTGAGCATACATTTCAATATTTACATGGAAATACGCATCTTTTGTATCACAACTATTGTACTGCAATCCTGTTAATTCTTATTTTTATATAGAAATCCACATCCTCTCCAAAGTGAGATTTGGCTAATTGGCTATTGCTTGGTAAGTGACCGTGAGTGTATTACAATAAAGCAGATTACAAGTATCAGATGGTTAAGCTTTTAAAGAATAAAAACGTAAATAAAGAGACTGACAGAGGAAACCATTTAAATCACCTTTTGTTTCTACAATAAAAACAAACAAGATCCGGTAGTGCTTTCTTTTAAATCAGCATAATATCAGTGCGCAAAGGAAAGACGCGGTCAAGGAAAATCCCTTGTAAGACAGTTAAGATGGTTTAACATGAATTAGTTAGTTCTGGAGTTAGTTCTGGAGATAGCAAATGTTCAACCACTTTTCCCTTTTGCAGTGATTTTTCAGTACATACGTCCTTGGGGTACTCTTAACGAAATCCAGAGAGTCACATAGGCATTATAAGGTGAGATGCCTACAGACATGTATATGTTGTGCCCTCTTTAATATTCTAAACTAAGCCGATGACTGTGTTGTGTTTACAATGAATTTGGCACATCAAAATGCTCTCAATCACTTCATGCACTTTACGCATTACTTGTTTTTAATAGTGCTGCAACGGGTGTATGGATTTAACACGTCGATTAAAACAGCTAATCTCAAGCCTGAATGTTTTGTACTACCGTTTATCCGCGTTCAATCGATCTATTGTATTTAGATTTAATTGATATTTTGTTTAAAGTGAATACATCCAAACAAAATCCACTTACTGAACGGGTTGTTTTCTTCGAGAGATCCGTCTATTTTTCCGTTGGGGTGTATTTGCAGATGGTACTTCGTGGCACAGTACAGCTTTCTGCATCTTGGTGCTCCCCCGAGGTGCTCATAAACTCCCCCGCGTCCGCCCGCATCTCTCCTCTGCCTTGGGTCACACGCCTGGCCCCTGGCACAAGGCGCCCGGGGAGTGCTAGCCAGCCTCGGAGACAAAGCTTCCTGTTTACTGGTATCCAACAGATTCAGTAACAACAAGACCAAAATTATAACCATTGTGGCATGGCCGAAAATCTTAGTCTTCCTGCTAGAATAGAAGAAACTGACAAAATTGGTCCCATTAAAGAAGTGTTGTTTGTCCCTGCCGGAGTAGCAAAGCGCACTGATCCAGCCCACGAAACATTTGGCAGTTATCTGCTCCGATCTCTTCTCTTTATCTGTAAAGATCTAGTAAACCCGTTGCCATCGATTAGGGCCAGCACGGTGACAGCGGAGTGGATTAGTCTTGGTGGTGGTCATGGGTCCTCTTTGCTCTCCAAATAGACCGCATCTGCAGAAAAGCCTCTGGATTTCACAAGGAGGCTATCGTGAGATTTCGTTGATCGACAGTGCATAGAAATAAAAGAACCTTCCAGCAACAATAGCCTGAACTCCGACCAATTGATACAAAGGAGAAGGGAGGCAAGGTATCAGTCTTGTGTGAATCATGAGAGTGCAGTGTGGATAAAATTACACAGCATTACACACAGTGGCTTATTGCGGAAAACCGCATCACAAAGCGCGAGGCATCCGAGGGCAGAGTTTCTTCTGAGCCCCCCTTTTGAAATATCCAAAAGGCCAATTATACATTCGAAAATTATACACTGTGAGCTTCTGCATGAACATTCCCCCGGGTCTGCCTCTATCAATCCAAATTCACAATACGTGCCAACTAGGTTGAGCGATGCTGCAATGAAGCGACTTAGACATGTGGCCCGCAAGGACGCACATTCGAAACAGCTGCATTATAAAACATTTGATGTTCATTTATAACATTCCTTCTAGTTTTATCTCTTTAAAGCATTCCCATGGAGAATAAACGGCACATCCCTTTCAAGTTAGCTATATAGGGAACTATGGCGACCGTAATGACTGGTTGTTTATGGTGGCTGAATAAATCAAACTAGATAGATTATATTCCTAAAACGTAGATGCAGTTTATTTATACAGCTTGTCATGTGAAGAGCAGCGAACATTTTCATGCGTAGTTCCAAGGTTGGTGTTGACAACTTTAGTTATTTTACCCGATGTATTTAATCAAATATGTATATGATTATAATTACATAAATGTCATCTGTTGCAATGATGAAACTAAAACAATGACATTTTATAGTCCAGTTTTTTAGCCCTTAAGCTAATTATTTTTCACCAACTGATCGTCAGTGCACTCAGAAGTAGCCCTCTTGACTATTTCTAGAGATAAAACAGTGGAGATTAACTTCTCTATAAGTTTTTAAATACGCGTCATTCAAAGCTTAGCCTGCTTATTTTAGCGGCACTCAAACATTTAGCCGTATTGGGTAATTTGTCTTGATTCGATATTTCTTCTTAGTTGGCTCTTTTTACAATGAAATTCTATAGACATTTGACATTCCGACACAGAGTATCAGTCTGACAGATTTTCTTACACATTAAAGGCAGGGAGAGAAAAAAAGGACGCTTTTACTGGCCGCAAAGTAACCGAAGGAAATCGACCTGTCGAGACCTCTTTTTGTTCCGACTGGCAGTCCGGTGAGGAGTTTATAGAACGGTGCCCTCTCGTGTGGGTTTTATCCTGGCTGTTTCAGAAAAAAAAAAGAAAAAATCTTGAGAGCTATTCCATCATGTCGGCGAAATGCAGGATGGAGATGCCTGCGATAAAATGGCTTTAGAGGTCCGTTTTCCAGGTAGACACAAATCTAGAGATATTTTCTCTTCAAATGTTAGTTCCTTGTGATGAGATGAGCACGAAACCACTCGTTGCCCCTTGATTCTGGTGTCAGCCCCCGGTCCTGTATTCTCGTACTGTAAGGTCTCCCACCACGCAATGTTCCCTCTTCGGTGTAAGATTATGGATGCTGCTCTAGAGTCTAGACTACCCCCGCCTTAATATTAAAGCTCTGGGTATGTTGCAGCCCGTGGGCGGAAGAGTAACACGCAAATGACTTTTGCTCAAATTGCTTCCATCTTGGTCGCATTATGGTTACCATTTTCATAATTAGCACCATCATCTACAAATCTCTCTGCCCTTTGGCATTGTACCAGTGCTTGCTATTAAAGCGATGCGTCGAAATCTCTTGGGAATGTGCCTTGAATTTGTCCCCTCTTACTCTTACTGTTTGTCAGACACTTTAACAAAACAATCAGGAAAGGTGGCAGTAATAAGTTGTGCGTTGCTCATAACTGGCATGCTGCGTGTTGCGAGTCAGACACAGTTAAACATCAGCCAAATGGTGTATATCATACGTTTTCTGGTGACCGTTTTTGAGAGAGACCTTTTTTGATGTGGTTTGATTCTGACAGAGGGTGGGACTTTAGATGTGGTCTGCAGTTTCTTTGTGGAAGTATTTTAATTACGGCCTATAACCGCCCACAACCCTCAGAGTAATAATCAGAGGGCTGATTTAGCTTGGCCCTGGAGAGGTGCAGGGTAGAGAACGCTGTAGAGCGATGACCGAAGGCATGTTCATTCTACATCGAAAAGGTTCTTCACGATGATGAAAAAAAAAGAGTTTCATTTTGCAAACTGAGAAAAAATAACTCACAGTTTTTGTTTGTTTTGCTTTTTGTATACTTTTTTATATATAGATCTGAGCGAATGCATTAGGTTGGAAATGCTGCATTCAGCTTGTGGAGTTTTAACTAGCTGACTTAATGCATATGGGGACTGTATTTGAAAAGATTGTTTGCTGTTTATTTGGAACATTAAAGAGTGTCTAAATGAGCAGAATTAGAGCATCCAGTCATCTCATACACGCGTCCATAGGATTGACATCCAACATAAAAAGCGAATGGTGCCCCCCCAAACCCATGTAAATTAATTTCCGATATAAACCTGTCTGATTGAAGGAAAAACGGAAGTTAGCTGTGAGTGCAATAAATTACAAGGAAGTGGGAGTGGTGTGTCAACAGAAAAGTCGCCTCCCTCTCCAATTAAAAAGCCATTACTAGCTCAAACATTAAACATCCAGAATCTTTGGGGAGGAATATTTAAGGTAATGGTGAGGTGTTTGCTTTCATTTGAGTCGCGAAAACAGGACGATTAAATAGGCGATGCCGATACGGTTAGAAAACCCAATAAAAACCCAGTTCGAAACGTTTTAAAAGTGTCAGTTAGAATCTGGAACAAAATAGATTTTCTGTGCCCTGGTAAAATGTACAAATAACTGAATTTGGTTTTGTGGGTCTAGGAAAATTTCCAAAGTTAGGGATATGGAACAGGTCACTTTTGGACCTTTTATAAAAGCGCTTATATATAATCAGTCATCATTATTATATTTTCTCTTTACCGTATTTGTTGGCGCAACGTTTAAATCTCTGTGCTCGTCGTCCTCGATCTACAAACATTTTTTTCACTTTGCTTTACGTGAAAGAGGGGAAGCATGCGGGGGTACCTTTTAATTGTCCATAAATTCCAAAATCGTGCACACAAAGGGTCTTTTCCGAGATTACAAAGGTTATTAGCCACTGCTTCTTTCTTTCTGCTCCTTTGTGGAAAAAGGAGGCACCGATAATCCAAACCAAATCAAACTGACCTTTGAACCTTTTTTGCTGTACTTTTTCTCATGCCATGGTTTCTTTAGTGTGCGAGTGATCTGAGGGCCCGGCCGGGGCTGCAGCCACTTTCCCAGACGGGACTGCCTTTCGTCCCCTGACAAATCGCTGCTGAGCCCCTTTTGTCCCGCTTTACTTTGATCTCACCTGCTTGTCAGGGCAAAAAGAACTCCCGTACAGTTCGAACGCGTTGCAAACAAATTGGCAACCATTTCATTCCCATACCCAATTTCAGCAGGCCAGCTCAAAAATGTTAACCCTTTTATTTAGCTTCCATTTGCTCTCTCCAGTTATTTTAAAAAAATCCCCATTCATTTTCACCGTTTAGGTAAATGAAAGTTTAATATCACATCATGCAATTTAAATTTTTTGTGCCTTTTTCATTTTTCGAAGATGCCTTGATTCGCTACTTTTGAATATATACAGGTCTCATTCACAATGAAAACTGATTTATAAGGATATTTTATAAAAATTTGCGTTGGATAAAGCATTCAGCCATGAAAAAAAAATGCAGAATGCATGGGGAAAAAGTCATTTTTATTACTAATGCGGATGGAAAGGTTATCTTAGCTTATATATGTTGCAAAATACCACATGTAAAAATATACCAGTGGGTATATGTGTAACACTTAATCCTTTTTGACAGCTGAATGTAAACATGTTGTTTACTGGCACATCTGAGACAGTAAAGTAAAACAAACCCAGAGAGAAAGGTAGCTGTTACTTGCAGGCTCTGGCATCTAGCCGATTATACCTCATTATGATCTGATGCTGTTAAAACATGTAATGGAACACAATGACCACCACACTTCTGAATGTAAGACAAGGAATTATCTGCAATGTCAGAATTATATACAGTCTGGGAAACTGTGTCATTAGCGTAGGTAAGTAGGGAATCAATACTGTCAGAGACAGCCAAGCTTGTTGAGCTCTTTGTGGAAACACAGACAGTGCATTCGGCATACTTACACAAGACTGTATGCTTTACTTAATGATACCAGTTCTGTCAAGGTGTGTGTGTTCTTCTATTTGCATAGAATGTTATGTAATTTTACAAAGTTGTTTACCATACAAAGACTTTTGCCATGCAGGCTTTATTTTTAAAGTAGACCAAGACGCATACTGATGCATGCAGGTGAGTGAAAATGATAAATGATCATCTGATGATAAATGATCATCCTGGAAAAGCTCATGCAGTGTGCTGAAAGGATGGGGGTATGTGGAGAGTGTCTGAGATCCCTGTCTATGGATTTGACATGAACCCCTCAATTATTGAAGAACAAATGCTTGTTATAATAATGCTTATAGTAATAATACCACAATATCAAAAGCTATGTGGTGATTTAAAGGAAATGTGGGAATCATAAGAGATTGAAACTACATTTCCCATCTTCACCCAACCTCCTATTTTATGTCCTCATTGTGCAGTGCAGAAATTCTGGAATCCCTCTGTACATGCAAAAGAAATTTACTGCGCTTGGTTCTGGAGTTGCAGGTAGCACTCGTGCACTCAAGCTAAATCAAGCATGGATGGTTCACAAAGGTAAGGAATGAGCCAACATTGTTGCCGCACCTTCCTGAGTGCAGGTATATATCAGTGCAGTGGTTGATTAGAAAGCAGCACTTCAAACTACAGCATGAAAGGAGGTTCCTCTCTCACTTGAAACTGGATAGCCTTTCTTATACTTTCAGGGTCCTTTGATTCATGCCTCCAGGTTTCAGATACCTTTCAGAAGGAATTAGAATACGCTGCACTTTCCAACAGTAAAATGATTGTGATGGCTTGTAACAGTATAAGCTAACTCTGACTGTCACATACTGCATGCTGAAGTATAAAGGCAAGAGTAGGACTTGGGGACAAAATAAGAGAATGATCTCAGTAGGTGCATGTCTGCGAATGACAATTTTTGAGCATTTGGATTCCATTGGAAAATTAATACTCCAGTTCAGCATGATATATTGCACCGAGTATTAAGGTATGTGGTTAGTATCGAGGTTGAAGGTTTTTTAATTGAAATGTTCTTCTCAGGTGCTATCTGTGGTGAAAAAATGAGATTGGTCCAATCTATAACATGTGACCTGGCAGAAGTCCTCTTGTTCCCTGTGTTAGGCCGAGGAGCTAAGCATGCTGTCACAGTGTCACAGCACAGCAGTGGTCCAGAGTGACAGTGATGCACAAGCTGTCGGCGGCTCATTTGAAACTCAATGTCACCTAATTTCCCTTTAATATAAAGCCATTGACAGAGGGCCGGGGCACCCAGCAGGAACTTTAGAATGAGAAAGCTGCTTATTTATAGTTAAAAAGATGGATTGCCCAGAAGTATTTGCAGTATGTGTATTGTTCCCAGTTCCCTTTTGAAAAGGTAGCAGTGACATTTATATGGACCCTAAATGGACCTGAGCCTTTACTTTGTGTCTATTGTGTCCTCATACATGTGTTAGTTTGTGCTCTGAGTGAGGTTTAGCTGGACCATTGAAGGCAATGAGATTTTTTTGTCAAATGAATACACTTGATTTGTTTGATTTCAAGTTGCAAAAAGGTAAGTTTACCTTAAACGTGTTGTGGGAAGTTCCAACTAAATATTTTGATTCATAAAAATGTTACATGGTGTGACATGTGTCAGTGATCTCCCAAAATGGGATATGGTTTAAAGTAATAACGCAGAAACTGGAATATCATACTCACAGCTGGAAATAACTGCAAATTAGTGAAGCACCATATATTGGGCCCATTATGATATGATATGAAACAATAACATCAATACCAAGAATGCAATGGTGGGATATTTATACACATATGGATTTTACTGGGTCAAGAAGTTCAGACAAAAACATTTTGCAATTAGCTGGACTCACCACCTTTACCCATCTTATCATGAGCCTTATCATGCTTCTCCTCATTATAATTCATCATTTATTTCTTTCAATATACACTTTGTTGAGTTTGTATTGAAATCAGCGTTTGAGCCTGTCAAAATATTGCTTTGCAAAATGTCAAATATAAATTATTATTTAGAATGTGGTTGTTTTTTTTCATCAGTTGGTGGTTCAGAAGTTTGACGATCTCAAACCAGCACTGACAGATAGATCAATAAAAGGCAGGCGTGTCTTTGTCAGATGAAGCCATCATCATCAAGAAGCAGAATTAGCATGCCAACAAAACCCTTGCAAGGGCTGCTGGGACCAGTGGAAAGTAACGTGCAGCTGGGCGAGAGAAAACAGCACAGGGGGTCTGTCACTCTGTAGCGGCAGGGGGGACAGTAGGGGACAAAACGAAGATACGTCACTGTGGTTCCTTTTCTCGACCCACTGAAAGGTTCGCTCCGGATGGTTAGCTTGTGGGCTGCTGGATCTGGTGATTAGTGGGAGTCGTGAGACATTCTTCCTGCAGGCCTCAGCTCTGTGCTGGCCTTGGTGTTGGATACCAGCTCTGCTGCTCACTTGGTAATCTGGGCTGTCGACAGACGTCTGTCCTAAAGGCACTTATCACTTTAGCAGTGTTTGCCGATATCTTTCAGGGGTGTTTAAGCTGACAACGCTAAGCTATGTTAATGCGGCATGCTGTAGCATGGCTTGTAGTAGCCCCTGCAAGTGGCTTTTGTTCAGTGAGGGCTCAGTCTGTTACAAGGATATTCACACAACCAGTCACTTTCTACTTAATTCAGTGTTCTTTATAGACAGATAGACGGGAACAGGATTACACACACAACATTATGTTTTTGTTGAAGCACTACTGTAAATTTGTACTGGAACATGTAAATATTATATAGAATATTGGGAAAAAAAGAAAAATTATATATAGTATACATTTACTTTCTTTATACAGTGTCACAAAGATATGTTTTATGTGAACAATGTGGTGCTCATTTGTGGCTGTTTAATAAATTTGCAATTATACATGTGAGCATATAAAAAAAATTATATTTTACACATGAGATGTATCTGAGTGGCGGTTATGAAGGTTTAATAAGATAAGGAAACACTAATGGTTTGTCAGGTGCATTGACTCTAACACACAAAATACCTGATAATAATAGGGTGTTCAGAGAGAAGGAATGTCAGGCAAATTGAACTTATCTACACATCTGGATGGATTCCAGAATCCATGAGCAAACAGGTGATAAATCATATTTTTATTCAAACTCTTACCTCAAACAAGAGGTCAGAATACATGATTTTTTATATAGCCATTTATTGTGATCTCATTAAATGTGACAACCTCTGCCTGACATAGCCATTGGTAATGAACATGAAATTCAATACATTTTCTTTCATGAGCTGGGGAGGTGGGCCAAGATATTTTGAAATGCATCAAAAAAGAAGTCAGTGAATATAGTCTTGGCTGCTGCTGCTGCAAAGAAAAACTCATTGTAGAAGTAGTCAGGCTGGTCTGGTTGAGAAACCTGGTTTGAAATTCTTGCTTGAAGCTGAGACCAGAAAAAAACAGTGCAACAAGCCTTTGGCCAAAGCAGAGCACTTAATCTGAGGCCGTGAAAATCGTTCTCTGACTCTATTCGGGCTGAATGCAACCTGTGACATTAATAATTAGGCTCTATGAACTGATTTATGTGGCCATGTATCATTTCAGGGAGAATGGTCGGAAATGTTGCCACATCAAGGCTAATAGTTGCTAATGAATCCCAGATAGAAAAAAAAAACACTTGTTCACAGAGATCACAGTCCTTTCAGGAAGGCTGGGCTGAAAATGTCTCTACCCCTCAGGCCTTAATAAGTAGAAGAATGCACAGAGAGCTGCAGAGACTTCCATTACAAATCGGTGGCTCTCAAATTGTCTAGGCTGTTTGTTAGTTTACCATCACAATCTACCTTTGTATTTTGTATCTCTACTTGTTTTAATTGCATCAAGCATTATTTCATGAAAAGGGTAAATATGCCATTATAATTGCAGCAGTAAAATGGTACCATGGTTATTACGTCAATTAACAGTGGAGCACATATTCAGAGTGGACCACCCATGTCATTATGAACAGAAAAAAAGACAATGCATGGGGCTGACTTTTTTTATAGTGCTTGCTTGTCTCGAAACCAGATGTCCTCTCAAATTGGGGTCTGTGAAAAGGGAAGGAATGGGAATCACACAGAAAGTGGAAGTGTGCTGGTGTGTGCTGTCATTTGTGTGTGGTGTATTTTTCCTTATGGTTATGACTGCTTTCACATGCCTCAGTAGTTCTGCATTGACAATCCTAACCTAGACTGAGATAAGACATCTTAAGATTGACTGTCCATCAGCTCTAGTGTTTCTAGACTCTAGTGTTTGTAGACAGTCTGTTATGTTAAAGGTAAATCCCATAGACTATCATTGAGGTGGAATTTAGACTCTTTAGAGGGGAAATGGCCATTTGCAAAACACTGGACCTTGTCCACTCTGAAGAAAAGATAAAGACCTACAAGGTGATAACTTGAAGACTTCATTCAGTTTATTCAGTTTTATCAATCACAAAATCCTGTATAACAAAAAAACTGCTATATTAATTGACACAGACACAGTGGTGAAATGTAAAATCAGAGGTATCGTGGTTAGAGGTTTCATATAGCACTTTTCCATAAACCTGACAGAAATACAGTTATATAAAACTACTATTGCTGTTTGAATTTTTGATGCATTAATTCCTGATATTTTAGCGTATTTAAATACCTACAGTCAAATTCAATTGCACTGAGCCCGGAATGATCAGCGTATGCTGAACCTTCGAATCAAGCTTGATTCCTTTCCAAATGGATAAAAATAACTTTGGCTGACATTGTTTGCCAATTTATGTTCCTGTTTCTAAACCGGTTGCTTTGGTCTGTTCCAAAAAGCATTTAGTGTAGCTGTGCCACACCTCTGAAGCACTGCAGTGGGCTGTCGGAGCACTGTAAACCAGGAGGTTAGTGTCAAAGGCTAAAAAAATGGCGTCTTATTTTAGCCTTCTTTGTTCCAGTCAGGCTCGGACAAGGGGGATTTAAGCCTGCCAATTCAGCAATGAATAATGACATGATTGTTTGTCAGTCAGCCTGCGAACAGGTGTTATGGAGCTGCAGAAAGTAAAGTTAGAGGCCATTGGCCCAGACCTTCACAGCTAAGCTCTCTGGTTACAGGGGAAAAAATTCCTATTATGCTGGTGCTGGCCATGGTCACCATGAGAGTATTCTCTATCTGCACAAGGAGGTTGGTGCCGCTAATAGCTAACGGGTTGATGTACATGTACTCAAACGTGCGTATTTCCTTCACCATTGATGAGGAAACCAAATGACCTGGTGCCCCCCTTCAGGGATAACATAAGCTATTGAGGGCAAAATCCTATGTGATCATGTCAGTTTGTGTCATTGTATGTTTGTATGCAGCTTGTAGGGCCTTCAGAGGGATTTTCTATGTGAATTACATCAACTGTGAAGAGAAGTGAATTACACTGTATGAGGCAGCACACGCCTTGTTCTGGGCTTTAAGGAGTTAAAACCTGCAGCTGTTGGGCGGAAGCTTGCAGATGATACAGACCCCTGTGAGCTGAAACCACAGCAATGCTAATGTTTACCATTGCTATCCTTCTTTGGATATTAATCACTTAAATACAAACCCCAACCCCTCTGTGGGGTATAATTCTCGAACTGTTTGCTTGGATAAGGGTTGCCATTTAATAAAGATGTAAAGGAACGCAGGCAGACTCTGTAAAGTGACTCCAGTTATGACTAGCTATGACTTCTGACCTAAGCAGAGTCACAGAATATCGTTGCATGAGCCTCAGGCACTGACTCGGCAAGATGGCTGTTCACTGGTGACAATTTACAGGAATCTTGCTGTTTTGTGGGCCTGGTTTAGAGGAGACACCATGAAGACAGTGGAAATAGTCATTTTCAAAAGTGAAGCGGTTAAGTGTTGTTAGTTTACCCTAAAAATAGGCCCAGGAACCTTGGCTTTGTTAAACATAGACTGCTACTCATCCGATCATACAATACCCTTCTTTCTAGCTCCACAGTCACATCATCAAATTGTTTCCCTTTTTGTGTATTAGAAGAAAATCACACTCCATTAGCTTAAAAGGTACTTTTGCAAACCATCCTGTTAGGATATGTGCTTTCATGATGATGTCTGTACCTTGTTAATTTTGAGTGTGTTTCTCTATTCTTTTGGAAAATGGATCACTCTGCCATGAGAAAGTATTTAACAGTGCCTGTATATGTTTGATAAGTACATTTTAATTATTTTCAGCTGTCAGTTTGGTATTGGGATAAGGCTTCAAAGCATTTGTCTGGTAATGCCCGATTTTACACAAATTTTTACATATGGCTGGGAATTAATATATATATATGTGTGTGTGTGTGTGTGTGTGTGTGTGTGTGTGTGTGTGTGTGTGTGTGTGTGTATGTGTGTGTGTGTGTGTGTGTGTGCATTTGTGCGTGTGTGTGTGTGTGTTTTATGTCTCATTGCAGGGAATGCCCCACACAGTGTTTTCTATTGCTTTTGAATCAAAATACAATACTAAAGCTACCTTTTTTTTCTGTTGTTTTGGACGAGGAAATGGTCGTCCCCCTGCAGAGCACTCCTCTCAGACAGAAATTAGTCTATGGGATGCTGCTGGATGGTGGGTGGTGGGCAGGGGTGAAGGGAGGAGGGGAGGGGAGCGGGGGCTTTGACTAATGAAAAGCAGAGCTTCGCTCAATGGGCCACATGCTCCTAATCCCTTCCCGCTGCCAGCGAGGAAGTGTGATGTCGTAATGGTTAGCATACCCCGCTAAAACATGATGCGTCCAGTTTCAATATGTTATTCCTGTCAAAGCAGTGAGGGAGAATTTGCCTTCACTTGGCAGGAAGGCGTCATTAAAGTGATGTCTTCTTATATTACGAGTGTTTGGGGAGCCTATTGACGAAAGGTCATGATTTTGTCATATGAGAGAATACCAGACACACAGAAATATCTTTTGAATGTGTGAATAACCATGGTCATCTTTACATTATCAATCACTACAAAAACTTCTGTTGGCTAAATGGCATTTGTTACGACCCTGACGTAACAGCATTGCTGCCCCAACATTTTTGAATAATGCTAATTTTAAAACACTTTGATAAGCTTAAATGTCTTAACTCACCCAAGTATGTAGCTAAATACAAGCACACATATGTGGAGTATGTTACAAGTATAGACAATTATTACAAAATCTTCATACGAACAATATAGACAGTTACTACAGAATAAAAAATAAAATTAGTCCTGAGTGTTTTTTATAGAAATGTTTTATAGAAAAGCACAACTTTTTTCACAAGTTGCATAAAACAGATGTGCAGTGTAAGGTACTCATTTTATTAGATCCAAAGAAGGGTGGTTTTATACATGTGAACTGGTAAGCTTCTTTTTTGCCAGATTCAGTCAATTGAGCATCAGTCATTGCAAGGACTGGCAGCATTGTTAAAGCCTGCTGGCAGCGTGTGTAATGTTTTACTAGAACATCTTGAGATCACAGTTTAATATGGCAGCCTAGTGGCCATAAATCACTCACTGCTTAGACATCAGCTAGGAAGATATATGATCTCCTGGAGGACACTAACAGCCGCGGTGTAACCCGTGAAGACCCTAGCAGGTAGGACCGCACCATGCCCTCCCTCTGAGGCCCTCAACCCAGTGCAGGTCCTGCTGTTCTCCAGGTGAAGCAGGGACGGCTTCTCTTTCTCCTGCTTGCATTCCAAATAGAGACGCACAGACCCAGCACAACATCCAGGAGACGGCGAAACAATACTTCTGCTGTGACACTCCGCCTGGGGTGGAGCGAGGGGGGTCGCAGATCTCAAAGGACTTTTCTCTTTCTTTTTTTTTTTTTCCCTGCTCATAGCCAGGATGAGAGTTGGGGGTGGGGGGAGGACTCCACATGGCAAGAAAAGCGATCTGCTTCCAGATCTAAGAGTCGCCCAAAGACATGTGCCTCGAACCCTCACTCAGGCAGGGCAATATGTAAATCGTGCTTGCCCAAAGTAACTTGGGGTGAGGCGGCGGGGCAGGGGGTGGGGGTGGGGGGTGTTATGGGGGGGTACAGGGACAGCCAGCGCTCCTCTCACGCAAACAATCGAACGTTCCATTCATTGTTCAGCGGAGGTCCGCACAGTAGGCAGCAAGCAGGTGAGTCCTCCCCTCCGAAACCGAATAGCACTCAGGGGACCCCGCTCCTCTTTCGTGCAGGTCTGCTCAAGAGGGCTGAAGCCATTAGCAACCTTAATATACTGCATTACCTTCCCGGCCATTTGTTGCCCCTTTGTTGTGATACCTACTTAAAATATCAAAGCAGCGAGAGCCTCAATAAGATATTTGAAAACTGAGAAACGCAGGTTTTATGTGACAACACCGAATCCCCTCCCTCCCTCCCTGTCCCTTTTTAAAGAGCTCTGTGCAAGGTATCGCCAGATGAAAAAGGAATCAAAAGGAAGAAAAAGTGGGGTGGGACATCAAGGGCTGACATGTTTGAGGCCGAACAAAAAGGAAAGCTATGCGAGGGGGGGTGCAGGGAGGGGAATCAAAGAGTCGGAACAAAAGGGAGGGGCCAGTGAGAATTTTTGACACACATAACCTAGATGTAACCTGTTTCTCTTCCCTCCCCGCAGAGTGGGCTGGAAGTGGGCTCGCACGTCACGGGTGGCCTCACCTGCATGGTGCGGGGGTCCCCTCCGAGTCTTCACACTGACCAGACAGGGAGTTGGGCTTTGGGGAGGGGTGGCTTTAATGCCCAGGGCAGTTCCCAATGCCAGACTGGCTCTTGTTTCAAAGTGTGCGGGAGTGTGTAGCCTACAAATTAATTTCCCTCCCCGAGGGCTAGCAGAGCGCTCTCAGGTGCCTCTCCTACACAGAGCGGCCGAATCTCCTCCCGCTTCATACGCGCAGATAATCGCATCAGGGCTGGAGGGAGGGGCCTGCGTCTGACCGCTGCCATTATCTGATGGGACACTGTGGTTTAGGAGGTGCATATTTCAGTGATGGCATGCGAAGTACAGAGACAAAGGATCAGAGCACCCTACAGTCCCAGCCACAGATGTGTAGAAGAGCAGGTTTAAAGCAGATAGGGAGGACTCCACGCACGCTTTGCCTGAAAAAAAAAAAAAAAAACAAAAACTCATTCAAAAGTAAACTGCTGTTTTGACAGCATGGCCTTCAGTAGAGGCACAAACTGAGCATCAGTGAATGGAAGAACACAAGCCAGTCATACCGAGCAAAGGAACAAGGTGCAAAAAATGAATGGCTTGGTCTGAGCACAGTCACGTTAACTGCACAAACAGGTGATGAAATCTGATAATCCGGGGTCTCAGACTTGACTCTGGTGAGAAATGCTAGTGGACAATGGTGTGAATGAGTGGCAGAGATTTAACAGCAGGATTTGCCAAAGGCTTTGCTGTTTAGTCCAGGGCCCAGGTTCATACTTTAAGAATAAGAAAGTAGCATGTATTTCACTTGAAGACTTATTTAACAATCCCTTCTATCATAACCTTACAAGTGGGAAAATGGCTAATGCTATGCTGTATTTTTTTTATCAACATGTAAAAACAAAAACATTTTTCAAATAGCTCCTCAACCTGACGTTTTACAGTTTGGCATAACTGTGCTCCAGTCTTCAGATGTTTGTAGATCTTTGTTCCTTTATAACTCTCTATTGTTTGGACTGGCAGTCTTTGGGTGCCCTTGATGTGGTTGTCCTGATGTTGTAAAAATGCGTATTGACTAACGGTGTAAATGGCTTTGTGCTGCTTGCACAATATCCTATCCAGACATACCAACAACTGCAGACTCTCACACCAGGCATCTCACTTGGAGGCAGACAGACCCTGACACCAGGCACCCCACTTCGAGGAACGTTTCACTTTTGATTTCTCCTCACCTAAAGCAATAAAGACTTCCATTCAGCTCACCGTCTGATATTGTATTCTCAAGCCGAGTCAATGAGGAATAATCTCCATGGTGAATCAATGGGCACCGCTACAGACGAGGCCATTGTGACTTCACAGAGGGGCTGGGGATGTGTGTGTGAATGGCCTCCATTGTCTGGTCTGTGATTGGAGCACACGAGGACACAGCCATATATACCCATACTCTCTGTCTGGTAGCACACACTTCGCTGAGCATGGTGTTTGGCTTAAATATGAAAGGAATTATTCCTGTGTGCTAAATTCATGAAAATGTATACTTCCCAACAGTCATTTATGTTAGTTAGGTTAGTGTCCAATTCATTACATTACATTACATTACATTAATTTAGCACACTCCTGTCCAGAACGACTTCCAGCACTACAGAAGTGCATCCATCCAAGTTAAATGACCAACAGTGTCAGGCCAAGCTAACAACACTCCCAGACCACCATTCAATTCACAATGATTAACATTAATTAGAACCTGACCAACTTACTGACGACAAAATATAAACCTAAGGCTACATGTAGTTTTGGATTAGAATCCATGAAGTCCTCTATTGAGTAATCAACTGGTACGGAGTATATGATTTATAAATAGTTATAATGAATGTTATAGCTCAGAATTCATTTATTTGGTTTGTTATCTCATGAAACAGCTAAATCAGTGCCTTCAGTAGTATAGCACATTAACCTTAACATTGGTTAGTCACACTGGGATCATTGTGTACCTGTGTAAACAGGTGCTGACCATGAAGCGAATCTTTGCATGCTATACTAAAAACTGGAGAGATAATGACCGCCAACAGCAGGTGTGGCTTTTCAACAAACCCCCGACATAGTGGGCTCTCTTTGGTCTTGTTCGTCTGATTCTGGTCCTTCATGAAAGAGGACGTCCCACTTGCTGGTATCTTTCATCTCTGGGAGACAATGGTAGTCCGGATGCTCTGACTCTGAACTTTTATATTTATTTTTCCGAGAGTCAAACTCTGCGGCTCAGAACAGGTCTTATTATTCTGATTTGGCCTTATCGCTGGAGGTTATGCCATATTTCCATAATCCCTATTAATAATCCCTGTTGCTGTGAAGTTGGTTCCACTTGCTTTTAATGGAAAGAGCCCTACAAATTAATGAAGTGCAACATATCTGTGTTTTTTAAATGTTGCTAAGGTAGCTGACCCCTCCACAGATCAACTCAGCACCCTGTCTGCAGGGGAACATAAGCCATGAGCACACACATAAAAGGTTACATAAGGTTATCATAGTAAACAGTAGGTGACGGCTGTAAGTGCAATATGCAAATAACCACCCCTGTAGAAAAGCGTATTCTCTTATCAGACAAGCTGAAATATTTGGTTAAATTAAGATGAGCCACACGGGGTGATTAATCTTTCATGTTATTTAACATATCAATTAATAGTATGCACAGTGTTGCTTGTTTAATTATTAAAGTTTGTAGTACACTGTATAAAGTTGCTAATTAATAACATTTAGCATGTAGGGTTTTAATATAATAAGAACGGTCCACAAAAGTTGACTGTACCTTTAATTGTACCACTCTACACTTAAGTGTGTGTGTGTGTGTGTGTGTGTGTGTGTGTGTGTGTGTGTGTGTGTGTGTGTGTGTGTGTGTGTGTGTGTGTGTGTGTGCATGTGTGTGTGTGTGTGTGTGTGTGTGTGTGTGCGCGTGTGTGTGTTTCTCTCCCTCATCTTCATCAGGGCAGAATGCAGTAAACATTGCTTGACTGTAACCCAAAGGAAGCAGCGACCCCCCATAGGAAGAGGCTCCTGCTAATTGTTATGTGTGGCACCCCTCCTTCTCCTCCTCCGCGCAATTAAGATCACTCAAAGTCAGACAGGGTTAATTCACATGCCAGCTTTAACTGCCGCGTGCGTGGCCGTCCCTCGGGGGGCTGCGGGAGCATTCGGCCTGCCCCGGGGACCCCCACGCCGGCCTGGAAGGGCCATTTATCTGCTCAGGGCGCAGGCAGTAATCCGGCTGCATCTCCCTCCCCCCCCAACCCCTTCACTGCGCATCACAGCTCTTCCTTTGTCTTTAATTACGCTGGCTTCTGCTAGTTATCAAGCTTCAATGCACATTGGCTGCTACCGTTTCCCTTTGCCGGTGTGATTGGAGACGGGCTCCGAGGGGGGGCAAGGCGGTTGATATTGGTGTCTGTTTCCAGGGGTTCAAGCCTATGTTTTAGGGAACCTGCCTGTCGTGTATGCAATGAGTGGCACATGGGTTGAATTGTGTCAGCTACTGCGATGACAAACAGGACTTGTGTTCTGACACAAACACCACAGAGTGTCCTCAGGTGGTGACAAACGCCAATGATAGTTTGTTTATGCAGCCTCTCCCAGAAGGCATCAAACAGACCTGTGACAAGTGAGGCTTAGTAATGCAACATATGTGTGCTATGCCATGCCCAGCGAAATGGGTAGATCTGCTCTGCTGAGCCACTGTGCCACCTAGCTTCAGTTTCAGAGATTGTCCCTGTTTGATTTTGTTTTGTTTTTTGTTTTTTTTGTTTTTTCTGAGGCAGACTTTGCTCAACAGCTCAGTCAACGTATCTTTCCCAAGTCCCTTTCCTCAAACAGTTTTGAGAAAAAATTCAATTCTTGGCACAGCCAAACAAAAACATTGACTGAAGGTATTTACGCTAAACGTGTGCTTTTAAAGGAAACCACACTTCATAACAGCTCGTCTGGGTCTCCCACTCTGTGGTCTGAGCAATGCGTTTTTTTTTTATTTCACAGCCCCGCGAATTCCGACTGGCACCCAAAAAACGAACACAAACAGCACTAGTATAATCTGATGTGCAGTCTGGGAATGCCAGTGAGTGCAGGGAGTCTCTTTGACCAGCACCCAGTGCCACATTAATAAAAACAGTGCTGAAGATGAATCATGTTTATCGTTGCCTCTTTGCCTACTCTATTCAGTGTAATAAATGATTATAACTGTTCACTTTCTGTAAAACATAACCATAGTTAAAGAGCATTACAAAGCTAGCAAAAGATACATGGGCACTCCACTGATTCAATGCTGTAATGTTTTGAAAATTGCAGGGCAACAGGAAAACACAGAGAGACTTTGAGGGAGTAGCTACAGAAGTGATGCAGAGTGAGTGTTTTATATTATCAAACTATAAAAAGACTCACTACCAGTACTACAGTACTATAAAAAGACCTATCAATGAGTTCAAAGGGGCTTCCTATTCAGGGCAGGCTAACCCAAGTGCGGTAGGCCTCCTAAACATCGCTCAGAGTGGGATAGGTATGCGAGCATCGCGCCAGCTGAGTTGCTATGATGTGCTAGCTGTGCCATGCACTCCTGCTTGAATCCCCTGCACACGCCACTCACCCGATCTGAATACTCCCATTATCCTGACCTACAGGACTCCCATGTTTGCAGGCCACATCAACAACCACATTTTTCAGTTTTTGAACTGCATAGTTTCATGCGCCAGACAGGAAGATTGGCAGGCTTGGCCGCATTCGGTTGCTCTGTAATGTAACGTGTAGTACCCTCTGACTCTCCTGCCTGGAGGCCAGCCAACAGACTGAAGGGAGAAGCCTGCTTATAAATCACGAGGCCCAGTTCGGCGAGAAGCATCCTCCACCCCTGCCAAAACTCGTACCGACACTCAGGGAGACACAGCCCCGCTGCTGCAGGACGAGGGGGAATCTCCCATCCCTCTATGGGTTGTAGACAGTAAATAAACACAGCTTGCATTTGCTCATGGGTCCCAGTCAGTGACATGGCTGCGCAAGATGCCCCCGGCAATCCCTGCCCCCGCTCACAGTCTCTCGCGGTTTGGGTGCGCTGTTTGCTGTCTGTGGCGCGTTTTGGAGTCATTAGTCCTGCTCGCATACCCTTCATGTAGTAGTGGAGTCAGGGGCAGGAGCCCGGGGAGCAGGAACCCATGCCATTTTTTCCCAGGGCATCTGAATAGAGGGAGAGCTGTTTACACGCACCATGTAGTGTAAATGCAGAGATGAGTCACTCACAACTTTTGCTCTGTAGTGCAAGAGGAGGGAGCACATCATGTTATTGATTCACATGCCGTAAAGTTGCTCATTTTGTTTGACTCAGATGTTGTTCAGGCTACATACAGGCTACAGGCTACATAGCAAGGCAGCAGCATAGCATAGTGACAAGGAGCAGGTCTCATAACCGAAAGGTTGCTGGTTCAAATACCCACCAGGGCACTGCTGTGGTACCCTTGGGCAAGGTACCTAATTTAGAACTGCCTCAGTAAATATCCAGCTGTATAATATGTGAAAACTGTAATCTACGTAAGTTGCTCTGGATAAGAGCATCTGCTATATGACAATAATGTAACATGTACATAAGGATAAGTCAAAAGTCACTCTGTCCTCAGTGACAAATGAGAATATGTCATTTAACAGGAGGATGGGAGGGGTTGCCTCATTAATGTGTTATTATTGGATAAATTATAGCGTTTGAGTTAATGTTAGCCTTCAAATTTATTTTTAGCATATCCATAAAGTGATGATATTTGTAAGAATTACAATGAGCATATGAAGGAAAAGTGTGAAAAAAGGGATAAAAATGCATTAAGGCCACCTGGCATCTTCTAAATAGCTACTGAAGTGTGATGGTTCATGCACTGAAATTGGTGCCATTATAAAATACTACATTAAACATTGTTCAAGCTGTTGATTGGCCTGTGGGATGGCTAGGACAATAACACAAACAGGACTGAAACTTGTATGCTGTAATAGGGTGCTTATCTTATCATGTTTTTATTTTAGCGGTTGTGTAGGCTGTTTTTTGTGTGTGATGACATGGGCAAAATTTAGCAGTTGGAACATTAAACTATGAAATGAACAAATGAACTATTTATTCATTTGTATATTGCATACAAATGTGTAGATCAATTACTTCAAAGAAGAGGTCTGATAAATAATTTGACATTTATGTAGCACTTTATTACGCAATATGCAAATGGTAACCACGCCTACATAATACAGTGGCTGACAAGCCTGGTACACCTGTAACTCATTTTAAAATTCTTCACAGCTAAAGTCACTAAAGGACACAAATCCTCCTGTAGATGTATACATGTGAAGATGATGTGAACAGCTGTCACAAAAACAATGTTGTTGTCACAAGGGCCATCAACTTAAATGCTTCAAGCTGCAGAGATGCCAGACACTTCTTCATCAGGAAGTGGAGACTCAGCTGTGGTTATTATAAGGACTCTCTGCACTGGTCCCTGAAGTGTAACTGCAAGCATTTTATACATATTATGTTGCATATGAATTGATACTTTTTTTACCAAGATCTCTCCTTTCAGAACCTTCCCCAAGTCAGAAGATATTAGGTGAATTCCTAGTTGGTAAACTTGTTGTAGGTAGGACTGCACAGTAAGCCACAAAGATCTCTTTTGTTTATTTTCAAAGATGGAGTATTTATTTGTACTGTAGCGGTTACATAATCACAGTGGTACTCAAAGAAAACAAACCATTTTGAGGCTTAAATTAAAAATGGCAGAACAGACCCATAGAGTACAATCCCTCTGGCTGCTGGTGAGGTATTTCAGCCCTGACATGGATCCTCAGTCCAACATTAGTTAAAACTGTATCCTGTTTCCGACCATATGAATTAAAGTTCCCAGAAAATCACCCCTAGCCTCCGAAATGCTAAAGCTAGTGTCCCCTAAATACGTCTGGAGGAAGCTTCCATTATGTGGCACAGCAAGTCAGGACAGAGCTGGAGTGTCACGTCTATCTCAGGCCACAAAAGCATTCCTCAAGTAAAAAGCTCTTTTCCTCCTCAAGTCTCTGGCAGATGCTCCTGCCAAAGTTTACCTATTTACACCGGCAAAAAAAGGACATGGGTCTTTGAAAGCGGAGGATCAGGGGACCTTTGTGTAAATATCCTCAGATAAGTGGACAAAGGTACAAAAGAACAAAAGCGCTGACACCAGAGGTGCTCCATCACTGGGGACACTGTGTTATCTTCACAGTGGAGAGCAAGCAGAAAGACGCAGTGACACCTTTCGGTGGCATGCTCTTAAGTTGCCCATCTCAGGGGCCTGACAGAGGACTGCTGATCGAGCTCTCCCGCTTCTCTGTGGAGCATGGACAGTCTGGTAATTGGACTGGGTCTTGGTGGAGAGCAACTTGTTGGAAAATTTCTGTAGGGGGCTGTGGGATTGCTTTATAGAGTGTATGTATTTGAGTGCATTTATGAGGCTTCCATCCTTGATCTGAAGTCAGCTGAAATATTCGGTTACTTTGCTGCCTCTCCCATATGGGAGAAGCTTCACATACCATGTACTCTGTTTCACATGCCACTGAATGTGTTACACATACCACGTATGAGTAAATACATGCTATAGAGTGTTCATTCTGAACGACAAGGTATTTCGAAATTGAGAACAATTAACTATAAGGCAGGGTTCAAATAAATAAGCCTTTTGGCCACTGTCCCCTCTCTTTTTGTTACTATGTATATGTGCTACACAATGGATTATGTATACTCAAACCCACTGACAGAGTTGGGGCTTTGCTGGAGTGATTTGGGTGAGAATGTTTTGCCTGAGGGCACTGCATCTGCGTCCCACCTTAGACAAAGCCTGGGGCAGTGAGCTGAACGTATGCCGCGGGCAGTGGGACCACAGGCCCAGGCAGAGAGAGGTTTGTGGTGGTGGTGTGAACTGTCTGCATGGAGCGCCTTTAATTCATTGCAGGCCATCAGAGAACAGTGTTTATATGGCGCGTCATTGCTGCGTCATAACATTTCCCGCAGATTTCGCTATTCCTTTTCTTTTTTTTTCCTTTTCTTTTGGGGGGGGGGGCAGGGGTGTTGCCCATACCTAAAGTGCCCAGCAGCACCCTGGCCTTCTCTGTTCTTTGGCTGCCAACAATGCACAGCGAGCAAAGGTTTGGCTCTTTAACCAGAATACCACACAAACCAACCTCCTTTCCAGGCATACAATTAAAGACCATTTCTCAAGCCTGAGAACAAGATTTTTTTCCCCTCCATGCTGTAGTTGTCCTCTGTGAAAACAATACAGTATCTTGCTTGGGGCTGGTTGAGCAGAGGCTGGCTTAGATCTTCGCTATGCTACATTTGAGCTGGGGCTCTGCCAAAACCCAAGAAACTACTTGACAATTTGATAACAGCCAAATCCTCAGGCCATGCGCTTCGGTCCAGAAATGTGTCTGGCAGCAGCGCACGCGATTATGTATGAAGTTCAGATGCAGGAAGGTAAGGAGGCCGATTTCGGACTGCTGTGCAGGTGGAATGAGAATCATGTGTGCGTAAACAATCTGCAAACTTGTTTATGTGAGTGAGTGCTTGGCACCGCCTCTCTTAAAGCCATACCCATGCATACCTCGAGTGATGTTGCCTCTACGCCGCACGCAAACCACGTCTGATGGCGAAACTATTGACATCTGCGAGACCAAAGAGTTTGGAATCAGTCAGTCTCGATTTAAAAAACATGTTTTCAAAGAGGGCGGCCCAGCCGGCGAGCTCCTCTCCAATGTTTTCTCCCTCTCCGGCAAGGGATAGAGGAACGTGCCTCCACTCCTGACTTCTGTGGAAAGGGGGCCGTGTACAGGGAAGTGCTCAGTGTCACATTGCAATTTGCGGCTTGTTTTTGATGTTGCGGGGGGATACAGTTTTAGCGATGAGCGAGAGCTGAGCAATGCCAAGCAGCCGAGCCTGGGAACGCATTCTCATAACTGGATCCGCTTTACAGCCCAGGGTCGCAGCCGGTGAAAAAATACTTCTCGGTTTGGGGGAAGGGGGGAGGGCGGGGGGTGGGAAGCGACAGTGTTTTCAGCACAAGCCAGAAGACCCATCCCCACTCCTCTTTATTAAAATGTTTGAAGTCACTGTTCATCTTGACAGATATTTAATTGCGGCAGGAGCAGATGCTATGCTGTCTGCTCTCAGTGGTTTATAAATAAAGCTAGCCGCGTAATCGGCCCTCTGCTGGCATAGCAGTGCTTTGCGGTGTGTGTGTGTAACAATGTTATGGAGACCAACCTAAAATACATCACATACAGTCTCTGCACCATTGCGAAACTGAGAATATCCACATCGTCCACAGAAGCAAGGACTCATTGAAATCTCACCTTGCATTAATGACAAAAGTGATGCACCTTTCTTCGCATGTTCAAGGTGTCTTACTTTTCCCTTTAAGGGAATAAATCAGTAAGTGTGGAATTGAAATTTTATGTTGAAGAGCCACATACTGGCTTGCCGTCTATTAAGCTGTTTCTGCAGATTATTGGAGATGCAGTTGTATAAATTGTTATGGCATCACTTATTCGATGACATCAGTGACACTTGTGATGTCTGTAATATGTGACAACTACACAATCTGTTGACTCTTCTGACAGTATATAAAATTATAGCAGTGGCTGCTATGCTGCTACTGTTAAGTTACTCATGATAAAAGTGTGTCTTAAAGGAAAAATAATAAAAGTAGCTCTGCATGTAATTTCCCTGTGATTGTGAGTGAGTAAACATCCACCAGAACTGAAGAACAAGCTCTGCTGGTGTCCTGGTTCAGACCCACAGCTTGTGCCTTGGCTCTGTGAGAGTGGAAGGGGTTAAACCGGTGCAATGTGGGAGGTGCAGGGAGTGCCCCCCCATCCCCAAGCTGCACCCAGCCTGGGACAGTCGAGCTGCCACGTCTCCCGTTTCACTAATTGATCAGCAAATTCCTCTCGCCTGCATTGATGAGGCCTGCATTGGGCAGACGTCGCCCCCCCTTTACCCCCCGCCCTGTCATCAGTCTTGTTCTACAAGATGCCTCTCACCCAGAGATAGCATGGGAGAGTGACTGTGTCAGCCCACGAAAAGGACCCTGTCCCTCAATGGGGCTGAACAAGGGGACACAAAGTGGGAGATTCTTCACATAGCTTCCCATTTTCATGCACCGCTGCCAGCGGAGAAACCAGCGTGTCCCTTTTGGCATTCAGCCAGAGATTTCATCCCCTTTTATCTATATTCAAAGGTAGCCCTATACCTACCATTCATCAGGAGTTTAAATGTGACCACCTGTAACTTGATGCCATTTTGTAAAGTTTCATTGTCTGGGTCAGAATGGGCAAGATAAGCTATTTCAGCAATATTAGACAAGTAAATAATCTCACAATCCACTGTGGAAATGCAGAACCCAAAAATATATGTTTTATTTTGTTAACCTGAAACATTTGACTTCAACACTGGGTATTTGAAGTCCAAAAAGAGAGAAGACAATGGCCGAAAGGGGTATTGATTTGAACTGCCTTTTGGTTAATTGTTCTTAATTTCTAAATTGCTTGAGGTTTAAAGGCAAACAAGTTATAGCCTGTATTTACTTTTAGCTGATATGTGCTTGTTTACAAATTTTTGTACTAGAGCAGTGGACTCATTGTAATCATTTTACCATGTTCTCATTCTCTGAATGTTATTCAGATACTCAAACTGTATGTCTGGAACATGAAATGGAATAATTTGTGAACAGAATGCACTCTCTTCAGCTACAAGATAGTACTGGATTCTTAAAAATGGTTGACGTTGTATATGGAGTTGTCTTGGTTTGTCAAACAGGCATTGATGATAATGAATAATGAGTGATCAATAGAAGACTGGATTGCAATTTTGGATAGATACATCAAGGCACACACACACACACACACACACACACACACACACACACACACACACACACACACACACAAACACACATACTATATGGCCAAAAGCATGTGGACACCCCTCCTAATTATTGAGTTCAGGTGTTTCAGCCACACCGATTGTTAACAGGTGCATAAAATCAAGCACATAGCCATGCAATCTCCATAGACAAACCTTGGAAGCAGAATGGGTTGTACTGGAGAGCTCAGTCACTTTAAACGTGGCACTGTCATAGGATGCCATCTTTGCCACAAGTCAGATCGTGAAATTTCTGCCCTGCTAGATCTGCCCTGGTCAACTGTAAGTACTATTATTGTCAAGTGGAAGCATCTAGGAACAACAACAGCTCAGCCACGAAGCGGTGGACCACGCAAACTTACAAGGCGGGGCCGCCAAGTGCTGAAGCACGTAGCACGTAAAAACTGCCTATCCTCTGTTGAATCACTCACTACAGAGTTCCAAACTGTCTCTGGCTGCAACATCAGCACAAGAACTGTGCATCGGGAGCTTCATGAAATGGGTTTCCATGGCCGAGCAGCTGCACACAAGCCCAACATCACTATGCGCAATGCTAAGCGACGGCTGGAGTGGTGCAAAGCACGCCACCACTGGACTCTGGAGCAGTGGAAACGTGTTCTCTGGAGTGATGAATCACACTTCACTATCTGGCAGTCTGATGGACGAATCTGGGCTTGGTGGATGCCAGGAGAGCGCTACCTACCGGAATGCACAGTGCCTACAGTAAAGTTTGGTGGAGGAGGGATAATGGTCTTGGGCTGTTTTTCAGGGTTTGGGCTAGGCCCCTTAGTTCCAATGAAGGATAACATTAATGCTACAGCATACAAAGACAGTTTAGACAATTGTATGCTTCCAACTTTGTGGCAACAGTTTGGGGAAGGCCCTTTCCTGTTCCAGCATAACTGTGCCCCTGTGCACAAAGCAACGTCCATAAAGACATGGTTTGACAAGTTTGGTATGGAGGAACTCCAGTGGCCTGCACAGAGCCCTGACCTCAACCCCAATGAACACCTTTGGGATGAATTAGAACGCCAATTGCGACCCAAGCCTTCTCATCCAACATCAGTGCCTGACTTCACAAATGCTATTTTGGCTGAATGGGCACAAATTCCCAGACACACTCCAGAATCTTGTGGAAAGGCTTCCCAGAAGAGTGGAGGCTGTTATAGCTGCAAAGGGGGGGCAACTTCATATTAATGCCCTTGGTTTTGGAATGGTCATACTTTGGCCATGTAGTGTGTGTGTGTGTGTATATATATATATATATATACATATATATATACCGGTCCGGTGTCCGGAAAGAATCTATTTTACCAGACAAATTTTATACCTTACCGGTCACATTTCAATAACAGTCTATGTTACAAACACAAACATAATGTCCACCTAGGTTGATGAAAGAATGACAACAACCTCAAATCATTCAACTAAACACTAAACAAATTGACTATTTAATGAACAGTAACGATTAAGCAAAACGAACAGTAAAAACCTCAACATTAGCTGCTGAAATGTAGGCTATTACGAAACATCTGTAACCTGTAACATCTGTAGCCTGTTTTAAAAAAAAGGCTAGGCCTACATGGCATGAAATGCAGCCTACGAGTTACCAGGTAACATTTTATTTTCTCCTTTTTTTCATTGCGGCAAAGTCCTCTGCTGTCAACTTGAAATCAAACGTGTCCAATGTGTCTTTGCTAGTGATGTGTTGGTCGCGAACGAGACGGCTCTATGAGCCGGCTCATTTACGTGAACGATGGCGTCTGAGAGCCGATTTCTTTTTTTCTTTCTTTCTTTCTTTTTTTTGTTAATTAATACAAGACAGAATAATAGGATGATCTTTTCACCACACCGCTCGGCCATGGGCACTCCATGCACTGACTGAATGTTGTGTTGATGTGCTAGTGTATGTAGCGAAACGGTAATTTACAACGTTCAATATAAATAAAACGTTCAATACACATGTGTAATAGTGTTTGATGTTTTTACATTAATGTTTTTATACCAAACATAACGTAAAATAATGGTATTCTTGAAATTATAAGGTTTAGTATAATTACATTGAATAATTTAAGTGATATACGTGCACACATACCAATCATAGGTCAAAACATTGCATAATTTGGCTGAATTATAAAAAGCCAGAAGTGGTACCAAATAAAGAGCCATTTGGAAGCTGAAAGCCGGCTCTTATTGCTGAGCTGAGCCAATTGATCACTAGTCTTTGCAGCTTGCACATAAAGCCGCGTCACTCTCTCCTCCTCCAGATGACTTCGCAGCACCGTCTTAATTCGATTCTGCAGAGAGAAGCCCCTCTCTGCTGGCCTAGTAGCAAGTATCGTGTAATAAAAGAGCGCACCCTTTTGGGGAAAAAAGAACTGTAGGCTGTTCATAGGCTGTTTCGCTGTCAAAACACAAATGTCGTGTTTAGGGATAGCCTTCGTTATAGCTACGTTTTGTACAGTATTAGCATTATTACTGCACATTTTGACCAGCAAGTTTTTAATTTATCGGTTTTTTATAAATTTTACCAAGCAAAAACTGGTAATTACTGGATATATATATATATATATATATATATATACAGATATACATTGAAGTCCTACGTGCTTGGTGCATTCAACTAAACACTACACTACTACACACACATGTTTAGTGTTTAGTTGAATGCACCAAGCATGTAGGACTTCAATGAATGACACATGCAGTGAGCTAATCTCCTAAGCATTTCCCTGCAAATTTCATACGTGCTGTGCAGATGCCTGTATGACAGCAGAAGACAGGTTGGGGCGATTGGTGAAGGGGACAGCTGACGGGCGGGACGAGTGTGTCTCTCGGCCCACGCCCTTTGACGCCACCAGGTTGCCTCGCACCGGTGTATTACGTGTCAAGTGCACTCATTTAACACGGCACTAGCTGCACATCACCATGAGAAGCTGTCACATGGATGTGTGGCTTGGTCCTTCTGCTGCAGCTTCACTCTGCCCTGCTTCCCTTTGTCGGTGTGCAGGCCCCAGACAATGGGCAGTAATTAGTGACAGTTGTCCATTTTTATAATTCCCACATGTTCGTATCCTGCGGTCTGCTTGTGTTCTAATGGTTTAATATGTGAATGGAGGTCCTTATTATGGTTTACTTGAATAACAGACAGGCATTGAAGGCAAATAGCATTTTGTTTATTAACTATTTGTACAGCTTGATATTTACCGAACTGATCCATGTCATTTTGTTCTGAGGTCTCTAGCACTGCCACTTTAGCATGTATGTCAAATACAAGCCCTTTTTTCAAACCATATTGACAGCCCTAACCATATTTGGTCTGTATTTCTTTATATTAGTAATCAAATCGGAAGGGCTGGTGAACTTATGTTAATAATTTGATTCAATGTTTAAAGTGATGTTGTGGCAAACTAGGTAGGTAGCTACGTAATGAATAGGCAAGCTGTTTGTATCTTTGAATAAGAACTCAGCCAACACACTCCTCAGAAACCTTCTCAAGGTAAAATGTGTATATGCTTAATTATAGTTTTGTTTCCCAAAGTGATCAAGCAAAACAGAACATGCACTCTGTTAGCAGTTGAATCACAGCAACCATTTCATTACCTCATAACACTATTTAACATACAAGCACACAAGAACATAAAAAGCTTGCATCTGTTTACACTGAATCAGCTAATAATGCCCTGACTAGTTAGTTGAGCCATAGAAAGAGAACATTGGACTCACATGCGATGAACAGTCATTTTTGTTAATGCTGTCATTGATTCATTTACAGAATCAATTGTATCATAAACTTTGACACCATTGTCATTCTCAAGAAATGAGTTATTCAAAACATCCTTAACGCAAGACGTGTTTATGGTAAAAGTTATGTAAAAATTTTTCTACATTGTGAAGATTTGACTTTTTAAACTTCTGATATTTTTGAAACCACATGTTGTCCCAAGGTCACTGTTACTTTCTCTACTGGTGCGTTCATCACTAAATTGGTCACAGTCCCTATCATTAGGGCATGAAATTGCATACTCACTCTCCTAAGATAACTCTTCCAAACAGAACTGCTTGCAACCCTGCCATGTTTTAGCAGTGATTATCATGTAAACAAATATGCAAATGCTAGCCATCTTGAGAACTGTGTTTGTAAGATGTGCAGTGCATTCACATTCTGTCACCATTATTGTTCACTTAAAATTGACATGAATGCACAGTTTCAAAAACTAGTGAAAAATACTATATCTAGTGCATTTCAGTCTGCATCTGAAAATTAATCACTATAACTTTCAATAGTTTCTGAAGACAATTACACAGTAACATAAAATGTTTCTTGATTCTACAGGGGCTTTGTATATTGTAATCCAACACTGCTGCTTCAGGAGCTGGGTCTGATAGGGTTTTAGGATCCCTCATCTGAATGCTAGACTCTGGAATGATGTGTGTTTAATGTGTCTCTCGTGGTTCAGTGTGTCTCCCTCCATGTGATTTGTTTGTTATTTGAGCTTAATTGTATTGATGATAGGATTTGTTGACTGCTTGCCAATGCATCAGTTCAGTAAAATGATTCTGTGGGAAGGTCTCTGAAGCATACGGTCATAAGGTGAAAATTTGAACTTTATCCCGATTTGAAAACACACACAATGCAATCTTGCTGGATTCCATAGTGGCTTTACTGATTCTTTGTTTCATGTTCCTCTTAACCAATCTGCACACAATAACATCAAGAACGAGGCCATTGAAGTTACATGTCTCTGTGCAAATCACCTTTAAAGTGTATCCTTTCTAATTTATCATTTAAATTTGAGTGTAAACACAGATGCAGACAAAAACTCTTGTCTTCGTTTGAGAGAAATCAACATATTTTATATAAATGTGATTTCTCAAAATGGGAAAAAATCCATGCTTTTTTTAGCACTTAAGACTTTTTAATACTGAATTGATAATTTGCCAATTTTCATTTTCCATTCACATTTAGAGTTTAGTTAGAAGCTTGGTTTGTGAGGCTGAACATCAAAATGTAAGTCTTGGACAATTTTCTAACTTGCCAGAGTCATAGCTAGTAGATAGTAGGTGCTCATAAGAGTAATTATTGTCACTTTTAAGCACCTGAAACAAAAAGAAACATATGTGTCTTTTCAATCTTGGAGCTAAATCTCATTTTGATTCATACTGTGTGCTCAGACTTAAGGACAGGTATATCTGATACATATTAACTTAAAACAATGTTCACATAGTCCTCACAATCTGAGAGACAATTCATTCGATGCATTATTATAGACATTTTAGAAAATTAACATTTCAATCATTGTGGAAACAAAGAACAATTTTGCACAATGGAAGCACAAAATCAATAGAAAGACTTCTGCAAAAGAATAATTTTATATTCAGATATTAACTCGAGCATGCATCTTTGGTCAGAGTTACCAAGCACCCAATGGGGAAAAAGACTGAAACTGCAGGGATGCCAAACCCAAGACACATGCACATATACTTCCCATCACATGCATCGGAGAGAGCCGTTGGCAACCGTCCCGATGTGACAGATATTCACAGCCCGTCCATGTGAAGCCAGTGGATAATGAGCTCAAATTGCTATCTTAAAGCTCAGTGAGGAAAGTGCTCTCTGGGCTTTCTGTCAATGCAAGTGTCAAAGGCCTGTCCCCAGGGGGAGATCTGAGGGGGGTTCGGGACCGCCAACTGTAAAACAACAATGCCGAGCACTTTATTGATCCATTGGGAACGTTTTCACCGACTTGCCATTTCCCCAACCACGTTTGAAGAATTGCTTTTTATGGAGTCGATACACAGACAATCCCATGGCTTTTTCCACGCTGGGGTGGAAATTTCACACACTTCTTTCATGTGCAGGGTGGTAGCGGGGGGACAGAGGGATGCAACATTGTGTTTCAAGCATGACTTTTACATGAATTTACTTTCACACCAATGTCCCACTTACAGTCCAGGCCCATTTTCACAGCAGTGTTACAGATGTTTTAATATAATGTATTCAAAACGGGGTAGTGGGCCACAAGACTTAAGGGGTATAGAGCTTCAAAAAGGATAGCAGAGAGAAATGATTTGCTTTTATATGTTGTTTTTTAAATTCACCCTTTTTCATAAAATGAAAAATCCAACACATGTTGCAAAAAAACGGCTGAAGATATTTGCTTTGTTGTTTGTAATAGCGACTTGTTCAGTGGTTTGTCTGAATACCAGGGACATTGTGAAAGCTAACATATTATAGAGAGAGGGAATTACCCTTGTGATTTTTCTTGCATCACTATAATACTGTAGAAAAATGTGATCTTACAAAGGAGGTACACAACACCAGGGTCACAAAGTGTTGTTCTTTTGTAAGGATAAGGACCACTAACAACAGTTAAAACCTCAGGACAGAGCAAAGATTTATATACACTGGGCTCCATAACATGACATAGTATAACATAATCTTGAGTCTTACAGAATCAATGTGAACAGTATGGTAGCATATCCGGGTCAAGAGATATAACATAGCTGTCAGGGATATCAGTGACCACTAAAGAATATAGGTGTGACGGCGTCAGCTGTTCAAACCAAATGAATAATACAATCCTGGAAGATGTGCTTTTCATTTACAAGCGGCACATGTTAGAGATTACTTGGTCAGCATGACAAATTACAAACAGGAGAGAAATGGCAGAAAGAAAACCTTTCCGACAGGGACAAGGATTGCATTGTGTATTGCCACCCTCCAGGGAGGAATTGATAAACCAAGTGGGCAGATGGACACTTTACATTTTTGCAAGTTAATCCATGTAAACCAAGCACTCAGGAGCGGGTTATTGTGGAATCATTGGAATCAGGGCTCAGGCATCGCACTGATGCTTGCATATTTTGCCCTTTTGACTTTTTTGATCATTCTCCTGCTGCTTTTTGCTGTTTTGAAAGGAAAAACCTTTCAGAAAAAAACAGAAAAGTTTTTTTTTTTTTCTGGCATTTCTTTTTATTGAATTGATATTTTTCAATGGTCACTGGGACTCCATCATGGCACTTGGAAACCTGGAATTGAAAGAAATTTGGAAAAGATTTGATGCATGTTAGACACTGACACACCATTCGTATGTGCTGGCAAGAGCAGTTACTGTCACCTGTAAACACCTGACAGACTATATAAACTACTAGTGCTGAGCTGCAATGTGGTTTAAAAAAACACATAGAACTTTGATGAACTTATGATTTAGCCGGGTGTAAGTAATGAAATTACTTACAACCGGCTAAATCATAATGTCTTCACAAGAACCAGTTACACACATTGAGACTTGACTGAGGTTGGATTACCACCTCGAATGTGGTAACAAATTACCTGAGCTCCAAAATGTCCATAATGGCTGGAATTATTATCAATTCTACATGTGCACAATGAAATTGTTCATGAGGATAACTGTGCAGATGTTGTGTACCAGGTGCTTACAAGCCAGTGTGAATGCTCTTACAATTATGTGCATAATATTCATATGTAAGGCAATTGTCACTGCCAGCTTCCATGCCAGCATGGCTCTAGATAACTTGAAGTAGAGGTAAGAAGTATAATTGTACCATGGAAACACATGTAGGAAATGAATGCTTGAATTTTTTTTTTAGTTTTTGCTAAACAAGAACCTACTGAACTGTGAACTGTGCACTGAAAAAAGCACTTGTCGTCCCCCTGAAGTGTCATTGAGAAAAATTGATTTGGAGTCAATGTTTCCAAAATCTCAAAAATGTGTTTTCATATGATAGCAGAACTAAACACATGCACATCATTCTTTTGCAATTATAAGCTGAAAGAAAGAAATGGGATGGGGTGCAAATTCTGATTTTGGTTATGGCAATCAACTTACCAACAACTGAAAAGCTGTTGAAACTCAGAAATGTAAATATTCTCCGTCAACAGTCCTACATGTGTGTTGAGTTTTTGAAGTTTTGTATGATCTACATACAATTTTTTTTCTTTGACTTTCTCTGGCATCAACAGCTGCAACTAATCAACAGTGTGTCATGTTCAATGGACACTGTGCATATGAATAATCTGTTTGTCATCTCTTGGCACTTGGCATCAGCTAAAGGCTGAGATATTTTTCATAATCACTTAGAACTATTGTTGCTGTATGTGTATTATGTCACCAAGAGTTAGAGCTGGCACAGCTCTAAGTCTTTTCTCCAAAATATGTTATAATATACATAATTACATGCCAAAAATAATGGAATGATTGATTGGAGGATTTTCTTCATTTAAATCTTTGTGTCATTCAGAATCACACCAAATCAATTCTTTAATCACTGAATTTGAATTGTGTCCACCATTGGTATTGTCGACAGTCAACAGCACACTCAATATGGTTTAGCCCAGTTTGTTGGTGTAGTCTTAGGGCTTTTCCCCCAAACCTTTGAAAATGGTTTCCATAATAGTATGTTTCAAGAATTTCAAGATTTTTTTACCCAGCATCTTCATGCTTTTACATCCTTTTCTTCCTAAACATCAAAGCATCCCTTCTACAGGCCAGCCTGAACTGTAAATGACTCAGCTGAATGAGCCTCACCTGCTGCCCAAATCAGTCTGACCAAGGAACATCTTTAGGTTTCAGCTTTTTCAGTACTGCTGAAACTGCCAATACAAATAAATATATGCAAATGTAAATGATCAAGATCAGTCAATATTTGTCTGCATCTGCTTGCAAGGTTATGGTGCTAACTATATGTGGGACTGGTGTACCTCACAGGAGGTAAAATGTTTGGTATTTTCTAGTATAGAACATTAATGATATTTGAACGAGGCCATGCCACCTGATTAAAAAGAGCTTTTGGTGATGAAGATATTTTACACAGGAAAGACATGCCAGCACCTGCTTGACATTCACCTCATGGGGAAAAGCTGTTTTCTTACCTGGGACTCAGGTAAATCTGCTGAAGACATTCTTTCAACTCACCTCAGATATAGTTGACTTGGAAATGAGATGGTTGGCAGTGGGAGATAAACTAAAAGGGGACCTCTGACTCTGTAAGAGCAATGCTTATAGTTGTGCTGGGTTTTAACAGGTAAAGACACGCTTTAAAAACCTATTCTTTTCCAATATTCTTGGGGCTTTGAGATCTGGAGTAAATGATTTATTTAGAGACAATTAGAATGGGTTCTCACAACATTCAGGAAGGAAGCAGTGTGTAAAGCAAACACTAATTCCTCCAAAGTCATTTTGTTGTGAATGTATTGTGGGTAAGGAGTTGGGCATGGAACACAATGGTTGCACATTTTGCCTTTTACTGGGGAACTGTCATTGTACCTCAGAGTTAAACTGCTTCATTAAATGACTGTCTGCACAAACACATTAATTCTATTTATAAATGTGAGCTCTGTATCTCACTCCTTTTAAAAGAATCTGCTATGCAAGTAATGTGTGAATTTCACAAAAGAGTTGTCCAGAATTTAAATCTGGCATATCAATTCATTTTGGTTCTCCCTTTATAACATAAAGTGTATTCAGTAAGAAACAGTTCTGACTGATGTTGTCATTATGCAACTTTAGGACGAGCCTCGATCCTGTGTTTTCCACAGCATTTATTGTGGCATACTTTGAAAAATGGAGATTGAGAAATACAGCCAACAAACTGTGCATCTGTTGCAGTTCATCTTCTGACCGGACTAACCTTGAAGTGACTTGCATTCCTGAGGGGGACTCTAAATTGGCACGAGGCAGGCACAAGCTCAGAGGGAAGGAGCAGTCGTCAGAAACAAAACATTTGTGAACTATCATCTCTGGGCACTAATTATATTACTTATGCAAACCTCTAAATGAAAGCAGCAGAGAGCCCACATCATTATGACAATGTTTTATGGGACCAACCTTATTATTTTCCTGATGTGCCAACAATTTTAGCTTGTTGGGTAACTTACAATTGTATTTTACACATGCAATAAACATGCCAGCTTTCCAATTAGCACAATATTTAGCGGTTTGGGAACACACAATGTCAACTGCTAAAACACAAGTGTGTATTCTGTGCATTTGGAATTCAGATATCCCACAGTATCCCACAGTCTTACAGTATGTTATTTAGGGGAATGGTTTATTTTATTCATTTTATTCCTACTCATCTTTTTTTAGGTACATACGCAGTATGTATCTGTCAACGCAGACACATACGGTTACCTGTTACCACCCAGGTCATCATAGGAAGTAATGTTCCTGACCTGAAACTAAAGAAGTTCATTTAACTCTGACTTCACATATTATAAAGAAATATAATATATAGAGGTATGAGGTGGGCCACAAATGTGTAGGTAAACAAGTAGGACATGGTAGTTTTGGTCTCGCAAACAAAACAATGCCCAACCTTTATGGTTCATATAGCTTGAGAGTGCAGTATAATACCAAATGGATGGCAGGGAACAGCCTCCTCCACTATTATAGGATTGCCAAAATTCAGCATTAACAAAATTATTATAAATGAGCTTTGTTTCATCCCTCCATTGAGTTTTAGCCTCTTTCAGAATTTCAACAGGTATTAGAACACAAATAAAGAGAAGCATCGCACCTCTAGACTTTCCAGAGGCTAGCAGGCTTTCTTAAAACCCATCCAAATTAACCCCAGGAATCCTTCGTACACCTCAACTAACACAAACCTTTTTCAAGCGCACATGAAAGTAATCCCTTAAAAGCAGCGTTGTCCGCCAGTTCTGTGTTTGGCTAAGCCCTGCGTGTGGCGGGGAGGAAAGCTCTCTTCAACCACTACAGAGAGAGGGCAGTACTTTTCTAATCTGGTACCTTATGTAGTCAAGAGCAGTGCGATTAAGAATAAACATGCCATATGGGCCAGATGGACAGACGCTGGGGCTCATTAAAAGAATCCTAATTGCTGTTATTTCTCCACAAGAGCCTTAAAGCAAGGTGGAGGAATCAAAGCGGCGGCCAGGCGAGGACTTAGGTGCCCACATCAGCAGGGCGCCGAGCGTCTGGAGGTGGGCACACGGCAGACTCTGATGTCACCCAGCCGACCTGCTTTCTCATGGGAAAAGTAACACTTTGTTTGAGTGGAAGAATGGGGAGCCGCCACAGTTACGAGCATGGCCAGTTCGCCGTTTGATGTGACCAGCGTTATCAGTCCCACTGGCTTTTTGTCTCTATTCAGAGCATGAACGTGGTTATTGGAGTGGGCCGTCTCGTCCTCGCAGAGCTCAAAAGTCCCTCGCTAATTGCTGCCACATCAAATAAGCGGGAACACCCCAAACGGTAGCCTTCAAGCTAACGTGGAAAAAAAAATCAAGCAACTCTTAAAGCCGGTTACTTTTTTGTCATTCCCCATCAAAGATTAGGTTTCTGAAGCTGGGGAGGAGGCGGGAGGGGGTGAGAGGGTAGGGGGTGTTTATCACACAGGAAGACCTCTTCACAGATTAGTTCTGCATCGGCGGCCATTTGCTATTCGATTCGGGTGCAGCCAATCCTGCGACTGCACCTTTATTGTCTCCAAGAGCCAGGCAAGAACAGCGGACTGTACCGGGAACAAAGGCGCAGGCCAAGGACCCTGTGTGTTTTCAAAGTGTAACTACTCTCCTTGCCGTCATGCCCCAATGATATGAGTGCCTCGGACCTGGCCCTCCCCACACACAGAGGGAGAAAGCTGTCACTTCTAGGCCCCTTTCAAAGGCGCACTGCTTTTGTGCAAACAGGGCCTAAAAGTCACAGTCCATATCTTCCCCAAAGCATGCCAGGAGTCAAAAAGCCATTGACCATTTTGCATCAAACCTCATTCGTTTCTTCTATTATTCGCTCCCTCCCTCCTCCTCCCGCGGCCCTCACTTTCTTGTTTCCCAACTTTGTCGTCTTTGTCGGGAGGTTGAGGCAGCGAGGGAGCAGAGGGTCTGTGGTCTGCTTTTCTTTATTTTTGCGATTTGTATGAACCCGCCCGTCTCCCCTCCTTGGATCTGGAGAAGGTCATGACCTGCGGGTAGGCTGCTCAGTGTTAGCCTGGCAGTGGCACCTTCACCTGTGCCAGCAGGTCAAACCAACACATCCAGAGCTCTGAGACAAACAGTGTTGCTCATACTACCTCGCTGAAACATGCAGCTCTGGGATTTAGGGGGGTAAGACAGTAAATTACATCCCAATAATTTCTTCTTATACCCGTTTAATATATTCTTATATATTATATGTTTGATATATGCTTTTCTTTTACGGATGAATAAAGCCCATTCCTGCCTTTGTTTCACACTGTGAGGCTTTCAAGGGCATTCGATGGCTTTAATGTTGCCTACATTTTCCACGTGGTCCAGTTTTCCAACAAATTGCACAGTGGCAACCAGTCCCAGAGATCTAAGGCTATCTGCTGCTTGGATGTGGTGTAATCTACAGTTGGCTGCAGTGGAGAGGGGGGCTTCACTGCACCCCTCTAAATTTAAAGACTGTAAACATCCTAGCAATGTGCTACGATGTTCAAAATCCGCCACTGCGACTGTGGACGCCGGTCCAACGGAGACAGCCAAAAGACAGCCTCCCATCTGAAAGAGAAATCCGACCCATCGCCCAACAATGACAATTAATCTGTGTCAATAAAAATATCCTCCCCTTCCCCCTCAATACCTAAATACTAAATGCTAAACAGGCGCTCTCAGTGCCTCACTGCAGTCATAGTGAAGGAAATAACTACGCGGTCACCTTAAGTTTCCTTGTAAACCAGAAAACCGTCTTGGGGGCGATGGTTTTGGCAGCGAGCATGCTGGACTGTGGGCTAAAAATATGTGGGGGACACATATGAGCCCTGGTATGAGCTACAGTATATTAACTTGTGAGGCTCGCAGAGCTATAAATACTAATTTTACCACAAGGGAAGACAAAGTTATTGCAGGCCTGCAATGTGAGAGCAGGAACCGGTCCCTGGACACCCACCAGAGAGGAAGCGGGCCAGATGTGAGGCAGGTGGATCATATCAGCCCAGTGAAAGAATTCACTGGAGAACAAAACTCATCAATCACGTAGAATTCTTCAAGTAAAATAAAATACAATTACATGTATGCTCTAATTTGGGGTTTTATTTTATGTATCATGGATATTTCATAAGGTGTATTTTACATTATATTTCACAGTTACTGTGATACAATGATCAGACAGACAATGTTTCAGTTTCTATGATACTATGAATTTGTTGATCAATTCTGGAATGGAGCTCTGAGATAAGATTCTTCAACAATTATCCTTTATTGAAAGACTTAATTCAATGCAATTGCTTACAAGACAATGTCTCACATTTGACTTTGATTTACCCTGCATGCAGGACGTGGTGCCAGTCATTGTTGGTCTTTGTAAGGATCATCTTTTCTGTTTGTGGTGTTTTTACTGGTTTTTCTGAGCCCTAACAGAGAGGTCACCACACAGAAGTGAACCGTGCTACTGTTCAGGGACCCATGGCAAAAGCAACGAGGTAATCTCTCGTTTGGGGTGGAAGACTACTTCCTCTCCCCTATCTCCCATCCCATCTACATTTCAACCAAATGTTTGCACTGAGGACAATGAGAGCCCCTTCCCCTTATCGCCACCATGGTTAATCTTTTGTGTCAAAGAACATTTTTTTGTTTTTATCTTGTAGCAGAAAAACAGGATTAAACATGTTACAAGTAACTGTTTGTGTAAAGTAGGCTTAGTAATTCAGCTAAAGCCTTTCCAGAAAAAAGGAGGGGCTGTGCAAAGACTAAATTCCAGATTTACTTGTAGTGGTTAAAACATGTTAGGAAGTGTATCAGTATGTTCTGCCTCAGTTCTTAGTTGCACAACTTGTTAATGCTATGTAAGCCTTTGTGATGCTCCTGTTAGATGACAACTTCTATCCCTGGACATTCTGCATAATTTAGCTGCCATTTATATGTATTTTTAATGCATGAGTAAAAATTCAAATTAATGTAGCATAAGCAGAAATTTTGAAACCCATGGGTCACCTCAAGTGTGGTGAATGCAGAGGGGTTTTTAAATGTATTTTTTGTCTCATTCACAAAGAAAAGTATGTATGAACGCTTTCTTCAAATTTGGCTTCAAGCTTCCCTTTGAGTCCTGCCTAGATTCCTTGTCAAAAATGGGTGTCCTACTTTTTCTAACTTTAAAAACATCAGAATCCCCGTACACATGTGTTCTTGGATACATGATTGTCATCCAATTATATACAGGCGCTATTTTCCTCAGTGAAAGCCAGTTTGATTGACTCTTGGGTGAAGGTGTTTGGAGCTGCCTACCTGTGAGTTTGGAGGAGACCACCATGCGGCGTGCCCCCCCCCCCCCGGATGCCTGTTAGGTAAGGCAGGGGGTCATTTCCCCTCACTCTGGGCATTAGTACCTCCCCTCCAGGGAGGACGGCAGAGGCCTGTGGGGAGAAATGATTGCAAATCTCCCCCTAACATTGAGCGCACAGCTGGCCAGGAGCACGGGGGACCGGCGGCTGAAAGGCGACGGCCACAGGCAGGTTCGCCCGTGCCCCTCACTTCCTCCGGCCCCCATGCAGTTCAGCAGGGGAGGCAGGGGACCATAAACAGCGGATTACAAATCACACAGGACAGGCATTAACTCCCTGTGTGCTTCATCCACACGCACAAAAAAGAGGCGCTCCGCCGCTAAAGAGCCACTTGAACAGGTTAAGACCCCCCCTGCCACCACCCCGAGATGCAGCAATTTTGTTTGTTAGGAGGGCAGGCACAGCGCATCTTTCATTATGGCAGAATGTAATTACAGGGAGTCTGTCTGTCCCTCAGTGCCATGCTAACTCGCTGGGGCTATTTTTAACATGGCCGGCACCGACCCACCGTTTCCTTGAGGGATTAGTGGCAAACACAGGGTTAAAGGTTGCCCCTTAGAGTACATCTGAGTTGAAGGATTCGTCAGTGCTGATAATTTGTCTAGAATAACCGCCGTAACCCTCTCGCCTAAATAAAAACCCCTTCTCCCCCTCCCTCATTGCTGTAGGTCTATCATGAATGAACACTTGAAAGCACTTAAATGACCCTTGCTGACAGAATGGAATTTGGAGTGACCATAGAACAGTAGTCCAGCAAATGAATGTTTATATTTGTGTGTGTGTGTGTGTGTCTGTGTGTGTGTGTGTGTGTGTGTGTGTGTGTGTGTGTGTGTGTGTGTGTGTATGTTTTAGCAACTTTCCATTCATTATAAATACAAATTTATATTGTATTGAAATTGACATCTCATTAAAGTGTTCAATACAAAAATCACATAAAAATAGCATAGTGAAAACTTGCTGGTCACATTTAATGACAGATAGAATAAATCCAACAGTCCATGGCAGTACATGCCTTTCAATGCCTTCAAGTATCTAAATGCCGCCATTGAGAAAGAATAGTTTGAATGAGACAGGCATTACGTACTACGACCACATTTGAACTTACTAATAACATTTGACCTTTCAGAATTTGAAAATTAAACCATGATGTGCTTCCTGCGCCTACTAAAACCAGTAGCTACAATGTTTTGCATGAATACCCTTACTCAGGGCAAACGATTGCATAGCTCTGATTCCCAGTTGGCACTGAGCTGTTGCAGCTATAGGAAAAATACTGCCACCAAGTGTTCATGTGTTGAACCTCTCTTCCTCAGTGAGTCATTTTGTGCAATGGCCAGGTAGATATTTTGATGATGATAATGATTAAGAATAGCAAAAATCACACACCTTAGTGTTCATTTTCCTTTGTGTAAACCTATTTGAACCTATTTCAGAATTATCATTTGTGATTAATATTTCCATTTTGATTTGGAAGCTCTAATTTTTCAAGCATTTCCTACAAAAAGAAGAAAAAGAATCTCATGGCAAAGTCCAGAGGTTATCACACATGGTCTTATTCGTTCCTATTATTGCACTAGGGTACATGTCAGGCCAAAGGCCACTCTTACACATGGTCTAACATAGTCTAGGAGATCACAAAGTCATTTACAGTGGATTTGGGCAAAGGTGTCCAATTCTGGTCCTGGGGGGTTACCCTTCATTTGATTTTCAAGCTCTTGGAGGCTAACAACCTCCAAAAATGTTTTAAATTTTTAGAAGTGCCTATGAAGCCTTGGTCGTATTTAAGATCTACTGTTGGCCTGTGCACACAGCTGAAATGATCTGAATTCACACATATTTACATGAACAGACATCAGCTTGATAGATTTGACTAACTTATAACAGTATATCCATCAGTATGATTGGGCACACATATGACATTTGCTTAGAGCTGTTTAGTCTGTCAGCTTTGTTGAGTTTGGAAGCTGAAAGGTTTTTTTTTTACATTACACTGTGAAACTGAGCAGAAACAGCTCTGCACTTCCAGTGTTAGTGTCCAAAATGAGACAGAGGCAAGAGGCATTCTGTAGAGAATGCATGATTGGACAAATCAGCTGATTTCACAATAACATACATAGTAACACTGTAGCTTTCAGTCAGAGTGGTGTACCATTGGAGTTGTTATGCTGGACATGAAATCTGAGAGCTTGAAGTTTCTAATCCCTTTGCATTGCTTCTATATATAGTATTTATATACTGAGCAAGGTCACTCACCAAGACGTCTGCAAAAGTAATTTTCTCAGATGACTCTATATGTATATACTGTGTATATATATATATATATATATATATATATATATATATATATATATATATATATATAATGAATATATATATATATGAATATATATATAAAATGAATGAATGCTTGAATGCATTTATAAATGTTTGAACGCACTTATAAATGCTCAAATGCTCAATCATATATTGACAAACAAATTTTCTATACAAAGGTACATGCTTGGCCCCTCATATGGATTTGTTACATATCATTTGAATTATATGTTTCCACCTATGTGACCTTAGGTTGCTCCAAGTGAAACTCCATAAGAAAGCTACCTTTTCCTGCCTTAGTTGTTCCAGATTTGAGGTGATGTGATTGGCTAATACACTCTAAATATAGAATTCTGAGTCATAAACATGTTACAACATGGGGCAACCTATCCTTACGCAGACTGTAGAGCAACAATATGGCTCTATGATTTCAAACTTTATCTTCAACTTTAGTTTTTCCACTGGGGGATCTTTATGATGCCATTCAAATTTTGTCGATAGCATGAGACCACTGCTGCAGTGTTCCTTTACCACTGCTTTGGTAAGACATGGATGGCAGTACAGGGCTGTTTAGACAGCTGTTTGTATTTTTGTGACACATCCAATTCCCTTGTCAGGGAGCAAGCTTTGTGTTGAACTGCATTTGTTTATTGCACCATATGGTTGGGGTGGGAAGTCAGAAGTTGCAGGGATTGTATTCGATACAGAGGTCCTTCTGCAGATGACGTACACATGCTCATTGAAACAGCCTAATTTAGAAGGATGGAGTATCATTGATATATCGTATGATATATATGTGATGGGGCTTGGCTAACCCATTCCCTTTTGATGAAGTACCTTATTCCTGCACATGTGAACGATACTCAAAGCTAGCTGGCATCTACATCCCATTGAAAGGTAACTGACTCAGTTTGGCATTGATCCTTGACTATTTTTGGTGATTGGCTATCACGCTCCTGCAGTGTTATTCACCAACAATACTAAGCTCTGATGAACAGAGCAGTCCATGAAAGTGTTTCACAGCGTATTGTGTGCGTGCATTCTCGTTTTAACAATAGTCATTTCATGTCATACCACCTCCTTTTCCGTGCAGCAACTTGGCGTAATCTGCTTAAAAGGTCCTTTTGAAGTTTGTGGATTGCGTTCCTTATCAGAAGACGATAACCATTAGCCTTCCATTGACACACGTGGAGGCCTCTAGGACCCTGCAAGGACCCGGCAGCTACCCCTAGAACAGATCAAGAGCAAACCCCTTCACACTTCCAGAGGAGGCCTACTTCTCAAACGATCGTGCTGATAGCAAAACACCTTTTGAAGATTGCAATCTTGCTCTTTCCGTCTCACATTTGTCCTCAGTTCAGAGAGAGGTGGGGACACCAGCGTCCACCTGCAGGAACGTGCAGGGACAGCGAGGGAGGGAGATCCATGTTTGCTCAGAGGGGTTCTCTCCATACGACGTGACGATGGACACCTTATCAGCGGGGTGAGTGCTTGGTGTCAGGGGTGCAGGGGTGCCTGTTGAAAGGCAAGCTGGTGGGGTTTTTTCTGGTGGCGTGCCGTTTTGATGTTGTGGATCATTGATATTGGGCTATGTGTTTACCAGTGGTGTTCTCGTGCAAACAAACAAATATGTTTGCAGAAGAGTTAAAGGGGACAATCAGAGCACTGATTCCCATTCTTATCCACAACCTTGTCTCTGCGTATGCTTCATTGCCTCTGTGTAACTTCAGAATTACTTTCTTTACTCAGCACGATGGCCTGGATACCAACGCAAAACCTTTGAATGGTAAATTTGTTGAAATTGGATTTCTGCTTGGTTTATAACAGCCCTTTGACAAGCACTGTTAGATTTAATTTGATTTGTTTGCCATCACAACACATGTAATATGATGTGCTTATAAATTCTGCAGTGGTATAGAAGTCACTCCTCAAGTCAATTGCATTTTAAAGGCTTTTGGGACATTAAATCAATGTGACTTTAACAAAGTAAGCCTCATAAAAACCACCCTTAATGCCATTTACTTGGTTTTTTGACACCAGGTAGGCCCTCAAAGGTAAAGGATATTTTTAGATAAGGGCACTTTTCAAAATGCAAATTCTTTAAAAATATTTTAAACAGAAAACTTTGCTAGAGGAGAAAAGGTGGAGAACAATACAAGCCTGCCTGGCCTCTCCTCAGCTGACATTCTAACATTTACCTGGCAGAAGTACATTTTTTCATTTGGCAGATTTACATGCATTTTTCCCTCTCCCGCTGCCTGCCTGTGCAGAGTGTGAACTCATTGTGGCGGGAAGGCACAGACAGGGGTACGGCCTTTCGTCGGGGGAGTCCACCACCAGGGTGAATCATGGGTACGCTGCTGGACCTCCGCCGCTTCCCACAGGTCAGCGAGCAGGACGATCTCGACCGTCACCGCAGTGCTTCACATTGGGGGAGGGGTGGGGGGTGTTGGGCTAGAGAGCTGTGACTCACCATTGTGTTACTCATTACCATCAACTCCAGCCCGAGCTGATAGGCCCGCTTCCCCGCATGTCGAAAAAAGCCATTGTCAACCCGCGGGAAGAAGAGAGGTGGCGAAAGGCAGCTGACCTCCCCCTGTTTGACGTCTCTGCTCCTGAAGGGCTCTGCTCAGCAGTGAGGCCCTCATCAGTCTCGCGCATGGAGACGTGCCCTCGCCGCCGACGGAGAGGCTGCAAGCGAGGCTCATTTGCCTGCCCGCGCATGCTTAGCACACTTGTGCACTGTGTGCCACACTGCGCTAATTGATATGGGACAGGAAGGCAAGGCGCTTTGCCCTGATAAGTGTGTTACTGCAACAAACCAAGCAGGCTGTCAGTGACTCACTCAAGGGCTCCATGCTTTCTAAGTGACCCGAGGAGGCTGGAAACACACACCATTATTGTAAAAACAAAAAGCTCTAGGTGAGGAAGGAAAGGCTTAGACCACTGATGGGGCCCTTAATGTCCACAGAGATCACTGAGGTGACTCATTAAAAGCCACTTGTCATAGCAGGACAGCAGTGTGGTGCAGTGGTAAGGAGCAGAGCTCATAACTGAAAGGTTGCTGGTTCAATTTCCTGCTGGGGCACTGTTGTTGAACCCTTGGGGAAGGTAATACACTCACAACTGCTTCAGTAAATATCTAGCTGTATCAATGGATAAAATTGTAACCTCTGTTAGTTTCTCTGGGTAAGAACACATGATGAATGAAATGAATGTAATGTCATGAGAGAAACCTGTTTTACAAAGCTCTTCAGTATCTATAATGAAACAAATACAACTTCTTTCTTTCTTTTCTCTTGCTATCCTTCAGATTTTTTGAGTTGTTACCTAGCTCAGATAATAATGGTAAATTTTATCAGATGTGCACACACCTGGGACCTTGCAGAAAAATTTGGAAGCATTCTATATTGCCACTGGCTACTGTAGATTGCTGTACACAGCAACGGATAACTCACATTTGAGAAGGAAACCAAGCACTGTTAAAGTCTTCTTCACACACTATAGCAATGTAAGAGTTAACATCATGCCTACTGCAATATAAGGTCAAATTTTACTCATATTTCAAAACTGAAATTTATGCAGATGCGTTTCACTCTAACGTGTTAAGTGACATACTGATTTAAAAGCAATTCATTTTTCAGGAGAAAATTGCATTACAATAAAACGAATGAGCGACTGATTCAACAGTTGTTTTAAGTCAATGAATAATTCAGCCAAATCCATCATGAAGAGAAAGACATATGAGTGAGAATAATCACTGAAAACTCCAAGCCTTCCTTTTCTGTATTTAAGAGGAGCTCGTCAGTGTTTGCCAAATACCTGTGGTCCAACATTGCAAACCAGTTGTGGTAAATGCAACGCATAAATTAGAGTCTTCAAACGGCATAATACCGCCAGTGAAAAATCTGATCAGCGCTGGGTGAGCGGCTCAATGGTGACCGCACACTGAAGCCACGGTGACCGAGGAGCACTTTGAGAGCAATCCAGCAGCACATTTCTGTTCCCTGCCAGACAGGCGACCGCAGCGGGATCAGAGCTGTGGGACGAGGTCGGCTGCCCTCACAAAGCCATCTGCGAGACATCAGCCAAACAAGCTCTGGACGATCTTTCCAGCATGGCTTTGCCTGGGTAGAGAGGATGCTCTGCTAGCATGGACTGCAAGGGACATGAAAGCCCTGAAACGTTAAAAACTATATACTAGTGTTAAGATGCAAGTCGTTTTTTTTTTTACATCAGTTAAAGTTTAACCGCAGCACAACTTTTAAAGGTGTACCCAGCTCGGGTTGAAACGCTTTGCTGATAGTCTAGTTTTTGCTCTTGGACACATCTGCCTAACTCATCTAAAATAAAGTTTTTGCTTTCATGCTGCGTGCCCAGGGTTTGTATGTGTTTCCTCTGGAGTTCATTGTTTGGAAAGTCAGGTACCTTACGTAGGTGTTCCTATTTTCGTTGTGTTCCCCGCCCCGAGGGAGAACGACTGTGCTGGTTCGTCATTGGCGACGTCACAGGGAATTACGCACTGTGCTAACACCTCTGGCGGGCCGGAGGCACCGCGGATCGTCCGCCATGATCTTAGAGTCCGATTGGCCTCTTACGTAAGGGGATGGCCTTGTTTACCGGCGTGCGCCGGTCGCGGAGCGAAAGTACGGGCTTTGCCGCCAGAACCGGGCTCAGCCCCCGCTGGTGTTTGTTGCTTTTTCGGGTCCGTTTGATGTCACAACACAAATCAGATTCCGATGCTGTCACCTCGCGCTAGCCCGCGAAGCTCATAACGTCATCCTCCGGTTCGGTCCCCGGAGTTCTGAAGACCAACCGCTGGTCTCCTCCTGACCATGACGCAGCCGGTGTCCTAGAAAATCAGCGTCCGCTTCGGAACGGGTGCAGCTTCTCGTTAGCCTCACCGCAGCAGCGAAAGTGCTTCATTGCATTCTCCATAGTCAGGACAATTCTGCCAAAAAGTGATTTTGTTGAAAAAAAATCTAATTAACTAAGGGCACCAGCTGAGGAGAAGCTCTTCATCTGATCGAGCTGTTAAATTTCTTCTTAAACTGCTGACAGAAAGATTTCCAAAATGTGAGGCTTTGTTTCCTTATCAGCCTTCCTGTTGTTCAGTTCTAATGTTATCTTCCATTAGTTTAGTTTTTAATGTCTTTTACCAAAAACGTGTCATCTACCATGTTTGTAAGGCATCACTTGAATCTGAGCCATTTGTTGCAGTTAATTTCCACTTGATCAATGATGTGTCAGTGGGGCTATTTCATAGGTGTATATTTAGCTATCTTGCGGAAATCAGATAATTGGCTATTTCCCCATGTGTTCAGGCCTCTTCCTTCATAGCTTCCACTGGAAGCTGACACAGTAGGTACAACAGATGCAGTTTAACTGTCCATGTGACACTTACCTCAGCTGGAGTTTTATTAATATCTGGTCTTTGTTCCATCTCTCGTATGCAAGTAGAAAGATCAATGGGATGGACTAAATTCTTGTATGCCTCATTACAGGGATGTGAGCCTACATATGTTTAATAAGTAGCATATTTATACATGTGGAATGGAACTGATACTTGCTTCCCCAAATATCTTCTTTTTCTGACTATGATTTTAGCCAAAAAAGCAGCTCATATGTGTGCTCAAGGTGTTGTTTTAATAAATCTATAAATATATATTTGCACAAATTAACATGACAAGGTGTCTCCTGTGTTCTTTCTACCCTGGATTGATCAGTCTTGATTCTATTGCCATTCTGTATGATAGTTGAAACATTTTCAGTTAAGAAGTCACCAGTAATCAAAGTGCTTTAGAATTATATCCACTCTCAGTGTTCTAATCTGCCCTGGCTGTTTTTGGTAAGATTCACTAATTGCACTAAAGTTCAAAGCTCCATTAAAAAACTTTAAGAAATGCCTGGAGGCTAGAATTCCCCTGCTGGTACAGAGCAATCAGTCTATGTATTGTGGTCTGAGTATTATTTAAAAACAAAATCCACCCTCCCCCCCACACACCTATTTTTTGTGGATGTGTCTTTGTGTTGTTTTTCTGTATGAATGTTTTGTTAAATGCTCAATATATTCCAAAAAAATGAATCTTGTTAGACGATTACTGAAAAGGAAGCAAAAAATGTCTCATGCTAGTGAGCAATTGAATAATAATGGGTTTAAATTGCTGCTGAATTAAGCTTTTCCCCTCTCTTTCATGAGATCCATTCGAGCACATATGTGACCCATTAAAGCTGTATCTGTACGTGGGAGAAACCCAAATAAAACAGGCCTTAAGTGAGGGACTGGAGATATGAGGCCGGTCCACTCTGCCCAGATGTGCCCCAGTCGAGAGCCATGCTTGGAATGAAGACCGCCAACGCGAGTTTACACCACCAAAGGGTTACTCGCACAGCGGTGGCATGGGGAGCGAGGGGGGAGGCATCAGCCGGAAGTGTCACAGGAGGTTGCGGAGGGCCACCTGGGATGGTGTTGGACAGCAGGGGCACAGCGAGGGCTCAGGAAAAGCGTAGCCTGTCACCCCGGATCTGACCAGGCCTTGGCCTAAGGGGTCTTTGGTGGGGAACTCCGCAGCGCTAACGTAAGAGGAGCGGGCAGGGAAGAGGGGGGTTGTAGGGGGTGAGGAACGTCTGGTGAAGGGGCCCAGTGTTGCAGTATGTTTTGGTGGGCCCTCTTACACCCCTTGGGTCCTGAGGTGGCAACACCAGCACATAATGTGTGACATCATTTCAATCCACTCACTTCTTACCATATTCGTTACATTATCATTACGTTTTATCCTTTAGCAGACACTCTTATGCAGACCTATAGAGACTCTTAAGCAACTTGCAACGTGTGAGCACAAAGTGCTCTAACAAAGTGACATGAAAAGTAGTACTGTTACCGCAATTGTACCAGGACGGGATGATGGTGTACGGCCACGGACCCATCATCACAAGTACAAACACATCTCTGCTGTCCAAACACAGTGCTGAGATAAAAAGTGTGTACCTGGCTCAATGCATAAACACAATGTATTGAAACCTTGTAACAGCTGGTGCACAGGAACACACACTAATATAAGTACCAGTCATGAGCTGGCTGAATGAGCACATCATGCTGTCAGTGGTCCATCATATTTTTCAGATGTTTGAAACTGATTGTCACTTCATGGTAATGTCCAATACCACCATGACTGAGTATTAGGGGCCAACAGCACAGTGTAGAGTTGGAATCTATACCATTTCAGTCTAGTGAATTCAAAGAACACATTGAAATAAAATTCATTTATTGAAAAATAAATATGCCATTGTTCCCAACTCTGGTGTAGGCTACCACTACTGATAACATCAGATGTAATCACGTTTCACAAATTTAGAAGTTCTGTTCTTTTTAACTTTTGTACTTTTGAATATGAACCTTTGCTCAACATCTGACATGGCAGTATACCACGGAGTACGAGTGCAGCTCAGAGGGTTGTGGAAGGCACTTGTGCACAAAGCCAAAATAACTTGTGGAAGATGACTTTTTTTAGGCACTCAGAACATTCAGTAACTTGATAAGATTGACCCATTTATTCACCTTATGGTCTGCTTGCTCTACTGGAGCAAGTCCAGGTAAGGCGCTTTGTACAGCCGTGGTACCCTGTCCTCAGATTTAAACCTACAATGCCTGCAATTAGAGGTTGCTCCTGTTTTCAAGTCACGGTAAAACAAACACACACACACACACACACACACACACACACACACACACACACATAGGAGAAAAAAACTCAACTTCATGGAGTAGCAGTAGGTCTTACAAACATCCTCTTTTTACTACACCATTCTCTGCCCAGTATTTGCTGCAAGTTTATGTTGTTTGTTTTCCCCACCTCTAGTCACAGTCAGAAGACATAAAGCCTACAATAATTACAGTCCTTCAGCAGTGACAGATAATGCCAGATATGAAAACATTTCATCTCAAACTTTTGCCAGATATTGTCACATTTACACACAAGCAGTATGTTAAAATCCAGGACAAATAAGGCGGAAACCACAAGCATGGCCTATACTGCCTGCTGGAACTTTATAATAAGTTCAGAGTGGTTTGTCTGCATTTTTTTCCATCTCTGATTGGACATGTATGACACCCCCAAGTCCTTCTTCACTGTACAATTTCACTTTTACAGAATCAGTGGTGATTCAAAAGTAACAATAGAAAATAGATAGAAGAGATTCCTTTGTCTTTTGCTATTTGTCTTTAGAATTTAGTCTGGGGTTTGACATGACTGTTCAATGGCAAAATGACAATAAAGAAGAAGGCCAAGAAGGACAAACTCTGCGAAGGATCCCTGAAACCCCATGCACAGAGGCCACGCTTAGAGTCACAGTTCCAGCTCCTAAGATACCCTCATTTCCCAGAATACCTCTCAAAAGTGATAAGTAAAGCTCTCCAGTAACATTTGTTTCAATAATGTGCTATTGACTGGCAATGAAATGGTTAGAATTAACATAGCAATAACGGCAATTCCTCACAACACACAGTAATGTCCAGGGGTCAAGTCAGATCTCTGAAGCACAGTCACATGTATTTTCTTATTACCATACTAATATTTGTTAGTATTGAGGCACACTGTTGTTTCATGTATTATCTAGGCACTTTCAGATGGAAATCATCACTACACAGTGGTACTTACTGAACACCTAAACAGACATTATTGAAAACTCTCCCACAGGAGAAGATGGGTGTGATAATGAAGAGGGACAGAGAAATATCTGAGCTCTTTCGCAGATGTAGATGTTGAAGTAATTCACATTTCAAGCAGGGCCAATGTGTACTGCATGTAAGAGGAACAGACTGGATAAAACTGGAAAGTCAAAAGCTCAATATTCTGCTGATCAATATAATTACGAACACATAAATAAGAGCTTTTACCAGAACATCACCAGATATCTCAGACTGGATATTGGAATTCCATTCATTCTGCAGTGTACTAAAAAGTTCTATAAAAAATTGTGTAATACATTTTGCACAAAAAAGGACAACTGCTGTTGAAAATACTGCCTAAATTAAATAAAATGCTTCCTAACTACTTGTGGTTTGGGTTGCTTGTGTTATGTTATGCAAGACTTCAAGGAAGTACATTGCTTGTTGAATATGACACTATTTGTTGTATATTACACTTCTTGTACACATTGTGTTGAAAAAAATAACAGCACACAGAAACACAAAAACATGTAAAATGTGCTTAATTTTGTACTATTGTTGTCTTTGGGTAACCTTTTATACTACTACTACAGTACATCCACTGGAGTGATGTGACAGCTGCATGCTGAATTTGAGGCATGCAGGTTTTCCCACCTTAATAAGATTTTGAAACTTGAGGAAAATGGTAAGTGGTGTATCTTTAATCTAATTTCATTCAGACTTCTGTTCTCTGTTAGCACATTTGAATCAATATCATTAAGAAGACCCTAAAATGTCCCTCCTAGCTGTTTGGGGGTGATAAAATGGATCTTGTTAAACCATGTTATTCTGACAGATATGCTTCCCCAGGTGTTCAAAACATGTTTCTGAGAGTATAGTGTGACACCTTGTGGTTATAGCAGTTCACTGTCTGTCTTCAAAATAAGAGCATGAGTGGTAGTCTTCATAAGTGTTCACAAAAAGTGGAGTTTCACACTGAGCTTGCAGCAATGTCTTGCACAAAAAAGCAGCCTAATTTGCCCCTTCCTTCACCTCCAAACCTCCCATTTGTGTGAAAAAAATGTCTATGTGGTGCACTGTAAATTTTTAATCATAAATGAACTAGTAACACCACAGGTACTTTTGCTTTGTATTGAATGGCTTGCACCATGACATACATCAGAAAAAAAACTGTGAATGAAATATCTTGCCCTTGAAAACAGACTGGTGTGTCAGGTGGCTACAATCTTTTCCAAGTCTAATCCTGGTTCTGTCCTGAATACATGTCAGATGTCCATCCCTGGCAGCCCAGGGACTGTAGTTCCGTAGGATGTGGCCATATGCTTTAGTTTACTGGTGTGCTCCTCGGCCTGGGGTTAGGGGAGGGGTGGAAATGAACGGTTTCCGTCCTGGTCCGGAGTCTGCACATGAAGCCTCTTTCTTGTGGTCAGGGAGAATAAGGAAGCCGCAGTGGTGTCCCAAAGCCTGCTCGGTAATGTGTGAAGTGTGGTTCCAATTACACCAGGAAATGGTTAAATGCCTGTGCCCGCCACCGACGGTCCCCCAGTCTCATTGTTAATGAGCAGCCAAGGGAGGAGGCTGGTGGATCAAACAGCACCGTGTGACATAATTAAACAGAGATCATGTTTGGGGAGAAGTATTGAGGGGTGTGCAGGGCCCTCCACTGTTTGATGCCCGCGCACCCCAGCACACATCAGCTGGGTTGTTTATATAAAGGTTTGGCACAGTTATCCACATTCAAAAGTGTACCATATGCATGTGGGCTTTGTTATAAAACAAAATGGAGGCAAAGTGCTTATTTGCCAACCAGAGGCATTATGTTGTGTGGGAAACAATACATTCCTCATGTGGGAAAAGAGTTTAATAGATACGTTAAGTACACCTTACCAGAAAGGGCTGCTTAGAATGCATATGAATACCTCCCTTTAAAATCTCATAGCAACACTGAATCTTAACAGCAACATGGAAGTCATTACCAGCTTATTAAAATTATTTCTGAATCATTATTATAATGGTTGATTGAAGTGAGTGCCCATTCATTACAGTGAATGCAAATCCAACACGTAGGTATAGCATGATACTCTACTGTAGATTGTTAGATTCACCCTTCACAGATTCAATTCATCAACTAGCTCCCCTCCAAGTTAGACATATATATGGACCAACCTGTAGCACTACCTATGTTGTGAAATCATACAAAATCATCCAATCTTTAAAGTTGCTAATAAAGCGTGTGATCACAGTAACACAAAAAAATCAGTGCATATAATAGCATGTCTTCTCTGCTATTTAGAATCTCTATTCCTACCTGTTCTCCACAGGTATTAGTCACATCAAAGTGGAACATATCATCAGATCAGATAGCCATCTTCCTGTGGAGCAGTGCACCAAAGACAGCAGCCACAGTCACATGGTGCCGCCTCAGCGTGTTGGTCATTGCCCCCTTTCTGTGACCACACAGGTAATGCACTGCATTGGTCCCTGCGTCATTCGCTTTGCTCTTAGCTACATATTAATCAAGCTCAATATTTATTCGCTTTTCTGACATCAACTTGCTTTAAGCATCTCCATTTGAGCCATAACCAAATTGTTAATTTTTTAAACCACTTCATAGACTTGGAATATGTGTAAATTTGAAATGCCAGTATTGAGACTACACTATGTTAAAATGAGTGCATTGTTGTGTTATTTTACTGAATGTGAAGACAGAGATTAAGGACTGACTGATACACTTCAGCCCACCCACAGGCAATATGCTGTAATTAGTTCCCATTTCAATGCAGGTGTGTTCATAGTGTTGGGAAATCTAGTTCATGAGACAAAGGGAACAGTATGATATGGTCTCTGGCTACTGAAATATTTATTTTCCTTTATTATTGTGTGGATCCGACTTAAGACTGTTTTACCTGGACCTTTTCCTGAATAGTGTGCAAGTGTTACAAACCTTCCTCTTCTCTGAGTCTGAAGGTTTATTGGGTGACACAGGAGCCAACTTTGTTACACTTTGTTAAGGGTTCACTTTTGATCAAAACTTTTGCTTGCTTTATGAGAACACCTTGTTGCAGCCCACACCCAACAGAAGTATTCTGATTTTCCACAAATCACTTAAAACAAAAGAAAAAGACAAATAAAAAGTTATGATAAATAGAAATGGTTATGACAAGTCATGACAAGAAGGTGATGCTGTGTTGAATACAGATGTAAATAATAACAGAGGTAAACAAGTGTATACCGCACTGAGCCCTGGGTCTGCATCTAAAGCTCACCCCTAATTTTCCTTGTATCGCTTGTTATGTTGGCCTCTATGAGTTCCCAGCCTGTTAGCGGCATTCCGTAGGTTCAGAACTTCCCAGGGAGCCTGTGACACATGTTCTTTCCCAGGCCTCGTGGTTTGAGCACCAGTGACCGAACTGCGCTCCCTGGCTCCCAGCCTTTGAAGCTGGAGATATTGCTTCCTTTAATAATCACGTCTCCGCTGTAAACCCGGCTCACAGCCAGAGGTATTCGCAAGTTTCCGGAAGCTCTGTGGCGCACATGAACATGGTGGTGTCTGAGCACAAGCGTGCGAGGGCCTGCGTGCACGCGTACGTGCGTGCGTGTGTGCGTGCGTGGGGTCCGTCTGAATGCAGACCCATGTGGGTGGGCAGTCTGGCATACACAGTCTGGATTTAGCCGTCCTCTGTGCCCCCTGAGCTAAGAGGGACCTCTCCCCTGATGAACTGTAATACACAGGCAATGTTTCTCTGATGATGATGTGCTTCTGAGAGAGGGCCTGGAGGGGGGAAATGAATTCTCACGAAGGAAGCCACTCTGCTCTGCATTACTGCTCCATCAGACTCTCTTCTTGAAATCAGCAGGGGCAGTATATGAGATTATAAACATTTTTGAGAGGCATGAGAGGTAAGTGGTCTTCCACCACAATTCCACCCCAAAGGAAAAACTCACTGTTTAATAATGCTACTAACACTTGTTAAAGGTTGAAGTTTACGCCTTCATTCAGAACCATGCTGTACATGAATATTTTATTTCTTGCTGAAGTACACCTGGTGACCTCTCCATAGTTATTATATTCACTTTATATTCATTATAGTACTTTTTTTTTACAACTTTCCTGTATTCCTTCTGTCAAAACAACATTTTTAATGTGTAGAGACCAAGATGATTCATGTCTAACAGACCGACAGCATGATAACTAGCAACAGCTTAATTTGATAAAGGTGGTGAAAAACATGGTACATTTTCCATTTTTCTGTCAATGTTAAAAAGTCAATAAATAATGAAATTAAACAATGCTTTTAAAAATATTAATGGGAAGTAATATGAGAGGCTAGTTTTCCCCATTTTTCACTTGGCCATTTGGTTACTTGTTAAGGTTAGAAACGTGCCAATCACTCCTTAAAGGGGCAGGACAGGAACTGTTGCTTAACAGAACAGCCTGCCGCTTTGGCATAGACACTTTCTGATCTAAACCACTAGATCAGATTCCTAATTTCACTCTAAATGGGTGCAGCTAGGACTGCAGATGGGTAAGCTACTAAGTGTTCAGAAAGGTGTTTATTTAGCTGCAGAGTGAGACACAATCAAAGGGCAAAAAGAAGAAATCATCTATAGCTTCCCTCATAAGTTGACAAACAAAAACAAGAATAAGAAAAAACAAAGACATCCATTTTCTCATGGCTATTTTCACCCCTCTCTCTAGTCTCTGACTCATCATAAATCTGGATTTTGTGTCATGATAAAATTTGACCTTTTTACAACCCATGAGTGCGGATCAACACAAACCCAATCATCACAGAGCAGGACTGCCTGGATTGCATGTGTTACTTGACTTTTAAGATGCTTCTAAGTTGTTTATCAAGACCATAGATTGTACAGGAGAAAAGCAGAAAATGAAAAAATATCTTCAAAGGATGACAGAGTAAAAGACAATAAACATATTCTGTTACACTCCCAGCAATGTGACTTTTGTAATATAAACACAAGATTTCCATCCTCATTAACATCACGAAATGCCTCATTTATGGTTCATTTTTGCTTAAATTGGTCCAGATTGTGTATGGCTTACGAAAAGCATGTTCACGTTTAAATCTGCTCACTCTCATTGTGTGGAGAATTAAAACCACATCAACAGAACCTTGCCAGTCCTGGTAAGCCTTACAAGACTCACAATCAGTTTTGCTGGGCCAAAAATGAAATGAGTCAGCATACACAAGAATTCCTGCCCTCATATTTTTCTCCACATATGAAATGAAAGAAAACTTCACTGTTAACTTCTTAATCCAGTTTCTAATTATATAAAATACCTGATACAACCTTGGGTTATATGTCCTTTTTATTTTTCTATGCCAAAACCCACCTGCCTAATATGTTGGGATGAAACTTCCCAGCAATTATTGGCACCTCCCACTGTTGATGGTAATTATTTCATCAAGGATCCTTCAATGGAGACTGTCAGCTCATTTAGGGAGAGGCCTTTTGTAAAGCACTTCTGACAACAGCTGCCTGGGTGTCCACTGTATTTGTATTTCACTTTCAAACATAAAATGTTATCACTTGACAGATCTTACTGACTCCTGCTTTAGCAAATACTCTGGAGATGTTCTGTTGCTCTAATTCACTGCAGTTTTCAACAACAAGGTGTACAAGGAGCCTGTCCATCATACTCCAGCAGCTGTTCACCACAGCTCTCTGCCCAGTAGTGGCCAGAGTAGACAGACCTGTTCAATGTTCTAGAGCAGCGTTTCCCAACCCTCTCCTGGAGTACCCCTTGTCCTGCATGTTTTAGATCTCTCCCTGCTCCAACACAGCTGATTCAAATGATCAACTCGTTATTAAGCAGCTTCAGGAGTTCATAACGAGTTGACCATTTGAATCAGCTGTGTTGGAGCAGGGAGAGATGTAAAACATGCAGGACAAAGGGTACTCCAGGAGAGGTTTGGGAAACGCTGTTCTAGAAAAAAAGTTGGAGAGGCATCCATATTATGTGGAAGCTTGAAAAATGCAATACAGTGCCCCCTGGTGGTACATCTTGTGAATCTCACACAATAGCTGCTTCCTTCTCTTCAAAGTTCACCCCCTTCATTAGGTTCATTTCTTTTTCTACTAATTCTGAGATCTCTGATTGTTCTACTGTTGCTGGGGCATTGAGGGACTTGTAGAGTAAAAATCATAGCGTGTGCATCATAAGATTACTCCAGTACAAATGTAGTCTAATTGGCAGTCTCACCACAAACATTTGGGGGAAAATGGAGAAAATACATGAAGAAAATTTGATCAACATCCCAGCACTGTTTTGGGGTCACAGTCCTATCCTTCTCTCCTCTCCATCTCTCCTAGAAGGAAGTAAAATCCAGATCATGGAACAATGTCAATGTGCAAATTTGTACTTCTACGCAAAGTTTGCAGGAGGCAAACTGACAGAGGGAGAGGGATGCGTTTTAAACAGTTTACTTTGCATTCTGTCATTAGCATTTGGTTGTCTTTCCTTTTTGTAATTTTTAAGGAAAAGCTTTCTTATATTTGGGAATGTGGTAGAAAATTAGGAACTACAGATTACACGGAATCACAAGGCTCACTGGCAACTATCCTATGGCCAGAGTACATCTACAGACATTGTTGGAAAATTTTGTTAGTTCAGTGAGTGACTTTTGATAATAATTACAAATGAATCTTACTTTTTGGGGAAAAAAAGGCTTTACACACATAGATTAGAAGTAACCATAGCATATGGTACTGGTCATAGGCTGGAAGTAGAGTAGAGCAAGTATGTGTTAGCATCACAGTGATAACTTTAAATGACAACACTCAAGTATGAAGTTAAAACCATCATACTGGTGTTTCATGATTTTTATACAGGTTTCAGGTAGCAGAATCTAAAGAACAGATTGAGAAACTGACAGCATATATCCTATGTTGCTCTCTATAATTTATCTGCTAAACAGTTTACAGGATTACAGAGAAATTACTGAATGCAGAGAAATGGTGCCGGCTGACTGCCAGAGGCATCATCCAAAGCAGGATCTGTTAGACAAAGTAGGTCCTCACACGGCCAAAAATTCAACACATTACGTAATAACACAAGGTAAGTGGCACACCAACAATGGCTCGCAAATGCCCTACATACACACCTCCCCCAAAGTTACCTCACCAACCCACAGCACAAGGCAACTGGTTAAACATCCTGAAAAATCACTTAAATGATGATACTTTCTGCTGTATGTTGCAAGTGCAGTGTGTGTCCAGTGGGTGGAGCTAGAGACTTCTCAGACATAGAATCAACACTATGAACTTAAATGCACCAGATCTGAGCCCAGTCAAACAATGGTATGAAAACTAGATAAAACTGTGTTCTGTGACCAAATTGGGTATGGTTGTGTAGCAGGGCGAAATGAAGTAGCATGTCCGAGTCCTGTGTAAAGCCGGGAGGGTAGCCTATCAGGTAATGGGGCGCTATCCGCAGTGACGTCACTCCCTGAAACCTTTTGGCTGCATCCCGACCCACAAGTGAGCGAGTTGTGCAAGCGAGTCCATACTCAGGACACCAAAAGGTTTGATTTTCTTTTACTGAAGACTTTTTCTTTTACTGAAGAAGAAAAAAAAACACACTTGGTACAAGAGTTTTCACACACAACAAGCATGGCAAGACTGAACAAATATGTGTAACAAGGGCAGGGCTTAAATAACAGAAAACACAGGTGAGACCAATGACTAATTTACACAGGTGGAGGACATTAACCAAACGAGACGTGGAACTCAGGATGTTATGAGGCCATCTGGTGGTCTCCCCGGGAAACAGCAGCCGAATCCGTGATGGAAAGGGTGTTATTTGGGTTCGCATTCGAAACATACGCCACTGTAACTATTCCACCAAAGTTTTTCGGGACGGGACAGGAGCGACTCCAGAAATTTCAGAAAACAATGTAAACAACAAGAGCGGTGATATCTGAAAAGCACGTAGGAAGCTTAGCTAACAACGCTGAAAAATCACTAATGTGCACTAAACTGCACATTTAAAAAAAAAATCGTGACGTTTCCCGATTTTGTCTTTCCCCTTATATACAAGCATAGCTTGGAAATTGATATTTAGTTCGGAAGAAAATTAAAATAGGTCTGCAGGATGTAACGTCGGGTGCGGAATACAAAAAACGTGGGCAACTCATTGCTTTTAACGTTAGACTCGTTGATAAGGGTGATTCTATAGGCTGTAGACCAGAGGTGCTCAAATTCTTTCCTATGAAGGGCCAAAAATTAATATGGATGGAGGGCCGCGGGCCAAAAATAAATGTTGATGTTATGTGAAATTACATTACATTAAAATGTATTATATTCTAGAGAAAATTAACATTTTAAATCTAAAATAAAATGTCAAAATAATAAACACTACTCTTTAATCTGCTTAACAGTAATTTTATTAATTTGCAGAGATGATTGTCAAAAACATAAAACATCTATATGCTTCTTTTTGGGAGCATAAACACTTAAAAGGAAAGACATCTTTCTGACAGAAAGTGCATGCAACTCAAGGTGCTTTAGAAAATCAAGCTGAAACCAGCCGTAAATAATTAATATAATAATATAATATAATATTATATTATATTATATTACAGAAATGGCTACTGATACCCCCACGTTTTTATGGTTTTGCCTCCCTTTTCTTCTATTAGGCCTAACCTAATGCAGAAAAGACCCACCAATTTTGTGGTATCTTTGCCCCGCAAAGAGAAAAAAGGCTTCCCGCATAACTGCCTCATAATATGTAGCCTATAATTATAATTGCTATACGCAAATAAGAATAATTTTACATATGTGGATACCCACCAGAGACAGACTGCCAGACTTTCGCCGGGGGTATGGAACGCCTGTAGTTGGTGTCCCTCCCTGCAATCTGGGCTCCGAGTCCGATTTTCAACAGCAGGTCATCAAACTGGCCCCGAGTTAGCCGAAAGTACCGCTGAAACAGGTGTTCTGTCGATTTGACACCGGCCGTCGTCCAGATGCAACTCCTGAACGAGCCGGTGGAATTCGCCAAGCTGGGCACGTCACCGGTTTATAGGCTACTATGCACCCAAACTGACCGCCGACGCAGGGTCCGGCGGGACTTCCAGCGAAGGTAAAGCACAGTCACGGCACTGACTCTGTCGGTGATCCATGATCACAAGAAATGACAAACTGCTTGTGTGCAGTATTTATAGGCCTATATGCTAATTAACTAGCTAGCTAGCAATGCAAGATAATTTAGCTGTCTCCTATTGTGTCTAGCAAACTTGCTAGCAGCGTTGGTGTAATCAAAAATGCTTGCTGTAATGTGGCGCGAAATTCGCTTGTTCATTTTTCAAGCAAGTGATCAAACCCGCGCGAGCAAAGCGAAGCGAAAATTCGCGTTTGGTTAAAAAACAGGTTAACAGCACTGTGCTGTACATTGCCGTGAAACTCAGATTATGTACTTTTTAGCTGCACAAAATTTACGTTTCGTAGTCATTACAGTTAGGATTTTACAGCGCTTCAAATAAGAGGAGAATAAGCATGAGCTTGTCAAATGCCATGGCGGGCCAAAAAAAGGGTTGGCCCGCGGGCCCCAAACTGGGCAGCCCTGCGGTAGACACTAGTTGCTGTTTTTGTATTCACTAAAGTGAAACAGACCATGTTTTCAACAGGTGTAGTCATAGAGCACCAGCTATCAACTTGTACAATATAACTCAAATTACAGAAAACTGCTAAGCAGCCAACTGAGTGGCAATTACACTCGCAAAATGAGGCCAATGAGATCATTAACCATGCACATAAAATGTTCAATGGTTTTGGTAAACTAGTCTAATATTTATATTGTATTGTTTAACATTTAGACATTGTTCAATTGCATACTAAAATATTCCTAAAGATGCCTAGAAAGCAACTAAGCCTTTTCTACTATGCTATGGTAGCTATGGGGCCCCGTAGCGCCCCCTCTCGCCCGGTCGTCGCCTGAAAAACTGATGGTGATTAAAATTAGTTTGCGCCTTGAAATCCAGCCGTAGACTTTTCAAAAAATTACTCTGGATAAGGGCGCCTTCCAAATGAAGGAAACGTAAAGGCAAAGTTGCCTGTCACAGGTTCTGGTCATTTCAAATTAAAACGCACTGGAATCATTCGGCCTAAATTATTTCAATGTTTCTCAACTGTGTGAAAAACTTTAATTCAAGCAGTAAAATTCAATTATATACGACGGAGTATTAGGGCCACATTGAGGAAAAAAAATCTGAGATTTCGAGAATAAGGTCGTAATATTACGAGAATAAAGTTGCAATTTTACAAGAAAAGTCATAATATTACGAGAATAAAGTCGTAATTTCACGAGAAAAAAGTCATAATATTACGAGAATGAAGTCGTAATTTTAGGCTACCTGTTACTTTAGAGGGGAAATATCAGATGAGCAGCCTACCGCCTGCGTTAAAATGAGGAACCTGGAGCATCTTGTTAAGTTATAGTATAGGTTTCACAAATAACGAAATACTTAATCTTTTGGCACATCAGCACCACATTTTTATAAGTATCAGGACTTTGAAAAGATTGTGCAGGAAACTGTCTATTCCAAAGAAAGAACCACACGGACTTGGAGGAAATTGCCTCTTTTGTGGAGTAGGAAATGGCTGGTAGTGGTCGACTGCAAGGCTATTGTTGGTTACATCTGGGGTTCTGATATTTCCCCTCTAAAATAACACGTAGACTAAAATTACGACTTTATTCTCGTAATATTACGACCTTATTCTTGAAATCTCCAGAATTGTTTTTCCTCAATGTGCACTAATACTCCGTCGTAGTTATAGGCCTACGTGGTAGCATCATAGGGTTTTCGGCGTTACACTGATTTTAAATCGACTCGAGAAATTCCTGAGGAGCGGTCTGTGCAAACTTACACCCTGATATGACCAATGAAAAGGGATGCTGTGATGCCACACCAAACGTGAAAGGTCCAAGCTTGTACACTTGCTCGATGGCAGCAACTGAGGACAACTGAATGTTACTTTTGCGGATTGGGATATCCTCGACCTCGTGAATCGCGGTCATTTTAAGGGGAAGTGATTGGGGTAAGTGATCAAAAATGCGGCCTGGGAAAAACCGGCTTTTAGCTCGACTTGTTATGATGTTGGTGATTGCAGTGGGCAGTAAGACGAGAACAGGGGTTCGCTTCTCACTCGCAAAGGTGTGTAGAAGTACTCCAGTGGCACCTGTCCTCACTGATTGAATTTTAAATAGTCATATTAGCTTCGTGTGTGAGAATCTGTTGTAAAAACAAAGAGAACGATCCATCAAAGCACATTTTAATTTTAGTGTAACACAACTTGCAAAACCTGCTTAATTAAACCTGACAGAGGTTTAACTGAGTTCCTAAGTTATAGTTGTCAATTTCAGTTTCAGGTAGTCAAAAGAATGTGCTGTTGTGAAGTACGGCCGTAACCCTGCTTCACTAATCCACTCAAGTTTCTAAAAGAAACAATACAATACAATAAACATGGCGGGACAAAAATGTTTAAAGACACATACTTCTGTCCTCGCATTTGCTTACATTTTAATAGTACGACAAGGTGGACGTCGAGGAGCGTGGCCAAGCAAGTCGAGCAGCAAACATTAAAACAATGGTACCAGGTACTTGTGGATTTTGTAATGTCACAACCTCCGGGTGTGCATTATACCGTGAGAATGCAGAGCTTCTCGTGGTTTACAGCTGACTGAAAATAAAATTGCCTTAGGACAAAGAAACTATTACGCTGCCACCACTTTTGATAAAGCTGAGCTACATAACAGAAGTAAACTAGTCACAGATGGTGCATCAAGTGTAAAAATCATCACGGGCTTCATTAACAATAAATGCAGACTCTCCTGAGGAGGGAGGTCCGCCCACTCACTATCTGGTCCTGAGTGAGTGACAAATAAACACCAGTAAAAGCACGGTCCGCAAGTGCCGTCGAATGTTTCTACTACGAATTTCTCGATCAGTCCCGTTACTTCGCAATCAGATTGGAAATAAGTAAACCGGAATTAATGCAGTGCTTGGAATTGTGGTTTATCTCCGGAAAGGTCGCGTGTTGATTATTTGTAGAATCCTGCATATAATTGGTTTGACAATCTCGTCTGCAGTAGTACATGTCCCCCACACAGTAGCGGTAACATTGTCGGCATTGTAGACGTTTCGCTTTCATCACAATTTCTTTCTTCTGGAAGTTTTTCGTGTAGACAGCAGCAGTACATGTAATACACAGTTCTAGCTTTCTTCATTTCCCTTACACGATTGCTACAAGTATGATACATTTTCCCACGCGTAGTTTTAGATCACACAGGTGAGGGTAATTGTTCTTTCGAGCCCCTTATGCGCTGCGAGTGGATATCGAATAGTCTGTATATTTTCCGATTCTTTTTCGGTGTTGGTTTTCTCAAGCAATGACGGACTAGTAACAGCTAAAAGCTAGCAACAGTTATAGTGTTTCACTCACACCGCTTTTGGAGAGGTAGTTCTTGAACCTGAATACTGTTTCATTTTCTATCAGTGCACCAGTCAGAATTTCCCAACTTCTCCCTATTCAGTTGCCATCGCTGTTAACTAAAACTAAACTATACTCGGTATGGTCAGCAGATAACGCTATTGTTTAATTTATCGTTCTCAAAGCACTCTTGAGTATTGCGATCGCATTAGATTAGAAACATCGATTATATGGGCACTGTTCGGTCCGAGACCTCTAGGGGTCATTGCAGGAACCCCTCGACATTAAATCAGTGATTGAGTGACACTATTGTCGCTGGGACACTTCCGTTTCTAGGGCTAATTCCTCTAATTCCAGTCAAAAAAAGAAAATTGTCTGAAATTTCAGCATGTGGCTTTTTTGTTTCAACCGTCAGTGGACAAAATTATAGCCTACATTTTACCGTAACAACTGAGAGGAAGTACCTTGAGGCTTGGGTGACACGTCTCTGGCCTTTACTTATTTTGGTAGTGGGATGCACCACTCCCTCAACTCCCGCACCCAGGTTCTGTTTACAACCTGCTTGTCGGGTTTTTCCACCATTTGAACATAGTTTCATGGACACTGACACACACAAAGAATTCAGCCCTTTCCCATATTGTCTGTTTCAGGCCCGCAGGGCGTGCCACCCTGGTAGTTTTCCACTTCCAGCCCCCTGCGGACTGTGGCCGTTGTAAGATGAAACTCAGGTTTACGGGTTTTACGGGAACCTGATGAGCATTACGCCTAACACTTAATTTACTTGAAGTAGCAGATTTGTCAGGTATTTCAGCCACCGATATGTAAAATAAAAGTCAGTAGATGCAGAACAGTATGCAGTTGCAGTTCATTTACATTTACATTTATTCATTTGGCAGACGCTTTTATCCAAAGCGACGTACAAAAGTGCACATAGTGGGCAAACAACAGGCAACAACAGGCACAGTTCAGGTTCAGGTATGTTAGATGTACAGTTTTCTTTTAATGTAATGAAGCAGGACCATTTTATCTAAGAAAGGCACAATACATTCAAGAGAAGATCTAACATGCAAATATGGTCTCAAAAACACACAATTATTAACTTGAAATATTTAACACAGATTTCACATTTATGAAGTAAGCAGATTACCAGTCATCTGGATTTAAATGACAGGAGTTCCCTCCAACAACTCATTAAGAAGTTAGCGAGAGCATAAGCTCACAATGGATACTCTTACTGGGCATATTTCATCTGGTGCTTCCCAATTGTGATGTGATGTGGTGCACAGACAGAGTGGAATGTTACTGCTGCAATGGAAAATTTTAGCCTGTTGTTATCTACCTTTACGCTGTATGAGATTGCAAGAGGTTACCCATGCTCCTCTCTTCCAAAATACCTCTGGGCTTGGCAGCAAGTGTCACCACTGAGGCCGAAAGAAAAACAGGAGGTAAAAGCCATCTATTGCTGTTGTGTCTCTTACAGCCTGCTGTTGTCTTACTCAGACAAGGAGGAACTGATTACTCAGTCAAACACAAATATCCTCTTGTGGAATCTGGGGAATACCTAATGTAATTTTCTCTTAGAAGAAGTGTTGGAAACATAATTGGTCCTCAATGGCAACAAGGTTAATGTTGTTTAGACAGCATATTACATTTGAATATTCCTTTCTTGTGGTGAGATTCTGACATAATATAACAATATAACAGAATTATAACCATTCTCAGTCAATCTGCATGATGAGTCCCAATGTAAATGTCCTCAGGTGTTTCCCATGACAGGAAGGATCAGAATAACAGATGCAGTGAATGAACTGTAGTTAGCTCGCCAACACCAAAGACATGATCAGGCAGGTCTTAAGGCAGTACAGTAAACATGACGTCACTGAAAAATAACATTTTTAGTCTGTTTTTGAATGGCTGCCTATTGCCTGTAGTAATTATGGGGCTTTCCTTGTGCGCATTACTCACAAGCTGTGTGTGAATCTGCTGCTTTAAAAATAGGGCTGCCCGAGATTGCCCGTGGTGCGCGCGTCTGGACAGCTCCGGTTCTACAGGCCGGCTCTGATGGAACAAATATGGCAGGCGGCCACTCGCTCTCTTCTGCGCCATCGTGACTGTGACTTCTTTTTCACACTCCGCCGAAAAAAGTCCCCCTCAGCGCACGCGGTTTAGAGGAACTGGGAAAACGTTCTCAGGCTCTCCCTCAGAACCGTCAACCCTCCCTCGGGATGGGCTGCATCATATACACTGGCTACTCACATTGGATAGGCGGCGATCTGCTTCGCCTAGTGAATTGTTTTCATTAAGATGTTTATTGGCGAAAACATCCCGGGCCGCCCGGCCTCCCCTGTGCAACTACTGGCAGCCGCTGGTTCCCATCGTGCAGAACCCAGGTCAATTGTTATCGGACCCCTGAAGGCTGCCGCCCGTCCAGCTGGAGTTCATTAAGCCTGATGGCCATTGTCTGACTGTGAGAAACTGTCTCCACCAACTCTGTGGGCTTTCACAGCGAGTTCTCATTGCGCCTGATGGTGAGGGGGACTGACTGTTTGTTTTAATCAAACCATATATTATGACAGGAAGGGGACAGTGCATGGGAAATAGTTAATAGACCAAACTTCATTGAGAATAACACAGGCAGGCTTAGTGATACCACAGAGAGACAAAGGGTGAAAGCAGTGGTAATTCATATCTTTGCCACAGCGCTTGGAAAAGTAGGTGCCGGGAGTGCGTTTCTCACTTTTCATAGGGCAGCTTCTTCAGTGTTTTTGTGAGTGCTTTTTATTTTTGATATTAATTTAGCACATTAAATACTATGCAAGATTGTAATGTAACTAGGAATGAATGACTAATCTTTAGTTATCTGGCAGGCATAGTTTCTAAAGTGACTTACAAGGTCATAATGGTAAGAAACAGTAAGTGCATATCACAGTGGCAATGAGAACAACAAGGATATAGCTAAAGAGTGGCCAGTTGTAAAATAAATTAGTATCATGTTGAAGAAAGTACTAAAATATAAATATACAACGGTGATTGTTTTAGCATACATATAAAGCCTAACAGTTATCCTTAAGAGAAACCCACAGTATGTACATCAGTCAAGTACTGACCTGTAAGACCAATATTGTCGTATGTGATCACAAAAAACCTTGCTCTACAAGAGCAGTTACCTTGCATCATTGTATCTAACAATAATGTGAAAGTCTGAACAGAGACAGGGTCTGATCTGCTAAAGGTGCTGTGTCCTTGAGTTGGTGGTAGGCTTGAACCAGGGTTTCGCATTCAATGCGACCAGTAATCAGAGGCTAGCAAGGACAGATGAGAGGCAAGATGTGGGAGAGTGTCTAGCAGCAAAATTTGTGAAGGAGCTGAAGGGATCTGGTGGCACAGGCACAAGGGACAGGCCAGCAGAGTGTCAGATCTGTCCAAATGAATCCAAGGCCTGGACTAGATGATGGTTAAGGGCTGGGTCAGAGGTCTTCGTTAGATACATTAATTGTATGAAGACCTGTGAGCGAGGAAAGGGAAGAAAGCACTTCTAATGAGTTTTTTGGGGGAGATTAGTAAGTTAATATAATGATAACAATTCCTGTCAAACTGGGTGTCATCAATGCGATTGAGCAGTGTCCATTTGTTTTAAATGTTTGTGGTGGGCCACTTACATTAGTTGTGTGACAGCAAGCTGTGGGTGGCACTGCCATACTGTTATCAGTTTAATATAAGGGCTAGGCTCCATGGTCTTTTAAATGCTACAAGTGTCTCTATGTATTGAACAAATTTAAGCCTTAACATGAAAAGGCAGGTAGTTCCTCAAATGAAATCACCGATCACACCTTGTGTAAAGTTTTTTTCCGACTTTAGGGTTGGTCATAGAAATATGTGGTTATAATTGCTCAGGTCTCAGCTATTGCTTTGTCAATCAGCCTTAAAGAGGCCTGAGGATTGTTAAATCAACACTTGTTTGTTTTATGATTAAATAGTGATAGTTGCCATGGTTGCAGTCGGTTATGGATTCATTGTAACCATAACCCCAAATACAAGAGGCTGTATCATTCTTAAGACCCCTTTTTGCACTCTTAAATGTTATAGATGGAGTTGTCACATATTTATACTTGTATAGCGACCCTCAATGTATTTTGGCTAAGACATTATTCTAAACAATTTGCTGGTGGCATACTCGAATCTCTGAAGATGAGGACATATAAGAATAAGAATAAGAAATACTTTATTAATCCCGAGGGAAATTTGGGTGTCACAACAGCACCGTCCAGCACAAATCGAAAACCACAATAGAATAAAATAAAATAAAATAAATAGAAAGGTATAAAATAAATAGAAAGAAAGGTGTTTGTGCAATTCTGCGCTGTGCAGTAATTATCTAAGTATCATATAATGACGTACAAGAGAATAGTGAGGTAGATAGAGAAGTTATTGTCCACTGTGCAATGAACATTTACATAGTATATAATGAATAGACAAGAGTAAGGATATTACTATTTACAGTGCACAATCTGCAATTAAAAAAAACATTGTTATTGTAATCCAATGTGCATAATGATAATAACTGTATGGTGCAAATCTTGACCAGAGAAGGAGTGAGATAGCTAGAAAATTGTTACTGTCCATTGTACAAAGATTAAGTGTGAGGGGGAACAGCACAGGGCATCAGGCGTCACTCAATCCCATGTTGCGGCAGAGAGGGGAAGAGTTGTAGAGTTTGATGGCCATCGGCAGAAACGACCTCCTGTGTCTCTCGGTGGAACATCTGGGGGGGATCAGCCTGCCACTGAAGGTGCTCTTCAGCTTCACAAGCCTGTCGTGGAGGGGATGGGAGGTGTTGTTCAGAATGCTCACCAGTTTCCTAAGCATCCTCCTCTCTGCCATCGCCCCTAGTAATTCCAGCTCAATTCCACCTCCTGTGACAGAGCTGGCTGTCCTGATGAGCATATTCAGTCTGTTAGCATCCCCAGCTTTCAGACCACACCCCCAGCACACCACCGCGTAAAAAATGGCACTGGAAACCACAGACTGATAGAACATCTGCAGCATTTTGTTGCAGACGTTGAAGGATCGCAGTCTCCGCAGGAAGTAGAGCCGACTCTGGCCCTTCTTGTAAAGGGCCTCTGTGTTCTTAGTCCACTCCATCCTGTCGTCTAGGTGCACTCCAAGGTATTTATAGGAGTGGACTACCTCGACATCTTCGTCCATGGATGGAGACTGGGATCAGAGTAGGCTTATGCCTGCGGAAGTCCACGACCAGCTCCTTCGTCTTGCTAACGTTTAGCTGCAGATGGTTCAGGCTGCAGCATTCCACGAAGCGGTCCACCACTCCCCTGTATTCTGCCTCCTGTTGCCCATTGATACACCCCACGATGGCAGAGTCATCAGAGAATGTATGTAAAATATGTCTTGCTATCTACCATATAGCACATAGTATCAGTGTTATCACTGTGACAGAGGCTCTGTGAGAACGTGAGTAAACAGGAATCAGTGTCCTGACTTGTGTTCCAGGCATGGACACTGCAGTGAGGAGGCAATGGTGTGGTCATAGCCGCCGGTCGACACGGCAACCTTTTGCACCCTTCGCATAGCCGGCTGCCCATGGGGAAAGGGTGAACTCTTCGCTGGAACACGCAGTGCGTTTCCGTGTCCATGTCCAGCTGCCTCAGAGGCCACCCCGCACCAGAACCCAACACCCCAGGGAGGGAGCGCCGAGCTCCACAACCGCTCGGTTGCTGATGTTATTGCAAGCATCCTTAGTGAGGACTTTAAACGCCACAGAGAACGAGGTGCCTGACGGCCAAGGTCACCCAGGACCTCTCTGTAATCCGCCCAGCTGTGCTTTACTTGGAGCTTTATTTATGCAATTCCGTTAAGTCAAAATGGGTCTTCAAAACATAGCCATGAGACTAAAGCTTAGCTGAGCCCCTTTCATGAGCTAGTTTGCGTGCGTGCTGCAGTGTATACACAAACACCAAAATTTCCACTTCCTGTATTAGTTTGGTTTCCCTCCAACCAAAATCTGTTGTGCTTTACACTTAAAAGGTGGCAGGTCACCAATCCTCAATTGCCTGTCAAACTCTTATGTTGATATTAGATGTTTATCAATGCAAATTTACTTTGTTTACAGAGGGAGGGGTGTTCCCCCTGTCAGAAGAGTGCCTGGTCATCCGTCTGTTCCAGGGACTACTGTCATAAACAAGGATCCCACGCCACCAGTTCAGACTACAGATGTTTTTTATTCACTGTAAAACTAATTAGTCATTTATATATAGTATCCTCCTCTTCCCAGGCATTGAAAAAATACAGCTAAAAAACAAACAGAGAAGCAGAGGTCATGGCTGCCGGACACAATGCAGATCTGACAGTCACATTACTACTGTCAAAAGCTACATTTGCGGTGGTTCTGTGTTTCCAACAGGGGCAGAAGCAGTGGTATGAGACATGGTACAATTTCTAAATCATACTGATTCAGTCCAAGGCTATATATATACATACATATAAATATATATAATATAATGTGAGTGTGTGTATATATACATTATGTGTGTATATATATATTATGAGTATGTATTATACTTGTATGGAGAATTTATGGTACATGTGAGAGAGGTAGTGTAACTCTAGTGTAGTGTTATTTCATTCTACCCACCTAATCATGCTGTGAGTCCAGTGAACATACTTGGACAACATACAATTTGTCAATATTTATCTTTAGCCTATTTTGTGCAGTTTTCAGTTATATTTCACAAAAAAATCTAGAAAGTTGTGCGTGCTACACTTATGCTACTCAATAAACACCGATACGCTGGATGACGTCACATAGATGCAGCATAAATTGACCTTGATAAAGTTGATAAAGTTATGTACTGTGCTAACAGTGAGTAGTTCCTGTGGCATTGAGTTGTATGAATGGGTATCAGAATACAATGATATATCTACTAATGGGAGCCCTCTAAGTCACTCTGGTCACACCATTAGAATGATATCATTTCCCAGGCCTTGCCTGATAATGTGCATGGCTGCACATTATCACACGCCCATTATATCTGTCATTTCTCCTGAGCTTCGGACACAATGAGGTGTTATTGATTAAGGCAGGAAGTGGTGCCAGCCTCCCTAGTCCTTTGGGGAGCCATGTTGCATGTGGAGATTGGCGTTTCTCAGAGTCGGGTTTCTAGATGGGAAACCGCCACTCCACCAAACAGCCAGGAACTTCCCACGATGCTGCTCTTCAGTTTTCAGTGGACGCAGCGTCTTCTGTGGATGACTCATAATTCACTGGAGTCAATGAGAATCTCTGAGGGTCTGGTGGAACTAAAGTGATCTCTTGTTCCTAAATAAGAAAACGAAAGGACAGGGGAGATAACAGGCAATAAAATATTGCAGAGGATACTGCAGGGGGTTATTAGATTTCTTTGTGAGAGGATGACACAGAAACTATTTCCCAAAAACAGTAGAATTCAGGATTCAGTTAATTTCTGGAAATGGTGGAAATGTTCTGTGCATGAAAGATGAGTGAAAGCCATCCAAGGTAAAAAACAACAGCGGAGAATGGTTACGATACAGAACCTTACAGTTACAGAGGTAAAATATAGACTAAAGTACATAAATGTCTGACATGAGAAACATGTATTTTCAAAGCAGGTCATGCCATTCACAGTGCAGCTACTTCAGTAACATTAGAAATCTGCTGTCAAGAGTGTAAACAACACCTCAGCAAGTCATCTCAGCAGAACTACTCCCATAGGAGCGAGTGGACAGTTAGGATAGGACAGCTCCCTGCATTCCTGCTAACTGTCACACACCGACTGTCTGTGACCTTGTAAAACTGATTTTGCCAGTAAAATCACAGGTATAATCGCTTTTGAGGCACTGACCCAATGTAATCTACTCCACAACCTGACACCAGCTCTTACCTTTGCCTGAATGCAAAAACGGTACATAATTTTGGGTGTGGCAGACATTGAGAGCGGTCACCTATGGATGTGTGTGTGAGTGGCAGCATCCAGTTTCAGAGAGAACCATGTTGAACGTGTAATGTAAAGCATTCATGACGACTGGTATCAGGAGAGTTGAACTGCATCTGGTCCTGTCTAAGGCACCTGATCACCTCAATGTAAAACCTGGGATGGTTCTTAGGTAACAGCTTTTTTTAATGATCCCTGTGCAGGCATTTGACACCCCTAAGCTTTATTTTCACATACTGACTGAATTTTTCCAGAAAGCTTCAAATCAGGTTTCAACTGGATAATCATGCTCAATGAGTCATAGGTGTTATTTAAAAAGCTAGCAGGAGTGGAGAAGAAACAGTTATACTTGTGGTGGTTTGGAACAGTTGCTCGGTCTGATACCCCCCCAGTGTGTGTTGCTGGGTAGTAGCACCACGACCAGAATAGAAATGAAAGGGTTTTAAGTTGCCTGGGGAATTTGCCATCAAAATGTCACTCTTTAATTTTGTTTACAGTGGATCATAAATTACTTTGGTGGGCTGTCTTAACAACAGCTCTTCTAAAGTATGTGTCTATGATGTTTCAGTTTTTTGAAGTGGACTGAAATAGTGTGTTGAGTATATGTATTTCACTGCCACCTTGGTACCAGAGACATCAGGATATCAGGAATGATGATGTTTGCCTGCTTTGCTTCATATTTTATTACACAATACTGCATTAACAAGATAAAAATGTCATCACAGATTTAAGTAATACCTTAGATCAAATGGATTTTAAAAGGGTGGCAAAGTACGTAGTACAACAAAACAAAGCACGTATCTGCATTAAACAGAGCGACAAAGGAATGACAGGCTCCAAAATAAAGCTGTATCCAATGTTCAGTTTTATAAAGGGTCAAATTAGCAGTATCCCCAAGGAATTGCGTCCATATTGATGAAATCATAGTAATCTCATTTTGCAAGAATAAAACAATAAAACGATAGTTCAGTTAAACTCTCTGTCCTTCTGCTGCATGTCACTGAAACATTAAAATTCTCTTATGAACGTCACAAGCAGCTGCACAATGGCAAGGTGCTGTTTGATTTCTAATGTTTTGCTTGTGACACACAGGTTTGTTTGGATCCTCTTATTAATAGCTTACTTGTCTACAAATTGCATTTTGTTTGAGTGTCCTGTATGACCCTGTGTTTTACCAAATGTTAATAAAATATAATGAATTTAAAATGCCTCTGTTGTACTGTGGACTTTCCAGCCTTTCAGACCATTTCTGATTTTACAAGACATCCTTGGTTTGAAACCAACCAACACATAGCTCCATGCATGTTCATACATTAGGCTGAATATTTTCAAAGGGCTCGGTTAGACATATAAAGATGTACACAAGCCACAGATAGCTAACGGTGCAAAACCAGAGTGAACAACAAGTCAAAACTTGTTATCAGCTGAGTGCTGTAGTGATGTTAAGATAACAATCTAAAGGTTTTACCAATCATACCATTTTCAAATGAACTTACTCTGTTTTCTCTCCCTGGGTTTGTCATGGTGTATGGAAATATCTGTACACTCTAATATGCATTCCTCTTGTCCCTCATCTGCCATATGTACTTACAGATAAACCTTTGGGCTTTGGGGTTTCAACAGACTCAGATTTGCCACCAAGCCCATACCATTCCAAAAATGCGGTTGACTTGTAATGACAGATGAATGTTTGCCATTATCCAGTATTGATTCAAAATATTAGATCTCGCAAAGGGTTTTTTTGAAACACTACTTAGCAGACTGAGCATGAGAGGCTGAACACTTTGCTTCATATACTTCCATTTTAGCATTTTCTTTACTAGTATTGTTGTAAAACAGCTAGCAATATTGTCAGAAGAATGCCAGCAATCATGCATACTCCATTTATGATAATCACATTTTTCCAATTCGATTCTTGCGTAGAAAGCCTTTTCATAGTCATTTATCATAAAGTAGATTTATGAAACAAAAACTTATTTCTAAAAAGCGTGCACTTTCAAAAAACCTGTTATTTATTAGGCACATCAATGGACTCGTGAACAAGCTACCCGCTGTTCCAATTAGGTGCGGTAATTAAGGATTGGAGAGGAAAGAAATGTGGCATCATGTGGACACATCCCTCCCCTTGGGGAATGACTTGCGTGGTTTATTTTGAGGTCACCTGGGGGCCTTTTGCTACATGCAAAGTGTGTGAAGCTCAGATCAGACAGGGAAAGAGAATCAGGCTGGAGCAGCGTGATGCTGTGTGCTATTTGCCATTGTATCACAGTTGTGTGGGTGCTCTTGCAGGCGCGTGTTCTTCCTCCTGTTAGATGCTCCATAAAAGCTGTGTAATCCAGTCTGATTGGCTCCTTTGTTGGCCTAATTAACTGGGAACAGCATGGGCACTTAAAGCTTCATGAAATGGGGGTATCCTATGATGAAAGATGGAGTCTACCTCTGGGGGGAGGTATCCCAGGTATGCGCAGGCTGAAATGTTGGGCAGGTTGGGACCTGTTGAGTTTTTCCAAAGGGACAGCTATGGCTCCCTCATAACTCCCTCATAAGTGTTGCTAATGCTTGGTTGTGCCAGAATGCCTTTTCAAATGATTACCTGTTGCAACCTTGTACAGCATTAACAGACCACCACTTTCGATTACCTATGGCCTATACAGACTGGATACTCTCACTCCAATGAGTGAAGCAAGAATACCCTGGGATATTCTACCTTACTCTTTGTTTGCATGGACTACTGAGACAAAAACAGAGGGAATAACCAGTCATACAACATGCTGAAAGAAAAGGCATGGCCTGCAGTGTACATTTGTAGAATCTTGATAACTATCGCAACTTGTGACAATATGCCAAATGACAGTAATGTAATGTAATATTAGAGTTGAAATTCTGCTACAAATATTCTTAATGAATCAAAATGTCAACTTTAATAGAGACTGCATTAAAGATACAATGAAACTATTCAAATTGACTTTTGAGTCAAATGTTGGCATTGCTCTCCATTGTTTCATTTGCAGAGTCCTCTTAAAACAGAAGTAGGATCTGAAGTTGGAATAGGTAAAAATAAATAAACAGTGGGAAGGAAAGTTCCCATTGGTAATAATGGGTTTATTATCCGCAAGAATGTACTGTATTTTATAGATTAGAAAGGTTATGGTGTTCATAATCATTTACAGGCAATAGCATGCTTGTTTAGCCATGGCAAAAAACAAACCATTTGGTGACCTGCAAGTTTTTGATGACTGAAATGAAGGTGAATATTCAAATAATCTGAAAAATCAAACTGTGCTGGCAAGCCAAGAACAAATGTAGGGATTACTTCCATCATATTATAACATATAAATTATAACAACCTGATACCATGAAACCATGGACAATCTTTTGTTTAATCAATGAAGAGGACTATTCTGAGACAGAAATACATCTAGTACTGTGTCAATGTGTTTTACATAATGAAACTAGCTACCGTCACAGTGACTGGTATAAGCTTGTTAGGAAAACTTGCTGAGATAGACATGTAAGTATATTTCAGGATATTTTGTCAACATGCTGTTGTTGCAGATTTTATGTCACCTTGAAATAAAATTATTTGGTAATAATTATTTGAAATGTACTGGCTCAGGATGGAAAAACAATGTAAAACAGTATTATATATATAACAAATATATATATATAAAATAAAATCAATGTAATAAATATATAAGTAAAAAATATATCAGCCTAGCACACACAAAGGCCACAATAAGCAGGAAAAAGTATCTACAAAATAATTACACATTTTTGTAATTATATAACACATTTTAATGACATGAAACATTGGAAAACATTTAAAACTGTTTTCAGTGGGATTCAAATCTGTAACTCAGTGATGCAAAACAATTTTACCCAGTACAACACTGAACTCTGTCTTTGCATTCAGGGCTAAAAAAATTGCTAGGGAATTTGTGTCCAAGAATTTAGTGCACACAAATTATAGCTGACAACCAAACAGACTGATTACTAATACAATTAGGGAAAGGTACACAATTATCCATGGCTGCCTAGTCATATATAGAGTTCTTTTAGCATTGAACTGATATATGTTACCCTTGCTTGCAATTATATGTTAATCTGTCAAATCAGTAAGTTAATTGGCCAATGGAGACCACATTGTTTAAAATCCACATATAAAAAGTGCATACTTTATTATTCTTACAATGTGTTGTGCATATGAGCCCATTTGTTCACATGTTTTAGAGGTATAAGCATTTTACAAATATACATATATATCACAAACAAAAATGTAATCAAAATTTAGTGACATTGATTCTCACTGAAGCAATTAAGCACAACTGTCCTGTTTTTAGCATACAAAACCATGAAAATTGTAAATTGTACTTGTGGCTGCTACATTTTTATGTAGACGGAATTCAAATTTGCCACAGTGATATGCCACAATGCTGCCGCCATGTTGAATTTTGTAAGAATTATATGACCTTTGAGTATCATTTACAGACTCATCAGATACGACGCATAGTCTCTACAATACTGCCAAACTTCGTGACCGTTTAGTGAACTGTCACTATATTGTAACCAGTCTTTTCTGCAAATTAAAGAAAAATTCTTTACAATAACGATATGGTGTCCTTACATCACATGTCCTTTACCTACTAATGAGATGATAATCAAAAGAACAGGTGGATTTTAAAGTTTTAAAGGTTCCAATGACATAATTCAATTCGTACAAACAGAACACGCAATTGCACTGTTAGCTGGTTTGATTTATAATTGCATTGGATACTGCACTGGCTGCTAGTCGTAAATGAACGTGTACACACCTCTCCAACGAGGGTGGGTGTGGCGATCGCACTTATAATACCCACTACCCCGTGCGAGCTCGTACACGAACGACTCGTAATTTCTGGTTAAAGGGAGAGCAGAGAAACCTCAGACTGCGTTCTAGACGTTGGGAGGCTTACAGTCGCGAACGATTTCTTAAGTATCGTGCATCGTTGCCACCTGTATATTGTTACCTCGGTCAGAGGAGGGAAGTGAACAACAAAGATGCTCATTTCCTCATTCTTCCGCAACCTTATGAATTCGTCAATCCTTCGGGAAGAGACACCGTGCCGGTTAGTGAAAGCGTGTAGTTAGTATTCTCAAAAGACGGCGAGAGGCTGCGTTCTCGTTATGGATTTGAGTTACCTGTAGACTGGCTGAACACTACATCTTTAACTTATTTCATAAATCCGAGGTAAATGACAGTTTATGTATTCTGCTGATATTCTGTTGTTTACTCACGATATTTTGAATTATTTGGTGTACTTCCACGTATGGGTATAAATGAAAGCGATATATTTATAGTGATTAGCAAACTATGTGTTTTGTGAAGTGTATGTTTAATCAGGTAAAATGATTAAGTGAACATAACTATTGTTTTCTAATTATTTGCGCACTGCGTGTATATTTTCATTTCGCTAAAGTATTCGGGAAAATGGTTGTCTTGCTGAGCTGCGAATTAATCACACCAAACCACCTGTCACAGTCAGTTGCAATAATAAAACTGTTCTGTCAGACAATAAACTGGGAAATATGAATCATGGGATGGTATTTGTCTTTGCATTACATGCGGAAAGGCGTTAGTTTTAGGTTTATGTACAACAGACTGAAGCTTTAGAGCGCCCTCACGCCCAACCGCAAAGAACAAATTAGACACACCTGTTGACTTTTTTTTTTTTTTTTTTTTTTGGGGGGGCGGGTGTGCTCTATTGTGCTGCTGCCGCTTCCCTTGCTTTGTATAAGTAGGCTGTATCGTAGTAGCATTGTATTTTACTACTATTAGCTACATTTATTTCCAGTGAGCTCTTTGTGCTAGGAGCTATGTGCTTTGTTTTCTAATTTGCCTAAACCTAAGGGATAATTGAGCTTTGTAAATTGGACGCTTGACAGGGTTCTAGATTATTTTAAACAGAGAACGGCCTCGTATCAGTTCCGAAAACCTTGCATAATCTTTCTTGCTACATGATTTAGCGATCGAACCTCAGGGATGCCCATTCCAACCCAAGGTTGTTATAGGACTACTAATCCTGCAGCACGACGAACATGTGACATTAGTTGGTTTTCACTGCACGCTTCACCTGTCTCTGTCACTCTCGAGTCGAATGAGCCAACCAATAGAAGGTCACATCTGAAATGCACTGTGCACAATACGGCTTTGACGTATTCAGATTGGTTTCATTGTACTGACATCGATTATCATAATGTTCTAGACCCCCTGCATCAATGACCTCAAGCAATCACATTAGCACACTTAGAAGAAGACGCCATGGAAATGCGGCGAAACGTGTCCAGTCTGTTACAAAATGGTATCTTTTGCGTCGAATGTAAAAACATTAAAATTCTCCTAATAAACAGAACGCAGACATGACAGAAGGCAATGCCCACGTACACAGACACAACGCCAATCCATATTCGATGAGCGTTTAGCTGTACATACGAGCCGTGAATTTCGAAAACGGCTAATATCATTTTGATTAACGTTACCTAAAAGCAATGTGTTATGACTATTTACACGTCACATGGCGTCTTTGTTTCGTGCTGTGCGTATTCGTGTGATAAAGCCACACTACATAAGCTAGCTGTCGTTTGTCGCATGTCCCCTTAAATTTTAGCTGTACCTACCCGTGATGTACTGCAATGTCTTAAGGTTATTTTCACCACGTTTTTATGGGAAGGAAAACAGCTTGTACTGCAACAGGAGCCGACTTGTATTTCTGCTCTGTATGTCAGCAGAAGTTGGGAATTAAAGACAGTTTTTCCATTTATTATTTTCTCTCTGTGTGCACACTATCACCCCTTATAGGAGTGGGCGATGCTGAAGAAAAACTGGCCAAAGTTCGCTATCTCGAGAGAGAACTGAGACCGCTGGTGTACGAGAAACGTCGACGGAAGGAGTACAGCGACACCGCTAAGAGAGAGAGAGGGGGAGAGATACTAAAGGTCTGTTGGGAATTTAAAACTGAGTAGTGTGCGCCGGTAAAGATGGATGGAAATGGTGCGGGTCCGAGAAAAAACGCTCAGAATCACGATGCCAAAGGATCTGGTAGGCAAATATGTGCATGACGTTTTGTAATATATAGGAATCGTTCCACGCTTTTACGATATGTTTATTTGGAAGACCAACAACTCACAATAATAACAAATATTTCAAATTAATGTATTTGTCATTTAATAATTTTCGAAACTACTAATATATAGCTTACCTCTGATATGGTAGGAGTTCGAATGTTGCTTGCCTCGTTTTCATAACAACCATTTTTTTTTTTAAAAGCGCATGCACTTGTACGGTACATCGTAAAGTGACATGTTTTAAAAGTAGGGTACGAGGATGATGTGGAGGATGTGATATTTTTTTCAAAGCCTAGAATAAGATGCTACTGCCAACTTGAGCCCTACTTGTAAAGCCGCGTTTCCGAATTCCATTGAGAAGCGATACTAATATTAGACCGAAGGAAGTTGCTTTTTTTCTTGCGCAGTTTTTTAAACTTCATTCCCACGGAGACTCGTTCAAATCCTTGTTATTTGCTTGTTTAAACGCCAGACATGCAACTGGATTGAAGCCCAATGTTGAAAATCTACAGGAGAATTACAAGTGCGCTCAGGGAGGTTGACAGAACCCAGCTGTATTTGAGTTTATCACTCAGGATGCTCACTTTCAAATGGAAGAGCATCGTTGGGCTAGGTTCGGTAAAGGCAAACGAGCATTCCGCACACTCTCCTCGGCTCAGAGCGGAACACTCAGCCGGAGACCCCGGGTCGTAGTTTCATACTTATTCAACTCGCTGGATGTCAATATGTATCTTTAATTTTTCAACAACAAACGGAACGACATATTGTCCAGCATCTTTGAGCATCTCAAATCAATCTGAGATTATAGCTACATCGTGACGCTTTGTTTAAACAAAATATACATTTCGGTGTGTTCTTGAAATGAATGCAATTGCATAGGTCAGTCATTTTTTCCTTATTCAAAGGGTAGAGTGATCATTGCATAAATGTGTATTTATTGACATAATGGATTTTTAATAACCCCGAAGGGCGAAGGTGCTGGTATTTCATGCGACCTTATACCCTGCAAAAGTAAATTAATTTTATTTAATTTTATGCAACTTTATCAGTCCAGCAGCTTCTGAATTTAAAGATAAAATAGTCTTTACGTCATGAGCAATCTCTTCCTCTATTTTGGTGTTTAATATTGAAGGATGATATACATTAGATTGAGTCTGGGCCTTAATCTTGTTCCTTTTGTTGCCATGACCACTTCAGCTGAGAGACTGTTCATGTTTATAGTTTGCATCTGTTGCTGTCAATGCTTCTAGCAGATGTGATATGAGCATTGCAGCCATCATTTTGAAACATGGCCCTGGATTAGATGAATCCATGCTGGATATAGTGGACTTTCATCTATGCCTCTTTCCTACTGTAATTATAACTATGGACTTACGATGACATGATGTTCAATGTCCAGCAGGCCTGTGGAGCAGCAGTAATCAACCAAGCCCCTTTTGGAACATTTCAGTATTTCACTCAAGTGTGTTTCACTGATGGACCGAAATGTGCGTTTACAGACACGGCATTCGACATCATAGCGGTGTATATCTGGCATGTATTATCATGCTTCCTGGGTGATTTACTCCCATTGGCTAATTTGGGCTGAGGGGCCTGAAACCGGAAACTTGCACCTCAGCTCATCCGATGTCATTTAATGTGCCATCCAGTGTCCTGGCAGCCATCGGCCCTGCAGATCAAGAGAGCAAATGATAGGCGAAACGACTTTGGACGCTCATTCAGACCACTGCAGCCTACCCTCATAATACGTCAGGGAGGACAGCCACCGTGGTTTAATTTAACAGGACTGTGCTGGCAACCGCGTATTAGCTCCAACAGTTCATCACCCTTGCTGAACAGACCAATAAAAGAAAGCCTGTGCTTTGTGCTCTGTGCCGTCAGTCACCCTCTTTCTCTCGCCCTCACAGGTAAAACCTTTTTGGTTCACAACCGCTCGGGAAATCACCTTCCAGAGCAAGAGCAGCAGTCTGCAATGAAGGGGGATGAAAAGTACAGCCCGGTTCCCCTCTCAGAGAAAGGGGTGGACATCATTAACATCAAGGGCATCGAGGACATAGGAGATGTCCAGCAGGATTCCATCGTAAGTCACCTCTTCAGTGCCACTGAACTGATGCCAGCCTGGAGTAGCATGTCAAGAATGCTTGTAGTAAAACTTGTCATAGGAAAGAAATATCATGGGGCCTTCTGGTTTTTAGACACAAGGGCATAGGCAGTCTCCACTGTGGATGCCATGTCTGTGATATGGTACGCTAATGCTGTCTGTTAATAACCAGGGAGATGTTGAGGTGACAGGATAGTTTACATTTTCTTATGTAGTTAGAGAGAAAAGAAATGTTGACATTTAATTGTCAGTTAGATTTACCCAATCCGAGTGACACCCAACGCCCTAGACGGGGAGACTGGATCTTGACTGGGTCACTGGCACTTGGTCTCATTATATGACCTTTAACAATGGGGGGTGTGGTGTGGAGCATGGCGGTAGGGTTTTGGGGTTCCCCACGCCGCCAGGGATGGGGTGAGCAGGGAGCTATCATTGCATTCCTGCGGCAGTGCAGGCAGGGTGTTATCTCACTAGGACAGGGGGAATGTCCCACCCTGCCCAGAGGCTCCTGGCCCTGCCCCTAATCTTGGGTCACATGATGACACAGATGTGAATCAGAAAGGGGAATTGTGAAGGGGGCAGCCCCTGGCAATATATCTGTGTTGTTGGAATCATTTCTAAAGGGTTGAGTAAGTACAGAGTTGTCACTTTAGTCAGTGGGCAGTGGTCAGGGCTGTTTGGACCAATTGTTGCAGGCTCGCATCAAGCATGAGGAATGTTTGTTGTGCCTCTGAGCACAAATCTTCACCTGAATAGGTGAACTGAAGGTCAGTTGCAGGGGTGTGACTTTTGAAACTTCTTCTGAAATATGGATATTTTGAGCAAAAACATGAACCAACATGCATCTTAAAGAGCCACGGAGAAAACTAGAGCAGACAGTTTTCAATTTGGTTTCAAAATAAGCCGTTCTGGCGACTGCCTCAAGTTTCACTCCTCCACACACTCGTTTGCTCTCCTGAATTATTTAAATTCTCAGCAAGAACGGAACTGACCAAGCCATTCAGTCCTCGCTCTGCCAACTTAACCAGGTCTGTTTTATGTTGAATAAGTGCACAAAAAGTTAAAGATGAACCAGTCTGAGCTATTTTAGCCATTTTACAGCCATTTTACAGTCAGAGCCATTTTAGCCATTTTACAGGCTTCAAAATACATAAAATGCAGGACGTTTTGGGGGTTTTTCCTGTGGACCCCATCCCATTTTGTGGTAGACTTGGAATGGTTCCATATGCATTATCAGTTGGTAGCCATGGTGAGGGGCCATATTAGAATATTTACCACAAAAAAGAGAAGATGTAAGAAGTTAGTGCATCTGTGCTAGAGGACTATGTGCAGGCAGAAACCAGGACATATTTCTCAAACTGAGAGTCGGCCATTGGGTGATTAGACTGCATCCTCATGTGTCCTGTGAGAAGTGAACTTTGCTCCGTCTTCCTGCTTGGAGCACGCAGACACATGTTTTCCAGTGGGACTGGTCAAGGCCTCTTTTGTTGATGTTAACATTTCTGTCTCTTCAACTTGCTTTTGTTTAAATGTAGAGTTCCAGAATGCAGGTTTTCAACCATACTTAACATGAAAAGATTGTAATTGCACATAGCTCAGTTCATGGCAGGAATGGTTCTATGACCTCATTAATTGATGTTAGGAGTATGAGAGTTCTAACTGTTTGGTAATCAGAGCTGTTTTGAAATGAATGATAACTTATTGTAACATAGATATTGTTTCAAGGAGCCACTGTTATGGCTGCTTTAATTTTGGATGATATTAGCTAAACTTTAATTGCTCCACTAAGTAGTAAGTAGGTAGTAAGATGTTACACAGCAAGTATCGGTAAATCTAGTAGCAAGGAGATAGTAAGTAGGGATCTGAGTGGATCAGAGCTGTTGTGTCCTTAAGCATGATCTCCTCAAAGGAGTATCTCTGAGGAAATCTTTCTGACAACGCCATGTCTGCTTGATGCATCAGAAGTGACATTCCATCAGCATATTGGAATGAGACGTCCTCTAACAGACAGCGCTTGTAGGAAAACAATGAATATTCTGGAGAATTTAAAGGTGCCACACACTACATTAACTAACACCCCAGGCACCATGTCTTTAAATAAGTAAAAAGATGCCAATGAGTTGTCATGCTAACATGTAGTAGAAGAGAGAAAGTGAAGGATCTGGCAAAGCCAGGGATCTTAAAGGGCCTTAGATTGTCTGATATTAGCTTTTGGCACCCATGATTCTTCTCAAGCAGCAGGTGGGTCCAGTAGGGAGGCCTGGGACAGAAGGCCTCATCCCCCCCCAAACAGGAGGAGAGCTCTGTTTTTGAGCAGTGGCCAGGATCAGCTCAGACAGTTATAGCAAGACAGCCAGGGTAGCATCTGAAAGCACTGGGGCTTGTGTCCACAAGGTCACAAGGTTGAAGCACCTTGTAATCAGATGTGCTGTGGCTGACCATGCCGAAGTAAGTAGAACACGTCACGCAGGGAGGCACCTCATGACTGCCAAATGGTATAACATCCCTGAGTCTTATTGTGTTGAAATTTTTATTCAAACGCTGGTGCATCTGACAGGCCATAAATTCCTCTTGATTTTGTTTTTGCTTTTTGGATGCAAAGCCTGTGAATCCACAGTCTGGGGGTTACTTGAGATCTGATTACTAGGTCACTTACTTTGTGAATTCAAGTCAGATGCATAGTTACTTTGTACTGTTGCCTGTGCGTATTAAGTTAATTTGATAAGTATCTTGATTTAACAACTGCCTGACCATATTTTTATAATTTTATTGAGGAAATTTGGTCATTTTTATGATAAACATGATTTGCTTATGGTATTTTCTGTTATTAAAAGAATGTTTTCAACCATTGCCTAACCTTCTTTTTTGTTTATTTATCATTATATTGAGAGAATTTGATCATTTCTATGATAAACATGCTTTGCTCATGGTATTTTCTGTTATTAAAAGTATTACGATTATCAAGAAATCTCGATAATAGCTGATCAGGGACCAACATTCTATCTAACTGCAACTGCTATGTTCTTATCCCAAAGGGGAGAATTTAAGCAATGTCTATTTTTCAACAAAAATAACAAAATGCTAATAAAATAAGAATGAAAGCATACAGTAATACATTTTATTATTCAGAGTGACGGTGAAAGTGTGTTCTGGTTACTTTGAAAAGAAGCCCAAATGTGCAAGATTACAGTTGCTTGAGATGCATCACTAAGTTACGGTTTAGTTGGGCGAGACTGAGCAAGAGCAAAAAGGAGATCTGTGAAATTGCAGCAGCGGTTAGGAGACATCATGTATCCTGCTCCTATCCATGGCTTCAGCCCCCTAAGGACAGGGATTATACAGTATGCTTTAGACTGGCAGTCTGATAGCAAGTTGCAAAGCACTGTGGTGGAAATTGCCCTCAGCATTACATGCCAGAGACAATGGCCATTACATATGACACTTGCACAAAGTGGAAGAGTGAGTTACAACGGCAAATGGATGGGAACAAATGGTTATATAAGTCTGCTTACATGTTATGATTCAAAATAGACTTATCTGATGTTCACAAGAAATAGTTGTGCACACCAGTGGTAATAGTATTTGAAAGTATTTATACAACTCATGCTTCAGCTGAATATTTGCATAGCTTCAATGTTAGTATTTCTATGTCACAATCCCCTGTCATTTCTTTCTATGTCTTTCTTTTGTTAGACATGCCATTTGCTGGTTATGGTAGATCACTGCAATCGTATTTACTTATTCAAAGCTTTGGAAATTTAGCCTGCTCTTGGGACAGAGCGGCCTGGCATCTGCCTTTGACAATGTGCTGCTTACACCCTTTGCTGACCACATAAATATGAAATATAGTCCTCCTATCACAATCTGAAAAATGTGTTATTTTAGAATTTCTCTTCTCCAAAACAAACAGCATTTGTATCCAAAGATAAAGATGTGTATTGGCACCATGGCCTTGTGTTTTCATTGTAGACACACTTCCTACTTAAAAACCATCTTATTTCACAGAAGTCACCAGTAAAGCATAAAACACTTGCCTCTTTGTTTTTAAGGTCACAAGCTACGCCAAATGCCTGTGTAACTTTGTTATCATAATGTTATATTTGAGATTTGCTGTCAAATTAGATAACTAAGTTGGCCTTCAGTTTTTGGACATGAGCACAGGACCCACAAAACAGAATTCAGAACACATTGTGGAGATTAAAATAAACTTTTGCCTGAGGTTAATGTTACATTTGTTAAGTTGCACTTAAGAAGTAAGTATGCTATTAATATAATAAACATCAACATCAATTTGACAGGTTTACTTTTGGAAGTTGTCACCTCTGTCTTCTGGATGTCTGACCCATTCCCTATAAAAAAATGACAACCCGTCTATCATTAGTGGTGTTTTGATCTGTAGACTGCTGCTGGCTTTATTCAGAATTGAAACCACCTTTTGCACTAGTGGGTCAACATTTCTGTTGTTTGGCTGTTACTTTTCAATGCTTTTTTTTGTCTTAATTACACATTCCCAAACAAACAGAAAATGCCTACAGTCGGATCAGGTAATTAGAAATTGAACTTGGAATATAAATTATAAAAAACCCTTGGCATTGTAGTACCCATGCTGATCTCCCATCCTGCTTAATTTGCAAATCTGAGGGTCAAATAGCGCGTGTTCACTTCCCAGGTGTGCACGTTTCCCAGAAGCCCACAGGACCCCAGAGCACTGGGATTGCTGCAAGTTTCCACCTTGCCCCTCTGTCCGGCTGTGCAGATCCGCGCCTTTTGTGATGGCATTAGATGCGTCCCACAGACACGTGCACCAGCGCACACACACACACCAGCACACACATCGCCGGGACCTCCCCAGCCTCTCTAATGCGCCGCCCTCCTCCCCTCTTTCCCCAGCTGCTCAACTCCCTATCGCCCGAGGAGAGCGCGCAATGCCGGCAGGGCCTCTACTTCCAGGACGGCCTGCGGCGGGTGGACTATGTGCTCACCTACCACGTGAAGAAGCCGAGCGGCTCGCGCTCGCGGCGCCACTCGTCACGCCTCACCGACAACGCGCTCGCCCGAAGCCTGCGCCGGAGCCTGGAGCGGAGCCTGCGGCGCGGCCGGGCACCGCCACCGCCGAGGAATGACCCCGAGGCTGCTGCGCAGGAGCACAGCCTCGACTACCATGAGGACGACAAGCGCTTCCGCCGTGACGAGTTCGAGGGCAACCTGCGCGAAATGGGCCTGGAGCTGGAGAAGGACGAGGACGTGAGTTACCCCACTGCTGCCCCTCCGGGGGCCGGGTCCCCGGCTGTTGCTCTCCACGGGTGCAGGCAGGGGTCTAGAGCCCAGCGACAGCCCCTGAGTGTGGGAGTGTGTTCCACCCAAACGCCGGTCGACCGTTGTTTCTTTGTTCTCAGCAGGGTGATGGATCAGGGCATTTTGTCTTTGAGCTGAGCTCAGCTGGTTTGTTCGAAGCCACCACAATAAAGCAGCTCACAAAAGGTATATTGTAGTCCAGCATAGCACAGACTCTGAGGCAGCAGCTGAAACCTCCCCCAGCATCAGTTAGCTACCAAGAGGTGTGGCAACATTTTTACATATTTGCTGTGATTGGTTTGTAATAGACAGTTTTTGTTTGTTTCAGAGCATATCTTTAAATGTGTGAACTCCTGGATGTATTTTATAGCCACTTTAGTCTTCCTGTAGAATCTCAATAAGAAGAAGGGACTGGTTGACAAGCTGCCCTGCATGCATTTCTTGTTTACTTACCTTATTGTTATTTATACATCGGCCATTGACTAGTTTTGGGACATTGTCTGTAACTAGTGACAGCTCACCAAAGAGGGAACATTCCCTCCTCTGGGTGACGAAAGCAAGAGTGGAATAACTGTGTGTCCAAACTCATGCACACCTGGCTGTGACAAGAATTTATTTGTTTTTGTAGTGGGGACAGAGCACCATAGCATAAATGTTTCCTCATCACGCTGCATTTAAGAACCGCAAAGCATATCGTCACATGCCATTCGCATATGTGAGCCCGCTGATCGGGTCCGCGCACTCATCACGGGAGACTGTACATACATACACATACATACATGTATCAGTCTGCCAATTCAAAGCATGTCGCGATTCTGTGGGTATAATGAGCACGTCGAGGTACTCCCAACCTCAGGATCTGGGATCCAGAACATTCTGAGGGAATAAGTTGGAAGGATTTTGAGGAATCACAGAACTTCTGGTCACATAAAGATTGTAATAGGTAATTGACCCCAGAACTCATAATTTTGTTAAAACCGCTTGTGAGTCTAATAGCACATTTTTTATCACGTTAATTTAAAAAAAGGGGAAAAAAAAAATCCAGTATTGCAAAAAAAGATGAGGAAAGTTTGTCATTGTCATAGTTGGCTGTTTTGTATCATTACATGTTCATGAAAATGCAAGTTTACCATCTTTGGTATTATCACAAAATGTAGCTTATAAATTCTAATTTGGAAGTACAAAGATGGTAGGATAGTTGTGTGCTGACATCTTGCTGTAAAATATATTTTCAACAGAACATAGTGAAGTGATGGAAAGAAAGAGGTCATCCATACAAACATCTTCTTTTCCCTAATAGCTCACTCTGTAGCTCATAAAGTCACTTAAATGTGGTTTAACATGACATAAATGGCTAAAAGACTCACATATAATAAAACTTAGTGCTGGGCGGTATGACCAAAATTTTGTATCATGGTATTCACTGGCGGTTTCAAGGTATCATGGATTTTTTTTTTTTTTTTTGCATGATTGGGCCTTTATATAGGTTGGTGGCTTATTCTACTGTCAGGTGTACATAGAATATGAAAACATTTTAATTTCATCATGTATATAATGAAGGCTTTGATTACTATAGGGTTTGCTTGGCCCCACAAAATGACACAATGTATGAAGGAATCAGTATGGATGAAATAGTTGCAGAATGTAAACAATTTTTATTGTGTAAACTGCAATGTAGTAAAAACAGAACTTAAAAACAATAGATATGCCAACATCTTTAACATTGCTTCCTTTTCAAAACAAAATATGGTGAGCTGGAAATAGGGGAAGCGGAAACACTACCTTTAAATCTATCATTACTTTCAACCTGTTCCAACCTTTATCCTCCTTGATTAACAATAAAACGAATAGTTCACAGAATAATCTACACCAATCGCGTAAGTACAATAACTGATTATGCTCGCGAAACACCGCAGATTGTCTGAAATTTGTGTGCTATTGCGAAAGATACAACATGAGATTAATTAACAAGGATGGCAATTTGAATAATTAAGTGGCAAGTAATCCCAAAGCCTTCTCTTAAATGTTTCACATTATAGCTTTCGTGTCTTACAAAATTCAAATTACAAAACGAAGCTACATTTAGTTAAATCGATTACTGAGGACAAACTTTTAGGTCAGGTTGAGTGCAATGAACAATAATGTTTAGAACACAGACCTCACAAAAGCTGTGATGTGTCATGACCATTTAACGTAATTTAAATCGATAAATGCCATCCTTGTTAATTAAACAATTTCACATTGTAGCTTTTGCAAGCACACAAACACAAATTTCATGAATGCATGTTGCACAGCAGTTTTAAATGACACACGTTCTCATTTAATTCTTTACTTTGACACTGACGAAGTCACGTCACGATTAGTTCAAACAGAGCTTAGTTGCGTAAGCTTACCAACAACGCGCTCATCTAACCTGAGTAAGATATTGCATTGTCACTGTTTTTTTTTTTTTACGCTAAATAAAACAAGACAAGTTTTCAATGTTAGCTGTGTGCCGGTATCAAGGCACGCAAGCTAGCTAGCTAGCTGGCTACCTAGCGGGTTAAAGGGAACTTAAACTTCAGGACCGCTGATGTCGCATTAAACGCGATGATATAAAACTATGTGACGTATATTCAGAAGAATATAATCGTTTGTAAAGTCCATGCACATTAACTAATTAAGAGGTAGTCTCAGCTGTAGACAGAACTTGAGAATCGTAGCCAAATATACTTTAATTCTCGAGCACAACCGCCCCCGCCCCGGTCCTAGCGGATAAGTCCAGGGCTGAATTTCTTTCCCAGTACACCCCTGTCAGTACACCTGACCCATGGTGTTTTGCTCTGTTAAAGAGAGTAAATTGTGGGTAATTAATTGTTGCATTATAAAGTTATAACCGTTGGTAAGAAGGATACGCACAGTTGAGAGGGTCCCCTCTCAATACACTCTGCACAGCGCTCCGTAGCGCTTCTAGCGGCGAACAATATTATATAAGTTGCTGCCTACTGAAGCGTTACAGCTGTTTCAGCTATGCTACGGTATGGCGGTATATGAAAAATTCATACCGTATGGGAAATTAAAACCCGTATATCGGATGAACCGGTATACCGCCCAGCACTAATAATAATGCATCACAAGAAAGAACTTGCTGTTTGACAATAGGGCTAGATCTAGCTTAAAGCCCCACACTCCACTTTTTTGATAGCAATTTTTCTCATTTCCTAAAATCATCACTGTGTGTGTGATATCGGCTTCTGTGCCTGATTTGGATGTTCAATGGCCTTGAAACAACAAAAATGAATTATCCTCAACCTGCTATAGGCATCCTAAAAAAAGATTCATGGCCCGTCATAGGGTGTCAGCAACATCCCAGTACCTGCCACAAGGGATGGGAAGAAAGCAGTTTGAATGATATTCTAGTAAGGATAGTGCAAAAGCCATGCATGCCTGACAGTGAAACTCAATTTGGGCGAAGACATCAGAAAGCAATACACCTAAAATGTGTTGTAATGTAGATCTTTGGCTTGTTAAGTTATTGTACATGTGCATTTGCATTTATGTTTTAAGGTACATTTTCACTTTGCTTTTAATGTTCTTTTAGATAGCTATAGATCTTCTGTTGGGTCTTTTAAATATTCCCTTAGATAGCTATACATCTTCCATTGAGTCTTTTTAACGTTCCTAGAGATAGCTGTAGATCTTCCTTTGGGTCTTCAGAAAACAGCACAACAGTGTTTGTTTTGATTGCCTCGTTGTCACATTAGTGCAGTTATAAGAGTGAGTGGCCTAGCTGATTTTTGTTTTTTTCCTCAGGACAGGGATTGGCTTCAAAATCAAGCCAATGACTAAAACAGATTGAAATAGTGAGGGTATAGCTTAGCCAAATAGTCTCTTATTGGAATCATTATTCACATGAGCACCCATAATCAAGCGTGCAGTGTGCATGATTTGATTGGTGGTTTCCCTTGCAGAAGGTGTGAGCTGCAACTGCACTGTGTTCATGGGGTCAGTTCTTAGTGCTATGCAGTTACATTTCATCTTAAAGTAGCAGTGATATATGAGCATATGCTAAAGCAACGCACTTAGAAGTTGATCTGTGACATATTCTTTTGTATATGCAGGATGACACTACTGCTTTTTACAATTATTTTTATACATTCTGCTTAAATTACTCACAAATGTCATTGATCAAAATACAGTGCACTGTAAGGGTGTTTCCTCATGTATAAAATCTTAAATTTTAGATATATATATTCACAGTTAAATCACATCCATTTTCTGCGGAAAATCTAAAACGTCTAGGTTAATGGCTGTAGGCAGCTAAGGTGTTAATATTGCCCAAGTGAAGGTTACAGCTTCAGAGTAAAGGGAGTGTTGAAGCTGAATACATTATCAGTGTTGTTGATATCGTGGCATGAAATGAACACTCTGAAACCTTTTCATTACCTACATTATTTTATATAACTTTAATCAGACGGCCCTCTCCACGGAACCTTGGCCACCTACACCTTCTGTAATCCCTGGAAAACCCAAAAAGGAGGGGATGGGTGTTGTTTTTGATCTTAGATTGAGTGCAGTGATCGATCAAGCTTTGTTTTGTCCTCAACTTATTTAGATTGCCCTGACTGTGGTAGAACATGAAGTACAAAATGTATCGAGCTCCTCATCACTCTTATTAGAAATATCTATTGTCCCTTTCCAGTTAGCCACCATATCCCGTCATGTTTTGTGATCTCACAGAATTTTTTGTGTGCTTTAAATATTAAAAAAGTCACAAATAATGATTCATCAGATGGGGAGTGGGGGAATTTCTTCTTGGACAGTCCACATCAGCATTATTTGATGAAAACGGGTTCCTCATCTGTTACAGGTCATGAAAGCAAATGTTGATATTGCCTTATGTATGCTCATCCAGATGATTTCTCAGACATAGACCAGCAGTAGGAATTAATAGTGCAATTAAGCCTTACTCGCATGGTTTTCTCCTCCACAGATCATCTTAAAGTGTCAGGTGAGCCTGTGAGCTTTCGCATGACTGAATAATTGGTGTTTTGAGGCAGAACCGGTCGGGAATGTTTGTCTAAAACCTGCCCATCTGAAAGTGCATATGGGAGCTCCCATAGAGTGCACTGTATTTTGACATTTTTGTTGATTTTGATTTTGAAGTATTGGCATCTCTTTGAGCACTATATGATAAGGGGATATTTTATAAATCAGTGGGAGTATTTCACAGCCCTTTCGTAGCCCCCAGTTGCCTTGACTTTGTGTGGATTACCCACAATCGGGGGATTTCACCCAGGATTTGGCTTAGGAACCAGTCTGGTTGATGGCTGTATCTCCATTTCCTGCTTGACTGAACATAAACCAGATGTCTTACTCATATTGCTGCAAGAGCTCAGGATAAACTGCTCTTTGAATCAGACCTTTTTACTACAGTTTGGATGAATTTAAATGCAATAGAGGATGACTAGGTGTTTCTGTCAGAAATGCAGTAAGGCTAGTGAGACATACTGATATACATGCAGTTTTATAATGTGTATTGTAAATCACACACACTTTGAAGTAATGTTTTAGTTCACAGTTCCTGACAGCCGGCTACAGTTGAATCACAGTTGACCAGTGTTAACAGCATCAACGGAGCCAGTCTTTCTATCAGAAAACACTGCTGTCACTTGACAGACAGCATGTGTCACAGTAGTGTATGCTACATACAGAAAGGCATTTAAAGAAAGCTATTGCTTGTTTATCATTTCGCTGTTCTTATATTTCTGTATATTAAATGCATAGATTTCATGTAGACATCTCACTTTCTAGTACCATTTGTCCACAAGCAATTTATGATTAAATATAAAAATGCTTTGATAAACAGCTTCTCTATTGTGAGCAAACTCAGTTGTAAGCAGGCAAAGGAAACTGTAAAAGATTTTTAGAGCCTTCAGTTGTCGTATAACTAGTTATCTGTTTCCAATTTTGCCTCTGTCCCAGCTGCCTACATGACTTCTTTTTCACAGTCAAAGCTGTCAGTATAGTTCTATCACCTGTCTAGCCTCATCAGACTTGGGACTTCTTTTCATTCAGGTGGCTTCTACTGCCCATTTTGATTCTGTTCTGAAGCAGTAATCCCATCCTCTCACTTATTTCATTAAAATCGCAGAGTGTATGTGCTTTGATGGCAGAAGGTTTATTTGGTAGAATGTTGCAGCACATTGTCAGGTCTTGTTAGTGTTCTGTTGAAAGTTACTAGGAAAGACCTACTTGCATATGTGTTTCATACGTGGTTGTTTATGTATGATTACCTGAAAACTCAGCTAACTGGCTTGCTCTTCTTTTCATTATGTCTATTAAAGTGGTTTTCTAGCTCTCACAGTGAATGTTTGCAATTTATAAATCTATCCTTAACTAACATGTAGATTTGCAGTAGGCATATTGGTTGCACACATTCAACTATTATGAATCTGTAGTGGAACAGATTAATGCTGCTTATTAGAGCAGTTGGTGAACTTTCCCTGATGAAGTGGGTCAATTGGCAAGTGCTGTTTTCTACCAGTCAACCTGATTGGCAGATTTAGTCATTTGCACTTCAGAATTGGAATCAGTGAGAGACTCATAATTAGACTAAAGAAGCACAAGGGCTTCTCTGAACAAAATGATGTTGAATGTCTCAGACATTACAAAGTACAGAGTAAATATATTCTGACTTGATGTGCATGCTCAGCAACTGTATATTCATCCTCGTAATCTAATCATGCCAGCTCAGTTTCGCTTTGTTTTCTTGATTCTCAGCATCCTTCAAGCTGAAAGAAGCAGGATTTGTGTTGAAGCTGATCTGTGCATAATCTAGACCAGCGTGAGGCCCTGGGCGGGGAGTGTCCTTCACGGCGAACCTTTCCTCAGTCAGTCACGACTGCGAGGAGTCTGCCGCGGGCGCTCGTCTCCCCAGCCCTGGTGGACAGTGCTAACACAGAGAGAGCGCGACATCGCGGCGCAGATGAGGGCGGGGTAGACTCACCCCCGGCCGTCGTGCTGCTTCTGATTCAGCACTTCCCCGGCACCTGAGGATGAGCGAACGTATCGCCTCTATCGCCAGCTGCTGTCGCAGGGGTCATACGATGCCGTTGTCAGATGTGATTTTTACAGTTCACTTGCGCAAATTGCTGAAGTATTATTGTTGCTGTTTTTTTTTTTTTTTTTTTTTTTTTTACTTATGAATTCACATGGTAAGGAGGTAACCGTACGCGGTAACGAGAGAGCCCAGAATGGGCAGTACCAGACATTCATAGATCAGCAACAGCAGAAGGAATCTAGTGATTCACACCACTGAAAGCTGCTGAGATCAAAAAGAGTTAATACAAGAAGGAGCTTAAGCAGTGAGCAGAGTCATTGGTGGAGTTTTTCAGTGAGAGGAATTAGTCTGACTGAGAGCAGAAATGGCGTTGAGCAAGATGAACCAAATCAATATTTGAGAAGATTAAACAGGAAATTCTCAGAAAGGAATTAAGAGGAACTGAACTGAATGGGGGAACAAGACTGTGTTATTTGAGAAGATGTAAAGTATAAGAAGAACCAGAAATGCAGGAATGTGGTATTGACAACAAAGGGTACAGGATGAGGGTCAATGGTTCAGAAAAGATGAGAAAGCACACGGTGAATGGAAGTGGGGATGGGGGGTGGGCTTGAGGCAAGGAGTGTATATCAGAATCAGAAAAACAGGTGAAGGCAGTGCAGGTACGAGGGGCATGCCAGACTCCAAATACCATATATACAACAAAAGAAAAGATTCTGGACTGAAAACATAGTTTAGCAAAAGCCAGTAATGAAGAGATTGACAAGAGGATAGACTGATAAATAAAAGGGTTAAGGTAATGCTGATGAGGAGCCCCACATCATTTTGATTTATTGTTAGCCTCCTCTGCTCTGGGAACTCCCTCTGCAAAAGCAAGTTTCCTTATTTTGATCCTAGAGTTATCTCCAACCACAGAGATGTCCTGTTCCCAGCAGATGTTTTACATAACCAACTCTCAAAACTGTAAACGACTGACCATGAAAGTGATGAATGAGTAATCAAATGGGCTGGCCCTCGCAAGCCGAAAGCTTTAGCCTTATTCACTTTATAGGCACTGCAGCATCACAGGCAGGAGATACAGTCTGGCTTCAGTTTATGTGTTTAGCTTTGATCGCTCCAGCTTATTTGTTTTAAGAAGCTATTTGTATCCTGTCTGATGCTGGCCTTATCAGAAAACTGTACTCACGCTCATGCGCAAGCATGTTTTGTCATGCGGCTGTTTGCTGGAGAGCTGTGCAAGAATTATCTAGCACATTCTCAAATTAATTTCCCGTATGATTTAGCGTGTCCTTTTCCGTCACAAGTGACCCGCTTTGCTTTCTTTAATTGAAGTTCGTGAAGAAGTAGGGTTTGTCTTCAGAGGCGCTTGTTTGCATGTGACATGCGGCACGTTTCTTTTTTGCTCTCCTCTTCTGCAGTTTTTTTAAAATGTTTTTTTAAGGCCTCTGAAACTTTTTGGGGTTTTATTGGGGGAGGAGATGTAGCCAGATAAGAGAGAGGCTGAGGTTACATTCATTCAGTGACCTCGTGTCATCACGACATGTTTGCAGTAAAGGGTCAGCCATTCATGTTTCAGAATCAGAGGGGCTCTTGAATTGAGTCGGTCTCTTTGGCCAAAGTGTTCCTTAATCAGCTCTCGCTGTCTAGGGTATATACAACTTTGAGAGAAATGTTTACACTGTAAATTCTGGGAATTCTTTGTTTTAACCCCTCCACTTCCTGTCACCCTCTTATCAACAAGTCACTGTTGGATGAATGAAGCCTGCTTATGAATAACTGAGCAGAGCACATGAATAGATTTGACAGAAGTGGTACTCACTGTTGGTTATGTTCTTTTATGATTAACACAGGACCTGGGACTGTGTGATGTCACTGACTGGATCTTGTTGGCATGGTCTTATGTAGTCTCTGTGTCTGAAATGAAAATTTAAATGTTATAAATGAGTAACATAATATATACATTTTCCCACCATTTGCATCCAACCTCAGTGTTTTACTGCCAGTTTTGCAAGGTATAGTTGTGATACATTTCAGATTGTGGTCTTAAATGGCCCATAATATGGCAAAGGGGGTCTCTCAATTTTGTATTTTATTGAGGTATATATAGTCAATTAAATACTATGTAGTAAGTAGTCTTTTGTTGTGGGGTGAATTGAAGGGGGAAGTACAGTACTTTTGTCATTGTAAATGATAACAAATAAAATGTTTGGTGTGGAGTCTTTGAAACCTTTTCCAGTTTGAAAAAGGGTTTGTGGAGACTTAAAACTTGTGGGCAGTATTTTAGGTGAAATATGTTATGAAAGCAAGTTTTGTCTTAAGGCAGTATTAAGTCATGGCTAATATTCCTTACAAATGGCCCTAGGAGCTAGCTGTGGCACAAACAAGTTTCCCATTTGTTTTATTAAATTTATTTTTAGCTTTCTCTTATTTGTTGACTTATGGTTGATTGCTGAATAATTGGGCAATAAGGCATATTAACCAGAGTAATATTTTGCATTGGAAAACAATATTTTTTTTTCTTTTTATCTCTAAAACTGAAAGTGTTGCTTTCTTGTGATGGTCATTAGGTGTACAAACCAACAGTGTTTATTTTGCTTCTGCCTGCATGCTCAAGCACTGAAGTACATATTTCACATCATTCATGATTTTTGTGTGTGCATTTCAGACCAAAACTCCTGGGGTGGGATACGTGAAGATACATGCCCCATGGCATGTGCTTTGCCGAGAGGCCGAATTCATGAAGCTGAAGATGCCCACGAAAAAAGTAGGGCATGTCTCTTTGGTCCTCCAGATTTTGAAGGAGCATTTCATATGGAGACTGCTCTTATCCTGTGTTTGTCCCTAGTTAATATTTTTCCCTCATTTTTTCTCAGGTATATGAGGTAAAGCAGGGAAGCAATCTGGTAGAGAAGATCAACGCGTTCATCCACAAAGTGACAGAACCTCTGCACCCGAAAGTGGAGGAGAACAGGATACAACACGTCAAGCACCTTTCCTACCCCTTCTCCAGAGAAAAGAAGCACCTGTAAGCCCTGTTTGCAAGGCCACATTGTATACTTGATCATTTGGACTCATTAAGGCTAATTAGGGGTCATTTGTGTGGACCAGTGGTTATAGGCCAATGTCTTGTGACGGGAAGGTGACACTTATGTTTCCTCCTTGAGCAAGATGCTTTAATCTACAGTTTTTGAAAAAACCCAACTGTTCGAATATGGAAGGTATACATTGCAGTATATGGCAAAACAAGTTGCTCTGGACAAGGAAGTCTGGTAAGCAGTATGCACTGGCAAGAATGGTGTAACAAAGTTATCTAGTGAAGTGGGCTTGGATTGAAAGTCCATAAAACATTTCTAGCCATAAGTGTTACTTCACTGAGAGGCAGTAAACCCTACCAAACCCTATTTACCTTTATTTATTGACAGGAAGTCATTTACAAAATGATCCTGTAAACATATCAGGACTTAAATGCTGACTTTTGCCTTCTGTCGCCCAGAATGAGCTTTAAATAACGCTAAGACAAACCCAACACTGTGATAGTGCCAAACCAAAGCACACTTATGCTCATGTAATTGCGCCAGGGAGCCTCATAAATTGTCCAGATTACATATAATAAATATCAGTGTTTAGATATCAAAGCAACACAGGTTATCTAAAACAAACAGCATAGAGCTTTATTTATGTAACCCCCAGGCTGTAAACAGGTCTGTTTTTTACAAGCAAGTGCATTGGCAGGGCTATTTCAGGCAGTGCCTGCCCTGGAACAGTTCTCTGTCCCTGGAATGGAACACCCGGCTACCTATGGATATTAAAGAATCCTTCCAGGGCATATCACATTCATTCACACATCAGCCCTGCTCTGCGTGGCTGCAGTGTACTTAGGTCACCCCTGTGCATTTTACCAAGTCGTGTGTACCAAGCCTTCTGAAATGGTGTTTCCGCAGCATGTCTTTATAATGTGGCCCAATGACTGTGGAATGTGTAGCTGTGAAACTGGTCTTTGGTGCCAGGCAAACTGCCTGCTCACCTTCAGGGACTGACTTGTTTTTCGTTCAACAGGTTTGATTTGTCAGACAGAGACTCCTTTTTTGACAGTAAAACCAGGAGCTCAATAGTAAGTACACTGCCAGCCACTGTGTGCTGGCATTGACACACTCGCTTATTGGAAATTATACAAGAACTGGCAGGTATATACAGTCAGCCGGGAGTTGACCTGTCATCTTGTTCTACCCCATCTTGTAATAGCAAAATACCACTGATTTTGTAATTACTGTGTAGTGGGTGAAAATATGCTATAGACTATTCCTGGCTATGGTTTATTACTGCCTGTACAGTTTTATTGTCTTTTCTAAAATAGGTGAGAAATTATTAATTTCAGTACTTCAGTAATTCATATTGAGCTTTCAGCAGCTGTTAGCCTTTCTGCTGTGTCCTGTTTTATTCTGTATGAGTCGTTGCAATTATAAGGAAATGACAGAAGTTTGATGTGAAAATAAGGCTGAACTCATCCTAATAGGATGACATGAATACTGTTTAGTGTGTTTGGTTCAACCACAGCATATTTATCTGAATTGTGGTGTCTGATAAATTGTCTGTTCTTGTCCATGTTAGGTTTTTGAAATATTGAAACGCACAAAATGCACAAGAGCGAAATACATCATGGGTAAGCCATATCCTCCTCTCTCCACAGACAAGGACTGTTACACTTATCACTGTTGTTCTTTCTGTGGCTTAATTCATTCAGTTTGCGCAAGAGGTTGAGTGCAGGAAGACAAGTGATAGTATGTGAAAATTCATAGTCAGCACCTCTAAATTGTTGATCTTACTAGCAGTATATGCTGTGTGACAAATCTTTTTAAGGGAGAGAGTGAACCTACGTATGTATCTGCCAGCAGCAATAGCTGTAATCAAAAGAATTAGCATGTGTTTGATCCGGTTAGAAAGGAGAAACATGCGTGTTGTTTTCCTTGCAGGAATCACCAGCCTGCTTGCTAATGGCGTTTACATGGCTGCTTATCCTTTACATGATGTGAGTATTAGTAACAGTGTATTTTTAACACTGGCCATGAGCTACTGAGCGAGCACCTTTGCCGTAATGCATTAAAATGTATGCCTCCAACTCTGAATGTAATGCATATGAAAACACTGCCTACAGTAAACAGTGTGATTCATTGAGTGGCGCTCAGTGTGCATGTTTCAGCGCCAGTGGCCTCAGTAGCAGTAAAAAGATGGCGGATTTAATGCAGGAATGGAAAGCGGTGAATGACCTAGTGTCTTAAGAGGAGGATGAGAAGATTGATGATAATCATTAGTTTCTGTCTTGCAGGGAGACATAGATGGTGAAAATGTAGATCCCAACGACAGGAAGGTAAGAAAAATGAAAGGACGGCGCAATGTGCCTCCGTAGCCCAGGGAGGCTGTCGAAATGGCTTCTCTGGTGGCGTGTGAGTGAAGAACAGCGCAAACGTGTCTCACCACCAGCCGACAGTGTTATTGCAGCGCTGACAGCTCATTCAAGCTCTTTTAAACCATCTTATCAGCGTGACCCAGCGCCGAGGCACACAGCCGGAGGAGTCGCAGCCCTCTTGCTGACAGTGGACACTCGGCACGCGAGCGCAGACAGGTGTTTACAGTCGTGAGGGAAGTCTTTGTAACGGCTCCTTCTGATAACGAGGGCCTTCTGCATTTCCTCAGCCTCCAAGCACGCTCTTATATAAGCCAAGTGTCCAGAGGGAGGGGGCGGGCACTTCAACAGCTGCGTAGAGCCGCAGTAACGGAGGGGCCTGGATGACCCCCGTATCCCAAAGTCAGAGACATGGCAGACATTGTGGAAACGCTTTGCTTCCATGTAATGTTAGAGAAGATATTAATAGAATTTAGAATCCTGTTTAGACAGATGGGAAAAAGGTTTTAGGGCTGATAGCAATCCTTGCTCATGTTTGTGGGCTAATGCTTCCATTTGATACAGAACTTAATTTACAAGCTGTAAGAATTTAGTGTGCAGCCCTCATTATAGATTCTGTATGCCGTGGTAATCCGCCAAATTCTGGTTCATCCCAGCTATATGCGTGTCTGTGTGCACACGTGTGCGTGTGCGTGCATGCATGTGCATGCACACACAATCCTTGATCAGTCAGTTGAGATCATGAGCACTTACAGGTGACTAATTACACCACTGTAGTATTGTGCTCCTCCACAGCTGCAGATGAGACAGTATCCACAGATTACAGGTTACGACCTTAAGCAGGCTGACAAATTAGCGGGAAGGCTCCACAAATGGTCCCGAAACACAGTGGGGGCAGTGTGTAATTTAGCGTGCCTGCCTGTACATGGGCTAATGGCATAGGCAGCCTTGTTATTAACAGGGAGAGGAAGGCAGAGCCGACGAGGCCCAGTCTTTCTGTACAGTCTTACCACTGAATGAGCTCAACTCGGCAAGACAACAGTGACGCACTTTCCCCCCGATCTCCACTCCAATCTGTCGTCTTCACCTGGCAGCCAAACGCAGATCCACATTTAGAAGGCTCTCACTCACTCGGTTAACTCCTGGTTATCTTTTCAATAAATTCACAATGTGTAAACCTGAGCGCAAGGCGCACAAACGCTCACGCCATTTTAACATCTGCGCCATGTGAAGGAGCAGGCGCCGGCTCTCGGAGGACCAGTAAACATGAGCAGTGACATTGCTGGGAAGGCAGTGGCGCATAGCTGGTTCATTAGCAGCGATGTGGAAATAAACAGCGTGTTATTTTGATATCGAGGGCAAGGGGCGTCTGCTTCAGCGGTAGCCCGGCCGCAGAGCGGGTCTTCTCTGTGCGTGATGAATGCACCCTACTGGCTTCACATCAGTGGGTAGCGGTTTCATCACCTGCTGCCTTCTGAGGGCTAGCTAAGTCCTGCCTGAATGTCAGCAAGCCTGTTGCCAGTGGAGACCAGAACCCCGAGCACGTGTGCCCCCAGCTCCCGGTTACCCTGGACCCAGTGCAGGAAGTGGTCAGTGCCAGGGCATGTCCAATCGCATGGCTCTGAGTGTGAACTTCATGGGCCAGGTGGCACTGCAGAGTGTTGGACAGCGTTCAGGAAAAGAGAGCAGAGAAGAGGGAGGATGGGGCCATGCTTTTGGGGCTGCGCTCACCCCTCATTAGTCCCGAATTAAAGGGCCAGATTGGAGAGAAGGTTGACTCCTTCCAACTGCCAGTACTCCGAAGGGTAGTTGGAAAAGGACAGCTGATATTGGCAGCGCACTGTGTCGCAGTGCTACTCTGTGGGGAAAAAAAAACAGAGTAGATGTAGGCCACAGCCACATGGCATTCGCTGCCATGCTCTGTGATTGCTCTCCAGCCTTGATTTGCCCAAGCCTTTTCTCATGCTCCTCAGATGCTACTAATAACAAATAATACCTTACTGCTACAAGAAACCATGTTTCAAGATTTGTGCATAATTCATGGTTTAGGGGGAAAGACAAAATTTGAAATCACAGTTGATTGTGTAATGTAATGTACTGACACCTATACTCACTTGGAACTGAACCTGAAAGGGCTTATTACATTTAAATGAAATTAATGAAATATATAAACCAAATTAATAAATAAGGCCCTACTACCAAAAGATCAGCAGGCGGGTCAAAGTAAATGAAATGTTGGCCAGGTCTGTGAAATCCATAAAATGAATGAAATACAAAATAAATGCATAGAGTGAGGCCTGTATTTGTCCACCTAAACACAATGTTTATTTTTCATAAATTTTGACCACATGAAAGAATTCCATTCTGTGTGAAGTATTCATATAATTTCTTGCCCTTTTGCCTGTTGTTTGCCCACTATTTGCACTTTTGTTCGTCTCTTTGGATAAAAGCATCTGCTAAATGAATAAATGTAAATGTACGTACATGGTGCAGTGGAACTGTGCGAGGAAGCCAGAAAGTGCTGTGTGTGATTACTGAGGACACAGCTTACAGGATGGGGTGGCTGGGCTAACTGTGTCCATTTAGAGGTATGGAGACAGCAGGACTCACTGTTACTGGCGCTGCAGGAATGTGTGTGTCTGTCTGTCTGTCTGTCTGTCTCGCATGTACAATCACACTCACACACACATGCGGATTACTTAAACTACATGCCAGGTCAGCCTGGGACTGCATGTGGCCAGGCTTAGTGTTCCCATGACTCAGTTGTGGAAAATAAAAGGTGTTAGGTATGGGAACTTTTGCTAATTTTTATAGAAGAGAATTGCTGTAATTTTTTTGCAGAAGAGAATTTTTGTAATTTTTTTTTTTACACTAAAACCAAAGTTCAATTATTTGTTGCTTCAAAAATGTGTTTTTGAATAAATTATGTTGCTATAATATCGGTTTCATTCCATTATGTCAGCTCTTTATCCAAAATGTAAGGGGAGGAGATGTAAAGACAGACTTTGTGTAAAGCATACCCTGTTTGGAATGAAGGGGAAATCTGAAACATCCTCACCTGCTCACCGAGTTGTTCAACAGCACTCAGAAGCTTCTCTCAGGAACCTCTGATGATTTTGACTTAAAACATGAATTAAAAACATGACGCATTTTGGATCACAGCCTTTGTCAGCATGCTAAAGTAGTTTCAGTGCGCTTTGTGTATTATTGCAGGAGTGTCCTCATGCTGTTCCACAGTGAGGGAGGACAATGGTGCTGTTACTCATAATGCACCCGCCTGCCTGCTCTCAGACAGGGACACAGCTGTGTCACAGCACTTTACAACACCTTCCCAGAGCTGGCCCTGTCATTTCCACTGTTATACCCTAAGCCCTGACATCAGCCATCAGCTCAAAAAAAAAAAAAAAAAAAAAAAAAAACACCCTCTCTCCTTCTGAAGTCCCTATCACTTTACTACAAACAGGGCCCCAGAACACATTTTCAGTGCATTGGGTTTTATGCACTTCAGTTAATGATTTACATTTATTCATTTGGCAATGATGAATGCATAACATTTCATTCAGTATCTAATCTTGTGCACCTCTAATGATACATAAAATCCTGATCAGTTTTTTTAAGTTGGTTTGTTACATAAGTGATTCAACTTTTTTCCCCAGCTCTTGCGTGAAGAGTGGGCAAGTTACAGTGTCTTCTACAAGTACCAGCCTATTGGACTGATCAGGTGAGACTGCAGACCAGCTAAAACTAGGTCAGGCATGGAACATGCTAAAAAGCACCTGAGGTGTTACCCCTAACACCCAAGAAGTGCTTTTGGCCAAACCAAACCATGTAAGGGCCAATGAATTGTTGTGAGCTTCGTACTTGGAGCTGAACAATGGTGTTGTTAATGTATCGGAAATATATATTGACATAACGACAGTCAGATTATCTGATAATTATAGGGTCAACTGCTGATCATTGCTGAACTTAGGCAACTGAGATTCCTCCCTTGTCTGTCAGGAAATACTTTGGGGAGAAGATCGGCCTTTACTTCGCCTGGCTGGGGGTGTACACCCAGATGCTTATCCCCGCCTCGCTGGTGGGGGTCATCGTGTTCCTGTATGGTTGTGCCACTGTGGATGACGACATTCCCAGGTCAGTTTTCTGGTGTTCCCATGGGGATCTGAAAGGATGGAAAAATACCACTCTTCGCCAAGTGAATCATGGAATGTAGTCTGGAGAAATCTGGTTAGACCACCACATAGCTCAGTTTCAGAATAGACACACCTCAGCTGCCAAGTATGCATAAACACTCACATCTAGCTAACACAGTTAGGAGATTATTACCGTTTGCAGCACCGGAGTAATAATTTAGGCTTTGTGTGACTGGCATGCGACATAGTGAAAGGCAGTGGAGAGAGACTCAAAGGCAGTGCCTTTCCATGGCACCTACAGTTGCAGTGGTGTCCCTCAATGAACAGAAATCAGATAAGCAAGTCATGACAACAACCCTCTGCAAAGGACTGGTGTATGATGCCAAAACAGCTTCCATTTGAGAATGGTGGGGCTGCTGGTGTGGCTAGGTGCCAAAACAGCCTATCAGAGGATAACATCAGTCTCTATGCAAAACAGGTCCCTCTGTGGTTGTTTGCTCACATATGCTTTGTTGTGAAATCAGTATTGGAGCGCACACTGTACAACCACGCTTGATCTGTCGTCCTCTGGGCTGGGAGGTTTCAAGTAGCAACAGCCCACGCGTGCCACATAATCAAGTCATGGGCGTCCTCAGGAACAGTGTCAGGACAGCTGTGTGGCGTGGCTCTGAGGGGAATGGGATAAGGTGACATTGTTGGTGTACCCTTCAGCAAGGTTCTCAACCTGAATCATACAGCAAATGCCTCGTTGTACACATAGGATACGTGCAATATATTCATCACATGACACATTTGACGTCAGATAATATTGGTGTCATTGCTGAGTGAGTCATTTCAGGATCTGCCATTAGACAATGTTGGGAAAGTTAGGTTTTGCTTAACTTTTAATTAACGCTTGTAGAGAATAATATGTGCAGTGCTATACATACTGCATACACTTTAGGAGAACACAGCTGTGTAAATGGGAAGCGGAGTACATAATAAATGTATCCAGTGTGAGTAAACCTTGTTTTTTTTTTTTTTCTCCCCTCACCAGCATGGAGATCTGTGACTCAAGGAATAACATCACCATGTGTCCGTTATGCGACCGGGCCTGCAGCTACTGGAAGCTGAACACAGCCTGTGGCACAGCAAGGGCCAGCCACCTCTTTGACAACCCTGCCACAGTCTTCTTCTCCATCTTCATGGCCCTGTGGGGTGAGTCTGCCTGAGGAGTTCCATCACACTGCCTACTCACAAATGCAACCGTACTGTACCTCACTGTAAGCACTCACTAACATGTACACTCTCTCATAGTAAACACTGACATATACTCCCTCACACGAAACAGTTGCTAACATATACTCCCTCAGACTGCATTCTCACTAATGCAACCGCACTGTCCCTCACATTAAACATTCAATATCATATGCACTCCCTCATACTGAACGCTAACATATACACTCAGTGACCACTTTATTAGGTACACCTGTACACCTGCTCGTTGATGCAAATATCTAATCAGCCAATCATCTGGCTGCAACTCAATGCATAAAATCATCAAGGCATAGTCAAGAGGTTCAGTTGCTGTTCAGACCAAACATCAGAATGGGTTGGAAATCTGATTTAAGTGCCAGACGGGGTGGTTTGAGTATCTCAGAAACTGCTGATCACCTGGGATTTTCACACATAACAGTCTCTACAGTGTATAGAGAATGGTGCAAAAAAACCAAAAAACATCCAGTGAGGGGCAGTTCTGTGGGCGAAAACACCTTGTTGAGAATGGCCAGACTGGTCCAAGCTGACAGGAAGGCGACAGTAACCCATATAACCGCACGTTACAATAGTGCTATGTAGAAAAGCATTTCTGAACATACAACACGACAAACATTGAGGTGGATGGGCTACAGCAGCAGAAGACCCCTCCAGGTACCACTCTTGTCAGGTAAGAACAGGAAACTGAGGCTACAGTGAGCACAGGCTCACCAAAACTGGATGGTAGATGATTGGAAAAACATCGCCTGGTCTGACAAATCTTGATTTCTGCTGCGACATGCAGATGGTAGGGTCAGAATTTGGCATAAACAACATGAATCCATGGATCCATCCTGCCTTGTGTCAATGTTTCAGGCTGGAAGTGGCAGTGTAATGGTGTGGAGAACATTTTCTTGGCACACATTAGGCACCTTAATACCAATTGAGCATTGTTTAAATGCCACAGCCTACCTGAGTATTGTTGCTGACCATGTGCATCCCTTTATGACCACGGTCTACCCATCTTCTAATGGCTACTTCCAGCAGGATAATGCACCATGCCACAAAGCACACGTCATCTCAAACTGGTTCCAGGAACATGACAATGAGTTCAGTGTATTCCAGTGGCCTCCACAGTCACCAGATCTCAATCCAATAGAGCACCTTTGGGATGTGGTGGAACAGGACATTCGCAGCATGAATGTGCAGCTCACAAATCTGCAGCAACTGCGTGATGCTATCATGTCAGCATGGAGCAGAATCTCTAAGAAATATTTCCAGCACCTTGTTGAATCAATGCCACAAAGAATTCAGGCCGTTCTGGGGGCAAAGGGGGGGTCCTACCCAGTATTAGAGAGGTGTACCTAATAAACTGGTCACTGAGTGTATATTCCCTCACACTAAACACTCCTTCACACTGCAGTTCCACTGACAGTCACACTTGTCTGTACAACCACTCACATGGCAATGCTTTCCTATGTGCTACACCCTGAATCCAGTCAACTGAAAGTATTTTGAGACGCTGCAGAGGACGATGACTTGCCCAGTTTGAATATCCATTTGAATATGCCAGGTGCAGGCCTGCAGCTGAAGACCAGCTTCGTTTCATTCCCAAAGGCCAAAATTTGCATTTAATTTGTTGTGGGCTAGAACTGTAAGCATTCATGAGTCTCAGTCTTTTGGGCTAATCTAGAATTCAATTTAATACAACCCACCTGGTCAGTGCTTATAACCCTTTTTTTACCTGCATATAAGATGAAAATATGTGTGTGTGTGTGTGTGTGTGTGTGTGTGTGTGTGTGTGTGTGTGTGTGTGTGTGTGTGTGTGTGTGTGTGTGTGTGTATATAATATGTATACATACATATGCATATATATGCACATATGTATATATGTACATATTTACCTGTAAATACACATGAACTGGTATATTTTTCATTTTTTAATTTATGTTTTTTCCTCCCTTTTGACTCTAACCTTGAAATTATAAATTGTACATTAAGCTTGCCCAACTGCAGCATCCTGTACATTCCTGCAAGGGTGCTGAACCACAGCTAGTGGAATCCTCCAGTATGCTTGCCTGCAGCTAGTGACATTATTTGAACTACAACTCCCATGGGCGCTAATGAGGGACCCCCCTACCAAATTAACCCCCTGCTACCCTGGCAGACCAAAGCCAGTTGTGCTGCAATGATGCAGACTCTTGGGCGTTGTTAGCTAAATGACTCAGCAAGTATAAAACCTACAAAGGCTGGGCTTTTGGGGCCCAACATGCTCTTCGGGTGTGTGCCTGCAGACTGAGCCCAATGGGAGCTCAGTATTTCGATTACGTCAAATTTTTTTATCCCAACAGTGCACAGATTGGAAAGGTTTTTTTTTTTTTTTAAAGGTGTTGTTTTTATGACTTACTAAGCATAGCCTTAGGAGCTGTAGTTAACACACTGGCTTCTGCTGTTCCTGTTCATTTGTGTTTTGTCTAGGCTTTTGTTCTTTGCTCCAGTGTCAGCAGCCTACAGAAAGCAATGGGTACTATAGATGTGCTCAGTTTGAAGGCCCCAGTCATCATTCCGTTGCTCGTACTTTTTGTGGAGCGTCTCCTTTTCTCCGAAATCATGTATCTCAGTTCTTTCCACTTCTTAAGAAGAACTATCCTTTGAAATGCAAAAATAGTAGAGCGTTTATATAAAACCCAATGAAGTGTGAATTTAAATCTAAATATTTAGTCGACGGAGACATTTTACATGGCCAGTGTCTGACTTAACACTGCACTCTGTAATTAATGGAGAGGATTGACCACTCTCTCTGTCTTTATCTCTCTCGCTCAGTCTTTCGCTCTCTTTCTCTTGCCTGTCCCCCTGTCTCAGCGCCAGCATTTGGCTCACAAGTGGCGTACACTTTTAGAATGTCTGACACTCGGAGGAGTAACGGCTCGGGCTCAGGCTCGGGCTGGAATAACAGGCGATTTCTTTCAGATTCCTGAGGTCTGCTCATTGTCACAGAACTTCCTATGAAGGCAGGAAGCAATTGACCCAAAGGCTGTGCCGGGACAGGGGTTCATCTCCAGAATTTATTTGCAGTTTCATATGCCAGTCTATGTGTGCTTTATTTCCAATATTAGATATTATCCTGAGGAGAGAGATGTAAAGGAAGTGTATATTAGCCAAGCTGTTACATAACTGTCTGACTCACTGTTCAGTTTTTTTTTTCATTATTAACATAATGATGCCATAAGGTCACAAGATCTGCTCAAGGGAGTACAGTGTGGTTCAGTGACAGCCAGAGAGTGTCCTACATTTTATGATGGGCTTTTGTGCTAAATTTAGATTTTACTGCATTGCCTGTTTGTATAGTGGATACACTTATCAGCAGCACATTATGTGGTTGGCATTTCAGATAATTCCTTTATATCTGAAGCACGACAGCAACTGTACCACTGGGGATTGGAATCCGCAACCATCCGGTCAAGGGTGCATGCCGGAAGGTCCACAGTATTATCACACTTTGGATAAATGCTACATTTTATCTATTATCTATTAATGTTTCCATTAAGATATCCAAGGAAATGGAGCCAAAGAAAGTAAATAGTCTGGCTCAACCTACAGTGTGTGGCAGTATCAGTTTGATGCTAATTAGATTTTTTATTCTAATTAAGGCCCTGTCCACATGTACACGGTATTTTTAAAAACGTAGCTTTTTTAATGCATTTTGGCCTTTCGGCCACATGCAAACAGCGTTTTAGGTCACTGAAAACAGATCTTTTGCAAAACGCCTTCCAGGGTGAAGATTTTCAGAAACTCCGTTTTCAGTGTTCACGTGTAGACAGGGAAAACTGAGTTTTTGGCTTGTGACGTCAGAGTGTGCGCCGTAGTAACTTTTTTTCAGGCTTCTGATTGGCCAACATGGCTTTACGGTTAGGGTTATATCGTCGCCTGTTGGTTTGGCATGCTCTTGACAGCGTGTGTTTGCATTTTCGTGTGGATGGAGATTTTTTTTAAGAACGAAGGAGGGAAAACCCCCGTTTTCAAAAATACCCGTGTACATGTGGACATGGCCTAAGACTTTAGTGCCTTAAGTGCCTTCATGAAAACATGTGGTGGACTTTGTGTGACAGCTTGATTTTCACTACAGCTTAAATGAATAAAGGTTGCTAAGCAAATGAAAAAGAAAACCTGAGTGCTGCAAGTTGTCCACTAACTGCAGACGGTCTGCGGGAATCTTTATTCATTTGTGATTATAATGAGCATCAGTGCACTGCTTCTGGCTAGGGGAATGTTCTTAAGCATTGATGTGAACTCTGTACTGGTCTGGCTCTGCAGCGGCCATGTTCATGGAGCACTGGAAAAGAAGGCAAATGAGGCTGAACTACATCTGGGATCTGACCGGCTTTGAGGATGAGGAGGTGAGGCGAAGCCAGTGTTTCTGCCCTCTGCATGCTAATTGAATGCACCCTGCAACATACACGCTATAGTTGTGCCTGGACTGTTCAGATGTACCATAGGTGATGAAGAATCCACCACTGACCAGGACTTTGAAATGTCACTTTGGGTCAGTATTAGCACTTGGTTAAATAGGTACTTTGACTTCAAATTGGATTCACGTGGGAGGCTGTTATGTTGTTCATTTCAGAAATGCTCACATCTTTCTTTAGAGAAACAGTGCAACACACTGTAAACAATGCAATCTATTGCGCTTTGCCAAAATGATGATAAAACTGCCTTGTCCTTATTAGCAGTGATATTACTTGTAAGCATTCTAAAACAGTATTTGAATTGTAAACACAGTGAGAGATCCACATACCAACTGTTCACAGCTGTTTTAGACAGCCTGCTACTGAAACATGCTCCACAGTATTACAGCCATTCAGGCCAACTGTGTTCAAGTCAAGGGTTTGATGATAGAGAAATGAAATGGGGGAAAAAGGATTGAATGTGGTTGTAGGATTGAATTGGTTTGTGTAGTGTGGGCAGGGCAATGGAGAGAGGTAAACTGTGAATTAATTAGACTCCTTGTTTAATCAGGGCTTGGCTACACAGGCCGAATCATAACAAGGAGGCCGTAGTCACATAGACTCATGTTGACCCTGCTGCTTCATCTCCACTGCTGTGATCATGTCAAACCTAGTAGACATCCTCATTATAGGCAGTATTTTGTGTTTGTAAGATGACATATTTTGTTTTGTAGAATATATATTTTTTTTTCCCTAAAGTTTTGAGGGTCCATGATAGGGATGGGACGATATAGTTACCTCACGATTCGGTTCAATATATGATATGAGGTGCGCGATTCGATATCACCACGAATCGATAGAGCCTAATAACAGTTCAGTGACAAAGTGTGAATATTCAGAATTGATATTTAATTTTTAGCCATGCAAAATACAAAATCTCATTTGAATAAAGTTCTCTACTAGATAACACATACAGAGATCAAAGTAACAACAGAAATTCTCAGATCAGAAATACAAGATCAGAAATACAACAAAAGTGTCATAAATACAACAAATAAATGAATAAATACAACAAAAATTACAAGTAAAATAAACATTCAATAATAGTTGTCTACATTTAGGCTGATCCAGTGGATGGAAACCAGTATCTCTCAACTATGCACAAAGATGAAATTGTCCTGAAAAATATAAGCTTGCAGAGACCTCTGCTACAACACACTTGGCAGCTTTTGTTGTTACATAATGTGTAAACAATATGGAAACGTGGTTAAATACTAGCAATGGGCATTTCGAGCAAATATACTATTCGATATTCACTGGGAACGATTCGACCATTCTTCGAAGATCGCCCCCGGCACACGTGCATATACACACACACACACACACACACACACACACACACACACACACACACACACAGAGACCCATTCATGCTTTTCACAGCTCTGTCTTTGTATTTTGATATCATGTTCTTTAGTGATGCAATACTTGTCTGAATGAGCTAGAATCCACAACAGAATAATTAACCCTTTCGCACGTAACTTATTTTTATGCTGTGTAGCGCGTGTGTTACGTTACATGGTTCATTATGTTTTCATTAGCGTTATTAACCTTCTCATAGTTTTCAGTTAGCATTTGCTATATTTTTAACGTTAAATCGCTGTTTCCTCAAAGCTAAAATTAGCTAGAATTTTTCCAATCTAGTGTTCTAATTGCACTGGTTTTAGCTTACGTGCTAAACGGCAAATCACACCGGTGTGAGTGCACACATGAAAGGGTTAAACTGTTAAGCCCAAAAACCCTATAAAACGCAGGGTAAAATGAACTGCGCCTGGTAGTAATGCGTTCTTCTTCTTCTTTTGTTGTTTAATGCCGGTTGGCAAACAGCTTTTACATGCATTACCTGCACCTTCTGGCGGTAGTAACGCGTTACTTACTACCAGGCACCGGTAAAAACAATGGAAAATATATTTTTTAAGAAAAGACGCTAGTCGCATAAACTATTTGATTTTTTATAATTTAATGACTATTCGAAAATTTGAAAATCATGACCCATCCCTATTAAATACCAGGATACAGTAGAAAGTAGCAAATATTGTGATATCATTTTCTGACTTACGAAATGGATCGTAATATTTTTGGATCGTGATATATACCGAATTTCGATTTATTGTCCCATCCCTAGTCCATGACTAAACTTCTGCTGTTTAACAGTTGTATTTCAACACCTGTTACACTGCTGTGGTAACCAAATGTAGTGGCAACACAGCCCATTCTCATTTTCCCTGCAGAATAAGTGTATGTATGTATGTATCCAGGGAGATGGGTGTAATCCCAGAGTGCATCATAACTTTTTTCTTTTATTGTTATTTTCTTTTTTCTCCTGGGTTTCCTGCAGGAAGCACTGAAGGTTTGGATGTTATTTATTTACCTGTTTTACTGTCTGTCTCTCTCTCTCTCATGGAGATGGTCTCCCTCTCCTCTCTGCCTCTCCTCCTCCACACCAGCCTCTTCCTCTGCAGTAAATCACAGGGGAGCATACTGGATCCTCTCTCTCTATTTCTCCCCCAGTGGCCCATATTAACACTCTCCAGCTTCCTTTCATGATGTCCTCTTAATAATCCTTGGTTCTTGGACTACCAGCAACACCCTGTTCTCTGTCAGCCGTCAGTTCCAGCACACCCCACTGGCTGCTCCTTCCACGTCTCCTCCGTCGCAGGTCCTCTCTGTCACATGATTATGACACCTTCCTTTCCTCTGGGCATGTACAGTGTCACACTGGGAAACTGCAGCTCCCTCCAAAGTCCCCACCTTTTCCCGAAAACAGCACTGATGGTGATCAGTAGAGATTTTCTTTTTGGGAGTTTTCAGATTGTTTTTTATCACCAATGGGACCTTGACACTGAGCTTTGCAAAGCAGGGGAGGGGGAGCCTGTGTCCATGAGAACTGCAGGGGTCCTAGGTGTTCAGTCTACCCAAGATGGAGATACCTAGAGCTTACACAGATAACAAATCACTTTAAAAGTGTTTTGCCTAAAGCTAAAGCACCTATGAAATGTATAGTTATCGCATCTCATGGACTAAGGTTGACCATCCCTGGCAATATGTATTCTGAACTTCCAAGGATGTGCTCACTTTTTTGCTCCTCTCAACTGAGTTTGGTAATGAGGTTTAGTATGAAAATGAGGGATGTAAGTCCCTGCTGAGGGGACTTACAATCTCCAATCAAGGGTGAGATCAGACAGTTGTGTGGTCTTAAAGTAATCCCTTCATTCTGTTGGGTTTCTTAAATTCTTATCTTGTCTCACCCAGGACCACCCACGTGCAGAATACGAGTTCCGTGTCATGCAGAAATCACTGAGAAAGGAACGAAAGTCTCACAGGATCTCGGTAATGGGTTTAAAAAAATACATTCATGTTAGTGTCTTTCTTTAGAGAGGCGAGGTGCTATGGATGTGTTGCAGTATGTGCGTGTTTTGACCCACTCACACCGAAACAATGTTTGAGAAGTGTGTTCATTTGCATTTTAATTAACTGTCTCCCATGCGGTAGTCTTTGTCCCATATTCTGCCATGGCTCTTAATGTAAACTGCCTCATGCTTTTATCAGCAGTGTGTTTCACACACCTAGGGTGTTTGTCATGTTTTCTTTTATTCCCTTGGTTTTGTATTTGGCCCTCTCGGGTTGGATGCATTCATATCCCCCAATGGTTAGAAGCCTCCGGAGATAGTGGAGGAGCCCACAAACAAATGGAAGGAGACTGTTCAAACGGCCATGGCTGGGCTCAAGCTGGTATTTTCAATGTACTCTCCCACTCCCCTCCCCACCCTAGCACCCTCCTCCACGAACTCCCCTCCCCCACGCCAGTCTGTCAAGGTGAAAATGTGGTCATCCATTGAGGGACACTCATAAAATCAAATACATTTAAATAAACGCACAGTATTTTGCTAATGCTGTGTAGTATACCTGCATTTTACCTTTCATAATTGTGGAGGGAAACCTCTCAGTAATCAGACAAATGATGTTCAACAAGGCCTGACAATTGACTGTACAGAAATACGATTTGGCCTTTAATGCCAAATTTGAATTATCAACATTTTGTTGTGCAAGTATCGTTTGGGAGACCATAAACCTGCTTGCGGTATGTTTTTGGTTATTTTTTGGCATGGAAAGTTACTATCAAAAACATAATATCCACAGGACAAATTTTACTCTTTTGTGTAGTTTTAGTAGTTTAGTAGTTTTATTTTTGGTTGTATCCATATACGGAATGCAGTACAAAATCATTCCTTTTTGCCTAAATATAGTGAAACCTTGACAAATATTTGGATGGCAGTTAGGATATTACAATTTTGGCCTTGACACTCCTGTGCCTACTGATTCAATGCAAAGCACTCCTGCTGAAGTTCCTCACCTCCCCCACATCACCTCTTAGTGTTGTTTGAGGCAGTGCACTGTGCCATCACTGCCATCTTCTTTTCATGTGTGTAGGTAGTGCTTTCATGCTGTCCGTGTTTAGTGATACTGCTTGTGTAAATGTATGTGCACATAGCATTGTGTGTGAATTTGTGTGCTTTGCTGTCTTTGTGACTGTTCAGTTAGCACGGTGCATGGCTCTCTGAGGGCACTGACCCCTTTACATTGGCTTGGCTGTTATATCTGAAGAGGAGGTATGCAGCTACAAAGAGGTTAAATGAACCCATCAGGCTTCTTAGGCCTAATTGCACTGGTGATGGAGGGCCAGTGAACGCAGTAAATCATTTCTCCACTGATGGCATACTCTAGCCATTACCGTCAATCACATCCTGCTTTTACACTTTGTACTAAAACAATGTTTCTTGCTCATTTTTTCTCTCAGACAGAAAAAGAAAAACTAACTTGCAGAGACAGACTTCCGGCCTATATGACCAACTTAGTAATGATGTTGTTAATGGTAAGCTTTCCATGTTTCTACTGATTATTTGTGTATTTGGAAGTATGTTGACAATAACGATTATTATCCCAAATTTCCCCGCCTGTTTGTTAAATTGTTAAAGCTCACATAGCCTTTGCTCTGTGTGCACAACACATTGTGGTTGTTATGGAACCCATCACTTTTTTAGCATGCTGTCAGCTGTGCCTCTGGTCACCATTTTTGTCCCCCCCCCGCAGATCGGCGTGACCTTTGCCATTGTGTTCGGGGTCATCCTGTATCGGATCTCCACCAAGGCCGCCCTGCACATGAGCTCCAACCCCACCACCCGCTCCAACGTGCGGGTGACCGTCAAGGCCACCGCCGCCATCATCAACCTGGTGATCATCCTCATCTTGGATGAGGTGTATGGGGCAATCGCCCGCTGGCTCACCACACTTGGTAAGGCTGACCTCCCTTGAAAAGCTTTGTTCTACGTCAGTGCTCAGGGCTGTGGGCTGTTATGGGCAGAAATGGGCAGTGTTGATGGAGGCTGTGGGCTGTATGGGCAGAAATATGCAGTATGAATGGAGTATCAATTCAGTATGATGAAGGCTGAATATTAGCAGTGCAGTGTAATACTGAAGGAGGGTAGAGAATGTTATGGGCAGAAATTGTCGTGTAATTGTGATTGTCATGCCTTTACCAATGATGCATTCTTGACTAGCTAAGGTTTCATCCTGCAAGCACTGGTTGCTGAAAGAATGCTTTTCAGTTCATAATTTGAACATTTGCCTGAACAAATAGGCTTATATTTCAGAGTCAAGAATTTTTAAGTTTTAGATATCCTCATTTGAATTAGTTCAAATTATTACAGTTACCATGATAAGATGATCATGAAAATTAGTGGCATCCTTCTCTAAAGAATTCAAGTCTTTGGGAGGTGTACATTTGTAATTTTGTCACTAATTTATTGTGATGAGGTCAGTAATACTGTTGCACGATCAGGTTTTTTTTTAATTTGTTACTGAACAGCTTTTTTTCATTCTCTACCCTTAAACCCAGCCCATGTACAGATAACAGGCTGATTTCTGTCTGCTGATGCAGTGATAACTGAAAGAAACTTTTCTGTGGTGTGTTTAGAAAATGGGGATATATTATATATTTATCTGCATATATTTATCTGCTTGTTACTGTGCAAAATACAGCTGATTTTTCTCACATGTCAAAGACCTTCTACTATTTTTTCTGTCTAACATTGCTGCTGTTAGTTTGCATTTGAAATATTTTGAATTATTATGACAAACGGCTTACAAAAGCAATAAATATGATTGTGTCATTAGCTAGCATGTCTGGCATGTGACTGGTATAAGGTGATCTGCTATAAAGAGGTTTTTTTGTACATGACTGTCACAGGCTGCATAGTTCCATCAGGGGACATAGCTATCCTGAGGTCACTCAGAAGACTTGTTGAAACAGTTTAGATCGATTGCATTTGTAGCACTTCATTTTCAAGACCTGATGTCAAGATGAAGTTCAGCCCTGCATGGAATTTTTTTTCAGTAAGGCTCTGCAATGCAAAACAAAGAACATTCACAGACTGTTGTGCTACAGGGCAGGATGTCACCATTATATTTATACTGTTTTAAAGCTACCTGATTTCTTTGTACTGGTGGCACAAATCAAACTCTACTGGTAGTTGCAATGGAAATAAATGAACAGTGGGGGTAAATGCATGGTGATGTTGAACGACGTGGCAAGTTTTGGATTGAAATTTTGGCTTTATCTGCACCCTGCCGATTGAAGATGAAATAGTAGCTCTAAAAGATTATCTGTTAGATGTAGGATTGTCCTCTCTGGAGGAAATAATTCAGGCAGACGTAACTGGAAATTATTCAGGCAGACTTAAACATTGTCCTTGTCATCTTTCAGTAAAAAGCATAAATAGCTGAAGTCAGATTGGGTTGTCTACTTTACTTTTATTGTTAAACCTCTGCTCAGCACCTAAATACTTACATGGAAGATTGTATGATGTTTGTGTTTCTCAGAGGTGCCAAAGTCTGACAAGAGTTTTGAGGAGAGACTGATCTTCAAGACATTCATCCTGAAGTTTGTAAATGCCTTCACCCCCATTATTTACATAGCTTTCTTCAGGGGCAGGTAGGTACTTCCATTTTTAACTGACCTGTGTATGTTGCTTGTATATCTGATATGATATGTTGTTTCACACATTTTGGACTGATTTTAGTCTCTTCTTGTGATTAGTCCTAACCATCTTCTGCCTTCTGCATTTTCCTAAAGGCTTGTTGGTCGTCCAGGAAGTTATCTGTATGTTTTCGAGTCTTACCGCATGGAGGAGGTAATTTGTTTTAGAAGTAAATGCAAATTTGCTGTATTTACAGAAAGTGGCTAAAGACTAGATTGCCATTTCCTGCATTTGATGTCATGACACTACCCTCTGTTCCCCTGGATGGCAAGGTTTCCAGGTTCAGTCAGTTTCTGTCAGTGCTTAATGTGTAGGCTAAGAGCTGTTCAGTTGAAATGTGCTTTCTGAAAGAGTTAGAAAAAGAATGGAAATTCAAGATTGCGCCATGGGGTGTGCAAATGCCGTATCATTTAATCGATCCCCTGCTGAGAAAAGCAGAGATCTGTAAATGATGTCAGCTGTTCACTGTGAAGACTGGTAACCAACAGCAACTACTGACTCTGTAGCACACATTTAATCAAATGTAGCTGTACCACTAGCAGTATTTTTCTCATGTATAACAATACAACAGAATCTATTGTGTAACCAGTGTAACTAGTAAGCCATTATCATCAGCTTGATACCAAGCTGATGATAAGAGTAACAAGGCTCTAAGGTGATGAGTTAGCTAATTGGCTGGTTCTCGTTGATTAACATGACAATGGTGTAGCATCACTAAATGCCGCAGGATTATTTTTTCTGAGCATCGTTCTCACACAGTATTATCTGTGTACATAATGTGCAACACTTCAGCCCATTTAGGCAAGCGTCCTTGTCTTTTCACCCTGGTTGAGCGTGGTCTTGATCAGCCTCGGTTTGGTTCAGGGCTAACGAAGCGTATTAGGAGCCCTCAGGAGTGTCACTCTGTCGGTCGGCGTGTGACAGCTGTGTCCGTCCTCTCTCCTGCAGTGCGCGCACGGGGGCTGCCTGATGGAGCTCTGCATCCAGCTCAGCATCACCATGCTGGGCAAGCAGCTCATCCAGAATAACCTGTTTGAGATTGGCATCCCGTGAGTGTCCCGAACACGCACGCTAACACACACACACGCACGCGCACACTAACATGAACACTAGCACACTCACACTCGCACACACACTAACACATGCATGCACACACTAACACATGCATGCACACACTAACACATGCACGCACACACTAACACATGCACGCACATGCTAACATGCATGCTAACATGCACACTCGCGCACATGCATACACTAACACGCATGCAAGCATACACTAAATCGCAGACACTCACGCACGCACTCACACGCATGCTAACACGCTCACGCACTCATGCGCACGCTAACATATACGTACACGCCAGCACACAAGTGTGCACAGACATACGCACCCTACCACGTATATGCGCCCTACCACATCCACCCAGCTCAGGGTGCACAAACTCTGGGCTTGCAACCCCACCCCCCTCCTCAATGAGCACAGGCCTCCATCTCAGAACAGCAGAACTGGGACACCCCTAACACACTCCCTCCCAGATTCCCCCCAAAGCCACCCAGTGCTTTATTCTCGGCAGCAGCAGCAGGAACCACGGCCCAGGAAGCCGAGCCTCTGGGCGAGAGCACCGTATCACGGAAACACATCCCTAGCTGTGAACCCCTGCAGATAGGCTTCCTGAAAGCACAGGGGCGCAGGCGCACTAGCGATCAGTGCTGGCCTGATGCGGAGCGTTGTGGCTGTATCCTCCCACCACAGGAAACTGAAAAAGCTGATAAGGTACATCAAGTCGAAGAGGGGCACCTTCCAGGAGGAGGAACATGATAAGAAGTTGCAGCGCTACGAGACGGACTATTTCCTGGAGCCTTTCTCTGGCCTCACCCCTGAGTACATGGAGATGAGTAAGTCTTACTTACACTCAAATACTGCTGCTCTGTGGTGAGACACCCACCAAACATGCACTGTACAATGGCTTTCGTAGGCTATGTACTAACTGTGTCGTGCCAGATTATACAAGACTGTTTGGTATTTCCCTGTAACCAAAGTCTGAATTATATTTGGAAACATGGCTTTCCATGCATGTTGTACCTGGATCTCAAACTGCATATTCTTGTCCTTTTAAAAGTCCTTTGTTATATTAATGCTTTCTGAACGTGACCCTTGCGCTTCAAATTCCTATCAAGTCCTTGTGCGTACCAAGCCAGTCATAATTGAAACACGACAAGAATGTTCCTCTCCTCAGACTTTTCTGTTCTCCACAGGCTGTGACTGTGGGCCTGTCAAAGTCACTCCATACCAAAGTTGTACAAGTTTGAAAATGGAAACAATATTTTCCCAACCCACCCCTGTAGATGGGGTCAAAAATAGCAGAGCCATTGCAGCCTCATGTGTGACCCGTTCAGATGTGTCCTCGCCTTTGGAATCACGTTGCATGTTGAAGTTCATCATAAGCTGGCAGGGGAAAAAATAGAAGAGTTATGTTTTAAGGCATGGTGTTCTTTTAGCTGCCAGTTGTGAAGGATTGCTCTGCTGCTAATCGATTGGATGCCCATGTATACTGAAAATACATGTTTGAATTTACACAACAGGTATACAGATTGTGTCACTGTTGCCCTGAGGCTAACGGGATGTGAAAGCAGGTGCCAAAGCAGGGTGCAGTACATGGCATGCCAATAGATTAAGATGCTGCCACACCTAATATTCCTAGAACTATCACACAAATTGCTTTATTGCTGCAGGGTAGATCATTATGACAAACCTCAAGTGAGAGAATCATTAGCCTGTATGTTTGGTTTCAAAGAGAAAATCAATTGGTCATTTCAAAGAACCTGCTATCATTTGAGATGGTCCCAGCTGAATATCAAACATAGAGATTTATCTGATTTTGTGTTTAGGCTAAATTTATATTGAGGGGATTTGTATGTTGTATTTAATTCAACTGTTGCATGTAGAAGCAACTAATGTACTGTATTTGAACTTAACTGCTAGCCGTTCCCCAACACCAAATTACATTACATCTTTTTCAAGATTACTTTATTTACAGGAATGGCTAAGCCACATTCAGTGTCTTGAATGTTACTAGATTAGGTTTCCTGAATCCATAGCAAATGCTCACAATGAAAATCCTTGCACTCAAGCTTGACTATTTATGACTTTGAACTTTGTTAACGATGGGGTATTTGAGGAACTTTTTTCTTATTTGAACCTCATTAGTTGTTTTTTTTCCTCCTTGCGAAGGTAGCAAGAAAGTTTTTAGGAACTTCAATAGATTTTTATCAATGCAAAACATCCAGTAGGGTCTCGGTTGGATTCATATCTAGTGAACTGTTTGACCATTGTATCACACAGGAAAAGCCTGTACCTGTTGAGTCTGACAAATGCAGGTTGCCACACAGGGATGGGATAGTGTTATTTTTGCAAAAATCAAAGGACAGTGTAGGGCAAAAGGATTCTCTAAAGTGTTGCACAGCCAGAGAGCAATCAAGGAGCACTGTGGACCATCACACATCTGAACTGGTCCAATTTCTCATCACCCCATACCAATGACATCTTCCCACCATGATCTCAGAGCAGATTAATGTGGGACTGAATGAACTATTGGAATCTTCTGCTATCAGCCTGTTCCTGTTGGAATGCCTTGTTGCCCTGACACAATGTTTTTTCCAGTGGTAGTTATTCAGCACCAAGCTAACATACAATATCTGGAGTAGACACCACTGCATTCACAACAGAAGATTTGACTTTGCTGACCAGTGAACACTGGACATTGATGTTTCTGCCCTAAGCATCCAAGTGGCCATGTTCCCTCTTGTGGCTTCAGTGATGGTTTGGAACAGCCATTATTAGTGCAAGTTTTCCACATTTTTTGTGTGTTTCTGGTCACAGGTCCAAATGCAAGAAAACATCACAATGACCATATCCACATATTCTGTTTTCCAAGCCAGTGACCAAGATGAGTTCTTGAGGTGTATTAATTGTTAGAAAATGAAGTGTATGCATATTTTTATAGATACATTTTTACAGAAATTTTCTGGGGAAATGTTGGAACCAGCATTTCAATTGGCTCTGAGTATGTTTAGTCATGTATTGCTGAATTTTTCTCAGGATCACAATACCTTAATCTTAATTACAATGAAAAAGAGATAAACATAAATTAATTAAATAGATCATTTAAGAGGACTGATCATCGGAATCTCTGAAACTCTGAATAGATGCACTTGGAGTGGTGAGAGATTGCGGCTTTGAATTTTCCTTCTGTTAATGGCTCCTCTGTCTGAGTTTCTCACTATTCCCTACTTCAGTGTTTTACACAGATCATCATTCTGCTGCAAGCCAGGCCAAATCTCCCAGCAAGTCCTTTTACACTAGATATCCCATCCATCTCCTGTCCCATTGTATACTAGACTCAGGCCCAATCTGGTCTAGTTTCCGCACACTAACCATCCATTACCCTGTAGGCGGTGTCGAGGGAGCACTCTGTTCTAACTCAAGCATGGAGGCCAGTGTCAGTGCTAATATATGGTGTTAGGAGATTTACCTTAATGCTAAGGTTACAGTGTGCATCAGGACAGACTGTGTAGCTCACAGTAAGCATGGACACGTTGAACCATGAGGCAAAACGACCACAGTGGCAGCCGAAATCTGAGTCTCCAGATCTGTGCTACCTGCTAATGAGCCAGCAGCTAACAGGGCCAAACAGTCTGGATCAGCGAGATTCTTATACACAGCATCTCAATGGGCACCACTGAGAGAGAGTAGATGGACTTATTCCTCGTCTTTATTTACAACAGGCAGCCAAGGCACAAGTACTTGTTTGAAATTGTACCGTTAATCATGACTTTACAGGGACAGCCTCACCTCACCCTTGTCACATGAGTCCCAGGCTCCTCTGACACCCCATTGCTCAAACTCACTTGCCCTCCTGTAATAGCAGGGTTCAACCTCTGGTGACCTGAAGCAAGTTATCAGTTGGACTGCTCTGATCTCAGAGTGAATCGTTTGGAACGAGCCAGTCCTTGATGCTTCAGTGTCCTCATAGCAGCTCACAAACGTGTTTTATTGCGTCTCTATTTTGCTTCTTTGAGGACCATAGAAGGAGATGTAACAGGGTCCACTTTATCACCGTGGGTTCTTTTTTTGGAGGTCCCATTGGTGCATACAGGCACACGACACAAAGGTACACACCCAAACACACTGTGAACAAGGTTCCTACTTGCTCCCTGGGCGGATACCTGAGGAAGTATGCGCCATCCAGTCAGTCGGGCTGAACAGGAACACGCCCGTGATGTAGAACATACCCAGCCCTGAGCTGCTATTCCACTGCCTGGCACCCCCAGCGGTCTTTCCCTTCCCATGCCGAGACATTGCGACAGCTTAGCACTGCGCCCCTCTGTTATCAGGCTGCAATCTTACAGTAACCAGGACCACCCTAACATAACTGCACACCCTGGGAGTTTAGACATGCACACCAGTCCCCGGCTCTTAAAAAAGGACCCATTCATAATGCAGGATAAATTTGCAACCGCGGCATTAAATTTCCCAGAGGGCACCTGTCGCTTCCCGGCTGCTGTAACGTACTGCTTTTGCAATGGCATTTAGGGTATGGCTGAGGCACTTTTGGCAAATGTGGAGCCAGAGAACCTTCTTCCAGTTTGTTTAGGAGCTTTCATCTTGTACAGTCAAAGTATTTGTGTGTGTGTGTGTGTGTGTGTGTGTGTGTGTGTGTGTGTGTCAGGGGGGATGTCAGGGTCAGGCTCCCTGTGAGGAGTGCGAAGTATGGCAACACAAACAGATCTTCACGCCAAGAGAACATGTAGTGTAGCTGCACGTGCCACCTGAAGTGTTAAAATGCATGGCCATGATAAACACCAGTCTTGTAAGCCAGCCTCATCACAGCTTTCTCTCAGTTAGATAAATCCCTTAGAATGAAAGCTCCAGGTCTGCACATTAAATAAAGCTGCAGTACATTCCCATATCACTCAGTCTTTCTGAGGCAGGGAGTGTGGGGGAGGGGTGCCTGGTATGATGGACTGGCGCCGCTGTCCCCCTTGGCTTTTTCGCTTTGCCAGCCAGCCCCCAAGGCCCCGCCCTTCCTCAGTCACACCAGGGATCACGGTGTCCCGCCACCTGGCGGAGCAGTGCTGCTGGCCCGGCAGGAGCCTGGCGTGGCATCAGGAGAGAGTATGGATAGGGGGGCGCCGGGCCGATCAGCTTTCCACCTGGCACACTTCCCATCATGCCTCCCCGTGCGTTCCACACAGAACCTCCTCCCCATATACATAGTGCCATCCACAGGGTGAATACCACCCCCTCACATTCTCTCCGGGCACCAGAATGCACTGAAGTCACGCCCTGCACACTGCACACATGCTAACAAAGGTCACTCAAGGAACACACACAAGACTAGATACCCCCCCCCACATGCCTTCCGCATTTAAATTCAAAGTACAGTTATGTGGTGTGGCATTGCATGGCTCAGTATGTATGGGTTTACCTCAGGGTAACCTATGTGCGCCCTTCTCTCTGCAGTCATCCAGTTCGGGTTTGTGACCTTGTTTGTGGCCTCCTTCCCCCTGGCACCACTGTTTGCCCTGCTGAACAACATCATTGAGATTCGTCTGGATGCGAAGAAATTTGTGGCCGAGCTCAGGAGACCAGTAGCTGCGAGAGCAAAAGACATTGGTGGGTTTCTCTTCTCTGTACACTACATACACCACTGGGAGGGTAAGACATTGGTGGGTTACTGTCCTCTGTAAACTACGCATGCATCAGAGTTAGATAAGTTCAGTCTATTAGGGCCAAATTATTCTGTTTTTATAGATACCTTTCGAATAAGAAGCTAAATTAGTTCACTTCAGAGCCATAAGCATTATTAATTTGGAGTTAAGTTGGCAAAATCATTCCATCCTTCTAGAAGCAGTTTCTCTAGCCTCTCCTATGTAGGTTACAGTTATGTAATGGCCATGTGCCATTCCATGTCTGTAAGGCAGTTTTGTATGTGGCAGTTGCTGTTCTATTGCAGTGTTTAAGGCAAAAGGGCAAAAGCGTGCTGCCCTTCAGGGAGGGGTTTATTTCAGGGCAGAGACGGCAGTTTCCTCTTCAGGAATTACAACTGCTTTTTCCATGGGGGAGGGCTCACATTGAGCTTAACTGTTAGCATCATCTAGTGGTGGTTTGAATGAAAACATAGGTGTCTGTATTTGTAAACATGTTGACTACTGACAAAGAAGGGTACTGAAACCGCAACTGTAGCTGTCTTATACATGTGGTCCCTCTCACAGTAACAGCCTGTATTGTAGCTGTGCTTGGACCTGTAGCGGGCCAGAACACATTTTAAATATGTGACCTTTTCTCTTGATGTAGGTATCTGGTACAATATCCTTAGAGGGGTCGCCAAAGTGGCAGTTATCATCAACGTAAGTGATCTTACTCAAGGCACAATGAGCAAAACTGGACCATCTTACATCTTCTTGTAACATCTCAAAAGATTCCTCAAGACTGAACATTACATCACTTTATTATGAGTATCCATAATTCTCCAGCATGAACCCCCAGTCTATAGGTTTGCAATGTAATGTTCACATTGAGCTGTTTCATGGATTCAGAATCTAGGGAGAAAACAAATTTGCCTGTCTTCTCTTTGTCCTCTTGTCTACAATTACAGTCCTGGCCTCTCTGTTTTAAGGACTTCCATTAAAGTCCTGCTGACCTGTTAGCTTTTAGCTACACTTTTCACAACCCCTTATAAATCCTGCCATTCAGTCCTGTTATCCTTGCTTCTCTGTGGAATCCCCACAGAAATGCTCATCTAAGAGAATAGCAAGCCTTACATGGTGAGTCACAGCGAGGACCTGACAGAAAGCTCATGTCATAAATTCCAAAGCAAGCATCCCTCAAAAGTGATGACCTCCAGGACCAAAGTTCCCGGACTGCCCTATATACCATCTGCTTTTTAAGTCCATATCTGCTCATGCATCATCCTTTAAGATTGGAGGCTTTGGTCTGCCTCGTTGATTGGGAGATTGAGTTTATGTGATGGCATGCAGTTTTGTTGGAGCTCTGCACTAGAGAGAGGGAGGTCTGCAAGTAGTCATCACATAGGAGTCCTCACCAAACAGGAGGATTACAAACGTGTGAATCATGGACAAAGCAAGAGTTCTCTGAGCCAGTCACTTTAATGACCTGGGGAAGGCCTCACATGAACCTTCTCTTTTTCCACTGTGTGTGTGTGTGTGTGTGTGTGTGTGTGTGTGTGTGTGTGTGTGTGTGTGTGTGTGTGAGAGAGAGAGAGAGAGAGAGAGAGAGAGAGAGACTCCTTGTCTTCCCAGTCAGCAAATTCATAAGACATATTTGAGGGTGACATAACAACAGCGGGCAGCAATGCTAACAGAGTGCCACAATCTTAAAATCAACTAGCTTTTCAGAATCTCACTAAGCAACTAATTAAAAATACCCTCTGGGTACACTGATGCTAATAAGTAAACCCATTATGTAAATAAGATTTTGGGTGAAGTGAATGTGGCAGGGTAGTGGGTGTGTTTTATAACATTGAGCGTTTGGGATTGATAGGCCCCTTTCTCCTAACTCCCTGTGTCGGTCCTGCCTTGCTTCCCCCCAGGCGTTTGTGATCTCGTTCACCTCAGACTTCATCCCGCGTCTGGTCTACCAGTACATGTACAGTCCGGACGGCTCCATGCACGGCTTCGTCAATCACACTCTGTCCTACTTCAACGTCAGCCACTTCCAGGAAGGCAAGGAGCCAGTGGATCCCTTTTTTCTGGGATACCCGGTTGAGATCTGCAGGTATGCAGCAGTCCAGCTTCAGGTCTTTCAGTCTGGCTCTCTGAAGCTGAAATTACAGGAATGGGTTGATGTTAAAGAAGGAACTGAGTGGTTGTTCAAAATGCCATGATTCTTTTTTTTTTTGGTTTGTTGTGAATTTCCTCCTCACTCAGGTACAAAGACTATAGGGAGCCTCCATGGTCGCAAACGCCATATGAAATCTCCAAGGAATTCTGGGCTGTGCTGGCAGTCCGGTTAGCCTTCGTCATTGTTTTCCAGGTCAGCACCCTCAAGCAAATGTGGAAAAGTGATTGTGTTGAGCTTTTCTGACACTTACCTATCATTGCTCATAGTACATACTGATGAATGATACAGTACATGCGTAATGCAGTTTCCAGTCACACATTAAATTATTCAGGCACATCAAAAGTCACCTGGCATGGCTACAGCCAATGAGAATTAGCCACCAAAGATTGACCATTATGAAGTTATATCACTGAGACTGAGTGATCAGCATCTCCCCCTCCCCAGAACGTGGTGATGCTGATGAGCGACATCGTGGACTGGCTAATCCCAGACATCCCCAAGGACATCAGCCTGCAGATCCACAAAGAGAAGATCCTGCTGGTGGAGCTCTTCATGAAGGAGGAGCAGGGCAAGGCACAGATCGCGGACAGCATGGGCCCGCGGGGCGGGAAGGACAGCTGCAACAACCACAGCCCCGCAGCCCGACCGCGCTCTGCCGCGCACACACACGACAGCGGCGTCTAGCACCACCTGCCCGCCCTCCCGCCCGATTGCCCGTCCACTCGCTCCTCCACCCACGCCCTCGCCATCACCCTCGCCCGGACATTCCACAGAACGAGAGGTGCTCCTGCAGAGGAGGCGGGGCAGTGCCGGCGAGCGCTGCAGTCCGCTACTCCTTCTGCTATCACTTCGAACCACTGCCAATCACAGCCAGGTCACATTTCAAAAGCTGTGATCTCACCAGAGATGGAGACTAAGAGGGGGTATTTGTTTTTCTTTTTGCACAAAAGCAGGGAAACAATTTTTTTTTAATCCAGTTTGTCCTGTCTCCTGTCTTTTTTTTTTTTTTTTTTTTTAATAATTAATTGCTCTTTTTTTTTTTTTTTTTTTTAACATTTGCCCTTTTTCAGAACAGGAAATGGTTTAGTCACCCTGCTTCACAGACCATACACATGTACCCAGCACAGGTCATCAGAGTACACACTCATGAACAGGAACGTGGTCATGCTGGTTCCTGTCATGTCATTGTTTTTGTGAGCTGTTCAATGTTAAGTAGACATTTGCACTCAGAACTGCCAGAACTCTGTTATCAGGGATTTGACATTTTTTATCTTTGTATTCAAATATGAAAAGTCAGCAGCCTACCTTTGTTTATGAAAGTAATATCAGTGTTTTTTCTCCCTTCTTTTCCAAATGCATTAACAGAGTGGCTCCTGATTTTAAACAGATGGAGATATAAATGTTTTTAAGAGGTTATATATGGTTTTTGCTTGCATTTCCAACATCCTAAATATTTTTTTTTTCCAAAACTATTGTATAAAAAGACAACTTGAATACCAAATGGAAAGCATTTCTAATAATACTGGAATTCAAATTAGTCCTTATAATATGTCTACACAATATGCTAAACACCTCTCTGAAGATAAATGGAAACTTGGACATAGTGCCTCAAGTGTGTCTGTAAGAGACAGCATACAAAAGAAACTTTTTTGAAAATCTGATGAGCAAGTTATGAAAAAACAATACACATAAATATTGACATGCACTGTGTGGACCATAACTTCATTTTCATTTATCAGCTTATCATAGCCTCAGTCATGGACTGCCTGATTTCACACAATACCAAAGACTCTGCAACATATTACTTGCGATTGTGTCATAGAATCTTCTTTGTCAGATTGATATCATCATCATCATCTTTTGGCCACAGCGAAGATCAGTTTGATTTACAATCAGTTTTATAAATCGCAATAACATACATGTTTAAACATATATATAAAAGAAGGTTCATTATCTGTTGTGCTCCCTAAAGTTGTATTAGTAGGCACAGAAAGAGTGAACAACAGTACATTAAACGTGGTCCTCCTTCATATTTCAAAAACTAAATACAGAAACGAATCCTGAAATTGAGACTTAGCACTGTCTGAGAGGCTGAAATTAATGGGCAAACCTAAATGTGGTTAGACCCTGTATGGTACTGTACATTTATTGTTGTGTAACAGAATATAGTGAATTTGACCTGTAAGCAGATGTGTCTGTTTAGGTAGAAAGAGGATACATGCAGCTCCAAGATTAGAGTGTATAAATACTTATTTTATTTTATAAGCCTTGTGTTAAACATATGGTAAGCCTTTCTTAACCTGTGATTTTATCAGTATGTTTAAAGTACCCACAGTTCTTGAGGGTAGACAACTGCCTCCAGTTTGTTCCCTCCCAGTCTTTACAGATGAAACTGAAGTGGGCAATTTTACTGGATTGCCATTATACTGGGCAGATAGCTTGACTGTGTCATCATTCCAAAATGATTTGTGCCTTCTGTATGCCTCGCCTCTGCTTATTTGTCTACTGCAGCTCCTCTAAGCGTTATTGCTTAATGTTAAATTTCAGTTGTAAAAAAAATCACTGTAGGCAATAATATTTTTGTAAGGAGCAGTGAGACAATGTGGACAAACAGAATGATAATTTCATTCTTTTGTAGATAGTTTTTTAATGTTTTTTTTTTTCTTGCATATTCCTCAGAGGTTTTATGCTGAAACATTTTTTCTTTGCCTTAACACTAGATCTCTCTCTGTGAAATATCTACATTAAATATCTGTGTATGGAAACAAACAGATTTACCATAGGTCATCATCATGTATTTTATCATCAAAACAAAAATGATTCCAGTTGATTCAGAAGATATCGGTAATTAGGTATTGGTCACTGTCATACCAATTTAGTGGGCAGCACATATGCATTAGACATATAACATTGCTGGTTTTCTAAGTAGATGCCCTAGCTCTGAATGCCTGAACACATTCATTTACATGTGGCTGGAGTTTTACTGGAGGACCTGAGGTGAACTAAGTTGCTCCAAGTTGCAACAGTCTTTTGAACCCTTGGCCTGCAAGGGTCCAGTGCACTAACCCTTATGCCATTCACCACTGTATTGATATATGACTATTGCTATTTATATTGATTATATGATTGAAATATGATACATAACAATGAAACAGGAGAATCCAAGGATCCTGAAAGTATAATAAATCCTGCTATAATAGAACAAAGGCTTTTAAATGTTCTCAATACAATGTACACCGGGGTATAGCTGTTATGTGAATGATTTTACTCCATTGAAAAGGTACTGTCAGCTCTTAGTTCAAAGATTCATATTATCTCACAATACATTATTACATGTTTGGAGTTATGTTACAATATCTTTGCATCTATCAAAATCTTAATGTTTACATTTATTTACTGGTTATTAAAAAAATACCATGTTTCATAGAACCTTTTTGTCAGTGCTTGCAGTGCTCCAGTATAACACAACACTGGAGCTGTTTATGTTAACTTTTGTACTCGTACAATAAAGTAATTTCAGAGCAGAATATTTTTATTGTATTGATATAGATTATGTAATTGTATAGAAGACCTACTTTTCATTTTTGATGAGAAATTAATCATGAAAATAAAACTTTAAATGTAAAAAAACTGTGTTTTGGATTTTTTTTTTTTCTACTTCAAAATATGGTCACTTGAGCTGTGTGGAAGGGGTATTTTGAGAACTCCAGTCTACCAGAAAGATTCATTGTGTTAGATGATACAAAAGCTGCCCCTTACTTTTGGAATGACTCGTGTTCAGAAGATATTGAGAAACCTGTCAGTTTTCTCAATATTATAATATCAAGCAACACAAGTTATTCAACCCTAGAGAACCTTTGTACCATGCAACCATGTTTTGTGATCACAGCCTTGTGAGAATGGTATTAAAATAAATTGAATAAATGCTCTCCTTTTACTCTGTGGCCACACCACCTCTGCAAAGTTTAAAAAAAAAAAAAAACGCATTTCAAAATCAAAGATATTTTTCAAAACCTGTCTTGAAATTTCGCAGCTTTGACACAAGACAGGTCCGTTCGGACTGAAGCTTCAGGAAATAACCACAGAGGAAGCACTTTTAAATGTAAACGAAGAGTGACGTTCCATTTCCATGGACTGTGCTTTCTCTCCTTGATAGAAAGCCTCTCATTCACAAAATGAATCCAAGATCCCAGGTTGAGACAGAATAATGCTCTGAAGTAGCCCTTATTGTTTTAACACACTAAAAGTAATCATTTTATTTAGGCCTCATCTGATGGTTGTATATATTTTCGGGACATCAGACAAACTTTTAGTCATGAAAAGGTCAGTTTGAGAGGTCAGTTTGGTCTGTTTAAGATTTCAATATATATCAGATTTCAATATATATTGAATACATACATACACTGTCACTGGGCTAGATTTTTAACTAGCCAATGTGTCAATTGTGAAAAGATTGCTGCCATTTTTGTTTCAGATTTCATATTAGCATCAATCACATAGCATGTGTTGTTTGAGCGGTGTACATGCACTGGCTCCTCTTGGAGTTAACCAGGTGTAGAACTGTTGCTCATACAATTGGCTGGATGGATACACTTCTGCTCTCTTGCGCAGCAAGTCGGTGCGGGTAAGAACGTCTGCTAAATGCATGTAATGTAATGTGATATTTCAAATGCACGTTTTTTCAGTGTTCAGTTAACACAGGTCAATCATATTTAAATTTATACAAATATGTTTGCGTAACTGCAGACTAAAAATAAAAATTTCATTTTGATTTGTTTGTTTTGATAGAACACAAAAATGCGCCTTGCTTTATTGAATTGAAATCTTCAATGAATTTGATAAAACTGTGTGCACGTGAAATGTTATGTGCATAAATATGCATTAACAACCACCCGCATAATATAAACATTATTATAACCATGATATGCGGCAGGACGACGTCTGTCGTAAGCCACTGCCGTATTTCACGTGTGGCGTGGACTATGTATGTACAGATTTCTACTCAGAGAGCGACCTCTGCTGGTCAAAGGCGGGAACCTGCGCATGCTCACTGCCGCCTCTTGTGCCTCGCCGTTTATTAAAAGAATTTCTTTCTCTATACACAATATTGTCTTATATAGTACAGTAAGTGGTGGTGTCACAGTGGCACCTGTACTAACAGTAGACTATAGTTAAGTGTTCCGGAAATAGAAGAACGCTGTTTCTTTAAGACGTTTTTTTTTTTTTAAAAAAACAGGAGTAGATGCAACGCACCGACCAGGAAGTGAATACAGAGCGATAAGTCCAAAGTCGTAACTCGAACTAAACACGCATTAATTTGTCATTTTTTAAATATATAAATACGTCAACATTAATTACTTCTTTAGCATCCTTAAACTACGCGTGTAAAAGAACACAAGTATATAACGTTTGATTGAAAATGAAAGTGAAACAACCGGCGAGTTGTCGCTGAGGTGCAGCAGCTCCGCGTTTACGGGGAAAGTTTTCAAATTTCATTGCCTTCACTTCGCCACATTTACGGCGAAAATGGACCCGTTTTCTCCTGTGTTATTTAAGATTTCGGAGGGTCTTACAGCAGATAATGTTGAGGCGATGAAGTTTTTGTGCCCGGCTATAGGGAAGAAAAAACTCGAGAAAATCAACAGCGGGATTCAACTTTTCCAATGCCTGCGAGAAATGAACAAGATAGGGGCTGACAACACGGAATTCCTCCGACAGCTCTTAACACACATCAAAAGGGACGATCTCCTTGACATATTAGACAATTTTGAAAGATGTGGAGCGGGACCACAGGAAAATCAACCGGAACCCGGGGAGCAGAGTCAGTACTTTTGTCTTTTTCGTGTTAATTTGGCTTTTGATTTCCAAAGTACTTAGTTTCTAGGTCAGTTACAGAGGAAGTGAAGGTGTGTGTGTCAGTGGCCCTGTTCTGAAGTGAAACACACTGGCCTGTTCAAAATTCGGTCTACATCAAGGGGAATTTATTTTAATTGTAATCTGTTGTAAATCTGTACCGGAAATCTTGCTACTATACCGTTTCCTGGGAATTTTAAATTAATAGAGGTTTATGAGTTCCGATGTGCACGTGATCTGCCTGATTTTAGTATTTTTTTTCTCTACGTTCTAGGAAAACTGGACATTGCAGTAGACGTCATTTCTGAACACTTGGGAAGGAACTGGCGGATGTATGGTCGAAAACTTGGTATTACAGACTCACGTCTGGACCATATAAGAGAAAAATATCCATTCGATCTGCAGGAGCAGGTGGTGGAACTTTTGAGGGAGTGGCGAAGACTGAAAAAGGCTGAGGCTAAGGTTGAGGCTTTGATAAATGCACTTCGCTCGTTGAACTTGAACTTCACCGCTGATCTTGTTGAGAAAGAGCTCTCTTCAAGAGAGGATAGACAGTGAACCTTGTTTACGTCTTTGTCAATGTCGTATTGCACAAGGAAATGTGATTCATATAGACTTAAGTGAACCCTCTCTTTGGTTTTGACAGTGGAGAGATCTATATGCTTGCTGTAGGTAAATTTTGTTTCAGCCTTACAGTGTTCTCAACATTTTGCCAGTGTTCTTGTAGAATAGCAAGTCCGCTCTCAATCCCTCCAGCTGGCGCTGGTGATCTTATGTTGTTTGACTGAAAACTGGTAAATTATTGATGAATGTTTAGTGTGTGCACATTCCTTTTGTAGGCCCACAGCCTTTAAATTCGTATTAGATATTTTTTGACTCGAGTATTTTTGACTTTATATTTCCCATAACTCATACACTAGCAAACAATGTATTGCCTGAATTGCAGAAAGTATATTCAGGTTATGTAACAGAATGAGAACTGTGACCACACTGTGCATTGAGAATTATGCGAATATCAGTTTCTAAGTTTGGTTTAAATTACTAAATACACAAAGTGTGTGCCCAAAAGATGTGTTGTTTGATGGGAGATGAAGTCCATAACTAAAGTAAAGCTTTATGGTAGCATACAGCTCACCTCTAATTGACAGAAAGTTAGAATAGTGTATACTGTTGAGGAAGTGATGTACTTATGGTGACATTAAGATGCAGCAGCCTTAGCCAGCTGGAGATTCTATGAATATTATGGACTTTGCTAAATGAATAATGATCAGATTTTGCATATCATTTTCCTTTGTTTTATGGTGCCTTTTAGCTTAGGGAATGATTAAATACACTGAAGTTACAACTTATTTTTATGTTTTGCTTTATAAGTACAGTAAGCGTGCAATGTGAGTAATCTCAGGATCATATAGATGATTACTTGACTGCGTTAGCCATCTGTTTCTTCAGTATATGCTCTTGTGGTGATGCATTAATGTTATAATTGTGTGCATTATTTGAGGAAGTGCTACACATTACATGTTTGATTGATGAAATGGCAATGTTTTGGCTCTTTTGAATGTATCATTTGTTTAGCTGTGAGAAAATAAAAGGGATGTTGATGTTCACAATGCCCATTTCAATTCACTGACTGAGAATTCAGTTTGCTTTCCTTGCTATATGTATGAATCAACTTGAGGTATGGTCTCATCGCACAGATGAGGTTTATGATCTGACCACAAAAGCAGTTCAAGAAGACTTTACCTTTAAGATCCAATCAGGAGCCAAAGTTTTTAAAGTATGCCCCTTTATGTGTTATACAAAAACTATGTGTTGCACAAATCTGCATTTAAAAAATGTGTAGTTTCTCTATACTCAGTGGGCACTGCAGAGGTTATGAAACTTCCGTGAATGTCCGTATGCTAATTTCCGTCTGTATGCTAATTTCAAAATACAACCTTTCATATATACATAAAGCTAACAAAGTCATATTTTGTGTTTACTCTCCACCAAATCTGTTAATCAAATCAAATGTTAATCTCAAATTGACAAACAGACTTGGACAGTAATGTTATGTCACAGTCTTACCAATTGCCTTGTACAGCAGGTAAAGTAGGTCAGTTTTGGGGATGAGTTCATTCTCCTCAATGTCCATAACAGGCATTGTATCCCAACAGGGTGTACATAGTACACCAGTCTGTCTGAGAGTTTGTGGAACTTGAAGGTAAAATTTTTCTGCTTCTGCTCAAAAAAGGTTTCTAAACTCTGAATACTGCTGTGGGCATGTGGAAACAAGCAATCACACTCCCACACGCAAAGCAAGCTTGCAATGGTTTCAGCTTATAGGGCCACCTTTATAGGAGCAACTGACACAAAAGAAGAAATTTATTATAAGTACAGGAGAAGCACAATGACCATGGCAACAGTAACTATTTATCTTCAGACCATATTGATGCAGTGCTACTTTTAATGCTTACTGTGGGTGCCATGAACTCTTAGACATATCAGTGTAAGGTACTGTGCTATCTGTCAGAAGACAATGAATGACAGCATCAAAAGAAAATAATGAGTGGTGAAAATTTTCATTGCTTAACGTACACACCTAAAGTAAGGTAATCAGCTGACAACATGTGAGTTGGGAGTATGTTTTATTAAATAAACGAAAGGATTGTTTGTGTCTTGGCTGGTGTAGACCTGCGCATGTTTTAACCCCCAGTCATTCACTGACATTGTCCTCTGATGCCCTCTAGTGGCAGGAAGTACAGTATAAACACACCTGTGGTGGGGCGTACCAAGCAGGTGTAAGATAGGCATGAAATCATAAATTTGAAATTGTTTTATCAGTGTTTTTGGCCCAAGCGCAGCAGATGGGAAGGTATCCTGTCACATGTACGTCTTTGACAAGCTCCATTTTGGAAACACCTCAGTACTTTTAAAGGCATTACCTGAAGATAAGATAAGATAACACCTTATTGATCCCCAGGTGGGGGAATTTGGGTGTTGACAGCAGCAGAAAGATAGGCGAAGAAGTGTAGATAAAAATACAGTACAATAAATATAATATACTATAATATTTAATATGGTAGTAAACAATAAAAACAAGTGAGCAAACAGCTGTACATGTAGTGCAAAAAGATATGATAGTGAGCAGTAAACAAATGAGCAAAACAGGTTCAGGTATTTACAGTGTCCAAATATACATGTAGTGCAAAATGGCATGATAGGTTGGGGGGGTGACAACTAGGGAAAAGGCATTGGCTGGGGGTCACAGGCGCTGTTGTACAGCCTAATGGCTGTCGGCACAAAGGAGCGCCTAAAACACTCCGTCTTGCACTTGGGGAAGATGAGCCTGTTGCTGAAGGTGCTCCCTATCTGCTCTCTTGAGGGCTTCCCGCTCCGTCGGAAGTCCACCACCAGCTCCTTGGTCTTGCCGATCTTGAGCTGGAGGTGGTTCTCCCCGCACCATCTGGTGAAGCTCTCTACCACCCCTCTGTACTCCTCGTTCTCATCCTTGCTGATGCAGCCCACGATGGTGGAATCATCTGATAACTTCTGGAAGTGGCATGTTCCAGAGTTGAAGCTGGAGTTGGAGGTGTAGATGGTGAAAAGAAATGGTGAAGAAATGGAACAGAAATGGTGAAGGCAAGACTTACACTCCCATGAATTTATAGCAGACTGAATATAGGTCTAAACTGCAAGAAAAGGTCACTGATTCGCATAGTGTTCTATTTTTCAAACTCTTGACAGTTACTCATAGCCAATCAAGACAGTTATTGGTATCATTTGATTAGTTCAAGCCTAAAAGTCCAGCCCCATAGTAATTTGCCAATGTATGTATGTTCCCAAAGTAACTATTTACATGGTTCAATGTAACCACATTGATCCTAAAAATAAAGAAACAAACATTTTTATAGAGGAAAATGCACTTTGGTTGAAGGAACGAGCACTTTCAGTTCAACAGAGTGTGAGGAGAACAGGGTATAATGAAAGAGGAAACCTGGCATAGAAGACCAACATATAAAGAAAAGGTAAGTCCTTTTCAGGGTGTCCTATAGATATAACTACAATGACCCTGAAGTGTTGTCTGATATTCACACCAATACCTTTTAGGCCATGTCCACATGTACACAGGTATTTTTTAAAACAGGGGTTTTCCTCCTTCTGTCAGTACTCCGCCCCCCTAGCTGTGTGTTTGTGTTCTTCCCCTGTCCATGTGCTTTTGTTTTCCTTGTGTTCTAGCCCTGCCCCGTTCCCCGCCCGGTCCCCGCCTGCCTCGTTACTGCATCGCCGCCACCTGCCTGATAGCTCACCTGTTCCCCATTGCCTCATCTACTCTGCCTGTTCCTGTCTCGTTGCAGTGTGTTTTACCTGTCTCGTTCCCGCGTTTATCTTCTGCTTGCTTGTTTTCGTGTTTTGGACTTTCGCTTGTGCCCCGACCTGTGTCTTGCCTGCCGCCTTGTTCTGTTGCCTGAGATTCTGCCCGACTGGTTTCCGACCCTGCCTGCTCCCGTTCCTGATCCTGGATTTTCCCTTCGGACTGTCTCTCTGGTTTCGACCCTGCCTGTTTCGTGTTTTCGAGTCTGCCTGCCGGTTTATAATGAACCATACGGAAAAATCTCCGTGGTCTGCGGCTGAGTCCTTGTCCGTGCCTGACACCTTCGTTCTTAAAAAAAATCTCTGTCAAGCACTATCAAGAGCATGCCAAACCAACAGGCGACGATATAACCCTAACCGTTAAGCCATGTTGGCCAATCTGAAGCCTGAAAAAAGTTATTATAGCGCACACTTGACGTTACAAGCCAAAAACTCCGTTTTCCCTGTCTACACGTCAACACTGAAAACAGAGTTTCTGAAAATCTTCACCCTGGAAGGTGTTTTGCAAAAGGTCAGCTTTCAGTAACCTAAACCGCCATTTGCGTGTGGACGAAAGGCCAAAATGCATAGAAAAAGCTATGTTTCAAAAAATACCCGTGTACGTGTGGACAAGGCCTTAATCTCATTCAAACTGACAGAACTTGCATACAACTTCATTTGATCACATAATAAATACCAAAATTCAGACCATTTGGCACTTTCATTTTCTTCACAGAAATTTTCCTGCCCATTACCTCATCATCACAGTACCACTGCAGAGATGGGTAAAAAACCATCATGATGTATTTTAATACAAAATGCAAAATGCCCCTACATATCAAAATAAACTACCAAATACTGACATGAAAAAGTGTATCAAAATAAAATACATTGCTTAGCATTTTTGAAAATATTTTCCTAGTAAGCATCATATTTATGTTTACATTTAATTTAAATGTGTAGGACGTGGACTTCAACTTTTCTGCATAACTCATAACTGCCAATATTTCTCAAAGGGAAATATCAAGCGACAATGTACCAAGTGGTGCTCTAGAGCAACAACAGCTATTTAGCTAGCTAGAAATGGCAACATAACCTATATCAAGTGAATATGTTATCTAACAACAAGAAACAAGACAATGCTTTAACTTCAACAGTGACATTTATGAATGCTACATAATGCATAATCAGTCCAACACACACACACACGCATATATATATATATATATATATATATGTGTGTGTGTGTGTGTGTGTAAGCAGCAAAGCAGCAGTCTTCCTACCAAAGGCCCAGCAGTTCTCCTACAACCTTTTAAGCAACTTTTCCCTATCTGTTTAGAATGGGAAACTAAAATGATGTCAGTGAAGTGACTGACTAATGATAATGGCTAATCTACAGTCATGATTCCAGTGCGTGCTTGTTTCTCATGTTTGCCATTGATGCGTCTGTAAACTGAGCAAGCCATAAACTTCACAGATAGCTAACATTTACCACCTAAATGTAACGGGGCAGGGGAATAATTCATGCCAAATTGAAACACAGCCTTTATTTATCTTTCAGTCAGTTATGAAGCTAGCAAATTACACCTATGTAAAGTTGTGTGCTTGGAAGGATTTGTAATTCAAATGAAACGATTGCTGTGAAGGTTGAACATCAGATCCTGGTTTGGATTGTGACCTGTGTCATTCCCTAAAATTTGCCTGTATGGTGGATTTCATTGGTCAGCATTTGCTCACTTTGCAAATGTGGCGCCCTCTAGTGGCACCCTCTAATGAGTCCCTGGGATGACATTAGTGGAGATGCACCTAACCTTCAATTTGCTTTGCTGTGGTGCACTGTGGGAGTTATACTGTGAAAATCTATTCGAGGATGAGATTGATCTTGCTTATATGGTTCTGCTCAAGCATAAAAGTGTTTGGTGTAACTTGTGATTTTCCCAGCTTGAATGAACACTTCTTGATCTACACGTGAAATGACTGCACTCCACAGAAGGGGAATATTGTGTGGAAATCCATTACTGTAAAATGTGCTGTATTGTGTTCTCATAAACTTTTCCCACTGGCTGACAGCACAATAAAGACCTCTCAGCAGTATCTCATGATTGCTACACAATGGCTTGCAATTACAAAATGAGCAAGACATACTGGTCATACTGTATCATGCATGAATTATATCAGCCCACTGAAAAAGGCACAGTGTATCACATTGTGTCTCCATCACATAAGCCCCTCCCTCAAACCCCCCAAACCAACAATCAACAGGAAATGCATTATTGTAGCTCTGCTGAGTGAAAGCGCCGCAGTGAGTCACCACCGGTCAAAACGGATAAGGAGAAGTCCCAAAATAGATGCGGACTCCAAACATTTATCATCTCGCAGTCAGATTGTATGGAGGAGAAAACAAATGCATGTGACTCAATGACTCAAGTCCTGGTGCAGTACAAAAAAAAACACACAAAAAAACGTATTGACCTATTTGTGGGCAGGGACATCAGACTCCTGTCTTCACTGTGTAAGAGAGCAAAGACAGCTCTGCTGCAAACAGAATCAGCACTTTGAGAGGGAAGAGAATACGCTTAGGTGGCAGTGTGCTAGAGCAGTTAAGAAGCTGGGTTTTTAAACCAAAGGCTACAAGCTCAATTCCCAAACCAGGCTCTGCCATTGTGTCCTTGAGCAAGTACTTACTGTGAATTGCTTCACTGTGCTGTTGTCAACATAAATTGATAAAACTGTAAAATCTTGCCCAGAGTAAGGAGTAAGTGAATCAATGACAATGCTGTGCATTTTCCACTGGTGGTACAGTGAGTGCAGTTAGTGAAGCAGGGATTAGTAGCTCATCACACTCACCCAGCCCAGGGTGCGAGGCTAAAAAATAGTGTGCGTGCCCCGAATTCCTTTAAGAAAAATTTGTTTTGAGATACTCAACAGGCTATTGTTGACCACTCTATTTCTCTCTGTTGGGTGCATGTGGGTCACTGCCACATTCCCACATACGCCAGCTTTGAGAGCTGCAGAGGGAAGTCTCATTCATCTATTTTTAAAGTGTTCGGGTGGCAGGAAAAGTGAAAGGTCAGGGGTCATGCTGCAGCTACCAAAAAGCACAGAGATGTAAACAGAGAGAGACTGACAGGCAGATGTGAAAGTCAAGAGAGGGCCAGGCACATCATGTTTATTTTCTCACAGTCATGCGTTGGTGTGACATTGAACCAGGCTGGACATGGAAACTGCCAGGGGCAAGACGTAAGTGGGTAACAAGGAGCAAGAAACTTCAAATGGCTGGAACTGGGAAAGTGGATTCCTTCTTAAAACTGCCAGCAAAAGGCTAATGACTGCTTGCATGTGTTGACATAATCATGTTTTATGACTCAGCCATTATTAATTGTGAAATAATTGTTTTACAGTGAATTAAATTTCTTATTTTTATATTTATTCACTATATATTGATGTCATATGCTGTCACCCTAGATTTTGTTGACCGAATAATTTTAAAATAATTGATACTGATACCCAGTAATTATTCACTCAACATTGTTTTTTTTATTATATTATATTGTATGATATGATATGATTTGATATGTATTCTCATATTTATGAGTTATTCATAACTCATTTGATTTTCACTGAGTATTTACCCTTAATATTAGTTAAGAGGAGGGGAATTACATGTCTTTGAAATATAGAAGATAATTTCACACCTCTAGGTACATGGAGAGGAATTACATTATTATGCTGACTAATTACATCAATTTTTGGCCCCCAGGAAAAAAAAATGTTTTTCAGCTGTTCGACTTCATATCATCCCTCTGTCACACGAATAAAGAGGAATAAAGAAGCATTTATAAACTAGAAAAGTGCATTGCGATTGTGATTGCAACCCGGCTGCGAAAACATACATGAGGCGATCGCTAGGATGTGGCTAAGTGCTTGCTAGGGTGTTGCTAGGTGGTTGCTAAGGTATATAAGGTGGTTGCTAAGGTGTTGCTAGGTGGTTACTAACCTGTTGCTAAGTGGTTGCTAGGGCGTTGCTAGATGGTTACTAAGGTATATGAGGTGGTTGCTAGGGCGTTGTTGGGTGGTTGCCAGGGTGTTGCTAAGTGGTTGCTAGGTGGTTGCTAGGATGTTGCTAGGCAGTTGCCAGGGTGTTGCTATGTGGTTGCTATTGTGTTGCTAAGTGGTTGCTAGGGTAAACAATATGGTTGCTAGGGACACACCCACTCAAAGCAGCTTATCAGGTCCTGTGGCGACCAAGTGGTAAGACTTTGAAAAATGAACTGAAGTGAATGGGAGGATGGAGGGATGAATACATGAGTAAAAGACGAGTGCGGGTCAGTATGGGTTTCAATGAGTATTGGGTGGCATGACTTGAGCCAGCATTTGAGGTACTGTCACTGTAGGCTAAAAGGTGACCGAGCAGTAAGACTTTGAAAATTGAATTGAAGTCATTGGGAGGACCGAAGGATGAATAAACGAGTAAAAGACGAGTGTGGGTCTGTATGGGTTTCAATGAGTGATGGGTGGCATGACCTGAGCCAGCATCTGAGGTACTGTGACCGTAGGCCGAAAGGTGAACGTGCGGTAAGACTTTGAAAAATTAATTGAAGTCATTGGCAGGATGGAGGGATGAGTTAACAACAAAAAGACGAGTGCGGGTCAAGACGGTCTTGGATGAGTGCTGGGTGATTTGTCCCGAGGCAACATGTGAGGTATGGTGGCTACGGGGTGAAAAGCGAGTGGGAAGGCCATGAAGTGCGAGGGGGGTGATTTTTAAAATGAATGGGAGTCTATAGGAAAAAGGGATGGAAAAACGACAAAAACCGGAGAATGAGTGCGGGTGGCTTAAGTCAAGTCAAGTCAAGTTTATTTATAAAGCACCTTTAAAAACAACAGCAGTTGACCAAAGTGCTGTACAAATAAATAAATAGACAAAAGACAATAAACAAAAGCAATGAAACCATAGCAATAAAACAAAAGAAAGAGCAAAAGCAACTCTCATACCGAGGTACTGTAAGCGCGAGAGGGAGGTCTGGCTAACACCAACATACAAAGCGTTACAGTAGTCAAAGTTACAGTAGTAGGCTTAGCTGTACACAAGCACACCGATCGGGGTCAGACCGGACGGGTTACAGTTGGTTTAGGGTCGATATGTCGAAAACTGGGGGAGGAGAAGCGTGGGAAAATTTCGTGGAATAATAATAAGAAGAATAAAACTATCGGATAACTGCTTCGCAATAGTGTGTTTGCAAAGCAATCACACTAATAAAACTATCGGATAACAATCGCAATCACCATGTGAGGGCACATAATAAGCGACTCTCCACGTCTTAACAGCTTCAATCTTGCTTGAAACAACCCTAAACAAAACTGATAAAGGAGTTCTAAAACGTAATGGTGCTTATAATAGCAGGTTCGCATCGTACATGTTAAATGTCATACAAATATGAAATTGACGAAATGTCAAATTGATTTGAGAAGTTGGGGGTCAAGAATGATGGACCTTTACGGTTAGTCATTTATAAAGATTATATACCAATTGCTTTTATGTAACAAAGAGCATGCAACTTTAAATGACTAGTTGCAATCGAATTGCACGCTCTAAATGGGCTGTGAATTACGTTTGCGGACCGTTCCTTTATTTCGTACATTCCGATGTACAATGCTTTTATAGCAACTAGCTAGCTCGCTTACCAATTAAAGCACCTTGCCCCCCTTTTAAAAAATCTAAATGATTATAAAATGATTATGATAATTAAATTATTTTATTTAAAAATACACAAAGGCATAATTATGAAATGATAAAAAGACTGAATGATAAAATTATAAAGAACACGTAGGAATAATTACAATCATTAAAATATAATAATAATCATATTGTGATTGTAATTATATAAATAATTACAAACAATTATAAAAAATAATTATCTCACCAGTGGAGGGCGCTACACTTCCGCTGTGAGCGCTGCCCTGTGGAGCAGTGATTTATCGGGAGAGCAGGAAACGGGAGATAACCGGAGCAGGGACACCAGCATCGAGCAGATCGGGGCAGCCGTGCTGGCGGAGATAGGCGATCGAAAACCGGGATTTCAGAACGTCTCACACGGATAAACCCCGTTCATCGGTTCCCAAAGCAACTCATGAAGTGACCGGGGATGCGTTTATACTGCCTGAGGATAAAGCGCGTCCAAAGCGAGGAGTTTAAAGTTCCCCGGTGTCCCGAAGTATGTTTTCCCTTTGCAGCCGCTAGGCTGGCGTGGTGACGCGGCTCAGCCGAGCAACCTCCAACACACAACGGAGAATCAAACGAGAGGAAATAACCATTTTGGAGCTTACATTTTTCCGATTTTGATCAGAATGTTCCTTTGACCTCGGAAGGTGGATTATAATCGCTTTCAGAGCTAATTTAACGAGAAAATATCACTTTTCCGCAGCTAGCTAGCTGTCGTTAGCCGGCTAATATTATAGTCAGCTAGCTAACTCGCTAGCTAACAGTAGCTAGCAGCTATGTGCTTTAGGTAACACTTTTCTTCTCTCTTCGGTTTTGATCTGTTCTTTTTGCCACACAGCAAGCTAGCTGGCTGGCTAGCTAACTGGTTAACATTACTATGAGTAGCTTTGTGTTTTATAACTGGCTAAGTAGTGTTGTATAAGAAGATCCAGTAGTTAGCTAGCTAGTTAGCTACATGTTTTTGTCTCTAGAAGTATCCAGCTGGCTGTCTGGCAAGTAAATGATTGCTAGCTAGCTAAGCTAAACAGTAAAGCTAACAAGTGCCAGCAAATTCCCATCTGCTCTTTTGGTGCTGCGGCCTTTGGAATTTTTTTCCCTTTTTATGGGTAATTTTTAATATTTTCTTTTTATCCCTTTGGAGGATTAAATTGTTTCGGATGGCTTGGACGACACATGAATGCACTTGAGATATTTTGTTCCGTCATATGTACCTAGATAACGTTTGGTAAAGTTGTTTACTACAGGACTAAACCTGGTTAGCCAGCTAGCTAACTAGATTTTGTAGTTTGCAAAGTAAGGAGCTGCGCAGAAGAGGAAAGGACTTTCAGCTCAGCTTACAAGGTAACCTAACTGTTCTGTTGTGTGTTTGTGTTAAATATGTAGTAGAAACTGAAACTTCATTATGAGAGAATAAACATCGGTTTATTGTTTTGGGGTGATTAACAGACTGAGTGATGATCACCTGGCTAGCAAACACCTTTCCACATAATCACGAAAATCATTTTAATGAGCTTTCTGTGGCGGCGTAGCAAGCTAGTAGCTGTATAGCGACCAAGGTAATATTAATCACCATTTGATTAAAGACGCATGCATGAATGGAAGAATGACCGAAAAGATGGAAGAAACTCTGGAAGCACAGCGTATTGAGCAAAGCGCTTTGAAGTACTGGATGTGTGTCAGTTTACTGTGATCATTAAACTATCTGGCTAGAGTCTAACTAATTTAGTTTAGTTAATTTTAGTTAGCTTCCCTCCTGCTGGAGCTCCTCGGCAGTGAACTAGCACGGTGAAGTAATACCTGGATGGCTGAGTGGCTTTCTTCATATGCGTCAGATGCCGCAGGAAAGGAGGAAGATGGGCGACTTTTAGCTGTTTCATTCAGTTCGTGTTGCACATGTTGAACTGAATTCCCTGCTTAAAAAAACACTTAGTTCTGCAGCTCAATCAGCGCAGATTTCTCGGGGACTTGTTCTGGCGCACTCCAAAGAGCAGCAGCTCATTGATGATGAACAGATACCGTTTTGTCTGAAATGACGACAGCTCCGCGATAACCAAACGATGATTGTCAGTGAAACTGTAATTATAATATCATTGGCTTGCACTGGTTTGGAATCATGAAGTCAGCTGGAATGACCGACCGACCACTAGAACATATGTGGTCTGACAGTACTTTTCCATAAAAAGAAGTTTATGAAGTTTTTCGCTGTCGTCGTTAAGAACAATAGTGTCAACATAGTAGGTAATCATTTCTGGCCGCTATCTTTGGCCACGTCGATACCACATTCTTGTGCATTGTCATTTTACAGATTTGGGTTCAGCTCTCCTCCTTTGACCCTTTTTTTCTCTAAAACCACGCCAGTGAATGCCACTAACTGCAGTGCAGTGCACTGTATTATGAGCGAAAGCACACAGTTTGTGTTTAGCGCACAGGCTTATGGGCAAAGGGGTGTACCATCTGTCAGTTTGTCTCTAGCAATATAAAGCAGCCTTCCTCTTGTGTTCCATTGTAAAGCTTACCAGTCTGACCTCAATATAGACTGCAGTGCATTTGCCTGAGTAAAATTAGGTTAAATTTCTAGCCAGTGACATTCATCTCCAGAGTTGCAGGATTTGGGGGAGACTGCTGGTGGGGGCAGGGATTGAGAGCTTTAGTCAATGCACGGCACATATTGGATGGCATAAATGCATTTGTCACTGAGCTGGGCACAGTGGCATCTGACTTGCCAACCAGATAAAGCACGTGCCTATTGAACTGAGGAATGCCCACAGCCATCAGTTTCAAGTGTAAGAAAGAAGAAAGTGCTGTCTATGATTTCATGGAAATGCCACTCCTAATGCAGAGTGCTGAGATCTGTATCAGGTCTGACAAGTTCTCACTGTAGTTGGATTGCCTTACAGAAGCGGCACAAATCAAATATACAGTAATGTATGTTGGTGCCTGTGGGATTAAATGCCAATCTGATACAAATCTGCTTCATGCACTCTGGCTGGTATTACCTGGAGTGGCTCAAGGTTCTGTGTAGAAAGCATTTTTTCCTCTGCTCTAGGGTCAGGCTGCTATAGACTGTAAAGGGCACTTGAGTCCTGCATTTGCAGCTCAGTCTTCAGATCACTCTGAAAAGCACTTGAGCTGTGGGTTGGTTTGTCATGTAATGTGGTTCCCTGTGGTGTTGCTGTTGGTCTCCCCCCCAAGATGATGTGCGAGGTGATGCCCACGATCAGCGAGGCGGAGATCCCGCCGGGGGGTGGCGGCGGCGGGGGGCGGGGCTCGGCCTCTCCGCTGCAGCCAGACGGGGACGGCCACTTCGAGTCACTGATGGTGTCCATGCTGGAGGAGCGCGACCGGCTGCTGGACACGCTGCGCGAGACGCAGGAGAACCTGGGCCTGACGCAGAGCAAGCTGCACGAGGTCAGCCATGAGCGCGACTCCCTGCAGAGGCAGCTCAACACTGCCCTGCCCCAGGTAAGCATGCTGCAGCTCCGCCCACTGCATTCCCGTTCAGCCAATGAAACCTGACATCGCAGTGTTCCAATGCACAGTTGGGGCCTCTTACTGGAAGTGGCGGCAGTGCTAAATGGGTTTCTTTTGGCCCATGCTAGCACTTACACTTAGAACAATATGAATGTTGTATTAAACTGCGGCTCCTGAATAGGTTATATTAGAAATCATCATCGGCTTATACTCAGTGCATTTGAACTTTCTTAGCCCGTTGCAGGTATAAAAGCATTCAAAAGAGATGAAAATGAAGCTCCAAAGAAACGTCAGGGTTTTAGGAGAGTAACTGTGGATTAAAATCCAATTATACATCTGTTTTTGTCAGCAAATGGGTGTGATGATTGACAGAAGGCAGTGACCATGATTGGGGGTCAGGTTTCGTTTTCCTTCCATCATTGTAATTACAGGCATTGAGCGTGAAACATTTGAGTTTTAGCCCTCAGCCATGTCTTTGGAGCGCTCCCCTTGGGGGGAACAAGGACTCATTGTCATATCGAACTGTCATTGTTATCTGATGACTGCGGTCCTCTTGGATATGACTGCAGTGAAGAAGGTGAACCATGTGGTTCATTGCCATGTTCAGTGGATGACAGGCTAAGAGTCTTGGAATGTGTTGACCAGGTGCTGTTTAATTTCTAATGCCAAATAATTAGGAGCTATTAATTAAAACAAAGACTGCTTTTTCATTTTATTTATTGCCTGTACTTTTACAAGCTGCATGGTTTTCTCCATCTCGTGGATCCATTTATTTCAGTCTGGCCAGAGATTTCTGATTCAGGGTTCTTTGTTAAACGTGCAATCTGTTAAAACATTTTTTCCAGTGGAAAGATTTGATGACAAAAGCACGTGAAATCGAGTAATTTTCCAACTTAGCACCTGTTTTCATTCCTCCTTTCCTGTATATGTGACGGTGTGGTCCACAGACGGATCATTGGGTTAATTTGGAATGGACTTTCCTGTTAACCCGTTTACCACTCCTACGCCCTGCCTATGGAAGGAGAGGGGGCTACTCAAAACGGCATGCATTTGAGAAGAACAGTTTTTTTTAATGTGGTTAGCTGGACTGTATTTGCTTTTGGTTGGGGGTTTTGGCTGATTTGTAACAATGATCTCCTCAGAGCATTCATCAGTTTCACTCGTCAGTGTGTTTGTCTAGGACGTGAGCCGTGCTTTGCCCCATCTGTCGGGCACCATCCTGCCAACAGCGGAGGTGCTCAGATCTGCTCCTCCGCATATTGGCAGATCAGTTTGGGCATGTGACTGCAGACAGTCACAAGCTGTGTATTTAGGTGTCAGAGTTAAAGGATCATTCACTCGAGTTACTCCAAATATTGTTTTAGATTAGGGTGCATGCGTTTTAACATTTTTATAGCCCCAATACAACTGCCAACGTAAGACGCACTGGGCAGAGAACCTACAAACGAATGCCACTGCGTGTTTCCGAAATGTGTCTTGCGTGGAGAGACAAAGTTATGGCTTGGGCTAGATTAATGCCGGACATAATACCAGCGTAAAGTGTGACATTTGTGCTTGATAACTGTGCATTTAATACAGAATGCATCTTTGTCGGGTATGACCCAAAACGGATGGCACATTTTCCAAGCGTATAGGCTGAGGTATTCATAATCTCAAAAAAAAAAAAAAAACAATTTGCGAAATGAGTAGTTGAAGCCGTCAAATGTAAGACCCTTTGGGACCGCTGTGAGGCCTGGAAGCAATGTGAGGGCAAGTGTGTTCATGCTGCAAAAATGCCTTCTTTTAGAGGATACTTGTGGTTTGGACAGACCTGCTGTTTCCTTTGGCCCCAGCCAGGGCCGTAGTTCTCCCTAATATAGAACGAAAGGAATCCCACACGAGCTATACCGAAGAATGGGTTTTGGTAGTGGGCCCGGAGGCAGTGGCGGCCACTGGCTGGTGAGGAATGAGACTCATTGGCGTGACCCCCCCAAACAGGGTCATCCAAGTCGACTTCCTGAGTCGGGGGGGGGGTCTCTGTATGAAGGCAGCAGCTTGGGCCAGGCTGGTTAAAAAGAGCCCACCAAGCAGAAACATAGTGAAGAAATACCACCACCAGCTTGCCACCACGGCCCAGTGGTCCTACAGCATTCGAGGGGAAGTGCTATTCTAAATCTGCTGCTTGAATAGACTGGGAAGACCTTGCGGAGGCTATTGTTTTTCATTACATTTGATCTCGTTCCAAGCAGAAAGATTACGTTTTGCGTGTTCAGACATTGTCTATGACGCGAGCCCAAGGCAGACTCGGCTGACGGCACGCTGTCGGCTTGCGCTGGTTTCCCCCGCTCCCCTCCGTATGTGAAACGCAGCTCACAAATTGCCAAGCTTCTGTCTCGGGAGACGGTGAGGCCTGCCGTCAGACTAACAAATGCAGCCTGAGAGTCCGGAAGATTTCAGCAGAGAGCTTAGCGGCTGAATGTCGCGGCCGGCGGTGCAGCCTCCTGGGAATTTTCACCACGTGTGCAGAGGTTCCTGGTAAATATTTCTGTGAGTGTAGTTAGAGTCTTGACGACTGTCGGCACAGGCGGGCAGACTGTGGAAAACTGAGGCACCTTGGCGGTCTGTCCACAATGTCTAGTCTTAAGTGTTGGCTTCAAAGCCAGAGCACAAAAAACAGATCTCCCAAATACTCTTAATTAGAATTACTGACTATGTTTCTGTTATTGATCGTCTGGTCCTGTTTCGTGCTTTCTTGCTTTAAGCAAACAGGACCAAGCACATTGTTTGCTTTTACATTTGTTTGCTTATATTTTGTCTGAGGATGGCTCTCCCTTTGAACATTTTGGTGTTGAGTTTAAATAACGTGGTTGTGACTTTTGCTTTAGGTATCCCCAGCCACAGTTGGGCTTTCTATGTAGGGCTAGTGCATGCAGGATGGCCCCAGCGCCGGCGTGCTAATGCCTGGTCTAATAGAGGAAGCGGACTCACCCCCTCCACTCTCCGCTTCCTCCACGCTGTGAGGGCTTTTTAAATAGATAACTCCATCAGTCCGTCCCCTGAGAGCCTCGCCGCTGGGCTCCGACCGCCCGCCGCCACAGCGGCCCACTCTCTGACCTCCTTCCCTTTTCTTCCCCGCTTTCCTCTCCCGGGTGAGTGCTTCACGTGTGGAATGCACAAACATTCCGGGCTGACATGCGACTTACGCACTGGGGATGGAGCAGGGCCGCGCTGTGCAGCTTTTGAAGCCGTAAATTGCCCCTCCATAAAAGACCAGTGTTTTCATGCAGAACAAAGGGGACCGCAGCATGTGCGTGTGCAGCAGGGTTCTCTGCAGAAAGTGTGACCGTAAGCAGGGAGACTGGTGCGGTGGAGCTGATTGTTCAGCGGCAGCAGGCAAATACGGGGCTGTATTTTGAGTAAGAGCATTTTGTAATTGGGTCAGTTGAGCTGTCTGCGGAAAGTGCAGTTTATGTGAAGTTGGAGCCACATTTTGCAAATCTTCCTGGTTCCCAGCAGCTGATGAATTAAAAAAAGCCCTTGGCTGAGCGGAGAGCTTTATGGTTTTTATATTATTGCAGGACAGTGGGAGCTTTGTGCTGGTGAGAAAGCAGAGGCCACTTTACCCAGCCTGCCAGTGCCCCCCAACCCCCCCCCGTTTCTCACTCAGAAGACGGAGCTGGCTTATTGGTCCTGTGATGTGAGCCGAAGAAGACGGAGGGGGTTTATGATGGAAAAAAAGTGGAAGTATTTCACACAGATTGCTCAAAAGCTGCTGCAACTTTGCTGGTGCGCTCTCTTCCCCCCTTCCTTTCTCTCTGTGTTTCTTAGAGAACCTTCCTTCTCTTTGCCTTTGCTGGCTTACTTTCGGGTCTTACTCCCTCCCTCTTTCTGAACCTCGCTGTTTCCCAGGCTCTTCTCAGCTCATCTAAACCTTAGACCACCATACAATTTTTAAAAACTACAGGCGAGCATATGGAGTGTTTTCATGACACAAATTATGACTTTGAATTGTTGGAGAGAGAATACATTTTAGTGGGGGGGACCAACAGAAGCGGGGTGGCAGGGCTCGGTTTGCGGGAACTGCGAGCAGCATCTCGCTGGAGCCTGGGGCTGGTGTCACTGGAGCGACGGATCAGCCACAGAGCAGACCTGCGCGGCGCTGCTCCTCACTGTGTGGAAAAGCTGGATTAGCTGGGAAATGCTTTTCAGGTGGGTTGCGGCCCGCCCCTTTCACGGGGGTGCGAGGCACAGCTGTTTGTTTTAGGCCGCGTCAGCTGGCCCTCTGTCAATATGGCGCAGCTCTGCTCACCGCTCTGCAGAGCTCTAAGCAGATGAGCGATGACCTTCCATCCCTCTGGCTTATTCTCACCACACTGTGGCTCTGTGTAGCGTTTGAAGTTCTGCTATGGTGACAGAGAGTAATATTTTGTGCGTTTATTCGCACGTTGTCATGTCGGATAAACACTTGGGGTACCTTGTGGCAAGAAGGTAATAATCTTTTTTTGAATGCAAGTCCAAGCTAGCAGATGTTTGCTTTACAGAGTAGGCAAATACACAGCACAATAGCACTGGAGGGTATCCTGCTACAGCACTGTTTATAGCAGTTCAGTCTTCATTGAAGTTCTCGGACTATTTGTAAAGGCAGTAAAAGGATGAATGGACATCAGAGGTTGAGGGTAGCAGCAAGGTGTCCATGGATTTGGTATGACGTTTGAGGGAGTGGCACAGCCTTAGTGGAGGCTTAGGGAGGAGGCCCCTCTTCGCACAGATGAAGGACTCAGCCTCTTAGCTAATCTCAAATCTTGGATAGCTAGATCTGTTCAAATTAAAGTGGGGGCTTGCCCTTGTTTAATCTGTTACAGTCGAGTCTTTATACATCGTGCTGATGAGGATCAAAGTGACTGATAAATGGACTGGCATGTTTTTTATTTTTTAGGTGAACCCTTTTTATAATTAGGGACTGCATTTTTATTTTTCTCTAAGGGGGGGATGTTTTTTTTTTCATTGCTCGAAATGTTTTCATTTTAAAACTGAAAATTGATACATTAATACGTGTCCATTTTCAGTTTTAAAGCAACAACGACAAGCGTTCACCATAGACGAGCATTACGTGAGTTTAGCAGTGGCGTGAACTGATACATAAGTAACTAAGCTGAAGTCCTGGGGTTTGGGATCATATTCAGCTCAGTATGCCAAGTTACAGACGTGAAGAATTTGTTTTTTTTTTTTTACGTATCACGCTTCAGTGCTAACAGATGAATAGCTATTTACAGAGTTGTGCACTGTGGCAACAAACAAGCGATTACAAACAAAGTCGTTGCTGTTGTCTTCATTATTATTATCATCATTTAGTTATTCAGGTAAGGGGAAAATCAGCTCACTGTACCTGGACATTCACCCCCATTTAATTTTGGTGTTTTGTTTCCTAAAATAATCTTGCTAATGCTGTGTTTTGGTTTTTGGTTGGATAAAAATTCAAACCATTTTGATGATAGAAAATTAATTTGAACAGAATATAGTTATATACTATATATACTTTTTTTGCTGCTTATATTGCTGGTACTGTCTAGTGAATCATACATGGGGATGCGAAGCACCATACTAGTAAGGCTTGCTGCACTGTCAGTAAGTCTCTGCTAGTCTTTCTTTTTTTCTAATTCTTTCTTTGTTCTAATTTTCATTCTGTTGAACCCTGCAACACCTCTTGTCCCCTGTGAAGGTACAGACAAGGTGCTTTTAATTTCATTTTGACGTGTTGACCCGTGTCAGTGCAGCCCTCTGGCATCGATAGTGCTAGCATGCTTGACACAAGCTGTGTAAACGGTGCCTCTGTCAACACTGAGGAGGTAAACACGGAGGGGGGAGAGGAACAGGCTGCTGTCGATGAGCACAGAAAAGGCAGACAGAAGCGCTAAAACCTGAGCCTTGGACTGCAGTTGGTTGCCTAGACCTGGGCAGATGGCGCAATCAGAGTGATAGAACTCTGTTTACAGGTAAAGCAGTGGAGAGACAGCTGTGCTTTGGCTGTAGCTCATGTTAGCCGCCTTCCTAGAGTGGGAAAGGGGTGTTGTACATCAGGCCTGGATGTGCAATTTAAGTCTGGAACTGTGTTGAGAAATAACCAACCATAAAATGAATGAAGCAGGATATGTGTTTGCTCTCAGCCTGGTCTGTTGTTCAGACCGTCACGTCCAGCTGATTGTTCCCATCACGACTCTCCTCAGAACCTGTCTTCACAGCGTGAATGGATAGATGGGAGTGAATAGACTACCAGACCCTTGTTGACCAGTTTTGACATGCAGAATGAAGACTGGTCACTGAGTCAGTCAAAAATGTGAGGGACCAGAGGCTACCAATGACATTATTTCTGGGATAATGGTTCTTGGCACTTGTTGTGTGCTCTGCTGCTCTTTACTTACATTACTGCATTCAGACATTCCTCAATGAATTGGTGGACCTGGTTGAAAACCCCATGTGAAAGGCATCAGAACTTCAATGCAAAGTGTAGCCTAATTAGAACAGAGCTGCTCCAGAAGAACGAATTAGATGAAATTGTATCTGTCTTTGTGCGCTTCAAATGTACTGTTGTGTGTTCGCTTTGTTCTTGTTCAGATTCAGTAGGAGAGCTATAAAGGTAGACATAAACTGTGACCTAGCCTGAAAGATGGGAACAGTCGTTGGATAAAATGGCAGACCATCAGGACTCCATTAGTCAGGAGGCACTGCTTGATGTAGCCTCCTGCTCTTAAGGTGGGCCCTATGCTACTGGCCAGCCTGAGCCCCCCTGGCTCCAGATTCACTCTGCCACCTGACAGGAGGAGAGGGACTTGTCACAGGACCAAGGGCTTTGCTCTTTTTCCCTTCGTATCCATCTCCATACAGGGACAGAGCTATGAGCCAGCCAGTTTGGAAACTAACTGCAAACACACTGATGGTGCATGCGATCCCTCCCGAGCAGGTCTTCAAAAAATATGTGGTGTGAAGTGTTGTTTACTTACATTATGTCTCAAAGGATGACTATTAAAGACTGTTAACATTTCATCTGACATTTGACAGTACTGGTGAGAAGTGCAGAGGAGTGACATAACCAAAATATAAAGGTTATAATCCTTTTTTATCCTTAGTGTCTTACTAAATCAATATCAGAGTGGAGTTTAGCCGGCATTGTATTTAACAGCTGCTAGGTGAGGACTTTCATCTAGGGGAATGTTCGGCTTAAGGCTGATACGGCCAGACTTGTGGTAGTTTTTAATGATTTTTCAGGTCTGGTCTTGTGACAGGGTGTTTGCTGAGTGGCTGTGTTTTCATAGGAGAGTACGTTAAATACTGCAGACCAAAAAAAGGCTTATTAAGGGTGACTGGCAAAACGAAATGTGACGTTGCACTGCATGCCCTGATGTTATTTATATGGGAGTGAACCTCAGCGTCTGGGCTATGTGTAATGTGACTGTGTCTCTGCTTGGCTGTGAGGCTCACTGTTTGACGTGTTTACTGGCTGCTCTGAACCAGCAGGCGACGTAACTGCTTCTGTGATTGGAGGTAAAGTGCATCCTCAGTTGGAGTCTTGGGTTGTGACTCACTGGGCCTTATCTCTGATCGCACTGTTTATTTGTGTATCGACCCGATTATGCTGCTTTGCTCATGCAACTGGGCAAAAGCTCCTTAGAGAGAGTAGCTTACCTCACAGATCAGATTATTTCATTGATGGTGGGGAATGGAAACCTCTACCCCCACAACAATAACAACGGGCCCCCTCCCGGAACAGCATACATTCCAGCCCCCTGATGCTATGAAATTTACCACATATTCCCTTTTTAACACAAGCAATTACAGTGGAACACCGTGTAACCTGACCAGCACAATCGTGCCTCAGACAGTAGCAGGGAGAAAGGGAAACCCTAAATAAGTGGTAGGAAATGCATGCTTATATGTATGTTTATTTCACACATAGTGTTCCCCAGCTGTCTAGGATGGCATTATTGAAACAGCACGGAAATGCTAAATATACAGCTGGACACAATGGCCTGTGTGTTCCAGGCTGCCCCAGACGCTCCTTTGTGCTGATAGATTCCAGGCTCGTGCTTAAATGGCTGGCTTAAGATGAACCAGATGCACGGCGCGGCAGCTAGCGCTCCCAGCTTACCTCGGCCCACACCTTTAGAGGCCCAAGACTCCTGGCACAGTGCTGTTACCAGGCCTCTGCCAAGATGAGTCTACAGTGCGGCGCTACGTACCAAACACAGCCTTCAGGAAATGCATCCACGCAGCTAAACGGAGCGGGCAGCGTGAAGCTCCCAGCTGCTCGTCACTGCACCGACGTCCATAAACACAGAATTGTGGGTAACCGTTGTTAACCACGGTGCTTTGTTTATAATTGCCCATTAGCGGTGGCTGGGGTGATTATAGCCTGACCCCTGATGAGGGGGTCAGACCTGCTGTTCGGGGGGTAATTCATACCGCCGCTGTACCTGCGGTGACATCTGCGTGGCGAGGAGTGGGAGACCGCGCGAGTCTGTCTAATTAGGCCTGTGTTCTGCGCCATGCATATTTCATCAGGGGGGCTCTGCACTGTATTCAATACACCTGACTCCATGCCAGTCACAGAGAGCTGCAGGCAGTGCAGATATAACAGGTATTGAACTGTGAAGCATTATTAGGCCTTTTTGGAAATGTGTTTTGCAGACACCTGTTAGCTACTCACGAACCTTTAGTCAGTCTTCAGTACTGATCCACTGTGATGGTTAGGATGCGATTGCAAAAACGGTATGTTATTCAGGCAGGGGGAGAGGCAGTGGGCAGGGGAGTTTGTGTCTGTCGGTGTGCCGGAGAGTTTCACTCAAACTCTGATGCAGGAAGATGGAAAGAAACTGGTCGGCGCAAATGCGAAGGATGTGACACGCCACCCAGTCGCCGCGGAGACCCCGACCCCCGTAGCCTCGGGGAAATGGATCCCGGCTCGGCATTGTCTGCCCCACCCCTGCGCCTGAAATGGATCCGCGGCCTTGCAGGCAAACGGAAGATTAAGCGCGGTGTCGTCTGTCCTGTACAGCTGTGAACTTAATCCGCCCAGGAGACTGGCCCCAGCGACGGTGTGGAAACCTGCTTTCGCTGGGGTCACACCCCCCTGCCTCCCTCGCCGTGGCAACCTGTCTCCAGCCCTGCCCATACCCCCAAACCTTCACCCCCTCCATGTGCTGCCCAAAGCCAAAAGGGCAATTTCTGGTTTACTTTTTTTTTTTTTTTTTTTGCGAGGGGCTTGCTTCTGTGCCGCGTGCCCTTGGGACTCTCAGCATCTCTGCTGTTGAGTTGCTGGGTTGAATGCATGACATGGAGGTCCAATGAATACTTACACATCAGTACTGTTAATGAGTTGACCCTTCCGATTAGTGCTGGGCGGTATACCAGTTCATCAGGTATACCGGTTTTATTTTCCTGTACGGTACGAATTTTTCAGATACCTCCATACCGTAGCATATCTGAAACAACAGCTGTAACGTTTCAGTTGGCAGCAAATTATATAATATTGTTCGCCGCTAGAAGCGCTGCAGAGCGCTGTGCAGAGTGTATTGAGAGGGGACCCCTATTAACTGTGCGTATCCTTCTTACTAACGGTTATAACTATAACGCAACAATTAATTACCCACAACTTACTCTCTTTAACAGGACAAAACACCATGGCACACAACAATTTGTGACACACAGGGGTTTGCTGGGAAATAAATTCAGCCCTGGCGGGGGCAGTTGTGCTCGAGAATTAAGGTATATTGGGTACGATTCTCAAGTTCTGTCTACAGCTGAGACTACCTCTTAATTAGTTAATGTGCATGGACTTTACAAATGATTATATTCTTCTGAATATACGTCACATAGTTTTATATCATCGCGCTTAATGCGACATCAGTGGTCCTGAAGTTGAAGTTCCCTTTAACCGGCTAGGTAGCCAGCTAGCTAGCTTGCTTGCCTTGATACCGGCACACAGCTAACATTGAAAACTTGTCTCGTTTTATTTAGCGTTAATTCAAAAAAAAAAACAGCGGTGACAATGCAGTATTTTACTTAGGTTAGATGAGCGCATTGTTGGTAAGGTTACGCAACTAAGCTCTGTTTGAACTAATTGTGACATGACTTTATCAGTGTAAAGGATACATAAGTTTGTGTTTGTGTGCTTGCAAAAGCTACAATGTGAGATTGTTTAATTAACAAGGATGGCATTTATCGATTTAAATTACGTTAAATGCTCATGACACATCACAGCTTTTGTGAGGTCTGTGTTCTAAACCCTATTGTTCATTGCACTCAACCTAACCTAAAAGTTTATTCTCGGTAATCTAAATCGATTTAACTAAATTTAGCTTCGTTTTGTAATTTTGACACGAAAGCTATAATGTGAAACATTTAAGAGAAGGCTTTGGGATTACTTGCCACTTAATTATTCAAATTGCCGTCCTTGTTAATTAAACAATCTCATTTTGTAGCTTTCGCAATAGCACACAAATTTCAGACAATCTGCGGTGTTTCGCGAGCATAATCAGTTATTCTACTTACACAATTGGTGTAGATTATTCTGTGAATTATTTGTTTTATTGTTAATCAAGGAGGATAAAGGTTGGAACAGGTTGAAAGTAATGATAGATTTAAAGGTAGTGTTTCCGCTTCCCCTCTTTCCAGCTCACCATATTTTGTTTTGAAAAGGAAGCAATGTTAAAGTTGTGGGCATATCTATTGTTTTTAAATTCTGTTTTTACTATGTTGCAGTTTGCACAATAAAAATTGTTTACATTCTGCAACTATTTCATGCATACTGATTCCTTCATACATTGTGTCATTTTGTGGGGCCAAGCAAACCCTATAGTAATCAAAGCCTTCATTATCTACATGATGAAATTTAAATGTTTTCATATTCTATGTACACCTGACAGTAGAATAAGCCACAAACTTATAAAGGCCCAGTCAACGTGATATACCGTGAAACTGCCAGAATCTTAAAAAATACCATGATACAAATTTTTGGTGATACCGCCCACTACTACTTCCAATCCTCAGATTTATACTGAAGGACAGTATCAGGTAAATTCTGTTTGCGTTAGAGTGGTCACCCCGGAAGTGTGAGTATAATAATAGCAAGGCAATAAAAGCTATGAAATTCAGTCAGCAGAGTTTGCTTTCTCTCGCGAATACGCACTCTGCCACCTGTTAGCCTGATTTAGACGCGTCATTAGATTTTCCATTATCCATTGTGGCAGCTCACTCCAGTGCTTCATTAGTCAGGCTTTGGCCTTGTTTTTCCTTGCTCTTGTAGTGATGTGTCTCTCAGTAATTTTCCTATTACTGACATAGAAAGGGAGGCCTTGACAAGCCTTTTAATCTCGTCAGTGTCCTCCTTGTTTAATACTCATCTGAACTGAGAAGAGGCATTTTTCAGTGCTAATTGGTTTTGCCTTTGTTTGGTGAGTGAGTCATTCTCTAGCGATGATTTCCAGAATCAAGCCAAGGTGCTAGCAGGACAGTGGCGTCTGATTTCAACACATCTGTTTCTGCAACTGATCAAAAGCCATATTTTCACTTCTAAACAATGACTGAATGAAACAGCACAATCACGATCAAAGCACTGCAGTCATAGTTTACTTTCAGTGCTGTTATGGCCCGCTGCTCCTGTCTTTGCCCAGCCATTACCCTTTGGATGACTTGGCAACTTACCTGTAAGAACCCACCGTCAGGGTCTTTAGCAGAGGTGGAAAACCCCGGCTTCAGAAAGTAAAAGTCCTGCCACGTAATTGTTCCACCCATGCACTACACCAGCTGAATTTAATTAGCGCAACTCTTAAGACAGGTAGAGGAGCTAATTAGTGAAATCACCTTGTTTAGTGAATGGCTAGAAGAAATACATGGTAGGACTTTTACTTTCTGAAGCCGGGGTTTTCCACCTCTGATCTTCAGAGCAGGCTTAAGAAGTGGGCAGATACTACCAATAGCTGCTCAGTACACACACACACACACACACACACACACACACACACACACTCTCGCTCACTCGCCCACTCACTCACTCACCCGTTGGCATCGGGCCCAGGGCAGAAATGTGCCATCTTTGCGCCCCCCGCGCCTTTCGCCGAGCCGCTGGCAAGTAGTGGTCCCTCTGCGTCACCGCGCTGTAGCCGCGGCAGCCACAGACTTTTCACCAAACTGCGTAGGAGTTTACCCGCCCTTCCCCCCACCCCAGTGAGACGAATGTGCGTCTCTCAACCCAGAGAGTCACTGGCTGCGTTTCTGTTGGAGCTACTAGAGCCAACCCTCGAGAGAGGACGTGGAAAAAACGGCGCAAGGAGCACAGTGGAAAGCTTTGCAGCTTGAACTGAGAGAGCGCCAGCTGCCCAAGGCCTACTCACAGAGAGCAGTTAGAGGCTGCCTACACGCGCAGTTAGCATAACAGGAATATAGCGCTGGTCAAACCATGCAGACTGCTGAGGTGCAGAATGCCACACTTCAGGAAGAGGTTGGACCCTCTTTTCCCACTGTTTCCCCCCTCGTTTCCCAGCAGTCATAAGAACCACATACAAACACTTCAGTTTCTGTCCCCTGAAGCAGTAGAGGAAATCAGAGTTTGTTACATTCAGCAGCCTTTAATAACAGTGTAGAATATTGCACATAGGAAAATGTGTCTGCTAAAAATCACAAGGACTTTGTAAAATGCCTCTACCGCAAGCTGAAATTAAAAAGTAAGGCCTTTCACCGAATGCTTGCACCAGTAGAGTACTGCTTTTGAAAAGCACATGCCAAATTCAGCAATGTACTGCAATGGCATTAGAATGGCACTGTTAAATCCTGCTATACATATTGTCGAGAAGGTCGACTGGTTTCTCATGAGCCCAGTGCAATTATACTGAAAGTGTTGGCTTGGATGGATTTTTGGAAAAGTCAGAAGTTTTCAAAAGGCACAGGTGAGTGTGGGGCATGTGCAGGAGCATCAGAGAGTTGTATAAGGGACTCTGTTTCCACACATTTAAAGCTACCTTTAAGAGCACTTGAGAACAATTACTTTTTTGTGCAAGCACTGGGTGTTAGGCATCATAGCTGGGCCTACACAGGGATTTCCTTCTCTGAAATATCAGTGTCTGAGTCTGAACCACTTAAAGGGAGGTGGGGAGTCCTTTTTCCCGCTGTTGTCTGGAGATGTTGGCGCTCAGGGTAGGACTGTCTCCAGAGAGAGTGATTTATCTGTCTTGGAATTTAAGAGATCTTTGGTTATGCAATCAAAAGCCCCTCCCCAACCCCCTTATTCATCAGAATAAATGCCCGGATTTCTAAGCCTGGTTAATCAGACTGCTGAACTCCTGACGGAACTCCGCTGGCGACGCCTTCCTCCTCCAAGCTGCGGCGGTACAAATACCCACCCTGCTTATCGCTTGGCCCTCTCTCCCCAGCTTACATTCACTACTTAGAATCTGGCCCGCAGGGGGAGGAAAACCAGGACATCACATTCTGTAAGACAGATCACGCATTTACTCCCAAAATGCCCTACATAAGGGCTGAAGCCTGGTGTCTGAGGGATTTGGTGGGTGTTTCAGAAGCAGGAAAGACAAAACACGGTTAATTTCAAGCACTCAACCACATGTAATTAATATTACTGAGCTCGCAGGTGCCACTGTGGGGCTGCTTTAACTTGCAACGGCAGGCCTTTTAAGAATTTATGAGGTTGCCAATGTCGAGTTGACGTTTTTGAAATTGGATGATCTCTGCATAGGCCACTTAGCATGATATCATGTAGCTTTGCAGCCTCCTGTGTGCTCTAGTCTGTGAATGTTTCACCATAAGGTAATGTGTTTGAATCCTGGTAAGAATTCTACTCTTAAGCAAGATTTAACCTGAATTGCTTAAAAAACAGGGAAGTGATTATCAAAATCAGAGCTGCCATGGGTAAAACGGGTAACGTTAGAAGGCAAATACTAATTTTTCCATGGGTCACCTGTGCAAAGAAACCTGTCCGTTAGAGCGAGCATCTTTCCCCAATGAGACCCGCTCTTCACAACTGTGTTTCACAGTGTTTGGAAGTGACTTGATGTTCTGAGTAATACTGGAAAGAGGAGCTGGCATGTTCCCACCCTTGGCTATTCTACCATGTCTTGGCCATGCTGAGTGTATCCATCTTGTGGACAGAGAGATCTGCAACTCCCTTTTCCCGTGCTGAGTCAGGAGTCTCATTCGAAATGTACGGATCAGTCTCAACATAGACGAAAAACATAATAAACATCCGCTCCTAAAACAGACTCTCTGTAGTGTTTCAAAACTGAAAAAATAGCCACAACTCTTGCAAAAGAGGTCTAGTGACGCATCTGGTTTAGCGGTTATGTCCGCTCCGCGCGTTCGGGTCCAGTGGCTGGACATGGCTTCCTGTCTGACTGCGTCTCTGTGCTGGTGCCCCTGCAGGAGTTTGCAGCCCTCACTAAAGAGGTGAACACATGCCGGGAGCAGCTGCTCGAGCGCGAGGAGGAGATCGCCGAACTCAAGGCCGAGAGGAACAACACTCGGGTAAACCACACACACTCAGCCTCTGTCCTGAGGGCGCACATACCTCTGATTTTAGTACAGACCGGTGAATTTTACCCTGCTAGCGAGGTGTGACTAAGCAGGATTTCATGGGGCCCTAAACCCGGCTGTAGTTACCTGAGCTAATAGACATGGATTTCCCTCCAAAAAAAATTTTTTAAGCAGGACTGAAACCCATAACCATTCTCATTACTGTTTCCTTCCCTGGCACTGCCCCCTTAACAGTGTGTGTATCCATGCAAATCTGTGCAGGGTAGTGGAGTAAGCTCTTCAGCAGGGACTTGGTCTAATTGGACACACTTACTTCAGACTTCCCTGCTGGAGCGGTAGATTTGATCCTTGGGGTAGCATGCATGCACGCATGTGTTTGTGAGCAAGTGTGTGTGCCTGTGTGCACACGTGTGTTTTTGTGCGTGCATTTGTGTGTGTATGCGTGCGTGTGCACATGTGTATAGGTGTTCATACATCTGTGTGAGTGTATGTACGTGGGGGGGGGAGGCATCCCGCTCTGCTATGGGGATTAGGCTCCTGTAACTGGATGGTGGCAGAGAGCACATGCAGGGCCAGAGGCTGCCATGGGTTAATCCCCCTCCACACTGGAGCAGCTCACTGCTGTTCCTCCTGACCCTGCCGGCCTAATGAAACGGCCGGGAGCTGTGCGGTTGGGCACTGCAGGTTTGGGGGGGGAGGGGATTAGAGGGGGGTTGCGCCTGGGCTCCAGGGGGATTGCCCTGAGCGACTCGGCAGGCTGGGATTGGACAGTGCTTTCTCAGGCAGCCTGGCCTGAGGGGTGCTGTTAAGCTTAAAATGTGCTCTGATTTAGTACTCTCATGCAGGTCTCTGTGTGAGTGTACTCTGATGCAGGTCTCTGTGTGATTGTACTTTCATGCAGGTCTCTGTGTGAGTGTATGCTGATGCAGGTCTCTGTGTGAGTGTATGCTGATGCAGGTCTCTGTGTGAGTGTACTCTCATTCAGGTCTCTGTGTGAGTGTATGCTGATGCAGGTGTCTCTGTGAGTGTACTCTCATGCAGGTTGCTGTGCTCTCTGTGCCTCTGTTAAGCTTAAAATGTGCTCTGATTTAGTACTCTCATGCAGGTCTCTGTGTGAGTGTACTCTGATGCAGGTCTCTGTGTGAGTGTACTTTCATGCAGGTCTCTGTGTGAGTGTATGCTGATGCAGGTCTCTGTGTGAGTGTACTCTCATTCAGGTCTCTGTGTGAGTGTATGCTGCTGCAGGTGTCTCTGTGAGTGTACTCTCATGCAGGTTGCTGTGCTCTCTGTGCCTCTGTGCAGCTGCTTCTAGAGCACCTGGAGTGCCTGGTGTCCCGGCACGAGCGCTCCCTGCGCATGACGGTGGTGAAGAGGCAGGCGCAGTCCCCAGCCGGCGTGTCCAGCGAGGTGGAAGTCCTCAAGGCGCTCAAGTCTTTATTTGAGCACCACAAAGCCCTGGATGAAAAGGTATTGGGGGGGCACGCATTGTATGAGAACGATGTCTGTTTTCAGTGGCCCATCTAAGCCTGCGGCTAGCAACCAGCCCAGTACATTAGATTCCCATTTCAATAGAGGGCAGCGGGTGCACCATCAAAGTTAATGCTGCACTCTAAGTTTGGGTATTGTAACACTCCATTTGTATGTGCTACATTAGGCATGCTCTCTTCTTGCTTTAAAGTGGTCCCAATTAAATGGGATTGTTATCGACGCTATTTTAAGCCCATACCTGCTCGTGTACCAGCGTCTGCTAAATTGTGCTTAGGTGAGGGAGAGGCTGCGGGTTGCCTTGGAGCGGTGCAGCGCGCTGGAGGAGCAGCTCACGGCTTCCCACAAAGAGGTATGTGCTATCCCACAATGCCCCGCTTCGTGTGCGATGGACCACGAGACGGGACGGTTCATTGACTCCTCGCTGAAAGAGAAGTCTGGCTGTTTCGCTTGGCTCTCAGGAATTATGAACCCGTTTGCGATTGCTGCCCGAAAAGCTGGAAAGCGCACGCCATGTACCCGAGCCATCCGTTGAGTGACAGCCCAGTCAGGCCTGTCCTGCCAGTTCTGTTAGTTTCCTCAAGATGCTGAAGTCAGTCAATCACAATCCCTTCCAGTTTCACTGTCACAAAAATAAAACGTACCAATCCTCCCGTTGTGACGTCTGCCACAGCTTTTGTACAGCATGTCAGTCATTTTTTTTCCCCATGTTTAAAATCCCCATCTGCACAGTTATCATGCACTATGCACAAGCATCAATGAGGTCAGCAGTCTATGGAGAGATGTATATTGACAGAAGATTGTAGGATACATTATTTATTGTATATTGTACATGTATATTTATTTGGTCATGCCCTGATCCAGAGTGACTGCAGGGACACGAGGCAGAAAATGCTATGCGGAAAGGGAGCTAATGTGTTTTAACCTTAAGGCAGTAAAATGTTAGAATACTTGAACGTCTCTGTGAGCAATGCTAATTAGCAGTAGTGTGATTTATGGGTTTAGACGTTTATGATCGAAATGATCGTGCGTTCCTGTAATGTAATATGATTGATGTTCCTCCGTTGCAGTGACTGCTCGTGAGCTGGGACTTCCTTGAATGCGCACTTTCATATTATCGTTGTTTGGCCCCAGGGGGTGACATCATCTTGAAAGTACACAGTTAAAGTAAATGTGGATTTTGATCTTCAAAAAAGCACTTTGGTTCAACCCTGAATGAGGATGGCACAGGGGAATTTCACAACCATGGGGCACAGCTAAAAAAAACAGCTCAGACTGACCTCTTAAGGTCTCAGGGCCCTCGCAAGGGGATGAATCAAACTCCTATGTTACGCACATACACAACCAGGGGGTAACATGCTGTGTGACTAATGTACACGGCAGGTTCTGCTGCAGTTTCCCTCCCTAATCTCCCTGAGCAGTGTGAGCTGCCTAACAGGCATGAGCACCGCCCCACAATCTCCCAGTGCACCAGAACAAAACGGCACCATTGGATTGAATCTTAGTGTTTGGTCCAATCTGACCCCCCAGTTTTCATTGGTGCACTTTGGAAACCGATTTTTCCCCACAGCAAAGTGATCATAGTCAGAAACGATAGGCATCACGGTAAATGCGCTCTGAATCTCCCAGTTGCAGTCCTTGTGTCAGTATGGGAGTACTCACAGGGGCTCACTGTTGCTTGGCCTCCTTGGTTTTGTGATGTGGCACCACAGCTCAGCTGGGCTGGGAGCTCCAGTTACACCACAGGACAGGGGCCAGTGCCATCCTCTCTGTAGAGATTCGCCAAGAGGACATTGTACTTGTGGCGAGGGTTGGCTAGCAGGTTACGCATCACAGGAATAGCTGTGGTTAGCCATGTGGTCGGTGGCTACATTGAAAAAAAAACTTGATGTTTTAAATTTCTTTTCTGTAATTTAGCAGCATAGCGAAAATCCCATTTGCTCAAACAAGGACCATGTGACTGTAATGTGACAGCATTGTTTTGTACAAGAAGCTTTAAATGAATTCAACTTTGTTCATAAAATGTCATTGCAGCTGGCCCTTCTGAGAGAGCAGAACAGCCAAAAGAAGGTGCTGAACGATGGAAAGGTGGACGTCAACCACGATGCGGAGAGCACCCCCAGCACCAATGGCAAGGTAGCACCCTCATGCTCCGCAATACAGAGAGCACCTCCAGCACGCTGCTCTGTAAACACCACCATGAGCTATTTACTCCAACACGGTCAGTAGTGCATACCTCACACATGTCATTTCCATGTATGGCCAGTTATAGCTGGAAATCGTTAAGGTCATTTTTACGCAAATCATGAGTGCTTGTAAAAGACCTGTAGGGGAATGGTTGAGCTGTAGGACCGAAGCACACAGCAAGCCAGTAGCCCCTGAAAGGCTGATGTGTAAGTTCCTGTTGTGTTTAACATTAATTTCCCTGGGGTTTATTATTTATGTGGAATGGAACAGGCCTGGAAGATATTTTCCCAAATGTTCCCAAATTCTCCTTCTTCACAGCAGTCTTTCCACTAGCCGGCTTTATACTTTGGTTGTGGAGGACCAGGCGTCCCCAGCTTTTGGTTTCATTTTAGCCTTTGATTATGAAATTAGATCACCTTTAAGGTTTAATTAGTTCGTGTGTTTGAGCATGTGTGAAATAAACCGTGCATAAACCGTCGCGTTGACCGTCGCGTAGTGATGACACGAAGAGGCCCAGAAAATCTGCAGGCCTGCAGCTCCTTCAGCTGAGGTCCGGTCCTTTTATGAAAGACTGAATACCTCAGCCGCGGGGTAGGGAGCATCTAAAGCAGCGAAAACGTTCCCAAACCCAGCGGCCGATCCCTGTGTGTGCCGGGATGCTGCGGCGCGCATCTCCCTGCCTAAAACGCCACACTGGGCCCATTGAGTTCCATTAGCCAGCTGCCCATGAAGAGCCCCGGGGCTGTCTGCTGAGGGTGGGCATTTTCCGAGGGGGGCAGGAGGAGAGGAGAAAGGAGCCCCTTTGTGCTTGCAGAGAGCCCTAATGTAGGTTACCCTCCTGCAATGTAGGTTATCTGCCTGCACGCATCAGTCACTGCGGCCGCAGTCATGGTGCACTGTGAGAATGCGCAGCAGAGGCTTAGGAAATGTGGGTAATGGGCTCAACTCTTCCCTGCCTTCCTCAAAGGCCCTGCTTACCTTACCGACCCTTAGTGTTCAATTCTGGGGTCTAAAGGGGGTTTCTCTCACAATTAGCTTTTATTTCCTTTTTATGGAATTATAAGCACTGTTTTGTTTATCAGCTGGTTGCAGTTACCAGGATATTAATTTAAAGGGCCCTTTACTGAAATATTTTTAGAAAGTAATTTCTTATCAAGTATCTGATGTTAAGGTTCGACTAGCAATTTCAGCTCTGAAATAAGAATACATCTGAAAAAGAATGTGTATAAGCTTCATACAGTAGAGCAGATTCAGATGGTGCAGAAATTAAACGGGCTATAAGCCTTTAGCTCTGAACTCTGGAACAAGTTTTCCAAAAGTTAGCAGCTCTGTAGAGAACTTCACCAGTGTCTGACAGATGCCACCTAGTGGCAGCAATGCAGTCACGAGACAGCCAGCACTTTCTGCTCAGAGCCGACTGTGGAAACTGGCAGAATAGAAAGCTTTCCACGTTCAGTGCTCTCCCTGAGCAGTGCTTTCCTGCCTCATATTTCAGTGCTGCATATTCCGAATTCTGTATCTTTAATTTCATTTGGGGTGTGTGTGAATCCCTTCCTAGATTACAGGCAAAGGTTTTCTAGGCTAGAACGGTCAGAGAAGAGCCCATTCTTGGCTCCTGTCCCAGAATCGATGGATTGCAGCCACCCCCTGTTAGAGGGGTAAAAAAGTTAGTGATTGTTTGTTTGGCACCTAACTGAGCAGCTGAGTCCTACCAACAAGCAGACACATTAAAGCCTATCCAAAAAATGCACTGTATGCACAGTTCTTAAAGAGTTTGGGCAGAGTACATCAGCACCCCCATGATCCTTCTGCCTGTGTGAGTTGACACCCACCACGTTTAACCCCCGGTTAGCGGTCGTCGGACGGGTCGCTGAGCCACGAGGAGGACCTGGCCAAGGCGGCGGAGCTGCAGGAGGTGGTCGACCGGCAGAGCAAGGAGCTGTGCCAGATGAAGGAGCGGCTGGTCACGCTCTCGGCCCGGGTGGCAGAGCTGGAGGAGGACCTGGACACTGCCCGCAAGGACCTCATCAAGTCCGAAGAGATGAACAGCCGCTTGCAGAGGGACCTCCGAGAGGTAGGGGGCGCTGAACTTCCAATTCTCCGCTGCTAACGCTCAGTTAATGTAGCTCCTCTCTGCCCACGCTCAGCATCACTACAGAGAGTGCTTCCATATGGAGTCATTTGCTTGGTTAGTGGTATATGGAAATAATGATTAAAAACAAACATGAACTACAGCCATGAAGTTTAGTTATTTTCCCAAGCTCACAGCTAATCTAGTTCATCTAGTTCATTCAGAACAATGGCACATTTTTCAAGGCTCCTTGAGATTGTGATGTCTCCAGGGAGTTGATCTGAAAGATCCTCTGTGCTGTGCAAGTGTGTCTCTCTCATCTCCTGTGCTCTGTCCGACAGTCCATGGCCCAGAAGGACGACATGGAGGAGAGGATCACCACCCTGGAGAAGCGCTACCTGGCCACCCAGCGTGAGGCCACGTCTGTCCATGATCTCAACGACAAACTGGAAACGGAAATTGCCAACAAAGAGTCCATGTACAGGCAGGTGAGTGTCGGCTTGTCTGGCGTCTGCCTGGGTCATCTGCTAGTGCTGTTACGGTTCAACGGTGCTACATCACTCATGCTAAACTAAACTGAGGGGCAGTGACTCAGTGCGCATAGTGATACATTTACAACATGGAGAACATACTTACTCAATGGCCACTCAGTTTGCGTGCTGAGTAACTCTATATATATATATATATATATATATACACACACACACACACACACACACACACACACACACACATACAAATTACATTCCATTATTTAGCAGGCGCTCTTATCCAGAGCAACTTACATAGGTTACAATTTTATCCGTTTACACAGCTGGAGATTTGCTGAAGTAATTGTGGGTTCAGTGTCTTGCCCAAGGATACAACAGCAGTGCCCAAATGAGGAGTTTAACCAGCAGCGTTTAGACTATGAGCCCTTCTCCTTACCATGACACCACACACCCACACCCTCATACAATTTCACCTCTTTATTCCTCACTGAATACTGAAACAAAACATGGACCTTAATCACAAAACAGCATTTGGTTGTGTTGTGAATAAACTGTGAGGTAAACTGTTAATGAATGCTCCTGTTCTCGGCGATGGAGAGTGAGCGGTCTAAGGCCAGCGTTCAGGAGTGGGGCCTACGGGAGTTTTGGCAATCCCCGCACGGCCGGACTCGCTCGGCGGGTTCTCACAGCCTGCAGGCCCTGCCGAAAGCGGCAGGCCTCAATGGGAGGCCTCAAAGCCCTGTTTGTTTTTCCATAAGGGCTCAAAGTCATGGCGGTGGGGGCCACAGAGCCCCATGTAGGCTTTCCCCTTGCGGTGAATGGTGCATTGTGAGGGGCACTTTCTCAAGCAGAAATCCTTAAGAAAATATTGGCTTTGTGCAGCCGACAGCAAAAGACTGGAAACGGAACTGCGTCCCGCTTGGGGAAGAAAAGCGTTTTTGTAGGGAAAAAAGTTAATTGTGAAAACAGCAGCTGATTTGAACAACTACTGACTGTGGTATTTAGCATTTAATTTTGTAAATTTAGTGTCATTCTTATAATTCATGTTTAATTCATGTATAATTCATCATTACATTTGATGATTTCCTCAGCAGATGATTTGTATGGCTTAGTGTATTCCCATAACCATGTGCACTGCTTAGCATTTAGTGAAGCAGTGGTTGGGGGCCTTCCTCCGGGGTACAGCAGGAGTGGCCCACCCTGGGTTTAACCTGCAGCCTGGGTCCATAATGCCACACTAACAAACCACATCAGTCAAATCAGCATCAGCTCTATTGTGGAGATGTCATTTAGTGAGAGCAGCTCCATTGTCCGTACTTCCGCAGTAAACAGCAGGGCAGGTTCTTTAATTCTTCCCCCTCTCTCCCTCCTTCCTTCCCTGCTCTCTCTCCCTCTCTCTCCCCCTCTCCCCCCACCCTCTCCCCTCTTTCTCTCTCCCAATCTCTGCCTCTCTCCCACCCTCTCCCCTTTCACACACACTCACTCTCGTCTCTCCCTTCTCTCTTGTCTCTCCCTCCCTCTTTCCCTCTCTCCCCTCTCTCTCTCTCTCCTCTCTCTCCCTCCCTCTCTTCTCTCTCCTTCCCTCTCCCCTCTCTCTCCCTCCCTCTTTCCCTCCCTCCCTCTCAGACTGAGGAGAAGAACCGGCAGTTGCAGGAGAGGCTGGAGCTGGCAGAGCAGAAGCTGCAGCAGACCATGAGGAAGGCGGAGACTCTGCCTGAGGTGGAGGCGGAGCTTGCCCAGAGGGTGGCAGCGTTGACCAAGGTGGGTCACCCCTGTGTCGTCAGTCATTCCATCCCCATGGCGGCAGAGGCAGTTGCCACTTTGGTTGTTTGTGTAGTTCTCTTCTCCACTCCAGCCCTTAATTGACTGTGTGACGTCATCAGGCCACAGTAAACACACAAAATTGCAAGGGCTGCTAAATAAGTCTTAATTCTCAGATTGGCGGCAGGACTGTCAAAATAATGATGGCCTTAAAGATTATTTATGTTTCTTACTCAGCAGATAAAACCATGGTGTTTTGATTGGAAGGATTCAAACTGAAAGCGTCATTGTTTTGCATGCAGAAATACAATTTAAATATATATGTGGGCTGTTTTTGAGTTATTCTTTATTGCAAATATATGCCAATGCTTTGTATACCATATATATGTGTACATTGTTTTCACAATAGTTACAACACTGTTCTTTTCCACAACTCATTTCTTTAGTAGGGCTAACTGTAATTTCAGTGCTGACAAGTTTGCAACGAAAATGCAAACTGTTGTTGTAAATGTGAGTACATTACAATCAGAAGTGCTCCTGCCTTGTTTTACCTAAGGAAACGCAGTAGGCCAGGAATGAGAATTAGACGTGCTGTCAATGGCAGAAATAAAGAAGGAGAAATAGAAGTCTTCCAACATTTAAACCCTCTCACATTCCAGCTGGTGTTTTCAGTTGTAGTTGACAAGAAGAGCCAGTTTCCCAATGTCAAATACAAATACCCTGAAAACCATGAAATGATAAAATCCCTCATCACCGTATAGTATATTTCAGTGTGCAACATGCCATACATTTTCTGCTGTGTAATCTGAGCTTTGGCTACATTCAGGGGTCTATAAGTGAAATACCTCCTTCCAGCATGTCTGTTCTGGTGTATTCTTCATTAGACCAAGGGAATTCACAGATTAATCATGTTAAAACAGTCCACAAATGCTCCTCATTCTTCCTCAAAACCAGAAGCCAGATTCCCCCTCATTTATCTTTACTGAATCCTCATGTTCATTCATGCCCCTGTCAATGCTGTGTTCATCTTCCTTACATCCATTTCCCTCACATTCAGTCTGACAATGAAGAACAAACACGTAATAGGTCTCCTCTTCCATGGAGTCATTGTCACCCCAACATAGTCCTGTCTCCCATGTTCAGCTGTAGCTCTACTAAAGTCCTCTCTCTGCGCTCTCTCCTCTGTGTCCCTTGTCTGGCGTGGCGTTGCGCCCCCTACTGGCTTGTGTAGCCTGAGCGCTATGTGTGCGCTGACTCCAGCCTTAAGGAAGCTAAGTTGCAGAGGAAGGTAGAGGACAGCCCAGAACGCTATGCCTGCTTGCTGCCTGCTATGCCATTGTGCCATTTGATTTTCCTCCCCGCTTTCCCTCTTGAATTTTTGTAATCTAACAATAACAGGAAGGGAGCCGGTTCATTTACAGAGGTGTAGGAGAGGGCTGTCAGGACTGCAGGGTAAATTACAGTGGATCAAGCTGGCTAGAAGCTAAAGGTGATGGGAAATTCATCTCCTTGAGGGCAGGTTGTAGGGTTTTCTGTTTTGTAACTGACATACATGCCACTGGCAAGATGGAACTCTCTTCTAAATGATGACCTCATGTTAGGTAGAACACCTTCATGGACTGGATCCCTTTATACGATTTTATCTGTTTCTTTCTGGAATCCTGTAGATAGAAGGTAGTTATTTCAGTTGGGAATATAGTACATGGAAAATGCAGTCTTGTGCCTCCGTAAAATGAAGCAAAACTTTAACATGAAGCAAATCTATCTTCCTTTATCTCTGTTCCATGTGTCCTAACTCTAAGTCCTTTTGCCTACTAAAACTCAATGTCCCAGGATCCTCTGTGTTGGTAGCCTTGAGCCTCCCATTGTGCCTCGCTCTGTGTCGCAGCCTTGGCTCCTGCTTTCCGGCGCATGGTGCTTGCGGGTCCGTGCCGTGTGTGTTTGTGTGTGCTTATGTGGGTGCAAGGGGGTGTGCGGCAGGGTTCTGACCACGCCCATCTGTCCGCAGGCCGAGGAGCGCCATGGCAACGTGGAGGAGCGTCTGAGGCAGCTGGAGGCGCAGCTGGAGGAGAAGAACCAGGAGCTGCAGAGGGTGAGGGTCAGGGGGTGGTGGTGGGTCTGTCAGCCACTCATCACATCCACCTCAAGAGCATTCCAACCTCTCGATGAGAGATTCAGCCCATACACAAATCAGCCATTCCCACTGTTAAGGATGACAGCATGTCACTGGAATGCACAGGGAAAGTAAGATCAATCCAAACGTGCCTGCCGCAGTCTGCCATGGTCCAGAGCAAAGCACGTGGCACACCATTGTAGCAACATGGTAGGGCTGACAGAGCACCGAGTGGAGTGAATAGCACATTGTAAACTGTTGAATAGACATTGTGTAAGCATTGGAAGACCTCTGGGAAGGTAGTGTTGGCTGAATCATTCCAAGTGCAAGTCTGTGCTTACTGTGTTGTTGTGAATTGCGCCAGAAGCAGCCGTTCAGGCTTAAGGGTGTGTGCGTACAGTGTAAGAGCTGCTGTTTTCGCGGGCTGTGGAAAGCGGGGCCAAGGGGATTGACGGACATGTCTACGATGCTTTCTCAAGGCGCGGCAGCGGGAGAAGATGAATGAAGAACACAACAAGCGTCTGTCGGACACGGTGGACAAGCTGCTGTCTGAGTCCAACGAGAGGCTGCAGCTCCACCTCAAGGAGAGGATGTCCGCTCTGGAGGACAAGGTAGGGGAGGCCTGGTGGAGTAAGGCCCGTCTTCACTCTGCCGGTGACCTAAAGAAACCACCTTTTACACCTGCCTCTCTGTGTCTGCCTGTAGAATGCACTCATCCGAGAACTGGAACACACAAAGAAGCTGATAGAGGAAGCACACCACGAGAAGGTTAGCGCTTGGACAATGCTGTCATGCGTTCCCGTTGTCATGCTACAGTTACTTCCAGTCTTCACTGTGTCCTCTCCTGGGTGGGAATTGAAAACACTGTGCTTTGCCCCAGAAATTTATAGCTCTCCACGCTTCATTGTTCATAGTTCTCCATACGTCATATACTTCATAGTTTTCTGTGATGGAACTTGGTTTGAGACCACTCGGTCTCATTCCATTGGACTGACGGGTGGCGGTCCTGTCCACAGGAGCAGCTCCTCATCGAAATCGAAACGATGAGGGCCGAGAGCGAGCAGGGCAGGAGCAGGAGCAACTCCATGCTGCATCATGGGTAAGGCCCGCCCCCCACCCCAACCCCCGTCGCTCTTTGGCCCCTGGGCGCGTCTCATCCGTGCTCTCTCTGCTGCAGGCGCTCCTACCTGGGCAGCACGCCGGACTTCAGGTACCCGGTCTCCGCGTCCTCCATGATGGACAGCCACTCGGACCACTACAACAGTGCGCTGGTGCTGAGGCGGCCGCAGAAGGGGAGGGTGGCTGCGCTCCGAGATGAGCCCTCTAAGGTGGAGGACCTCCCTGCACGAGAAAAAGGACTATTTAGGACTTGACCTGTGACACTGTATTCATGAGGCTTTTATTTAATACTCTATTCGTAAAACACCGATCACATTACTAACAGGTTTGTAGTGTGGTGGAGGTCAACTGGTTAGGTCAAATTGGATGTGGATGGAGTATTGGGCTGCTTGGTATCAAGACCCAGGCTTGTGCACCTGCTTGGTTTGGTTTGTTAGTTACCTTCATCACAGATATTATAAATTAACTGTCACTCACAGATGAGGTAGAGTTAATGACTTTCTCTCTCCTGTTTCCCTCCTCTCTTTGCCTCATTGGACAGCAGAAGCATGTAAGTCGATCTGTGAGGTTATTCACACCATATCTGTGAGACTGAAAGCACAGCCGTTTCACAGGGAAGGACGAACGTCTAAGAGCGATCGCTGTGATTGGACAGTACTGACGCTTAGCTTTGTTGTTAACGGGGACCAGTCCCTGATTCTCTCTCCATCGCTCCCTCTCTCCTCCTCCCTCCCTCCGCAGGTGCAGACGTTGAACGAGCAGGAGTGGGAGCGCGTGCAGCAAGCCAACGTGCTGGCTAACGTGGCGCACGCCTTCGAGAGCGACGTGGACATGTCGGACATGGAGGATGACCGGGAGACCATCTTCAGCTCGGTGGACCTGCTGTCGCCTGCCGGCCAGGCCGACGCCCACACTCTGGCCATGATGCTGCAGGAGCAGCTGGACGCCATCAACACTGAGATCAGGCAAGGCCAGCACGGGTGTACCTCTGTGAATGGCATCTTCTCAGTGGCAAGGCCAGCACTGGTGTACCTCTATGAATGGCATTGCTGTCAGTGTCACTCACCTATTAACGGTTATCTTGTGTCTTTGGCCACCACTGGAAATACAACAATACATCCAGTTAGAATTTGTTTGGTTAACACTGACAGTTCCTCAAGCAGACATCAAAAATACTAACTCCAAATGCAAACTTATAGTTTAAATGAAATTTAAACAAACCCCTTGGATACCACAAAATGGCAATGTTAATAATAGTAATAGTGTTAATATTAGTCAAGGTAGTAGAAGAGCGGTATTCTTTGAAATTGATAGTCAGTCCAGTATTTTGGGCAATCTAGGCCTGTGAAAGCCTTTTGTAGCTGTGTTCAGATGTTTTGCATGTGTGACGGCTTTGAGCTGTGACAGTCTTGCTCTCGCTGCTCTTTCGCGCAGAATGATCCAGGAGGAGAAGGAGAGCACGGCGCAGCGGGCGGAGGAGATCGAGAGCCGGGTGGGCAGCGGGGACAACCTGGGCGGCCGCTTCCGATCGCTCGGCTCCATCCCGCCCTCCTTCGCCGGCTCGTCCCCGCCCGGCTCCGGCCGCTCCACCCCCCGCCGCGCGCCGCGCAGCCCCAGCCGAGAGGTGGACCGCATGGGCGTCATGACCCTGGTGAGCGCTCGGACGCACTCTCCCCTTCCCCAGCTGCGCCGCCCCCGCCCCCGGCCCCCCGCCCAAAGTGAGGGGCGGTGCCCATCATGAGCGGGCGCTAGGTCAAGATGGCGGCCTTCCTCAGACCTCAGAGACTCGGACCACAAGCGGCTGAGTCTGGTGAAGGTGTTTACTGAGACCCCTTTAGGGCTGATGTATATGGATGCGTGTCTTCAGTCAAATCAATTTTAAATGTGAACGGCAAAGATTTTTCATTCATAATTGAATGAGTGTCCATGAGAGATTATTATTTAGGCCATCTTACAGCATATTCATATTATAACACAGTTTATGAGGAAAACCAGGGGAATTTTTTCAAGACTAAGACTGAAAAAGTGCCCTTGATGAACCAAGACCCAGTCTTGAGACTCCACTCTCCATCTGTGTTAACACGCTGTCCATTATCATTGGAGACCCACAAGGGTGGGAGTAATTGTTATGGTTTTCCCAGAAATGGTGTGACTCGGATTATTTGAATTGGAGTTCTTGACAAATGTGTTTTCTGGATTCCATTAAATTAGTCTGGCACTCAGATAATATACAGTGTTATTACAATGTCTTTTCACTCCAGCAAAATGTTTTCGGTTTCCCTTTTCCCTCTTGCATATTTTATTTGAACTGAACATCAGAGAACTGAGCTTATTAAAACTAGATGCTTCATTTGAGCGCTGTAGTTTATATTACAAACCAAATGGTGTTCACATAGTTGTATTTGTATTTTCCGTTCACCATAGGCCAGATTTCTTACCCATAGTATTCTCCTCTCTCAGGAGTAATAAATAGAACTCACTTTCAGCAGAACTTGTTTAAGAGCAAACCAGGTATAGCGTCATGATTTTTTAATGTATTTTAGCTAATGGTAGTGTATTTTATGCCCTTGATAAAGACAACATTGCAGTTACTCAATCCTGGCAATTTTTTCCACTTGTGGAGAAACAGGCTAGCTTGTTTTGCCTTGGCCTGTAGCTCACTCAGGGTTTATGTAACTTCGGCCTACCCCACTCCTTGGTGAGTTATTGTTTTATCAGTTATGAGTCAGTGTCTACAAATTCATCTCGGCCAGTCCCAATAGCCATCCCCATGTTATTTAGCTGAATCTTTTCCTGTTGCTTTTTCCTGTGCTTGAGGGGATCTATTGGACTGTTCAATTGACGGATGGAGTAATACACACACACTCACTCACTTCTGGAGTAGCAGTGATTGCTTGCTTCACAAGTACTTCTGTTACATTGAGAAGATACTGTAGAAACCTGTCGGAACTTGCACCTTCTGACACATATGTTATTATACACTATTGCTTGCATTTTTGCACGATTTTATGTGACTTGTGATATTTCCTTTCCTGAATTCACAGTCATTTAATATCACTTCAGAACAGCAGAAAAACTGACTCACTCACTACTGACCAAATGCAAATGCGATACAGTGGCATAAGTGAAACATTTAACAGCTGTTTGTGAACGGTTTGTTTTTCTAAATAGTCAGTTTGTTAATGTCTTAACTGTCTTAATCCAGTTGTATGTTTGCATGTTAGTTGTCTCAATTTAATTTTGATTATGATCTGTTTGTACAAAGTTGCTGTTAAATGCTTGCAAATTTTATCATGTAGTATTTATTTTATGTATGGTCAAAAACTATTCATTCTTGTGTTTTGTAGTGTGTATGCACTTAGAATTGTATGTTTTCAGTGTCTTGGCCTAGCTTGTGTGTTTATTTATATTTTTATTTTATTTCTCCCATACTGTTTAATGCCTTTTTTGTCCCTCAGCACTCCTTCTATGACCCCTTTGTAATCCAGAGCTCCCTATACCGTCAGACAGTAACTTACCCACCATGCCCCTCTGCTAGCTCCACCCCTCCATATAACTATGCACCGTGCTACATCCAGGTACCGCCCACCCCCTCCAGTGTCGTGCTCAAGTCTAAGGCCATGTTCGCACCAGTGCCATTTTAGACAAACATCAGCTTATCAGCCTATCAGAGATAAACGGGGGCCTAGGAGTGCATGTATTGGGCTGCAGTTTCCTGTAATCACTGGCTTCCATTTGCCAACCCAGCTCTCTCTTATCATGTAGCCTTTTGAAACGTTTAGATTTAAAAAGCAAGATTGTACTTTAGCCTGATGCCGGTATGACCTTTGTCCTCCCATTTGGTAATCTGTTGTCCTGCTTGCATTTTGTTATGTAGGAGGAGGAAGCTGAGTAATCATAAATAACTGGCCTACTCTGAATAGTGTGCACTTTGGAAGTAGCAGGACTGAAGAAGGTGGGGAAGGTAATGAAGGCTGAATGTTTTACGCACTGAAATATAAAAGCAAGGTGCTTCTACATTTTAGCGTGTACATATTGGTTCTGGGCTAGTTGCAGTGGAGAAATGGCTTGTTTGTGAGAACATGACCTCAGACTTGAAGCTGCGGCTGACGTGGGGTGAACCCGCCCCTCTCCCACCTGCATGTCCTCTGAGTGTTCCTCCAGCCTGTTCTCCATCTGCGCCCATTCCCCCCCGAAACTCATCTACTGCACTGTGCGCCACGGCCTGCGTGATGCAGGCTGGTCCAGATTTGCAGCACTAAAAATACTGCCTTGGCTTTGAAGTGTGAACGTTGTCTGCTCACGAGCTCCCTCCCTCTCTCTCCCTCTCCCTCCCCTCCCTCTCCCTCTCCCCTCCTCTCTCTCCCTCTCCCTCTCCCTCTCCCTCTCCCCTCCCTCTCCCTCTCCCTCTCCCTCTCTCTCCCTCTCCTCTCTCTCTCTCTCTCTCTCTCTCTCTCTCTCTCTCTCTCTCTCTCTCTCTCTCTCTCGTCAGCGTGCTCTGCCAAGGCCTTGTGCTCAATTTGCTACTAACTGCTCTTCTTTACCCGCTCTGCTTTTCATGCATCCGACAGCCTAGCGACTTACGGAAACACCGTAGGAAGGTAAATGGAGGAGTAATCTCTCTTTGTGATCGGTGAACGCATGCTGGTGTGCCAAACAGTACGCTCAGTGCCCAGACTGACCAAGAAATTCATTCAGGGCCCCTGGAAACAAGTGAAGTAAATCTGTGATTACCTCTGGCCACATGCCCAAAGCATCCACACAAAGAATGCTTTGGCATTGCAATCAGATGCTTATCTTAATCTCAATATTTGTGTGTGTTGGTCCTTTACCAGTGTATATATGATGGTTTTTTAGATGAAATTTTGCAACACATATTTTCTACATTTGGTCTTACTCTCAAAACTGCAGAAGGTTCTGCTTAAGGAAAAGCTGTGACTCATCAGACTTCTTTACAGTAAGCTATATAATCTGCCTATATCCCCCTGAGGATTCCTTTTGATGTCTTCTGCTTAATTCACAGCAGTATAGCTCACAGGCCTGCTGGCTATTTCTGTGAGGAAGCAGGTTCCTCTGCAGGAGAAGCTGTTGGAATGTCAAAAGGTCTTGGAATGCAGTTCTCTTTATACGGGAAATTATAAAGACTACAGGAAGAGGGTGCCTCCAGAGCAGCCAGGCAAAAAATAGCCGTGCCTGAAATAGCTTTGTTTTTTCGGCCCGTTTGAAGTGCTGAATTAGTGTTGCTGAAGTGAAGTCCTTGTGCGATGAATGCAGCGGCGGAGTGCAGTGCTAATGTGACTCGCCTTCCCTCTCCTGTGTTTAGTCTGCTCAGGACGACAAGGCCACAATAAAGTGCGAGACGTCGCCCCCATCGACCCCGCGCACCGCCAGACTCAACAAGGGAGCCGTCCACGCAGCCAGCCACGAGGACATCCGGGATATCAGGAGGTAAGCATGCCCGCGCTTGTGTCTGCACATCACGGCCCAGGCTGTCCAACTGGAACTGCATCTGCGCATCAGGGTCTGTGTAGCCTTGGCACGACTGTGCGTCAGGGCCTGTGTAGCATTAGCACGACTGCGCATTAGGGTCTATGGTATGTCACTGCGATCACAACTGCGAGTTTGCGCCTGAGGTTGAGCAGATAGTGTGGAACTCCAGGGGTATTCTCATGCAGGCATTACTGTGTTACACTCTTAGACTGTGTTTGCACAGAAGACAACTGCGTCTAAAATGGTGCTCTTTCCCATCTGCGCAGCTCTGCAGGCCTCCAGGATGGCCAGGGCAGCAACCCCAGCAGCAGCAACAGCAGCCAGGACTCGCTCAACAAGGCAGCTAAGAAGAAGAGCATCAAGTCCTCCATCGGACGGCTTTTCGGCAAGAAAGAGAAGGGCCGGCCAGGCCCCCCCGGCAAAGACCCCTCCAGCCAAGGTCTGTTTCCTGTTGTCACTTCCCAGTATCCTCAGCTCCGGTCCCAGTGGCAATGGAGCTGCGTTATTTCACTAGCTCTGCTTGCGTCTGGATTTTAAGGGTAGAAAGGATGTGTCTTGAGCATAACTGACATTATATGAATGTCAAAGACGTAGACTTTGGTAAGATGTGTAATCACTGCTGATAAAGTCCAGTCGCACATTAGAGGACTGTATTCATAATGAATTCACCTGCCTGTCTTCCCCCCCAGCTGGCACTCCTGAATCAGAGAGCTCGCCACAGGATGCCCTAGGGCTCGGCAAACTGGGAGGCCAGGCGGAGAAGAACAGGAAGCTGCAGAAGAAGTAAGCGCTTCACTTCCTGCTGCCGAGCAGGCGGTCCGTAGCCACGCATCGTAGATAGCGCAGCACCAGAGCGGACTAATCCTCTCTCACCTGATTCCCACGCTCTCAGGTCACCACGCTGCTCACTCAGCCTACTCCGCTCACTAGGCCCAATCATGACACTCCGCCTGATTCCGTGCTGATTCCTCCATCTCATTGATCCATGATTTAAAAACAGTGATCAGAATAGTGACTGGAAATCCATGCTGCAGTGGGATTTTTAATCCTCCATTTTCATGTAACTTAAGTGTCATTTTTAATTTATTAAATCTTAATTTTGATGTAAATATTTCTGGTATAAACAATAAGGAACATCAAAAAAGAAATAATCTGGATTAATTATATCAATAGACTGTTCTAATGCATTAATTAATCCAATAATCCATTGATCTTTTTTGAAACAATGCATCAATGCATCTAATCTGGTGAAACCATTGTTTTTAGTTCTAATTTGTCTAGTTTGCTTTTGCCATAATTTGGTTTGTTATCTTATTTTGCTGATTTTTGCTTTTTTTTCATTTCATCCTTCATCCTTTTCATATCATGTAGTCCAAAAACAGGGTAAGTTCATGCACCTTGCTTTTGCTTTGACCTCCACTAACCCTGTGGATGCCATTCTCTCCATTCTGCTTGCTCCAGGGAGCGCTTGACCATGGAATGCTTTACCAGCTTTGCATAGACCCTAAATGCTCTCCATTTCAAATGCCCCATTTGTCCCTTTTGAATTATAAAAGAAATGTTTAAATCCCTCAAGTCTGTAAAGCATCTGAAAGCTTTTAAGTGAAGCTCATATGACAGTGATGTGTAATGTTACGTGTAAGTGTGATGCGGGTTAGGATCTCATTTAGTGCCTCTCTTAGTTGTATCTGTAGATCCTGTTTGGCTGCAGTTCCCAAAGACTGAGCGGGAAGCTCATTTCGGAAAGAAGATAATGGGCAAATAATTGAGCTTTAATGCCATGTGTAGATGTGGCACACCATTAGCCATTGTCTTCTCAAATTTTTCCCCCAAGTTTGATCACATTCTCATTGCATTCTTTCATGATCAGTTGAGGGAGCTACAGCCTAAAAGGCAGAGTCCCCTTGAAAACCAACATTTAGATTGGTAGGGTTTGATACAGGCTGTTGAGCATATATGAAGGTAGTAGCTGAACCGATGTTCCATGCATCATGTTTAAATTTCCATGTGTCACCTCTGTACTGAAGCTAACACTGGCGGGTCCTCTGTGGCTGTGTTTGTCTAAGAGGAAAGATACTGTCTCCTGTCATTCTGTCTGTTCCTACCAACCTGTAAATGCATGGAGTTCAGAATCCCAGCTCTTTTGTCCTTGTTAATCTGTATAAAAGTCTAAATGTATAATGTAAAATCTGAACTGTTTGAGTCTGCACTGGCTGTCTGCCTGTCTGTTTGGCTGCTGGGTGTGTGTGCGTGCTGGGTGTGTGTGCGTGTATGTCCAGCACAAACATCTGTTGGTTGTTTTTCAGGCTGTGTGAGGCTGTGTGGGTAACTGGCTTGCCCTGTGTGAATGTGCTGTTATGTTGATCTGAGGAATGTCTTGGTGTGGGTGTGTGTTTGTTCTTGCTCTGTGTGTGTGTGTGTGTGTGTGTGTGTGTGTGTGTGTGTGTGTGTGTGTGTGTGTGTGTAGACCCAGCCTCTCTAACCCAGTATGTTGTGACAGGCACGAGCTTCTTGATGAGGCGCGGAGGCAGGGCCTGCCGTTTGCCCAGTGGGATGGGCCCACGGTGGTGGTCTGGCTGGAGGTAAGGCCTGCACAAACTCCCAGGCAAGCTGAGCTTTAACTCCAGAAATTAAAGCTATTAGGAAATGCACTATGGAAGTGGATTACACAACATCAGCCAGTGCTGTTCTCACAGTTCTCAAGCTTAGTGGCTGTGTGTTGATCTGTCTGTACGGCGGTGATTGACAGCTGCGTGTCGCTCTGTCTGTGCGGCGGTGATTGACAGCTGTGTGTCGCTCTGTCTGTGCAGTGGTGATTGACAGCTGTGTGTCGCTCTGTCTGTGCGGCGGTGATTGACAGCTGTGTGTCGCTCTGTCTGTGAGGTGGTGATTGACAGCTGTGTGTCACTCTGTGCGGTGGTGATTGACAGCTGTGTGTCGCTCTGTCTGTGCGGCGGTGATTGACAGCTGTGTGTCGCTCTGTCTGTGTGGCGGTGATTAACAGCTGTGTGTCGATCTGTCTGTGTGGTGGTGATTGACAGCTGTGTGTCACTCTGTGCGGCGGTGATTGACAGCTGTGTGTCATTCTGTCTGTGTGGTGGTGATTGACAGCTGTGGGTGGGGATGCCGGCCTGGTACGTGGCGGCCTGCCGGGCCAACGTGAAGAGCGGCGCCATCATGTCGGCGCTGTCGGACACGGAGATCCAGCGCGAGATCGGCATCAGCAACCCGCTGCACCGGCTCAAGCTGCGGCTCGCCATCCAGGAGATCATGTCTCTGACCAGCCCCTCTGCCCCGCCCACCTCCCGCACGGTACGCCCCCCCCCCCACACCGCAGCGCAGATACACCAGCCTATCGGAGTACACAACCCCACACCAGTTAGCACTCTGTTTCACACACCAGCATTCACATCCTAAAAAGTCAGAATGCCACCCACAGGACCAGGTTTGCAATTAGTGGTTTGTGGCCGGGGTGATTGTGGGGTGATTTTAAGTTAATTCCAGCTGTAGCTGGAGAAATGTCAAAATGGTTTTAGGTGTCCCCCATACATAGCTGCATTTTGACATCTCACGTTTTTTGAAATACTATGATAACTGTTAATGGAATATTTAGGCCTGGGTTTACCGCAGCCACTGATCTGAGGATCATACTGTCTGCAGCTGTAACACCCCAGTAAAGTGCTGCAGGTTTCTCCGCTCTAATCACATGGACATCGCAGTTGCGTCTTGAAAGAGCAGTGGCGGTATACTGAAAATCAACAGACTTGCTCTTCATGTTTTCCTGGCTTTAATGTTTGAGGGTGTTTTTGGTGCTTTTTTTAATGTGGGCAGCACTCTTTGAAGATGCAATTGCTTTCTAATTAGGATAATAATGTTCAATTCTGCTGGAAGCATGCACACCTAGTACCCTACAGCTGAATTTAGGAATGTTCCAGATAACATCCCTATAATTATCTCAGATGAGACGTCTACAGCAGTGCACATCTGCAGAGACTGCTGGGGATACTCTTAAATAAAGCTCTCAAAGGGAAGTTGGGCACTGTCAAAGGCCTCTTCACAAAGACTCAATACCTTAAATCTTCAAATGCCTAATAAATCTCATTTAATTCACATCTGAAGTTCAGTTTAAAATGAGTGGATTTCAGGACTTCATTTTCAGATTCCATTAAGGTGAACTGGAATTCATTTTAAAGGTTAATCACTGAAACAAAAGTAAGTGAAAAATACTGGGCTTTTATGAAGAGTTCTTATCAGTGTAATGTAACCCTGCAGTGTAGCAATACTGCAGGTCTCTTTTACTCTAAACGTCATGAATTCATTTACCCTTAGAAATTGCAAATGAGATATTTCTTCCCAATCAAATTCCTGAATGGAGACTTCTGTTTATAATTTGAAATGTTTGCTACAGGATGTCTAGTGTCCTCACTGTTCTCTGATAGGATGCATGCCTCTGTCACACTAACACCGAGTAACACACCAAATCCACTAGCAATCTGACTGCATGAAGCGCACCTGCTGCTCGCAGCTGTCTGTTGATAGGATGATGGTAATCTCGCTCTGTTTGGAATCCACATCTAGCACAGATTCAGCATGTTTGCAGAACTGGCTGCTCTGTAATGATGCTTGTGCTTGATGTCCCTCCACCTTTCCCCTCTGTTCTTCATTCCCGCTCTCCCGAAACGCGGGACTGTGCTTGTGTCACTCACTCGGGGGTTCGCGGGATTAGTCCACGGGCAATGTGTGGGTCACGCACGAAGAGATGGAGAGCCTGGCGGCCACGCCTCAGACGGTCAGTCACCTGATTGGGCACCACCCCCCCTGCTCCCCGCCCACTGTTGTTCCACCAGTTGGGCTGTGTTTGTGTGTGGCTGTGGCTAACATTAACATAGCTATGTTAACCATAGTAGCACGTTCAGACTTGGTGATCCATACATTACAATTCTAAATTATGAAGTTAAATGATCATTAACTCTTAAATCAATTTTTACCTTCCTTTAAATGATTTTGTTATTTAATCTGACTATCTGCTGATTAACAGGTATTCGTAAAACTAACCTCAAGCGGCATGAACACAGTACTCTAAATCTGAGATATATGCATTTCATTAAAGCTGAGTTTGAGGTCGGCTGACTTTCAGTACAGCACAGCAGGTACGAAGCAATTTTGTTGAAGCCAAAAGTTAAAGAGTGGCTTTCTAGTAAGGGTTCGCTATTTTCTCTTAGGGGTCAGTAATGGAAGTTTAGGAAACTGAATGTTGGTTCACTAAGGCTTCACTGATACTCAAAATTAGTATATTAATAATAGAATCTTAGCCATCTAGCATCTCTTGGGGAATATAAAGTGGTGGGAAGGTTACCTAGCTGCTTCCTCTGTTTCTTTTTTCCAGTACTAACACAGTGCACTTTTGAACTGCTTAACTCTGCTCACATACTAACTGTCTGTTCTCTTTGTGCCTGTAACACATGCTAACGTCAGGAGGATGAGGAGGGCAGCTGGGCCCAGGTCTGTACCTGTCAATCTTCCCTTAAACCCCTGAATACACACGTGATCACTGGCCTCACACCGAGAGAGGCATTTCTCAGGTTAAACTGCAAGCTTTAGGGGCATGGTGAAGACATAACCTATTAATGATTCGTAGTCACGAATCCCTTGTTTTGTTGAATAGCGGTTCAAGGTTGTTTTTAGCCAATACAGGATTCCAGATCATTCATGCTTTATGAAACTGATCATTGTAATGGGAATTTAGTGAAAAAAGTGTTTTTTTTGGAACATATGAATGCTACTGGATTCATCAAACCAGTAGATACAGTAGTACAGTGATAACATGTCATGTAGTTGAGGACCTCACAGAAAGGCTTTTAGACCTGCAAGGCCTGTGTGTCAGTGCCATCAAGAGATCACTCTCCATTGGAGGCGCTTAGGGCACTGGGCACCAGACCAGGGGCGTTCTGCCAGCCATGCACCGTTGTGCAGCCCCTTTGTTCTGGCTGCACAGTCCTGTGAGCCTGCTGTACAGCCGTCTCCATGCAGGGTTCATCCCAGCCCCCGAAGCACAGGCCTGGCCCGGGCCCAGCGTATCACACGCAGCCGTTCAAACGAGGCCGGCCTAACGAACCAATCTAACGAAGCCGATGCTCACCAGCTCCCCCACAAAAAAATCACTGCGTGCTGAACGTGGTGTCCCTACTCTCATTACGATTGGAAAGACTATCTGCAGATAGTCTACAGTATCTCAGTCATACTTTTCTTTATGTCCTAAGAGTTCTCTCCCTAATTGAATTCAGTCTCAATTAGTATAATTTCTCTGCCTTCCAGAGATGTAGCTCCATATTGAAGTGGTGGTTGATACTTTAAATCCATGAATGCGTTGCCTAATCCTCTGAAATGGGGCTGCTGAGCAGCTTTTGTAAATGAACAGCTGTTTTTTAAGTCCTCTTTTGTCTTCTCGCTCACAAACAGGAGTCTGACTGCTGATGTCCGTACACAGGCAGATTCTTTGTAACTAATCTATTCAAGGGAAACTAGAGGGAAAAAAAATTGGCACTTGTTTTTGCAGTCATGAATGTTGATCAGTTAATTTGTGAATGATGTACAAGCCGTGCCTGATCATAGCTCTCTTGTAAGTGCAATGTGTTCTGCCAACGCATTCTAGAAAAGGTTACTCCATAACACTCCTTTGTTTGTTCTTGGGGTTTGTTGCCAGAGTGCATTTTTAGTCGAAAATATGCCGCCCGTTTTCCCAGCGCTAATCTCAGAAGATTACAGAGACAGTTCGTTCCACAGTGGCTTGCGCTGTAGTGTTAGGGTAATGCAGCGGGACTGCAGGACGCTGCTGAAAACTTGTGGTGACCGATGACAAATGGACTGTCAATGCAGACGCTGGCTTACGGGGACATGAACCATGAGTGGATCGGGAATGAGTGGCTGCCCAGCCTGGGCCTGCCCCAGTACCGCAGCTACTTCATGGAGTGCCTGGTGGACGCCCGCATGCTGGACCACCTGACCAAGAAGGACCTGCGTGGTCAGCTCAAAATGGTCGACAGCTTTCACAGGTGAGTTCTCCTGTCCACAGGGAAGCTGTGAATTTACGCTTGTGAGATCTCCAGATTTCAGGCCAATCAGGTGTGGTTTATTGAAGAGAGTAAATGATGATCACAGTGTACAAGTACATCAGGTGTTGCAGAACAGGGCAAATACCCAGAAATGTAACAGATCTCTATATATATATATGACAGGACCCACCATGATGGTTCACCCAGGCTTTTTTAATGTGTTTATACTCAGCAGTATAGAGGGAGGATTTTATTATTATTATTATTATTATTTTTAACCTTAAAGGCAAAGGAATGAAATAGGCATAAATTACCATTAATTTGAGTATGAATTTATCAGTTTATGAATTTATGACGAGACGTACAATAAGGCATCTTTCTTTGGTCTTATACCACCAAAGGAATAGTTTTCAGTGTGGCGTAATGTGCCTACGGAGGCTGAACTATGACAGAAAAGAGCTGGAGCGAAGGCGAGAAGAATCCCAAACAGAAGTCAAAGGTAATGAGAATGTGTCTTACTACTACTTTCAGTTTGTTCATCATCACAAACCATTACTTGCTGTCATTTTTGCTCTGTGAAATTTTGTTAGAAAATAATGGAGTTTGTTATCACCCACATGGCTAATATCTCTGGGTTGGAAAATGTGGACAGCTAACATGTTTTATTTCCAAATGACCCATCCACAGTGTCTTGCATTATTACATTTGACACATTTTGTAAGGGAGTTGTACTGGCAAGTGTCTGGAATAGAATCGTTTTCCAGTGCACAGTATAAAATTGTCCCATTTACAATTTTATCCTGTGGCCTGGGTTCTGAGTGCAGTGCTTAAACCAGTACAGCACACAGCTGGTGTAATGCTAGTGACAGCCAGCAGAGGGCATAGCAGAGCACTGGTGTGTGCCATTTCAGATGTGCTGGTGTGGAGCAATGAGAGAGTGATAAACTGGGTTCAGTCCATCGGGCTGAAGGAGTACGCAAACCACCTGCTGGAAAGCGGTGTCCACGGCGCCCTGCTGGCCTTAGACGAGACCTTCGACCACAATGCACTAGCACTTCTGCTGCAGATCCCCACACAAAACATCCAGGTATGTACACAGTGCATCTCTGCCCCATTGCTATGAGTAGATTTGCCAAAACACCCTAATGGAAAAAGTCTCCACAGTATTGCACAACTGAAGCCAGATGTTTCCAAATTCTGTCTGACCCTGGGTACCCGAATCCTGAAATCTCTTGGGGGAACAGTCCAGAAGATATCCCCACTCTGGGTGGTATTCGCTGTGTCCAAAAACCAAGCAGCAATTATAAATGCAAGATGAATGTTGCTATTTGTGGTTTTTCTTTTGTAACAGTCTCATGACTGGTAGCACTTTGCGCTGTGAAGGTGTTCATCATGAAGAATTCTCCACCCCTGCTAAGAATTTAAATGGCTGTTCTGTCAGCCAGTGCTGTCTGGCATAAGATGAATAGCTTGTGTTTGTTAAAAGACAACCTTTTAACCACAGGTTATTTTTTTTAACACGCATGAGAAGTACTGACCTACATCTTCTTGTCCTTGGGGTGTACCATCTCGGGCACATGTAACAGAACACCGCTAATAGCTGTCAGCTCGGGTTTCCGTCTCTAAGACGGAGTATAAAGATTCATGTGTCATACTCTTCCTCCCCTCCCGTCCAGGCAAGAGCCACTCTCGAGAGGGAGTATAACAACCTCCTGGCTCTGGGCACAGAGAGAAGACTGGATGAGGTGAGAACTAAATATAGAGTCTGTGAAGATGGGCCCTTTGTCAGTTCTAGCATACATAACAACCTTAAGTGCTGCATAGCTGCATTAGTAGTCACTATTAAACATCTGTATTATTTTGTTAGGGGTGCTGGGGTTATAGTGTACCATTAGGTACAGTGTACGTAGCACTTTTGGAAGGCACTCAGAATGGAAGAGACTCAGAGTAATCATTCTGCATGAGGTACAGTTTGTTGTAGTACGCTTAAAATTGAAGTAGGACTTTTAGTAATAGTAGTACTGCATTTAAAATGTTCATGATGTGTGAGCATATTTAAAAGTATTATTTTGTAAGGTACCTCACTATTTACCACGTTGAGTTTTCCCATGTTGTGGATAATCTTTTTTGTTGGCATGCATGGAGTCTTACAAGTTACTGAGCTCTAACGCACATCAGTCTCTTCACTGCATCTCCTGTGCTGCTTTCAGGACGATGACAAAAACTTCAGGAGGGCGCCCTCCTGGAGGAAGAAGTTCCGACCCAAAGACGTGAGGGGGATTTCTCCAGGGTCCACAGAAACCCTTCCCGCCAACTTCAGGGTGACGAACACCATGTCCTCACCATCCATGCAGCCAAAGAAGATGCAGATGGACGGTAAGATGGGAAGTTTCCTTCCCTCAGGCTTAACTGCTGCATGAGCTGCACATCAGGAGGGAACTTGCTGCGCCAGTAACATTTATAGGACTTTTACACATACCTACGGCTTTCAAATGGCCGTCTGATTGGGCACGTGTATGCGCGGTGTTCAACTGGCCATCTGATTGGGCACATAGACCCACAGTGTTCAAACTTCCGTTCAGTTATACTCCAGTCGACAGTTGACTGTCCCTTGTGTTCTCCATTAAGCTTTCCAGTATCAGTGTGTTAATGTTCATGCCACTTTGCTTGAGAAAAATGAAAGTTTTGTGCCTGAAAAAATAATCACTGAAGAGGAGCTGCAAAGCCATTGTATATGACATTCAACATGCAGGAAGAAGCAGCACACTGCATGTCAGTTTCAGGGTGTTTGAATGCAGGACGTCCCCATTATTCATAGAAGTTCATGTGTTTACTTGTGTACAATCACAGGTGAATGGTCTTGTAACTGAGTGCTGTGTTCTGCTTTGTTTTCCTAACTTGCTGGATTTGACTAACTGCACGTTTGGCATGTTGAGGAACAGGAAGTGTATCTGGGACACAAAGGCTGGACACTGCTACAGTCAGGACTTATTCTTGTTAACTCTCTTTTCGGTAAGTTCAAATTAAGATAAATATCAAGTTCCTCACTGAAGGAATTTTATTCACCAAATAATACAGCTTTTTGATAATAAAGAAGAGTATCAATTTTACTCTGTCTTATGATTTTGTGTCTCACTCTTATACTCTAAGAATGAAATCAGGATTGCTGTGTATTGCATTCTGACTCACCTGTAGTGAAATAATGTGGATTAAATGAATTTGGGTGTGAATATGCTGTGTGACTGGACGTCCATATAAAGTAACAGCTTGTCCTTCTTAGGAAGTCAGAAACATCAGTACGTTTCCTCTGCAATAACGTTTCTCACTTTCTTTCCTTTCCCAGTCTACCCTCATTACTTCTATAGGTGATTATGCTGCATATATCCAGCTGAAGAGGTCAGCGTCCACAGCTTCAGGATGGAATCCTGATGAAACTCAATATTTAATTACAGAGTATACATTGATGTCACCAATCTCTTGAGTACCCCAGAGAAAATATTTTAGTTTATTGGATTTTATTACATTTATGCAAAGTTATGGGACATTTATTTAGACCTTAATATGTACTGTTTCCTTTTTCTTTAGTCTGATTTTTTTTTTTCTTCCCTGAAAATTTCCCTGTGCCCTTATCAAATCCAACACTATCAGCTGTAACTGAATGTATCACAAGTTTGAAGTTTGTATATTTATCTACAAGCATTAGCTAATCTTTTTATACTCCTGATCTTGTATTGACCACAGATGTTTGTTTTAATCATGGAACTTAATCTAAAGCGACTTTGTGTGCTGTACCGTCATTTTAGCCCTTTCACATTTATTCTTTAATCATATAGCGTTTGATTATTTTTTTAAATGCAGCTTTTAGGTCAAAAGCAACTTTTGAATAGCAGCGGACTGGTGAATCCCTTTAAGTGACGTTGCTTTGTGTGGCACTCGAACGTGTTGGAGAAGCTGAGGTTCCTGTGTGTCAGATTAACAAAGCGTGATCATGGGTTATCGTGCCCCCATTGTTTGGCACACACCTCCATAAAACTTCATTTCTGTTTTCAACTGTGATACCAAATCGAAAACCTTGCGTAAAGCCATAAGCGCAGAGAAGACGAGGACTTCTTTCGGATGCATTGCTTGGCTAGTAGGTACTTTGAGAATAAACTATCTGGCAGCCACAGATGCCGGAACAATCCATTCCCTCCTCCTCCATCGGACACGTGGTAGGACGCCGATGCAGGGGCTCTCTTTGTTAAAGGACCAACTCCACTGTGGCCTCATTTCCGATGAGTAGTCTGAAGAAAGCAGCACAATTCCCTCAATATCCTATGAATGCATTGTATCATGACTCTTAATTAAGCCTTATTTTTATTTGGTTTTTATTTATTCCAAGTTGTCTGTCAGTATTTGTGTAGCGGTTGCCATTTATTCAGATGGTTGTGATTGCTGGTGTGTTTCTGAGTATGTTGTTGGGTTGGTATCAAACACAGGTTTCTCAGTATTTACGTGGGTGTCTGATGTTGAGAAATCGAAGATTTAAGCTCGGAGGTGCTTTCCCCTCATGTACGTACAGTGCCCCTTTGTGTCTTGGTGATTTAGACATTTATGCAAATTCAGATCATGTGACTGTCTCGTTTTTTTAAATGTTGCCCTTTTCCCATTTTAAATCTTATCAACTTGTAACAAAAATGATGTACAGTCTGTGTACTTTTTGAACTATGTTTATCACAGTATTATTTATTGCTGACTTTCAATAAAATACTGAACTTATTTTCCACTGCCAATAAAAAGACTAAGTCTTTGTTTAAAAAAACTGTATGTGTGGTTGTCTTTTAATGAACTTTCAGACAGGGGGCCTGAAACATGGAAACTTCACTTTCTTCACTTCACAATCTTCTCTTAGAGTTGGGTGGTCAGCCACATGGTTTAAAAATGATCTTCAGCTGGTCTGTCTCTGGTAATGTGCAACACCAGGTTAATTAGGACACACTGTGTGCCACTTTGATTCTTGTGTACAGAGGCCTCCACAAGACCCAAAAGCCATTTGAGGTGTTGACCCTGCAGTGGCTTCAGGTATATGTACTTGCCTGTTTTGGGGTTTTTGTCACAACTCCAGGTATATGTATGTATGCACACAGTGCATTTCAAGGTGAGCAGGAATCCCAAAAAGCATCCCTGTTCAGCATGTCTCCAGGATAGGACTGAGGACCTGGAGGGAGTTCACCACACAGAAGTGCCTGCTTACCATTTATCAGCAGTAAACCCAATGCCTCCATTTGTTAGTGTTGGGGTTGACACAGTTGCTTGGGGAAACTGTAAAAACACTGTCTAGTGATGTGTATATTTCATCTTGCGTGATAACAGAAAGGAACAGTTTGCAAAGAAATAGAGGGGACTCTTCATGCATTAACATAGATGTGTGAATGCAGGGTTTTTCCCTCATGTAGGTGGAAGTCTTTATATTATATAAGACACTTGCAAGCCATATATGTCACAATTTGCTCCTATTCAGTAGGGCTGCCAGTGGAAACATGCAAACACAGAACTTTTCAGAATTTGGTTCGACAGGCTGGTCTAACCTAAAATATCAAATTTTCGCATACTAATGTAACTGGGTTTTATTCATTGTAGATGCATACTCACTCCCTTATCTCACACATCCTCTTACCTCAGCCGAAAAGGCATTATTTTTTTTAGCTGCCGTTTACATGTCATTCGCCGCAGACGGGGGAATATCATTTCACGTGCCATCATAATTGAGCCTTCTTCCACACACCTTCATTTGAAAAACTCTCAACTGACTGTGTTACGTGTGTTTTGGTGTGATGCAGGAGATGGAGACAGGCTGACATCGGCTGAAATGAGGATTCATTTCAGAGTATCGGCACTTACAGTCCACACACAAAGGAGTGTTACTTTGTTCAGGATGTTTAAGTAATTCTCCATTTTATTAAGGATGTGACAGGCTACCATTTTATTGTTCCCTGAAAAATCAAAAACGAAAAAAAATGTGATGCGTCGTCACTTAAGTGACTATATAAGCTTTTTCACGCCTGACCTTTTTGGAATAAGGCAAATTTCAGTATGTTATTTTTTGAGTATTAAATTTTGAATGTGGAGACTGACATAAATGGAGCACGCTTTGTAGTTCACCGATTCCATATGAACAGACATTCCTCCCTGCTCTTAAAATGCATAATACTGATGCCGTAGTCATCCCACGAAAAGAACGGTAACTGAGTGGTACTCACAACAGGAAGCTGGACAGGAGGAGATCTGGAGATCCGGAAGAGGAGACGTTTGGAATACATCTGCTATCAGCGGAACAGGGTTATCAGCAGTGGTTTCTTATTTTTGTGTGCTATACGAGCTGGTAACAGAAGGGACCAGGACAGAATGTAAGTGTATTAAATTATGAATTGCCCGAAGAAACGACGAGCAGGAATATTGGCTAGTAGCTTTAAACGGAACAGGTAGCAAGGCATCTAGTCTAGCTGTCCGAAGTCAAGTAAATGAGGACACACCGTCGGGGTGTCGCTAGCTTGTTAGCATGGTATCTCAGGGAATAACGTTATCTAACTAGCCAACTGCATTTTGTCGTTGTTTATAATCGCTGTCTAACGCAGCTAATGTTAGCCTCCTAGCTGTGTTCAGCAGCCTGTATATTAGCTAACGTGCGCTAGGTTTCTGAATTAACTTGCTAGCCGGGCTGGCTGGGCTGCAGCTACCAACCAAATATACATTTAAGTGAGCACCAAACGCAAAAGCAGCAGTCAGCATAGTGACATATTTCATTCATGGTTTCAGTATTTCCACGCTGTAATGTTTGTGGTGCAGGCATTGCTGATTCGCATGTCCCAATCCGATTACTTGAGTGGGCCACAGTAGGGGTCAGATTGTATGTGAGTGTGGTATTGAAATGCATTTAGATCGTAGGCGTCCATCTCGTAAAATATCAGCAGTCAGTGACAGCACTCTGTGATTCGTTAGTTTCGAAATAGGTGTTTGGTGGATCCACGGTATGAAAGTATCCACACAGACATTGGTAGAGTTTAATCGGTGAAATCAGCTGATGCGTTTATTGGCGTCTTAATTGCTGTCGGTAATTCAGGTGCATACCGTTGTCCGTTTTTTGGATCTAAAGTTGGCGAATATGCTGCCAGCAGGAGCGCACCCTTTTTCCTCCAAGGAGTACATGCTGTCCCACACGCAATAATAACTAGCTATAGTGCTAATTTCTAATCTTGGAGAAGCTCTAGTCCGCTACTGTAGCCACATACAATACACATCTCGCTTTGGTGTTTTGGAATCACTGTTCCTATTATCAAATGATTGTTGTGCAAAATTGGTGTCGTTTTATTAAACAAACTGCCAAGAGTTCGACATTTTACATAGCACTACTATATTTTATCAAGAGAAGATGATATGACCTTCAATGATGATTGTTTTTGCCACGTGTTTTCTCTGATTCAGCATCCATTTGTAAAAGGTGAAGAGAGCATCTTTGACCTACATGTTGGCTGAGCTCTGTATTTAAAGGCTGCATGCCCTGTTTTTAACACGCTCCCTCAGATGTGGAAAGCAGTAGCTGGCCAGTCTGTTACCATTGGTGTGGAGGATGGTGGGGATGACTGGGAGACAGACCCAGACTTCGAGGTAAGGAATGACTAAGACTAACATGGCTGCCAGCTTCATCGAAGGGGTGATGAGTTGTGTGTTATCATCAATTCATCGTGAGTGGTGCTGATCTGGTGGGCGGTTTTCTTGCTTGGATTAAGAAATCTGTCCATTGCGAGTCGGGGAAAGGCAGGCTTTTTGTTGACCACATAGAAACTGCAACAGTTCTTAACTTGTGACATCCATACGACGTCTGATGGGTGTATTGTAAAGTTGTGCGTTCAGTGACATTATTCCAAAGACCCTTCTGTTCCATTTTGTGTTATCCTGGAAACAGAACGATGTGTCAGAGAAGGAGCAGCGATGGGGTGCCAAGACCGTGGTGGGTTCTGGACATCAGGAGCACATTAAGTGAGTGACTCCTCACCCTTCTGTCTGTGGCCCTTTGGCCAATCGCTGACATTGTTTACTCACATACTGTGCATGCCAGGAATAGAGTCTGTTTCATGCTTTTACTGTAGCAGTCTGAGGCTCAAGATATTGGACGGGAGCCGTGTTGAACTACACCTGTGGTCCTGTTGAGCTGACCATGTGCCTCATTCCTTATTGTGCAGAATATGTTAAGCATCAAAACACAGTGACATGTAACCTACAGCTTTTTTCTGTTCAAGTATTTGCACGTTTCACCAATACCAGCTACACCAATACCTTTACCAGTAGCAACAAGCTGTTATTTCCCCAACATTTGACCTCCAGAGTTTGCTGTGGGTTTAAATGTGCTGTGAGAGCTAGTGCTGTATGTGAACCTGTGACTGTTGCCTCCAGCATCCACCAGCTGCGGGAGAACGTGTCGACAGAGCACAACACACTGAAGCAGAGGGAGCTGGAGGACATGCCCAAGGCCTCGCATGGGTATGGGGGCAAGTTCGGGGTGCAGACGGACCGCATGGATAAGGTGAGCGCTGTGCTGTCAGCTCAGGACAGGTCATCAGAAATAAAGATGCTGATCAGCAATATTGGAGTTAGAAAGAAATTACATGTGCAGCATACTAGATAAATGGCCAATATCAGAGGAAACTTGTTGTCTTGCATGATTTGGCGTCAAGAATTTAAGAACATGAATATTGCACCTCCTTAAACAAAACCAAACCAAAGCTTAAATCCTGCCAGAGCAAAATTCAGCACATTACAAATGCCAGTTTTCACCCACTTAACGCCCACCAGCAAGACATTAAAAAGGAACGCAATATTGGTGTGATTGCTGTACATTTATCTCATCAATCGAGTGATCAAAAACTATACTGACGAGATTACTGCTGTTCACCCACTGTGTTTCGGAATAAAATGACACTGCTCAGGGCCCAACTGACTCTTCCGCGCTAAATGATGTCCTAAAATGGGTTGAGGGTTTTGTATGAGTGTGGAGTGAAGAGCAGTTGGATTACAGCCTACCCCTGAATTATCTCTGCATTAAGGATTTATTTTGAAGGGGTCTGCTCCTGCGGCACTCTTTGGACGCAGTGCCCCGCCTCCCTGGCATCCAGCATGCCTCGGCTCCTGGCAGCGACTCCCGGTGTAATGCACACGGTTTGAGTCTCATTGTAAACCCAGCTCACTACCACTGCCACACCTCCGTCCTTCTCTCTCTCCTGCTCCTTAATTGTAGGTCTTCCAGGCAGAGTAATCCTCTGTGTGTGTGTGCGCGTGTGTGTGCGCGTGTGTGTGCGCGTGTGTGTGCGCGTGTGTGTGTGTGTGTGTGCGTGTGTGTGTGTGTGTGCGCGCGCGCGCGCGTGTGTGTGTGTTAGAGAGTCGTGCCCAGCCTCCAGTGGGGCGAGGTGTGAATGGGATAGTGGCTGGGGGCTGCCCGCGCCCTCAGCACTTCACACCCTTCCCCGCGCAAGGCCGGAGCCTTGGACCCCATCCGTCATCACCTTGGCCGCAGCAGCCGTGGTCAGGCGCCATCCCAAATGAGGCAGAGCTTAGAGGATGTCGCACGCCGTCAGGTGTGAGAGCGCTTAGAGGGTCAGCGCACAGCTCACTACCACAGAGATGCTAATTATCGCTCGGGGCTGGGAATGAGTCGTCACTTGGATGTGGCCACTTGGGCCAGGCGAGGAGCTGGGCCAAGGTTTTATTGAGTGTTTCCACATGCGGTGCAGAACTCGGAGCACCAATCTGTTTTGGACTTCCTGGACTGATCTATCGGACAACATACCCTTACATTGTTTGGTGTATTTTCTGTTTGTTTAATCAATAATGCATTTCCATGAAGGCCCTTTGTCTCTCCAGACCCTTCATTTTCACTGCAGTAAGTCAAGCCTTGAACATCATAGTAAGACATATCTGATCCCTCAAAAACATGAGGAACATGTGATTGATCAGCTTAGTTATAACATCAGCTTAGTTATTGCTCTGGTACTTTCTTCAACATCAGAGCAGTGAGGTTTGGACTTCGCTCTCATTTCTCCTAACTGGCCCATCCTCTCTCCCTAGTCTGCTGTAGGTCATGAGTACCAGAGCAAGCTGGCCAAGCACTGTTCACAGACCGACACCTCCAAGGGCTTTGGGGGCAAGTTTGGAGTGCAGGCTGACCGCGTCGATCAGGTACGGCTATGCACTCCAGGGGTATCCAAAGGACATGGTCCTAATCCTACACAAATCCTACTGTAACCGGTAGCTCTCAATTTTATTTCTGCTGAATCTGTTGTGTGTTTTTCTTCATAAGGTTGCACATCCATGGCTTCGGGGCTGTTTTCAAACACCCAAATAAAGCCATGTAGGGTCTGCTCCACATCATGGTGCTTGCACTAAGGCCATCAGTTAAAGCTACACCTGCAGAGTTCCTTTTAAAAATGGACACATTTGCTGACATGAATGCAAGAGTGTCTGCAAGATCTGAGATTTGTGATCATGCTTATGTTCATGTCATGCTTATGTTCATGTATTGCTTCCACATTCTTAGCCGTGCAGTTTACAAAGTTGAGTGGAGAAGTGGAAGATCTAAAAAACGATCAGTTGTTGTAGCATTCAGTCGCATTGCAGGATACTGGAGATAAAAAAGATTCTCAGAGACCTCTGAGACCTCTAGGTCCATAAAGGTCCAGCCCTTGGGTTGGAAGTTTCAGATGTCTTATGTAAGTCAGAACATTAAAAAACAATAACGGGTGTCCAAATTTTGTAACTTGAGTTTTAATTACTTATCTGCCAACAAATTCTTCAAACAAGTTTTCTGTAGATGAATATGTAAAACCTTTGTTTCTCTTAGCTGAAAGTGATCATTTGTTACATACTGTGAATGTGAAAGAGCACGGGGAGAAAAAACATCATAAAAAATGGGGTGATCGGGAAGACCCTAATGAGACAGTTGCGTTGCTAATCAAGAACCAGCCATGATCACGTCACAGCAGTGATGGAGATAGGGAGGGGGCTGAGGGACCAGGTGACCCCACAGAGTGGGGGAGAATTAAGAATATTTTTTTACATTGCAAAATAAGCCAAAAAGGGCTGTATTTATTAATTTTTCTACTCTTACAGAAACAGTCCAGACCTGTGGGTTTTCAAACGTTCATTTTTCCTGTAAGGCAACAAACAGTCTGCATAAACGCACATTTGTCTTTCCTTTTCTCTGCAGTCAGCAGTTGGATTTGAGTACACCGGCAAGACGGAGAAGCACTCCTCACAGACAGGTGAAGCCTTGGCCGCCGCAGGTCACTGCTGCAGAAGGCCTGAGATGGGCCTATGTTTTAAAGGCAGCACTCTCTTATTGAGAACAACATGCGTACGGTTACTCAGAATTCAAGGTGGCAGACATGCTGGTGATAAATTGACCATTAAAATGTCACTTGAGCATACAGAGAGACCCCAGATCTGCTCAGGCATGCAGCTGTTAGCTCAGCTAGCACAGTAGACAGGATGTATCGCTGGCCAGTCTCTCACTTATCCACTTTCATGGTTTTACTGATGTGTCTGTCCAATTGTTCCCGCTCATTTGGTTTCAGTATTATGTGTTTATAGCTGGGGGAGGCTCAGATGTAAGATAATATCATCTTCATACAACTTCATACATAGTACATTTTTGGAAGTTTATCAAATAGAGTGTCTTGAAAAAGTATTCAGACCCCAATACTCCACAATACTTTCACAATTTATTGTCTCAGATTACAAATTTAAAATATCAAATTTTTATCAAATTTGTTGATGGTCTCCACCTGTGTAGGAAATTAGTGTATCACTGGTTTTGAATTACTTCATGAGCTTAAATACCATCCCTCTCTATAAGATCAAACACTATGGCTGGATTTTCCATTGAACAAACCACAGTGAAGAGAAAGAGCGTTCAAAACAAGTGAGGGATATAATTGCGGAGAACCTCAAATCTGGGGAAGGATACAAGAACATTTCAAAGGCACTGAACATACCTCGGAGCTCAGTGTAGTCCATCATACAGAAGTGGAAGAAATATGGAACTACAGCCACACTGCCTAGGGAAGGCCGCCCCTCTAAACCTAGTGACGGAACAAGAATGACACTTGTCAGAGAGGCTACTGTGATGCCAACTGTCACTCTAATCAAGCTACAGAAGGCAGTAGCTGCTACTGAAAATGATGTCCATGGGTCAACAATCTCCAAGCTATTGCACAAAAAGGGCTTTTATGGAAGAGTGGCAAGGAAAAAGCCCTTGCTGAAAAAAGCACACGTTTGCCCATGAAGACTTTGCAAAACTCTCTTGGAAGATACTACAAAGATATGGCAGAAGGTCTTGTGGTCTGATGAGATCAAAGTGGAACTTTTTGGCTCAAACACTAAGCAGTAAGTGTGGTGTGAAGCTAACACTGCACATGAGCCAGAAAACACCATCCCCACAGTGAAATACGCTGGTGGTAGCATCATGTTATGGGGTGCTTTTCAGCAGCAGGGACTGGCAATCTCATCAAGATTGATGGGAAGATGAATGCTGCACAATACATGGAGCTTCTGGATAAAAACCTACTCCCCTCTTCCAGAAAGTGTAAACTAGGGAGGAGGTTTGTGTTTCAGCAGGACAAGGACCCAAAGCACACTGCCAGAGCATCAGTGTATTGGCTTAAAATGAAGAAAATTGACATCCTTGAGCAGCCCAGTCAGAGTCCTGACCTTAACCTCATCGTACATCTGTGGAAAGACCTCAAAATTGCTGTCCACTGTGGCTCCCCAACTAACCTGGTACAGCTTGAGCAATTTTGCAAAGATGAATGGGCTAGTATCACTATCATGTTGTGCAAAACTAACAGAGACTTATCTAAAAGAGACTGATGGCTGTAATAGCTGTGAAAGGTGGTTCAACCAAGTACTAAAGAAGGGGGATGAATACTTATTAATTGTTGACATTTCAGTTCTTGATTTTTTTATTCTTCAATGGTTTGTAATTTTATTTCTTTTTTGGGCTGTGCTGTTGCAAAGTTTAGTGATTGACAAAAAATCAGTCAATGTCAGGTTGTGGAAATCATTTCTGTGACAAAAAAGGGGTGGGGGCTGAATACTTTTTCAAGGCACTGTATGTGTTATCTCTTGAGTTTAGCTGACAGTGGACCTGCTTGACTGAGTGAGCAAATATGCCCTTCGTTTATTGGGTGAAAGTGCTGTGGGTTACTGTAGCTGAAACCTAAGAGCCATGCTGGTAGCCCCAGTGTTCAGCTCTACTGATCCTAACTCCTGATCCCCTCCTGTCATCACCCAGACTACTCCACAGGGTTTGGGGGCAAGTATGGGGTGCAGGCGGACCGCGTCGACCAGAGTGCCGTGGGCTTCGAGTACCAGGGCAAAACGGAGAAACATGAGTCCCAAAAAGGTCTGTCTCTCCAGTGCCAATCTTGTGTCAGCTCATCGTTAGGCTGGCCTGAGCTTTGACTGTTAATGCTGACTTTTATTTGAGGAATTTTCTGCTTGAGCAAGCACATGCCAGCAGAATGTATTGGTTTTTATGGTTGTGTGTGGTTTCATTTTTTGCGGAAAAGGCTGTCAAGCCCATATATTTTTCAGCAACCCACTTTTCAAATAACAGAGAAGCCTCACAGTTTCATTGTATCCATGACTGTCAGCTCATTACATATTTGACATTATTTCATTACCAAATGTATTTCAGCCAGTTAATGCTTGCTGATAATACAACTGCTTCATAAAGTCCTATGCCATATACTTAATTGATAAACTACATTGTAAATTTGATGCATGTCCTACACAGAGTGGTAATGACAAATATCACATTTTAGTAGTCCGTACTGGCAGTTAAATGTACAGCATGATGTACCCAGTTAATTCTGGACCTATCAAAACCCTAAAGGGAGTAGAGTGTGCTGAGGTTATCAGTGTGCACTTTGTGTCTTCTGTCGAAGGATTTCAATTTGCTCTTCTCTCTGATGTATCAGATTACAGCAGAGGCTTTGGCGGTAAATTTGGTGTGGAAACAGACAAGGTGGACAAGAGTGCCGTGGGCTTCGAGTACCAGGGGAAAACGGAGAAGCATGAGTCGCAGAAAGGTCTGTCAGCTGTAGCGCGTTGCACAACAGCAGCGCTGGGGCAGGAGTCTGCTCACCCTGTCATTTCTGTCTGTTTAAAACACGGGTTTGTCTGCTCACCTCATTTTGTCCCGACACGCTTAACTTTTCAGACGTTTCTGTGAATGGTTTCTCCAGAAGATTCTTGACTGCGCATCTTTAAGAAAGTTCAGTGAATGTTGATGTCATATTATATTTGAAGAGTCTGTTTTGCGTATTTCACATCATTCCCATAATATGTACAAATGCTTTGCCTGAGACACCTCATTGGGGTCTCATTTAACCCACAAGCAAGTAATCAGACTGGTGCGCTCTGTGTCAGTATTTACTTCTGGATAACCATGACATAAAGCCGTGAAGTAGGATTTAAAATAACATCACAATTTCAGGTTTCGTGTAGAAGGGCTCAGATTGTGGTTTTTTTGTTGTTTAGTGTGTAATACATTTTCACCACTATGAAAAGGCCTGCAATGGCTTTGTAGGACCCGCAGTGATGGGTGGCATTCCTGCGTGAGCTCATGTTGTATGTAATTGATGGCGTCTCGCTGTGTTGTTACCGTGCACACACAGACTACACGAAGGGCTTCGGGGGGAAGTTTGGTGTGCAGACAGACAGACAGGACAGGTCGGCCATGGGTTGGGACCACCAGGAGAAGCTGCAGCTTCACGAGTCACAGAGAGGTACCATTGTTTGCTCGTCCCTAACCCTCCTCAGCCTGCATAGCCTCTACTAATAAGCACAATTATCTGTAGTAAGAATGTGGAAGTGCAGCCTTGTTTCTTCTGTTAACCTCCATAAAGGTCTTTGACAATGCTTGTATCCCCTAAACAGTGCTGTTACCTCTTCTGACTCCTAAGTGTTCTTTTAATTCATTTCAGCGCCTGCTATTGAAGACCATACACATATTTAAGCCACTGCTGTGCTGTTTCAGCAAATGTCTCAAACTGAATTTTGTTTTACACTCTGATCTGGTCTCTGGCGACTGATGCTGTGGTGAACATGAGAAGGTTAAATGCACGACTTCTCTCCAAATCCCTGTCAGAAATTTACATCCCTATCTTCACAACCTCTTTCAAGACTGAGCAAGCAGTTCTCCAGTGACGGGTTCCCAGTATGTTACGTTACATTACATTATTGGCATTTAGCAGACGCTCTTATCCAGAGTGATTTACATCAGTTACAGTTTTTTACAATGTTATCCATTTATACAGCTGGATATTTACTGGGGCAATAGTGGGTTAAGTACCTTGTCCAAGGCTACAGCAGCAGTGCCCCAGTGTGGAACCGAACTGGCAACATTTTGGTTATGGTTTTGGTTATGAGTCCTACCTCCTTAACACTGCCGCCCAAGTTGTGCTAACTTCTCTTTTGGAAGAGAAATTGTAGCCCCTCTGTTTGCCGTTTGCCATGCTGTGTCCAAGTTTGTCATTTGGGCGTCTGTGAGGGTTCCCTACCAGATCTGACACAATGCTGGGCTATGGTCTATAGACACAATGACAAGCCTTGAATGCTTGAATGGCCTGATAAACTTCTGATGTTCTTAAAGGCAGCGGTGGCAGGCTGAGGTGTAGAGGCAGGAAGAATGCACGCTGACATCTAAGCACAAGGAGACAGAGGCCAGCAGTTCCAGCAAGATAAGGTCCATCTCTGATTACAAGCCATGTAGCTCTCCTCAGCAGACAGAGCTGCGCTCAAAGGAGAGCTGTACATGTTGACTGTGGGTGCAGTGCAACTTTTGACCACTAGATGGCAAAAGAGGCCTATATATGAAGAGATGCTGTATGTGCACCTTCAGTGATGGCTGCTAAGAACTCTCCCATTTAGATGAGTGTATTGCATTACATGCACATTTCCAGTAATTTAATTATAGCTTTTGCATTGTCAATGATTCATTCTGAGAGTAATTTGTCATTAATGACTGTTACAAAGAGTACACAAAAGAATAGATTCCAAGCCCAAGCTTTACTCATTGTAGACAGTCATAGTTTTCTGTAGCCTTAGAGTGTTAGCATTTTGTCAGTTGAGCTCCAATCTGTGCTCATACAGTTCAACAGAATTGGACAGCACATTTTGCAATAGTTTTTCTGTGTGCTCCCTTTGCCCTTACCAGGTCTTTTGGAATGGCCCCTTCTGCCTGGAACCCCTGTCTGAATGAGGGCTTATGCATGCCTGCACAGCAGTGCTGCAGAGTTGCAACATATCCTGCAAAATGAGGCATCACAAGCCGGTCACTGCACGTTACAGAATGTCAATCTGTTCATTCGCAACATGTGCTCTCTGACCCTGGTCCTACAGGTTTATGCCGGCTACTTTTCTCCTTTGTTGATTGTCTTGTTATTTTGTGAAAACAGCCTTATTAATGGTGAGAACTTGTCCTTGTTTCAGACTACTCCAAAGGGTTTGGTGGGAAGTATGGTGTTCAGAAGGACCGCATGGATAAGGTAGCTTCTTTTACTGCACATTCTCGCTTAGGATTTCATTAAACATTCTCACGAGACCATTGAGGCTCATTTTAAGTTGCAACCCAGTTCCTTCAGTCTTGGATCACAAAGCTTGGCTTGGCTGTGGTTTGGTATGGTATGATTAAGATTCATGTTAGGTTTGTACACATATCTGTTTCTTGAGGAAATCCGAGGACATTCATATAAGCCATTATTTTTGAAGTTGCGGAATATGGTAGAAATGATAAACGGTAGTTCAACACATAAAATCCACTGCAGAAATGGCTTTGGCTTTGACTTGCCTCTTAATTTTCAGAGTGCAGGCACCTTTGAAGAGATTCAGAAACCGAGCTCGGCCTATCAGAAAACGAAACCGGTAGAGGCTGGTAAGCTCTACACTTTGCATAGTCCCTCAGCTATGCTAACATTGCATGTTGTCATTTGATTACATTACAATCCGTTTGCTCAGCAGAGGTCCGCTTCCAGCATGAATTACTTAGTATGTATTTATGGTATTTCCCATCGGGATGTCACAGAGCAATTTAGGTCGGGCAGTTTTCTCAGGAGCACAGCTGCAGGATTTTAACCCACAACCTTTTCTCGCAAGTTCCACAATCGAACTGGCATGAACCCATGAGTCCTTATCAGAGTTGCTTGTTGTTGTTTTTTTTTGGGGTTTTAAGTGTTGCCATGCTGGGGACTGCCGTGCAGTGTCCAGAGTTTGGGATAGCTGGTTGTTTATCGCTTCCCTCTCCCTCTTTGGCGCTGCAGTGGCCAGCAGCGCGGGCTGCATCAAGGCACGCTTTGAGAGCATTGCCAAGGAGAAGGAGGAGGAGGAGCGCAGGAGGGCGGAGGAGGCGCGGGCACGGCGGCAGGCCAGGGAGAAGCAGGAGCAGGAGGACGCACGCAGGAAGATGGAGGTATGGAAGACCCCCTTGTTGTCTATGTCCTCTTTGTTCTTCCTCTGCATCCACCTGGAAGGCATGTCCTTGTGCCAGCTGTGTCGAGAGGTGTCTTAATGGAATAGGTAACCTCAGGTCTCCCATTATTACAGTGCAGTATGGTGTGTTATGTCTAAACACTTGTTGTTTCCATTCCTGTAATTTCTGGAATGGGTATCTCCAAAATTACTATAGCTTTTACAGTGGACTAGGATTTTACCTCTCCATGCTTTTAGGTGTGTATCTGTCTCTGAGGGTGTCCAAAATAGTTTATCATTTTGTTTTTTTGTTGCTTGGGGAGGAACACTGCATCCAGTTGCCCTACATCTCCTCTTGAAAGCTGTGTGGTGCTGTGGCATATCACAGCCCGTTCTGCCGTCCCATAGGAGTAGGCTGAAGCCAACCCCCCACTACACCCTCAACACAGGTCACAACCGCCAGGCCAGTGTATGGGGGAGGAAGCTTGCTCAGCAGACATACAGAATGCCGGCTTTCTATCTCTCAGTCTGGAAAGGGTGGCCATATTTGAGTTCAGCCGCCAGGTATTGTTCACCTGTGACACCATGGTATATCTGAGATAAAGGCTACTTGCTCAAAAATTAAAAAAAAATCTTGCCCTTGCCGTGGCGAATACGACTGACAACACAATAACCATTCAGAAAACTTATGTTACCCATAAGCGTACATCTTAGCAGAATGAACCTTTTCAGGCTGTGGTGTGCTAGCGGGTGGCGTTAGATAGGGGAGTCCTGCCGTTCCATTTTCATAGAGCTGTGAGCTGAGTCCCCACATCCACAGGGTCCTTTCCTCACCAGCAGGTAAATGCTTACCAGTCTCATTCACACCTTGACCACACTGAAGTTTGACCAGGCCCCTAAAACCCCTCAGTCTGGAAGAGCCAAGTGCAGCCATTTCCCTGATTTGGGTGTCAAGAGAACTGAGACCCAGTGGTTAGAGTTTTGCACTCCAAGTGTCACTATCAAGAGCATGGTGTGCGCCCCATCCAGGAGGACAGTGCACACCTGCAAGAGCCCAAGCCCAGCACCCAGAAATCTGAGCAGCCCCAGGACCGTGCCCAGGAGGCAGCACCACAGGAGCCTGGCCAGCAGGGGGCGAACTATGAGAACCCTGATGAGGAAGCCCAGCTCCAAGGAGGTGGGGGTGATGTGAAAGGCTTACCGCTTCAATGCCACGCCAAAACAATGCAGTCCACAAACACTGACCCCTCAAACTTGTTTTCCCAGATGGCCAGGCCCTCGAAGACTACGGGGAGGACCTGGGGGTCACTGCTGTTGCTCTGTACGACTACCAGGCAGGTGAGTGGAAGAGGAGCCGTCGAGCTCAGAGAGGGGCGACGTGCTGCATTGTAGAAACAGACACGCCAAACACACAGCGGACACAGGTATGAGCCCTCTCAGTTTCCAGGACATGTCGAGGGGAGAGGCCTGTGCTGTCTGTCACAAGTGGAGGGTGTGTCCAGTAAATGGGTTCAGGGCTTGAAGGCAGGCCCTGAGTGACCTTTGAACCACTTGGAGATGCCTCCACTAATTATGTATGCATTTTTTTTATTAGGTGCCCTTGTCCCTTGTCCCTTGTCAGGACAAGTTGCAGTATTGTTTAATCAACACAAATACATTCTACAGAATGCAAATTTTGAAATATATTGCCTAGTGTGATCAAAACACAATTTGATGCCCGTTTCAGCTGGCGATGATGAGATTTCCTTCGACCCTGACGACATCATCACCAACATCGAGATGATCGACGAGGGCTGGTGGAGGGGTGTGTGCAAAGGGGCCTACGGGCTGTTCCCTGCCAACTACGTGGAGGTCAGGCAGTGAAGCCCCCCCCTGCTGCGGCCACACCCTCTCCTCTCATCTCTCTCCGCCCTCCGCCGGGGCTCTCTCATACCGCTGGCTCCTGGAGTCCCCTCTCCTTCATCCTGCTCTTCCTCTCCCCCTCCTGCTCCTTGAAAGAGGAGGTCGGTCGGAAGGTGGATGCAGGTTCATCATTACATGTGTCTTTTGAAGTAGTGGGAGCAGAGGAAAAGGAAGCAAGCTTCTAAAGCACTGCTCCGGCTTAGGATCACACACACACTTGCCTTTACAGTAACATGACATTAGGTCTCAAATGCACTACGTCCACAAGCGAACCACATCTCTCTCTTACTTAAAGAAGGGGATATGTGTGTTCCAATCAATTGCCTCTGTTATTTTCTAATTTATTTTTTTGATGTTTCTTTTTATTTTTATTAATGCAAACACTGTTATTGATTCAATGTAAATGTATTACTGTGGCATTTTGAAAAATGTGGGTGCTTATAGTCCACTTCCAAGGCCACCTAAAATATCAAGCCCATGGTTTGGTGTAAAGATGACGAGCTGAGGTTCTGGTGGTCACCAAGGGGTTGTTTAGTGGTTAATGAGGTTGAATGCTGACCGTCCTCTGAAGTAACAGGGCTGCTGTTGAAATGGCTGCTAACAATGGGCAGAGCCATGTCCTGAACTTGTAAAGGTTGAAGAGATGTTTTGTCATTAATTGGAATTAGACAGTGAGAGTCATTTCAAAATTTCTCTGCAGAGCAAAGACGTGATTGGCTCTTCAGTTGCAGTGATTGACAACACATTACTGGGGTGGTGAAGCCACCAGTATCCCCATACTGCCAGTACTGCTCACACACGAGCTTGCAGTCTGGCCACACCTGTATTGCGGGATAGTGTTAATCTTAACTGCTTTCCACAACTATTTATTGCTTGTGCTACTTAAAATGGTGCTGGTGAAGTACAAATTACTGCTGTCTGCAGAGGCGAGACAAAACACAGTGTCTTGCAATTCTCAGTGGAGCATTATGTCATGTCTGTGGTTTCAGGTCTAATACACAGCTTACCATACGGCCTTCTTACAGATTCCACGTAGTCGCTAGATTTAGTCAGCGTACACAAGGAGAATTGAAAGAAAAAAAAAAATTTCTTGTTCAAATGAACTGCGTAAAGGTGTTTGTGGGCATGCCATGCTATTTTGTTTATATTTATTTTTTCACTGCTTGTGGGATGAGAGGGAGCCATTTCAGGGTCACATTAACATATTAATTGTGACCAACAAATTGTATTGAGTGAGCCAATCAATAAGACTGGGAAATTAGGTAGCTATAGTCAAGATTTTACTGGCCAGTCTGAGACAGTCTCACATTGTGGTCTTGTCCAAAATGTATTAGTGTTGTTGCTGTAGAGGACATTGTGCTCAGTGGGGTTGAGTTTTATAATAAAGTGAACTTTTCAGACATACTGTTTATCTGTTGTTGTTTGCCAGATTGTACAACTCTCCACACTACTTGCTTAAGTAGATGACATTTTGTGAGAAAATGAATGAATGAATACCTCCTCATCATATCCAAAGTCTTTTGTAAAGCATTTTATAACAGTATTTCAGACATCGATTAAATTATATATTGGGTATTCATTGCCTCTACTTTATAGATGTATACCTAAACACTTGGTATTCTTTTGAGGTAGATTTTATAGCTAAATTACGATTTTTAATATAACCTTAAATTATTTTATGCTTAGTTAAAACTGAGACATGATCAGTTATTTCTCACATGCAGATTTGTCGTGTAATACAATTTACATAGTGTACATTACAGTGCAGAAATATTTCCATCTAACAAAATGCTTCCAGCCAGTCATATTTTTGTTGGTACGTGTACCTTTGCAAAAATAGAGCTGCCACTTACATTATTGGTATGAATATCAACTTGCAGCCAATAACTTACAACCCCCACAACACACAGTAAACCAATTTAACCACATGAAACCACACATCAAACATGCTAAAAGGGCACTGTTCCAAATGAATGCTACCCATAGTACCCAAGTAACTTGGCCCTGTGGTTTGTCAGAGCTAACAAACTACAGCTATGGTTGCAGTTACAGATCATGTATGTGTTTCTGTAGTGTTCATTTTATGTTGAAATGACAAACTTGGTGCACACAGTGCTATTTAGGTATGGGGTCCTGCCAGCCTGTAGCTCCGTGAATGGCATAACTGAACATCACTGTAATGAAATATGGTATCCCAGTCCTGCTTGGAAAAAGGAACATTTACCACACAGAACCTTCAGGTGGTGGCATTCACTGTGACTCTGGGAAAGGACAGCAGTATGCACTTTGCAAAGTGCTAGGATATAAATAGCTAGCTTACAACATGGACTTTTTTTTTTTTTTTTTGTCAAGTGGCTTTCTTGCAAATTGGTGAGCAAACCAAAGTAAAAGTTGAACTGAGTACCTTTTAGCAATGAAAATGTAAGAATTAGCCCACTAGAAGTATGATTGCAGGCTGATAATTATGTGGCATATCTTGAGCTCATCACATAAGTTAATGCCCTCTTAAAATATTAGTGTTGTTTAGATGTGCACACACTGCCCTCCACATTTATTCATGCCCTTAATTAAATGGGAACAAAAACCTAAAACAAAAATGTGTCCAATGTATTTTTTCTGTTTTTATAAAAATTGCATACATTAATCTTAATAGAATTACACAGATTAAAAAAAACATATTGCTCATAAATGAATTTTATTCCAGAAAACACTGAGGGTCACAATTATTCACATCTTTAATATTTTAAATAAAATACAACAACAACACATCTACATCAACATCTGCATTTTAGAACTTTAATGGAGGCTTCTGGAACTATGCCAAGGCCTCTCTTGGTTTCCTGTTTCCCTGGGGGATAAAATGAGGGAAAACACAAGAAATTCATTAGTAGCACATATCATTGTGGTTAAGGTCAGAGATCTCTCACTAAACACTGTAAAAAAATGGTCATTGACCTCCACACCTTGGAAGATTGCTATGAACACAACCAATTTCCATGGTTGTGTCCTTTATCAAAAGATTTAAGGCTTCTGGAACACTAGCAACTGCGCCAGGAAGAAGAAGCAAGGGCATCTTGCCTCCACAGGCTGAGACAAGCAGTTCAGGAAGCAACTGTAAATCTAAAGGCAACAGTTGGAGATCTCCGCAGCAAACATACTTAGGGTAAGTGTCAGAAAGTACCTTTCATTTCCATTAGCATGAACATGAGATTGATGGCCCATATTGTGAGGAAGAAGCCACTTTTGATGATAAACCACAAAGAGAGGTGGCTTGAATTTGGCAATTCTGCCTGCAGAAATTGTGAAAATCTCCCCTCCCTTGCCCTCCTGCCCAGAAGTGCCAGAACCTCATGAGACACTCCAGGAAGCATCTTTTCAAATCCTACAGCAGAGGATTTGCAAATCACTGAAAACTGTGAAAACTACAGGAATGTGAATAAAGTGTGACCCTTGTGTTTCTGGGGGAAAAGTCATTATTTGTGAACGACATGACTGTGCAGTCACATTAAAATTCAAGTATTATGTTAAAATAAATTTGAAAAAAATTGAACAAATGTGTACTTTTCTATTACATCTGTTATTTGTTTTTCCTATTTTATCAGGGGTATGTATAAATGGGGGGCACAGTGTATACGCACACACTCACACACGCATAGACTCACACACAATAATCTACTTCTTCTCCAGAATTACTCCAACTGCTGGTCCTCAGCACTGCTCTTCGCCTCCAGCCTCCAGTGAACGTCGCAAGTTTCTGCTCTCCAACACCCTCAGAAAATCCAAATTGATGCTTTTAGCCTAGAAAGTCCAAGCCAACTCATCTGGCACATGTGATGACAAGAAACAATGGTCGTTTCACACCAACCACTGTTGTGTTGGATCCCGCTGGTGTTTAAAGAGGTCCTGAGAAGGGAAGTGTGACTAATCTTTGAGTTTGGATCTGTCCCTTAAATGCACTTTTGTGCCACTGACAATTCAAATAATGATGTACTGGAGTAATGCCTGACTGGAACTCTGTGTTTTGTGATTGTATTAGCGTTATATTATGTAAAGATATATTCTTACGGAGGGCAAACCGTGAAGGGGACTGAAAAAAACCCATGAAAGGAATACAGCCATAGTGCAATATTATATTTATTTCTTACAGTAAATTTTGGTTGCCATACAAGAGTATTGAGGATTTTGGGGAAAGTGCAGTTACAGGAACTTGTCTCTTTTATCTCAATAATTAACTCTAAATAAGAGGATTCTGTAGCACAAAATTACAGCAACATAGATAACATGAACACAAGTCTTTACACAAAGTAGAGCGAGAAACATCTTAATATCTATGAAGAATTCAAAAAAGAAAGAAAGAAACCAAATTGAAGCTAATCTCTAAGAGGAAATCCATTTGAGATGGGTCTTTGTGTGATGTGTCAACAGTTGGCAACGTAGCCCAATCCACTTGGTGATGGGTTTAGCTTTTTTCTTTATAAACTTGAGACTCCACTATTCAGCTCTATAGTTAATTCCACAAATAAATTAGCTTAGTGGTATGTAGTTCCATAAAATTAATTTGTCAACAGTCACATCTAGTCTTTTTAAATTTAAATATATGTTAGCGTAAAAGTGTCCTCAGACCGTTCGCTATAAAGTGGCCTAAGAGATTATATATAAATTTACAGCCTGTGAGATTTTCGTAATTTATACACACATTATACACAAACTAAGCAATTGTAATTTCAAAATTTAATTACAATATTTAACAGAGGCAGATGACTACCATTTGATCTCAATGTATTGAACGGTCAGTTCTTTCCTAATGGTTGTGGATTTGTTTACTGTATTCAGGTTCTTCCCCTCATAATAGTGATATGTGAATCGGGATTCATGATGTCAGAGAGTTCGTAAACTTGCAAATAACAACCAACAGATCCATTCATTATAAATATTGCTTCTTAATTGGTACCTCAAAAATCATGATTTTTTTTTCTTTTTGGCAAACCATACTTTAGAGTTGATGCAGTAACATTTTTCTCCAAATACCTTTATAAAATTTCATATAGTTCTCTATAAATCATTAAAAATACTGTGCTTTATTCTGAAGCTCTGTTTTAAAATAACATCTATTTAAAAATGATATAATTAGCAGCTTAACTCCTGTACGTCTTCTCAAAGGACACCTATATTTCTCTTACGTCCAGAGTAATAATCTATATAACCATATGTCAACCATTCGTACAGCTAAAGCATGTGAATGCTAGCGCTGGGTGGAGCAGAGGAAATGTGGAGAGGCTCACAGAGCTCGGAGCCCCTGCGCTCGTGTCTGCAGAGATGTGCCAGCTCGTCACTGGCCTGGAAACGCAGCACAGACGGCCTCCATCGCACTCGCGCTCAGAGAACAACTCTCACGGCATGGCGTTTCGTACCAGTGTACTGTGCTGAGCAGTCGCACAAAAATGTTCATAAGCCGTTACTTTAATACAGACTTTTCTTCCCTTAATAAAGACCGCCTTCCCTTTTCTTTAAAATCTTTCGAAATTCATATGTGTTGTTAACCATTTTGGAATGAACATGTTTTTATTTCAAATATTCTGAAAAGACTCCAGACCCACTTGGTCCCTCTTTTCCTACAGAGATGGGCTGTTTGAGCTCTCATCCCTCTAATCTGAGATTCATCAAAGGGACAGCTTCTGCTGACCCTCACCAGAAGGCTTAACAGTGTTTTATTTTCCAAAGCAATGTGACGAGTCCACATTCAAATAGATCTCCTTTAACAGCGGGGGAATATGTGATGCAGAATAGTGTCTGAACCTTCTCAGCTCGGTTTACAGGAAATAAATGCTAAACTTCAGATACATCTTCATATTGCACCAATCCCTCTTTCTTGTCAGACTGAACAACAGTTGGTGAGTGTGACGGTCTGTCAGTAAATACTGAGGTGGTCACATGCTTTTCAAACTGCCCTGCCCTGAGGTGACTGTGGAGACACCCTCTGTTCCACCCTCTGCTTTAAAGAACTTCAGCTCTTGCGGCACTTCAGTCATTCTAACAGTTAGAAGATGTGGTGGTTCAGGGTCTTCCTGTGTGTCACTCCTGTCTTCTTCCCCTTGAGTACCATTCCACACCACTTCAGTGATGCTCAACAGGCAGCCAACAGACAGCTAATACTGCTTCTGGGTTAGAAATATTTAACTAATACTGTATATAGATATGCATTTATTTATATATATATTTATTTAGATTTTGATATCTATTTCTCTCTCTCCATATATATGTATATATATCTATAATATATACTGTTTGTAATTGTATATGTTTGGATAGCAGCATCATTTCTACATAATTCACATCCACTGCAGCCATACTGCACAGTATCAGTTGGTTTTCCTTTCTCTGTTACTGCTGACCATGCCATTAAGCCTTTACCAACACTGGGTCAGCTTTATCTGGCCAAAATCTAAACTAGTTTGGTTTGTTCACACACTTGGTCCGTCCAACCAAACACATTTCCCCTGGGTTCGATGAAATATGCTTTGCTAAAAGATGACCCCCCCAGCCCCCCAACAGTAATCTTCCCACCTTAAAAATCTCCGCGGGCCAGTAATTCAGTTCCAAGGTAAGAATGAATGTGACGTTTTTTGAAAAAGGTCTAGTGATTGGAGATTAGACAGAACATCAGGAGGAGGATGGTGACGTTGAATTGAGAACACAGCGCTCGTTTCCCTCGGGTGTGCTGTGCTTTCGGGGAACAGGGGCTCGTTTTGGGAGAGAGGGGGCGGCCCTTGGCTTTCAGCACTCCTCATCACCTGCACTAGTGTGGAAGACAATAATGATTAATATACATGTTACACCTCTCACACAACTCAAATAGATATGCTGAATTCAAATCAAAATGTTTACCATGAGCCAAGAAAGGAAGGGAGGGCAAATGACAACTAAAAACTCAACTGCTTGCTACAATTGTGCCCCTATAGCTATTAAACAGGTGTGAGATATTAAAGAGGTGATTTTTTTTCAAGTAGAAACACCAATTCTGGGACTGTGTACTGTGCACTGCAAGAAATTACTTTGATTGAGCAAATATTTCTGCTTTATCTTCTTTCCAGACAAGTAGGTGAGAAGCGAGACATTTTTTTTTTCTAAACAGCTGATACATCAAGAAATATAACCCTTTTTTCTGAAGAAATATTCTCTGAGGAAACTCTAGCAAAGATAGAAAATGAAGCGCCAGCTCTGCTGGTTTGGGTGCATCCAAATGTGGCAAAAAGTCCTTGTATTCCAAAGCAACTGGTCTCTGTTACACACGTATCACAAAAAGAGGAGCTCTGGCGTTTTGTCCCCTTCCCTCGCCTGGCTCGAGCCGGCGGAAGATGACCACTTGGATTTTTAAGAGAGCGGTTGTGCTTATTCAGGACCTGCAACTGTTATCTCAAAATGGCAGTCGTTCAGGACGCGGTAGTTCCTATACTCCGACAAGAGCACAATGGGAAAATAACCAAACACTTGATAGAAGTTGAAAAATGGTAATTAAAATAAAAAAGATATGATGAACGCAGAAGCCTGAAGTCCCGGTGGAGAGGAAGGTCACCCTCTCTTATCTGTCCAGTAGTAGTTTCAGAGCTCTCTCTATGTTCATTCGATGGCCAACTCGAGTCACCCCCAGGTCTATTAAATCTTCCTTCTGGAGGTTTGGAAGGTGGGTGCCCTCAATCTCGTTGTCCATGAAGGCGTCTTTGTGCTCGGCCAGGTTGAGGCTCTCCAGCCAGTCTGCTACATCGTGCTTGGTCCACAGGAGGACCGGCTTGGAGGCAAAAGGCTTGTTGGAGACGGCCTGGATGAGGGTGAGCGGCGAGGGCGAGCGGCTGCGGCCCGAGCCCAGGCTGAAGCGCTCACCGCCGATGGGGGGCGTGGGCAGGCCAAACACGTCCGTCAGGGTGGGCGAGGAGGCCGAGGCCGGGAGGGAGGAGGCGCGGCCGGGGCCCGAGTCTGGCGGGGACGTGATAGGGCTGGGGGCGCGGTGCTGGGTGGGCATGCTCTCCGGCTGGCGGCCCGGTGACACGGCGGCTGGGTGAGGGTGCGGGTGTGGGTGCGGGCCCGGCCGGGCGGCGAAGGTGACCATGGTGTTCCGCTGAGTTCCTGAGGCTGGGGCCGCTCCCTCTGGACCCCTGCGGACACAGAGAGAGTCAGGCTCACACTTCAGCAGACACACCTGAACCTCTCATCTGAGATACAAGTTACTGCTTTAATATTGAGTAATAAGGCATTCATATCTACACAGAAGCTGTGAGCATGTAATATGCAACACCATCCCTATTTCATTAACTGCTCTAAATAAACAACTGTGAAGCTGCAATATTATCAGAGAGCATTTATCAATATGCACACTGCATTCTTTCTTCATCAGGCTAAGGAGCTCTGATCAGTATTTCAGCTCTTGAACCATGTGCTGTTGATGGAACTTTAGGTTCAGTAATTCAGGGACTGACCTTTCAAAGTAAAGAGTCCATGTTTTTAAACGCAATATCTTTGATATTCCTGACACTGCCTGAACAGTGAATTTGAGTGAGTTTAGAGGAATCGTGCTTATTCTGGCCTGATTAATCCATGGGCTCCTAAACAGCTTTGCCCCTCATTACTCTGCAGACTTACTGGAGAGATTACTTGCACTTCCCTAAAGGAATCTGCTCCTCTGGTGGCAGTGTGGAGTGAGTATGGGAGTATTCAGGTCATATTTTTCTTCAGCTTTTCAGAGCGGTGAATGCCGTGGGTGGATCCACCCTGCCCTGGTGACCATGAGGTACCGGTTCCTGGGCACTGGGCCTGAAGGTGGAGGCCCGTCAGGTTTACTGAAGCACAGGAAGCTGACAGATGGAGACCTCCGGCCAGACACTTCTCCTTTATGCGTGAGCACCCCCTCCATCCCCATCTACCCCCTCTTGGCATCAGATTCAAGCCTGTATGTTCCCAATCACTCTGTGTTTGCGACAGAGTCCAGGGGACACCTTGCCAGTGGGTCGTCAAGGTGACACCATCGGTGGACAGCTGGAAAATTTCTACTCCCTCTTATCTGTCCTGGCAGCAGTGAAGGATGTTGTATATCTACATATATTGACAAGTACAACAAGTATTAGTTTTGGAGCAACTATTAAGTATAGGCTTAATTAAAGCTTGGCTTCCCAATAAATAATTCAGTTCACAACCGCTTCAGTCTTGGTGTGATTGGTAATTCAGTTGATTTTTAAAAAAACAAACAAAAAAAACAAAAAAACACATGAATGGCACCTTTTGTCATCCCCCAAAAGAGGGGTTGATAAACCCAGAAAGCATTTGGCTGAAGGTACCAAACACTGTTGGATTGCCTTTGAGGGCTGGTTGGTAAAGCTTGGCACACCCAAAAGAACCCATCCCCTGGGAATTCCTCTTTCAAACACAGGCCTTCTTTCTCAAAGGAGCCACTGGAGGGCAGTATTGTTAATAAATCTGATTCATCTACATCCTCCATATTTGGCTTTCTTCTGAATATTAAATACCTCTGATAATCAGTGTTAGACATTTTGGAGCCTTCTTTCCAAAATAAATGGCTTTAACTCAAAATTGTTGCAGCACTTGGATACTGTCACACATCTATGCCCAACCAAACTGCATGTAACTTGTGTAAGGTGCTGTATAATCATATAGACTTTAAATGCTGTGTGTTAATTTTGTTAATACACAGCATTTAATATTAAGCTGCTACAGCATCATTAACAGTCTAGTCACTAATATTTGAAAGGAAGGTGAAGATCTAAAATGACACTATGGTTTGACTATAACATTGTTGAATCTCCATTTAGGAACTTTCAGATTAAACAATGAAAGTGAAATAAGTCTGAGCACTGAGGGTAAGATGGGTCACATGCACAATTTAAACTGAGGACAAGAAAGACTGACTTAATGGCTATGGCTGAATAAAACAACATTAAGATATCATCCTAGTAGTCTGGACAGTCCAGAGAATAGTATTTATTAGGAAATGGTTTTGTGTAGAAATATCACTGGGAATTGTAATTAAAAAGAATTACAGGAGCATCAGACTCAAAGCTGAAGTCAGTGCATGATATCCTGCTATATATGCTGCTTTGATTACTTCCACTGACTGTGTTTAGTCTTATCTGTACTGTTATAAAGAGACCCTTTTCTCCATCAGCATCACCAAAACCTTTGTAGTACCCACAACTGATGTTTACACCCTTCATGTTCAGAAACACTAAATTCAAGGTCATGTTGTTTAGAAATGCAGTAAAGGTTTCTTTTTCTCAAATATATCATTGCTGGCATTTGTGTTGTTTAAAACCACTTTGTGCCAGGATCTTTTTGTGTTATAGGGGCAGATGTTTTACATGGGATGCATCTAGGATAGTGAGAAGGGCTGTGCTAATTCTGTGCAAGGGAGGCTTCTCTCTGTTGACTTAGAGTTCTACAAAGGGGTTTTTCAATGAAATTCATATGTGGCCTTAACTGTTTGAAGAATATAGCTGTTATGTACGGTATTTGTACTTGGCAATGCATGTTTATTACTGTTCCATAGCCTCTGCACTGATACTGGAGTCATCTGGTACAGGCTGACCCCTGCTAAGACCTTCATCTGGAGAACAGTTAACTAAGGGATGCCTTGTTCTAAAGACAGGTTTTGTACATTTTAGTTGATTTAGCTCTTTTGGGAATGCTTGGTATCTTCTTCATATGTATTTTTCTTTGTAGTTTTTGTTCATTTTGATAATCTATCTATTGGTTAACTCTTATTCAGGTGTCTAATTATTGCATGCTCAACACCTAATTAAAATCTGTACATTTCATACTTGATTATGACACCTTACTATGACGAGGAGGCGAGGGGCAGCTGCATGCGTGCCGGGTGGGCCTCTCCCGGCCTGCCGCAGACTGGCCCGCAGCCTCGCCGGCTTTCCTAATTAATGAATCCGATGGTAATTAGACATATAATTATTCCGTAGCCCTACATGAAGCATCTCCCAGCTATTAAAATTCATGACACATCTTGTTACAGCGCATGTGACGGTGCGGGTCTTTGAGTGGACCCGCCTCTGTGGTCCCGGGCCAGCTGGGGGCAGCCTTCAGAACGCTGCTCACTTCCAGCCGCCACTGTAATGCGATTTACTGCCAGCGCCAGGCCGAGCGGCAGGGGCTCGCCGTGCCCTTCACAAAGTAATCACGTTTGCTCCAATACATTACCTTCATTAGTGCTGATGGTCACTGTGGATAATTTATCAATAAACTGTTACGCATACTGGCCTAGACGCAGGAACGCTCGTTAAGGTATGTCGTGCACTCGCGTTGTGAATGTGACAGAGGCCTCAAGAAAATTTCCTGTCAGTCAGCTGTGCAAGCTCCCACAATTCCAGTCGAATTTTTGGAGAAAAGAAACACAACATAATTGGTCTTAAGGCTGGTAAGCTGTATAAAATCATTCTGAAGTTGTACTGAAAGGTCTGGAAGAAGGTGTAGTCCCATTGCCTGCTGTTACTTGAAATTCAGTGCTTAAAGTAAAAAGATTGGCCAATTCTCTCACAGTGATGTATGACATGTGAACGCTGCTATTTTGGGGAATCAGAATTCCAGCATACAGCTTGTCAATAGTCTGCAAAGGTGAGTATTTAAAGGAGAGGGTAGCACTGACCACAATGCAGGATGTGTGTAACAGCACACATATACTTCTGCATCACTGCCTAACAGACACTGATCGTTCCATTCATACTATCCATACCATTCTTATAAATCACATACTGCTATTCTACAGGGGGAAAAACCTAACTAAAAATGTGAGAAAAAATATTGGTTCTGGAGAAGTAAAAAAAAAAATCTTCCTTGCGCTCTTTGTTTTGAGGTCTGGGAGATTAATGATGAGGCTGGTCTTTGGAAACTTCTGACCTCAGCGGATCTTTGCTTCTCTGTGCACTGCAGTGTAAGGTCAAAGGAACTGTCTTCTTCCCCTCAGCAGCACACCCTGGCACCAGTCTGTTCAGTCATCTTTAAATACTCAGGCTTCATGGCTGAGAGTATCTGCCTGGGTACTTAACCTGACATCAGCCCCTGAATTAATTAACCTGTTGCTGTCTTATAATGGCACTGCACCACACACCCGGAGGCAACATTTAGCAAACTTTCCCCTATAGAGCCAGCTGAATGGCAAGCCTACAGGGAAGGATCAGTCCACACCAGATAAAGAGGTCAAGCACAGCAGAGGCAATACCTATTTAAGTTAATACATTATTAACAATATCTTTTTTAAGGTTTTCAGGAATGTGTGAAAAAGTATGAAAATTAAAGCATTTTCAAAATAAAACAACTGATGAATTATGGAAATATTTTAAATAAACAGGTATTTCTCTTTATTTATATTATTCAGTTATTAAAACATGCAGTAAATTTAAAGAAATGAGGTCCCATGGCAACAATGTATACAGATATGTTTTGATTATGAATTATGGTTGTTGATTTGTTTATGGTCCCTGTCATTTATGTCATTTATATTTTAGTGACTACATTGACATTGCCCTGTGACAAATGACTATTCACATTTCCACCACAACAGCTCATAAAGAATTGCTGCAAGTGCAAGAATAGCAATAATAAGTTCTACAGTACTACAGTACTTCTTTCTGTTAACCATGCACATTGAAAACTCTTCCTGTAATTATCTGGTCTGACCTGTTATGCTATTCTTGACCTCACTTCCTAATGCTCACTTATGACAGCAATCTCAGTCCACAGTCCCCAACACACTAACCCCAACACACACACACACACACACACACACACACACACACACACACACACACACACACACACACACACACACACAAACCCCCTCATTCCTTAACTCAGGGGTAGCCCAAGTTCTGTGGGATAAACTGCCAAGTTCGCAAATGTCCACTGCTTTCCATATTAAAAGAGATGGCTGTTTTACTGCAGACCACAAGAATGCGAGAGCCGTATCTGTTTGGAAAAAGATATGCCTGATTATAGGCCAAACACACACACACACACACACACACAGACCTTGGGGTCCAGTGCACTCGCTCTGTTATATAACTGCCTCCCTGGTAAAGTGGCTGGCACGTGACGTGATTGAATAGGGATATGATAGTGAACTGCGATGTGCATTCCACACACCTCCCCCCCCTTCTCCCCCTGTGCCTGGAGCACTGTGGTTCAGCCTGTGTTAATCGCACTGACATTATTCATCCAGTCCTCAAGCCTGCTCTCATCATTAGGTTGCTAGGCAACTGTTTCGTTCATGGGCAGAACGCAAACTAATCTGTGAACCAAAGGGGAAAAAATCCTTGTATTGTAAAGTCTTTATTTCGTATCGGTGGCAGAATACGATTACATGAGAGATTAAGCCTCGCGAATGACCCCGGCCCCTGGAGTCGTCGTTCTGAGAGCGGGAGACGGTGTTGGGTGGCTTCTCCACACGCAGGGGGCCCGGCCAGGGCGCGGTTACGGCCCCCTTTCACAGATGAGTCCACTCTGTCCACATGCTACAATCTCACTCCTGCACCCATCTCTCTAAATCAGCTCACACAGGGGGAGATACAGCTATAAACGATGGCTTCCTTCTCCTCAGCAGTCAAGGACAGGCCATTTTTTTTGCAAAATGCATGTGAGCTGTGAATAATTGAACATCCTTTTTTACGTTACATAAGAGAGAGGAATTAAAAAAGAGCACAAAACACAAGCAGTTATAGTTCTGGGCTGGAGGGATGCTGGAGTTTAACACAGAGACACATTTGCAGCCTTTATAATGTACTCATTAACATCATACCCCACTGCAGAGTATGTCACCTGACAAAGGTTTTAGTCCTCCACAGCACTGACACACTTCAAAACACTTCCTTCTTTCTAAAGCACACTTTCAAATAGCTGCTTTGGCAGTAGGAATACCTCCCAAAACTGACCCTGATTATGCTTTATCCTGACTGCAATCCACAGACATCAGACACATCAATGACAAGAAACGTCAACTGCTGTTAAAATCCCACTGTGAGACACCAGTCCCTATGGAACAGAGCTACATACAGCTGCATGCCTTAATCACCGTCACCACATTTCTCTTGTAATTCTGTGCATTAAGACGGATATTTTCCACATCATTTTTATCAATGCTCTGATCATTCCCATCTATATAATGCACTTTGGTTTGACAGCTGTGTAGTGGGTCTTAATGTAAAGGTCTCAAAATCAGCATCAAGGCTTAGAGCTGTTGAGCTATCGACATCTACACTGCAGCAAACATTATCTAATGTAATCTCTTTTAGCGTACCATCAGAAACTAAACACACAAAAATACAGCAGAGTTAAAGGTATTTAACAGGCCAGGAATAAAGTGAAGCCACAAAATACAAGTGCGCCACTGCTTAGCCTGCCCTGCGTCTGCTTGGCGATTCGATTGGTTGCTCTTAGCAACGAGTCTGCTCACTTGCTGTTCATGGCAACATTTGATCTGTGGATGAACCGCACAGCGGAGGCAATCCTCAAAGGTGTGTGCAGGGAGAGGCATTCGTGTAGCGTTTCCAAACGTGGCCTGTGGCACGCTTACACTGCAGCAACCCTGACACACTCTCACTCACACACACACTGCACACACACACACACGCGCACACACACACACACACGCGCGCGCCCGTACACAGACACACATGCATACGCAGAAATTACACTAAACTCACACACACATGCACATAAGCATGTGCACACATGCACACGCACACACACACACGAACATGCGTACATGCGAACACACACACACGCATAGACCGCACTGACGTTTTCATGGTGTGCTCTTTTCAGAGAGGTGGAGTGTGATTCATGCACTCCCACTCAGTTGTGGAACAGCATCAAAGGGCATAAACAAGCAGCTGAGCTATCTGCCATGGAGGGTCCCTACGTGCAGGCCCAGTACCACAGCATCTACCCCACCATCCGCCTCACCACCTCAGCTACACAGCATCTACACCACCATCCGCCTCACCACCTCAGCTACACAGCATCTACCCCACCATCCGCCTCACCACCTCAGCTACACAGCATCTACACCACCATCAGCCTCACCACCTCAGCTACACAGCATCTACCCCACCATCCGCCTCACCACCTTAGCTACACAGCATCTACACCACCATCCGCCTCACCACCTCAGCTACACAGCATCTACACCACCATCTGCCTCACCACCTCAGCTACACAGCATCTACACCACCATCCGCCTCACCACCTCAGCTACACAGAGAAAACTCCTACCACAGGCTGTTCATCACTGTCACAGAAACACAGTCACACTGTCAACCAAAGAAACACTAGCCCGCCCGCCTCACAAACCCCAAACAAACACACCGGTAGCTGGGGTGAAAGTCAGTCTTCATTGAGACTTTGCTGTTTATGACAGAGAACAACTTGAGTATCAGTGGTGGTAGTTGGTAACATTTTTTTTAACAAGATGGAATGAGTTCCATCACCCTTCAATCAGGCTATAAATGTAAACGTTCCATAAATGTAAACGTTATTAATTTAAAAACTCTACAGTGAATGCTGAAGAGACTGATGGAAAAAGTGAATGTAGAGGCCAGAGATGGCCTCAGTGGACTATTCCATCTATTAATGTTCTAGATGTGAGAGGTTTCTGAGCTCTGTTCCCCTGGATTCATCTTACCCTGTACTGGTAGCTTTCATAGGAGCTGTGCAGTGGCCCCTTTACACTCCAGACTACAGTTCAGCTGACACCAAGGGCCACTCAAACTGAATTACACATGCTTTGCCAACTGTCATCAGGTTAATCGCGTATAACATACAGACAGGATGTCTAAGGATCCAATTATGATGACTAATTGCACAATGGAACTATTTATACTTGACCTGAAGTACCATCCAGGCTTAAGCCATAAGGAAATCCTGTTTACATGCAGTAAATATGTTAGAATGCACTGACATGTATCTGCATTACTAAACCACATTATGAGCAAACAGAATGTCTGCTGTGCTTTGTGTTTTCACTAATGGTTGGGTATGCATTTGACAGCAACGCCATGACACCATGACAGAATCACAAGACTGTGCATTTCAGAATGAAATTAGTCAGGTGAAAATGTAATCAAATAGTTTCCGTGGTCGTTTGATTTACTGCACGGCAACTAGTTTAACCCAAGTAAAATTAGGAGCATTGCCCAAATATTTTGCCCAATAAAACAAGTCTGAGGGGATGAGTATATTGGTTCCCAGCTCCTCAGGTCTGCTGTTGCACTAAAATTTGCAAATAATGGACTTGGTCTCCATTTTCTGAATGGCTGACAGCTTGATCATGGTGTGAAAAAGTGGCAGGTAAATAAACAATCCTGCAAAGCTCTTACCCAGAAGAAGATAACTAGCCTAACTGTTGAATGTTTAATGTATTGGGACTATAAGATAATATAGATATAAGATAATAACCAGAATACAGGAGCAAGCTGTGTAGGCTTTTCACGTTTAAGGTCATGACCTGAAGAAACTGGCAGGCAGTGTACATGTTGGAAGCAAGTTAACTATCAATAGGTTATGTACCTCCTCTGCCAGTTTCCCTCATTGACAGGTAAAATCAATAATGCTGGATTCTACTGGTTGGCTTGTGTTTCTGTCATTGGACTCAATGGCTCTGTCACTTTCACCGATTATAAGTCCCTTTTATGTCTCAGCACTGTTATAAACTGAGCTTTACCTTCAATCTCTCTTCTCCCCTCATTCTCCTTATCATCCGCTATGTGCCACAGGGTTATCTCTTCCCATTATTCCAAACGTTGTTTAACCCGCCATTACCGCGAGTACTGTGCACTCTCCTTTCCCCACCCTTAAGACTAGCCCTTCTGTATTTTACTTCATCCATGTCTGTTAATATTTTAATATCCCAATTAATCTGTAAATAATAGCAGGCATGTACAGTAAACACTGAGAGGAGCTCATAATGTTATTTGATCTACAGCAGTGTTGAAACATATCTGTGATGCATTCAACTTGTTTCCTTAAAATGCCAAGTGAAAAGAAGCGCTCAACCCTTTGCATGAAAGAACCTTCCCAGGATCCTAACATCTCCATATCCTGCTGATGAGGGGGGTCGAGGAGATTCAGAGCCCTCCTGCTGGCCACGCCACACAATTATCCATGCCATTTAACCAGTGGGACAAAAGATTAAAATGATCACATCAAATATACACTGCCTTTACGTTCATACTCCATTGCCTCCACTCAGCGTGAATATTTCCAGCTGAATAACTCTGCATTTTCTCCCTTTAGCCATACTCAGCCTCAGCTAGCACAACGCTATCTCTGTGAAACAATCACACTTCCTCTAATCTTTGTATAATGAAGGTCACGGGGAAAAGATTGCGACGAAACAAGAACACAGTGTTTGCTCTTTGTCCTACTCGGCTTTAATGAAACATGAGACCTCCTCCAGCAATTGGCGGCACAGAGACTTAAATAGCCAATTTAGAATTAAGGCACGATCCGCGGCTGCAATTGATCTGCAGCAGGTTGGATTCCACAGGCCATGTAATAGATCACCACCTGGGTACTGCGGGCATGGTGTAAAAGCAGGGGGATTACCTGGCTCCGAAGTTGGTTCTGGATCCCGTGGGGGAGTCCAGAGCTTCCCCTGGCTTGGGTGTGCGCTCCCTGTTCATCTGCAGCAGGATGGAGTTCAGCTCGCTGATCACGTTGGCCTTGGGGTCGGGCGTGGGTGGGCTCTTGAGCTCTGGCGGATCGCCCCAAAGCTTTGAGGTCCTTTGCGTTGGGGTTTTGGGAGGGTCCGACTGGGCGCCCCCTGGAGGTGGGGGCGGGGCGGGAGGAGGCAGCCCCATTGTTTCAAGGCTCTCTTCAATAAGGGCGTCCTTGTAAAGTGCATTGCTTTTGTTGATGATGGGCTTCATTTTTGGCTTGGGTGGGACGGGGGGCCTGTCCACCAGAAATGCTTGCCCATCTGCATAGACAGTACAGGTGTCCAGGTTCTCCCCGCCCTCTGAGGACAGGGTGGAGATGCTGGACACGGTTGAGATAGTGCTGGTTGTCTCTAGGTGGGGGTCACCGCTGCTCCGGCTGTCCACCTCTTCAATGCCGGAGTCCGTGATTGGCTCCAGGCTGTCGGGGGGCGGCAGGTAGCCGGGTGGCATGCAGTTCGAGAGCGCTGCCGGCTTTTTTGTGTCTGCACTGGTCGCCGCCACCACCGCTGGGTGGGGGTTGTTGGGGGCCAGCAAAGGTCCCGCCGCCCCGCTCTTTCTCTGCTTCAGCAGCTCGGCGATGGCCCCCGCCTGGTCCTCGGGGATGTCGATGCTGTTGGCGAACTCCAGCGGGGGCGGCAGTGGCTCCGAGAACACAAACTCCTCGTCAATGTCCACGGAGGCCAGTGGGGGCGGGGGTATGCGGAAGGGCAGCTTGACGGGCTCGTCCACCGAGCTGACGGTGATGATGGTCTTCCCGCGGGGGCCGGCGGGCTGAGGGTTGGGGGCTGGCGGGTTGGCGGCTGGCGGCTTCGCGGCGTCACCTGCGCCGGGCTGGTTGGAGTCCCGCAGCTCGGCTGGCGCACTGTCAGGGCCCGCGGGTTCCTCTCGCTCCCCCTCTGCCGCCTTGCTCTCCTCCGTCTTGGCCCCTTCCACGGTGTGCACCATGAGGAGGCCGGCAGACTTCTGCTGGGAGGTGTCCATGATGTCGATCAGCATGTTCTTCTTCTCCTCCGCCTTCACGTCGTCTTTGGCCGAGTCTGTCTCGTACTTGGACTCCGTCATCTGCCTCCGCAGCCCGCCCCGCGATGGCCGGCCCATGGTGGCCGCCACGGGGAAGCCGGCCTCCATGTTGGGCCGCAGCTTGGTGTCGATGAACAGGGGCTTGTTGAGGTCGGGCTTGATGGGCTCGTTTTTGGGTGTGGGCGGCTGGGCCTGATCCTTCATGGCGCGGTCCCGGGCGGCGAGCGCCAGCGCCAGGGGGGAGTTGGGGTCCAGTGCCTTCCCCGTGACCGGGTGCACGTAGTTCCCGCCGTTGGAGTTGTACGTCTTGGTCGCCGGCAGGCTGACCGGGCTGTCCAGGTTGGGGCTGTTCCCCGTCCGCGTGCTGAGGGGCTCCCTCACCAGCGTGGGCTCTGGAGTGTTGAAGTCAGTCACGTTCCCGCCCCCCCGGGGTGCGGCCGCCAGGGAGGTGGGCGGGGCCATCATCGTGCGCAGCCGCTCGTCGTTGCTGAACATGCCCTCGTCGATGGACTTGGAGTGCCGCAGGCGAGGAGCGGGAGTGGGCCCCACGTCCTCGTCCCCCATGTCGGTGGAGAGGAACGCCGGCGAGTTGCGCCGAGCCTCCAGCCTCTTCTCCCGGTCCCGCACGGCCCCGGCAATGGCGGCGGCGAACGGGTTGTTGACGGTCAGGCTGTCCTCGGGCCGCAGCTGGCCCGGCTGGTCCGGCGTGGACGTCTCGATCTCCATGCTGCTGCCCTGGCTGCTCTTGCCGCTGCTGCTGGTGGACGGCTCCTTCACAATGATGGTGGGGATAGGGATTGAGCAGGTCTTCTCTGGGCTGTCCTCCACGTTGGGCTGCTTGACCAGCGTGCCCTTCCTCCTGGCCGGCTTGGCAGGCACATACAGCGCTTTGCTGCCCTGCTTCCCCACCTCTGAGTATGGGTTCTCCGGCACCTGGGCCCTGCGGTTGCGGTAGTTCTGCTGTGCTGAGGTGCCCTGGCTGTAGTCCTCGGCGTTGTACTGCTCAGAGTCCTGCCGGTAGTACATACCCTTGTCCCTGCGCATGGTGCCCATGTTGGTGTCTGCTCGGTTGGGGCCAGGGCCTTTGGCTGCAGAGTTCTGATTGAAGCCCGGTCTCATGGTGCCGTAGCCCCGCCCTGTGGGTGACTTAGGGGTGTTGTACGGGGGTGATGGAGGGGAGATTGCTGGGGGAGGTGGAATATCCTCTGATGAATCTGGCATTGAAAGGCTCCTAGTAAATTTTAGCAATGGAGGGGTAAGGAACTGCTTCTCTTCTTCTGTTATACCTGTGGGAGAAAAGACCAGTTACCCATCTCCTTAAAACAAGCAAAGCATTATGGCTTGCATTGTTACCACTTATCTGTAGGTGCTGGTTAACAAGATACACTTGTTTCATCTTTGTAATAATTCCAGCTTTACACTTGCAAATGAAGACTGAATTTTATTCACGATCAGCATGAAGATAATGATCAGTTTACCAAGACTAGTTATGCATAATTAGTTTTAATCATCCTACTTCAGTATTCAGACTGTTGGAAAAATAAATAAAACACATAAATATGTTACTCTGGAAACACTATTCCAGATTCACCATATTAATTATTGAAGGTAATACAGAACAATTTTGATGACATCCACAAAAATGCAGTCCTCTGCTCAACACTCAGAAAGGTACAGTGATATTGAAGAGAAGCAGAGAGGATGACAAGCAGCGTGGTGAACAATTCCGTAACTTCTCACCACAAGGACCATGACAGATGCTTATGGGACATTGACATTTCAACCAATCACCCTGAAATTCTCTTTGGATAATACCTTGCAGCACGAGACAGAACATATGCATCATGCAAAGAAACAACTTCCACAAGGAAGCACCGAGTTATAACTTAGAATACTTTCATATATGCTTTAGCTCTTTTAATATGTAATCTAATCAACAGCTAGTGAATTGAGTAAACAAAAAATCTACAGAATGATACATTTCCAATAATATGTATTTGAAATAATCAGGGCAGAAATAAATGAGACATACAGTACAATAGACATGTGCTGTATTTAAAGATATGCATTACCAAACTCATGGGCCCATCAGTAAAGGTCACTTCTGTTACAGGTTTATAGTAGTAATGGAAAATAAAAGACATGAAACCAATTCATGGAGGAATGGAGGAGGTACAAAGATTACACATCGGTAACATTACCTATTGACTTCTGTCGCCTCATGGTGCCCTTTGGCACACCCAGGTAGGCTCCTCTAGGGCTACCTGGTACTGTAGGGGGCACCACGGCCACACCCTGCCGATCATACATGGACTGCAGACAGAGGAACAGTACGTGAGACAACCAGCCATAGCAGCAAAAGTACAGAGAATACTGTCATCTTCCATTAAAAACACACCCTCCCTCATGTGGTAAACCTACTGTGTTTGGGAGAGATACCTGTATTTCCACTCACTACTGTTTTACAGAATCGTCATGAAAATGAAATCAACAGTAATGGAAACAGATAAAAGCATTCCCTGATGTAAAACTCTAGCAGGCAGAACTTTTAGAGATTGAAGCAACAGCGTTCAAAAAAGATAAATTATTGAGTGACACCATCGGAATCGATACAAAACAAAGGAAGGCTTGGGCCTTGGGAGAAAGCACACCATTCATCATGTCTGCAGCAAGCGAGCGTAGTACCAGCCCTGCTATGACCTCACTCTACAGCAGGCACGGGAGTCCCTCTGCAGCCAGCATTCTCAGAGCGGGCCTCCATGCAGACCCTCACAGCTGCTTTGCTCATGCTGGTCAGTGTCGGCATGCTCGGATCAAAAACGACTCACAGGAAAGGGGCCTACTCACGTTCATGTCCGTGCCCGTGGGCGTAGCGAAACACCTACTGGACGGGCGAGGCTTGATGGTGGCGACCCTCGCGTCCGCGGGCGCGTTGTCTCGGGCTTGCCTCTGGGGGGGCACGACCTCGTCCACTTTATCTGCCAACATAGCCACGCGGCTCGGTTAGAAGGGGTTGGCCGCCTGCGCCCGAACCATCTCAAAGAGCCAGTAAAGCCGAGAGCCGCGGAGCCCCTCCAAAATGCAGATGAGACCAAACCAAAAAAACCAAACCCAAAACAGAGGGAAAGGAAAAGGCAAACCGGCGCTGGTCAACGTCAAAGCCGTGCAAGCCTAGTTATGTGTTCGTTAAACTGCTCATGGGTTGTGTTCTTAGCTGCGGGCGCGCCACATGCCAGCGTTTGTTTGGGAAAGCCACCATGCATTGGGTGATTACTTAGTGTGACTTGAAAAACAATCCTCTTCTTCAGACCCTCAATATTTGAAGGCTGAGCATCTACACAGGAATGGAAGAAAAGGAGATTCAGTGTCGAGTGTGTCGTGAGGTGCTTGATGATCCTCAGTTCAATACTGATCCTCAGATCAAACAAGCCCCCATCCCACTGGCCTTGTAATGTTCACGGCAGTGACACTTTACTGATACACTCCTATAGCAACTCATGATAGATGGGAATTGGGAATGGATTCTTTGAACAGGACTGAACCGGTATGGAATTTCTAGTGGAGAACTTATACATATATGTGATGTCCACTTCAATGAAATCATTACAGAAATATATCTGTACAGAACACACAATGTAGAACACTGAGTTCAGGGAGACAAAGCTTCTGTAGAAAGGTAGTGCAGGGAATAAGGCTGTGTTGACATTTTTGTACAATATTGCAAGTCAGAGCACAATAAGGAGAGGCACTCTAGAAGCTTTCCAAACAGAGGCCATTTACTCTCAGAATATCTCAACACTGCCACACAACTGGAGGCTACCTGTGATGCATTTACATTTACATTACATGCTTACCATTATTGCCATCTCTCTCATCAGGACACACTTCATCAATACATTTACTGCGCTGAGCTTTGCTGTGCTACACTCTCCTTTGTTATTCATACAGACTAACAAATACGTTCACTTCATGCTTAGAAAGCTAACTCTAACCCTAGCCTTCTAAATCCATTAGGTCCTGAGGCAGTCCCTCTGCAGTTAGTTATCCTCAGCCTGCCCCAACCCAACCTACTGTGTCTACATTTTCCCAGAATCATAGATCTGCAATGCAATATTAATGTTGGGGGCCCCCTGGGTGAGCGGTAAAATTCCCTCGTTTCACTGACGGCCCCAACATGCCACCGTGCTCCTTCCCTGTGAAAAAGATGTAGTCTGATTTGGCGAGCGGTGGAGGAATCTCTGAAAATGTGGCCTCGGCTCTGCTTTCCAGGTGGAATGTTTCTATATTAGACAAATGCAGAACCATTACCATGGCAACATCTTGCATCTCAGTGAGTCGAAGGCTTTCGCAAGCGGGCCCAGATATTGTGCTGGCCTCAAAGAAAGCACAACTATTCCTATTTGCCTGAAATCATCTGAAAATGTGTGTCTCATAAGTATTTACTGTGAACCTTTTTGAGCAAAAGGACAAATTCAAAGACAGAAATTGGAATCACATGTAAAATTCTTTTCTCTCTTTTCTTTAATCTCAGACATAATGGTACAGTATATACACCAAGCATCAAAAGAAACATATTGCTCTATTTATGCATGTTATGCATGTTTTTAGAAAACAATAATTTCCTACCACTGGCATGTTGGAGGTTGGACTAAGACAGAACACTGTGAACAGGTGAATGCTTATTTGGGCTCTACAGAAGGAATGGAATATATTCCCACAACACAGCACCTACAACTGGGGCAAGGCATAGCTCACAGATGCACAACGTACTTTACATCACTGCATATGATGGGCGTTAAGGCTACAAGCCTTTGACTTCACGCTATTCCTCCTACAGACCTTGTTAATGACAAATGTTAACATAGGTATATCTAAAATGACAAATCTAATTATAATGACCTATGTCATGTCCTTTCAAAAATGGAAGTGTATCTGCTATAAAAGAGATGGTAAAATCTTCCACAAAGTAACACTGTGAATTTCATGGAACCCTTTTTTGGCCAGATTGAGATTTTTTGGTATGTATGTTGAGCTGTATGAAATAAAGTTTGAGAATGAAATAAAGTTTTGAGAATGAAGCTGAAATGCTTCAAAAAAGGTTGAAAGGGTGGAAGTTTGAGGACTCCCTCATTCCCAGTGTTCAGATGCAGCATCTGTAGTCATCTCCACACACATATAAACTGCAGAAACTATGCATCCCCCTTGGAAGAGTGAAAAAGGTGAGTTTACATTAACATATTTGGCCTGTTCAGTAAAAGACAGATCACTAAGGAGTTCACATTTCTCATTCTTTCACCCGTTTCTTATTGCTATTGCTAGCTAGCTACTTTGCAGAGATAAATGAAGGGCAAACATTCTTCCCTCTAACTTTTATCTTTGCCTTGACTGACATTATTTAAGTTAACCTCAGGCCAAGAAAGTTAATGTAAACTCATGTTTTCGCTCTCCCAAGGGGGACACCTTGTTGCTGCCCTTGGTATTACTGTGGAGATGACTGCAGGTGCTGCATCTGAACACTGGGAACAGGGGAATCCTCCACCTTTTGGCCTTTCCACTTTATTCTTGACATATTATTCTGACATAATATTTTTTCTCAAAAAATATAACCTTTTTCTTGAAATATTTCAACACTATTCTCATAAAAGTTCGATCCCAAAACATTAGTTTTTCCTTCTCCTCAGAATATTTTGACTTTATTCTCATAATATTCCCTAACACTATGGTCCTGTTGTACTTCCAGAGAACTTGATGCAGGTCAAAAAAGCATGTTTCTTTTTATGCTCAGTGCACTTCTAAAGCGACAGTAGGTTTATATACAGCATGGCAACAGCGTTCCATTCTTAAACAGCGATGAACACACAGATGAAGTGTTACGGGGGTAACAATTTGAATGCTTAAATATTGAGTAACAACAGTACACTTTTAAAGAAAATGACCAGAAAATAAAACATAACACTACCCATTCACCCTCTAGGATAACTGCTATTAGAGAGAAAACGTTTGATTTCCCGTCAAAACATCAGTTAGCATAAGTAAACAGGCATATGTCTGAAAAGGCTGGTTAAATGTCATGCATACCATTACCAATGTATCTGGAGGGGAAACACTTATTTTTCTTAGCTGCTTGAAGTTTCAACACATGCAATCTATTCTAAAACTGTATTAGACCTAGTATGGAACTATCTGCATCAGATGAATACCCAAGTGCAGGTGATTGATCCTGATGCAGCTGGAATAAAAACCGACTACTTTAAAAACATTCTTTTGGATGTATTATGAGAAATCAAGATCACAGATGTCAAAAACATTTGAATCTGCTCTGAAGTGCGGTACATTAATGTCAGTTTTACAAAATATTAATAGTAGCCTTTGTAAAAACATGGAGATATAAAACATGCCTATTTAACTTACCACCCTTCTTTTTCCTTAAGGTAGCTTGGGAATACAAAAGAAAGTTCTGTGATTTTGAGTTCAGAAAACACCAAATTCAAGGCAATGTGTAGCAGGTTAATTTGCGTGAGCTGTTATTGAGACTGTTGATTTATATTAAATGATGGCAAATACAAGTTCTATACTATCAAACTGTGTTACTTCAAAAAAAAAAACTGGGTAGATACACTTCAGATGGGAACATGATCACAACGTGAGAAGGTGTGCACTGAAAGCTATCTCAGTGCACTACTGAAGTACACACAGATAGCTAAAACACCATGACAAGGCTAATGCCTTGATGACCATAAAAATGTCTTTTTTTGCCTGAGCACTGTTAGAACAAAATCCTGTAAAAAATATGTAAAAATGCCAGTTCATCTTTATCTAAAAACAGAAACAGTATGAATACAGTGATGAGCTTCAGAAATTGCCATTCCCATTGTAAAGCCTTGACACTAGGTCAACCTCAACAATGTTCTGAAAACAGTAGGAAGAAGTGTAAAAATGCCTCCAATCGCTGCTCAGTCTATCTCTGTGTGATCCGTTTTATCTATTAACGTCCTATTGCATTTGTTCGTCTAGACAGAGATATGACTTCATAATATTATGGAAACTGAATTAATGAACACCATCATTCAAACTGCACTCAAAGCTTGTGTAAAACAAGCACTAGAATTCATCATTATACAATAAATGTCACTCAATGCTTAAATAAAGTTCAGTTGCTTATAAGTCTACAGGTAAGGCTAACCTGAGGTAATCTGCAGACAAAACAGGTGGACCCAAAAGTTGCAGAATCTAAATATCAGGAATGGAACTTAATAGTCAGTCTAATGCATTCTGTGTATAGGCCATGAACTCTTTCCTGTGACCAGTAATTTGAGCACAAATGCGCCAGAGCTGCCCGCTTTCCAGTGGCTGTCCTTCATTTAACAGCAGCACAGAATGAGAAGGTAGTAAGTACAGAGGTCTTCAGAAGTGCTGATCACTCTCATCAAGTCTTGTGATGTTAATATTTAATCAGGCAGCAGTGATGTTCTCATGACTTTACACCAAGCTCTGGATTTAGAAACCGCACACTTGCAACCTCTGCATATTTTTTGAAGTTCATGTTTAATGAAAGGGGAGATGATGGATCAAGCAGGCACATTATGGTGACATCCTCGACTTTCAACAACAAATTAAAAAAGACAGGAAAAAACAAGAGGACAGATGTAAGCAACACAAACTGGTTTGAACAAATGTATGATCTTCATTTGTTCAGAATATGCAACCAAACAATTCCCGCTGAGCCAGGAGAAAAAGAACGCAATCAAATATTAAAAAAACAAAACAAACAGACCTTTACTATTACTTACCTTTATCCACTGTAGGGGCAGATAAAAACGCAAACATTCAAAATCACAAAATTATTACAGAAAGAGATGGAGTTTCAATATTAAGACAGTTTTGCAGGCACAAGCACTCGAATTGTAGCATTATTCTAGCTTTAATCTATGACTGTTCGTCTTCCTTGTAGAAAGACCGCAGCAGCAGAAAACAACTGTCAAATTCCATATTAGAACACGAACCCTTCCCAGTTATTGTATGTCAGTGAAACACCTAGATTCTTGCATGCCATTAACAGAAATACAAGAGCTGAAACACGCTAACAGGAACACATATTTTACAGCATGCATCTCTCTACCTGTCTCTTGTATCTTTGGGAACATTATCATGCTTACCTAACTCCTCAAGCTCAGAGGTCATAGATTTTGAACGCATGGACAATGCAGTGGTTGGAGCCCTCTTTGGAGGTGGTGGTGCTTCAACAACAAAGACAGAGGGAGGGGTGGAGAATTTCATTTAGGGTAACAGCTTTATAACTCTGTTTTGAACTGCAGCTGGGTGAAGGGGGGTTTCGTCCAGTCTGTCGGGCTCAATGAACCACTTTGTGTTATATTAGTGAAACAAGCACAATCAGTAAATTAAGAGCTGTAACCTGAAGCTGCCTGTAATCTGAGCAAGCAGTTTTAACATTAACCTTCTACACACCAAGCAGCACCAAGCTGCTGGTTTGGTATCCTGCTGCAGACAGAACTTTTGATGCACTAGTGCCACCACAGCCATTTTGTAAATCCAGCCACACCCATGCTTAAAGTCACTACATATTAGACAGGAAGTGTTTTGCTATGCAGAGCTGTGAAGTTTTGTTGAGACTTCATCAGGATGGCTATGCCTTTTTTTCCAAGATCTTTCTGCTGTTCATAATTTTCGGTCCTTCAAATGAATTCAGAAGTACAAAACCGGGTTGCGGCTGTCTTGCTTTGGACTGTGTGGATGTGACAAGCGTGAGAATAAAACACCCTGCCTCAGACGCGCCAGCGGCAGGGGGGTTCTGTTCGGACAAAGCAGGCCTGTGGAGGCCATCAGATCCCACCCTCAGTCTGCCCACCACCTGGCCTGGGCCCAGGACCCGCGCCGGCGAGACGAGGCCCAGCCGGACTGCCATCGGCCCACAGCGGCACGGTCCCCTGGCAGAGGACGGCGGCTGCTCATGCCAGCAGTAGAGGAAGCACAGACTCCCTCATTAAGGGAAAGCCTTTGCCCGCCCCGTCCCTGTCGGCTGGGATCCTGTCCCAGGGACTTGGGAAAGTGCAGACCATACACAGCTTTTGTCTGTGTTCTCCCCATGCTGGAAAAGAGCTGTCCATCAGCTACAGGTCAGCCAAAAGCATTGCCCTGGATTTAGATAACTGTCTGGGGAAGTAGGGGGTTGTTTTTCTGACAGGATTAGAACAGTGGGCTTTAGAGTGCTGTTCTGTGAGGGGATTGGCGGTGGGGTTTACCTTTCTTGCGAGCCGTGTCTTCTGGGTCCATGTTTCTGCTCACTGTCACCACCTTGATGACCAGCTGGTTGCCCCCTTGCCGAATCATGTTGACAACCTGCCGGTGGCCCACTTTCACCACGTTGTCCTGGTTGACCTGTGATGTCAATGAGAGAGTATGTGTACAGCAATGGCACCGCTGTCCAGAGGAGTGGAGTAGAGTAAAGGAAGCACCCTCTATAGGTGTGTATGAACACAAGGCTGAGAAGGAGACATTTAACTTCAGGGGTTCATTTAACTTCATTAGCTCCTGCTTGGTACAACTGTTGCTTCCGCACATCACATTTATCAACCTTCAAAACTAAATCCATGTCTATTAAATAACTTCTGGGAGAGACAAGCACAAAACAAGCGTACAAGGCAATAAAAAGTATAACGTGTTCCAAGTATTGAGGCACTGAGTAAGGGCAGATTGTGGCCAGTTAACAAAAATCCTGTTCACGTTTTATATTGAGACACTATAAAAAGCACACAGAAATCTTACATAAGAATGGCATGGCTGCTTTGATTGCTCATAACACATTGTACATGATGCATGATACATGACACACTTAATCAATGTAGAAATCACTGTCACATCCAACCTCACCAACAGCATCACATGACACAGGGACACCTCTCACCACAGCTATGTCATTGTGGTCACTAACACTGTTGCTAGGCTTGAACGTAACATTCATGCTTAATGCAGCATAATGTAGCTGTTTTGCAGTGCTCATGTAGGTGTTATGTATTTGTATAAGTATATATGTATATGTAGTCACACTTAATGTAGAATGGGACCAGAATCCCCTTTTCAAAAGGGTTAATACTCAACTTAGCAAATGAGGTCATTTGCGACTGTAGGCATATATTTTTGTTAATTTCTTAAAGCTGGTTTACTTGATCTACCAAGACTTTCTTGCCTTTGTCAAGCAACATGTCCCATATAAATTCAGGTAATTTTTTTCTAGTTTCTGCACTATTGTGGGGTTTAGGTAATTACAGCTTCATTGGGGTCATTTCTGACCCCAGTCAAAAGCACCCCTTTCCACATAGTGTTGGACTGATGCAAAAGTCCAGGTTTCTATAGAGATATACTGATGTATCACATCAAGGGATGCATACCCACAGGTGGGGTTAGGGGACCTGTATCACTGATTATTTTAGCAGACAGACAGCCTGCAGCTCCCCATGTGCTCTGATGAATTTCACAATGCCTAAAATTACATTATCTCTTTTAAAAGCTTGACATTCTATGGTTATCTAAAGCAAAAAAGTTGTCATTATGTGTTTAATGAATTTGCAATAAAAAGTTCTATTCTTCTAATGGGTGTGGACTTTTTTCACATTTAATATACACAAAAGATGTTGGTCACTTGAGGGATAAAGCTATTTAAATCACTATTCACATTGTTACATCAGGTAAATAGAGTAAGTCTCACAGCAACCTGCCAGCACAGTAAATCAGGACACAAAACACACACCATTTTGTATAATAAAATGGTGAGCTGCAAATTATCTGGTTGGTAGGAATGTTACATTGTCATGTTTACTCTACTACTCATAGAAATTTGCAAAGCCATTACATTCACAGTGAATATGATATGCTGTAAGCAAAGTATTCAGTCAACTACCACTGTGGTACAGGCAGAGGTGCAGTGCAGTAAAGAACACGACAGGAGGGCTCTTATCAGGGTCTGCCTCTGTGTCAGACTGAGTAGCTCAGGCAGAGTGATAAAGTGAACCAGGTTCCTCAGAGACCAGGCCAGGCTGCAGTAAAACACAAAGAGGGAAGCTATCTGATAATGCCGAGCCTCCATCAGACATCCTCCGCCTGTGGAACAAACTGCAGTGCTGAGTGTTCACACAAACAGCCGATACATTTTCTCCTGGCCGATTTTTATCAAAGTTGTAAAGCGACTGAACCTGATGGATTGAGTGACATCAAACCTCTGACCTGCTGTTCTTTGTCACTGAGTTTGTGAACCCCAAACTGAAGCCACTGGACTTGTGCTGGGTTTGAGCAGAGATTTGTGGCTCAAGAACAGGCGATCCCATCTTTTACGATATGACGTGTGGAAACCCCATCAGCCAGACAGCTGGGAGCTGTATCCTATTTCCCCGAAGACACAGTTTTACACATTGCTTTTACATTCCTGAAAATGACATTTTTCACAAAAAAGTCTAGATAAATATGAGATTGGGTAAAAAAGACAGTAATACTCTTTTAACAGTTTTATAGTTACATTTGCATACACATGAAATACTGCATAAATATTTAGTAGTGTGATGGTTCAGCAATGAATCAATGAAAATATCAGTTAATGGGGGCACCTTTTTACTTAAGTTTTACTCATGGTGATAATTGTAAATTGGATTGTCCTGATAGAGGGCTGTTTGTATCCCACTTCAGATGGCTTACCCTGTCCTTTCTGTACCTTTGGCTATTTTGTGCTGAGCCCATCGGCAGCTTTAATTTAGCTTTCACAGACTTTTAGAGGCACTTACTCTGTCAGCTCGGTAATGGTGTAGAACAGAAATATGGCCTGTAACTTGCTTTCATTGTAGCGTGGGGAGATGAATTTGTAATTGCACTCCTTCTTATTATCCTCTGAGGAGCCCCAACTCCAGAGAGAGACATTAATCAAAGAAATCAATTTTATCGTTTACAAACATTACAAAGCACTTTGTGGTTCCCCTCTGGCCTCTGTGATAGACTTGTCCACACCTTTGACTGAATAAGTCCTACCCTGTGTGCCATTAACAAGAGATTGTGTGGCAGAAATGGAAACATTGTCATTTTCAAAATGTTTAATGCTTGTTTTCAGACCAGGAGTGAACAGAGCCAAGGAGGACTCCGCCCTTAATTACAGTAGACCCATCGTGGATGTTGAAAGCCGGGGGGGTATGACAACTTGTCCAAACCTCTAAAGGTACTTCTGCTTCAAACAGCCATGTGATGTCCTAATGTATACCATCTAAAAAGGCAGACAGCTCCATCTTGCAAGAGAAGGAGGAAAGTGTTTGAGAAGGAACAGGGATTCTGAAATGGAGTCACATAAAAATTACACTACTGCCATCTCGCTCAACCAAATATATTGATGCTCATTTTTGGCTAATGATGTGTTAGTAAAGTAAAGGAAAGAAGCTGACCCCAGTGACTTAAAATGGACCTAAATGTGAGGACCCTTGTAGCTAACATGGCTGTACCATCTCACACACACACACACGCACGCACAAACACACACACGCACGCAAACACACACACACACACACGCAGTTTGGATCAGTGTTTCCACAGAAGCACACAGAACAGTATGTGTGGACAAACGTGCTAGGAAAGGAAGCTCCAGAGTGCAGGGCACCAGGAAGGGAGAGGGACACGTGAGCGAGTGCAGAGGCATTGCGTGCCTCTTACTGAGGGAAAGGTTACATGAATAAGCCTGGGTAACCAAGGAAACAGCCCAGGAAGCTGATGTCAGTGGAGCACCGCATGACAATGTGGGAAAGAGAGAAGATGCTGGTTGGTTCGTTCTGGAGTGTACGTGCAAGAGAGAGAGGGATATAGAGAGAGATGGGGGGATGCTGCATTGCAAGCCATGTTTCAGAGGTTCATATCATTCACCTACATGTCTCTCAGAAATAAAGACTGGCAGAAATAAAGGCAGCAAGAATCACACCACTGAAGCTTTGCCATTTGGAAAATGTTACCAGTCAGCCTAACCAGATGCAAGAAACCAGGTTAAAGCTGAATATCCAGGTCTCAGACATACATACGCCGTGTCTGACCGCTGCATGCTATGCTAACCTGCCACCATTAATAAGTGTCCCCTTGCCTTACTGCAGTGCATGCTGGGCCACTGTCAGAGAGTGACCATGGCTCACATCCATGTGAGAAGTGCATTTGCAGATCTCTAAGGCTCAGCAGACCCCAAAACTGCAATGCAGGCAATACAGAAACCTAAACCACCACAATCCCAAATCAGATGTGTTGCACAAATCTCATTTTGTGAAATCTGCTATCAATGTCACATGGCTTAGCATGTGCTAAGACAATTAGATCACCATTTTTTAATATTCAGCTATGGTGTTCATTTTAAAAATAAGACTTACTGTGCAGAAAGGCTGTGAATATATAGCCTTTAGCCTTTGAATTATATATATATATATATATATATATATATATATATATATATATATATATATATATATATATATATATATATATATAAATAAATAAAAACCAGTACTTGATACTGAATAGTAGTTTGTATAGTAGTAGTATAGTAGTATAGTAGTTCTTATTTGTGTTTAATTATTTATACTGTCTTTTTTAATATGACACACAGAAAGTGAATGTATTGTTGGAATTTTATCCCTAAATGAGGTTATGTACTGCTAAGTATGTTGGTTTTTACCTTGATCTCATGTGACCTGCTTCAGGAGCACTGCATCTATATTAGAAGCAATGTTGCTCCTGCAAATCAGCTTTTCCAGTCTGAAAGAGTAGTTAAGGGAGGAGTAGCTGTGTGCGCACTAAGTCCTGTCCTGTAATTTCAAAGGGCTCTGATGTGAGATCCCTGTCTGCAGAGACCAACGAGAGGCATACAGCTACACTGAATCTGTATTCAATTAAATCAAGCAGAACTGAATAGGCAGATTACATTTAGTTCCTGTCAAGGTGTGTGAGTATGGTTTAAACCATGGAAAAGTGACAACTAACTGTAGAGGGCAAGTATTTGGTATACAACAAAAGGAAGTTATATTTATACTATGGTACAAATGACTCATGGTCTTACCTCTAGACAGCATGGATATGCCATTAAGAAAATGTTTCTAAGATTAAAGACAGCACATAAAGCTAACATCCTGAACAATAAAGAGAACACCTCTAGAGGAAAGGACTATATCATTAGCTGAAATGGAAGAACATGTTACAAAAATGGATTCTGGAACACGATCCCGCCTGGTAAAATTGTTCATATTACATTAACTGCAATGAAAGGAATCTTTATATGTTGCTTCATTTATTGCTCATTGATGTCTTCTCTAACTCCAAGAATAGGATTTAGTTTAAAGACAAACTAGAATGACCATTATTAAAATACTCTGAATCAGAGATCAAACTGGTCCTCCACAGAAAGGCCCAGTTTGATCTCTGCCTGTCTGTGCTTGTGCAATATTGGTGTCTGAAATGTGTTCCAGCGTGTGGAGGGAAATGAAGTGACCTTTCTGGGTCCTGCCAAACACCTGTGTGGCTCAGGTGGATTTATCTCGTAGGGTTGCCATGGTGGTCATGTGACCCAGCAGCTGTTCCCTTCCCAGAGATCCTCTCAGTGCCTGCACATGGCAGAGCGCACTGGTTACAGCGGATCAACACTGCAGTTACAGCTACTGAAACCAAAGGATATACTTAGGAATGCTCATTTTATGCCATTTGGAGCAAAGCTATTTAGTGTTAAAGAATCAAAGCCATTGCTGGCATTAAATTGGCCCAAAACATGTATAAAACAACCTTTTAGTACAAAAAACTAAAGACTGTCATCGAGTTTAAAGGGCACTCACTTCTGAGGAATTCTCAGTAGTTCACCTAACAGTTATTTATATATTTCATAGTCTGAACTTTAATGAACATGAACCCCAGGAAAAGGCTTTCACATGGCAGATTTCTGAATACAGTCACACATATCCCCTCTTTCTCTAACTGAACAACACTGTGTCCCTTATTTCAGAGGATAAATGAGTGATGCAGCCATGTGTATTCTGTCTTCATTAAGTGGCCCTTTGCTGCACTGAGACAGTGATGCAGTGAGAAGTGCTGCTTTTTCACCCTGTAAAAATGAGATAGACTTTATGAGGTTCCCCCCTATTTATCTCTCCTAATTCAATTTGTGTGCCATTCAATCAGGACATCTTCACTCATGCTCAGAGCCTCTGGACATTATTACCATCATCTGGAGCTCTGCAGAGACAACTTACGCTGGGATGTACATTACCACCCAGATAAAATGGAAAACACACACACTAACACACACACATGCACACACACACGCATGCACATACACTAACACACACACATGCACACAAACACGCATGCACATACACTAACACACACACACACACACACACGCACGCATGCATGCATACATATACACACACACACACACACACACACACACACACACACACACACACACACACACACACACTAAGTAGCGTGTGACACTGTGTGCAGTTAGCTCCGGGCCTTAAATGTGTGAACGGCAGCATGACAGGATGCTCACACCTATGGGAACATGGGATAGGGCCCTGAAGCTGCCGATACAGATCACTCCCCCACTCCCACTTGGAGCTGGGCAAACACGGCCGTGATGAGGAACGGATGTGCTGTGTGTAGGTGCTGACGTCACTAATCTCATAAAGAGGGGCCTGATTTGGGCAGGGTCATGCTGCTGCCAGCCCAATTGGAGCAGCCCTAATATTGCACACTACATGGGAAACATTTCAGCAAGAAAAAAGCCCAAACCAGCGATTAGTTTAGACCTCAGTAATGACCTGAATCAAATCACAAAGGTGTATTACAGTGGCTGGAGTACTTAAAGGCATAATAAATAATTAAATACATACATTCAAGCAAACATATAAAATGAATTGTCTGGTTCAGCAAGGCTCCGCTACTGTAATTTACAGCAGAATCTATCTTTCGGATGTAACAACGGTTTTGACAATCGGCTTACGATAATGCTTTGCTTTGGACACCGCTCGCACAAACAGCGTCACGCAGGATAATTAATTGGAGAGTATTATCCTCCCATGCATATCCTGCACCTCATTAAAAGCTAGTGGAATTAATGACTATTTGCCCTGTGACCCGGAGTCGTGGGACAGAGGAAGGATTAACTTGATTGGCCCTCCATTTTGCAAATCACACCAATTCAGCCCGAGCAAAACCATGAGGAAGTCCAAAACCATGAGCAGACCAACTGGGACACTCATGCTTTCCTGCCCACATCAACAACTGACTTGTTTAAAATGGCAATGCTCTGGGTGCTGGATCTGTCATGCTCCATCTGACCGCTCAACTCCAACGCGTTATGGTCCGGGGGAAGGCCACTCCGGGCCTTGATAGCTGTGGTGTTATGAAGTATCCAGCAACCAGACTTACAATATTGTGACAAACTAACCTACTAAAACAGGAACCTTGATGACACAAAGTAGCACTGGGGAATGGATGGACATTCAAAAGGGTTGCAGAACACTGTTCTGTTCATTTCTGCTGTAACACGCAGCCATCCAGTAACAGCCTACATATATCCTATCATTATATATGTATGTCTATGTGTGTGTGTGTGCGTGTGTGTGTCACTCACGATGCCCAGCCATAGCACCACGGTCTCCTACAGCATGACTTCAAACGGACAGCGCACAAGGTACTGCTTCACTGCGTTACGCCACTGCATGGGGTTCTGTGCCCCACTATGAGAGCAGCATAACAGGCCATTTCCTTCTGCTCCGTGAGCCACAGTCTTACATTCTCACAGGTTAAAATATCTATGGCCTACACCAGGCCTCATCACCTTTTCCCTGAAACAACTTCAGAACCTAACGCTTAAAGACATATGTGGACCCAGCAAAATAAAAAACATCCATTAAGACTCGGCATTGAGTTTGTTGGTACATTTTTGCTCAGTGCAGTACTGGATGCAAACTGTGATTGAAACAGGAGACCCCAAATGTTGAAGTACACACATGTAAAGATGTGAAGGAGTGTCTGTGTGTGTTTTCTTACTCCTGCAGACCTACTCATGTGACTCTGAGGCAGCTTCTGACGGAAGGGTCCCGCACACGGCATTGGACCGACGCTCCTCTGCAGGAGAGATGGGGGTGAGTATGGGAGGCAGGGAGATGCTGCTCGCTGGTCTACAGCAGATCGGCTCTCAGATACGCTACTGCGGCTCGCCTCAAACCCCTTTTCAAAAACATCCTTTGTTCCTGCCCTGCTGTTTGAGGGATGAATTATTCATCAGACTTGTCCTTGCAGGATTCTATTAACATAAAGCTGCAACTGACGGGCTTGTTTCCGCTGCTAATTTTAACGCTGCAGGACAAGACAAATCCCGATACTGACTGGCCGGAGATTGCGAGCCTCTTGCACACCTGACCCACTGAAACGCATTGCCCATAATTACAAGAAGGCAGTACGAAGACTCCCAGTTACCTTTCACAATAAGAGCCTGTCTGACTGGTATTCTCAGGCTTTTGTTCTGAAAAGACGTCCACTCTGGACCAGGAAATGGGGTCTCGGAGGGAACGGCATGGCTGTGAGGCATGTGTGTCTGCGCTTGTGCACGTGCGTCTCTGCACATTAGCGTAGCGTGACTATCTGAGCGTGCGTCTGTAGCGGCGTGTCTCCTGCTCCACCAGACATGCTTTCAAATTCAGCCCTGACTCAGACTCACTTCCATAAATCACAGCGTCTTAATACGAGGTATGCGGGGATGCTGCAGAGTTATTCAGAACATGAATTCCAGCGGTTTATGTTGGTAGCTATCATATTCTATCTGTTCAGGGGTCCTGAACAGCGGGGCCAAGGATGCCCGCGTCTCTCTCAGTGCAGGACCTATGCGGGTAACGGAGGGAGGGAGCTGCCGGATCAGGTGTCCTGGCACCTCCTCGGGGGCCGAGCAGCAGGCCTGGCACGCAGCTGTTACGTCATCAACTTTCTCTGCATCCCACCGTGTCATTTGACTCCTGATTATGCAACTGCATTCGGCGAACCGGGAGACCCCTTCCAGTACCTGGCGGAGAGACGCAGAGGAGACGCTTCCATATCAAACCCCCCGTATAACATCCAGCCCCACCATCGCAGAGTCCCACTCCATGAATGCACACCACATTACTGGCCTTACGTCTTAATATGTAATCTTAATATGTATGGGCTGTGTCATCCTCTGGATGTGTACAAATGTATCAATGGTAAAGCCATAGGATCAGCAAGTGACTTGTTCCAATTTCAGTGTATTGCAGGTAGTGTAACATTAAGGAAACACCTTAATGACACTTTATTTGGTGCTGGCGTGCTAATGCTTTAGCGCACGTCAACCCCAGAGTGAACCGCTGCCATTCCAGCAAGGAGTGGAGGCAGGGTATGGGTCCCCAGCATCCCGTTGGCTGTGACAGAGGAATCACACGCAGAGGATGAGCGAGGAGAGCGAGGGAGCCTGCCGTCTGCTCCCCTCGTCTGACCCAACAAGATAGTAGCAGTCTGAAATTACACAAACCCTTGTAGAATGATTAGAAGCAAAGCAGGCTGCCCTTTACCACACCATGGGAATACATGATCCAGTACAGCTGGCCTCATTACATGTTACACCCTCACAATACACATGGAGATTCCATTACAAAACTACAATATTTTGAAAAATGTCAGTTGTAGGAAAAATGACATACATAGACACACATACAGTGCACCAAGATTTTCACATAAATGATTAAATTACAACAGAAACATGATAATGTTTTGATAATAATGACAGTCAAAATGTACTAGGTAATTTTTCTCCTACAAATGTTCTTTATCTATTATGTTTTGAGGGTGTGCTGCATATATGTGTCCTAGAACCCCTAGTTAAAACAGAGGGAGTCATGAACTCCAATAATATAATGGCAAAACACTCTCTTCCCCCTTTTCCCTCTGCCTAGAAGTTTAAGCTTGGACAGAAATGGACATTCCAGCATGATAATGACCTGACGTTCCTCCAAATCTTCAAAGAAATGATTCATGGTAAACTGAGCATAAAATACATGTTCTCAACACTTAAGTCTCCAGACCTTGTTCCCATTACACACTTGTGAATCGAAATCCAGAAAACATGAATTAAAACCAAAACATGTGAAGGACCAAGAGTAATTCTGCCAGGAGGAATAATTGGACAATCAAAAACACCCCCTTAGAAGAGTTAGAAGCTCCTAAATTGCTGAGCCTCTTTCCAGTGTAATTCATGCTAAAGGAGGATTTACAGAATACTAAAATGCAGGGGTATGAATAAATGCGACCCTTATATTTTATGAAAAAGACCTTGGGAACAATATGACTTCTCTGTGCAATGTTAGTGATTTTTAAGCAATCATTCAACACATGTTGTTATTTCTGACAGAAAGGTTACTTTCTCTAACATTTGGGGTATTTACAGCAAAGGTATCCTGGATTACTGTCTTTGCTGAACACATTAAGTTGGAAATGTAAGGAATATGATTTTAGTGCAGGAACAATATGCATCCAGTGTGTAACCCAGCAATGATTCTGGTAAAATGATAGGCCATAGAAGCTAAATAGTGACTGTTGTTGGCCTGTTTCAAATGACACTTTCAGGGAACATCATGAATGGGCCAGTACTTGAATTATACTTCACATAAATTACCCAAGCAGCATCCTGAAAAAACAACAATGCAAGCAAACTTGACTTTCGGTATGGAAGTATTTTTCTCATGAAAAAATAACTGAACCCCATGACGTGTGTGAGTTGTTCTTTTGTCATCTGTCCCAGACCTGTGTTGGAATTAAAACTGTCTCAAGATGACTGACATGTGTCACATACTGTATTAACCAAAGCATTTAGTTATCCAGTTCTGGTCAGATCTGACCTGATTAACTTGGATCCTTGCTTGGAAATGCCCTGGATTTGCAGATGCTAGCAAAAGCGAGCCCTTTTAAGCAGATTTCTTTTCCCCCTGGTGGTTATTTGTTTCTTTGCTGATCTGTGAACATTTTTCATTAGCGGTACATGCTGGATGGAGGTGGGGGTGGGCAGAGTCACTCCAATCACATCTTACCACAGACTGGAGGGATCAAACGCAGATTGGAGTCGAGCGTTAATAGACTGTCCTTGCGGTCTGTGTCAATGTTACGGGGCCATGTTTAAGCACTGGGTCAGATTGAAATGTGTTGTTATTATTGCATCGGAGCTGTGAAAATCTCTCACTGCTTATTGGAATAAAAAAGCCACAGATAGTCATTGCTTGAATTGTAACAGACTAATGAGGTGCTGCTTTGCTTTGCTGACTCTGAAAGAGTAATTTCCATGGAAAGTAATGTGTTTAAAATTTCCTCACTACCTCTAAAGAAAGGATATTTCTATAAACTTTGTCATGGAGAGGAAAGATTACGCTAAAGTTATACCTCAGCATTCACAACAACCAATGTTTCACACACTGAGATCACAGCAACAAAAATCTTTGTAGATAAAGCCCGATATTCTTTCAGTTTCTTTTGGCAAGAATAAACTATGAAATGTAATTAAATCACATAGGCCTACATATTCTGTTGTAAATACCAGCCATTCAGTGTTTAAGAAAAATGTACATGTTTATTATTCCCAAGATTACCGTTAATTAGTTCAGGTTGGCTTGGACTTCCAAATCCATATGAATCTCAGATTTGGACTTGGGCTGGGTTGGGCATGAATGCCATTCTCAGCTGAAACTCATGTCATGCTACACAAGTTCCCAAAGAATTTCTGGAACTGGGGGTGTCCTGCTATAAACCCCTTGAAATCGGCTGGCTGATGTGTCACCACCTTAGGGTGTGCCAACCATTATTACCCCATTAACATGTGGGGCGCCAAATGTAACAGACCTTTTTTCGTGGACAGAACAATATATTTCGTGACTCTGCAGTTACAAAACGCATTCCGTCCGTGAAAGCAAAGGCTGCTTGAACTTTCATAGACATCAGTGTTTGCTTTCGTGGACAGAATGCCTTCCATCAGTTACAGAAGGCATTCCATCCATGAAAGCAAAGGCTGCTTGAACCTTCATAGACATCAATGTTTCGCTTTAGTAGACAGACCTTCTGTGCTACGAAACGCATAAATTCATTACGAAACATGTAACACTAACGCATTTTGTCCACGAAAAACACAAACGTGTTAGCACTGTTTCCACGAAATATTGATGTCTACAAAAGTTCAAGCAGCCTTTGCTTTCGTGGACGCAATGCCTTCTGTAACTGCGGAGTCACGGAATATATTGTGCTGAATCCCTTTCGTGCACATCATACTTTCAGTAATATAGCAAAACAGTTAAGCGGACAAAATGAACATTCGATGGCATGGAATGATGATAGTATAGCGCATTCTGCATTTCGTGCCACAAAAGCATAAATGCTGCCCTAGGACATCTATTACGTGGACAGAATTACTTTTGTCTACAAAATGAATTTCTTTTATCCACATAGTGCGAAGTGCATTCCGCCTTTTGTCCACAAAATGAAAAGCACAACGGTCAGTTCAGTGCACAAAAGGAATTATCCGTTTTGTTTTCTGTGCAAGAAAGTATGTGCTCTCTTCAATATTTCGTGGACACAATGCTAACGAGTTTGTGTTTTTCGTGGACAAAAGGCCAATAACGGTGTTATATGGTTTCGTAATGAATTTACGCGTTTCGTAGCACAGAAGCATCCGTTTCGTAGCACAGAAGGCATTCTGTCCACGAAAAAAGGTCTGTTACATTTGGCGCTCCATATTAACATGCTTAGTATTTTCTTGCTGGCTCGCTCAGAGGTCCTAGTGCGCACAATGTAACTCTGGGACATACAAAACCACCTACTATTGCCACCAAGGTGCCGGGTTCTTTCTTTTCACTTCTCGCCCTTCTGTAGTGGCAGGTCTGCTGATGGATTGTAGTATCCTGAGATAGCTATATACTTAATATGAAATGCGTTTCATGTGCTGTTACTGGAGGATAGCCCTTGAGGGTGTTATCAACACCTTTAACTTACATGAGCATAAAGAAATATCATAATCAAAACTTAAGAGACATAGCAAATCTCACAATTGTTTTCTGAAGAAACCATATGGATCAAACACCACCATTCTAGACCAAGCTCAGCATGCTTCCACCACACCTCTCACATGCATTTTTGATTGGGTTTTGCTTCCTACTGAGTAAGATGCCTTCCTCTTCTGCAGCAGTAATAATACTAATGATGATTAGATACCTCTACCAATCATCATTATCATCACCATCATCATCATCACTATCATAATGATGACATGACACCAGCAAAAAGCTATTTCCCCATCACACTGACACAATGGAAATGCATAGCCAGTCTGTACTCTATGGGTACTTGGTTAACAAAGCTGCCCTGTCTAGGAACCACTGGACACTCCCCATTCCTGCTGTTTGCAGACAGTATTTCTCAATATCTCATCTCAAAAGGAGTGCACAATATGTCATCCATGGTTTTAGTGATGGTCAAATTCAAAGAAATTCAAAGAAATGAGATCTATCTGAGGCTAATTATGGCATTGTGCTGTCTGCAGACAGCAACCACAGAGAAGCCCATTTGGAATCTGCATATCATCAAAAGCCAGAAGATGATGTCACATCTTTCAAGGCCTTCAACAAATCAGATGCCGTCTCTCAGAGAGAGAGAGAGCATCAATTCAAGTGCGGTTGATGGATTTCTGTAATGAATACCACGTACAGTACCACTAGTGATTACAGCACTTTAAACTCACATTGATTACCTTGCAAACAGATTGGCCTATCAATAAATGTGGCAGGTTTTTACATGGTGTGCTGAGAAAAATAATGGCCTCCATTAAACATTTGAGAGAGCATTACAAGAAACAGACTGTGAGAAAAAATGACAGCTTGCGTGCACGGCGACCGCTCCCAGCAGAAGAAATGAACTGTTCTGCAATGCTCTGTTTCTGACAAAAAGAGAAAACTACAAAATGCATGGTAATCATGTACTCTTGAAAGGCAGCACAGGTTGCTCAAATATCCACATGAAACTCAGGGAAAGTATTTGGTTGGATGCACACAATATTTATTACATCAGGCTTGCAAGAGAATGGCCAATGACATGAGGTGTGCTTCATACTTCATGTCTAACAAAACACTTTCCCTGGAGGTGGTTGTAATACATGCATAGACACCAGTTAGATATATAAGTTAAAAAGGCAGCAATATTTTTGAAGAACAGCATTACGTGCCCTTAAAAACTGTGACCTTCTGAAATCGTTCAGAAAGTACCAAAAGAGGCAAGGTCCTCCAGTGCTCTGGCAGCAATATCACACCTGAGTGAGTGAGGTCAGCCCCTGTCCTCATGAGCGCCATATCAGCGCATCTGCCATTAAGTGGATCTGCAACTGCGCCGTGTGCTCCGAGGGGTTCACAGTGAGGCAGGTGCCAGAGCTGAAACCCAAATGAGCTGTGGTAATGTCATTTCACACACCACGGCGTTCTGCGTGACAGTGCCGCTGTTTGTTTGTTAGGGTGCTGTCCATTTCTTTGTCAGCAAAAGATGAGCACTGCTTACGAGCTAATGCCCATTCAGGAAAAAAAAAAGTCTAAATTGCAAGATAGCAGCATTTACATACAGGCTTGAGCTAAACAACAACAGCAAAACCTGAATGAGTAATACTTTTAAGAAATCCCACATACATTTCAGTGCATCAGCAAGCAGATGTGAGCCCTTGTCCACACATCACCTTCTCAGAGAACAGTGATGTTCTGTGGGGTGGGAAATTTTATTGACTGATTGGGCTAAAGCAATAAACTGCAGAACATTTCAGAGTGTGAGCCTGACTTCACTCAGCCCCACAAGCATTCAGAGCAAGCATATATTGCTGGCAGGGTGATCCTAGAATGGTTAGCTTAGCCATCAAGGAGGCTAACCCTGGAGAATGTCATATAAAGAATTAGAAACATACCATGTTGCCCATTGTTTTACAAAATCATTTGGGAACAAATGTTATAAACTGAGTACAAACAGCAAAGATTACTGATTCTATTTATTTTATGATTTAAACCAAATTATGTTAACTACTAATGAATTCTATTAAAACTCTCATACATGTGAATAAATCAAATTATTATGAGAAGATGAACTATGATCTGCAGCTACAAAATAGCCAAGTCTGCTCTCTCACATGGCGTGAGTCTGGTACTTCTGAGGTGGAACATACATAAACAGCAGAAACAGGTGGGAACAGTTGCCATCAGCTTTTTGGCTTTCCTCCTCCATATCATCTCCAAAAAATACCACATTGCCACCTGATCCTAAACTGACCCAGTTGGATTTGTGCAAACTGATCCTCAATCAAGCAAATTGTCTGCTGTCCACAGAAATGTTCCCTTTCAGCGTGTGTTTTTCAGTAAGTCAAAATTGGCTCTCTGAAGCTTGCCTCTGGCCAGCTACAGGCCACACAGGTGAGAGTATACTTACTTTCTTCCCCTTTAGAGGAATGGCAGTAAACTACATTCTCAAGCCTACTTTTTGCATTGGTTGCTGTTTTTGCTGGGATGCTGGGATTGATTTCGCACGGGATACTGGGATTGTTGTTTTTAATGTAGACTAGGAGTTGTTTATGGATAAACAACAATATAGCTCACTTTAAGATGTATATTTTCATCATATTTACATTTTGTCATTCAGCAGACAGTGTTACCCAAAGCAGCTTCCAACATTAAAATATAAAGTGCATTTACCAAAAAAGCATAAAATGTTATACAAAAACATACCTATGAGAGAGGTTTTACCTTATGGACCTCATCACAACACATTTTGCAGTAAATCATCTAGAGATATGGTGGCAGTGGCCTGGCAGGAAACACTAAGACTGCCTGGCTGGCAGGTCTGGAATAAGATTGAATCTAATCAATGAGAATGACATCACATCCAAAATGAGGGAAACAATGCGCACTTTCACTATATATGTAGCACTGTTTAATCTTTCACAGAGTTTACCTGCTGAATGTGTTCTTATTCTTCACATATCCTCTGCCAACACAGTAATTAAGATGGTCACGATACAAATGCATGATTATCAATACGTGTTGCATTTTCAATTAAGCTATTCTGAAGTGTTGATTCTGCTAACAAAGAATTCTAATGGCTGAATAAGCACCACTTTCCCATCTAGGAAGCACTTAACATCTTTTCTTCCCAAGACAGTGCTGTTATCAGCCGGAGCAGGTTTGCAGAGCCGAGCCCCGGTCTGCAGTCGACGGAGGTCGCCGTCCCGCCATGCTCGCCGGATCTCCGGCAGCCGGGGGTTCCTCTGAAATGCGGAAATGAAGCAGCCGCTTACTATTCTTATCTCCCGAGGAGGCCGGAGCAGGGCCTTTGTCTGCGCCAGGCTAATTATTCAATCCACTGAGGTCTGGGATTGCTGGGAGATTACACGTCCCCTCTCCACGCTTCTTTTCTCTCTCTCTTCTTGATTTTGGAGGCTAAGTAGACTTACTTAATGGTGCCTAACACTGACCTGCAGCAGGCCAGTGCACAATAGAGGCTGTCTAATGAAGTACCAGGAGAGAGGACCTAAATGAATCATGCTGGAACTCAAATGGCCAAAATAGACAAGTAGCTGTCATTCTTTCACAAAGAACCCTGAGTCTATAAAGACTGGGGTTTATATAACTGAGGGCAGCAGAGCAGGGCCCTGTGGAATGTGTTCGGTGGAACCATGCCATCTGTGCCAAGCAGCAAGCAGCACTGAATGGATAATGTGCGTTCAACATCCAACCACTTTCTCTGGATTCAGTGACCTGCACTTTCCCCAAAATCAAAATGATTCAAGTTAACACTTTTACACTATCATAGTGAGGTCAAGGATGGATTAGCTTTTTTCAGATAAGGATCCTAGGTCCTCTTTAAGGCGTTATGTTTGTGGTCAGTGGGTTGTGTGTTCAAGTCTTGGATGGGGCACTGCTGAGGTGCACCTGTGCCTTCCTCTCCAAGTGTCTCCATCAAAACCTGGACATATATGAGGGATGCAGTTTTATTTTAGATTACTTCATTAAAAAGATACATTTTTAATGAAGTAATAAGAAAAATGATTGTGTTAAATTGACAAACAGAACAACAGAAACAAGGGACACCCATTAAGATGGAATCAGGAAGCCTTATAGTTTGAGTGGAGGTTGGCAGACCCAACAGTTTGGCCTTTTTTCTCTCCTCCTGTGATCACTTGTGTTTTTATTCTTTGCATCAGATCTTTTCCCTCCCCTAGGTTAGCTACTGTGTGCTGACAGCTGGTCACAGTGAGTGGACATGTGGTAGCTCATTTGAAATTGCATGAAAATCTAGGCTTTTCTGAGACTGGTGATGCCTGCAGGGGGGAAATGCTAGGGGGAGGCAGAAAAATAATTACAATGCATTTCCTGAATAGAGATTCTAATGACTGATATCCTTTCAGTGCTATCAATCTTCATGGTATCATTACATCACCACAGCTTGGAGATGAGGGTGGCACTGGCTCCACAACCTAACCTACATCATAGTCATAAAAATATATATGAGTACTATGTTCCTGTTATGTTATCAAATGAGAGTGTCTTGTTCCTGTTATGTTATCAAATGAGAGTGTCTTGTTTGACTCTTGTCTGTTTTTATAAATTCTTTAGAAAAGGACCTAATTCTTCTCAAGAGAGAAGAGAGAGCTACTGTATAGAATGACAAAAGGCTTCTCTGGGTGTGGACATGAAAAAGTCTTGCTGTAAAATCCACAGCAGCACCAGTCTAATCCCGCAGTCCTTCAGATATGTGTCAACTGGCCTCACACTTGGTGAAGAGAGCCCAAAGCCATGAATACCAAGCAGACAGCAGTGGCGCATCCGCTCCTGGCCCCTCCAGCGACAGACGCCCCCAGCCCAACGCAAAGGTCCACAGACACCGCGTTTCCGCACAGGACAGCCAGTCTCGTGCCCCCGCCCCCTGTCCCCACCCCCCCTCAGGTTTAGCCACACGTTGGGGTTTTAATCATCCGGCTCCACAGCGTGCTTTAAAAGCTGCAACAGCTGTCCCGTTTTTATCACAGTGCACCGAGACAATGCGCTGCCGGTTGCTAGGTGACCGTTGCTCTGCGCTACCACGCTGGGAGGGGTGGTGAAAGTGCGGCACATACAGTAGAGAGGAGCTCAGATTCATCTCTGAGAGATGCTTATGTGGATGTCTGGCTGGGCAAACACAGCATTCACGATAAAAGGAGGTCTGCTTATGATGTCATCTTTTTCAAAGTGTCCTTGCTTTACATTCAGATTCTAAAATTCATGGGGAGGGACGTTTCTGGCAACAGACAGATAGACAGACAGATACATAGACAGACATACAGACTGCTCAACACAGAGTGATAGGTGCAGTTATAGATAAATATTCAAAAGGGATAACAGGCACAGACAGCCAGATAGACAGATAGATAGATAGATAGATAGATAGATAGATAGATAGATAGATAGATAGATAGATAGATAGATAGATAGATAGACAGATAGACACACACACAGATAGACAGATTTTATTCAGAGTTTGACAGACAGATTTATTCCACACGGTGGACTGTAAGACACATTCTGCAATCATCAGGTATCCGCCCCTCTTACTCTGGGGGAGGAACATGGAGAAATGACTACCAGAGAAGCCAGAATCCACACAGCACTGAGTCTACACACGCAGAGCACTAAGACTACAGAGCACTGAGGCTACAGAGTACTGAGGCTACAGAGTACTGAGGCTTCACACAGAGCACTGAGGCTTCACACAGAGCACTGAGTCTACACACAGAGCACTAAGGCTTCACACAGAGCACTGAGGCTCACACAGAGCACTGAGTCTACACACAGAGCACTAAGGCTTCACACAGAGCACTGAGGCTCACACAGAGCACTGAGTCTACACACAGAGCACTGAGTCTACACACAGAGCACTGAATCTACACGCAGAGCACTGAGGCTTCACACAGAGTACTGAGTCTACACACAGAGCACTGAGGCTTCACACACAGCACTGAGTCTACGCATAGAGCACTGAGGCTACAGAGTACTGAGCCTACACACAGAGCACTGAGGTTACACACAGAGCACTAAGGCTTCACACAGAGCACTGAGTCTACACACAGAGCACTGAGGCCTCACACAGAGCACTGAGTCTACACACAGAGCACTGAGTCTACACATAGAGCACTGAGGCTACAGAGTACTGAGCCTACACACAGAGCACTGAGGTTACACACAGAGCACATGGAGCACTGATGCTACAGAGCACTGAGGCTACAGAGCACTGAGGCTACATACACAGCACTGAGGTTTCACACAGAGCACTGAATCTATAAACAGAACACTGAAGCTACAGAGTACTGAGGCTACACACAGAGTACTGAGGTTACACACAGAGCACTGAAACCAGAGCCAATACCAGTCATAGGCAGTACTGCAAAATATTATCAATTGAAGCTCTGAAAAAAGGTTTCAGTTTGCAGCATGACAGCTGTCCCACACGTAATGGTATTGCTGTACTCACAATGCCCCCCCCTTGCCCTGTCACTATGCATGTTCACTGCAGCCCCATTCCATGTTAGAGCATTATACCCCAGGGCACATCCTGCACATGGCCTTCTCTGCAAAGTACCCATATAAACTCCTATCACTCTCCTTAATTCCAGACAACACCATTTCGGGGCCAGAGTAACGCTCTCACATGGGTGCGAGAAGGAGTGGAATCCTACCCCGTTTACTCCCGATTCCTGCCAAGCAGGGGGGTGGAAACAGGGCTGACGTTACAGCTGGGAGGCTGACTGAGTCACTCAAACACAACTGGCCATTCCTGCAGTGCTGCTCAGCTCCTCCTGAGGCATGCAAACACCCATCAGCGAGAGACCAGCAAACTGCACACAGCACGGAGACAACTAGCTCATCCAGTTTGAAGGTGATGCGGCCCAAAGACATCACTGTAACACTGTGTAAACTGCATTTTGTCTGAATTTTGTCTTGAATCCCATAAAAACATCAAGCATGGCAATATGAACACATACAAATACAGCAATGCAGACAAGCAGTGGGGAGTGTGGGGGGGGGCAGAGGTTCACAGTTCTTATAATGTTATCATTAGTTAATGTATTTGGTGCTCATGGGAGAAAAGACATCAGTGCTCTGTTAAGGAGCAGGACTTGTGACCAAAAAAAAAGGTTGCCGGTTCGATTCCCTGCTGGGGCACTGCTGTTGTACCCTTGGGCAAGGTACGTAACCCACAATTGCCTCAGTAAATATCCAGCTGTATAAATGGATAACAAAAGTATAACCTATGTAAGTCGCTCTGGGTAAGAGCGTCTGCTAAATGACGTAATGTAATGTAATGTAGAGGGTGAGCATGGTCAGCTATTTTCTTCCCTGACTTTCTGGCCTTGTCCTGGTATGGAGCAGCTTCCTCCATTACATTGACCCCGGGTGCGCTGTTTGGCACAGGGGCTCTGGAGTTCTAGTGTGAGGTGGACGGCTGCTCGAGTGTTGTCCTTCCACATAGTTGCTCTGCAACGCCGCAGAGATGAACTATGGCATCACCTCCAGCGAGAGGCAACGTAAGCTGAGCATTCTCCATACGATGTGTGCTGGCAGGTTCCTCTTAGCGCCCATCAGTGCAGAGACAGTGTGAGGTGGAGAAGAGGAGGACACAGAGAGCAGGGAGGGTCCATGAGGAGACGGGAGGGACAGAGATGGTAGAGATATTAGATGTTCCTAATGCATTTGCACGCGCGGTTATGCAGCACACTCGGCAGAGGAAGGCGTTATGTAAGAGCACAGGCATCTCTCCCACTGGCAGAGGCATGTAGGATCCTCAGTTTCACCAGCTACAATGCAAGTTTCACTAGTGCCTCTAGTCCAGGCAAAAGGCTGTGAGGAGAAAGTATTAACTGTATGTATGTATATACATATTATATATATATATATATATATATATATATATATATATATATATATATATATATATATATATATGTATATATATATATATATATATATATATATATATATATATATATATATGGGTACATGTGTGTATTTGTATGCATATATGTGTGCATATTATGTGCGTTCACAGTGTTTACACACGGTAATCAAGCTTGAATTGGAACTTCGCTTGATATACACTGCTGGCTGCACTGTGTGTAACCCTGCACACATTTCCCGGGTGGAGAGGAAGACAAAACCCCTGAGAGAGTGAAGGGAAAGAGTGGCTGAGACACTGGAGTAAGAGCAGACACTGCAGACAGCAGCTGATACCTCCTGCGGTCAGCGAAAAGAGCACGGAATTGATCGATGGGTCTGCTGGACTTTCAGCTGTATCATGACAGTCGCAGCCAGCTTGGCTCAGGCCCGGTGAGGGGGCCCGCGGGCCGCAGCCTGGTGGCGCACTGCACCGCTCAGAGCCAAGCTCTCCGGGTTTGGAGCACATCTGCTCAGAACCTGAAGTGCAGGTGAGGTGGACAGTTTTCTGTCAAAAGTCCTGAGTGGCCCGAAACCAATCCACGTGGAAGTAAAAATAGAACCCCTCTCTCTCTCTCTGTGCGACGGAGGCCCAGGACACTGAGTTCCAGTGCAGGAGAACTGCAGTGGGCAGCTTGGCACCGGGGCCTCGGGACTGCGGGGTGAACAGATGCAGCAGAGACAGCAAAGACCAATCGGGGGGCAGGAGCTGTATAAAAAACAATGGCTTTCTTTGTACTGCTTCCACTCCTGCCACACCAAACGCTGAAGGCTAAAAGTGTACCAAAAACATGCTGAGGTGATGCTGCACCAAAACCAGCTTACTGTGAGCCCAACACCCTGTTTCTGCAGCACTCATTACAGTAAAGCGGCCAGCACAATGTCAACTCCGGATGTTAGTTAAAGGCAGTTTAAAAGCTGGGGATGTAACAGAAGCAAATGAGCACCCCTGATACTTTCTTAACAGATCTGCTCAGAGCTCACCTGCCACCATCAGGGGTGCTGATGTCTGACTAACTTCCTGTTCACGGGGGGACAGCCCTGAGGACATTGTGAGTCACCTAGGCAGGCGTCCCTGGCTAGAGCTCCAGTCGCCGGTAAAAACAGGCCGCACTCCTGCCGAACAGGAAGGTAGCAGCAGCCTGTGGACACTGCTGCACTGTGTCTTACACTTGCAGCATGCATGAGGCCAGGTTCACCTCCACATGAACTGTCTCTGAGGGGCTGGGAGGCTGCTGAGCTCCTGGCAGGGAGCTGGTCGGGCTCCAGATCTGATTTATGGGGTGTGTTACACTGGCAGTGTCCTCCTCTCTCCAGATCCACACCCTGCCCCAAACTCCAACTCCGTCCATCACTGTCGCCCGCTCACGCATGCTCGCATGACTAACGCCTCTATTGGCCACCCGCTGTGAGGAGTTTGCGTATAACCCTGCAAGCCCCCTGGGCGAACTGCGTCCCCTGCTCGATCGGTGCCATAACTTCCCCCTCAGGAGGTACAGGGAGCTCTTGCCACAATGAATGTAGGTAAGAGTATAAGTGAACGGTCCTGGCGGACTAACAGAGTGACTCCGGGCAGCGCAGTTTATCAAAAGCCACTTTCACACACAAACCCAGCTTCATCCAGGGATTTGAATACCTGTTTTTTTCCCCACTATGGCTCTCCTGTTCGAAGCTGTGAACCTAGAAAGTTCCTGGGTTTTTTTACTTTAACCAGGACCACCTCAATCCTAGGTTCACGAGTCAGAAAGTGCGAAATGATCAGGAAAGGTGCTGCTGATTACACAATTCAAAATTACAGTTGACATTTGACAAGACATTTGAGATAATATTACTGACAGTTCGGTTACATAGGGAGGACTTCTACTGTACATGTGATTTTTTCCTGTTTTTGTAACTGTAACTGTAACCTCCCTTTTCCTCATCATCCTTTTTCATTCCTTGATGACAAAGGTATCCATTTAGGAAAACTATTTATGAAATTGCCAGTTAATCTTATTTGCAATAATGATAGCTAGCTAGCTTGACAGATACCATTTTTGGGCTCTCAGGGCTTATGGAGCATTAATATGATGTGATCTGAATGCAGCTCCCTACAATCTTACAACCCCCAGTTTGAGAAGCTTTGGTTTACTGGATTGAATGAAATCAAGAGAGTCTGAGAGAGGAACCTGAACTCTAAGTCAGCAGTGATATCTATACAGGGGAGCTTTTGTGTCCCTAATCAGAGGCATTGTGAGGTTAAGGGCAACCAACCAACAGATGAATATGGGTCTAAAAGTGAGTGGGTCTACATGTGCCCTGTATGCAGAACCCAGGATCGTCTTTGACACTGAAGCAGATCTGGGAATTTACCAGGTGTGAACCAGCTCTGGTGTCCAATAACCCGGGAAGACCCATTTCTACCGAAGGTAGACCCAGAAAATCCCAGGAAAAACCCAGGTTCCCACACCAGTGTAAAAAGTGTCAAAGTCAGTACCCCTCCATCACAAAACCAAGCAGCAACCCCAGCCCCCTCACCCGCAGGAACAACAGACAGTACCACTGAATAAGCATTTAAATGTAAAATACTGTATACAAGGGCGTCCATTATGCAAACAAATCAATACAGGCTAACGTTAAAGTTGATGTGCTTATTACTTGCTTCAGTGGAGGTGTGGATGACTAAGCACAAAACGGGCAATGTGTTTGTCTCTTATAGGCTGAGAAGCACAGGCTAGGAGGTAAGTACAGACGACACAAACAAACGATCTGAGAGCGCTTGGCTGGGCTGAGTAACACTCCCAAAGCTTCCTCTGCTTTTCACCACCGCATGAAAAAGTGGAAACTTTATTAAGTGTCTGCTTGCCTTATGCCCACCCAAATGAACACTGGGGGAGTGTATCAGAGAGTTGTACCATACTCTGCGCTGCCTGGAGAGGGAGATGTGCCTTCAGCCGGCAGGTGTGTTCTGGAACGCATGGGGACCAATGAGTCGTCAGGCACAGGAGACGGGCAACGCGCTCCTCTCGCCACGTGTTCCGTAACGATTGGGGGGACTATCGTCACCCTCTCTTTTCCCTCCACACATTTCCTGTCCCTTTCACCGCCGTCACAAATACGCCAGATCAAACATAAAAGTTTAATGTCGAGGCGAGCGCCGCCTTAAATTATGCATGCAAATCTATTTGCTTGGCTGATGTAGAGAAGAAGGTAAAGCTGCTTCCTCTCCAATCATCTGCGGCTGGATGCTGTGTTTTCTATTTTTGCGACATAAACGTAGGCAACACTGACATACTTTCATTTTTAGGGCACATGAGACACCGCAATAGCTAATGTTCAAAATCCAGCCCTCCCATTAAAAATGAGCATGACCATTTTTATTATTATATTGCACACACACAAACATACACACACACGCATACACACTCACATACACACACACAGACACAGACACACACACACACACACAGTTACAGACACAGACATACATATGTGCGAACACACACAGACACATACACATTGTCCCACTCTCTCCTCTCACAGAGCCATTCCCAGAGTCTGATCATGCAAGCGGAGGTTACAGCAGGAAAGCATCCAGCATAAAAACCCCTGATAGTAAGAACCTTAGATAAGTCTGAATGAGCATGTGCTATGGGCTGCAAGAGCACACACTAACACACATGTTGCATGCGGGAACAGAGGAAGCTAGCTGGGCCCCCCACAGCCTCCCAGCCTCCTGACATCCTGGCCTCCCAGCCTCCAGCCTCCAGCCTCCCAGCCTCCAAACCTCTAAACCTCTCAATCTCCCAACCTCCCTGCCTCCCAGCTTCCCAGCCTCCCATCCTCCTGCCTCCTAGCCTCCAGACCCCTGGCCTCCAGCCCCCTAACCTCTCAGCCTCCAGCCTCCCAGCCTCCAGCCTCCAGCCTCCCAGCCTCCAGCCTCCAGCCTCCAGCCTCCCAGCCTCAGCCTCCCTCGCAGGGCTATTGGCCACATCCCCTGCATCCTGATCAGGCCTCGTTATTTACGGATAAAACACTCTGTACCTTCACAACATTTATTCATTTATGACTAAGAATGGGCCACAGAGTGATGTCAGAGCGAGAGGAAGGACACCATGCTATAGAGATGCTGTGTTATTATTAGTCAGGAGAGAGAGGGAGAAAGAGAGAGAAAACGCAGCTTTTTTCTCTCATCATTTCCTGCTCCATTTAGCAAGTGCACCAGCAAAATCACACTGCCTCTTACAGCATTAAGGATGCATTATCTCATCCTGACTGGCATATAGCAGGACACACAGGGCTACCTTAAACCTTACCCTCTAGATGCCGCAATCGTAAACATTACTGATAGGTAGTCACATTATCAATTTTCTTCTATCAATTTTCGTCTTTTATTCCTGATGTTTCTCTCTGTCCATAAAGCATGTGCCTTTTATAATGATTATTTTAAGTGCTTTTCAAATCAGTCAAAGTTCCACTAAACAGCAGCTCTTTTCCTTTTTATGATGAAACTGGACGTTCTCAGACAGTAGCCATCGCTGTTTTCTCTGTGTCGATCCATGCTTGACAGTTGTTTAATCGGCTTGTGACTCTCTGTAAACCTGCTTCTCTGTTCCAACGTTCTGACCTTTCCTGCTGCAATGGCACATATTCCACACAGGCGAGATTTTCGTCTGCGACAGAATCTCAAAAAGGGAAAAGGAGGCGCCATCCTTCATTTTCACAGATGACTTGTCCAGCGTGGACACCACTGACATCATAATTTGCACCGTATAACTACATTTCTTGATCAGATTAATTACACGGAACTGACAGGATTCACAACTGGAGATGTTTAAAGCAGACTTCAAACAAAGGCAGTGATTTGTAAAGGTTTACTGCACAATCTCAACAGAACACAGCAGAGGATTGTACAAAACACTGTTGGATTCTCTGTCAATCATGACTTAAGAGTATTACTCTACATTGAAGAGCATGACCCACGGGCAAACGTTAAAACCTTAGCGTGCCCATCAGTGTCAGTTAATGTGAGCCTGCAAAAGCAGACATATCCCCTCAAGATCCCAAGAGCGAACTTCTAAGCTTTTAACTGCGTCTTTCTGAAGAGTTGGTCTCTGCCATTGAGAGCTGGGGCCCTCACCCAGGGATCCCACCTGTGCTTTTAAAGCACTAACTCCTGAATAAATAGTGCCCGAAGATCCTACCAGAACATTCTATCTCCTTTTGTTGTAAGTCAAGCCAAAATATTGCACAAAGCACATAGAAATTTCCACAACACAGCTTTCACTTCAAAGTGTTGAGTACAGCAGTCTCATTTGCACCAACCACAGCAGCAAAAACAAAAAAAAAGCTCCCGCACTCTCTTCGAAGTACGTGCCAGCGCTCTGTAATCACCTAACGCCCAGCTTTAAAGAGTAAAGAAACCACACTCCCAGTCATCATTATCACAATCAATCACAACAGTCACCAACACTGGTGAAATCAAAAGGACAGAAAGTGGCTAGACAGGAAGTGGAACTGTGTCCTTACCTCGATGAGGAAGTCTCCGGTTCTAAGCCCCGCCTGCCACGCGACCCCACCCTCGTCCACTGATTCCAGGTACTGAAGGGCGGGGAAGGCCGGGGTGGGGGTGAACTCCTCGATGGGGGTGTCAGCTTGGGGGTAGCAGCCGAAGCCAAAAAAAAGCCAGAGAGAAACAGGGTGTGATTAACGCTGGGGTGCATCTCCGCAGTGACCCCGGCGGCTCTGCCGAAACCATGGGAACCGGTCTCAGAGGTGCCTCGGCGCGCCGCCAGGGCAGCTAACGCAGGCTGCTTCGCATGAGACCGCGGTGCGAGGCACGGGGTTGAGATGACAGAACACGTTCTGTACAGCGGCTCATGTATCACAATGAAACCTGACCGCTGAGGACTACAATATATTCCTGATCCAATAAAAAGGATGGATCTGTGTGGCACTGTATTGACTGTGGATTTGATTTATGGACAGTGCGCCTCCTTCTGCGTGGTCCTGTTTATTTACATCCCCGCTGCTGGATGCTATTCTGGTTGCTGCGCTGTCAGGGCGATGTGATGGCTCAGCCTACACCCCCCTCCACCACCACCACCACCCTGGAAAATGATATTCAGATTTTGCCCTCGTGGCAGCAAGAAACCGGTGGTGACAAGTGACACTTCCAATAAATCAGCCCTTTGCTCTCCAGCTATCAGAACTGGGGGCTTGCTGGGCTCTGGGGCTAGGGGAAGGCCGCGGGGTCGACCCCACCGGACGACTGCGCTGCCAGCGGTCTAGAATATTCTGCACTTTTGCCCTGTCGCATCCAGTTCAACCCCAGGTGGTGTCTCTCCATCTCAAAACACAAAATCCCAACATCTGTGAGAACAGATATTTTAGCATCCCTTTTTTACAGTAACCATGGTATCTAAAGAGCAATAATGGCACCATGGATCCCCCATAATGGATATAAATGAGACACCATTATTAAAGCATGCATTTCAGAGAGTGGTTTGTACCATGGATGTAATGTTAGCAGACACAACTGGCTTTTTGAGATGCTATTTATAAACCAAATGCCTCAGTATGGGAGGAAGTTGCGTTAAGCATGAACACTCATCACATACTTATTCAACAACAGAATCAGTAAGCATTACAATATTGAAATGAAAGAGGCAAATATCAATATGAGTATTAGAATATGTGGGGGGTTTGGGGTGGGGGAGCAGCTTACATCAAAACATGTGCTAGAGTCATTGTTAACTGAGCTGGCCCTTTTAAAAGACGGCACAGGATTTCATTTGAGGCCAGTGTCTACATTGCCTCCCCCCAACCCCCTTTAACAGAAGTGCTATAAAATTCTGATGACAAGAGACAGCTTTTTCAACATCTGAGCCACCACAACTCAGCCAGGAAATAAGACTTTGGAATTTCACATTTGTAGGAGTTGGGGGTGGGTAAAAAAATAATTAAAGAAAAGAGTCAGTATAAGCTCACAAACTGTCAAGTTCATTTGATCATTTCATTATGTCCAACAGAGGCAAGGAATAACAAACATAGCCAGAGAGACACTGGGAGGGGGGGGCTTTATCGAACAGAGCATACATGACTGCTGGGAGAAGGTATGTCTCCTTACCTTTGGCCCCCCGTAGCACAAATCCAAATCCCTCATTGTCTTTCTTCTGCAGAACCACGGTCTTCTCGTCAACAACGCAGTCACTGTGGAGAAAATTCCGCGCATAGCGGCCGTTATTACACCCCATCATCCTCATCATGGCCACGGCTGCTCGTTGCGAGTGGAGGTTCATCTTGATAGGCGCCGGCCACCCGGGGAATTAATCATTTATTCAAATTAGCAGTGTGACAACGCCGCCAGCCCGGCGACCACTTCCTACGGAAAACACCACCACCTCTGCAGCTGAAGACGGAGCTGTCACCCGGGGAACGACATACGGAGGCCTCAGCCAAAGAGAGCGTGTGACGCTGGAAAGCATAACCGACTAAATAAATGATGAAATCAACAAGGAGAAACTGGGTAGCAGAACAGAATCCCGGCGAAAAGCGCGCAGCAGAGAAAGGGGCGCAGGTAGCATCAGAGCGCAGGCAGGGATGCTGGAAGGCCGTGCGTGAATGGCTGGATGACTGCGAGGTCCCCCGTCATCAGCGGACTGGCTGTGGGAGATGGAGGGGCGCAGTCTGCCTGGATTTGAATGGCATTTTCATTAATTTAATCCTCAGCGGCTAGGGAAAGAGATGCATTACTCGAGTCGAGCGCGAGCAATGTCAGCTGAAAAAAGGAATCCGGTAATTATGATGTTGTCGTCGTCATTGTTGCAGCTTTTATTATTATTTTTCCGGTAATGAACTCGGGGGTTTATTTTTGTTTATTTTTTAATCCACCCGTTACAGTCCTCCGCCTTCTGACCGAGTCACCGTGTGGGAAAAATGTATTGTCAAAGAGCAGAGCAGAAGGTTGTTTTTCCTAAACCAAAATCTCTCCCTCGCTGCCTCTCTCTCTCGACCTGTTCAGTGCTGCACGCTGCTTGCAGCCCATATGATCGCTTTGACAGCCCACTCAGCTAATAGCGAGCATCTTGTCTCAGCGTCAGCAGCCACGCTATCCTCCAGCGCTGAGCGTTTACATAACTCAATCTAGCGAGTGAAAAGAATACAAGGACCAACGTTAGTGTAAACAAGTGAAAACTCAAATATGGATTAAAGTATAATTACGGTACTAAAATTAAATGAGACCGCACAATATACGCACCTTCCACGGCAAAATATATTTAAACGCCAGCGTCAGATGCGCAGAGAGATGAGGTATTGTTCTAAGCTTTCTCAAAATCTAGATCGACAAAATGTATCGACAGTGAATATCAAGAAGTCCATTGTCTTCATTTCCCAAGTGGAGCCGTGGTTATTTGGGGAGAGAGATAAGCGTCTGTATTTTCTCCACCGCAGGTGACAGCCAAGATGCTGCACCTCAGTGATGTTAATAGCATCAGGGATATCATTAGTTTGCCTTAATATTGGAAATTTACTTGGAACATATCATACAATTTACATAGCAGTACTGTGCAAGGAACAGGTGCAGTGATGCACATTTTCTACAAATTTCTCAAATCTGAAGTCTGTTAGGTAAAAGCAAAACCCTATAAACAACATTGCTCCTTCCCATCAATCTCTCAAGCAAGCCCTGCATGGGAATGTTCCTCTTTTTATTCCTACAGGAATATAATTTAATGTTTCACAGTAAACTTTGTTATTTCTTTGAAGTAAGTGAAAGCAAAATCTCTGCTTGACATGACAAAGGAAACTTGTTTGTAGGCTTGGATATTCCACATCAGAAGCCTAAACTGGGGAGAGATGGTCCTGCAGTACTGATAAACACTCATCCAAATGCCAGGATGCTGTAATACAGGATGCCACAACACTGTCAGAGCGCAACAAGGTTACAGTCCTTCCTTGTTGTTGATATTACTGTAGCATGTATTACAGATTTAAAATGTCTCCAGCATTCTTTAATTTAATCACAAACTTTCATTGCAAACATGCATGCGTGCCTGTGCTTGTGTGATATATTACATCCTAAGCCTCATCATTTCGATTTGGGCTTGCCATTGCACAAGCCTGCCTTTCCATTGCACAAGCCTGCCTTTCCACGTACCTGTTCACAGTTTGCTAACACCGTTGCCTCTGTGTGGGAGTGCCCATGCAGCTTTCTGTTCCTGACTAGTGAGAACTCTCCTTCCTTCTTGACATTTACAAAACCATAGATGGGGTCCTTCTTCTCCAAGTAACTTGGGTGCCTTATTTGCTTGCATGCATGCACAGAAAGTTTGCACCTCATGTAAAATTAAAGGAGTTCCTTCTGTTTGTTAAAAAGCCATGCATTTTTAATGTATCAACAGAGTTATGATGTTACAGTAAAATCCCAATACCGTTCCTATACTTTTCACATAAAGGAATTAACCATGCTAAAATGGCTTTGTTTTACAATGATGTGATCATTTAATAATGATGATCATTTAATAACTCCTATTTGAAATTAAATCCACTCTCGTGAACTTCCATGAAGGCCCAAAACTCTAAAACATGGTTATGTTGAGATTTAATTCACAAAATCTGTATTAATAAAAATATCGTAAATAATGTTAATTGTGCTGACTTAAAATGGCTGAATCAAAATATCATATAACCCTGATAAAAAAGGACAGCAATCTGTCTAAACATGTTATATTCCCTAAAATGTATTTTTTATATTTAAATTGTGAGAAGGCAGATTATGTGCTAGATTATCGAGGATGGAAATTATCCATTTTTTGGTATTTCTAATTTATTAAAAACATGATTAAAATGCATGCAAACAGAAAGATACATAAATAGTGTATGTGGCCAAATTCAGTCACTCTTCAAGTAAGCAGCATTAAAACAAGAAAACATTATGTCAAAATCATGCATTATTTAAAGGCATTACCAAGGTAAATCAAAAATAAAAGTATCCTGCTAAAGCCTACAAAATAAATAAAATGACCATTTAATACCCAAAGGTTAACACTGATAATTGCTCCAAATCTTATTTACATTCATATTGGGATCACAGCTATAGTGTACTTTTGATGGAAGCCCTGAGTCTACAAATGCAGGCTGTATCTTTTTATTTTAAAGTGACAACGGGCTCTCTGAAGAGAAATTCCCAAGATTGTAATCTCGGGCTCAAGAGCGAACCACTCAGACAAACCAATGAGGGGAAGGAATGTCCCAGAAGTTTACTAAGGACAATCCATGCCCCTCTCTCCTTTTCAGAGGTGCTGACTTCCTGTAAAAACATACAGTGCTATTGTAGTTGTAGTTATATAGCTACTACTGCATAACTTTCTCTGAACCCATCCATGGGTGTTAGGTAAAGTGGTACATTGTGGTTATTGCATTGCTAACAAATCACACATTGTGGGGTTATCATATTTTATCTAGGGATAAATATAAATTTTAAATGTACACATTTATTCACCTAACAAGATTAATGTCCTATTCTTCACCTAAGCCATGCAATGACATATTTAAATCCCATAAGGATAAAGCTGGCATAACCAAACAACTATGTCTTCATTACAGTATCTTTGAAACATTACTGGAGCATGTGACAATGTCGTGGGTCTGCAGCAGTTAAGAGTATAGGGGAACCTGGCTGTAGGGCCCTGACAGAATGTGACCGACCACAAGTGTGGGTCTGATGGCTAGTTCCTCACTGCAAGTGTAAAGGTGGTGAGGCAGGAATGAGGGACACTTTCCCATGTCGACCTCCATTTACAGTAACTAACAGCACTGTAGTCTGACCCTGATAAACCTATAGCCTCTGTCGTTTCAATGTCAATGGACATCCACTTTAACATCTATGGCATGTCTGTGAATACCTTAGGTAAAGAGGTTGACTTCAAAGAATATAAAGCATATGTGAAATAAAAGAACTTACTAACGTGAAATTAATCATGTTTGATCATGCTCATTCCATTTCATCCTACAGTGAAACTGATATTGAGACGTGGGGTGGGGTCTTGTCCAGAGGAACACTGGATGAAGCGCTAAGAGTCATGTCAACCGAAACAGGTGATGAATTGACAGATTTGACTGTGTGCTGTCCACAGGAAGTACCTCTTTGCACTGCATATCACCAGATGTTGCTGACTCATGAGCATGTGACTTGTGGAATCTTGAGGGGAAATATGTCACTTGAACCCATATTTTAAATGAAAGCTAACTCAGATGGTAGATTAGATTAGTCTTTATATAACCACAACAGGTGAGAGTATTAAAGCTGATGTTCAGCCATGCAAATACCTGCACTCACTGAATCATCCTAACTTCCCAGTGACCTCATTATCTGGTAGATGTCCAATGGATGCATTTCATTGCTCCTCCCTAAAATCTATGTGCCAAGGAGCACAACACACCAATAAGGCATTCTAATGAGGCCATGAATTCATCACGCTTTTGGTATAACTATTTTACTGCATGCTTGATTGACAGCATTAGCTGGGGTAAAAATGGTTAACATCTCTCTGCTTACTTTATTGCCACCTAGTTTTATTTTAGATGTTACAGAAAACAACCACAGATGTTCTGTAAGAGGGGCTGCAGCTTTTGCATACTTTCAGTTTTTTTTTTTTTTTAACTGAGTGACCTTCATGGCTGCTCAGTCAAACACAGCTAATTCCTTTTCGAGAGCAAAACCTAACTTAGCTACTTCCCCCCCAGCAATTCTTTTAGAGTGGCATTCACATGGATGTCCATGGCGGTGTAGGCAGCCCATTCATGGCTCTGTACGCGTGTCCTGTAATGGTGTTTTCTCATAATTCCTTCCTGGTCCTTCACTCTGATCTTGGACTCGGGATTTATGAAGCGTAATTTGCATGTCAGAAGGGGCTGTGGAGGAGGGCAGTGCGTTGGACTGGGCAGTTGCCAGTGGTCATGTACTCCTGATCAGTTTGGACACAGTCCTAATGAATATAAAGTGCCTTGGCTGACACAGGGCTCTATCAAATAAAAAGTAATTGCTTAACACAGATTTAGATCCATATACATGCAAGACAGCTTACACGGCCCTAGCGTCTTTCATCAATGCAATTTATTCACAATAGAAAATAGACCCAGAATTCTAGTGTGGATATATATTTCAATTTCAGTTAATTGCATGATAATTAATTAATTGCACCCCCTCCCCTGCCACACACACACACAGACACACACACACACACACACACACACACACACACACACACACACACACACACACACACACTTAGCACAGCACTGCCCCAAGTAAGCTCACACATCAGTGAAGAAAATGCTGGCTGTCTAATGAATAGAGATCAGATGCACTTGGACACAGGGCAGAAATAATTAACTTCTGGGGTCTTTGTCAGTTTTTAGCATTGGTCTTCATTGTTTCCACAGTGACAAATGAATTAACCTCTGCATAAAATATTTTTTCTCCTGCTAGCCAGCAATAACTAGGACATAAAGGCTGAGGAACCTATGCACTTCTAGTGTTATCTGTTTCTTATGTCACATAAACTCAGACTTTTAAACTAGTGTGAGGTAAGTGATACATTGCTGGCAGGGAGATCATTTAGAGGCAATACTGACTAATTTCTGTAGGAGGAAGTTATGGATGCAGCAAAACATGTCTTTGATGATCTGTTTGGCTCCATTACACTAATGGCCCTTTGATACTGCATGTACCGTAAGATGGATAGCTACAGGAATATTATATGCTAGGCATTTAAAATACACCCCTAATTTATTAACCTGTGCAAGGTTCAAATATGAACAAATTCAAATATGAGAAAAGATTTGGTTCATTTTTTAAATTTTATTTGTTTTTATTTCTTTTATGACCCTTTATCTGCCGAATCTGGGAAATTGATTTTTAGCCCCTGGTCAGGTACACAACTCCTGCTTTTAATGTTGAATCTATGGCAAGCAAATGATCCTGACTGATACTGACTGATTCTGATTGTGACATTTCCAGAGGAATTTCCAGGAAGGCATTGTGTCACAGAAGTGGGCACCACCTGTACGCGCTGTGGGTATGACGCTTGGATCTCTCTTAACTTTTATAATGAACTGCCTTGGATATCTCTCTTAACTTAAAATTCTCTCCTCTTAAGTCTGAAAGGTCATATTTTCCAAGTTTTTCCTGGTTTAAGATATCCCATGAGGTAGATTTCAGGAAGCATGAGAACAAAAACAATGGTCCAGTTTCTTTGGGCCTCAGCGCTCTTTCATAAGTGGAGATGTCATCTAATTTTGCTTTGCTGAAGAAGAAGAATGTACGCTTGGCATTACTGTGGCAGGATGACTAGTGCTGTTGAGGTCCTTTGATGGGTAATTTATCTCCTAGGAAATTAAGCTTGGCAGGGAGGGTGAGACAATAGTGGGAGAGGGAGCGAGATCACAGCAGCGATCAAACCTTGAGATGCTACCTCGGTGACAGATTGCATGGGCTTGCACTCGAATGAAAGAGGGTAATTACATCTTAGATTTGACTGTTTAATGTTTTACAATGCTTGCTTGGCTTCTCTTTGGCCACTCTTCAGGAACAGAGAAAAGCTTTCCTGGAAAACGCAGAGGAGGCCTCAGGGTGGCGATGGTTCATTTGACTTCTGTCTTTGTCATAACGTCATCAAAAGGTTCTTTTTTATAATTCCTTTCAAACTGTGGCATCTTCAAACAGCTGAAGACAGTCCGCCAGCAAAGACAAGCAGCAGATGATACCTTGGTCATGAATCCTGTTCTTTGAGAGTAAAGAAAGAAGCATGTCTCCTTGTTCTCTGATAGTGAACAACATCAGATTGGGATTTCTCACCTGTAGATCCAGTTGCATTACATTATACTTTGTTGCTTAGCAGACGTTCTTTCCAGAGCAATGTTAAAGGTGGGTACATATAACATTACATTTACATTATTGACATCCAGTAGATGCTCTTATCCAGAGTGACTCCAGAAGTCAAACAGGAAGAGCATTCAGCAAAATGACAGAAAACATTACACAAAGGAAACAATCATCCATGCCCAAACAAGTGCCAGTGTCAAACACACAAGGCTGAGACCACAGATGCGTACCAGCACGCAAATGCAACACAATATACCCAACAGGAGTGTAATTCCAGTACAATACCAACACTTACCCAAGGCCTCCCTGGGTTAATGTTAGTGAAATGAAATGATAATGTAACGAAATACTTCTCTGGTGGCCTAGATGGACTCCCAAGGAAGGGGTCCCTTGTCTTTGTACGACGGAGACATAAGTGCGACACAGGTGAGAGACGAGGCTGCCCCACTCGATCACAGAGATCCCAGATAGCACTGTTGATGAGGTGCTGGCGATGGACTCCATTTCTATGCAGATGGCTGAATTGAGTTTGGTGTGAGGCACCAGCACGCAACCAATAGGTAAGTGTGTTACCCATGCTTGCTGTTTTTACCTGGTCTGTGTGGTAAGTGTGAAGTAGGACCCTTCACCTGTCCCCAGAACTCAAATTTCTCCATAACTGAGCTCATTTCAATCAACTACATCAAACAGCTAGCTGTTTAATTGTTAACTGTCCATTTGTAATTGTAATTATCATTGTCTTTAACTGTGTGCAAGTGATTGGTAAGCTATACCTGCCTAACTAAAGGCATGTTACATACAGGTGTGGCTGAAGAAAGATCCCACCTTGGGGAGTTGGGCTGTGGATGCACTTAGGTTGGCTCCTTTTTTGCTGTGGTTTAAAACAAAATATTTGTTTTGTGTAAGTTTTCTCCTTCTGTTGTTTTTTTTTTGTGAGAAGAGCTGGCCAGCTTCTAAACGCAAGCAACAAACTGAAAGAATATCTGCATCCATTCTTACTCTTATTTGACCTTTTGCTTCGCAGGACATTGCCGGCTCATGTCATAGCCATAATCCATAATCCAGCCATAGCCACCGCAGCCATATTTGTCTAGTTCTTTTGTGCTTCACACAATACACATCTCAGGGCTATAAATGGAAGGGCCTTACCTTGACGCATCAAAGCTGTCGTAAGAACCAACTGTGTAGTGCCTAAAGAGCTTCTTTCTGTCCGATCTGTCTGCTCGGGTCTCTGCGGGGACAAGAATGGTCAATAATCAATTACTGACAGCAACAGATCATCAATCATCTTTATGCATTTAACCAAGAGAAAACAAACCAGATCAATCCACAGTTTTCTGAGACTGTGTCCCAGTGGCACACCACTAATTCGCAGGACCTCTACGCTAGCGTCGAGTGTCAATTATTCACTTGGAGAGCAGGGAGCTCTGGGTATTTTCCCCCAGCCTCATTTTTGCCCATTGTGCATTCGTTATGCACAGCCTTCTTTGTTTTCAGCATGTCACAAAACTAACCAATCTCAATGAGTATCATTTCCTGCTCTTAAGGGTGCAATTTAGAGCAGCTTCAGGCTCCCAGCAGCCTCTAAGTGGTTCTGTGGGCCATTGAGCTACTGCACACTGTTTGTATGGGTGCACTGACTCCATTCAGTCATCCTCACTGCCTCACTCGTGCTTAAAAGGAGCTACACTGATGCTCCGATCTTCATTTTTCCCAGAATTATCCCAAAATGGCAGCAATGCTGTCTGTTTTAGTGGTACAGTATAGCCCAGGCCCAATTAGGAGTGCATTTACATTAATAGTATCCTGTGATGACAAACTCCCAGCATCCTTGAGGAGATAATGGTGGATCCTGCAACACAGTCTAAAAAGTGAGATGAAATGAGACCATGGTAACAGGAGATGCACATGAAAAACACAGAGGAGCCTCCTTTTAAGGAGACCAGGACACTTGACTCCCACACACAGAGCAGAACCTGCTGCAATTGATATTCAAGAGGGGCTAAAAAACATACGTAGCGCCGCTGGGAAAATTAAAAATACCCAGCGCTCGGAGATGACATCAGTCAAAATGTACCACAGCAAGCAAAAGGCCAGGATCTTCACAGATCTGAGCAGTGGAGGAGAGGAGGAAAGCGAATCCTTGCAGCCTTTTCTCAGGAATGAGCCACTCCATCCTCGGTGTGATTAAGGCAGGTAAGATAACGCAGCGATATGCATACATTGCAGTTATCTGCTCTGTGTTGTTGCCTGTTTTAGTGAAACATTACCCACTTCACACTCGAGAGAGAACACCCCCCTGGGGCGCCCCAGCTGTTTGGGCTGCCAGTAATCGATCCCAGCGCTTTCCCCCCCTTTGCTGTGGTGTGAAGGGCTGCGCTGTGTCACCTGCAGGGCCACGGGGCCGATCGTTGTTAGCGGTCAGAGTAACGCCGCGGCGCATCGATAAACACTTGGGAGACAAAAGGGGCCTTGGAATGCAAATGAGAGCATGGGCCGAGGCCTAATGCCCGCCCCTCCGTTGATAAACCCAGGACTCAACTCAGCTAATTACCTGCTCATTCGGCTGTAGCATAGCAGGCTTCCAGGCCCAGCGCTTGCCGTTCAATTGTGATTATTCTCAGCAGGGAAAGAATGCGCGCAGCTAGGTGTTACGGATTGGCTTATACACTCAGATAATAGAAAGCGTATAGGGAATTTTGGAAGGATGGCGTTAGTGAAGCTCCAGGGACTCAAACAATCAAACAATGCCTCGTCTCAGAACACCTTTCCAGCTACCATCGAACATTTGCAAAATGTTAATATGATATTGGTGTGTCACAATACCGCTGCTTCATTGTTACAAGAACATTGTGTTCTGATAGGTTACAGCTTTGTTGTGGGTGCTTTGGGATTGTACCACCATCTACTTTACTCTTAATTGGTTCTTTGTTTCTAAAACATTCAGCTGGGGCACACAGTATGCAGTAAATTCTCCATCATGTGGATCAATCTAATGAGATTCTATATCTCCTGTACACAGGCCAGCACAAGTGACAGGTATGTCAGGTTAATTTCTTTTTGTTTGTAAAGCCATCTCCTCTCCATTCAAACTGTCCCAACAGTTATCTAGAGCAGCTGTGCCTGTGGCTTGCCAATAAAATCTCTGGAGTGTGCACCGAACCTCTCCACAGACAGAATAAAAAAAGGCTACTTGACGTGGGAGCAAACAGCACTGGCAGCTTCCTGTGAATACTAAACCACCAAAGCTAGCTTGCTCATTAACTACCCTATGCCAGTTACAGGCTAAATCAGAGTGCTTCACATTAGGCATGTATACAGTCTGGTTGCACCCCTGAACACCCACAGCTAAACACAAGACTTTACACTCAATGTAAAGTCACTCGAATTCAAAATGGCAGAATAAACTTCAGTTGTTGAAGTTAACATTGCCACAACATTTTCCACACTTGCCACAGTTTTCAGTTCACGTATTTTCAGTTAAAATTGAAGACACCAGTGGAAATAAACAGCATGTAATATGTAAACCTGTAGTCGGCATTCCATTCTTATGCACAGCTACGGAGAGCGACAGCGCAGGGCTCCTTCTAGTGAGCTCAATCACTTACAGTATCAGTCTGCATTCAGTGGGAAACACAGACATAAAATCTGAAGCAGACCAAGCAGCCCAAATTTGGCATCTGAATTCAACCTGTTGGATGCTGTTGTACAGTATTTCATTGCTCGGATTCCCACCGCCGTGCCTAACCGCGAACGAACTCCCAGCCCTGAATGCTGACCCGGCCCCAGCCCCAGCCCCAGCCCTCACTGTACCTCCAAAGTGCACTTTCTTCCTGGATCTGGGAGCCTCCTCCTTCTGCTCCCGACCATCCCCCTCTCTGCAGTTGGCAGAGGTATCGCACAGAGCCGGCGGTTCCATCGCCCGGGAGAAAAGCACCGCCTTCGCCCCCTTCAGACTGCAGCGCCCGCAAAAACGTGCCCCGAAAGTTGCGCGTGTCCCAAAAGCAGCAGGTAAGCAGCCATAGTCTCCGGCATGGATCGCGAGAGAGACAGTTGCACTGAGAAAGATCCTATTCAGGCTCTGTTCTTAGTGCTGCGATAGAGAGAAAAAAAGTACAAAAAAGTGGAAAAAAAAGCCCTATATCATGCCAAGGCCCACTCCATAGCAACCGGGTTGTACAGTGTAGAGGATGTTTCCATGGAGATGCATCAATCAGGAATGTCCATGAGTGTTGCGCTGAAGGGTTCCTGAGAGAGCGGAGCAGTTACGCATGCAATAATTGACCAACAGGGAGGGGGGGGGACATGCCATTTTAGCTGTTCACAACCGTCATGTTGATCATTCCTATGGGTCTGCTATTTTAGGTGGCTTTGTGTTTCAAAAAAAAGGGACACCCCCATTCTCCGGCATTTGCCTCTTTTTAATCTTTGCTGTTGCAGTTGTTCTCTTATCTAAAAACAATGAAATGATTTCCGAGGTTGAAATGAGCATTGAGGATAAAGCGAAGATTAGGAATAAATGTCTTTTTAAGGCTTTAAGCTTCACTGTTGGTACGTCAACTACATGATTGAGGTTAACAATACCAAATCAAAGCCATGTGAATCCATACAGTACAAAAAACATTGCATATTTCAAACTGTTCCACCGCAAACCATTTTTTTGAGCAGATGAGGTTAATATCCAAATTTCATAAATCTTTCAGATAACAGTCCTAACAGCAAAATATAAGAGTCCAGCATTAGTGAACGGATTCTGGGAAACCCATTAAACAGCAATGCAGTTTGTTGTTATCACAACAAGTCTATAATTTTTTGACCAGCATTTTGATTCATGTATCCTACTGTTACATTCATGTGTTTTTCATTTCATTGGACATTTTTCTGGGAATCCCTGCTTACGTAACTTCAAGCAAGTACTCACAGTAGCATATATTTCTGAGCTGTAGGAGAATGGCTGTGAATGTCCAGTTGTGTGTGCAGGGAAAAAGAGACAGAGAACGCAGTGCTGCATTGTAAAGATTAATGCTTCTTATCTGTCATACAGTACATTTTTCATTAACCTAATGATCATTATGATATTATTCTTGCTATAATTATATTTTGTCACACATAACTATACAACTGTTGCAAACCTACCTGTTTCATAATTGTCAGTTATGTAGTTGATGAATGTCATCAATATTAAAATGTAAATGCTTCAGATAGGCAGTACTCATGTATCTCTACAGTGCAGGTATTTGACTGATGTGCGTGTGCACACTCACGTGTGTGTGTGTGTGTGCGTGTGTGTGTGTGTGTGTGTATGCATGCGCGTGTGTGTGTGTATGTACGCATGTGTGTGTATGAGTGCATGTGAACGTGTGTGTGCATCTGTGAGCATGTGTGTATGTGTGCATCTGTGAGTGTATGTTTGTGTGTGTGTGTGTGTGTGTGTGTGTCTGCTCCAGGATGTTGCAGTGGGAGAGTGGTGCTCTGAGGTGGGGAAGAGTAGGAGTGAACCAGGAAATCTACACAAGGGCAGAAGCAAGTAGCGAGCACTGTCAGTGAGTGTGCGCGCGTGTGTGCGCGTGCGAGTGAGTTTCCCACTGAAGCAGCAGGGAGAGAGAGAGTGTGAAGCTCTGCGTCTCTCCTCCCACTCAGGCCCTCTCTGCCAGCACCAGTCCACATTTCACACAACTCTCCCAGCTTCCAGGAACGACACTCAAACCACACAAACCTGTCTGAGCGCACACACAGACACGGCACAATTCTGCACCACTACACTGTGCAGTATTGCCAACACACAGAGCAGGAGAGTCCAGCTGGACATGGTGTGTGTGTGTGTGTGTGTGTGTGTGTGTGTGTGTGTGTGTGTGTGTGTGTGTGTGTGTGTGTGTGTGTGTTGGAGTGTGATTGAAGCTGCTGTTGACTGGAAGAGTTGTATGGAGTGGCCACCCACTAGCAAGCTGGTGCAGTGGTACAGGGATTTCTGGGAAGAGTACTGCCTTCCCACGGAAAGGTCGCCATTCCTCGAGGGTGCTCTGGAGCCAGGAGGGGTGGCCTGTCCTTTTAGTTGGAAGGTTAAACCGCTGATCATAAATATGCTTATTCTCTTGTTCTAAACTGATTCTTATTCTGTCAAACCAGCTGCTCTCCCAACTAGAAACTGACTGATAATTCTAACAACTGTTACATTTCTAAGACATTACTATGGTACTGTATCAACATTAGAGAAGTGTTGTGAGTTACTGGGTCGGTAGGTGTGTAGCTGTAACATGGGTGGGACGCACTGCTGTCCGCCAATGACGCTCAACTGCCTGCCACACACACCGATGCTGACGAAGCTGAGTGACGAGTCCACAAGTGGCCTCAATAACAAAGCCTGTACACCCCTCCTCAAATTAGATACGCTAGCAACTCGGCTGAGCTCCTGATGGATTAACCCTTGCAGTGGTGTATTGATTAGATACGCTTTATAAAGACCAGAGGTCAAAATGCATGAGGGAGGCTGAGGCCCAGAGAAGACTACTGAGCTTCTGCCAAGTCATTACAGATCCCTCATCCTGAGAAAGAGATGTGGTCTTTATGGTATACCGTACCTGGCACAGTGTGCAGTGGTGGTCAACAGAAACCCTAATGGCCACTGTAAATATAACATATAATAAATACTAATTTCAAAACAATAAAAGTGTGAAGGCTGCCCGTGATGTGGTTATAGTGATGCTTCATTTGGATTGGAGTCCAACAAAGGGATTGCCTGGCCGTGGCCCAGGGTTGTTGACCCCCCATGTATACATCATAAACAGGGGAAAGAAAGGGGGGAGATGGGGAGGAGGAGGGATGCCATGAACTGCTAATGTGGAAAGGAAGAAGTGGGATTTTTATAGCTGTGGATGAGACCGGTTTGTCTAGTTTTTGTTAATTGCGTAAGGATTGTCTGAAAATTCTCCTCCTGCATCTTCATATGAAACTTCAATTTTATTCTTTGTTCAAGGGTTAAAATGTTAAAAATTTCATTCAAACATGGAGACAGCTGTGGTAAGGACAGCATTAGTCACAATATGCGATTATTTAAGCTAACTTATTACCTCTGTGCCAGTCATTATGTCAGCCATATACAGGAACACATAGCAGCACATACATGCTTAAAACACTGCTCATAATATCTGTTAACTCTCATATAGATGTTCAGGGCAAAAAAGATGATCAATTTTATAATCCACAGTAAGACGTTTCCTTCAGTTCAATCATTCCATAAGCCAGCAACGTCTTCTGTGGAGAATGAGTGTACCTTACACAAATCAAAAGCCACTAGCACTTCATATTTTCATATGGGACAAACAGATCCTAATTCCATTCCATTTCATGAAAAAGTGTGGTCCAATGTTAATTTGAGATGTATAGTATTTGCACTGTCTCCTCTGTGTTTGGTTTTTGTATTTATTCCCTCTCAGCCTTGTATTTGCAAACTAAACGAGAAGGCAATTAAATAGATCAGCCGGGATCTGCTAATAAGCAGTTTATTTGCAAAGTGATCAGAGGCATTTTCACAGACAAGCGCACAACATATTAATAATACTCCATTTGACTTCTGCCTGAACAACCTTAATTAAATTCCCACTTTCAGACACCTGTTTCAACAGTCGTGCCTAATCACTGTGAGATTAACCATTTTACTGGAACGATGGCATTCATTATGGGAACAATACTTTATAGATTAAGGAGATAATGACATCACAAAAAAATATATATCATCCTTCCCCGTCCAGTGAGAGAAGGTGTGATCCCCTCATTTCTAATGAAATCCTGATTACCCCTTAAAATGTTTGTAAGAGCCACTTACAAAATGAGAGTTAACCTGCTGATTCAATACCATGCATTTTAACTATGATCTTTTTTTTTTAACTGGATCAATTACCGTGAAAACCTGGTGCCATTCTGGGTCATTAATTCAGGGTGATATGGGTATTGATTTTTCTAAAAGACTGTAAATCTGCACCTTTCAGGAAAGGTCAGGGAATGACATGTCATTTCCTCCCATATGAAGCGCTAACATGCTAACAGCACTTCTTTCCCATTGCAGGCTTGATGGTGTGCTTTATAGCCTCAGCGCTGCTCAGGGTTAACCTCATGGCACTGAGTGTATGGGATTCAGCCTGCTCCCGTTTAAACTTCACATTCAAAACAACTGAGCAGGAATGCACCCATGTGGAACGCGGTCGCGTGGACAAAAATAACAACTTTGAACTGAGTGCTGCCCGTGCCTCCATATGTCCTCTCTGCACAAAGGAGGGGGTTGCCCACGCACCCTAGGAGCGCTCCCGAAAGACGACTGGTCGCCTGGCATTGCAGGATTGTGTCCGAGGGCCCGCCTCGGAGGCCTTGCCCGGAGGCCTTGCCTCGGAGGCCCCGTCTGCCATCTGAGGGGTGTGGAGTGGCTTCTGGAGGAGTGCGCGTGTGCGGGGATGTGTGCGGGGCTGAGCGGCCGAGGCGCCACTGGGTGCTAATTGAATTAACAACGCACCGCAGCGGGGAGATGCTTTAAATGTTCACTGGGTTATCAGAGCATGAGGGGGAGGGTCCATCAGCAGCACTGGAAACAGAACAGGAAGCAGGCAAAGGAAAGAGACACCATTCCACTGAGGAGCAAACCATGCCATCAACATCCACATTGCAGAAACCAGTGAGCAAGTCCAACCAAGCTCATCTTTCAGCTGAAATACAGCTGCAGCCATTACAGACCTCCTGGTCTCAAAGTAAAGAGTGAAAACCTGCTGTTTAAATGGTTACACTAAACAGTCACTTAATGTGAAAGCAGAGTTTGCTATAGAATGGATTTTGTGGGACTTTTACAGTTTGGTGATTCGTGTCCACCCTTGAGGCAGAGGATGAGCGGATTTCATGCAGAGAGAGGGGGCAGGCATGGACACCCTGTGTGACCGCCACCTGGGCCTCCGTCACGGATTAGCGCTCTACCCCTCCTCTCTCGCTTCGTCCCACTGCCAGGGGCAAAGAATCTGCCACTTGCCTGAGACCTGCCTCCTCTCAACAGACTGCAGCTCCGGGCTCCATCCTAGCTGGTCCTGGAACAGTGCCTTGTGCCAACAAATCCAAATGAGGACCCTTCAGTTTCCCGCTAGGGCTACCGCTATGTAGCTGGGGTAAAGTATCTCGCAAGCGAAGGCTTTATCAGTTTAATTTACATTTGACATTTGAAGCCAAATCAAATGTCCTGTGTACAGAGTCAGTGGCACACAATGGTTTCCATCAGTGAAATATTTACATTTTCACTGTGATATCTGAGAAACCAAGGTTTAATCAAGCCTGCCAATCACAGCATTGTAGTCACCATCCACTAAAAGCCATGCTCTACAACAAGCAGCCGGAAATACTGTGCCTTCTCTGAATAAAAAGGAGACTTGACTTTTTAAGAAACTCTTCCCAAGGTTATAGCAGGTTATAGCAAAATTATCTGTCAGCAGAAATACTCCAAGCTGATACAATGTTCCTTATAGAACATGTTACAAACTAATCACAGTCCTCTGCAAGGATCTAAAAAAGTAATGTCTGATGACATATTAGAGCAGAGGGTGACAGAGTAAAAAACTCACAGGTGATAAATGAACAGTAATAAATGTTAAAACCACTGCTGCTACAGTAAATGCAACTAAGTTCACTGTCCCTTCAGGAGTTTGTGGCGACCATGCCTCTTCTGTACTGTTTTGGACAGCACTTCTGCCACTTTTGAGAACCATATGTTCAATTTGCTATAATCTATTACCAATTACCATAAATAAAACACATTTGAACTGAGAGCTACACTGATGACAGCCACGTCCATAGAGGCTGTGACGCTCGGACCAACGATCTCCACAGAGGGTGATGGGGGGCAGTCACCAAACGCGCTCCATTACAGCAACTTAGCACCCACTACAATGATTACATACAGCACTACAAAATCACAGGCCACCAGCTATCACAACGGGATGTCTGTGTACTGTCCACTCTTTTTATTAGTAATATTACTGATGTGCTCTCATGCAGGCTGATTAGGGGAGATGGCTTTCCAGGCAGACTGGGGACAGGGGAATTTTGCTGCCATGCTGTTGCAATGACACAAACACAACGTGGATCACTTCACACAAAGAAGAGCAAAATAAAGCAATAGTTCCCCAGTAGAACAGAACCAGATGGGCAGACAAATGAGAGGTTTGTGGACATTTGGAGTCTGGGGACAACAATCTGGCAAGGAAACAGACTGACTGTGGGGTGCTGAGGATGGGGGAGTGATGTGGATCACACCACTCTGCAGCAGTGGGAGCAGGATATTCTGAAGAAAATTTACTGAATTTAGCACCAATCAAATCACCAATGCAAAGTCTGGCTGCACTATAAAAAATAAAATTGGTTAAAATAACAAAAAACCTAAGGAAATATTACTAAAATGAATATGTCTCCAAAACTTTTCACTTTATGTTTATTAGCACTAAATATCTGTAATTTAAATGGTCGCTGCATTTCTAGCTGTTTCTCCTCCTGGGTCTGCACTGAACACCAGCTAGTGGCAGGACTCTCTCCTTTCAGTATGGCTGTGTTTGACTGGACTGAGTGCAGCATAAATAACTTCAATGCTCCCTGGCTCCATCTCACTGCCTTCCACCCTCAGATGCTTATTGAGAAACACTGTGCTCCTCTCTGTTTGGGAGCCTCTCCGGTCAGTTTCCTCCCTTATGTAGCATGTCCCACTTTAATTGTCTATGATCCTTCTCCTCCCAACCACCCCTACAGAGGGTCGAAGGAAGGAGGCACCTTTCAGGTGCAGTTGGAGCTCCATCTGTGTCCCCCACACCCAGAGAGAGAGAGAGAGAGAGAGAGAGAGAGAGAGAGAGAGAGAGAGAGAGAGAGAAGACATAGATGAGGGACTCTCATTGTTTCCCACTATGTAGGACATGGGGCAGGGTTGATGTGGCAGACCGAGAGAGAGCCCAGGCACGTGTGTGAGATGCGTGCCCTGGGCGGAACGAGTCGACATCACGCCACGTTGCCTCTGGCTGGCATGCGTCGGTTGCTGGGCCTACAGGGATGGCTCATGCTTGTTCGCGCGGCTACAAACCCACCATCACTCACGCCGCTTTCTGCTGCGACAACGCAAAACACAAACCCGGGATGCTGGGCTAGACCTACACTGTACCACACTGGATCTGCAGTAACGCAGCCTGCATCAGAAAAGGAGATGTCTCGATGCATCATTCAACTCCCCACGCCGCCCTACGTGTAATTAAACATGCATAAGGCCTGCTGCTGTGATGCATAAGCAAGGCATCCCAGGACAGGGCATATTAAACCATGCCGAAAAAACATGGATTAACAATGTGGATGCACAGAGCTGGGTCCCATACGGCAGACAGCTGCCAGTGAGGGGAGGTTGCCGGGCCTCTGTCCCCGGGTCTCTGTTCCCAGGGCTGAGGCATTGTGGCTCTGCTGCAGGTTGTGGAGCAGTATCCGGGGAGGCCTCGGGGGGGCTGTGAGCATGCTATGCTGCTCCCTGCACGTTCCCCCGCTCTCCTGCGGCGCGTGGACTTACGTGGCCTCTCCTCGTTGGGCTTGGTGGGGATCTCCTCCACGCAGTCGGCCGGGAACCAGCCCACGTGCCCCCGAGAGCTGCCCTCCCAGAATCCTCCCTCTCCGATGCTCAGGACTAGGAGGGGAGACGCACAGAGGAAGGGGACATACAGTGTTGATCTTTGTACAGTAGACTGAATGCATCTGCTTTAGTACATGACATACACAATCAGTGCCTTCATAGAAACCATACTGGAGAATAAGAAAACACAATAAAAAGACATTGTTTGGAATAATCATTCAAATCTTTTCACATATTTCTGTTATCTTGAATAAAAATGAGTAGTGAGGTAAGGCGTGTCTGCCCTGTCAACACGCATACGCACACGCACGCACGCAAACACACACACACCAAAAAATACCACAGAAATTTGAAGTAATTAGGACTTGGCATGTAGTCGCACAGCATAATCTGTAGCCTTTTCTCCACTCCATGTGGTGAGGAAGATCACTCAGCTCTGAATGTGTCAAACAGAAGACCAACTGACTCATTTGCACCATGATGAGCACCATTTACTCAGCATGAGGACCATTCTGCACACATCACTGCACATGCAGCGCTGCATGCACCTCTCCCCCGTCAGTCTGCTGCTGCATTTAAGGGCCTGCATGTGAGGCCATGCAGTGCCTATCACAAGTACAAAGATGAAATGCACAACACAGTATTTCACAGCAAGAACATCAAGCCTAATGACTGTGCATGGGGTCTTCAAGAGCCTGAAGTCCCTGAAACACTACATTCATAAAACAAAATTAATAAGCAGTCAATGGCACTGCTGTTTCAACTGCTGAAGTGTATATGTCACTTACAACTGCAGGAAAACATTCATCTCTGTACCATATTGACATGATACTGCACAATCCATCAAGTATTATGTCTCCTTTTTGGATGAGCAAAAATATACAGGATTGTTGCAGCGATGGTGTGCTAGTGTGCACTGAAGAGAAGACTGGCAGTTGCCTGGTACTGCGCAATGGGAGACTAATATCCAGTGCGTACTGCACTGCATTAGACCAGTATCCAGTGTGTGCTGCAATACAGGCAACCAGTATCCAGTGTGAACTGCACTACAGGAGACCAGTATCCTGTGTGCACTGCACTACAGGAGACCTATATCCAGTTTCAGTGAGCACAACAGTGTCCACTTTGAATCCCTGCTCTATTGCAGGATTCAAATGAAATCAGGCATAGCTCGTTCTTCACAATGACAGAAGAGAGTGTCACATACACACACACATTCAATGCCTCCTGTGGACACCTCTCCTTCTTATGAAGGATTACAGGCCACAGTGGACAGGTGAGGCTGGGTACCTGACAGTGCCAGGATTTGAAATCACAAGCTGATGTGAGACATTGGTAATTAAAGCACTTTCTGTAATAATGTAGTGTTGCACATTTTTGCTATTTTCAGCCCCATTCTGACATTGTACGACACTTGACAAACATGTGATTTCTACTCTATTACTGAACTGCTGTGGATTAATAATACTCTTCACCTGAACACCAAAAATGTTTTATCACATTTTTCACATTCTCTGTTAATTATTCCAGCATATTACTTGATTCTTCCTGAAACAGTGTACCCTCCTTTGACTCAGCTCTAACATATTGCACCCAGCACCCCACTTCTAGTAACAGCCCGTCTGTTTTAATAAACGTGACCCCGCTCTCCCAGAATCAGGTGCCCCAGGGAAGGAGGACTCACCTTTCACCCTGTCGTTTTTGTACAGGGTGATCTCCCCCTCTCCTTGCGGCTGGTAGGACCGGACCACCACAAAGTGCCTGCCCGGCACGGCACTGTACAGCTTGCGCTTGGAGCCCTGGAAGTCCAGGCCGGAGTGGGCCTCACGGTTTGCACCGGGGCTGCGGGCAGAAAGGGAGGGAGGGCTGATTTAGGCAGGGGTCTGGGGTTCCAGGCCTGCCATTTCAGCCATCTCACCCTCCAGACATAAACACATGACAGGTGATAGATGGAATAAGACAAATAACCCATAATTACTGAAGCATTCTTCATCAGAGCAACTGCCATTATTTCCTCAACGTGCAATGACACACCATGTTGAGTACGTCCATTTGTTCAAGAGTGCAGAGGACCTTGTATCACGTTTTAATGATAAAACAGGTAAAACTCATATACACAATCAATAAGCCCATAAAGTAGCTTAGGTAGGCTACTTCTGCATACAACCATCCCCTCTGCTTTTAATCTGTTGTCACATGCACTGAATAACAACTCAACACACTACTGTGACTTAAATAATGTCAAGCAGTCTTCTCAAATTGCTCTCTGATTTACATTTTTGGGCTTAATCACACATAATCATTCCTTGCACCCATGCACTAAAATTTCTTGCTGTAAAATGAAAGTGAAGATGAAAAGTGGAATAAGAGCACCCCCAGGTGGAAGGCAGCAGTAACACCAGTGGCCTACAGTATGAAAAGTAATGTTCAGTACATACCATTATAGCGCTTGTTACAGCACACAACTGACTTAGCAACTAGGTACATGTGAGCATTTGCTGTTTCTTAATTGAATATGTAATAAATACAATAGTAAATCCAATAATATACAATAAATACAATAATACAATAAATATGAAATATAATTCCTTCAACATTTATGTATGTATTCAGAATACCCATCTTAAATATCTGCACATATATAGAAATTAGAATACCATCTCAGGATAATCACTGTTTTGTTCAGACCCATCAAGACAGAATCCTCCCTTAGTTGTTTGCTCTTTTTCATATCTACTCATCTCAAACATTGAGAAAACTAGCCCTGCTAGGTCTGGTTGGGTTCTGTTTCTCTCTCTATTTCTTCACAAACACAACACGCCTTGCTGACCTCAGCACTCTTTCTCTTCTCCCAATGACTGCTAGGCAGAGTTCATTCATTCTTGTACAAGATATATGAATATAAAATATTCCATCTGTGTTAGGACTGTATGAATAAAATTTTTATTTGTCAAATCTTGGGGCATGTTCTAATTAAAACATACTGGCATGTCTGTACAGTCATCTAAAAGGTAAATTGTATGTGTTGATTGCAATGACCACCTCTCTAATTCAGTGAGGTGTTTGGTCTGTCTTCTGTGATGAGGTTTGAAGCTGATGTCTTTCAATGACTGTGTGGTCCTAAAAAGACACTACTTTTTATGGAGACCATAAACAAGTTATGTTAATAAACATTAGATGAGGGTATGAAAGTAGACAACACAATTGTAGTTGTAATTTACTAGACCAGGATTTACACAATAGTCTTAATACTCTTTACTACTAATTATATACTATGTAATACTACTTAACATTAAATCAGTTTCTAACTTGTCCTGTGTCCTGGCTAAAGTTCATAAAGGAAGAATAAAAATGAGTGAGCTACTAAAAATGTACCACAGTACATTCAATCATTGCAGCAAGCTGGACCATGATCCCTCAACCGTTACTGAAAACCATGTTCACCTGGATTCACTGAGCGATCCAATGAATGAAAAGATCAGATTGAAAAAGAAACACCAAAAAGTTCCTGAGGCTGTCCGCCAGCACTCCTTGCAATCCAAAAAAAGAGCTGTAGTGCTGGACACAAAGTTCAAGGGTTGAGTATTCAAAGGCTTGGCATCATTCCTAGGCCACATGAACACAACCACCTGCACGTCGAGCACTCCCCATTTAATAAAGCCGTGACTCGGAGCTGCCGTGGTAACACGCCGCTCTCATTATCAATAGCAGCTCAGCTCCGTGGGGTTACGCCATGGCCATAATTACCCCTGTCCCACTTGTCTGCACCGGCCGAATTAAGATCCCATCAAGCCCACTGCATTCTACAGAGATCCATTATCCATGGTGATAATCCAGCAGGTCACACTCGCTCACTCATTTCATTCTCACCTGCCCTGTAAACAGAAAAAAATCCAACTGGGTAATAAGAGTAAAATCATTTAAACAAAATGAGCAGTACTACCAGAGCACCATCAGTTGAGTTCATGTAGGAAATCTGGATTGTTATAATTCATAGGATTAGGTCAGATCTTCACCTAAGATTTTGATGTATTTACACTATCAAACTGTCAGTCCTGCAGTGTGTGGCAGCTGTTCCCGGGGTGGAGGGGTTTTGGTACCACATGGGGCAGGAGTTTTACTTGAATCCAGAGGGATGTTTGAGGAGTCTAATGGAAGTGTATGGGGAAAGTGCCGAGGGATGGCAGAGGCCGCAGTCTGTTAGATGTGCAGGAGCCACGGTGGTCTGCTCGTCTGCCAACAGTCCCAGCATTCACTGGGCAGTAACGGCACTAACAGGCTGAGCAGGATTTATTTCTTAAGGCAGTGTTTCCCCACCCTACTCCTGGCGGCACACTGTCCTGCATATCTTCTGTCTATCCTTGCTGCTTGATTAAATCAGATGTGCTCAGCTAATCAAACGCGCCACTGATGGGTTCAGTCAGGTAGGTAGAGCGTGCTCATCTTTTAATTTCTTTTTTAAAATTTGTGACATCAACACTAGTCTCCAATGGGAGATCTCTGTCTACATTTTCTCCAGCACATTAACATCAGTTATGCTGTATTTATGAAGTTGCCATGGTAACTGGAAAGCACCATAAGTAATACAGTCAACCATTTAGAATGCAAGTGGGAATTTGTCATAGTAGACCTATATGTTCCTAGGGCAGGATTATGTCATTAAATTGTTGTGTTATCAAAGGTGGTCATGGGATTAAATCCTGAGAATTATATTTCTTTCTGGCATAAATGGGTAAGGTTTGCTCAACCCCAAATGATACTCCTCAAGGTCATATTAATAATCCCAATAAAATGTATCTGTTTAAGATTACTGATTATGATTCATGTGCATGAAATTTAATTGTAATTCAATACTATTATCATTTAAACCTCATTGTTATTTTGTCCTATAAATGGGATATTTACTTATTTTTCATAAACTGCACACAAAAAACTATGTAAAAGTTGGCACTCAAGGATCCTTTTTTCCCTGAAGTGCTCATGTTGAAGTTAGTGTAGTTACCATAGATACCTCCTTAGAACAAAGGCTGGCTTTAAAATACTTAAAAAACCTCAACAGACAGACAAATATAGCTGGTTATATATGGTCTTCAATTGATTTTCTAAACAGATTTTCGAACTTATGATATAATGTCCATTACACAAAGAAAATACACTGAGGGTTACAATAGATCCCTAATGTTGAACTGATTGAAAATCTTTAGCAGCACTTAAAGACGAGTTAAATGCAAAACAGTTTATTCAAGAGCGACCTGAGGCTGACCTGAGGACAGAGGGTAAGTTATCAGCATGAGTTTTTATGAATATGCATGTTTTGAAAATGTAACTATTCAATAATAAAATGAATGAAATTACACCAACAGGGTCTTGGATTTGGTATCTGTTGTGAGCCAATGATGTGCAGTAGTGCAGTATGATGACCCTCCCAGGTGCCAGAGCACCCAGAGGCCTGCACCTGCTAGTGAAACCGCCCCAACAAACGGGGGTACTGACCCACTGTTCTGCGCAGCGCTTGTGAAAGCAAGGCAATATTCCAGACTCTCACTGCTCCAGGCTTTAGTGAAATCATCAGGGCTGTCAGAGTAAGACCCCTGGGAGCAGGGCAAAGCCTATATTCTGCTGGAGGAACATGCTGTGATGGTACCCACCCTATCATGCAAACTCTCAACACACTGTCTCTGGCACTTTCCACTACGACAAATAAAACCATCCGTAGATGGTCAAAGCCACAGTAAATATATAATGCAATTGAAGTAAATGCAGGCACACAGCGTGGCTCTTAACCTTTCCAAATGACAGCAGCTACCCTTGTCATTGACCTTTCTTTTAAACATTAAGCTTAACCGCCACTCTGCCGTGAGGATGCTGGGAGTATGATCTATCACTGGAAATGAGTGTTTCCAGCAATGCAGAGGAGCAGGGTGGGCTAGACAGGGCAGGGTAATTGCCTATGGTCACAGCAGTAGGGTGTCACCAGTACAGGGGCTTTTTGGTGCTGCTGGGGGGGGCCTAGCAGTGACAGCATAGCTCTAGTAACCTCAGTGTGTCCTGGTCACCCAATCACTATGTACTTGCAAAGGCAGGGATCCCTCACAGGAGAGGCTTAGGCCACTTATAATGCTGTGATCATGGGGGAAATGAAAGAATGGCCAGCAGTCCTGAGTGCACCACCAAACATTCATGAGAGGGCAAGTGAGTGCTTACTGAGTGCTTAGTTAATGCTTGACCAAAATTCTCAAACAGAGCTAAAGCAATAGAAATGGATGCATCTATGCAAAAAAGCATGTGGCACATTTTGACGCAGCTCTGATCAGGTAGCACACTGACCCGAGTGTTTATGAGTTCAGATCCTGCATAGGGTCTGAGCTGCTCCTGCACAGAGCAAACAGCATAAATAGGCTACAGACTACATGTGCCAGTAGCATGTAAGTGATACAGGAAACGCACCATGCATAAGAGATAAGAGCATATGCTGGTCCCATAAATAATAAATTCTCTAACATAAGACTACTGGGACATAAGCTTAAGTGGTCCTGCATGAGATCTGGCCTCATTTGTCATGTCAAATGGGCTGCACCAGGTCACTTCCTCATACCTGACCCAGAGGCTATTACATAAACACTGGTCTGCATTCTGTTTGTAAAAAAAGAAAGAAAATGTGGGTTGTTTATGCAAAGCACAGAGGAAAAATTTTGCCGGGAATTTTCAGCAGAAAGATGAGTTCAGAGCATTAGACGCTGGTGGAGACGGAGCTATGAATAACACCACCATATGTCTATTTTTAATCTACAGTAGAAGCAGGAACACAGCGGATTAATCACCTTTGGGCTTGAATTATATCACCCACAAATAATTCCATGGCAGGCTTGCCATGCGCTTTCTCTCTTGCTATAATGTATAATTTACGCAATGTGTCACTTTGTAATAATTAGCACCCCTTCTGAGTGGTGGTGAATAACAAGTGCATCGGTCATTCATCCCAAAACCCCGATCAAAAGCATCCTGTCTAATGACCGTAAGTCATGCCGAACGTCACCGCGCTGATCATAGTGTAATCACTGACAGGCTGAAAAGCAGCAGTAGGGAAAAGACGGCGTGAGGCTGCTGAATGAAGCCTTCAGTCTCCCACACATCTGCGAGCGGCGACATGCTGTGACTCAGGCTTGTGCGGATCTGGCTTCTTAATGGCCTCGATGGCAGCACCCTGACAGGAGAGCCATCCAGGCGGCTGCCACATGCATCACCGTAGCAACAAGCAAGCGTCTGGCCAGGTCATAGATGTAACGTAGCAAAAGCACCCTTTTTCTTCTCCCTCATGTGATGATGATATATTATCTGATACACAGTGGAGTAAATTCTGAAACACACACCTTTATGACGACAATAGCCATAGCAACCGCTCCAGTAACTATGGAAATTGTCCCACTTTGACACACATTTCCATGGCATTAAATAGAATCATGTTGGATTACTGCTGGTCTTGTGGAAACCACACAGCACTGTGGAGTGATTCTGCAGGAGACGTGGTCACGCCCTGGGACTCTGAATGACAGCTTGGGGGTGGAGTGAGGGATGAGGGGAGCTATTGGATAGGGCTGTGGAGAGGGGACTGGGTTTCTTGTTTTTATCTGTTCCAGTGAGTGATTGTAGTGGCCCACTTACTGACACTCTTTTACCCCGATCCTCCTGAAAGATGGTGGCATTCACACACACACACACATACACACACACACACACACACACACACACACACACACATACACACATACACACACATTTATACATGCAGACACACACTCAGACATACATGGACTCACATACACACAGTCACATGCACTCACACACACACACACATGCATACACACAGACACACACTAGTGCAAACACACATACAGACACACAAACACACACACACACACACACACATATTAAAATCCTGTAGCACTGACTCCCGTTCCATCTCTCTCTTCAGTAAAAGGTGATTCCAGCAGAACCAGCACCACACAGCCTCTAAACCCCCCTTACAGTTTCATTCAGTTGCGTGAGCAGACACATGGCCCATCTCTACCAGCTGTGAGCTAGCACCTATTTCAAGAGCACAGCACTGTCCCACTTTTGAAGATTTCAACCTACAACCCTATGGATACAGACTCTCTAGTGCTCTGGTGCTCATATTGATAACCAATAGATCCAAAGGCATTTAAATGCTTGCTCCCGCCCTGCAAATTCAGCATCTCCTGCTTTCCCAGATGGCATGGACACAGCACATGTAGGCAAAGTAAGGGAAGGAGACTTTGTGCTCCTTGGAGAACTCTGGCATGTGCACTGTCTTGAGATCTTTGTGTGTGTGTGGTTCTGTCAGAAGTTTGGCTTGTGCGGTTCTGTGAGAACTTTAGCTTGTGTGGCTCTGTGAGGACTTTGGATGTGCAGCTCTGTGAGAAGTTTGACATGTGCATTACTGTGAGGAGTTGGGGTGTGCGGTACTGTTAAGAGTTGGGGTGTGTGGTACTGTGAGGAGTTGGGGTGTGCGGTACTGTGAGGAGCTAGGATGTTAGGCGCCGTGAGGACTTGGGATGTGTGGTACTGTGAGGACTTGGCCAAATCATTAAGTCCTGTGGATTACGTAATGGGATTTGTGGAAGAAAAGGAGATTAGGGAATGAGTACACAGGACAGGGTCCTGCTGGGTGGCCACGTGGTGGCCCCTCTGATGAGTGCTCTGCAATCTAACCTCCCTAAACCCCTGGGGGGATGGAGAGAGGAGAGCCGATAAACTGCCGCTTGGGAACAGAGATAGAGAAAACACAAAGGCTCGTGGGAGTCAGATAAAGGGTGGAGCCAGACGCAGCATCAGCTAATGGTAAACTACATGTTTTTGCTCACAGTACACATTTTTAAGCATATAACCACTGTAACCACTGTAAAAAACTGTACAAAATGAATTCACTGTCATTAGGAAGCAGGTCTTGCTGTTTACACGTGTTCACGTTAATCCCATCCAAAATCAAAACATCTTGCTCTCACACATACACACAAACACCCACACACACACAAACTTGTGCGCAAACATGCAGCACTGACTAGCAGCTCACTGCTGAGCTGGCAGATAGCACCTTGGGATTGTCCCCCAACCTTACCTCCAGTCACACTTAACGGCCAGGTGCCCTACTTGACAGGGACTACGATATGGTGTGGCGCACTATTTAGCAGAAAGCAGCACAGTGTTTGGCAGCGGACTAGGGGTGGGTTAAGAAGCTGGAGCACTGACCCGATGTGGCGCTGGGGGGGCTGCCTCCGGGCCTCCTCCCCCAGGCGGCTGAGGGAGGGCGAGCGGCTTCGGGGGGCGCGGGACCCCCTCCCCATGGTCTTCACTGTGCCATTGGGGTTGTTCTGCATCTGCTGGAGCAGGTGAGGGGAGAGGCTGCGGTGGGAAGAGGCGGCCGAGGAGGCGGCGGCGGCGGCGGCCGACGGGGACCAGTCCGACGGCAGGTTATTCACGTTCAGGTTGTTGTCACTGTTGGAGCGCAGCAGCACCCGGGGGGCGGCGAGCGTGCTCGTGGGACCCCGCCGCCGGTTGGAGTACGCCGGTGCCTCTCGGAAAGGCACTGGGGGTGCAGACCGACAGGGAGAAGGAGAGAGAAAGAGAGAGAGTGAGACTGGTGTCAGATTTCGCACTCAGGTGTCCCTACTGTTTTGACGTAAGGAATCCATCCCACGACTCTTGCAACACGCACATTCACAGAGGGGCAACCGCATGCAGCAGCAGAGAGTGGTAACTCTTAACACACAGCTTGATTTCATGCTTTGAAGACCAGAATGAGAGGTGCTCAAACGCTGGAGTGGGAGACTGGATTCTGTTTACCATTCAAATTCTAGTTGAAGTGGACGAGTTTGTTTATCACAAGCTTCTTACAACGTGACTTTTTGTACTTTTGTGAATCATAACTGTCAATCCCTGTGACAGAGGACCAGACTCTCTTCCACAATGAGATAGTGAGATAACACTGAAGTAGGCATTTTCCTCATCCTGGAGAGCTGAGTTCCCACATACTGTATATACAGAAGTAAGCCTTATTCATTGGACAAGGTCATTTGATGTAACTGAAACTCATGACTGATCCCATTATGCACTTACTTATACAATATGGCTTCAGTCAAGATGTAAAAGACAGCATATATGATTAACACTTCAAGATTACCTGGGGTATAAAACATTAGTATGTCCCTAGACTCTGAGAAATGCCTCTTGATGAAGACAAGGATCCTGCTACAGAGAAGAGGCTGATAATGTCAGCGGGCACTACGAAGAACATTGTGGTTTCAGTCTTTGTGCAGTTGTGTGTTTGAGAATGAACACACCTTCAGTCATTCACCAGCTGAATGAAGGTCCAAAACGCAGTGTGTTTTTAAACAGAATGGCAGCGTCATTGGTTTCCTCTTGAAGCATTCGGGTAGATGCCAATTCAATATGAAAACACAGTGCTGAACTTCCACAAGACTCTACTGCCTCATTAGAAGGGAGAGGCATATTTCAGAGCAGGCTCGAGCTCTGTGGGTTGAATGCTCATCCGAGCTTCATGACTTCAGACTTCTACATAATCATCATTAGAGCTGTGAAATTCTCTTGTGCTCAGAATGCACACTTCAGGCATAATAAATGGTTCTGTTTATTTCCCTGGTGCCCACTAAGTGCTGGTATAGAGGAACAGGCCCTGGAACTATCCGGAAATCTCAGACCCTTCCGCAGCAGTATGAAACTTAAAATATTAAATGAGGAACCAGGCCTGCTCCTCAATGCATTTTGCTCACAACACTATAATTATTACTTCCAACACAATGTAATATTAATGGATAAATACAGTACCCACATTTTAACTGTTGGTGGTCAAAACAGAGGCATGAGAAACAGATTTTATATATAGTCTACAGTTTTATATGATGTTTAAATGTTTTTAAAGTGATCATTATTGTTGGCATTTCTAACTTAATTGAAATACTATCATAAACAGGCTGTAAAAGAAGAATGCAGGAGGACTATATTGCAGTAGCCACACCAGGAGATACAATTGGATGAAATCAGAGAAATCCTCAGAGAAACCTTGCTGATTTCTGCAGGAGTGGAAGGTTTAGCATCCTGGGAGGATGGGAAAATGCATTTCCATTGACTGGAAGTGGGACTGTTGGGAAACACTGATGTGAAGACCTGGAGCTAGGTAGTCACACAATTACCAGCTGAAAGCGTTTCTTTGCGCACAATTCATGCAACCTGTGTTTGTGCTCTGTGTCTTTACCATGCTCTCACTAGCCTGCCCTGACTCAGGGATACAGTAATATGTTTGTCCAGGTGCATACCTGTGCAGCCAGGTAACACTTTCATCAAAAAAGATATTGTGATAAATGGCTTGTACAACCATTGAAATTACATTACATATATTGTCATTTAGCACACGCTCTTATCCAGTGACTTCAAGTTATCAATTTATAGAGCTAAATATTTACTGAGGCATTTCTGAGTTAAGTACCTTGCCCAAGGGTCCAGTAGCTGTGCCCCAACAGGGAATTGTGGCAGCAAACTTTCAGTTACAAGCCATATTCCTTACCACAATGCTGCACTGCAACCATGAGAAATAACACTTACCATTCAGGACTGTGCTTGTTTTCCACAACTTTCATTGTAATCATTCTTTTAACTGTAACATTTATTGGCTCATTCAACAAGGAATAATGATACCGTGCATTTTGTGCAGATGCATTTTTGCATGCATTTGTTTAACAGGAAATAAACTTGTGCTACAATGCTTAAAAATAAAATATCCCATTCAGATGAGTACAAATCTGTAAATTCTCTTGAACATGCCCACTCCCCCACTGTAATTATGAACAAAATAACTGCTGAAAAGCTGAAAGTAGAACTAGTCCTCTCCACACGTAAATATGGCCAATGCCATTTTCCAGGACAATAATGAGTTTGATACATCCGTTTCTGGTGTGTGGTATTGTTTCAGGCGTCCAGTGACCATTTCTGCTTTCAGAGGTCCGTGGAGATGAATAGGGGAGCTAACGGCTAACGAGTTAACGCGCTGGCAGCTTGCTCCTCATTATACGCTGTGTGTGGAGGCACTGCGCGCTGCGAGTGCTTGTTTACGTGAAGATGTGGGGAATTCGAGCAGCCTCGGAAGGAGCCTCGCTGTCCAGAATCAGAGGCTCGCGGGGGGAGGGGAGGCGGTGCGAGGCGCACCTGTGTATCAGAGAGCGGGGAGCGGGTCCCCCTTGGGATGGGTGACTGCTGGTAGTGCAACAGATGTTGTCACGCTCTCACGTGCTCACACACGCACACAAACACACACACACACACACACACACACACAAACTAAGGTTCCCCACTTGCACGAGCGCGAAGACACACGCGCGATTCCGACTTGCCCGCTGCTATCTCGAAGGGCTGGCGGTTCGCGCCTCGCAAGTCGGTGAGCGCCTCTCCCGTTTCCCAAGGAAGAGAAGGCGTGGGAGTCACTGAGCGTTGGGAGTCACGGAGCGACAGTGGGGATTAGGCGCTGTGGAGATGCTAACCGATCCCACCCCCCGCCCCCTGAGGCAGCCGGAGCCACAGCACGGAACACGACTGCAGCGCAGAGGAGACCGGATACGTGCGGAGCAGCGGGAGTCCAGCACACAAAGAAGGGGGCAAGCATTTGGCTCCCAATTGAGGAAAGGCTCCATCTCTCTGTAAAAAAGGATTTCACTCTGTTGCTGTGGATTAACATAGCAGCTTTTGGGTGCTGTAAATCTCTTTTATCACTGAACAGAAAACGGAAAAAAACATTCTGACTTATGTAATAGCGGGATAAAATCAGAACATTCTATTTTATTAACTTGTGTATTGGTGCACAGAGTCTAGACTTACGGTTCCCATGTTCTTGTAGACTTCAAGTATAAATGAGTATTTCTTTTGCTTTTATTTTTGAATAATAATGTGACCCCTTAAGACAGAGGGGGAGGGGTAGAGAGTGTGTGTGTGTGCGTGTGTGTGACAGAGAGAGCGAAAGCAAGAGAGAGAGAGAGAGAGAGAGAGAGAGAGAGAGAGAGAGAGAGCGTCAGACATTTAAGTGGGTGTTTTCATTCCCTGCGAACTATGGATGTGTTATATTTTTATCTATTTCCTGAATTATGGCTGGGCTGAGGCACTGCTAGTTTCATAAAATAACTAACCAAATCAAAGCTCATATGCAAGGCTACAGCACCTCCACCATATCAAAATGTCCATTAACAACGCTCTATAATAACAGCAACCATGCCTATAGTGCCAACATTTCAATCAGAAAAACAACTGTAGAAAAAGCCATTAGGAAAACATTCTTACTGATGCAAATCAAAGAACTGTAGGAAATCAAACATACCTGGTAAAATATCAATAAAGCCGATTAGAAGCACATTTTCTCAAAAGCTGAGAAAATGGTAAACTCTACCATTCTGAAAGGAGTACACCACAACAGTTTTAGGGACAGTTCGAAACTGCCGTGAAAGAAGCTCAGCAGTAGACAAGAGGATAGTGTAACTCTTCAGTAATATTATAAATATGAATCTCCACAGTGCAATACAAGTTAATCCCAGAAGAGAAAGAATGACTCTTCTTACCTTCTTTCTTTAAGGCATTCAATATAGACTTCATTTTCCCCTTTTCCTTACTTTTTTTTTTACTCCAGTTCTCTCATTCTAATCTCGTTGGGCGAAGAACAAAAGGAGAAGCAGAGAAAGAACAGGAGAAAGCAGAGAAAGTGTAAAGGGTCCCCAAGTTGCGGTGTGGCACACAAGCTGCAGGTTTCTTGGGGCAGTGAGTGGTGATGCTGAGGCAGGCTGGGCTTGAAGGAACCGGCACCGGGACGACAAAACCCTCCCCACATGATTCCGCCTGTCAGCTGGGAGAGGACTGGGGCAGCGCGGAGCTTCGCGCTGCTCCTCGCACACACAGTCATGTGAGCGTTCGCGCCGCTGCAACATCGCGCTTTATCAAAAATTTCCCCTGCTGTACCATTTTGAAAGGACATCGAACAAGGTCAGAATTGAGAGGGAGCCTACTTTTAGTGGTTCCCCATGTTTTTTTCATTAACGTAAACGTGGAGATGTACCATTTTAAATTTATTTCCAACGTTATTTAACTACACTATTTTACTTCTGCCAAAGTAAAATAAAATATTGGTTGACGACGACATGATTATCATTCTCAATATGAAATATATGTCTTATAGTTTGTGATTAAGGCTTTCCTTTAACACACATGCGTTAAATATACTCGTCTGAGAGCGATGTAATTAAATACAAAAAGTATAATCAGAGCATCAGAGCAATTTATACAGAACGTCTTGGGAATTTTAACCCTTCCGTCCTAAAAACAGCTGTATCCGAAACAAACCCCCGGTGTTGCTAAGCAACTCCTGAGAGCATGTCTAAATCTGTCAGGAGCAAGTTGCTTTGTTGAGGCATCAATGAAATTCTCTGCTGGTTAGGGTATTGTGCGAGGTTTTCTCTTTACTATCAATATTATTTTGATGAAAAGAGAAAAGTTCGATTCAAGGAAACTGATGGCGGTCTTCTGGTGACGACAGGAACAGGGCAGTACAAACAATGAAAACAGCATGTCTAATTACGTTCGGTATGGATACAGCTGATGTCTCCTTCCACATAAAGGGGGTTTCTGGAGTTGGCCATGCAGGCCAGCCATCACTAATGTCTTTCACACAATACATTTGAAGTAAAAATTGAATCCAAAAAGCGCTTGAGCAATGGTGAAAAGAAACAATGCTCTTATCACCTGTGCCTCACACACACATCCCCACCTTCCCCTGCCATATCTGTGTCACACTTTCCCTACATACATTTCATATTCAGGGATCAAGCAAGTTTGCCAAATGTATCAGTAATAACTGCCAATAGAAGTCAAATTTCTAACTGTTGCCATTCCTATTTATCTTAACTGAGTCATCCTCAGCATCATTCAATAGAATACAACCACAACAGCTGGACATCTGGGCCAGGCATCCTCCTTTGTCCTGCCACTGGCACATGGATGCCCCAGGGTAACACATAATTAACACAGGTGGCTGCATTGCCTTCAGATCACATCATAATGTTGCATTTGCTAGGGATATGCAGACTTCAGCAGGGCCAAGGGAATACACACAAGCCCAAGTTCTGTATGTAAAATTTATGGCAAAATACAAGAAGCAATAATTATTAATTAGGCCACTATAATGTTTGTCACTATACTCACTAGTACATGTAACATGAAAGGCACAGCTCTTCACTTGACCTCCATCAGCAATTAGTTAATTTAAGCAGAACCACAGATGATGTAGAGCCTCAGCTATGTTTTCTCTAATTCCAAATTTGGCCCTCGTAGAAATTCTTAGCTTGAACCCTGCTTAAAAAATAAGTTTATGTACTGATCAGTTGCCAGATAATGGCACTTATTGAATATACCACAATCTCCTCGTAAACTGGACTTTTACTGTTTGTGGATTACATGTACAGTATCCATGGTTTCCCATTCACACTCCATTTTGACAACCGTGATGGCTGAGTTATATGTATCCACAATTAAACATGGCTGTGTTGGATGTCAGTAGACATGTTGAATCATGTGTGTGTTTGTAATGTATTTTAATGTTTGTAATGTATGTGTCTGCTGTGTAACGGCGATGAAGAAAAATGTTAAATAAAGAGAACACTTTCCAGGAATACTTTGTAACCAGCTGTAAATTACTTTCTTCAACCTATGTTGATGTATATAACCTCACATATACGTATTAATCATTGGGTCATGTTGTTTCGGTGTTCTTTTGTATCCCCTAATCATCAGTCAGTACATCCCAAGGAGCTGTGTTCAAGACATGACAAAAACAGCCATTTTGATGTACTTTCACAATTTTTTGCTAAATAGCATATTCTACATATTCATACATACATACATACTGCACAGAATAAATCTGAAAAAAAGTAAAAATTATCCTTGGCTGCAAAGCTATGTGAATCGGACTCTTTCTACATACAACTACAGCATTTTATAGATCTTGGTAAAATTAGGACAGACAAAATAACAGACACATCATTGGAATGTATCCATTCCAGACAAAAAATTGCAGAAGTCCAATATCTGAAGTTTAGTAACATGCTTCTAATGGAGCTCAATTCACTTAAATCTCACAATAATGGCACAGTCTGTAGAGACAATTACGACAGGCTGCTGGAGTAATACTGGGACTTGTGCAACCTTAGCTGTTGACCATGACTCATTACCAAGCAACTTCACCACCAGTCAGCCTAACAGCCACGACCAACTGGAGAATGGGGGCAATCGGGAAAGCTCTCAGAAAGGCACGCTGTGCCTGTTATGCGCTTCTGCATAATAAACGGGGACTCAGGGGACTGTCAGGAGACACCTTCATCAGCAGGAAGTGCACGCACAAGACTAAGTCACTGCTTTCTTTGATGTTTCAGTTTTCGTTGAGACTCTCTTGGACGTGTATTATCCATTATAGCTCTTATCATGATGAGTGGTGGTCAGCCCTTGTTATACTTAATTAAAAAAGAAGTGTATTAAAATACCCACTTCAACACAGCTCTCAGATGACCTGTGCCACTGTATGCGCCTTGATCCTTATTAAAACAACGCTCATTAAACACAAAGGAAAACAGCAGTTTCTGCTACGCAACACTGTGCTGACTGGGTCATCTCTTGTTTCTGTTTTACTGTATGATCAATAATTCTGCAATAGTGCTATTGTGTATTTGCAAAGCAGACAGACTTATTCGAACCAGCCTACAGTCGTACCCATGTGTAAAACATTAATATAGCCGGGTATTAACAGCAGCATAATTCAAAGTGCAATTACTGTAACACAGAGATCAGATAAATAGGAAGTTCAAAGGATCCATTCCATGCCATCAGGGTTATGCCACAACAGAACATACAATTTTATGTATTTAACCTATATTGCTCAAAAATGCACAATTGATCACACATTCAAGGTCTTTGCTCCAGAGCTGATGAGGAATCCCCGCATTGAGCCCACAGAATATGATTGCATAACGTGCACAAGCTTGTGTGAAAGTCTGTCACTCTTCATACACCAGGGAAACAGTAGTGTGTTAATAATTCTGACAACATCATAAGAAACATTCTCTCCTTGTGATGACATTATTTTTCTGCTGCTGAAGATTGCAATACGTTCTTAATGTCATAATAAAATGTATCAATGTTCGTGTCCATAAGTAACATACTGTTATTTTTCTACAATGTGCTATCAACTGCTTGAAAATAACAATGATAGCTCTTTAAATAACAGTAACTTTTGTGGACTGCGGTCTTGCAATAAAAAATGCCAGTTGCATCAAATGTCTTTTTGATCTGCAGTGAGCAGTCAAGAATTATTTAGCACACTGCACTTCAATGATAGCATATCAACCATATTGACCACTTTGTCTTTGACATATAAACAGAAAATAAATCTAGTCAAAATCTGTTCTGGTGCTGTGGTCACTTTTACATCAATTCCTGGTGGTCAGTACAAGACCATGCTGACCTAGCAGAAACAAAGCCTGTCCTGTTACAGGTTACTGGTATGTGTACATTGCAACAAATTATAATTATTATCTCAAAATTCAGTCAAGAGAATAACAACATGTTTAGCTCTTTCAATTCAGTGAAATGTCAATAGTGAAACTGTCCCAAAATTGGTGTTTGCTGTATTGGTCTTTTCCCCCAAATAATTCTAAATCATTCATAATGATATTTTTGTAAGGTATGACCTGGACACTTAAGAGCTCTAACTGAATACATCTATTCACAGTTACTGAATAATCTTAGGATTCAGTCCAATATAAAGTGTTTATGGACACAGGTCCAGTCTGTTTTTCTTGGACAGCAGCAACCGTAGGGTCAATGTAGCCGAATGAGGTGACAATATTGGGTATTAACCTATGGGGATTACTCATGGCTTGCCGTGCATATTTTAACACACTGCTGTCAATCTTTCTAAGGGGTTTATGACAGACTGGGACTAAATTTAAATGCTGTTTTATGCTCGTTGCTTTCCCATTAACATATATTTACATACATTTACAAATATATCCATCAGCAACCATGTACCCTTGCTCAACTTTTTATGTACATCTGAGTAAAACAATGAAACCATAAAAACAGACCACTTAAATATAATTAACTGCACACCACTGGCCCTTTTAAGCAGAAAGGCAAGGTTATTATAGTATACAGGCTGGCCCAAAAGTTGTGCCCCGTAGGGACTCTGAATGATTTATTTAAAGAGAAGGATTTGCTTCCCAAGAAAGCAATGAACAGAAGAAGAGAAGTTTTTATGCACAGAAGGGAAGGTGCTTCACATTGATCCACTGCTGTAGAATTCAATAAAAAAATCCAAGAGGGCCACAAACAGAGCCTCAGGAAGAATAATTACTTAGCACACACAAACGCAACTTGTTCAGACATCATATCTTCATCTAATAGAATTTTACATAGTTAAAGGCCAAGAATTTGAACATTCATTATGATTTTCTTCTTACATTCATTAAAATCCCTGTGGAGTGTGCCTTTTCTCCACCCTGTACAATCTGATTTTATATACTCTGATTTCAGGTGAGTTCCTGTGATCTTACAAAGCTCTGAACATGTACATGCCACACCGTGAAACAAGTGTAGATGGTCTCTCGATGAAGACCACTTCATATGCATTTCCTAGTAGATTGGGGGGGGGGGTGTCAATGAGCACCTTTAACATGGCTGAGGATTAGCCTAAGCTTCCGGGCTCTGAGCTGACACCACAGCTGTTTGGGGAGCATCCCCGGGTGGCAGTCGGCAGGGCCCGACCACCAGGGGCGGTGTCAACGCGGGCCACCGGGGCCTTGTGCCATTACACAACAAACAAAAGGGCAAAGGATTCTGCTCATCTGTTCCAACCCCCCAGCTGATTGGAAGTGACAGCAAACAGCCTGGTGTAATTCTGCGCTAATCCCATGACATTTTTCCTATAATGAGGAAATATGTGACCAGGGATGCAGGGATCACATTGGCATTGTATTCCTCCTGCATGACAGCACCCGCGTTGATGTCATACATGTCCTGCAGGTCCGTTTTACTAAAGTGTCCGTGCACCACCTGTAGTTATTACCTACTTGTTCTGTCAAATTCTACTCACATTCTATGATTTTGTGTCTGATTAAACAGTTATCAACATTTTTGTAACTACTGACACATGGAACCAATGTACAAATCCTAATTTCAAAACACCTTTACACACGCTTGCATGTAAACTGTTAAATTCTTCATTATACAGTTATTTCAAAGCTGTTGCTTTGCTTAAAGGCATGTTTCATGTTAATTTTTGTTTGTTGTTGTTAATTGTGTTTTGCCATTTTATTGTATATTATTGTGAATGAACTTGTTCATGATACAATGTTCATGTTACTTGGCTGACAACTACTCTGCATAAAAGACTTAAGAAGCAGAAATACTATGTGCTAACATAAAACAGGCCACAGAAGTTACTGGTTGTGATTATGGTCAAGGTCAGGGCTCGGCAACAGCTGAAAGTTGCAGCTCTTTCCAGTGAAATCAGATCAAACATAACTACCCATATAATAAACAGAATCTTGTCCATGAAAGCAGCTGGACTGTTTGTTAAACCTTATCTAATGCCTTGTAAATGACATTACATGTAATGTAAATAAAGATTTAAGGACACAAGTATAAGACAGGGATGATGCTCAGGGATCACTAATTTATGCATTTGCATAATGCTATGTAAGCCTTTCATTTAATGTGTACAAGACTGTCTTCATCTTATTTATGTTCACCACAATTTAGAATCCATTTGCCATGTGCATTATCACTAAATATTTACGCATTATGTAATATTTATGTATTATGATGCATTCGTGTCATTTTGCTATCAAATACAATCAAACCCAATACAAATCAAACTCAAACATATTACACAAGTACATGCTTTTGAGAGATACATAATACTCCAAAGCTTGGGTTTTGTACATGTTACAAAACTGTGCTACTGAAGTGAATCAGTGTTGTTATAACACATAATGTGATAAATATAATAAACTGTCCTTTAAAAATTAAGATTTCAGAATAAATGCTGACTGAAAATATTGATGAAATTATTTTTCATACAGCAGTAGGTATCCTTCAACACCAGTAATCAAATAGGGAACATAAAGGGAATGTAAATGAATACATTTGTGATTCTATCGAATATCTCTCACTGTAAAACAGCAACGGTTGGCAATTTGTGTGATGCATCTGCAAAAGCATTTTCCAACTGTGCGAGTGGAGGAAAATCACACCAGATCTGTTTATACACGGACGCAAATCTGTTTCTCAAAGGCCACTTCCTCCCCTTGGGTTTCCCATCAGGCACCAGCCAGATTTCAGATTCTTCAAACCAGTTATCACAAGGATCTGGACGCCATAGCAACCCTGGGTGCTGTTAAAGGGAACATCAATTTACATACATGACTGGTGAGCGCAGTTTGCTGATCTTAGAGAGCAGCAGTCTTACAGTGGAATCTGCTGATTGTAGTACAAATGAAAGGGAACAAACCTAGCACTGCAGAGTACTTAGGTGCTGGGTGGTTCAGCCTTAAAGTTATGCTGTACAACATCCTGCAAGAATGCTAAACTTAACAGATAATGACGATCTGAGAGAGGACATTAATTAACTAAATGTCAGCCTGCTGGAGCTGGTGAAGGCTACTGTTGAAGCATGCAAATGTACTTATGTTTAAAAGTATCATTATGCACACTGCTATTCATTTTGTATTGGCTGTGAAATACAGAAAAGTATACAGTATCTGAAAAAAGTACACTTCAGAAGTCACGTTTTATGTGGGGGGATCCGACACTAGAAGTCTGCGAGGTGACCTGCCTTCCAGAGCAGGGCTGGGCTACACTACCTTCTGTAATTAACAATGGGTAGCACTGAACAATATCTTCCTGCAAGAGGATTGGCAGTGCTTGAATGTTCTTTAACTAAGGCATCTTCACAAGGTCTTACCATCTGGACACATGAATGTGTATGCGTGTGTGTGTGCATTTATGTGTGTGTGCGCATGCTTGGTTTGTGTCTGTGAATACTTGTCTGCATCCAGTGCTGATCTTTCCTTTCTCAGGCATTTTCTATGTAGGTCAGCTCCAGCATGTGCTGACAGCATCACATACATATTTGGGATCAATATCTGAAGCTGGCTTTAGGGTGCGCACAAATGCATTGAGATCTTACCCTTCAAGGAAGGCACAAACAGGCCTCTGATTGACATTCATAATTAATACAGTTAAGAAGTGATTGTGTCATAATTCATGTGGAACAGCTTGCAAGCCTTGTGTTCCCTTTTTCCATCCAGAAAATAATGTATACTGACACTATGGCAAACAAGAATGTCTCCATAGCACTGATATTGAAATATATTTGCCCCATCGTAATTTCTTTTACATCATTTGAGTTAATAAGCTTCTTCACTTCTTCCTGGCAGTGATGTTTACTTCTCTTACAGTGACCTGTATCATGAACTGATCTTTTGCACAGAGTGGGTGATATGTTTATGAAATGATAATACCAGTACCAGAACCAAGAGAGCGAAAGAGAGAAGATTCAAGAAGTCACTAGAGTACAACAGTTACTATCTGTGTATCTTTCTAAAATGCATTAATTTAGCCCAGGAATAAATGAAAGAAATTAAAAATATACAATCCAGTCCACTTGAATTGCATTTCTAAATCTCTAAGCAAAAAAGCAGAGAGTCCTGTGTGATTTGAAAAAAAATAAAAATCAAAAACAGCAGAAATAACAGCAGCTTTTCTTTGTGACGGTTAATGATGTGGCACACTGGGAATAACTTCCCTAAAACCCTTGGTTAATGCCAGCCAATACAGCTTCAGCTCAGTGGGGCTTCTGAGAGGAAAGGCTGCACCCTCTCCTCCCTCACACACTTGGACGCTCTCGCACGACACCCGCCCTAACCCCAAAATGTTTCCCCAGCGACCAACCTTTTTCTGCTGTGGAGCAGGCACAACCCATGGCTGATAATCCACCCGAAAGTGTTTCCCATCACAGAGCGGGGAGGTTCAAAGGAGGAGATGAATGAAATGGCGGGATTATCCAGGAGGGCACAGCCTGGGCTACGAGGCCATTTTCTCGCGGCATGCCTACGTTTTTCGACAATGGTGTGCGTGTGAAGGCGAACTCTCATACCCGCTCAGCTTGGTGGCGCCGCTGGTCCCTTCCTACAGAGTCCATACTAGCTGTTGGTAAGCAGATGCTGGGTAATCCTGCGTCACATTTCATTTGGCGAGGGACAGCTGCGGAGTGCTGGGAAACAATCGCAGATTACATTTTTGTTTTTTTTTTTCATTTATTTGTCTGTGGGCTGTAATCCGTCCTTCTTAACCTTTTCTCTCCAGGCGAAATAGTTTAATTGGGGCTTAAACCAACTGAAGCAAATTAGGAGGGACTGACCCAACTGATTATTTCCTTGTGTGGGAATGGCACGCTTTTTGTTTTTTGGGCCTGCCACTGATGAGGACCTCTCTTTCTGGTGTCCAGGCTTTTCAGGATGCCACCTGAGGGATTCAGAGTTTCCTGGTATGTGCGCGTTAATCCCTGCTGGTTTTCCTCTGTTTGTCAAGTGAAATGGAGGAAAACCAAATCCCATCAAGCCCTGTGGTCTCAGATGTAAATACAAAGGTGACACAGATTCCCAAACAGTAGGTCTCCACTGGCACATATTTCACACAACATGGATCGAGTTTTTTCCAGTCTGTTTTCATATTATTTATTCTGTTAACACAATCTATTTGGACTGCCAACGTATTCCCAGAATGCTGTGTCTGCCATACTGTGAACAACCTACAAACCACAGGCAGAGAAATGATTAACTCCATCACTTACCTATGTCAGTCTCTTTGTGGTTCTTAATCAACTCTGCCAGTTCAAAGTTGCCTGCTATAATGGCCACCTAGGAAAAAAGAACATGTTTTATTTGAGATTGTGAATAAGATGGGAATTTATACCAAGTACATCTTATATGTCTTGAGGACTCCCGAGAGACTCCATAATACATAATATAATAGATTCAGTAAGAATGAGAAAAATATTGGTCATGGTTTGTTGCCACATGAATATTTGATATTACACATGTAAAATGATTATTCTCATTACCAACTATTCCATTTCAGCCAATAAAAGGAAGGGATCTTAGGCTGGAATTTGTGTATGCCAGTGTGTGCATGAACATGTTGTGTATGCGTGTGAAAGCTGTATGTGTGTGCATGTGTATATGTGTGTGCTTGCGTGCATGCATGTGCGTGTGTGCGTGTGTGTGTTTGTGTGTGTGTGCTTGCGTGCAGGCGTGTACGTGTGCTTGCATGCATGCATGTGTGTGTGTGTGAGTACTTGCATGAGTGTGTGTGTTTGCATGTGTGTGTGTTCTTGTATGCATACGTGTGTGTACTTAAAGTGTAATCACACTCATCTGAGCACACCACAAGCCTAAGCACACAAAATCCTGTGCAAACAGCACACAACTGCCACTAGGCATACACACACAGGCACACACAAACACAGACTCCACATGGGAGTTTGCACTTGAAGAGAAGCCAGACAAGGGAGAGTGGAAATGATGGATACAGCCACTTTCTACATGATGGGGGGGAGAGAACAGTATGCTAACAGTAGCAGCTGTCATGTGACAGCTGTAGCTTCTATTGTACAGCAACAGAATAGTAGTATTGTTACTCTACTATGCCTTAGTTTAAAACAAACATAATTGCATGTTATGACTCAATTAATCACAACACATTTAATGCTGTATTCCTTATGGCTGTTCAAAGACAGAGACTGGCTTTCCTGCCTGATGGAACGCCTCAAAGTGTTGTCAAAACTGGGTCCACAGGGGGGCAGTAAAGAAGTGTCTCTACTCCATTGTTGTTTATTAGTACTAATTGTACTAGTAGTAGAATGTAATTATTTATGCAATACATGTCAAGTCATTTTCACCGTCATATAATTGAGCGCTTTCAAACCCATACAATGTGACACTTATCAATTATGCTTAAGCTTTGTTAAAGCAAAATAATATTACAATATTACAAAATAATATTTAAGTATTTTATAAACTCTCTAAGAACAATAAAATTAATAAATAAATGAAAATAAAGTCGTTTAGCTGTTATTAAACATGCTTGTACAGGAGGGGTGGACACAACCACCCAGAGGCCAGGATTGTCAAAGCAGAACAAGAACCGGGCTATTAAACACAGTACCCAATTGCTGGAAGAGTCTCCATTGGGATAGAGAATATTTCGTTTTTATAAGTCGAAGAGATTCTGAACCGCTCTGCAACATAGCAGCTGCCATCCTACGAAACTAGTTCGCGCACAGCTGTACCACGGAAAAAAGAGCATTGCACCGAAATACTCCTTGCGACACCCACTGAGCCCGTTTCAGCGGCGACACCACATGCAATCGGAGCATGCAGACAAACCATGAATGAAATTGCAATTTTTCACTTTGCTGGCAGACAGCCACTCGAACCGCCTTGCTTACACAACGACACCGAGCTCCGACTTATACTTATTGCTAAGGACATGCTGCCGGTGAGATGAAGGACAGGTTTTACACACGGACATCCCAGATGCCCTCATTTAGCCCCGATGGATCTCTGAGCGCTTCCTTCCTCTGAAGTGTGTCGGTCTTCCCTGTTTAGATGACTTTGTCTCACAATTAGCTGGGGTCTACCATTACCAAGGTCCTCTGGGTTTTGCTAAAGCTAAATGTTAGAGTTTTCTTTTATTAGCCAGTGAGGGTATGTAATTTTTCCGAGCACTCAGTTGCCATCGCTTTTTTGGATGAAATGGTTTACGGTGTGTGCCACTTTCCCTCTGCTGTTATGGGATTATGCTCGTTAGGGTTAACACGCGATATGCTTCCCTGATGTTGTCTCAACTGCAGCAATTATCTGTGTGCATTAATGTTCTTGTTTGAAAATTTTGTTTTTTCCGTTGAGTAAACATTCAGCGCTTTTGATTAGTTACACTTCCTCCTTTATAAGTGGATTGTGCGTGTCCACCCCACCTTTCTATGTTTGTAGTATATAACATTGTAACTACTGCTGAAAAAGGGCGGGTTTGCATGAAAGGCAAGTATAAAATATACAGTTAAATTAGTTATATCTCCACTAAGTGCTTTCTTTACACATCCACAGATGAGGGATTTGATTGAAACACACCTGTTAATTAGATAGCATAATACAGCAATATTCCCACTGCTTACTGCTGTTTTTGTGTTTTATACCAATTTTGATTTTAATTGAAATAAAAAAAAATCAACTAAAAATAACAATATGTAAACTTTATTGTCTGTGTTCAATAGCGTGTAGAACTTCATCGTCTGACTGAAGACAGAACACTGACATGGCCATCTTTGGCTTGTTTTCATTTGTCTGTAAACTAGTTTTGCTGGTGTTATTGTGAGGCTGCAGGGATCGTTTGTGGTGCCACGGTAATGAGACGACTCTGGCAGGCTTTTAGATGAAGTCGTCCTCGGGCGTGACGGTTCCTTTTCACACATTTTCAGTTCGTTCATTTTTATAATGAGGACCATGGCGACAAGTTGCTTTGTACATCACTGCAGTGATCCTACCTGCTAGGGATCGAGATCGCGCGTCTCATGCCACAAGCAGTGCCATTACCGCCGCGTAGACGTGATCATCCGTTGGTGTGAAGATCAGCCTTCGCCACGTCACCTCTTAGGTCTTTGTGGTGCTAGCTAACTGTGATGACAAGCAGCGCGATTCCTTTTTTTCTTGAACTCGACAGAGCAGTGCAGGGTCATTAAAATAGAAATATCACCCTACACTGGCCTGATGAATGTTCTCTTTTACCTCCCTCTTTCTGTATCCATAGCGTTTCCCTACACTTCACCTGCAAGAATGATACCTTCAGTCACAGCATAACCTAGAACATCCAGTAATAAATAGTCCTTCTTTAGTCTAAATTAAAGCCATTGTTTTGGCTTCAATTGCCATAAGCCATAGGTTTGCTAAACATTTTCTGTTATTATTGTTGAAGCTCACCATGTGCACCCAGAAAATATATACCGGCTTCATTGGATGTATATTGCCAGTCAAGCAATCAGAAACTTTAACAGCTGCACTTGTGAGTACAAACAAGCAAGCATTCTGGTGGAACAGACCATGTTCTTGTTGACTTGAGTGTCTGATTTTACAAGGACACCCAACAGCCAATAAAAAATATCCAACATGGAGATAACTACTATGTCAACCAACAGAAGCTCAATCAGGGGAAAGAAGTAGCCAGATATCTGGGTAGAAATGGCAGGTGATTTTGCATTTCCCAAATGCTGTGCTATACAAAGTACTGTATAACAATGGCTATGCAAATGAATTACTATGCACACACCAATATGAAAACAGCCTCATGCTGACAAAGGTATACCCCTTTCCCTAGGCACTTATCTGTAAGGTATGGTACTGTTGATTTCAAAGGTCTTGTTTATGCTGAGGAATACTTCCCATTTTATGTAATTTTGTACGCTCTGGAGACTTGCACAGTAACTAGCACAGTATCAGTACTAGAGATCGAACTTTTCTGCTGAAGCCAGTGAAATCCATGCACAGCCTGTAAATTAGCATTATTATCGAGCCTCTCTCAAGGGGCACGGGGAAGTGGTAGTGGGAAGTGGTACTCTAATCCCTGTTGCTTTATGCCCATGCATGCAAGTCAGATTTAATTTAAAAGACATTAAGTGTCCTGATTGATGATCTCATTGTGTCCCACTTTAGACAGCAACACTCGCCATACATGCTACTTTGGCCGGGTCCTATAAAGCGAGTTGTATTCATGTAACAAAATGAGGCTGGCTATGCTTCCTCGATAACGCAGTTCGCCTGGAAATTGCATTTCACTGCTCATTGGCCAGTCTCCTCAGGTCTCTACTTCAGCATTCATAACATGATGTGTACACAAAGGAAACCTTGCCACACACTGAAAGAGCTGGCCGCTTTAACCCTTTGCTTACTATGGATTTCCTAAGGGTTATTTATGAAAAATACAGGATGGGGAGGTGTATGAAATATTATACAGTAGTAACTGCGGATGCAGTTATTGTGCAATAGCACTAATGCAGTGTATACAGGATATAAATAAACTGAATTTGAGTTTAAATTGAGCCCATGGGGTCCAACAGCTGAGGTTATGGGAACTGACAGTTAACCCTTTCAGCACTGATCCTGAGCACATTGTTTATGGAGGATTGCTTGAATGTACATTTTTGTGTCTTTAAGCTGTGGAGGGTTGCTATGGAAACACCTTTTTGTTTGTGGGTGAGGGGGAAGGTTGTACCTACAGCTGTTTCTCAGATAGAGTTTAATTAGGAACTAAGAGAATCCTTAAAGGGAGAGAGGCAATTACAAGAAAGCTACACTAAAGGGAATTCACCTGTGTTCTTAATTTACGGTACAGTTCACTTTTCTGAATGGCATCAATCAAATGAGTTTGATGGCTGATTCTTGTAAGTGGAAAATTTATTATGGGTTTTCAAAATTTTGTCACAAAGAATTAGATTATAAAAAACACATTCAATCAACAATTCATAAAACAGTACAGATACTTAAATATAATAGATGCAATTATACTGCTATAGATGATGTTGAAGGTGATGATGAAGAAGACACTACCTTATAACAGACTGGTACACTAAGTGTCAGAACATTAAAAAATGCATATGCACTCATTCATCTTGGAAGTACATGGTGTTGGAAATGGCAACCACCTCTCCAACAGAACTCTTCAGCCAGTGTGTAAAAGGGTGTGTTTCATATAGTTCCTACTCAAAGGAGATGCTTCACAATGTATCACAAGTGAAACAGTGGCAGTATTGGCTGAATGACAGTGAACCCAGATAAGGCTGAAAGGGATGCACTAAAACAATGGAAATGAAGTGAAACTCGGCATCTGTGGGTGTAGGAGACAAGCACCCCAGCCATGCTGTGGCAGGATGAGTCATTCGCACCCAGCGAGAACCTGCGGCCACATGGGAACAGTGGGGAGAGGGTCACCTTTTGTCACCGTTACATAACATGCCATGTTTCTCCATCATTTCAACACTGGACCAAACCCACCAGCTATACTATCAGCTATGCATTGAACAAAACTTCCTTGAATAAACAGAGAGGTTTATTCAAACAGAGAAGTTATGTGCCTGGCACTTCTTAAAACAGAAATTCTGACACTAAATGTACTCAAATAAATGTTCTCTATTGTGTCAAAAACGCAGATAAATGTTTTTTTTTAATAATAATATTTATACTGATATTAGTTTGTATGCAGTTGCCTGAGAACCATCATTATTAACTCCTATTCAGCCAAATGGATGCAAATCACTCAGAGCTGACAACATCTCCGAGAGAGATAATTGTGTGTGTGCTTCCTGGGAGACCGAGCTGCGTGTGGAATTACTACGATTCCTCAGCAGAAGGCCAAGTAAGTGCTCTCATCTACACCAGCTTAAGGGCTCTGCAAATAAGTGCAGACAGAGACAGTCAGAAAGGGGAGGCAGGTGACCTTACAAGAAGGAGAGAATATCATTTCATCCTGACAGACAACACATCTGGAGAGTGGGTGGCTACTGTCACCTAGAAACTCTACAAATTAGATGAGACTGTGCAACTCCCTAGTTTCTCTGAGGAATAGACCACACTTAAGGCTGGAGTATTCTCAAAAAAATTTGTTCTATTATATATGGGCCATGGTCTAGGGTGACAAGCCAGTCTGCAGAACTGATAGGGACAGAGCTTGTCCTTTTCATAGATCCATGAATCCCTATCATATGTGAATTCACAAAGCATATGTGGGCATTTGCAAAGGGGATGTGCATTAGTGTATAATGTATGTGCATTCATGTGCGCAGGAGAGAAGATGGCAAGAAGGGGGTGGGTAACAGGGAAATAGCACAGTGAGTGTTATTATTTTCTGACTGCTACACTCCTACATATAGGTATGGCTATAGAAATAGACTGATTTAAATGATTGAATCCAGCTTTCACTGATCAGCAAATGGAGCACGACACATATTTTTAGCGGGAAGGGATAAATAATTGAGATTATCAGAAAAGCTCCGGTACAAGGCGGACATGTACATTACATAACCACCCCTCCTACATTGCAGACAGAGCGGGGAGATCAGACCCAAGCAGCTATGATCTGACTGCACAACATAAAGAGATTAGGGTGATAATCTATACTGATATCCACACGTGCTCCAGGAATCAGGGTTTAAAGTGAGCACAGATGAGAGATGTTTATACCTGTTAGCTCTATAAGCAGGCCAGCTCTTCTCTTAGTGTAGCTCAGATGCTGCTCCCCTCATTCCCCCATGAAGCTCACTATGGATACAGCTAGTGAGGGTGCAGGACCACGGCTGCAGCTATGGCCATGACACTGCTTCCAGCACCTTGCGCAAACAACTTTGAATGGGAACATGTGCAAGCACACATACAAATACACACACAGGAACACATACACACACATGCTCACAAACACACACACACACAGACACACATACAAGCACACACACATACACACACCAATACCTACAGCCATGCCTGAACAGTGCACACCAGCCATCGTTTGTCGTTTTGTCATAGCGTCTCCACTTCTCTGTTCCCCAAATCAGTGTAATATTTTCTGATAAATCAGTTTATAAAAGATCAAACGATTACAGATGAATGCTAAAGATCTAAATGATCATGACTGGATTCACACTCAAATCAGCACAGAGATATTTAAGCACATTTGGCTGCGTGGGACTTTGGCACGTTTGACTTTAGCGCATTCACACCTGAGATCTGCACCTGCGTAACTTGCGAGGGGGTGGTCCACCATTGTGCACGCTGAATAAATTCATTTCTCCATGTCAACACTCACCCTCGCAGATGACCAGAGAAATTGACATTGTGTTTCTAATTAAATCCCCTTCCCTTTTCACAAGAACAATCTTGGTGACACTGACTTTAATTCCAAAATTGACAGAATATATCTCTTTAGAAACACAAGCTGCCCAGTTAAAACATTCTTCACAATACCTTGGTACTGTAGGGCCTAATATCCAGTTTTCAGTTCCAGAAATAGCTGCTTGTGTGGGAAACAGCATAAAAAGGTACACCAAAATGATCAGCTCAGATTATTTTTGTCATCCTGAATTAGGAATTGCCACCTGTGTGATTAAGGCCATGTCCACACGTACACGGGTATTTTTGAAAACGGGGGTTTTCCCTCCTTCATTCTTAAAAAAATCTCCATCCACATGAAAATGCAAACACACGCTGTCAAGAGCATGCCAAACCTAACAGGCGACGATATAACCCTAACTGTAAAGCCATGTTGGCCAATCAGAAGCCTGAAAAAAAGTTACTACAACGCACACTCTACGTGCCAAAAACTTCGTTTTCCCTGTCTACGCGTGAACACTGAAAACGGAGTTTCTGAAAATCTTCACCCTGGAAGGCGTTTTGCAAAAGATCCATTTTCAGTGACCTAAAACGCCGTTTGCGTGTGGACGAAAGGCCAAAACGCATAGAAAAAGCTACGTTTTTAAAAATACCTGTGTACGTGTGGACAGGGCCTAAGTTCATTATCACATCATCCACACAGGCACAGGAACACTGAAGCATGACAAATGCAAGCCTCTCCTATGCAGCCAATGGCTCAAATTCTACAAGTCAGCACGGGAGAGCAAACGCCAACTGGAGGATAGGCACATCTCTCCCTGACATCATCTGATCAACAAGCATCTGATCAGTCACTAGGGGGTGCTCATAAGCCAGAATGATGTTTTGAACCCCACTCTGGATTCCTCATCATGGTTTCCTAAACACAGGGCTCAGACTGAAGCTTGCTATATCTTGGGCAACAGGGCTTGGCCTACACTTTTGAATGAGTGATTTTAGCCCTACTACTGCTTGGCTGCCCCTCAGCTCAGATATTGGTAGCTTCCCTCTACAGTGCATGGTAACACGTTGTTTTACCAGCCAGCAAAGTAGCCCTAGTCCCTTCACAGTGTCTGTTCAGTTCTTAAATAACATTAAATATGCATTAACAATCCCAACAGCTTTTAAGAAACATTAAATATGTATTAGCAGCCCTGCCTGCATTTAATAAAAATATTTAACAAGCACAATGTCACACAATGTTTCAAGTACTGATCAACCTGAAAATCTTCCATTTTATATTGTGTTTTAAAATTTAAAACTTAAATTACTCTAACTTATGATGTAATTTCTAGAATGACATTTACTTTTGCTGACCTAAAACTTTGAAACTCAATATATATATTTCCTTTGAGGCAGGATAATTCCAATATCGTCCCTCCCCCAATAGGTGTGTTGGCTCATTAATCTAGATTTATAATTAACACAATACATGTGAGTAATTTTCAAGTCGTGTTCCCCTTAATTTGACAAAATACTATCCAAATTGAAAGAAGCATGTTAAAGGCATTAAAAAAAGAATTATGCTGTCCATGTGAATTTTTTTTTCAGCAAATTTTGTTTCAATTGCATTCATAATCACTTGTCGAATTGTGTAGGCAAATTCAAAATAATGAGAAAGTTTGTATTATTCATCATTTATCTGCTATAATTCCATGCGGTTGCAATAGCTGCATTCCTTCTATTAATGTTACTTCAGACATTATTTGAAGAAAAAATTGCTCCACAAGTGGATCTCTGACATTGTCCCTTATACAAGTGAGTTCAGAATCCATCAGGTGGTGAAACAGTTACTCCTTTCAAAACCATGCAAGCACTTTTCACAGTAGGCGCATGTGTCAAGTGTGTTTGACTCCTAACACACGGTTCAACATCCCAGAATGCATTTTTCCTCTCTTACCAGAACAGCCCTATAAGTGTTTTCATGTGTTTCTCAAGGTTTTACAAGGTTCAGGAATTGGGCTGTCCCAGCATTTGCATACATTTCCATATGTTTAGGTAGCACTCAGTGGCTCAGAAAATATCCTTAGGGCACTACTGGGGAAAATGACCTGGTGCTGAGGTCAAATTACCTGTGTAAATCAATTCCAGAAATGGCCTCAGCTACATGTAATGGGGGCACCACTCTGCCTGATTTCATTAATGCTGCATATAACATTTGCATATGCTTCACCAACAGAGTTAGCTAAGCATACAGCAGATGGAAATGGAGGTAGGTAAATCAAATAGGAGATTACTGTTGATGCTGGAGTAGATCAGAAATTACCACTCTTTTTAGCTTCTAAAACACAACCTTACGCAATTTCAAGTCTAGACATCACTCCCCTCTTTTTAGGACTACATCCCCCACAATGCATTTCCTGAATCCCACTCCACAAAATAAAGGGTTATACTGGTCCACAGCTTCGCATTTCCCAATCAGGCAAACAGATGCCATCCAGCCGACACATCTAAACAACAATTAACACAAGTGCAATTACTGCGACGCTGAAGTGGCCATCAAGCACTGAGGACTGTCTTACATAAAAGCCAGCTCTATCTGGGTCTCTCTCTCTCTGACTCATGAAGAAGCTTCGTTGAAGTCAACAATGCCAGTCTGTTACTATTTGTACCATCAGGCTTTCAAACTATTCATGCTGTTACACAACAAGAATTGATTCACTCCTTAAACAACTATCTTTTGCAATGGCTGACGCTGAATAATTAATGGACAGGAGCACGCTCCTAATTGTCAAAAACAGAAGTGATATGTTTTTAACACATTTCATCAGACAAGTTCCAACAGCAGAATTCAAACTCAAGACATGCCAAGGTAATGAGTCAAGGGACTGACTGAAAGTGTTTGCTTTAACATTAGTACCAGAAGAATTTTAACATAATTTCTGTGTTGCTGAACAGGTCCAACAGCATTGCAAAAACAGTACAACATGGTAGCAGAAACATCATGTGTCTGTTTGGCTTCAATCATTAAAATCTTTTTCATCCAGGAACACTTCCAGTCACAGCAACAGCCTGTGTTGTGCCTTGCCTTGGTCATCATCAGCAGAGGGAAGAGGTGTGAGTTCGTACCTGGAATGGAGTTTGGCTGTTGAAGTTCTTGACCTCTTTGTTGGCTCCGCGGACCAGGAGTACTCTGGCACAGTGATCCTGGGGGAGAACAGGAGACACAAGACACCACCGGAGGTGGTTAACAGGTTCTGATAGACTGGAGCCTCAGTTATATTCCTCTCCCCGCCCCCTCACCTCCTTTCGCCCCCGCACCCCAAATCCCTTCCCAGGCAGAAGGCAGAGCTATCTCAATACACTGCTGCTGTATCAAGCGGCGGATTTGTAATGGCTCATTTAAAGTGGGTCAAAGTCACCCCAGGTTATCCACACCACTTACTGATGAGGGGCTTCTCCTCGGGCTCCTGGGCTCCGGAGCATGTGTGTGCAGCTGGGAGCGCAGCGGAGTAAGTGTGCGTGAGATAGAGAGACAGCGCTTTACACAGCGAGCGAGGGTGAATCTTTTGTGCTACAGCAGCGCGAGAGCCCACTTTGGGTTGCTGGATTTAGCTGCCCACCCACAGAAAGCTCCACCGAGCACACGCGCGCACACACATCTCTGAGATGCACACACGCGCAGTGCCGCAACAGACTAGTGCTTCCACTGCTACAACTGCAGCTTTCTCCTGGCTACATCACACTCTTGGTTACATTTCATACTTTGAGGTATAGAGTGCACATCTACTTCATGTTCAAAAGTAATGGTCCAGAGGGTGTTTAATTCACAGCCGAAAAATTCGGTTTTACTGCTGTATGACATGTCTTGGTTTCTTTAACCTTAAATCAGTATTCATTCAGTATTACTGTATATATATAACTATATCAAATAATGTGTTAATCATAGCTGACAAAATAAAACATGTGATCAGTTCTGGTATGGCTTTGGTAAAATTAATAAAACGAGATCAGCAGGAGATATGCTGAGTGCGGTGCTGTGCAAACATAGGATCAAGGAACCATATCCCAGTGTTGATACCATAGCAAAGTCATTGCACATCCACAGACAGACAGCCAACAGCTATCCAAAAGGACATCCAATTGAAAGGCCCTGTGAAACCTTCCAATGGGAGGCAGAGTTGAACAGCACTGGCTGACTAATGAACTGAGATGACCACAAGAAAAGTAGCTTAATGATCAGTAAATATCAAGTCAGCTTGCAGATAGCATTTGATCAGTGATCCATGTAAAGGACAGCGGACATTATTAAGATCTTGGTAAGAGTCCATCCCGACAATCTCTAGTCTAAAAATGAATGGTGTGGATTCAGGGGAGTTGATAATGTAAGGTGAAGAAAGTTTACAGGTACATTTCAGGTAATTCATTTTCACTACCAAGTTTACAATACACGTTGCTTTCATTCAGTTGCTGTAACCGGTGTCACGGCCCATGAAGCAGTATGTAGATCTACTGAGGTCCCTTGAAATTAGCTGTGTGAGGTCGTGGGTCTGCAATGGGACACAGTCGAAGACAGACTGGAGCCCGATGTATTTCAGTCCAAATGTGAGTGCATACTCTCCAACCAACTACTAAAGGAAATGCAAATACTGTATGTGTTTGAGCGTGTGCAACTACAATTTGAATCCTACATCTAAACAATCAATCTTTCATGTATATCACTGAATACCAAATACAGTAAAAAAGAGTTGACTAAATAATGGACTGCATATGGAATCCTGCTAAACCCTAAAAGCACACACATATGTCCAGTAATCAATCTGTGATGTGTCTTAGTGTGTATGCTGTCAAAGCCTCATACTGTTAAACAGAGGTTTACTGTAATATCATCAATTTCCTGTGAAGTGGCACTGATGTATGACCATGTAGTATTTGATGTCCACATACTGTATGCTACATTAACACTAATGATGCTGATTTGTCAGAGCTTCTAATCTGTGTAATCAGGTCCTCGTACATGTCAGGTAATAGTTTGTGCTTGACATAGAAGAATGGATTCTGTGCCCTTTTCAAGCGGCTGTAAAAGCAGTGTGAATCTTCACGTCCTCCACAATGGAGTTTGGCTGCATATCCATCTCCACCATCTTGTAAATACAGGTAACTGTGGCTGTGAGAATTGTTTTAGCCTGAGGGCTGTCTCAAGTCTGCAGCTGTTTCTGTTGCTGTAAAGTCCATCATGGTTGTTACATTTCCTTTCTGTGCCGGAGAGTTCTGTGGTGGGGTCACTGGAATCGTTGCCACCACTATCGATCATTTCAGCGGTCCTTCCTCCAGCAGTACAAATGTTATACCCCGGAGAATGTCACAGACGCAGGTGTTATTATAACAGCAGTGCTGTGCTCTGTTTCATTTTTTCCCATCCATGAGATAATTCTGAACAGTTAAGTGCTTGTCGCTTTACAAAAAATCACCCACTTTCAGAATATTTACACACTGCTCTCCTTTTAGCCATGTTTTCTCCTTCTGCGATAACAGCATTCACTGTTTTAGAGAGCCAGAAAATATTGCATTTCCCTCTGTACCACATGGGCCTGCATGTGTCAGGCCAGAGATGTTAGATTTGGGTTTGGCTCAAAATGTTTGGAATTCAGCCATATCTCATCCTTTGTAAGCAAGGATTTAGCTGCATTCAGACTGCATCTCAGACCAATCTTGAATTTGGTACTTCAGTACCCAAATGCATTTTTTATTGTAAATTAGCATTCAAAATGCTAATGTTAATGCCTTGTTTAGATGCTCTGTGTTTTGCTATTAATTTAGCCTACTCACAGGTGCTTAAACATCATTCCTCATGAGATCCGTTGCATGATGTGCCTTTAAATAGCTGAGACTGGCTTGAGAAATGGGCTGCGATTCCCTTCTGATTGAAGCCACTGGAAGAGCTGTAGTGTGAAGGGTTACATAATGACCTCAGCCATTTAGGTAAGAGCAGAGCAGAAACAGCGATGTCACTCAATAATGCCAGTTTACGTAATTCATCATCTTAATGCAGGCCAACGATCTGGGAGAAAAGATTCTCATATCAAAAAGACGGGGAAACAAGTCAGTCGAGGGAAAATATGAAAATGCACACTGTACATCCTTATGGTCACAATTACACTTTGGTGAGTGTGCTTCATTTTGCAGTCAAGCTGTGGTTTAGGGCAGACTCACTTAAATATAAGAGAGCATGGACAGTAGATTTAAGGACCAGAGACAACAGGCACACTGCAATCATATGCAAGTTTGATATGGTTGCAGTTAGTGTAAAATTAACCACCATCTTGCTCATGTTAGATACAAAAAGCAGATAATAATGCAGATAATAACTTATTGTCGCAATTAGCAGCAAACACATACAGTAACAGAACAAAATGCAGAGCACTCTACTTTGTCAGAGTCATGCAAATACATATACAAACTGTTACAAACAGTAACAAATAGTTACTGTTACAAATAGTTACAGACTATTACAACGCCAAAATATGAAGTATGACTGCCCAATGAATATGACGGCACACATGATGAAGTTGCTCTGTTTTGTAAAAGGAACAAACAAATTCACTGCGCATTACAACATGAAGCTGTGTGATCGTCAGACCTACACACAAATGGAGATGGAAGTCCACCTGGAGAAACGTCTCTGGCACATCTTAATTAGCCTAAAGGGTGAGCACAGAATAAACAGGAGGTAGGTATCCTGTAGAACCTGTAATGTGAAATCCAGTGGTAGCTCTAAAGGTTCAATTTTATACGATGAGCCTACAACCCTTTGACTATAGCCACCTGTACCATTCCATCACTATTTTTTTTAGATCATATTATTCCCTCCCTCTTTTAGCCCATGCATCTCAGTTATGCATGGGTTAACACAGAGCTATGCCTCCAGGGAAAAGGCATGATGTAATGATGTCATCAAGCAATAGCTCAATTGTAAATTTCACTCATTGCAGCTGGTTATTGAATCACATGTACGATTTTGTGGCCACATACAAATCCTCATCAAATATATCTATTAATGCATTGTACATTAAAATCTTTAGCAAGCATAGCTATGAATGTGTTGCACAATATTTACAGGCACCCATCATGCCATACCCTTTCATCCTGAACTACACAACTATCCAAAAGATCACTCTTACATATTCTATAACCCACTTTCAATGTTGGATTTTTACTAGAGAAATTGAGGTAAAGGACCTTACTCACTGGAACTCAATTAGAGTCCTGCTTGGGATTCAAACACATTACCTACAGGTCTAGACTCCCTGGTCAGATCACAGGTGAATAAAAGCATTCCCAGCTTTAACATTTGTACACATCTTCATTTATCGGCTTTACTGCTCATATTAATAGAGTGCACTGTGCAGAGTATGAATGCTCTCTCTAGAGCAGCTGGATATGCCACACAGGACTGAATAAACATTTACCATCATAACTTTGCCTTGATGTTTCTGTTATCCTCACTGCCAGATAAGCACCTAACAAACATGGATATCTGGACAAATATAAAAACACAGGCAACATGTGTACTTTCAGCTGGCTCAATACCACATGGCTTAGCTAGCATCTCTACATCACCAGTTTTGTCTGTTGGTGAAGGACTTGGTGTACCAAAAGCACATCTTCACCAAAGTCATTTATACAGCTAAATCTGGCAGGCGGAGTGAATCTGTCTGATTGACAAATCTATACAAGCCACTGATGTGGCTCAGAAGCACTCTGCGGTTGTTTGGTCGCGCTTCAACACCCCTTCACTCTGACTGAGATTAGCTCCACCTGATGCCAAAATGCAATTTGCTCTGGGTTTGCAAATTGCTATTAGAGCGCACATTTGCCTAAGTCTGCTCCAGGTGTAAAGAACTTGATTACTTAACCTTAAAATTGATCACTTGGACTTTTAATGCGCTGCCAGCTGTTACATGACTGCAGTTTAAGCAGGCATTTACCTGAGTTACCAGGGAGTTCTACATCCAAGAGTGATGATCATGAGTCTGTTTTGCTCCACTGTCAGTCCAATGAGTCATATTTAGACTTAAGCTAGTGCATCACCAGTGAACTAATTCACCTCATTTTGTACATACCAGCTATGCAATCACGAGGAGCCCCAAAAAAATTCAGGAGGGGGATATATTGCATGTCCACAAACATGGTTTCATGCATACAAAAATGGTGATTACTCATATCTACAAAAAAGTCTGTCTGTATAAGTCAGAAAAAAATTGGACTGTCAATAAAAGTACTGATATCAAAATAAAGCCATAACTGAAAATGGCATCAGAAAAATGAACAAGAAATATTCCAAGGCAATGATACTCAGTGTTTCCTAAATCCTTTCTTGCAATTCCACCCTGTTTTCTCATTTCGCCATCTGAAGAGACTCTTTCTCTTCAATTCTCTCTAATTTTTTTTAGAGAAAGCCCACGTGAATGCACATGAATAATATGCCAATTTTGAATGCTTAAAGTGGTGACATCATAGTGGAGATGTAATTTATTTTTGCACTGTACATGTTAGAATGTATAGTTTCATGTTTATAGATTGATGCAGTATAAAAGAATGATTTTATAATCATTTGTAATTATGGTGCTCATTTATATGACACTTTAATAGTGTCTATAAAAGGTAAATATCTGAGAAGCTGGACAGGGATGCAGCCCTTTTGTGTGTAAAGCAAATTCTGCCATATAAAATATAATTCTATTTTATATAATATATTCTTAGCTAGCATGTTAGAAGCTTAAGTTTGTAAAAGATATAGATGAAGATATAGATTTAGATGCCTATGCCAGGTAACCTACAGTAGGTTAACCCTGCTACATGTTTTGACATCTGAGTGCAATGACAGAAGACATCATATAGAATTATGGTCTTAAGATGCCAAAGAGTGTGTCTGGATATGTGGGGATATGTGCTGATAGCAACAGCCAAAATGGGAATGTAACTGTTAACATGGGTTAATGTATCTAATGGCTTTGCTAACTAGGCAATGAGGACACAGGGGTGCACTTGATCTCAGTATATGCAGTTTTACAGTTCCAGCACCTTTGTACTAGCTGTACAAAGTGTTCATAGTGTGTGTAGTTTAATGGAATTCAAACAAAAATGTTGTTAAGGTGAGAATGGTTTTGTTTATGTTGATGTGTACCTCATGTGAATTTAGTAACATAAAATAGAATTTAGTAAGATAAATATAGAAACTAGCAGACCTTAACCGGCTAGCTAGCTACCTTGATGAATATATTGGTAGCTACATTACTGTTAATTATCTAGCTGGGCCAGCTATGGGCTAGCAACACAACATTCATTTGAAAAACAGGACTAATAAAAAGCACAGAAATATAATGTCAATAACTATGTAGCCATACATGAGTTTACAAAATAAAAGTCTGTTTGTATTATAGCTGCCTATACTAGCCTTCTAAACATGTCATTTATAGTTTAGGCACACCTAACGTTACATAAAGCCGTGAGTCAAATTTGCAACAGTAGCTGGCTTCAATTTGTCACAATCAATTTTCAAAAATTTGATGGGTACTTGGTAGACCTGCTTCTGGCCACTTGTAGCTAAATAATCAACATCTGGCATTCAGGCCTGCACTGTAATGTTGATAATTCCTATCGGTGATCATTCAAGCCATGTCACATTGAAAATGACAGAAAGTGTATTTTAGAAATGTTTTTTTCGCTGCCCAGGCTATTGATATCAGATTCATATTAAGAAGTTTCTTAATTTTTAAGTGTAACAAAAATGGTGGGCATCTAGTTCTGAGGTCTACTGACTGAAACTGAGGTTGGACAAGCATATAAATATTCCACCAAATGGTTCAACTTAGAATGAGCTGCTATTGTCAGGGGTGACTAACACTGTGACGTAATACATAGAGGAGATCTAGGGCTGAGACCTAGGACATGGAGAGATCTAAGGCTGAAACTTACAGCATGAAGGACATCTAAGACTGAGACTTAAGACATAAAGGAGATCTAAGGCTGAGACTTAGGGCATGGGAGAGATATAAAGATGAGACATAGGACATATAGGCTCAGACTTAGGACATTAGGGGATCTAAAGCTGAGACTTAGGGCAAAAACATCAATTTGACACTGAGGAATCCCACCGACAACCTTTGGGTCATCAGCCCTCCTCCTTACCACTACACTGCATCGTATGTGTACGGTAAACACACAGTAATAAAGAGTGCATGCAGGGTAGAGTAAATGAGGAGTTGCTGAGGGTGCAGTCTGTCATGGGAGGGGAGTTAATCTGACACGCGCTCATTAAACACAGCCACCCACGAGTACAGGGGGGTTGAGCGGCCCCCTCTGTCTGCCTTGACCGAGCAGGGGAGGGACGCTAAGCTTTTAATGAGGGAGAGAAATCTCCTATTGATCCAGAACAGCTCCGGCAACAAGCTAAAGCTTTAAGTAAACACAAAGGAAGAGGAAAAATGTCAGTGCCATTTAAGTCATGCAAAGGGAAAATAATTGTCCTCTCTGTCAAATGAACCCCATCAAACAGCATCATAGTTAATTGATGTGGAAGCAGTCATTTGAACAATTCTCAATCTGAAACAGCAACAACAGCAAGATTTGAACCCAAGATCCACTGGTAACACGTATCAGGAAGCCTGAATCACTAATGTCAAGAAAACAATCATCAGGGAACAAAAATCATGTAAATGTATTTTCCAATTTATTAAAAAAATATTTGTTTCTATTATGTATTCTGTTTTAAACACAATAATTACGCAAAACACAAAGATCATCTTCTTCACAAATACACAAAGATTGAATTTTATTCCAGTGAACACGAAGGTGTGTGAGAGCAGGGTCCTACATGGGCATCAGCCACACACCTACTCCTCCCTCTTGCCACAACAACAAACTATTAAAAAGGCACAGTCATGTTCAGTGAGCACATCAGGACGACACGCACACACACACCTGGTTGTAGAGAGCACAGATGTGTAGCGCTGTGTTGCCGGAGGCGTTCTGTGCGCTCATGTCCGCCCCGTAGAACAGCAGATGCTCCAGGTGTTGAACATGTCCGTACCGACAGGCCTAAAACACACAGGGGACAGGGGGAGGAGCCACACCCATCAACACAGGTTAGGGAGGGACAGAGTTCTGACAGGAGTGAAAAAAGGTCTCTGCATGAGCCTTTCTGTACACTTAGTCCTACCTGCAAATGACAATCCTTCCAGAAAAAAATTGATTTAATTGTAGTAAGTTAACATTTTTTTTTGACTTGCGTCACTTTTGAGGAGCAAGGTTGTAATGGGATACCTGGCCAAATCAAGAACGCATTTGATTCTAAATTGTATTGTAAATTAGGGTCAAACCGATTAACATATCAAGATGATCAAAACTCATTCACTCAATCACCTCCTTCAAGAAAGAGAGCAAGAAGTGTGTCTCCTGCAAATTACTTTCAGTATGGTAACCTAGCAACAGACATGATGCCTCCCTGGATTAGCGTTTCATTAATGTGAGGCATTTTCAAAACCTCAGATTACAAACATAAACAATGTGTTCACTTCAGTCATTCTTCATTAAGTAATATGCTGTACATGAAAAAATACTGTCCATGAAACAGCAAGTATTACCAATATATTTTCTATTTTGTCAATCTCTTGTTAGTTTTTATTTAGCGATGACAGCAGAGCTCTCTATATTGATTAATACATAGTGGGAAGAGCGAAAATAAAATTATATTTTAATAGTAATAATTTAAACAGTAAAATGAAAGTATCCATAGTACCAGTATCTACAATCCAATTTCCCCAGCAGTTCTCCTCAGTTCTGACTATACATGCTAGATAATGGATTAAGAGGAGTCTGGAATTAAAATGTGTTCGTACAGTTTGATATTGCAGATCAATGGAACACATTTAACTCAGGGAGGGAGAGTTCAAGGAAAGTCTATATACATTATTTTCAACAACATGAATGAAGATAGGTAGATGAATGGAAAAACAATAGTTCAAGTTATTCATTTCGCATTTTTTTTGACAAGTATTTGTTGTTGTTAAGTTTTAACGACAACACAAAGACGCACTACAGAGAGATGAGAGCTGCTGAACTCTACCTTGATTTCCACTCTAACCATATGAATGTGCCTTTTAGGTACAAGATGATGCAGTTCCTACTAGTAACCACTAGATGTCAGAGTGCCTTCACTGTGCAGTGCCTGCTGTTTTGCGCAACTGTTTTTCTCTATGCTGTGCCTGCCTCATGTTTGAACTTTACCCCATGAATGATGGGTTTTGTGTTATACAAACTTAATTGCTTATTGAAACAATATACCTAATACAATGTAATAAGTGTAAATTAATGTGGGAAAATCACCCTGCATCTTATGAACCTATGCATTTGTCTGTCGATCCAATACCAAATGAAATGGAGACTGAACAATGGCATAATGCAGAAAATATAAACAATTGCCACACTTAAGGTCTGAGACATTTGAGCCAATCTACCCTGCTCTGCTAAAGCAGTAGTTTGCATTGTGGGACTCTTCATGCATGCTTTGAGGAAGGGTGCCCGGGACCCACCCCTGCCTCTGGGGCTTGTTTACTGTGGATGGAAAACAAGCAAGGCCATTTCCACAGGGTGGGCTCGGAATGGTTTCCACAACAGCCAAAGCCCTCCTGTCTGCAGAGCTGATACCCATCACATAAAAAGCACAAGGAGTTTAAATTGCAGCAGGGTGGGACTCTATCTTCTGTATTGGGCGGGTCTACAGGAAATGGTACCATCCCTTAGATAAGGCCAATGGACCTCTGCCCTCTGGGCATTCGCCGTGGCAGTGCCTGGTAAGTGGGGCAGATAAGAAGGAGCGATATTCAGACACCCCATGGAGCTTCAGGTCGTCACCATTTCAGTGGTCGTGTTAGGAGGCGTTGAGACATGCTATTGAGAGAGCTCATCATTTCAACAAATTGACCTTGGTGACTGTTTTCAGGAGAGGGTGTTTGCAAGATGTCAATTGTGCCTTAATCTGATCATACGGTAAATTATGGTTCAGATCGACTATTTTGACATGTTTTTAATGACATGAAAGAGCTTTACGCTATTTGTTGAGGCATGGGCCATGCTATGGTTGGGTAGCTATAGAGTGGCTCTGAGTTAATGATATTGAGAATTGATCGAGTTTGATGAACTAGCTGCAGTCTGTACAGCAATTGCATTACGTGTTCACCATTGAACTTCCTTCTGTGTTTTATCAATCCAATAAGGGTAACTCAAGACTGCAAAAATAAGACTAAAGTATGGCTTTAACTATGAGGATTGGTGAGTTGACTTGGAGGCAAGGAAATGTATGCAGTGCATCCTGGGATATATAGTCTCCATGGATGGATTATAGCAATGGTGGTGACTAGGAAGTGTTCTGAAAGGACTACATTGTTCTCACAAGGGGAGGGTAGGGTATCATGGCTGGTTTCTCTTATTCATCCAATGAATACATTTCTGTTCAACTTATGCAATTGTAGTTTTGGTTATACAGCATTAACTGAATCCATGTGTCCTCTACTTAAACAAAAAAGCTAGGGACCCCAATTTGATACAGCCTTGCTCCTCTTGGCATCACCAATAAAACATGATTCAATGGCTTGGATACATCAGTATGCAACATTCTTTTGTAAATATTAAGATTGTTATTTGCAACAAAATTAGCTAAACTATACCAGCTCACAGTAACCACAAGTGCTCTGTCATTAACATCGTGTAACAAAATAAGCAGGTGTTTCTTCTGTGTTTCACGCACAGCATTATATGATCATGTCATTATCATCTGCTGCTGACATGTTACAATGTTGCTCAAAGTTAAGGACAGAGTACTTTGTGGATACATTCGCTAGAGGCCTGAGCTTCTGTCTTTTTTTGCAACAACGTTATTTCATCACGGGAAACATAACGTCATAAGACGTCAAAAAAGGTTAACTGAGGTGACCACAGGGCACGACTGTAGAATGAACCGTGCAGGAAAGCAGAGGACCCTGCCGGGGGCTGGGGGGAGGGGAGGGGGGTTGTGAGGTTGTCCACCTGGTGGATCTCGTGCCAGCCGTTTTCGTCCTGGCAGCTGACGGTGGCGTGCTCGTGCAGCAGCAGCTCGCAGCAGTAGGGGTCCCCGCCCACCATGGCCGTGTGGTACAGGGCTGTCAGGCCCCTGCTGTCCTTGTAGTCTGGGGAGGCGCCCAACTCCAGAAGCGTCTGCAGGGGGCGAGCTCATGTCAGGCATACCCTTCACATCCACAACCAATCTAAGTGCACTCTCAGCTGGGGGGCTGATCTATTTAGATTTAGTGAAATTGAATCTTCTGCTGAACCATGGGTGGTAGTACACTAGCAAAGTAGGTGCTGGCCTTTAATGCTGTCAGGGGACTTTTGATGTACAGGGGGGAAACATCACTTATATATTGATAGCTATCCTGAATAGCTAACCATAATCCTATATAGCATATACAGTATAAGGTAAAGGCAGTTTAGTAAGGGTCCTGTTCTGTACACTGCTGTCAGACAGGACAGACAAGCAGCTTGCAGACTGACAGAGAGGAAATCTCATCTACCGTCAAAGCGACTTGATTTTTGGACTTGGCTGCCTTGTGCAAAGCAGTCAGTCCATCTTTTGCTCGGAAGTCCAGGTGTGCTCCTCCGTTTTTCAGCGCCTTTATGATGTCCACTACATTGTCCAGATGGGCAGCGAAGGTCAGTGGAGTTTCTGTAGCAAGATTTAAGGAGGAACACAAAAAAGACCCTTAATCGATTCAAGGATTAATGGCTTGATATGACGGGGTAATTCCACAAAGACAGAACTGGGACATAATCATCTTGTTATTAGCATATACCATCATCCAGCATATACCATCATCCAGAGCATATACCATTCCCACACCCATAAACCCAAACCTGGAAACATCAACACTGATATCAGAAAAAAAATTATTTCTGTGTGCAATTTTTAGAGCGCTCCTATTCTGAAACTGAAACAAAAAGTGTCATAAAAACGACTATGGGCTAGATGTCTCCCCTAGGTCTCTGTGAATGGGGGCTTAAATACTAGCACTGACGATAGCCAGTCAATTTACCTTACAAACTGAGCTAACACTTGAGTAACTGTGCTAACAAGTGACAGTCAACATTGCTGCAACATTTACAGTGTGCTGAGGTGCAGTCCATGGAATCTCCAGGAGAAGCTCTCTCTGCAGACAGAGCTGGATTGTGTAAGTGCTGTTGGCAGAGTACCAGGGCACTGAGGCTACAGTATGGCTCATTTAGAGTCGGGTCTTTGTTGTGCGCGTGAGTGGAGGTGGCCCTGTCGAAACCGCCGGGGGCGTGCACAGAGTCTGAGAAAGTGCACTCTCTCCACTACTGCCTGCTTTCAGCTCCAAACCGCAGCCTGGATATGGTAATTCTCAGGCCTGCCATGGCACCAGCTCAATCCAGCTACAGCAGGAATCAAGCTCAAATTAAACTGCAAACCTGGTTTGGCTAAACAGAGCCTTAACTTCAAATCACAAAAATCTTTCTATGTAGCACAATGATAACCTATTAATTTGTTATATGCAATATGTTACCCTTTTGTCATGTGTAGGTTTAATTTTGTAGGGTTAGACATTTTGTCATGTGAACAAAATTTCCCAATCAAATGTCCAGTATTGAAAGGATATTTCTTGAAAAGGCAGAAACTTTCAGTTTAAATGCAACATAACTGATTTAATTTCCTTATTATGGTTAACAGGGAAATAAAATTATTTTGTATTATAATTGGAACAAACCGAATGGTCCCTTTAGACATGCTGAAAGTGTACTGCACAAAATATACCTTATCACAGGGAAAAAAACCAGCATAAAACCATTATGGCTGCTAGAAAATAAATTAATTAATTAAATGTCTAATTGCATGATAAAAATAATGATCTTTTCAGTTGCATGGCAAAATCACTTGCCAGAAAACCAATCTACAGTGGTATGTTTAAGGAATGTGGAATAACATTTAGCAAAATCAAGTACTGCACAGCGCAAACATTCGCTGACTAATTGAGAATCCATCTGAGAAAAAGTGGATAAATGGAGTTATTCAAGCCATGAAAACATATCTACAGTTTTAAAATGACTGGCAAACTGTCATCTTTCAATAATTACACTAATTAGGAGGCATGAAGATGAGGCCAAAGAGAGCACACACAACAACAAAAAAAAAAAAAAAAGCCAAGGCATTTCAGCCAAGGGATATTTTCTCAGCGATACATTACCTTCAGCCAAAATTAGATGCAATTATCATCACCATCCTGTCTGTTATGAAATTAGGAATGCTGAAATGATTAAGGTCTCTGAAATTGGCCACTCCATAAATGGGCCAGGTTTCAGTCTCTATCGCCAGGGTTTTTGGGAGCTGACAGCTATAACTAATGCCAGGCCCTGGACTTGCCTTATTACCTGAAAATTAAGCTGTCAACAGCCATCCACTTGTAAAGCCACTTAAGTATTTGATACAATGAATAAATTATATTTTTCTCTCTCACATACACACATACACATACAGGGAGACAGGGGAGTGAGAAGAAATTAAATGTAACCCCACTGCTGTTTGAAACTTTGAGATGAGATCATTTTTTTCTTTCATACACAGCATCTTTCATAAATTTCAGCAACTGGACAATGCAGACCATTGTGATAATAAAGCTCATTGAGGCCAGAGTGGAGTGACAGATATGGGCTGCTGTGTTCTTATGGTAATAAAACATCACTCCTGTTCTTTCTTTCTTTGATTGTTCAGATTTTTTGTGCCATGACCAAACAAATCAATGGGGGTCACCTTCACAACCCTAAAACTAATTTACAATATATGGAGGAAACATGACAATGAAGCTCAATACAAAAGCACATCAATAGCTTGAAAAAAGATGTGAATAGGAGTGGCCCAGGAGAAATTGAAAAGGGACAGCAGGATGTACATACAGAGGAAAGATGAAAATGATGTGGAGCTTGGCACAAATGGGAATGTGACAGCAGCATGGAGGAGCCTGTACAGACACAGTGACTCTGTACGTGAGAGAGAGAGGATCATAATGCCCTTTTTGTCTGCAGTTGCTTTGTTATTAATGATAGTAAGTTGCAGTCTGATCAGGCAAAGTGCAAGTCACCAGTTGAAAACAAGTTGTGTCTTGTCTGTTGCAAGTTGTGTCTGCGGCAAGATGAGGTTCTACATACAGACTAAATTGGACAGACACTAAATTGGACAGAAACACCCTGGGGAGCAGCGGTGTGGTGCAGTGTGGAGCAGTGGAGAGAAGCAGGAGTGTGGAGCAGTGTGGAGCAGCAGTGTGGATCAGCAGTGTGGAGCAGTGTGAGTCAGTGGTGTGGAGCAGTGGTGTGGAGCAGTGTAGAGCAGCAGTGTGGAGCAGTGTAGAGTGGCAGTGTAGGGCAGCAGTACAGAGCAGTGTAGGGTGGTAACATGGATCAGCTATGTTGAGTGGCACTATGAAGCAGTATAGAGCAGCAGTGAGGAATGGTGCAGAGTTGTGATCAGGGCCTGTGGGCTCCACTCCTCCTCCACCCCTGAGTGCCCCAGCAAAGGCTCAATGGTGTGGCCGTCACACTCTGCAGAGACCTAGGTGAACCTAAGAGCAGAGGCCACAGTTCATGTCCTCTCTATTGCATCGACCAAGTCTATCACTGCACAGAGCTCTATTGATCTCCCTCTTAGCTGAAAAGTCAACGTTATGGATTACCTTGAAGAGCAAAGTTGTTGCGAGGCTAAACAAATGTAGGTGGTACAGTACATGTAGCACCAGTGGGGTGGGGTGTTTTTTTGGTGTAACAAACTGTAGAGTTAAGAATTTCTCCACTCAGATTGTATGACAATAGTGCTTACATATTTCCACACTACATTCAGGCCAATTCACAGATGAACCTCTTCTAGTATTACAGGAATACTTTCAATCAGCATTTTTTGTTTGATCAGAAAATCCCTTCACATTTAAATAACTTCAAATAAATTCACTTTTGTCAAGGTCTTTCCACTGCACTTTCAAGTGCAATATTTCATAATCCTTTGACATAATATTTATGTTCCTCATTTCAATAAAAGCTAAGAATAGAATCGTGCCAAAGAAAATGGTGAGAGCACCAAGACCACCATAAATGTTTAGATGGTAGGCTAAATGTGTAAATTATTTAGATAGCAGTAGAACATAATGAGGTGTATGGCATCAGATCTCATTCAAGCAGTTAATCACAAATAATAGCATATTCATGTTTTCACGATCCTAACCAAATGTGGCAAATTTTTGCTGGCAAGGTTTCATTTTGCTAGCCAAACTGGAATGAGATACACTGACTAGCATGCTGTGTATATATATATATATATATATACATACATACATACATATTTGTGTCTGTATTTAATGTTGTTAACTTTACTTTTACTTTAAGTTATTTAAACGTCATTGCCGGACTGTTTAAAAATGTCAGATATTTTAAGGCGATTGATTGTAAGTGTGATTTTTTAAAAAACAGATTTCATAGCCTTAAAAATTGTTCACAGTAAGGCTCTCACTGCTCTTTGTGTTAGGGTTATGGATTACCCTGTGTCTTAGTACTGCACAATACAGTTATTCTCCCGTAGGTCATGACAGAGACAGTATGCAGTCACAATGTGCGTACCACCAGTATCCGGGTCGTGGTAGTTGGGGTCGAGCCCCCTCTCCAGCATCTTGCTCACTTTGTCCACCTGGTGGTGCTGGATGTGATCCATGAACTTCCTCAAGTTGGCCTAGAAAAAGACAGGAGAGAGGGAACAGAAGAAGAAAGGGAAAAAGAGAGAGAGAGAGAGAGAGAGAGAGAGAGGAAGGAGGGGGTGACGAACGAGTGAAGGATCCAGGTCTGAGGACCACCCCGGCCCCAGCTTTGCGTATATGTTCCAGGGACAAATGTTCCAACAGCTTTCCAGGCCAGTCAAAAATAGATATGGAGGGCAGCTCCCCGGACAATACCGGAGGAGGAGGGATGTCGGGGGGAACAATGCTGCCTGGGGCCCCCGCTCCTCACCTCACTGCGACGGCGAGAGAAAGGCTGACAGAGGCGTGCGGCAGACCGCTCGCGCTGATAACGTCGCCCAGCCTTTCAGGATATCGCAGCTGCCAGGAAGAAGAATGAGTTCAAAGAGGAGCCGCTGGATCCGACAGGAAGGAAACCCATACAGTTCCAGCCACGTGCCCTTCTGCTGTACCTGAAAAGACATGCTGCACCCATTGAAAGATGGGGATTGTTCTTTTTCCATTACTTTATCTCTTTCCATCACTGAAGTTTCTCGTTTGTTGCAGCATTTGCAGATCTGTCTGATGTTTTAGAGGACAGAAATTCCACCAGAAGACACACATTGCTTAAGTATGTGCATTAGGCATTTAGATTAGCCAGTGTGTCTGAGATGAATATAATAGTCCATACAGTAGTTGTGATGTTGCAGTCCATACAGTAGATTTGATATCTCAGTCCATACAGTTTTGAGTTCTGGTAGAGTTCTGGTTTTTTATTGCAGCTTTTAGTCTCCTGGTCTTGCCAGGTTTGTAATGGAAAAGAAGCACCATTTGCACTGTATTTTGTTTGATCTATATGGGTCTAACCCTCCATTAACATCGTTTAGCTGGGATGGTTTAGATTAGTGAGATGGTGTAATGAGCAGCGAGCCAAACTGCCTGATCACTGGCGGCCCCCAGATAAGCTGTGGGTGAGGGCTGCAGGTGCAGTCCAAGGGCAGGAGCTAGAAATTCTGCTCGTCAATAATTCACGCTGTAATTTAAGCCCGTGGCACAAGCTGAATTTAAATCAATTATACACTATGAGGAGGGTTTAGGACCTCATTATTTCATGTGCATGGTTCAAAACGCTGATGAAATGGGTGCGGGACCAGACTGATGACCTCAGAGAGCGCCAACAACTTCAAAAAGTTCCGACACCCAGTTTGCTGCTCATTTTCCTCGTTTCCTCTCAGTGCATTTTAAGTTACGAACTGCCAAAACGGACGTGCATTGGTATAACGCTGCAATATAAAAAGATTTTCTCTGGCAGTTTAAACACGCGAAAGGCCTCATGCAAAGTGGGCTGCGTTATACTGTGCTCCTTCCTCCCTTTCAATAATACAGAGTGCTTTATCATGTCAGTCCCAAACACAAGCAGAAAGAGCCTGAAAACCAGGCACGTATGGCTGCTGAGGTAGCAAGGTGGAGGAGCTCTTTTAATTCACGACCCAGAAACGTCAGCCATCTGCTGGCTGGGAGCCCCGCGACGCCGCCTATCCTCTCCGAGGAATGTGAGGATCTCCAATATGAAGCCGTTTCTTAGAACACTTGCAATCCTGGGAACAGGCCAACACAAACCCACACATAAAACTCCTTTGTTTGAAATTACATACATGCTAAAATCAAAGGTACACGAATGTGATTCTTATCGGGGTAGTGCCCTACATCTCACTGTCCTTGTGCAAAAAATAACAGAAGCTGACTTGTGAGGATCTTGTTGTTTTGGTGCTGTCACAGTCTGACAGATAGCTGAAGTCACTCTGCTCAGGTTAGCTCAGGTTATAACCTTGTAATTTGGATGGTGAGCCCACTCCAAAAGTGAAGTGGCAATGATTAAAGTCTATGTAGGTTGTCAAGGACAAAGGACATCGCTTCAGGGGGAGTCAGAGTACACACTAAGCTATGATGGGTGTCCTTATTTGCCACTTTCAAAGCTTTTTAAGGAGGGTGTTCTGAAAATGTGCCCCAAGGTATATAGTGTTATAGAATGATCTTGCTTGCTTGTGAAATGGAAGGTCTATCCATTTGCCAAAACTGATAGGTGAGTTTGCCTATCACAGTGCATCTGACCAGTAAATATAACAGGATTACCACCCCATGCAATATCATTTTATATTAACAATTTATATTACCAGGGACATGTTTGTATGATGTATGCACAAAATGTGTATTAATACAACCTTATTCCCTTATTTCCAAGCAAACATCTCCACCTTACAAAAGCACCACAGGGTTTTAAAGCCAGCTCATCAGACACGGATAGCCTTCAATGCTTTGCTTCACAGTGAACTCTGGAGCTGAAAAGTACAGAGAGAAAAGGCGCGCCCCCTTGGATGAGAGAGTAATAATCCTGATAGGCACTGAGATAGGCTCTTGGCATTTCCTCCAGTTCCGTCCCCACAGGTGCTCTCTGCATCCTAATGCGCAATCACGCGAGGCCGAAGCTCCGGCTCCGCACCGCCTTCACGCTGAGAAGGCAGAACCAGCCGCGCTCGCCGTCTCGCACTTGTGTAATGAAAGGGCTGCCCGCCATTTGCAGGGGAATACATTGGGGCAATTGGATAAAAACCAGCTTTGCCGGCTGTTGGCAAAAGATGACATGAGCAGTTCGGCAAATGCTGATGCATTCTGCAGAGACCCACCTTTGTGTGAAGTTTGGCAATCTGCTTCTCGTCAACGTTTGGCTGTTTGTACACCCGGCTCTTGTAGCGAAACTGCAGGATGACACAGGAAAGATCTGTGACTGTAAGTCACTTGTTGATCACTGCCAGTTACAGTGAAGTTATATTTCCTTTTAGTCAGGGTAGATACACAACCTATTATACAAGCAAGGACATTTTGTCTTAAACTAAAGATACAAGGCAGAGGGCATCTATAAACCGTTTACTGACAATTGTTGCAATTCAAAAATAGATGTGGAGATACAATCAATAGTTCAACACGACAAAAATATAGGAATGCAAACTCAAATATAGGACATATTGCTTTAGCATTAGATTCCCATCACTAGTTGCCTGTAAATGAAGTTAGCCTTATAGATCCAAATCTCTGGAAATGGACAGATCAGCTCTGTGAAACTGGGAATTCAGGGAGTGGCTGTACCTCTAATGAGGGGACCCCTTTGCTGATGGGCTGGGGATACTCCCTGAGGAGCCGTTCCTCATCCAGGAATTTGCCATCCCTCCCATTCCCCGCAGGCTGAAACAGGCCATAGTTCAGGACATCCTTCAGGCTCTGGCTCAGCGTGCACAGGATCCGTTGCTTGGCAACCCACACGGTGGCATCGGGGTTAAACCTCATGCATTTCTGCTCAAAACACACAGAAGGTTAAGTCTCACTTTTTGGCAAGGGGAAGCGGCCAGACAAATTGCAAAAACAATAGCATAAACACACGTGCCATTGTCTCCATATAACAAGGCTTTGCTTAATACACGCAGGTGGGGCAGGCTCATTCATACATTGTGCACATACACAGATATAATTTGTTATTAGCTCCCAGTTGTGTTTTTCTTACAGAAAAATAACAACATTGTTCTTCCATTCTAATACCATTGACCAAATGCCTTTCTGCAGGAAAGTAGATTACTGATGGGAAACACACAAAAGTATTGTTACTCACACCTATTAAAAGTGGATTATGCTAATTGTGGAACCTATTATGTTTCTGTATTGCTGTACATCTGATGATAGTGGATGTAGTACTCGGATAAAGCATATGAAAACATGACGCATTCTAAGATTGGCTGCCACTAAACGGCCTTCTCTGCTCTCCATGTAAAAGCATACTGCTGTATAGCAGGTGTTTGCTGTTCTCATTTACACTTTGCCAGTCATTTATGCATGAAGGAATCAGTGGGTTTGTAAGATGTGCATTAGGCATTCTGTGTAATAAGACTAATTGCTTCGAGTCTATAAATGCATTCGTAAGTCTCCTAGTCAGCAGCATGAAGCACGCAGATTATTCCTTGTTTATGTTTCCACTGGAGAGGGGACGTCTGGCTGCACTGAATACATTTCCATAGAAATGTGAATACTTCTATTACAGTTAGAGAGGGGCACCGCAGAGCAAGGCTGTATACAGTAATCCGAGAGCTCTCGACACTGATACTCGATTCCGCATGGTGTTTTCCCCCCGACTGAAAAGACTTGAGCCTGGCAGAATGCTGTCACCGCAAGGACATCTGCATGGGTAGCGCTCTCTCAAGAAAGCTTGCGGCGCGCCCAGCTGCGGATCCCGCTGCCGCGACTTCACCGAGTCAAACAGCAGTAAACAAACCCAAATAACCGTCTTCTTGCGTGCCCGCTTCAAAACAAAATATCACTGCATGTTGTGTGGAAATGAATGGCTCGAATTCTGTGTCGTCCATGTACTACAACCGCAATGTTTTTTATTTCCCTAACAATGAAAACCTCACATGCATTATTCATAAAGCCCTTGAGGGAAACCCAGTCCTGAATATGCTATAGAAAAGTTTTTAATTATTGAGTATTCCATTTCCTACTGCAATCACGTGATCACCGAAATGAATGCCTAGTGATGTCCATTAAAATGGACATGTTATCACATTCTTTAATGTCTTTTTGGACTACAATATGTTCACATTGGACAGGCTCTGTTCAGTTCATTTGAGAGTATGTACTAATTTGTTGCTGCTCACATTTGCAAGTATGAAAATGTACCACAGAGATTGAGAAATATCTCTTTTTTGAGAGTCACTTCCTTTCACTGCCCCATTCATTTGCATTCACATTTAGAACTATTTGTCCCCTTGCTAGAGAATGCTGCAGATGAGCAATAACAATTGTAAGGACAGTGGCACACACCACATAACGTAGCATAAGACAGTATGTTCACAGTTAAAATATGTGAAGGAATATTATTTGGTAATATTTTTGGTGTGTCAGGACAGATGATGGCATATCTGTTAATGCTACATTATGTGTCTTGCAAAAGAAACTAATTGCATAGCTGCTATGCTACCTAATCTGTGACAAACCCTAGGAATTATAAATGCACAAATTCCAAACTTCCTACCATGTGTGACTTCCATGAGAGAATCAAGCACTCTTTGTGTTTAGACAGATCATTCCCCAGATGAAATGTCCAGAGACTAAGACCACCTTTTCAATTGCTCTCCACCTTTTCGAGTACAATCAACCTTTTTAAGCACCTCCACCCTTTCTAACACCAAACACCTTTTCTAGTGCCAAACACATTTTCAAGTGCTCTCCACCTTTTCAAGTTCCCTCCACCTTTTCTAGCACCAAACACCTTTCAAGTGCCAACTTTGCCAAGCACCTTTTCAAGTGTTCTACACCTTTTCTAGTGCCCAACACATTTTCTAGATCCAAACACCTTTTCAAATGTTGCATAGCTTTTCAAGTACACTCAGCCTTTTAAAATGCCCTCAGCCTTTTCAAGTGCTCACCACCTTTTCAATGACCCCTTGCCTTTTGCTGTGGCTCCCATTTAACACTATATATCAACATTTACTCTTCACTGAGAGCTGAGATCAGATGAAACTAGGCACTGTTCACAACCAGTTTGTGTTTTACAACACATTGACAGACTCTAGAAAAGGAATAGTCTGTTATTTCAGAGTCATCTGAGCTGTTTGAATGACAGCGGCTGATTTAAAGACATTAAACCAATGAAGTGTCAAAGATATCAGGCACCAACTGTTTCATACTTTCAGTCTGACTGTATATTTCATTCTGCGGGTGCTGTGATGAAGATATGACCTCTTCAACGTTCCTTGACAGGGAGCTTGTACAGTTTGGCACATGCTTGGAGAGGGAGTGACAGCTTGTGCCCTGATAGAGAGGTCCACGCCAGGAGGGCAGATTGCTGTACAAACGGGGTGGCTGCAGGGTGCTGGGACACTGTGACCATTTGGGGCTGGTTACAGCCGGTAGCAGCCCTCCCTGATGGTGCCCAGCATCCCCACACCTTCTGTGAGGACCCCTCCCTGGTGTCAGCTAACTGAGCACCATTCCACAGGACCACCTTCCAACAGCTCCTGGTACAGGATCAGAAAGGTGAATCTCCTAATGACTACATTTACATGCACACAGTAGTCCCAACAATGGCCCTCACCTTAGCTGAAGTCATATTTCAAAAACGCTGTCCTAATTCACCATGAAATATGACCACTGCTAATATTCCTGTACACATGGTAATCAGAGTATCCTGAAAAAACCCAGAAAAGGACAGGTGTGAACTTTTCCACTAATTATCTTTTCAACAGAACAGCTTGGAAGGTGCTTGCTTTTGCAGTATCTCATGTTGTTTTCTTAGCACTTTTGCATAATAGCTCATTGCTTAATGTCTCCTCATTACTCCAAAAAATCTTGTTATTTTGGTGTTTATTTTGTTAGCCATGACATCTAGCTAGCAAGTTACAACCCAATATGCTTTGCAAAATATCAGAAAGATGGAGGAGGAATGTTCATGAAGAATATTCTGAGTAGGATGTTACCATGATTCTGTTTAATAGAGGGATATCCCACATTTCTGTCCTATTAAGGTTTCTCAGAACTGGAAGACCGGTGTATTCTGGTTGTGGTTGTCGAAATAAGGTTCACACGACTCATGTCATAGCCGGAATACCTGAATGTTTGGGTTGACATCAGAAGATGAATGTGCATGTAAACATAGCCAATGACAGAAGGACATTACAACAGGAGTGCCCCATTAAACAGGTCTCACAGAATGCCTGCAGGTTCAGCCAGCTGTGTGACTCATACAACCTTATTGTGACCCAGACAAAAGGATGGAAGGAGGGGGTAGGGTGCATATGAGGGTATTCCATTTGAAAAGACTGAGTATTCCTCTCTCTCTACTGGATAACTGGACTAATGCTTGAAAATTCATATTCCATATTAACCCTGCAGCAGTGACTTAGTCCAGCAGTAGGACAATAATCGGCCCTGCTGCTGCCGCTGCTGATATGGGATTAACTCCCTCACCACATTTGCTGTCCTAGTTAGTAAATGAGACAGACATGGATTTAAGAATTTTTTTCCAAGGTTTTAATGGGGTACATTTCACTCAAGCAACATGGAGCTTCAGCTAATGATTCAACGCTCACGTTTGTCTTCTCTCTTTCTAAGAAATTCCCACAGCACATCTACCGGTACAGTAGGTTTATTCAAATACCCAACTCCAAGCACTAACCCATAGTAATGGTCATGCCTCTCTTACATTCATAAAGCAGCCATTGTTAAGGATTATTCTGACTGAAACCGCAAGAGAAAATCCCTCATGAAACTGTCTTTAGAAAAGAAGCCTTATATGATGAGAGACACAAAGAACAATCATATTTTAATGGCTACTGTTTGGTGCCCTTTCTCAGCTCAAGGAGTCTTTCAGCCAATCAGTCTGGTTTCTCATGAAGCACATGCTAACATGGGTCACACCCCTCCCCTCTGAAAAAGACAGCAGACAACCTTGGCCAAGCATGCAATGTTTCTTGCCTCACCTGCAAATAACCTAACCTACTGAAAGGGGAGACAAAGGTGTAAAAGAATGAAGATAAACTTCCCCCAAGGTCAGCCTCAAACCCTCCATTAGCCCAGTCTCACTGTTTCCGGTGAACTCTGCACACACCATTTACAGAACCTCTCCAGATCACCTGTGACCTCTGCACCCACCATTAACACAATCATTATCATAACACATATCAATCTACCATCAACTTCACAGTCATTAACACAAGCTCACAAAGTCTCCCGTCCTTGTGACGCCACAAAGTCAATCTCATTATGAATCTCCCATTGGCCACATCCATTAACACGATCTCAGAGAGTCTGCTCTCCCAGTCACACCACAAAGTCAACCTCACACCCACCATTAACACAACACAAGTCAAGTCACACATTAACACAAGGTCACTCAATCTCCCTGAAAACAAACAAAAATAACACAAATATAAACATAAGAACAAGTTGCGGTCACTAATCTGTTCCTTTCCTGAATGACCCTTTGACGGTGAAATTCAAAGGATTTATCTGAGAATATCTGCAAAAGCTTTCCCCTGTAATACTTAGCATCACATATCTGTGTCAATGTGTTCTGGAGAGGCAGAGAAAAAGAAGACTTTGGTGCATGGGTCATCCATCACCAGCACAGCCCCCATGGAACCTGGAACACACAGGACATTAATTCAAGCTCATTAAACCCTCTGACCCAGTGTGGGCGGACCAGGGCGCTGGTGGGGGTAGTGGGGTGGGGGTTGCGGGACGAGTGAGAGCAGGAGCTGCAGTTCTCACTCACCGTCTGCTGCAGGTCGGGGATGACCACACGGATGACCAGCGAATTGCTCTGGATGTCCTCCATTCTGCTACGAGGCCGCTCCGCCGTGGCCTTTATGGTTTCGTAGATGGTCTCCTCCTTGGAGCTGTCGGACTCGGATTCCACGGAGTAGTCGGAAAAGCTCTGGGCCATCTCATCCTCACTGGACGTCGGGCTCCGCGGCATAGTCAGCAGGCCGGCCGAATTCAGCTGTAGAGGACATGGAACACGGGGACTGTCAAAAGATCCCAGCTGCCAAAGGCTGCTCCACAAAAACAAAGACAATTCAGCTGGCTAAGAGGACATCAGCTGTTGTCTTAATGCCATGACATTTGTACACTGCTGTTGCATTACACCTTGACATATCTGATGATCCCTGAGAGACATACCTTTTTACTGTAGATAGCAGCACATATCTGAGGTCATTTTTCTCCGTCTAAACCTCATATAAAGATCGAAAAGGTCTGAAATTTCTCATTTAAGTTTGGGTGTGAGCTTAAATTGGAGATAGGGAGAGCTCTGCGCAAAGAAAAGCAATGTAGCAACACAAAAGCCTATTGACCATACGTAATATGGGGTCAAAAGGTGATTGCGCTTTTCCAAACAAACAGCCTCTGTATGTGATTACCTTCTTCTAGAAAAGACCACTGTTCATAAGAGTCAAAAAGGTACATTTATCTTTACCACTACAGTGCTTTTAGGATGTAATGTTTGAAATCTTTAATTCTCAATCCTCCGAGCTGTAAGATTGTGTGTGGATTGTGTTGTTTGTTTCCAGCACTACAAAGGAAGTTCCATCCCTCTAATCTACAGTTATCTTATCTGATCTAAACCAGGCAAACAACTTCTCTTCATTTCTGTTTGCAAAGACCATAATTCTAGACCTTAGGACAGAAAGGAATAAAGTTTCCTTTTTTAAAGCAACATCTACCTGGAAAATCTGTTATTTCCTCTGCACTGTAGTCAGAGTAATACAGTGGAATTGTACAGGGACATTAGCTCAGCCAGTTGGTGTACTCAGGAGACAAGCACAGTGTTTCACACCAAAAACATTAGTAGACTTGAGCATGCAGTTCAGCATACAGTATAAACTGCATGAATTCCACTTTAAAACTGCAGAGTGCCAAAACTCACAGCATTTTGCTCATGGCCTTCTCTGCTGCATTTTCTTCTACCTAGACACTGTACATGAAACCTAAATTGGCCCCGGCACTCAGGAGCGATTTGACAGAGAGGGCCTGGTGGTCATGTTCATGCACCTTCCTGTGGAACACTGCGTGCAGCTCTTTGAAGATGGAAAGCTTTGGAAAATTGCTGGCCACACCTAAGGCTGATCTGAAAAGGAATCCCCATGTGTCTCCAATGCCACTGCTTTGATGGCTATTACATAATAAGGCTTTTTAGAAGCGACAGGGGGGCCGTGGGGAGAAGGGCAGTGCGCGCTCTCTTCATTAGTGGACTTAAAGCTGTAGAGATGCAAGGGCTGTAATGCGCTTCATTTAGGGGTGCTTCATGGCAATAGCGGAGAGAGTCTCTCTCCATATGTTCCTTCTGCATAGGAGGAAGGTGGAGAGCTCCCCTCCAGCTCGTGTGTGGCGCCGCTGCTTCGGAGTGGAGACGTGGGGCACCTCCAGTGTGACACCACCGGAGCCAAGAGCAGGAAATAAATAGCTAGCGTTTCCTGAGGGAGCTCTGGCTCCAGTGAAGATAATAGATGAGCATTCTGCTCATTATGCAAGCTGGGTGGAGATAAAACAAAACCACCCCTCCCCCACACAGAGCACACAGTTCTGATGTGGGAGGTGGGCTGACAGCTTGGCTTGCTGGGAAATATGACCCAGCAGTGCTGTTTGTGGAAATGCCTGTCTCCTGCTCCTTTTTTATCAATGTTTCTGCCCCAGGGATAGATTTCAGCCACATATCTATATCACGACTAGATGGATGTATTCATTCCTTCCCACTCCAGGGGCCTGGATTAACCCCTCAGGGAAATATGTAACCTCATGCTAACCCTCTCCTCAAAACCACTGCGTTCCACTTAATTCACCAGTGACAATTAATAGAGGGCTGTCTGCAATCTGACGGGGTGCGTCCCTAGTAGAAGCAAATCAAAACCAAATATCTCCTTTATCATAACTCACAAAACGGCAGGTTGCTGAATCCAGCTTCAGTTATGAACCTGAACTTATGAAGTGAGACACTGCATGATTCCAGAACCAGCGGAGCGCTGCACATGTCACTTCAGATGATACTGAAAAATGCACAAATTCCATAATGCCTGGTTGTTGACATGGTAACCATGGAATGTTTCAATGCTGTAGAAATGGAGAGAAATTTTTTCTAACTCTAGCACACAATGGTCTACATGTGAGGTGAACAGTGACAAGCTTGTACAATTGTAAACAAGAAAATAATAACACATTCATGAAGTGTTAGATGGCTATATAACTAATAATTGTAATGATTAGAAGATATGACCTAATCTGCTAACTGCCACTCATTGTTGGCACAACAGTTAATGATAGCCTATATTTGAATCCTTTAATTCCTGACAATAGATACATGTAGTGATTCATAACATAATTAGCATACAAATGCATCAAAGATAAAGTGCTAAAGCAGCTCTATTGTAAAAAATTAATACACATTAGATTAAAATTACCACTACATTAGCATACTTGGCAGTAGCCCAAACCCGTTGAAGATGTTGATATTAGACTCCTGCCTGGAGCAGGAGAAATGACTGACTGGCATGAGAAAATGGATTTTTTCCTGCTCTTGTGACATGATTATATTTAATTGATTGGCATTCTGGGTACTTGCCAAGCTACCTGAGATACTGCTGTCATTTCAGAGTTTTACTAACTCTGACTACAACCCATGAATTCAGTCATTCTGTCATCCTGTGTTTCTTTATTTTCATTTGGTTGCATGGGCCATTCAATTATTTAAAGGACTGGCATTCCCTGTCTGTGAATGATTCTATTGGATTCATCCTTACGAAGATGTCTCATATGTTCTGAAACACAGTGTAAAAGAACGTGACTGAAAGCTGCTGTTCTCATCAGTTAGGCCCTAAATGGGGATGTTCAGTGATGAAATGGCAACCTTGATATCACAGAGGGTTGTAAACCTCCATGTCCTGCAAGAATAAGAACCAGCAAGGATGAAATAACAAGGAAAGGTTGTCTTACCAAGAACTGAGGCTGCACAAATACATGAATACATTTCCACAAGCCTCATGCAAATAGTAATGTTGATTCTGCATGGTGTGAGTAAGAGGCTGTATATGTGAATGTGTATGAGGTGTGCTCATTATGTGTGTTTGCTGTGCTGGAACACAGGCAGTACAAAGAGAACTGGCTGTGATTGACACATTATAAGTACACTCCATGTTGCTCTAATGATGTGCAAATAACAATTCCACAGGAGACTTCCTGAATAACATATTCTTAGAAAGAGGGCTCTCCAGGCTACAAGAGGTTGTATGAGGCTTTTTTTTTCATTGAAAAAACTTTCATTAACAGCAAACTGTCAATTGAGTTGAAAGAGGGTTGCTAGCAGGTTATAACCACAGAAAAAGAATCTCTTTAATGGTCCTGTTCATTTAAAAGCAACACTAAAATGCAGGGAAGGATCTGTGTTCACGTGCCCCACTTCTTAATTTTCAGTGTAAACTGTGGTGACGCTGTTGCATCAGGTTGCTATAACTAATGAGTAGAAGAGACCTTTGAATGAATGTAGTGCTTTTGTGTCCACAGTTACAACTACACTGCCCTACAAGGGTGCAGCAAATATCCCCCTGGTGACACAGAATTCTGCACATAATAGATGGTAAGGTGGACAGTGCTTCCACAGTTAAGAACTGACAGACTCCATTTGGACAATTTCACTGCTGCTTTAAAGATATAGCATTCAGCTGCTCAGCTAAATCAGCAGAATGACAGTGGCGGGTCCATCGCAGGTGAGATGCAGGGACAGTGATGACAGAATTACTCCTGGTCATTACTTGACCACAGCTGGTGAATGGGAAAAGGCCTGCGTGTGCTTTCACACCGAAACCCATCACCTGGATTACAATCATTAGCCCACTGACAACCTTCCATTTTCTGACCCCTGCAATCTAAACTGGAGGAGAGGGTGGAGAGTTGCCATGACATCCTCCAGGTGAACCAGGGTGTGATAATGCACCCCATTGCAGCATGGGAAACACTCATCTCCACTCATTGGAACACAGAATGTTCTCCCCACGCCAGGGCTGAGGCATTACCAGCAGCTGGCCCACCTCTGCCTCTTTGTTTTTCCTTTCAATTATTTAATTCATTCAACAACAGGAGCACTGAAAGCAGGAGTTTGCCACTGGTCGGTTCCCATCAGACGGCCTCCGAGTCTGAAGCAATCTCAGAAGAGCACGCGCTTCAGTGTGAAAGCTCTACTTCCACTGTCAATCGATCGGAGCTTGATTGGCATGGATGAGTGGAGTCAACGGATGAAAGACTTGCTTGCTGGTGAGTGAAACAGGACCAATTTGCCCAGAAAATGGTAAAGTTTATCTTACATTTCATGTGGTCTAGTTTTCAAAGGAAATTAATCAAAGGAATTACATGTTTTATTGTAGATAATGTTTCTATTGCATAGTTGCCAATCAAAGCCATATGCAAAATAAACTATGCAAATAAATCAAAGGCTGCCTTTAATTCTTAATCACCTAGTCATATATATACTTATGTATTGAGACTTTCTCTGTATTCCTCAGTGCAGACTGGAGCATTAAAATTAAGGACTAACATATATAAAGTGAATACGCTTGTAAGTGGGTGTAAGTAGGCTTGTAAATGAATAGGCTTGGTCATTCAATAATGTCCATTATTTAAACAATAATGTTTAAATAATGTCCAGCCGAGAATGTAGAGTCCACTCTGCCAAAAGACCCCTGTCATCTGCATGGGAAACTAAAAGTGTGACCTCCAGGGAGTGAAGTCACTTCAACAAACTCATTAACTGTGAAGGACCCCCATTAAATTTTGCTTGAAAAGGTCACACCTTACAGTTGGAAATTACAACATGAAGGGAAATATTATGATGGGACTTAAAATACGGTTTTACTAAATATCTGAATACTAGATCACATGCTGCACCATTTCTTATGAAGCATGTAACAGAGCAAGAGAAAACGTTAAAATACTAAATATGCAGCTTCTGTCCAATCCACCCGAATTCTGTCAATGCAACAAACATTCTGGACACGCATGTCAACCCTTTCTCATTTGCACTATTCCTAGGAAGACAACTTTCAAAGGGACTTCATTATTTAGCCCATTGTCCAAAAGTCAAAAATCTAAGAGTACTAATAAGAAGATAATGCCACAGTTTAATGGGGAAAGGAAGCAGTTTGTTTGACAGATTCATATCTGATTTGAATCTCACAGGTGCTTGAAAACGATGTGACGGTCTCAGACCTAAAACTGTGATTACTTTAGAAGACTGGCAGCTCTCTTTTTCTATTGCCACTCTAGTTATCTTCCTCAAGACAGGCACCGTAAACACAAGACTCATGCTTCCACCAAGTCTTTGCTCATGTCACTCCATATGGTCGGCCAATTACTGTATGTTGATCTCACAATAGAACTACACTGAGCACCATGCAGACCATCAGTGTAAACACAGAAAGCCTGACTGGGCAGTCTATGAATCAGGGGGAAGCAGCAGTGGGGCAGAATTAAAACCTGGCCTGTGACATACACCAAATGAAAGGTTAGTTATTTGATCTCTACATGGACTGTCCATTGTCTTCCCCTAGCTATTAAGTCATTCATCTGTTACCCTTGGAGTCAACTGGTGCAATGCCCCTACATTTTAGGGGCACAATGTGAATTTTGACAATGTGATTAATGTGAATGATTAATGTGAATAATGTGAATTTTGAGTTCTAGTTTCTCATCACACACACACTGTTAGTTTACAGTAAAATGTTTGCTGTGCTACAGTGTCAATAATCATATGTAATTACATAGTTTCATGACTGTGTCCCACTTGTCATGTTGTAAAACTGCTATAATTGAAAAGCATACATTGTCAGGCTTTCAGAATCTCAAAGAAGCTAGTCAAAATTGCAGTTTTGTACTGTTTAAGCATGAAGACTGCATGGCCTCAAGTAAGAGTCTGATATGCAGAATTTGTTGTATTACCATTCATAGAAAAAGCTATCATTCTTGAAACATACTGACAAATCACACTTCTGACGTAACTGGTAGACAGTTCGCTGAATCTAAATATTTACTAAATGCTAAAGCATGTTCGATTTGTATGTTCTACTAATTCTATATTCACTAAAAATGCAAATGATGAAATAATCATCTCACTGCAGAAAGAAGACAATGCAGGACCTCTGCTCTTAATAAGCACATTAGCCTGTCTGAGCTGGTAACTGGAGAGAAAGGAAAAGTGTGCCTTCACTAATTGGTGCATAATGTCAGTCTGGTCTGAGAGACGCGGAGAGGAACTCAGTGAGTCAGAAACATCACTAGGGAGAGGGGAGGAGGGAATAATTTGGGGTACGGAGGGAAGAGACAGACATTAGTGGGAATTTCGTCAGCTGGATTTGCACACCTGTGCATTTTTAATAAAGCCATGCAGCGCCATGCACAAGTGCAACATGGCAAAGACTGAGAGCGCTTCAATAGGCATGCAGCAAAACGGGAGAAGTGACAGAGAATGTTACAGCTCATAGTAAAATCAGGTTGGAAGCGAAAGGATCAGGACAGCACTGATACTGCTCTGTCTACTACAAGATCAAGCTAACTGTCCATGTCACTATTACAGGTCACAGCAATATACCACTAATGCCGAAACAAAAAAAACAGTTATCTGGGATGTGGTGTACATTCGTCAGACTTTTTTAACTGGGAGGCCATAGATTATAACAGAAAATAATTGGCATGGAGTCACAGCTGAATGATAAAACACTTTGCCTCTTGAAATATTGATCCCTTAAAGGGAATAAGGCTGCTCATTAATAACACTACTTGTCAGCTTCCCAGGGTCCTGTCATTGCACTGAAAGGTCTTCAGGAAATTTGTTTGTCTCTGCTCCATCAGGTAATGTGGAAGTGAATTATGCAGTCAGGTCTGTGATCTCTGACCTCTGAAGTTTGTTGTAAGGTCAAAAGACATTGAGGTCAAATTCACTTTTTTATGTCTAGATTGCCCAGCAAAGCTTGAATGGGAGGAGATGAACAGCATCCAAGGAATTGTTAGTATCTCCTTAACCAAATAAATAATTACTGAACATGAAAATAACACCTCAACCACCAGCCCTAAGCTATTGAACACATAATGGAAAAATCCTACCTTCAAATCAACTGTAGTCAGACACTTTCTAAGCTAGCAGATAGGGGCAGGATTCTTCAATATCAGGGCAGTATTTAGTTGGCAAGTCAGGACAACATTAGTGAAACTCCCAAGTGTAGTTAACTTTCCCCTTTTACTTTAAACTGGGATCATGACAAGGGCCCCACTGTCCTGTATAATATGTAGCTTTGCGGGGTATTTGTAGGGAACCTAAATTACCATTCACAGCAATTACAGTACATTTTCCCTGGAGTGGAACCATTTTACAGGGAGCAGCATCATACCCTGTCACCCAGGCAATCCTCAAGTAGAGTAAGGATAACAGACATTACTGCTATTGCTTGCTAATTAATATTCATATCACAATCGATACACAAGAGAGCAGCAGGGGTTTGTTAGGGAGGAAGCGAGACATTTTAATGGGTTTCATTAAAATAAATTGTCAGTACTTAAAAATGAATGTGGGTCTGATCACAAAACTGTTCTGGTTTAGTTAAACCAAATCCCCACATGAGCCTGACTGATATACCAGACACATTTGTTTTTGGCAAACTTCAAAGTAATAGCTGAGAAAAAAGGGTTTTCCTCCATCATATTTTTTCTGGTTGCTCTTCACAGATGCCAATTAATGATAGTCATCAAAAAAGCATCATACAATCATGTAATTAGACCTTGAACGGAAACTTTGACCCATGGGCATGTAACATATTACAAATATGGGCCAGTTACAGCTTTTATGAGTCAGATTGTAGTTGGTTCCTCTTCCAATGCGAACACTCAGTTTGACATTTGTAATCACGGCCAGTCTTGAGTCCCAGTCTTGACCAGAACAAAGTAGTTCAGAGGCTGCATCACTCAGACTGAACGAGTCAAAATGATCACCCACTGGAAAAATTACAATCCAAGTACGTACTGGTCACACTGAAACTTATACTCTGAATTGTATTTGTGAAATTCTTCAACAGAGATTTTTGCATTTAAAATATGAGATAACATGAGCTAATGTGGACAAAAACAGAAACAGCATCTTTCCGAAATATCATTTCCAAAAAACATAAATTATATATTTGGAGCTTAATTGAAGGTGATTTATTCTGACCCACTGTTAGTCATGTCTGCCCGCCCCTAATTTATCGGAGTGTCCTGGACATCCTGTGCTCTGTAATTGACAGTAGCATGGTATGCTCTGAGAGTGAATGTGTGAGTTTCCTCTCCTTCCTGTTATAGAGACCAGGCATTCTCACTCTCTCCTATGGGTCCTAGAGAGAGAGATCAGCTCACAGGGACTTACTCCATGGGAACTAAAACAACTAGGAATCCTTTATGAAACTAACACAAAGGATTATGCTGCTTTCAACAGGATGACGGGAATACATAAATTGCACAAATACTCCCAGTCACCCAAAGCATACATAGAATATTTAAATCCAATTATTTCAATACTAATTGCCAAAAAAATTATGTAGACGTGGAAATTGATTTTGATTTCAACTTGTTATCCGCTATTTAAGTGCAACTGTTAATGCAATCTGAATTCACCCACAATTTCTCACTATTACAGCCCTGCACTGCCCTTAACAATTATTATGCAGCTGATTCTGATCAGATGCTAATAATAACAGAGTTAAGTAATGCCAATGAAAGCACTGTAGTGAAGTAAAATTTAATGACCCAGCTCATTCATAATTCCCATCTTATTCAAATAACATAAAAAATTTTGAAAAGTACAAAGTGTGGTTGATTTGTTCCAGCAGTCAGTGGTATAACAGCTAGGGAAGACACTCTAGTTGACAGAAAACGTCCCCCCCTAAGGTCAGCAGTACCTCGTACCAACTGTGCAATCAGACAAAGTTCTCTCCCCTGCAGCTCCTGATCTTACTCTCATCAACTGCAGAGTGCCTCAATCAACATGAGGAGCTTCCTGTCAGATGCTCATCAACGAGGGGAAACTTCAGAAGAAAGTCAAATCCAAACTCAAATTTAGAGTGTGATCAGTACATACAGTACCAAACCAAGTTTACTGCATAGTTTGGACTACCTTGATACCTAACAGTTCCAAAAAGCCATACAATGGTATATTTAATGGTTGATTAGAAAAGGAAAAATGAGATGTATTTTGTATCGTGCTGTCATTCAGATCATGCAGGATGACCTGGCTTGTTAATTCACTTAGCCATAGGGTATGACAAACTGTCCATTTGCAAGATCATGTCCCTTCTTATAATCTTGAACACATTTATGTCTCCTTAATCACATTTATTAAGGAGACAAATGGGGTGGTTGCATTAAACTATGTGCCTTTATTTCTATAAACTGGATTCTGCAAAAATAAGCCAAATGATGAAGAGGAGCACAGCACGCACAAAAGGCAATTGATTTAACCAAGATCATCCATCAGCCATATTTACAGAACCCCAAATCGTAAACCGTTCGCATTGTAAAGTGATACTCTGATCCTGGTGTTTCTGTCTTTACATCACTTCTCTTTTTTGATGAGCAGAACTACTTCTGCCTCATTTAATACAATCCAACTAGGGCTCCACTTCAATCTATCAGGGTTGTGACAAGGCCGCAGATGTAAAAGGTGTTCGATAAAAAGTGCAGCATTTCGCCTCGCTGCGCTGGGGCCCGCCGAATGGCGTCATCATTTATCACGGCTGTCAGCTGTGCTTTCTGCAAATCTCTCAGAGCGGCGCAGATTCCAGATAGGAGACTGTAACTGAAGGTAAGTGACGCCGGCCAGAAGTTACTCCGTTTCCTCCCTGATGGGGTGCGTTCTTAATAAGCTACACAAAGTACATGACGGTGTACTTGAACATTACACCAGCCTTTTGGCAGAGATAATATACACTTTTTCTTCAGAGCATTCTACCAATAATGTCCCTTCTAAATAGAGAGTCGTGCCAAATCCACAACATGGTGATCTGGGATGTGACATGGTCCAAAAAAGACTGTGGAAAAGACTACATTAATAAGCAGTGCTAGCACAGTGCAAACTTTTATATGCAGCTGGATCTGCATGCCAGGTGGACAGTTGAATAGGAGTCTGTCCATGGAACCAATCTGACCCAACCCATTCACTCTTCAATATGAGACCAATGAGCTCTTGGCACTGGTGTTAAGAGGAAGTCATACAATGATTGAGACTCAAAGCCTGAGTGATGAGATGATGGATGGAGCCCCATCCCTGCCTGTGTGGGGGTGTCATACCGCGAATGTGCCCTCACTTCACCAGATGCTGGCGGCTCATTGATTGACTGCTTGATTTGTTTGCAGGAGCTCAAGGACATAATTGCCATATCTGTGATGAGGCTCCAAACGGCGCCTTTCGTATCTGCACCCGGCCTCTTCGCTGCATGCTGCCTACGGAAACATTAGCCTGGGAGGAGGGGCGGGAAGCAGAGGCAGATTGTTTAAATGGGCCTAGTCTTTCCGTGTACACTCTTGTGCTCATATCACACTCACTTCATTTCAGCCATTCACAGGACTGAAAAAGCAAAGCAATGGTGGCTTTCTCTTGGGTTTTGAGAGGTTCCTGTAATCAAACAACATTCATTTATGGTGATGGAAGGGGTAAGTGCCACAGCTTAAAGATTGGTTTTTGTGGTTTAATATTTACAGTACTCCAAACAAGTCTTGTGGTAGACCTATATGCATATCAAAAAGGGCAATTTGTTCTTATACAAAAGCAGAAACACATGCATCAACAGACAATTCTGGGGCTTCAAGCACTGGAAACAATGGAAGTATTCATAGATGCATTCTCATGGGGGAGGTGGGTTGGTAACTATTTCCTTTTCTTCCCCATGAACCACCATTATTACATTAAAGAGTCACTGAATGCATCATGCGTGAAGATAGATTCAACCCATAAATGCTTTACAATGTTTGCTGAGCCTACATGTGAAAAGACATTGTAGAGAACTGAGGAAATGCAGGGCAGATGAATGCTGAGACTATAATGAAAATGCATGAATGATTCAGCTCAAAAAACAACAGTGAGTCAGAAATTAATAGCTTTCTAATTCATTAACGGGAAATGAATTCTTAAAGTCTATTTGAAATAGGACACTATTACCAGTGCAATGCCTGCATGACATACTAATACAGCGATGCCATATATGTCAGATACATACTACATGGCTGGTTATAAGATGTACACTGCATGGAAAATGATCATACAGACTCTTTCTGAAATTGTTTAAATGCCTCCTAGTCAAATACAATATTTCAAAGTGCAATGTACTGCTTGAAAAAGTCCTTCACATAAAAAATTCAAATATTAAAATCTTAAGGCAGTGACATGTGCCTGCTTAAATCCAAAAGATCAAAGCCCTCATTATTACTAGCATTTAATGCATGGGTCTACAGGCAGTAGAGCTACAACTGCAAGCAAGTCAATATGATATAGTGAGAACAATCCATTGAATTTCTTTGAAATGACCTCCTAAAACAATCAAACTGCATTGTTGTTATATTACCATTTGACTTTAATGCCTGGACTTTCAGTAAGACAGTAATTTCCTGCTGAGTTAAAGCCGAGCTTCATTAGAGGCAATTACGCAGCACCACTTTGTTCAGTAACAGGCAGGCACACCAGCCACTTTCTGCCCTAAACTATCGCCCTGCAGCGAGTTACGTGCAGCAGGGTATTTGCACATTCATTACTGCACCATTCAGTAAGTGCCTGGACCATTCACGTAGGATTTTTAGTGAGCAGTAAAAACTTTCCTCACCTCATGCCACTGCAAATTTTTACACCACATCAATTTAAATTAATGAATGAGTGCAGAAGAGACTCCTTGTGATGACATCATTGCTGTGATGGCTCAAAGGGTGAGGCTGTCACCTGCCACCATTCCACAACGGCCAAAAAACAGGAACATGATGTCACTTCCTACAGACAGCGCATCAAACAGAGAGATGCACTCATTTGCACCATCACAGACTGCAGGGTGCCTGATTGGGAGCTCGACTGAGCTGACTGGAGGAAATGAAGAATGAGGTCATTAATATCAAGGTGTTAATCTTCGCATGAAATCAGGCCAACATCCATCACCTTGAGTTGTGGACACAATCTTGCCCAAATTAATTCATGAATAATGTGCACTTTAATAATGGAGCTGGCAATTGGGTTTCATGAGAATGTCCCATTGGTGCTGTGGCATTACCATTTGCTGCACTGGTGCATATGCTTCATCACACTAAGTGCTACACAATGTTTGTAACCAGATAGTGCTCTCTTATAAGCTGCCAGACACAACAAGCAGCAGACAGAAACACTACAGTCCAGTTATTCATCAGCATGTTTGCCTTAATACCTAGAAAGTATAGAGTGAAACTCTCATTTTACCTTTCAGAACTTAATCTCCCATTTAAGGTTGACAAAGATGTTTTCTCAAAGTGATACTAGGAGTGTGTCTCAATGCATGCTGCATTCTAAATTGCACTCTGTGTACCCATGTACGTAGGATACCCATATGCGTTGGCTAATTGTCAGATGTCAGGTGACGCTTCAAAAATAGTAAGGCAACAAAACATTTAACCTCCTTACATATCCACTAGCATGTGTAATTTACACCATGTAAATACTGATGCATACAGTACAGTATACATTTATAGTATTACTAAACAAATGTTTTCACTGCATTTTCTCAGCAAATAAGTCTTATGGGATACATGCCTATGCCTCAGTATTTCTAAATGTATTCCAAAATGTCAACATAATCAGGACTGTATACAAATAGGAAATATGATGTATAGACAAAACAAGACAAAACTTCATATAACCTTATGCTCATTCACTGTCAAGCTCATCTGAACTTTGAGGTCACTCATCACTACCTTCTTTCACTCTTTACACAAAATGACCCTACACCCACATAGAAGCACATGAAAGCAAATCTTTAAATGGACTGCAGAGTCAGGTGAAATTAGCTTCAAATACAGAAAAAGCAATGTGAAGCGGGTATCCTTGTGGTTTGTGTGGAAACCTAGGTACTTGGGAGCAATATTTACCTGAGTTTTAAATTATTTGAAGTATATACATCAGTATAAAATTAGCTGTTTCTGTACTCTGCTCTGCAATGCTTCATACCCAGTTAACAGTTGAGCACCCATCTTTTTCCTTTGTTAGTATGCAATTCCTTGAATTTCTCAGATTTTACTCGAGTCAATCAGTTTAAAGAATGAAAAAAATCAATGCAAAGATTTGATTACTATAGTAACATGTCCACAATCAGATCAGACTGAACAAAAACCTTCAAAAGCACCATATCTTCAGGCTTCCTACAACAGAGACTGATGAACGCTGAGTTTCTGGGAGTTCTCAAGTGCCCATTTCAAAAGGTTGGAAATAATGAAATAATGTGTGTGATTAAAGAGAGCTTTGTTAATAGGCAGTGAAATTGTAATCACATCTAGATCCCTTTTCTCCCCCACACCCCCAGCTGATTAACATAATGACAATGACAGAAATTTCTCAAGGTTCAGAAATGTATTCCATGTAACAGACCACTGTATGTCAAACATGTCACACACAATAATTTCCAAGCTGAGAAGCGAAAATGACAAAGTTTCATTCAAATGTAATGCATTCTTTAATTATGCGCAACTGCCCTAGTTTTAATACATCTGGGACCATGTCCACGTGTCTGTTTGAATATTTATAAGAAACTAGGCTATACGAAGGGGGAAAAAAGCACCAGTTCTGCAGCCTTGACAGTTCCTAGTACGAATAAATCTGTGTGTACTACAAACAAACCATAAAAAGCACCGACGTGACATCCTTTTGGTTGGGGACAAGTATTTAAAACCAATCAGGGTAACCCTTAGTTCAGCATGTGAATTAACAGAGTCTATTTTCACTTTGAATCATCACTTATTCATGTGGACATGGTTTTTCTTCCCCTGTGGCCATGAGAGCATTGGAGAATAACCACTCTGAGGCTCATAATAATGTAATGAAGTTATAGAGAATAAAACCATCTAAACCCACCAATGCTAAACATCCACTGGTTCCAACCTCAAATGAGTTAATTTGGGTATGACAGTTTTGGTATGGAAAGGAAGCAATCCTCCTTAGTGTACTTCCTGGATGCATTTACTCTTGATGCCGTAAACGACAGGGACAGTGTTTTACAGCATAAGGGATCATGCAGCAGGTCAGACAAGAAGGAGGAGCGAATGACCCCTGACGAATGTCCTGATCAGGGCCGCCAGAATTGTTGTGCCAAATTGAGTTTGCATGTGTCGCATCGGCTGAAGAGTCCTCGGGTAGAATTTGGAGGAGGAGTGTACAAAGCCAAAAGCAGTGCTGAGGGTGCACTCGAAGCCTCTCGCAGCCCTTTCCTACACCTCACAGTGACACCCGCTCCATTTCCGAACCATCGTCTCTGTGCTGGAGTGAGCACTTACTACCTGGTAATGATGCGCGTATAGGAGCTGCAGCACAGTTTGCAATTCATGAGCCAGGGACAGGCATTGTGAGAGGTAGAGGACAATCGAGCGTGTGTTAACTACCTTTGCACCTTTGTGTTCATGAAGTGCTCACTGAAGTGCTCCACAGCAAGTACCAAGCACACCACACCCACAGTAAAAAGCAGGGTACAATTAACCACTAGATAACCAGGTCATGCCCAGAGTAACACTGTCTACATTACTGGGTTTCATATATATGGTCACAATCATGCATGTACAATATTGACATTTTGAAGATGAAAATGTTAAAAACAGCTGAAAACAGATGACCTAATCTAAAAATGTACATGAAATTAATTGAATCACTATTGTGGCTGTCTTGCTTACAATTTGAAGTGCTAACAGGGGGAGCTCATATCACCAAATAACTTTTCAAGCGTGAGCCACTGTTTTGACAAAGACAGTGTAGCATTCTTCCAGAAATTACTCCAACACTGAAGGTTATACATTTAGTCATTATATGCCATTATAAGACAGTGTGTGTGTGTGTGTGTGTGTGTGTGTGTGTGTGTGTGTGTGTGTGTGTGTGTGTGTGTATGTGTGTGTGCGCGCCTGTGTGTGTACTTGTGTGCCAAAAAAATCATCTATTCTAAGAATGAGTGCTGATTGTCGACATGATAATAATCAGCAATAAAAAAATGCTCACACATAAGTGACTGATGCAAAGCAAAGCAGCTCTTAATTGCTAATCAGTTACCCATAATTAATACCTCCAAACTCCATAATTATTTACTTCAACAGAGCACATAACGTGCCGTTTAACTGTTTTATAACAACAGAAACTGCCACAAAATAATTAAAACTTGTGGCATTGTTTGAATTGTCTAATAAATAAACCTTAACATGGCAATTGTTATGGATAAGCATCAATGACTTCCAGGCTTTCAAGCCAAAAGATTGGTGCCTTTGAGCTTTTGCCAAGGTTACAGCTTTGGTACAATGTTTAAGAAATGTGGAAAATATTAGATAAAGGAGTTTGTGCTGATAAATATTACACAGGAATTAAATTTAAAAATGAACTTGGGCATATCTTGAAGCAACCATAGCCTGTATCACACCTTCGCACAAGTTCAGATGGGCATGGCCAAGATCCTAGAGCCATGATGTGTAGGCTGTACACCAGATGAATGAGTTACAAAAATAAGTATGTCACACAGATCTGGACACACTGAAGGATAAATGCATCAAGCTTTAAACCTTTCCTGCTAGGGATATAACGATACTAAATTAGCCATGTAGACCTTGAATGTGACAAGATCGCTGGCTGCCCCAGTGATCCCTACAACAGGTTACGTATGACGACAGCACGTTGCAAGCCCACCCGGAACCCATACAGATTCCATTGCAGTGCCTGCAGTTCGAAAAAAATTGCCATAACATGAGAGTCTATCAGAGCGATCTGGACGATTTTCAACCAGACTGAAATCGCCCAAAAGGGGCAGTATTCCACGGAACACGATTTGACGCTGATTGGACTATGATATTCAGAGGCAGGACAAACTGTCTAGAACAGTCACAGCTAGCGTAACACTGTGGTAGACTGTGATAGGAAAATTCCCTCCCTTTCCCCCTTTGGTGGTGCATCGCCCGACCGCCCTAAGGAACAAACCGCCCCTGGTACAATTGCAAAACAAAAACAATACAATTTTAGACAAGGAGAGATAGTAGAACGCAGCGAAATATACTATACTAGCAAAATAACCATGTAATATCCTGGTAGATTTCGTCACAGTCCCACGATGGTATCGAGACATTTTTTCATCGCAATATCGCAAAGTTCTATATATCGTTACATCCCTATTTCCCGCAGCACTGTGAAACGCTTTGCATTTAGACACATGTACAGTCCATGCCTTACAGATGTGCCAAATGCAGGATGAATGAAATGAATGTTGTGAAAAGTTACTGACATGAGTGAAAATGTGTTTGACTACCATATTGGGCATAGCCTTGGACCTACTGCAGGCCAGTAAGTGTGCAAATGCTCGCCAACACTAGGCAATGCTGCCATGAATTACCTATGGTAGAAAAAGCACAATAAAGACTGATTGAAAGAAATAGAAGCAAAACAACAAGTTGAAGATGATTCTGGCTTGAAGGACTAAAAAACAAGTACAAACTCCAATCAATATTAGATTTAACTAGCAGTGGCTCGTGTACACAGAGTACAGAGCAAGTGGGAGGGTGGTAATTCAGTGTTACCTAGACATTAGTGATCTCTCAGCTATAAACAAGGTAACATGCTGGAGTCTCATGTCCCGTGTGGGGCGGCCTTATGGAAGTAACCACAGCTCATAAAAACCTGGAGCAGATTCGGTCTGCTCCACAGCGGGAGGCTGCTCCACCTCCCCGGTTTACTCTCTCTCTGTGTTTTAAAATGACAGCTGGTGCTAGCGCTATCCTTTCATTCTACCACTTTAGCTCAGCATATCTTCCACAACATCTTACAAGACATCTTACATGACATAACATCTATTCCCCCACTGTGTATTTGAGAGATGCGGACAACACTGTAGAGCGAAAAATAAAAAGAAAAACTGCTTAAGCCTCAGAGCATCCTCAAAGGACTAGAAATGCTGGTAAATGTTGTTTGGAATATTCTGTTGGAAAATTAACTGCTGAAAAAAGGCAATGCTTTCACTTCTGATTCATTATGGTCTTGTGGGGATACTGCAGTGTGGCTGAATTGAGACTTTTCTTGAGCATTCACATGCAGGAGCAGATGCAATTCCCCAAATACTTTGTGTAATCCTTTTAGCAGCTTTTCAAAATTCTTCCGTGATGCAAATTTATGTCTGGTATACATTCCTACTTTTTCAAAGGGGAAGAGATGTAAAATGGGGAAAACAAGAGAGGACACAAAGGTGCCACCAAAAAGGGTTTTGCCTAATTTTGTGAAGCTTATGCTGAGACACAAAATGACACATCCATGACATGCACTTTTTCTGGTAAACTGAGGAGTAGCTGGTTTATTTGGTTCTATGGCTTTGCAAATGAAGATCATTTGTTCATCTATTATACTATGTTACATCATTGCCATCACAAAAATGAATTTTTGTTTCCCTGTTCCATGCCAGTGCCAAAACTGTTAAAAAAATAAACGTTTGTTCTACTACAGCATTTTACTTGATAAAGAACAGAGCCTATTACACAAATAATGTAACCAAATGGTCTTCTTATCCTAATGTGCCCTTTATTAACCATCTTCCAGACACGTCTCTGTTATTCACCAAACATATAAGTGAATGCTACCAAGAGTCCATTTAAAAATGATTCCTTAACTTGTTTAATATAGTCATAGCCAAGGTCAAGTGCTCAATTGTACAGGTATGTACAGCTTATGAAAAAGAGACACTTTTGTTCTGAGGTTCATTCCTTAGATTTACACAGAAACAAAGTTTCTGAATGAGGTAGAAAAAAATCTGAGTATAATACAACATGGCAGCCAAACGATAACACAAAATTAGCTGAGCAGGTGCTTCTCTTAGCTTTCAAGAACAGTGTTAAATTTCATGTAATTCAAAGGTGGAATTTGTGACCTTGCAATCCAATTTACTCATGCTGCCATATTGTTTTACCAACTGTCCAAGTCGATCAATTTATCATTTAATTACCTACATCATATCCCCTTTAATTATTCATCTTGAAAAAGGATTTCTTCAAGCAAAGATTTTAAAATGTAGCCCTAATTCAAATTATACGTGCAGTGGTTTTCTTCTGTAATGTTGAAATGATATAATTTGCCACAATCATGAATATGAAACAGGAAGCTACCAAACCTTTGTCACAACTTTCAGCATTTCACATTTCCCAACCTCTGCTTCTTTTGAATTAATATGGATGTACAGTTACAACCCTTCTACTGTTGTGGCAGCAAATATATAACTAAAAGCTGAAAGTCATATCCTTCAATATGAAAAAGCACTCACTTTCATAAAAGATATATTAAATGCATTTCTTTGCGATAATTAATGTCAATATTACTCTAACTGAAGGAAATAGCCAAGATTTCCTGAGAACTGAAGGAAACAGCCAATGATGACACAAATGTTTCTCTAGAATAATGTTTTTCATTGGAAATGTTGCGAGCAGAAGTGAAACTGGTTAAGAATCAAAGCACCCGAGACAAACAACATTAAACATGACCCTGCTGCATAATGCCAGCGCCTCTTTCATTTTCCCCACTCCCAAAACCCATTTAGCATGGCTCCTGATGGCTCTGAGCTGATGGAAACCTGCCTGGGAGAGATCAGCGGGCGACTGAATTAGATGTGTAAATGCAGCTTCCTGGAGATGCGGCTTCTTGATATCGTGCGTCGCTGCCTGGTGTCTGCCTCCTCGATCGCAAGGCTTTCACCATGGGAACAATTAGAGGAGATGGCCGGGCTGCCGCGGTTCCGCGTCTGGCTCCGGCTCTCGCTGTGTGCCCTCTGCACCCGAGAGCGGGCGCGGGACTGCAACGTCCCCGCTGGCTTCATTAATTCCAAAATTGACTGCCTGTAACTTCATTGTTGCAGGGTAGCATCGGGCCGCTCTCCTGCCTGCTCCATGGGGCAGAGGACGCAGAAGAGGAAATCTTCCTCGATCCAAAGCCATGTCAACATGAGGGAGCGAGACACCGTGGCTAGCGTTTACTCATGTGGACTGTAAAATGACTGAAACAGTGGGGAGAGCTGAAATCATTTTTTATGATTTAAACCTGTTTTTTTAAAACCCCCCTTCATTAATATTATGCATGGATATTAACAACATAACCAGGGTGCTACCACAGAAACACCTCATTGTGTCTTGAGCATGTCAAGAGTGTTGTGCAAAGATTGATAACTGATTAACTGGCTCATGTAAATATGACAGAAGTGTCACTGATTGCAGATTTTGAAGAGGATTTCTCATTGGAGATAACACAACATGGAGGGAGAGTGTGCCGATTGCAGTCTTGGGGGCACTTTATGTGTTGCACTTTTTGCATCTTTTGTGTATTAAAATAACTTTCATATGGGTAAGACTGAGTAGCCTGTTCAGCTTTTGAGGAGAACAGGGTCAAACTGTATATTAAGAGCAACTACATAAAGCATACATAATGTGTACATAAGCATAGCATTGACAGTTTCATCAAACATTCATAATACATTGTGCATGATACAGGATACATTTTACCATTGTATAACATATGTCATGTAGAAATGAAGGTCACATCCAGCCCTGCCCACAGTGTAACATGACTCTGGGCCACCTCTCCCCCTACCCTGTCTTATGTCTTACATCTTTATCAGGGTTGGATGTGACATTCAGCTGAGCATATGCTTTATGTAGCTAAGCTCCATAAACAATGTGACTGAGTGCAGATGGCAATTCTTCCTTCCCTCCTTGTGGTTTTCTCCAAGTGGATACAGTCTACAAACGTTTTTGAGTGCAACCAACTGAATGCAACAACAATCATTCCCCTCACCCAAATAATATGAAATTATTATAAATGATATCAACACTGACCATGTTGCTGCACATGGATAATGGATAAAGGCTAGTATTACTGCAGAGGAGCTTGAAGCATATGTGGCCCTTAATATGAGAATTTAGGATTGCTTTAACTTCCTCTCACTCTGGCAAAAAATCCAAAAACTAAAATTGAATAACTGTTATGTACATATATTTATCCAATGCAAAAACAAGTATTGTTCATTAATTGATAAACTGCCATCAGTGAGAGAAGTACCAAAACCTCCAACCACTTGCTACAATGCACTATAGGATTTGTAGTGCACCAAATAACCACTGACTTTGGGATGGGCAGTGTAATAGGATTGCATAAAATAGAACAGGGAAAAATGACTTTCGTACCTGATATGGAGCATGTATTGGCAGTACAGGAAAGTACATTTCCAAAATAATAATACTTGTAGTAATCATTTAAAGATTTTTACTGCATATTGTGTACACCAGTGTTTCTCAACCCTACTCCTGGCGGCACCCTGTCCTGCATATCTTCTGTCTCTTCTTGCTCTACCTACCCGACTGAACTCATCAGTGGCACGTTTTATTAGCTGAGCACACCTGATTTAATCAAGCAGCAAGGATAGATAGAAGATATGCAGGACAGGGTGCCGTCAGGAGTAGGGTTGGGAAACACTGGTGTACGCAGAATGTAAACATCTGGGCTTATTATTGTGTATTGTTGTATAACAATGTAGGACTGTTATGTGTATCATAACCCTTATATTATAACAGACAAAGCATGATATTTATAATACTGTAAACAACATGCCAATACTGACTCAGCACTCAATATTCACTCAATGAACATACACACAGATGTATGCATACACACACACACAAACAAACACACACACAAAAGCACAGAATCTGGAAGATCCGGTGTTTACTCGGTGCAGAGATTTAAGCAAGGCAAAATAAGCTCCACTGAGTCCCTGCCAGATTCATGTGCACAGGGTGTTGTCCAACAATCCATGAGTAATGTTTTTTGCAACTTTTGAAACTGTCAGAGTTGCAGAGCCAAATCACCATGGACATTAAACCCTTTTAAATGCTTCATTACACTGCAGATCACTCAACCATTTACATAACTGCAATATGAGTCTATTTTCCCAAATGCTTATCCTCTCCAGTTTTCAACAGTGCTGTTAAACTGGGGAATGACAGCTTCATGTTGCTGTGGTCATCAACACGGTATACTCAACATGTTTAAAAGCAACCTGACAGACAGATTTTGAATGGCAATACTTCAATAATTTTACAAGCCACGCTATACTTACTGCTGAGAATGGTTTAGTGTCAAATTCTGTATTTCTGAGAGAATAAATGATAGACATGACCCTTATTTAGGGCTCTGGGGCTCTTCATCAGAGATTAACATGGAGTGAATTGCATCCAGGCCAACCAGCGGATCTCGGACCCGACAGCGATCTGACCTGCTCACCCCTGGGGATGTGAGCTGTTCTGGGACTGCCATCACTCAGACTGTCGCTTGGTCTGCCACTTTCTTGGATCTCAGTCCAGTTCACTTCTGTTGGGCAACTTCAGAACCACACTACAGAGCAACAGAAAATAGGGCAATACCCAGAGGAGAGGTGCCTCCAAATCCACTAAGCAGAGGGTTTAAATGGAGCGTTCAGGCTCTTCTTAGGGGCGCATTTTGTTTCCATGTTGGTTGGAAAGAGATGGATTGCAGTTTGGAGTTAACCTCTCTGTGGGGCTGATGAATTAATCCTAGTATGAACCTCCTTACTTATCAGGTGAGGTTTTTTTACCTGCTTCCTGAAAGCTTCCACCGGCTTTTCTACCTGCTGACAGTTGAAAGGAAAAATGAACAGCACCACAACTTCACCAGAGGCTGCATCAGTAACTCCAGCTCAGCACAGTGACAGAGAGCCCCATCTGTCCTCAGCTCTCCCTGCGTTCCTACAGTAATCCTTTCATATGTCTCTTTCAGGGAATCTCAAAAACAAGTAACGTCACCTCACCAACAAACTCTACTACAAGCAGGATTCTCTGTGCTCTGACTTCACCACACAAGGGTAAAATGCACTCAAACCGAAAATTAAAGACATACCAACAGTAGCCTATACCACAGAAGTCTCTATAATATTGGATTAGGATTAGGTACAGTAATGTTCTGCGGGCTTGATAGTATTGGTTCTAAGTTCTGGTGCCTAATAATGCCCTGTAAATATAAGCCCAGAGTGTGTGTGCCCTGACACTTCTACTGTCAACTGGGTTCAGTGCAACATCAGGTGTATAGTGCACTGTGGGGTACAAGCTGCTTGTGGGAATACAGTTCTACCTGGGCTCACTCATGGCTGCCAGTGGGGATCTGGTTCAAACTGTAATATATGGGCTCCTGCAGGATAGACTGACCATGCCCAATGGCCTTTGTCTTATAGCATTGTATGGCATTTCTGTAAACTGCACACCTTAAGGAATCTGTTAAATTTCTTCCTTTAACAAAAGGTTGGTCAAAATGTCCACATAATTTGGATTCACACACAAGTGTTGATTGTTTTTCTAAATCAACAATTACAGAATGGTCAGCACAAATTAGCAAAACCAAAACTAGCAAAAACAAAGTAGAATTACCAGACCCACAGACATGAAGGAATATAAAGGAAGCATTAGTCAGATCACCTCATACAAATTAACATCTACGCATATTGCATCAATGCACACTTTTTCAGCTCAGAAGAATATGCTAATATTAAATAAATATATTAAATAAATGCAACATTCTGGAATGGAGGAATTACATGTTGAAAATGCTACCATAAAATAATTTCATCAATGGCAAATTTTTCAGTTTTAATTGTTAAGGTACAGCATGTCTAATGCAGCTATGCATGCAAATCCATAGCTCAGTATCAGGGATATTTCTGAGCAAACAGAATGCAGTTTATTTTCCACGTCTCGAATGCCCCTGTCAAGATGGGGAGCTGAGCCTGTGTGATTAAATGTACCTGCCACTCAACTGTTTCTGATGACCAGATTGCAATGGGTGATGGGCTGCAGGGGTACCAATGCCATGCTCCTCTCTGCTGTGTGTCACAGAGTGATGAAAGGAACTGCTTTCATGAATGACCGGGGGCCAAATTTGCCAAAACAGGATACAGAGTGCTTAAAGAGCAGGCACATTGATTTTGGTCAATTTTGGGAGAACAACGCGTACATTTTGTGTGGTAACACCTTCAAAACACAATGGACAGCATGTAACCTGCTTGCGAGGACACGGTGAAAATGAAACCTATATCCAGCACACGTTTCTGCAAGTGGGACAGCAGCATCTTTTTTTAGGACTGAACTTTCCAATGCCAGATAGAAGGTTGTGGGTCGCTGTTTAAAAGCTGTTCTTGATGGTACAACAGTTATAAATGGAGAAGTGGCAGAACTAGTAAAACCTTGTAAAATGATTAGGGTTTGACAATAGTAGTACATTCTCATTTAACAACATCAGCATTGACCAAATGTACTGCACAGCCTGCATACTGTCTCAACTAATGCTGAAATGTCCTTTTTGCACCATCACAGCATCATGGCACAACTATCATATACAACACATAATCCAGTATTGTCGTTCCCATAACGTTTTTCAGTATTTTTCACAAATTGTACTATATTGCTTATGATAATCAACAGTCCCACACCCAATATTTCACAGCTCAATGAGCACACAAGGCAATACAATTCTGTGTACATATTTGCAGTACATAATCCAAGGGCAAAGCTGCACTGGGAAAGGATTCAAGAAAAACAGTTCTTAAATGTGACTTTCATCCTCTAGGCCTGGTGAAACTCCCTCATACCTTTTCTGAGACCTTTAATGGGGCTTTCACCACTGAACATGATATACAATCTTTTAGGAAATATGGCCCTCAGTGTTTGGAAAAAACTTCATTTTTTGTTGCCAAGAAAACCCTGGTAGAACACCCATGGGATATACTCTCAATAGCTCTCCACTAACAACTGAGAAAAGCTCACTTTTGGGCACAAGATCGCATGGTTGAACAATGTCACTCTGTAAACGTCACTGAAGAAGGCAAAAAATGAATTTTTAATTTCTGGTTGGGTTTGTGAGGAATCTTGAGGAAGACCTGGTTCAAGTGTGCATGAGCTGTGTTCCTTGTTTGAGAAATCTGTCATCAATCTGACTGAAATCCAGAACTGTTAGGTTAGGGTCACATGGTCCACAATTAGCTGCTTTTATTGAATGATTTAATGATTAATTTACCCATTTATTGAATGAATAAATGATTTTTTACCAGTCCTGACCACTACCCTGTGGTCTGTTGTTAGTGAACAACACTTTATCCTAGTAAACGAAGAATAGAGATGCTCATTCAATGAAGTTGCATCATGCCCGTAGTTTTACGGATTTTAAAATACTAATTTGCAAAACATTTCCACATCTATTACTTTGTTGCCCTCAATCAAAATGAAACACACTGCAGCATTCTACTTCAAAAGAAAAAATATGTGCTTATATGAATACTGCATGTTTTCAAAATACACACAGTGTAATTCAGGACAAAATTAAAAACAACAATCTACATATTTTCCATCAACTCAATTTCCATACAGAGGTGAAGGTTCATACACTTTCAGCCTAACCATGGCAATAAGGCTTCCCTCCAACAAAGTAAAGGAAATAAGACCCTCTTATCATCCCACAACACTTTATATAGAATTTTTATGCCACTATTTAACTTAAGGTTCATGAGAAAAAATTGCATGCTGAAGATGATTAATCAGTACGCCATAAGAACACAAATCATTGAAACACATCACACCACATTTTGAGAGCACAGTCTTTCAAAATTACTTTCTAACAGGTACATTTAACTTGCTGACAAAATATCTATGTCTATGTCTATATCTACTAAATATCTTAAAATACTCCTTAAGGTGCAGTTTGGTAAAAGGGAGCATCACATAAGAATGGTCAGCAAAGTCAGAATTTTTCACTGTCAGAAACTTTCCATTGTCTCAAAACATTGTATGCCCTGTGCTCTGGACAAATATTGAATAGGCTTTACTGGTTGCAAAGGAATTGTATGAGTCTGTCATTTTATGTGATGCTGGGTATTGTGAAGGAAAATGTTCTTTTTACTGATGGAAGAGGAAACAGGCTTTCATTGGGCAGACTGCAGATGAATTTAGAGTTGCATTTTCCTTGAATTGTTAAATAATTTGCCCATTCAGTCAATAGCCATTATTGCCATCAGCAGCACAAACAGCTCTTTGAGGGTGTCCTGCTGACAGAATGGCAAGAGAAATGAACCAGTGGAATACAGGTTCTCTTTTTCAGGAGCACGAATAACAGAGAATTGTTACTAATAATTGGGTTATCAAAAGGGTTCATGGCTTGTTATACCAACTGCTTTGGGATCTCAAGATACACCGTAGCTCTTTAATCTACAAATATAAGAGGCAATCAGAGAGCTGTGCTTGTTACTGAATATCAACTGACGATCTTCTAGTCCTCTCAGATTCTATGATTACCGTTTCTTTCCTTTTTTGCTGTTTTTATTTCATGTTTCAGATGTGAATGAAGATATAAACATGTTTCATGTATCTCAGATTCAGTTTGTTTAACCATGAGTTACAACTAAACACAATCTGACCACTCACGTGTTGTGATAAGTCACCTTCTACCACTATGAAAGACATCCTCAACACCTGCAATGCCATTGAAAGACCAAAGATCAAGGTGGCAACTCCAAATTTTGGACTAACCATCCTGTGCTACATTTACCATTTCCCACAATCTGAGACACCAATGCTGTCATCATAATTTATTTCCCTCTACCTGGAAAAAATAATAACTTTAGAAATACCTCACTTTCACAGAGCAGAGCAGATGTATAGAATTTGTAAATAATGTGTATAGTCTGCACTTAAAATACCTTTGGATCAAAAGGGCAGTGAGGGCATGAATTATGAATCCTGTTTAAACAGGAAATTAAAGTGGCTCAGTGCACATCCATGTCATGATTCCAATGTCACAGACACAGGTAACCTCCTATTTTATTGTAATTATTATTTTCTTTGTTTTTTTTTCCTTTTTTCACCCAAACTCTGGAATCAGAAAATTCACCACACCACTATATTCTTTATACTTGTGCAGGAATGAAATGCTCTGATACATTTGAAAGCAGCCATCAGCTATTTATCACTATAAGTCCCACAATGTAGCTGGGCAAATGCTGAATGGAGAATAAGCGCATCTTCACTGACATCCTCTGAGTAGCTCGCACGAGCTTGGTGATTCACTAGAGGTTGTTAATGAAAAGGGGACCCTGGCTAATGTAACCACATCCACACACCTGGCTTTATGCCATACCAATGTTCCGCTGTTGGAGATTCATGGGTATTGTTAGTTAATGACACAGCCCAGAATCAAATGAGCAATGTCTGGGGGCTTTAGGGTTCAGTCAGAGCATCTTTACCAACAGAACCACTCAAGAGCCCCTGACAGGCGACATACTGACTGAGGTCGATGGGTAATGTTTTATTAAGAGATGTTAACAAGATTCTATCTTGGCTTGAGACACTCTTGTTTAGGTGGTTTTTATTTTGAAAAGCCCATGTCATACCAATTGGGTTCCTTTATATTTCACACAGTAAAGGTAAAATACAGTGTGTATAATGGCCATACTTTATCGGTTTAATGTCTTTTGGTGAGATACTGTAGCTCATTGCAGTACATTCAGCGATGATTATCTCTCTTTTTCATCCATCATAGTTGATGATGACCATGGCACGTCTCATTTTGTTGGGTTTTGGTGGGTGTGCATATGGCTGGACAGATCAATCTGAGCCCGGAATTCTCTGTGGCACACTAGACAGGTCAGAGAGGGTGTAGAGCTCTGAGGTGCAGCCACAAGTCCCTTCAGACGTGCGCTGAAGACACACCTTTTCAGACTCTACCTGGACTGATACCTCTGCCACTTGACCTTGTAACCTTGACCTTGTAAATCTGACTCCTGTCTTGTACTTGTTGCTCACTTACCCAGGTAGTATAGTGGTACTTTATTTATTGTATTTATTGTTACTTTATTTATTGTATTTATTGTTATTTATTGTATTTGACTATGTAATCCTAGTTCAGATTAGTTGGCTCGCGACACTGACCTTGCGCTCAGCTTCAGCACTGTTTGCATTGTATGTCCTGTACACATCTTGCTCTTGTGCCTGTTGTTTGCCCACTATTTGCACTTTTGTACGTCGCTTTGGATAAAAGCGTCTGCCAAATGAATAAATGTAAATGTAAAGTCCTTCCTTGGCAGATTTATGCTGCTGCCTCTTCTCCTGCTCTCACAAAGGACTGCACCTTCCTGGACTTTTCTTCTCCAGGCTGGTCGGTCCTGAGCTAAGGAATCCCAGCTTTTCAGGTCAAATCCAAAGCTCTTCAAGGAGGCTTTCAGGGTATCCTTGTAGCGCTTTTTTGGGCCACCTTGCGCTCGCTTGCCATTTTTCAGCTTGCCAAAGAAGACTTGTTTTGGCAGTCTTGTGCAGGGCATTCTGGTCACATGACCAGTCCATCTGAGCTGTGCCTTCGCAAGCAGGGTGGGAATGCTGGGAATATTAGCCCTGCTGAGGACTTCAGTGTCAGGGATTCTATCCTGCCACTTGATCCTCAGCAGTTTCCTCAGACAGCTCAGGTGGAGATGATTCAATTTCCTGGCATGGCGCTGGTAGACTGTCCAGGCTTCGCACCCATACAGAAGAGTTGGTAATACAACAGCCTGGTAGACCTTCAGTTTTGTCTCCTGCTTGATGCCAGTCCTTTCCCATACCAAGTCACGTAGACGTCCAAAGGCTGCACTGGCCTTGGCAATCCTGATGTTAACTTCATCATCTATGTGCACAGCACGAGACAGAGTACTTCCAAATTAAGTAAACTTGTCAACAGCTGAAAGCTTTTGGTCATTCACAAAGATGGTGGGCTCAGTGTAGGGTTTCCCACGAGCAGGTTGGTATAGGACTTCAGTCTTCTTTGTGCTGATTGTTAGGCCGAAGGTGTTGCAAGCTGAGGAGAAGTGGTTCATACAGCCAGAGCACAGTCATCAGCAAACAAAAGTTCTTGAACAGTGACTTCCTCCATTTTGGTTTTGGCTTGCATCCTCCTCACATTGAATAGCCCACTGTCATAACGGTAGATGAAGCTAATCCCAGTGTTGTTGTTCCTGCATGGCATGGCAGCATGGCAGAAAACACCATGCTGAAGAGTGCTGGCACTAGGACGCAGCCTTGCTTCATCCCGTTTGTGATTGGGAATGGATCCGAGAGTTCTTGCTGGTCTCTGACGCTGGCCATCATGCCATCGTGGAGTTTGCGCACTATGCCGATGTGCACTGGCAAACGACTGGTTTATTTCAACTTGAGGCAGTCTCACAATTCCCTCCTCATTTATGCATGATGGCTGGTTGAGGACTGCGCTGAAGTGTCCTTCTCTGTGAGGAGTGTTGTTCCATCTGCATTCAGGAGAGGTGAAGTTCCTGAGTGTTGTGGACCATAGAAGCACTTGGTGTTATTACTGTCAGTGTAGGACTGAATCTCCTCAGCTTTTGCACACAGCCAGGTGTCTTGCATGACCCTCTGCTGGACAACCCTGCGAATGTTGAGGAAGGCAGTTTTCTTTAAGCTTGAGCTGCTGTCATTCAGGTACGCTTTATGCAGGTGATGTTTTTCATCAAGGAGGGCTTGGATTTCTGCATCGTTCTCATCAAACCAATCTTGATGTATATGTGTCGGAACACCAAGTGATTCAAGGGCTGTAGTGTAGCACGGTCTTGAGGGCAGTCCACTCTGCCTCAGCGTCTGTATGCTCAAAGCTTAGAGACTCCAGGCGATGGTCAAGAGCCTCAACAAGGGCCAGTCTAGTGTGTTCCTATTGAAAGCGTGTGATGTTAAGATGCTTGACATGTCTTTTTCCTTGGGGGCATCTGGGAGGCTTGATCTGGAGGTTAAGTTTGGAAATGATGAGACGATGGTCAGTCAAACATTCAGCACCACACATAGCCTTGGTCACCCTGACATCGTGCCAGTCGCTCCTCCTCACAATGACGTAGTCAATCAAGTGCCAGTGGTGTGAACGTGGATGCATCCATGAAGTTCTCTTGTGCTTTGGTAGTTGGAATATCCTGTTGGTGATGAGCAGGTCGAACTCGGAGCATGTTTTTAGCAGCAGAAGGCCGTTGCTGTTACATTTTCCAATGCCATGTGCACCTATGACTCCATTCCATGATTGATGGTAATTTCCAACTCTGGCATTGAAGTCAATAAGTATCAGAAGTTTGTCAGAGCTGGCTGTGGCAGCAATGATGATTTCCAGGTCATCGTAAAACTTGGTTTTGATCTCGTCAGAGTTGGTCATGGTAGGGGCATAGGCACTAATGATGGTTGCCTCCTTTTTGCCCAATAGGTGGAGCTTTAGGGTCATTAAACAGTTGTTTATACCCTTGGGTAGGCTTGCCAGTTGGTTGACCAGATGGTTTTTTACTGCGAAACCAACACCCACATCACATCTCTGATCCAGATGTGTCCACCAAAGTGCGCACATTCCAGGCACCAACAGTGAGTGGTATCACCTTGGTCTTTTTCATTTTATTTTTTTTTCGACCGCATGTATGGGATCCTGCCAGCTACAGTAGGCTGGCCAGGCTGTTTTGAAGCAGACAATGTTTGGGGTACCTTTTCTAACCTTCTCCTCACTATGGAAGTGAGCAGTGTGATTCTGAATAGGAATGCTCAGTCGCTCAGGGTGCTGCCGGACTTCACTGCTGCTTCGGTCCAGTAAGGGAACGACCAATATCCGGAGCCGCCTGCGTGCAGGTTTGCGGCTACAGCCTAAAGCATATCCGTGCCTGCTGCTTTGTCGCTCGCCCATCGCCACAGGACTTGGATAAATGACAGTGGTAAGGTACCATGACTTGCGCAAAGAACTTGGATTTCAGTGAGGGAAATTCTCTCGACCAGCCCCATCTGAACCCAGTGGCAAGACGTAGTCAAGACAACTGGAGGTGGTCCTGGTTGCAGTGGATGGTCCAGAGACCCTTAGGTGGAATTTCCTCCACCAGGGGTTCCACATGCCCCGACTCAGACAAGCTGAGTTTTCCAGGTTAGTTAACTGCCACTCGGGGTTCGACGTTGGCAGCTGCTGACTGTACCAACTCACCAGGGATGTTGAGCCTGGTGTGCGCCTATGGTAGCAGCTAGAGGGCCGGCCCAGATGGAACAAGCCGGAGGCAAGCCAGAGGCACCACTAGCTGGTCAGACAACAAAGTACTGATTGTACTACCCACAGAAGCAAAATATGGCTGTTGAAAGAGATAAAGCCTGCACATCCATGTGAAGAGAGTGGCTTCACAGGATCCACAAATTGTCAGTTAGTAATGTTATAATTTCTGTGTTTCAGAGAGATGATGGGGGAGAGGATTACTCTGTCCATGGGAAACGTTCCATTCCAATTAATGAGTGTTGAAAGGATGTTGTGTCTTGATTGACACTTTTTGGTCACATTCATATGTCTTGACCGATGGATGTGCTAGGCACTTATTGTGGGAAAATCTGGTCAGTGGCTTGTATGCACTTCCTGAATGACTGAGCTGCTTCCTGGCTTGTCTTCCCCATACCAGATAAACCATTCAAGGGCAATCCTGCTCCAGCTTTGAAGGTTGATATCTGTAGTTTCTTGACTGCAATCTGGCCACAAACAACTACTCAAAACTACTACCAAATTCAACATCTGGCCACAGACATGATAATCACCCTTCAATTTGAAAGGGCTTGACCATACAGAGCTTGAAATGCATACAACAAAAGAACCAAGCATAGAAAACTGGCATGGGTCCACACAGCAACCTGCTAAATCGTGAGTCAGTGGTTTTACAGAGACATCTTTGGAAGGTAAATTTGAAAACACCTTCAGCATCAATAGTTTTGAAAAATGCATTACGGTGCGTAATAGACTGCTAATCACAAAAACAGTGTTAACACTGAGGCAGATCAAAGCAGTGGAATAGGATAAATCACATTGTTACTTAGTACTGACACCTGCTTGGGCCTTAATGTTATCAGGTGGTACAAAGTGAAAGACTCCCACGGGAGCAACCGAAATGGCAAAAAACAAGCTATTACAAAAGGGCTCTGACTGAAGGCTTTGATTTCCTTTTGAATAAATTATGTTTTCATCTGATTAGGCCACATTAATGTAATGAGACAATGGTGCCTGCAAACTGCCGCGTCAACAGTGACTGGCACTTTGATTTGATCATTGTATTATAGGAAGGCTTAGAATTCTACATACAACACAGCCTCACTGGTGAGATGTTCACCCCAGAACCCAGTAACTGTATGGTATACTGCATTGTTGGAAAAGTCTGCTTTATGAAGTACTATACATAGATTTTGCATTAAAGTAGGCCATTCTTATGAACAGTCTCTCTCAGTGTCGCTAATATAACTAATTACTTCCTTCTGCCTGTGTTATTATTCTTCTAATTATCACTGTATTTTTAGCAGATGAAATGTTGTAACTGTGCCATTTTATGGGAGATTTGAAACACTTCCTAAAGATAAGATAGGAAGCCTGTGCCTCTCGTCCCAATGTGAAAGATGTTAATCTGACCTGCTGAATTTAGCACATGTGCAAATTCACCCGTATCCTTTTACATCTTCCCTTCTGCAAATTGGTTTGTGCAGTGTGAAAATGTATCATCATATTCAAACGCTTCAGTAGTCTACCGTAAAACCTTTTCTCACATATGAGAGTTCCAAACTCCAAATTCAACATGAAACATCTAGTCGCATAGTATCCTCTATACACACACACACACACACACACATAAACGCACACACTTGGAAAATGAGCCCCTCAACTGCCTATGAATTTATACACAATATTATTTTCCACCCTAAATTTACAGAAAACACTGATATTAATACCAAACTACATGCATTCACAGACTAATCTGTCTCAATGTTTACTTTTTCATCTTCTCATTACAATCGCATTTCACAAGGGATCCTCCAAATGAAAAGTGGAATGAAAAGCCTGGAGAGTGCAAGGTGGAGCATTATATTGCCAAGACGATCGCCTGATTTTTAATCAAATCCATGATTTCTCCTCCCAAGCAAGTATATTAGACAGAAATGTAGAGAACTGGCTCCTGCTCATCCTTGGTGGTTGTGGTGGTGGTGGGGTCTATAAAAAGTGGTCATCGGGGAGGAAGGCGCATAACGGGCAATTTGTGACATGAGCCGGCCAATCGTACAGATGGCAGTACCCAGCACTGAACTCTCAGCTGTGGTATGAGGGCCTGTAGAGAGAGGTCATTCTGGGATGACTGCTGGGAAAGGGTAGTGGCAATTTAAAGGTCATACCTTCTGAACTGTAACCTCCGCTTGATGAAGCTTACCTCAATCGATCCTTTGCATGATCTTTCCAATGTGCTTTCTCTTCATTCATTCCTCCTGTGCTGTTTGTGAATAGGAATGTTTTGAGTCTGCTACCGTCTGCTTTGGTTTGATCTTGATGTGTAATTTAATTACCTGGTCCTGGAGACTATGGCCCTTAGTTTCTGCAGGGGACAGAGATTATGACCCAAACCTTTAAGTTCACTGCTTTTAATTGACAGAGCCTTTTCTAGAGATATATCCACATTTAAAATGTTAATGGAATATGTTCTCATATCCTGTTATATGTCCTAAAGAAGCATGGTGCCAGAAATGGCCTGTATGTACTAGTTTTAACTGTATTTTACTGCAGTAAGTAGCTAAGAAAACATTCCTGTTATCATGCATTAGAACTGGCATGCTTGTTGTTTTAGCTAAAATAATAGCATAGTGAGCCAATCAAAACATGATCACTACCAAAGCATCCCATCATATTTAGGATTCATCACAATTTTGAATTATTGATCCGTTAAAATCGATTTGCTGTTAATTGTTTCACACAACACGGGATGTTTGCTTAGAGGTGTAAACGGCAAAATCAATTTACAGTGACCGTCCATAGCTGTCACTTCAATTAAGTGGCAATCAAGTGTGACCCCAGGTGTAGAGCATTTCAGTATCATTACGGGAATTAAATTACAACCTAATTGTCAGGCACAGAATTAATTTGACCATGGCTGAGCAGGATTCTTCATTTTGCAATCATTCTCAACCTAACAGCGCTCATTAAAAAAATCAACCGGTTATTGCTGTGGCGCAATAAGCCGCTGCCTCTGTTGCTTGGGAAGATTTAACACGCCGTCGTGTTTATCATTCACATATTTGTGTGGAATGATTGGTTTGGACACGCTAAACACCATTAGGCGTTCAGAGGCTACAAATATCATTGGGACCCTTAAGTAAACAGCCTGCCATCTTAGGCATGGCCAAGACAAGCCAACTGAGTGTATGATTTTACACGCAGTGTGGGCCTCACTTTCTGATTGCGTGGGAGGCTGTGAGTTACCTTCTTTGGAAGTGATGTGCTAGCGGTGCACATGGGCTTGATGCAGTGGCCCCCGCTGCGGCTATCAGGCGGTGGAGTGAGCACTTGGAAGTGAGCTGCAGGTGACAGCAGAACAGCGAGGCAACAGAAGGATCTTAGCCAAGGCACTTCCCTCCCGTGTCACTGAATTAAATATGTGTGAGATGGAGGGGAAGGGGAGAGAATGTCTACATGGCAGCGGTACCCAGAACAATAACAACACACTTTGGCTCTTACGTAACAATGGATGACTTTTTAAAAATAAAGTAATTGTAAATATTTTAGAATCCCTGCCTCTGGAAATGCTGACACAGTATGGCTGTGAGTCTCACACCTGAACACTGTTCTGCTGCAGCTTACCAAAAGCCTTCCAGAATTGTCACCAAACATATCCACTTTATCGCAGATGCAATGAATAGAACTGTACTTTTCACACCTCTCTGTGATGTCAAATCAAGCTATTATACCAAGCCAGTTCAGATCGTTATTTTAATTCAGACCTTCTTCAAGAGTTACATAGAAAGCTCCTTTTTAATAATAGGTACTACTCAGACTAAGAGATGTATAAAAGGAAACACGGTACTTTTTGTCAATGGGCAATTAATGTCAACAAAGGGAAAACTCTATACAGCTTTCATGAATTTCTCCCGCACTGGGATAGACTGCAGCCAAACCACTCCGGTTGTTTTCTTTTCTCATAGCCTAGATATAATTAACATATGAAATATATTTGTTCATCACTCAGCACACGGCTTTCATTTTACACTGTTAATGGAGTTTTGTCTCACAGTGTATCTATGAAAATAATTCAGGTAAAGCCCTGACTTCAGGTATTTCAGCACTGTCCCATTCAGGATTACAAAGTCTCCAAACCTTTTATTTACAGGCTGTTTCCCAACTGCTGCTCCACACTGCAGCCCAGAATATGCACACCATTTACACACCAAGGCTACCAACAGCCTGAACACAGCAGGTGCACCAGGACCCTGCTACGCTGAACCAAATGTCACCTGGAATGATGAACCCTCCAATTCACAGCTGTACAAAAACATTAAGCCCTAGGATCTCTGTCCACTACTGTTCTATTGCAAAACACCTGAAGTTGATGACATGAACTGCCAACAGAGACTGATGTCTATTGGTCCTCTGATGAAGATGCAGACTGAAGTGCCTAAACGTGTAGTTGCACAGGTGTTGGGGGGGAGGGTGGTCATGTGAGCTAACTACACTGACGTGACAAACAGACACACTAAAAATTCATTCCATTATAAATGTAGGCTCATACCACATGGGGCTCATGGCAGCTCCACCCTGCATGAGTGCATGTGCATCATGTTGTTCTGATCCATTGACATAGTTTATTTTCAACACACAGGGCCCAGCTAGAATCTCATTGGTCTCATATTTCACTTGCTCTCTCTACCTGTCTTCTGCATTAACAGTGCAGCCTGTGTGGGCCAACAGAGGTGCAGTGGAGCTTGATGAATTCACTGTGCAAGTGCAGAGGTGCCCTCTGACATACGACTCTAGTGGAAAAAATACACAAGAAACATTGTCGGGAGGCTGCCTTTAAAAGGTCAGTGGTCAGTGGTCTTCCTAAATTTGCACATGAAAATGCAAGTGCAGTCCCACTCAGAACATAAACTAACCATTTTAAAGGCACCAGAACATAATTGAGGCACTTAAATGCAAGATCCCCTCAATCAGGCAACCAGTGAGTTCAGCCCCCAGTCTTCCCCTTAATCAAATATCTGGCTTCCCTGGTGTAGTTTATTGCAATGCAAGGGACACATGAAGAAGATGTGTCTGAAGGTCACATGGCCCACTGCAGGGGTTGTATAGGAAAACAACATGGCTCATGAACAGAAAGTGCTGCAAACCACTAGTCTTGCTGTCGTTCAATAAAACAAACCCATGTTTGGATTCACTGTGTCTGCCACTGTAGCTAGCCGAAACATTAAGCCTGCTAAATTGCGGGTGAATGGTCACCCAATGTTCATTGAATTTCTGCTAGCTCCACTGATTCAAAGTCATCAGCTAGTGGTTTCCTTTTATGAAGGTTTTGCTTATCTTTTTGACACATTTATACTGATTGACAGCCACCGTGCAGATATATACTACAGATGCAATCCACTGGTCCCAACGGAGATTTAAATTAAATCAACAAAGTGTTTCAAAGCAAATCCTCTAAAAATGACCAGTTATTACCAGTATTGACATAAGTCAGCCAAACCTCAGGAAAATGCAAAAAAGCAAAAGTACATTCACATTAGTTATGACACAAAAAGACTATATTTTCACTGGATACTGTAAATGACATATTAGGAATACTAATAAACAAAATGTGCTTTCTCCCCTTGCTCACAAAAAGATGACAAGATAACTCCACAAAGTGCGAGTCCATCTGTCCAAGCACAATTCACAAGATATACAGGGTATTAATATCCACTGTGACTCAGACCACACCACCCCATGAGCAGCTAAACTGTTAGCTGAAGAAGAGGTCATTTTTCAACAAAGGACATGGTGAAATTTCTAAGTGGCCCACATTCAAACATTTGGATACACACATGACTAAATGCAGATAAGTCAAGAGTTTCACTTTCCATAAAAAACATACGCCTCTTTACAGAGGCATCAAACTAATATGATTGTCTTATGTTCCTTGCTTTACCCAATTTTACTATTTATTCATAATAAATAAATGTAAAACCATAAATGGCCATAAATGTAAAAAGATTACGTATCAATGCACCCAATGGTGTTTCAATGAAAATAGTTTCAGAATTATGCAACTTCTGTACCATCCCTGACATGAAAAATGTGATTGCCAGTCCATTTGGTATAGTGACTTCAAATGTCCTTCATAGCGGCACTAAACAAGCCATGAACACACAAATTCGCTCCAGTCAAATTCATCTGACTTTCAAGCAAACGCCAGCTGTCCAGATGATTAAAATACGTAATGCCTAGTGTGCTATAAATCTAGACTGAACATGCAGTATACAGAGGGAGCGCTCCCTGGCTAAGGCAGCAAAGAGGGATATTAGAGTGTTCTCTTTGTAGTTGTATGAGCGCCAGTAAGTTTTCGTCGTTTGAATTACCAAGGCACTAAGTGCCCTGCGCTGTCATTTTGAAGTCATGAAATGAAAATTCATCAGTACCAAATATTACACCGCTATACTTTAATACCGACAACTGTCGCCGACCAACGGTTCAGAGACGGTTCCGTTGAATCCCTTTAATTTGAGGAACCTCCCTACTTATCTTTTCCCGTAGAGCGGGAAATAATCCGAACCGTGGTAACTGTGCGGAAAATTATTATTTTATTTATCTATTCATTTATTGCTTTTCGAGTCTTCTGCGGTGTTTTGTAGTAGCCACGTGGACTGTTAATGTACGAAAAATAGTCCATCCCGCAATCCAGTCTCAAAGTGAACGCACACGAATGACAAAACTACCATTTATTTCAAGTTCATTGCGCGAACACCTGTCCCTTGACAATGAAGCGCGTGCTCACAGTTACAGAAATTGCGCCCCGTAATAACAAACAACAAGCATCTTACCTTGAACAGTTTCACAGTCCTTTTTATAGAGAAAGGTTCATACCGCCACCCGCCCTCAGATGTTTCGCGTTTCAAACCCGCGGCTGTCGGCGTAAGAACTTCCTCCGACTGCCGCGGCACACTGGACACGGAAGAGACCGCGGTGAGGAGGAGATATTCAGCGCAGCTCCTGGAGGCAACTCCAGAGCGTAAGGAAATTCAATATGCAGTAACAGACACTCAGCGCTGCGCGCACTGTGCCCGTCCGGCAGGGTTGGCGGAGGGGAGGGAGGGGAAAACGGTTTCATTTGGAACCGTACACCTAACAACCAGCCACAGTAAAAGCAAGATTTTAAGGGGGAGGGGCTTGAACTGAATACCTGTCTTCCCTCGCAGACTCAGGTGTGACAGAAGCAGGGAAATGTCACACATAGGTATACGAGTGCATCCCATTAGCCATATAAGAAGGGGAATCCCTGTTTTCCTCAAATAAAACCTCCTCATAATAAGATTTTTAAAATCCATATGTATATTTTAAATTATTGCAGAATATTTGTTTTAACTCTTTGCAGTGTCATGTTTTCAAATTCAAAAATGGGTTAAATTTTGCCAGTAGTGTTATTAAATATTTGGTGACTATCCATATTTGCTCTTGTGTGGTGAAAATCACAAAGGACTTTAGTGTATTATATTTTCTGACATACAAATTGAGGTATTATTGAGATGTTTTGTTGTTGAGAGAGACAGATATGAGATATGTTGTCTGAGACAACAGAGAAATAGGTTGCATTCAGGGGGAAAAAACTGACAGACCAATGCCTTGTATTTGGAATGGGAGGGCGGAGATTGGTGGTGGTGGTGGTGGTAGGCTGGAAGTAGCACACCTCAGAATGTGTCAATTCACTTTTTGTCGACACTGTGTTGACGCACTCTCAGGCGATGCCTCTGATGAACTGGCTTGTCTGAACAGAACTGGATTGCCATTGTAGCAGTACCCCCATCTGCTCCTCCTCCTCAGGGATAGAAGATTCCAGAACCTTTCTGCTCATATTTTCTGTATGTGGGGGCTTTGAAAGAACAGGGATTTTCACTCCAATGTTATCCAGGCCCCATGTGGGAATGGGGCTGAGAATAAAATATGTGTGTAATATGGTAGGACTAGTTAGAAATTAAGGTCAGCATAATATCTCAGAATTAGCAGGCAAGAAACAGTGACCGCATCGCTGCTTTTACTGTGAGGACTGTGGAGCTCTCAACCAATAGATTCTCCGGATGATGATTCATAATTAAATACTGCTGTGTCCAGAGCCAGGGTAAGTGCCTTTGATCCGTGAAGGGTTAATCCATAGTCACGCTGGCTGCTTTGAAATGGCACGCTCTCTATGGTTTACGCCTCTACTGAATCCTCGTCATGCAGCATCTTTGGTCAGGGCTTCAAAATAAGCCAGGTTTTCCGGATGTGTGCACCCCTCATCCTCCACTAAAACCATTTGACTCTGGAAGGCAGAGAGTAACTTACGCAAAATTAATGGACTCACCATGGCAACAGCTATTGTTATATTGTGAAGTCAATGATAAGCATGGCAACAGTGCCGTTCTTGCCTATCTAATCTGCTGGCACATCATGTAATATGTACATTTCAGATGAAGCAGATACCTTAAGTAGCTGTCAATCTCTCTGCTCAGTCAGTCTCAGGACTGTGGTGCTTCTCTCTGTGTCCTGAGAAACCAGATATATCACTAAGATGCTGCAGCAGAGTGTTAATGGCTGCCAGCGCTTGTTTAGTTTTAACTGCATGAGTGGTGCATGATTGGCAAAGTTCTTTACAAAGTGCTGCGTTCATGTATTTATTCTTGTGAGATTGTGAGTTTGGATTTTGTTGTTTTGTTGTCACCTTTAATATGCTCATCCTACCTGTCACTGTTTGACTTTATGGTGTGAAACATTTTCTACAATTTGTCTGGCTTCAAAATGTCAGTTTCTTGATGTGTTCACTTTCTTCAAATGTAAATATATTGCCACAACCATGAACAAACTGCTCTGAAAAAGAGCAGTCCATAGGGCTGTGCTCACATTCTATAATCTCTGTCAGGTGTGCATAATGAGTACCTCTATTTTGTGCATTTTTAACTGTGTGTCACAGCTGCTGGTCTTTGTACCATCAAGTCCTCAGTGATCAGGGGTGCAGGGGAGTCTTCTTCACCATGACAACGGGAGGGAGTCAAGCCAGCCATCAGGAACTCACTAATTAAAGCCTGAGTGCACTTACTACATGAAGACAAACATCCCTGATGGATTCTGAATAATGTAAAATGAAACAAGGATTTCACCTTCTGAAAACTTTAAATCCCTTTAAATCTCATTGTGTTTTTATTGTTGCACTTCAAGACAATGGCAGCTACTGTAGATGATCTCACCAATTGAAGCCTACCCCAGAAAATAGGACATATCTGACTCTAAGAAGGATACTTCTTTTAGCACTGGATGAGGAAATATGTGGAACGGAAGGAAAAGGTAATCCCTGGGAAATACTGTAATTCTGCAACCTCAAGTTATAGTCATAACCCCCACCCAATATTTCTGCTTTTGGTAGCAGTTGCTGTAAACTACTGATAAATTCTGTCTGACTTCTTCATTCTCCTTTGACCTCTTTCACATTTTTTTTCCAAATGTGAACAAAGCACATGTACCGCTTGTATGCTCTATGCATACGACACTGCAAAGGCTGAACCTCAGACAATTCAAGGATTTTCAGGTAGGAAAATGTATTTTTTAATGCATGTGAATGTAACCACATACAATACAATTAAAGGAATGAAAAGCATATCACATTTCAAATCATATTTCATTATTTGACTTAAATTTCACTCATGTGATCTGTTAAGTGAGTAAAGAACATGTGGGACCTGGGATAATGGTCCCATGATCTTGTCCAAATAGTGAATTTGCTTCATGCCACATAAATTAGGTTTAGCTCTGACACAATAAACCATACATGTATAGAAACTTCCATCACTGATGCTGCTCTTTCTGGAGCCCACAGAAAAAAAAAAACTGTTGCAAATAGTTTGAAACAATAACAAATTCAGTTTCCCATGAAGATGTGAACAACTTCCTCTTACTCGGGCCTTTCTCAGCAAAGTGCGTCAAACAATCGAAAGAAATGCAGCCACTCATGTGACATATTCCATCTCCTGTTTAGAGAGTATAGAACATATAAATATATAAGTTTCCAGAAGAGTGGTTTTGTGTCTTCCATACTGCACGCCTATTGCTTTCAGTGTGGTGTGAACAATTCTTCATGAAAACTTGAGGATATATCCTGTCAGGCAATTGTGTAAGACTTGCACAGCAGGCCCCTCTCTAGATATCATTGAGTCAGGCTCTCTGTTCATGAATGGAAGCTCAATGTGACTACGAGGAAAAGGAAGCAGTTCCCAAGTCTTTAGATTAGCTTCAGACATTGAGAGAAGAATATATTTACATGTATTAGTTTGGCGGATGCTTTTATCCGGAGTGACTTACAAGAAGTACATACAATTAGAGTTTGACAATTCTCCGCATTCATATTGAATCACTTTTGCCATCCCTAGAATGTGGTGCCATTGTGGGAACCATTACCATTATGGGAGTAAGTGTTGTCTTTGGGCGTACAACTTTGAACTATTTCCACTAATTTCCAGCCATCCGGTTTATATTGACATAAGGTTACATAGCTACAGCGCATTCAGCACTGAGCCTATTCCACCTGAAGTGCCACCAGACTTCTATCTTCTGTGCTTAAATCACAATTAATTTTACCCCTACTACATTTACAACTACATTTTATTACAGTTTTAGGAGGGGGAGGGCTCAGAGCTCAGAGAGCCCAAATGTAGCCTGAATAGGTGAGTCTACACCAGAAAACGAACAGCGCTCTGACAGTCGTGGGACCAGCAGCATTATGACTAGGGGCATGAGCTGATTGTCAGAGGGATGTATGGATGTCTGTCACCGAAATGTGACAGGGTGCTGAAGGGAGGACAATGTAGAGAATAACTTCCAAGGATTGTTGGAAGCTGCTTCAATTTTAGTTTAAAAATAGCAAGCTTTAGCAGGTGAAACAGAAGTGGAAAAAGATGAGAGAAAACATTAATAATGTTATAGGGCAGATTTGATTTTTTCCATTTCCTGTTGGCACATAGGGCCTAAGTCAACTGCAGGTTTGAAAAGGATGCAAAGCCTGGAGATGACTGGACATAGACTGTCAAGAATAGATGACAGTGTTGACAGCAGTGAGGATGTTGCAATGCCTACAGGTAGTTGCAAAAACTCTTCCACACTTGGAAGAGAGGAAATCACTTTATTCGAATAAATTGTGAGCATTTCTTTAGAGCGTGACTATTGATGTTGGAGCTGTTGTGGCAGGCCTTTGTGAAAGGGGGAGTGAGATGGGCAAAAATTATTAGAGAATTGAAGTGGGGTCACTTCAAACAGCTTTTGGTTACCAGTGAAAACAAGGTCAAGATGGCTGCCAGCCCTGTCTGTAACACTAAAACTGACTGAATGAAAAAGTGGTAAGCAGACTTCAAACTGAGGGTTATGGACAGCGAAATCCCCATAAAGGGTCATTGGGGCATCGTCTCATAGAGCAGAGCTGAAGAGTCTCATCCAGAGAGCTTTCAACGGGCCCTGGTGTGCCATAAACATTACATTACATAGTGTACCACAATGTGATTTGTTGGGGTTAGTTAATGATGACCGGAAGTGGAGAAGAGAGGTATGATTGAGTGTCAGCATGAGTTCCTTATGTGCGCCAGTGATCCTGCCCTTGGAATGGTCAAGTTGTATGGGAGAAGGAGTACACCACAGACTGCAGAGCCAATGTGTCTGTGTTATGAGGTGATCTTCAAGTCTCAGTTTAAGCAAGGAATCTGAGGGATAGAAGGGACACATATTGCAAGATGGTGAATTTTTTGAATAGCTGATTGACAGCTCCATAGGCCTCCATTGACTGTCAGGCTAAGGGTGGGACAGCATGCTGGATATGTTAAGTAGACAGGAAAGCAATGCCAAAGGAGGCAGTGTCTACAGGACTGGCTTTTGGATCAGAAGTGTGGCATCGAATAAGGGGCAAATATTAAAATGCATTCTTTCAAGTGTTTGCAACTATACGTGCTTATTTCCTCAAATTTAATATAATACAGCAATTGTGTCTTGCATGCTCACTTTTTAATCCTGTCACTTTACTTCCATGGTTGCAAGTAAAACCTTGTGCCCATTTACAGTCTGAGTTGATATTTGGCTTTGAACAAGAGAATGAAAAGGGCTACTCCTGTAGCATGATTTCTTTTTCAAAACTGATATATTGATAGAATTGTTCAATTGATAGGAGAAACATTAAATGTTAGTTACGAGTGTATAAATATTATACGTCTACATTGACTATGGGTGTGGGTATGTGCGAACTCTGAACAAAGCATTAATGAATGATCCCATTAACTCCTTTAACTGGGACAAAGTTTCAAAGGAAGGGGGTCCTTCAATCTCACCTACTGTCTTTTTACTGTTTAAAAAAAAACACGAGTTCTATCAGTCCATCTTCCTCTCTGACTGGCTTTCAGGACTTACTTGAATTGAGAGAAACTGTAGAAGGTATAACAGAGCCAAGCAGAACAGTCATATTGGATGGAATTCAATCAAAAACCCTGTTAAAATTTTAAAGACATTTCCAGTCAATTCGCTATCTCTGGTGAAAGACTATTGTCTCTGCAGCATGGTTCACACACAGAATAAAGACTCAATGAGCTTGGAGGACTGGTATCACCATGGAAACCATTTGAACAATGTCCAATGGTGGACTCTGGTTTTAGATATATGGGCGGGCCTTCTTCTATTTGAAGACTGCATTGCACATGTGCTGTCCCCAGGGGCTCCTCATCAGAGAATGCCAGTCTGATTCTGTAAGCAAGCCTAACAAGACCAAAAATGATTTTAATGTGTTAGAGTACCCAACATATGAATGCATGTGCTTGGAAGAAATAAACTGATAAAGACCATGTACCACAAACTTCTATATTATTACTATTTTATAATTATAATTTAAAGACAACATTATTGGAATATAGCTATAATAACATAAAAATGACCAAAAATAACTAACTTACTATAAATACAAACAGACTGCTATTAAAAAAAATAGTAGCTTCACACATGAACACACATAACAAACTGGCCAGTCTTTATGCCAATAATACCATATTACAGATATTAAATAGACTCATGTGGTAATTGCACAGGAGTTTTTCTCACTGAATTGTACATTGTACGTTGCCAGATCTGAAAGCGACCACCATTGAGTGTCATTGGCATGTTCGGCAACACTAAAAGCAGGTTATCTGGATTTAGAAATCCAGTCTGTATGTCATTTAATAAGACTTAACATTTGTATTGAAGTTGCTCCTTTAGTATATCAAGCATTAATTTAATATATCTACCTGCCCTTTCTATGTACATGTCATCAGCATTTTTAATTATTAATATCTGTAATAAGGGGTGTCCTAAAATCATTGAGCAATAGATTAGTAATTATTACTAATACATATATTGTTTATCAATACTAAATAGATCCTGAGGATTAGTCTTTACTCAGATATGTAAGTTAAGTCACTACTTATTGCATGTAAAATAATCGTAGACAGGTAGTAAAAGTTTTAACAGTCCTTTAGCTTTTTATTCCTTTAGTTTATCATTGAACCTACCTTTAAAGTGTTATTAATGATAAACTTTTAATTCCACAAAAATGATATGAAAAATTATCCATTGTATGTGGAGAGGTATAGAAATACTGTTCCTGCTCATATAAGTCTTCCTCAAGATGATCGTGGCATGCCAAAGAAAAAGGACCCAATAGGACTGAAAAAACACACGGCATGTTCATCCTCATGTGTCTGAGCTCAGCCTGACCGTCACATCTGAGCTCACATCTGATCTGACATATACAGTGCTGTGCTTTTGTCAAAAAGTAAAACAATATTCTCCCAAACAATAAAATCTTCTCATCACACCCTTAGAGAGAGAAGAGTATCTTATCACCCAGCCTCCTCACACACCTGCACACACCCTTTGTGCATTGTTTACATTATAATTGGCAGGCAAATGTGGCCTGAATTTTCAAAAAAGAAAGCTACACACATAATCAATATCATGAAAAAAGCATGATCTTGGAAGATGAAGGAGACATCAGTTAGTCATTTCAGAGGAATCAAAGGCATGCTTTGCTCTTGTGTAGAGAGGTTTTGCATGCCTTGAAGCCACAATGTCTTTGTGGAGTCTTTTCTATGCTCAATAAGATAGACAGCCATTAGAGGACAAGTGCAGGCACCAGGTATGTATGTAATATATACATGGTATAAATGTATATAATGTAGGTAAATAACACACAGCTTGCATGTGTGTTACTGTGCACAATGTTGTCATAAAGCACTGTGATATGGGTGCACTCAGGAGCTGCTTCAGAACCTCTCCTTAAGTCTCCTAACTGAAACCCATGAATAATTGCCTCAGAGACTAAGACAACACAGGACAATCTGTTCAAATTTGATTAGGAGGTGCACATCTGTGTCAGAGAGGAAATCGCCAGTTGAGCTCAGCAGATGTGCTTTCTTGGCCCTATGAATCATGCGATCGGCACATAATTTCATCAGTATGTAAATAGCAGGCTGTCGTTGTGTCTGAAAAACGTGATAATGGATGCAAGCTCACATGTGTTGGAACAGGTGTTTTCAACCTCAATAATAGATGAACACATGAATGTTTTTCAGACTGATTCAACTAAATGGAGCAAAACAAAGGCAAACTTTGACAATGAACCACAGTGCATTGCATTACCCAATAGGGAAGCGAAACTCTGGCTGTTAGGCCACACCTCGGACTTTGGTGATAGACTCCTGTATTCAGGTCACTGCAGGTCAAAGATTATTATTTTCTAATGAAAAACTGGGGCTGATGACCCAGAATTGCATGGCTGTGGTTATTTTCGGCTTGAATGGAAAGCCATTTGTGCTGTGAACGGGTTCATTCATGTAAAATGAGTTCACTGTGATGATGCACTGTCCGGCAATAGAATCTTCCTCCTTGTGAGAAATTTCTGACATAATAATTAGAGCCCTCCTACTGCAAAATACTGTGATCAGTGTGAGAATAGTTTGACCTAAAACTTAAGGCACTGTCACTTGATTTTTGTTTCCCCAAAACTTTTTTGTTCACTTTAACTGTAGCTCATTTGGATACAGTGGGAGCAATAACAACTCTATGGAACAGCACAAACAATGTGACATGTAAGCCTCTTCTTCACTCTAATACTGCATTTAAGTACTAATTCTTACATAATCACCTAAACTGTGTTATACTGTATGTGTGTGAATAAATCACCTTGACTCCCTCTACACACATTATCTGTTCTCAGTGCACTTTGAACACAATATTTGTATCAGGTCCATGGATAACGTGCTAATGGGGTTACCTGGATGCCCTGGATGCTATAAATAAATATTAGCTGTTTACAGCACGCACATATTTTTACTTCCAGTTAAATTCTGAGTGTTTGATACATTTTGTTTTCATGAGGACACAAACTACTAGATGCCTTTAAAATGCTCAGAAATATCTAGCACAGAGAGCAACCCCATTCTGTGTTTTTATGTCTGTCTAAAGCATGTCTTTCATAACATTAGCCATGAAAAGAAAATTAAGAAACAGTGAAGAATAAGACTGCAATCAATGAGGAGGTGCATTTGATGTAAAAAAAACTTAAGAACAGATGGATCACATTTAGATGAGTCATTTTGTGATTGTGCTTAATCATAAAGCTTTTCTCCCTTAATCAAGTGTGCACTTCAAATGGTCCTACAATTGAAATGCATTAGTACTGAATGATGTTAACCAAAATGCCATCTCTCTTATAAGGGCAAATGAAACAAAGCCATGAGCTGGCTTTCAGTGGCCAAAGATTTTGATCTGCGCAAGGAACATGAGCTTGGTTTATTTCTCATTTTGCAGGTAGCAGTTTGATTGTACTTAAGCACTCCCCCTGATGCTCAACAACACGTTGCCATAGAAATTGCCATAGGATTCTGTCTGGCTGGTAGCTTAAGTGTCTTGACAAGAAGGAGTGATGGCAAAAAGAGATAAGCCATTGGATGTTAAAAGACAGGTGGAACAAGGCTAAAACATAGCCTCCTGGTGGAGGAGAACAGTAATGGCGGGAATGCACTGATGTCTTAGACAGAACCATAATGCCAACAGTGGAACAAAACTGGAAAATAAACACAGCTGTCCAAGTCTGATAAAACCAAACAACATGAAAAAGAACACAAAGGAGATGCCGGCAGACAGCTACACCAGGATGTGTCAGCGAAAGTCGATTCTGATGTGAGAACAGGATAGCCGTAAGTGAAGAACAACAGCAATTTGCTTTCTTTTGGACTGACTTCAGCACACAGATCTGAAATGACACATAAAAACACATTAACCTGAAAGTGTTCAACTAAAAAAAAGACATGTTCTTATCCTCACCTGACCCTGTTGTACCAGAGTTAAATACCATTAGGTGATTGGCGCTGGAGTCTTACCAGAGTTAAATTTCACGCAGAGCAGGGCACTTGCATCCCTCTGCCTAGTTCTGCATTAAATAAAGACCTAATTGGAAAGTGGGGCATTATATAGGACATGCAAAAAAAAAACTCAGCAAGGACAGGCACTGAGGATTTGAGAGATGCGTCTTCCCCCAATGCTGGAGAAAACACTCCAAACACTCAAAAGCGCTCAGGGAATCCTGCTTTTTTATTTATGTGGCTGCCCAGAAATGACAGGCCTTTGGGTGAATCCAAAGAGCAGCCCACCACAGAAGTGCTGGCCGCTTTTCCATTTGGTTCAATCTACACTTGACTATCCTTAATTTCTTTGTATCTATCCGATTGCAGTCACTAAGGGATGGAAGGGTCTTTTAGCCTTAGATCCTACCTTATCGACATCAATACCAAAATTGACTTGATAGATAAATGAATTTACTACTTTAAAAGGCCATGTATAACCAAGTGAGGAGTTGCCTAGTAGTTACAAGGTTTGGCCTAATGCTGACTGCTCCAGGAGAACATGGTCTATGTTCTATGGTCATGTGGTAGATTCCCATGCTGTGCAGGGGACACACACTGAGCTGTCTCACAGCATGGGTGATCTAACATCCGAAAGGTGTTCAGTTTTTACCAGTGACCTGCACTAACACTCCTCCTTCTATGTACCCCCTTTCATCTCCCGTGAGTGTAAACTGTATATTTTTTTGAATGGAAGAGAGGTTTTTTTTTCTTATTACAGCCTGCAAATCAATAAATTGTTACAGTGTACAGCTTAAATCCGCGATGAAACAGGACGTCTCTTTGCAAAGCGGAAAGAAAAGGAAAAGGTGTTACATCCAGCTTCCGTGTTCTCGTTTTTTCTTGATTTTCCCCTCTCACTACGCGTTTCAGAGGGAACGGCGGCAAGAGGAAACCAATTAATCTCGACGCCCTCCCCGACGCGTTCACCTTCATTCGTCTTTGGCTCCTTCGCGAACGATAAGTGGGTCACCGGCAGATGCGGGACTAAGTTTGGCATCATACCCTTGAAGTGCGCCTCACGCGGGCGCAAGAAAAACATGCGAGGCGCGAATCCCACCGACGCAAGGCTGTTCGTTATAATTGGAAAAGGTGCGTCCTACCAAAGGAAAAAAAAACTTATAGGAGATGTTTAATGTAAGCGCTTTGCACCTTGAGAAACTAATTTAACCAAGTGTTGCTTATACATCATCAGGAGTTCGGGGGCAGTGGATGTAATAAAATACATGTGTCGATGAAAATAAAAGAAAACAAAAACATTTCGCTAGATGTGAACTTGAAAGCACCTGAAAAAATTGTCGCAGCAGTTAAAGAGACTTCTTTCGAAGGCCTGTAAAAATTATTTCATAATTGTCTAACCGCGATTTTGACCTGGTTGAACAGCAGTTCAAGCATTTTTATTTTCTTTTTTTTAATGAGATGGGTCAAAGCATGGTCACACTTTTGTTTGCATCCATCAAACACATTTCCAATGCCCGCGTGCACCCTGTAGCGCGACAGAACAGTAACTATCCTATCAGAGGACGCCCCGCCCGCACTGATATACAGGTGCGAAGTCAAGTCGGCTTTCGATTGTTAAAAATCCAAACAGAATTGGGCAGTTTCGTGAGAAGCGGTGTTGTACTTTCGAGAAATGCCCATAACATTAAACTGATACACGTTTGGTTTTCACTGGAGTTTTCATTTACTGTTGGTAAAAAAAATCGCTTGACGCTGTCCCGTTGGTCCTGACAAAATGTGGGGAGTCTGCAAGCCCAACTAAGTTCAGCTAAACTACGATTGGACAATCGGTCATTTGGGGAGAAATTGAGGATAAATGTTCTATTGTCAATTTTATGTTCATTTAAGCAAATAATACAACGTTTTATGATAATAAAGAGGCGTGGTTTACTTCATAGGCTGTGTACTTGTGTTATTACATTATCTGTGTTACATTATAGTGAAATAACCAAAAGATGTATCCTGGAATTCATTCAAAAATTTGTTTGAAATAAATATATTTTTTTAATTTGACCGAAAGAGACAATTATATTGTTAATCGCAATTATTTCTGAGACAATTAATTGTACAGCAACATTTGGAATTTTTACAGCTCTAGCCTTCAGTGCAATACTTCGCATGAACAGGAAAAGAGAGATGTGCCAGCCTGTTGGTTTTACGGTGTGTTGGTTTTCACTAAGCTGCTGTGACTTTCACACCTTGTAATTGTGCATTCAGAAAATGTATAAGCTGTATACAGTGGTGTCTCTTTTTCAACGGTCAAGATTTAAAAAGATTGAAAAACATGACAAATACATCACATTGCACGTTTCAAATTAAATGTTATACGCAGGCAAAAGTGCAGGAAAAAATAGAAACATATAATTCTGCATCAGAATCATTAAATAATCAGCCAGTTCTCAGTTTCCAGAAAACACAATGTTCATCAACACAAAGCACATAATTTTCTGTATTCAGGTCAACTTATATAGCATAGGTTTCACAAATTGCCTATCTGGATATTTACTTACGCAGTTGCTCAAGGGTACAACAGCAGAGTGTCTCGCCTGGGAGTTGAAGCTACCACCTTATGGTTTAGAGCAGGGTTCCTTTACCACTGCAACATACTGCATACTGCACTTCATAGGTTCAAAGCAGTACTTCCCATCACATCCAGAACAATTTAACCATTTTTCCTCTATTGACAGCTAAGATATTTTCTGGCTCATCAGTTCATGTACAAAAACATTTTACTGTCTCACAGTGCAATATTGTTAGAGGAGCGGCTTACCTTGCTTCTGATCCCTTCCATGGCAGACGCCGGAAAGGCCCAACCCGTGGAATACCTAGTATAAATATCCCTTCCTATCTGCCACCGGGTTAACCATCATTTGAGTCGATGGAAGGCAAAACCTCCTTTGTCTGGGGCTGCGTGAACCGGGAGAAATATGGTTAAGTCCCAGAGTACCAGAGTCCTCTCTCTGTCCTAGATAGAGCTGCTCTGTTTTCTCCTCACGTTGTGAAATAGGCCACGACTTAGTTTACAGCGTGCCAGTGGCCTCGCATGCCACACACAAGGTAAAGCATCGAGGAGCATGGTCCGAGCAAGAGGGGAGAGAACCCGATCCCTCTGATCAAACAGGCCGACAAACTGCCATCTTCGTTACCTTCTAAATGGTCAGCGGTAAAGTGCTCAAATCATTAACGCGGAACAGAAAACTTTTAGGTTGCTGTATTTTTTTTCCTACTTCAGAATCATGGAGGTCAGGATTAAGAGACAAGATATTCTTGAGGCGTGTATATTCTGTATTGCAAATGAGAAGAACCATCAATTAACAGAGAGGATATTTAGTAAACCAAGGCCTTAGTCAGGCTTCTGGAAATTAAATAAACAAGTAAACATGAGTGACTTTGAAGAAATATTCATTAGACCCTGGAGTATGCTTTCATGTAGTAGTACAAAGACTCCTTACTCAATGCTTGTAGAAAAATAAGGAACAAAATGAATGATCCATTTTCGAGATGCACAGCTGTTTATTATGGCATCAGGGGAACAGTTATGTAGCTAACATTTTTTTGAATGCCAGTCCATAGACTGCTCAGTGTTTAAGGTGATGAATGTCTCTCATTTAGTGAAAAGATTTTTCAGTCTGGGCCGGTATAGAGTAACATGCCAGACTCCTGTAAAACATCAGTGTAGTGCATGTGAGTAAAATGATCACAGATAACCAATACTGACTGGACTGAAATATAAAGCAAACTAGGCTTTTACGGATCAGGTCAGCCTGGTTAAATTTTGATATAACAGGGCTCGATGAAAGTGGACTCCACTCAGATATGCAGTATGTCATCATCATATAACCTGAAGTCATATTCAGTAAGTTAATTAAAGTCTCCCTACCAAAATCTCATACATTATATTTTGTTTGCTTGTTCAGAGCAAACATGAAATCCTGGTCTTGATAGAGTGATTTGTCATTTGTTGTTTCATCGTGATTCGATGCTACCACCTAGTGGTCTCTCTGGTGCACTATCATTTAAGTACCCTCTCAGCTGAAATAGCATCATTGGTCCTTCTTTCTTCACTTTTGTCCTTCAGCTTTCTGCCTCTAAATATGCCCCTGTGATAATGTGAATATACAGTTGCTGTCTTTTTCTGATGGATCCAAAGTGTGTGGATGTGGGAATGTGAAAGCAAGCCCAGAACTGCTCTGTTCAGAATGACAGTTGTCACACCCCATTAAAGGTGAGTACACAGATTGAGGGACAACATTGGCACCTTAGCACAAACACTAAACAGGGAATTTAGCAAGACAGATATAATGAAAAAGAGCTCACCATAATATTTCAGCCAGCAAGCAACTTTCGCCTTACAAGTCAGAGCTACAGCAAATGGTGTGCAAAATATTTTCCCTAGAGAAAAAAATATCTTATCAGTAAGATAAGATAACTTAGCATTGATTGGTTTGGTCTATGCAAGTTACTTTGCCATGTAAGTCTAGGATAAATAACACACTAGAGGAATGTTTAAAGTTTATTGTCAAAAGGGGAGGGAAATCCCATTATTTATAGATAATTTACATTTACATTATGTTTACATTTAGTTGCTTAACAAGCACTCTTATGCAGTGCAACTTAATTAGGTTACAATTTGTGCATGTTATCCATTTACACAGTTGGATATTTACCAAGGCAAGTGTGGGTTTAGGACCTAGTCCAAGGGTACACTAGCAGTTCCCCACTGGGGAATTGAAGCGGCAACCTTTGGGTTATGAGTCCTGCTTCTTCCTACTACACCACATTGCTGAGTGCACTAGCACAGCTATTTCAAAGGGATGTACCATTTAGCATGCACCGGAAGTCTTAGAAGGAATGATGTTTGAACAATTTGTGTTACACTCATTATGAAGCATGCCAAATTTTGTTTGTTTTTCTCTGCAAACACTCACATGAAATGAATAATGGCAGGGCAGAATGGTTCTCTTGTTGTCAGTATACTATGTTCAGATATGCTCTGAAATATGAATTCCGTTATATAATTGTAATCATAGCACAAAAGCAAATCTTACCTGCACAGTGATATAATACTGAGCGTGTAAGCCTTTGGAAACTATTTTCAGTCCAATTTTGCCCTAAAACTTTTAGGATGGGGGTGGAGGAAATATAGAAGGGCATCTTTGTTTGTTAACCCATGGTATATGGTCAGAAAGATTCATTGGGGGCAGGCCAGTTTAAATAATGGCAACATGTTCCTTCCTTTTTACTTCTACCTTGAATGTCATTATAGCTGCAGGGCTGCGAGTTCAAATCTCAGATGAAGTACTGATGGCAGATCCTTGAGCAGAACACTATACCTGAAATCCCTTAGCAAATACCCAGCCATGTGAACAATTAAGGGGCTGGTGGTAGTGGGGGAGGGCCCTTTAAGAGGAAGATATCTGAGAAGAGTATGGTCTTTTGCATAATTTCTCCCGGATTGCATCCCTTTTTAACTGGTGCCATAAAAGAGAAACTCAACCGAAAGCAGAGCCGTCAGACACACGTTTGGCATCTCTGTGTTTGACATAAGGCCCCGACAGCGCAGCGCTGCGCTCCTGTGCCACAGGCTGACTTTTATTAAGATGTATTCAGAGAAGCCGAAATATCAGAAGCAATTGGTGTCACTTTAATTTATTTCCTCTTAGGCAAATAAATATTAAGCTTGGAGTACAGGGACTCGTTACTATAAAAGCAAGCTGATGGGGTGTTTTTCCCAAACTCTCTTGGGATTGGCTGCAGGCACCAAAACCCTCAGCTTCATACAGACAGAGACTGTTCTACATAATTAAGAGGTATTAACAATGAGGGCAAAACAACTTTGGAGTATTAGGTTCCTCTTATATCCATAGTGGCCAATTTTCAAGACTGAAAAGCTGTAATATAGAGGCCAGCACAATGTGATGCCTTAATATCAGGTGTATTGCCGTAGAGAGGATGAGGATCTCATGATTATTAGAAGTTTGCTGGCAAGGTGATGAAAATAAACAGAATCATAAAGCCATAAACAATATACAGTGTTGTTGTTGTGGGGGAAGCTGTCAATTAAAACTGAAATGTCAATCTATATTATCCAATGGGCTCAGTACAAAAGCTGTTAGAAGTGATATGAGAGCACCAAAGCAGGATGAGGACACCATCAAACACTGACATGTTCTTCATTTTCCTCCAGTGTGTCTCCTGCAGCCTGATTCATGAGGTTTAACTCACTTAACTCAATGACAGCTCTGTGCCACACATTTGATGTGATAATATTGTGCAATGTAATTGTTGTGTATTCTACGCCAGGTTTTAATTAGAATTTGATGTGTGCTCAGCTGTCTGTGACAGTTTTAATACCTAAGCTCACACCATCCATAGGGAACACCAATGATGTTGTATTAATTATGTGAAATGTCCTGTATACAGCATGTACTAGAAAAACTGAAAAGGATATTTCAGGGGGATTCAAGGGCAAAGTTTTGCCAGATGAAGCTGCCCAATCATATCTTTATTACCCTTCTGTTTTAAAGTATATATTATACTGATACCTTATAAACATCAGCCTCTTTCTATTGGTACTAGTAGATTGGCCATTATATTTGTCGTTTGTATCATGTTTATCACTCATAATCCTCCATATGTTGCTCTAATGAAAGCTGTTAGCACAGAGTAGATGACACATGACAGTACAATTGAGCAGCAGACTTTATTGTGGGAGGCATGTACAGCTGGATCTGAGTTGTTGGGAACAACTGGGGTGCAAACAGTGGACCATTTGAAAGTCTTCATTGGAGACTATAAGGGGCCAACAACGGAGGGGATGGGTTCTGGCTGGAGATGGGACTTTGTGGCGAGGGAAGGGTTTAGAAGCACTTCCTGTGGACGATGGAGGGCCCTGCCTCCTCGTACTCGTCCTTGCTGATCCACATCTGCTGGAAGGTGGAGAGGGAGGCCAGGATGGAGCCGCCGATCCACACAGAGTACTTACGCTCAGGCGGGGCGATCATCTACAAGGAGAGCAAAGGGCGGTCAGCTCCAGTAAACCTGTTTATATACCCATCATACTCTACATGGATACTCTCATACATACTCTCATTATGGCAGAGCTAGGACCAATGTCAGCCACTATATATTTTCACAAGTGTGTATGTACTATACTTTGGTATACCCCTTATAGCCATTCCACAGCTATGGTTTCTGCAATGCTCTGTATGTATGGCATTTATCTTTAATTGATTAACGCACAGTTCATAATTATATGTTTCAGTCAAGCAGCACAGACCTAATGTCATTGTCCAAGACAAAGTATGTCCATCAATATCAATCAAATGCCAACTATATATCAGACTCTCTTTCACTGTAGTGAATCAAGATCTGTCTTTTTTATCATTTTCAAATTTTCTTTCTGCTGCTCACATATGCTTTTACAGTGTCTACACAAACCTCACTTCCAAGCAGTTTCTGTTTAAAACAGTCATACATTCAAAAGGTTCATTATGAGAGTGTCACACATTCCTATCCTCTGTGAGTGGGTTCTGAGACGCTGATCCCCAGTGGGGGGACAGATATAGGCCACACAATTATATCCGCTCTCAACATGACCGTGTGTCAGTGGACCAAACCCCAGCCTCATTACAGATCGCCTTGGCCTCCCACCATGGGGAGTGATTTATCTGATCGCCTGTCAAAGATCTTCTTCATATTTGTCATCTATCCAATTTGGAAAATATTTTTCTTTCAGTGGAGGGTGGGAAGGCATTCACAAATCAATATTATCACTGCTTTTCTCTTGACCGTATTTATTTTTAGTCTCAAAGAGAGATTAATGGGCTATATGAAAAATTGGAATACTTTTCAGATTCCAATTTCTGAAGCCCCAGGTATGGTTTATATGGCATGAAAAGCAGGGTTTTTTAGAGGTAATGATGGTAATATTTATGGACATGAATTAAACAGGCAAAACCCAAAACTGTTCCTTCAGAAGATGTGCATTTCCATACAATCAAAGTGTGAAGGTTGTGTGTGGTTATAGTTATAGTGGCTCCAGACTAACGTTTCCACTGGTAGCACTGGTGCTACCAACTTTCTCAGTTGGTCGCACCAGCACATGACTTGGTCGCACCCTTTTTTCTGGTATAGGATGGTATTAATCAATGACCTTGCATGCTGATGAATAGTTGTCTTAATTTGCATTGATGTAAACATTGACAGTGACTCGAGACTTGATATTTGCAAAATATTTTGCAAATATATTTGCAAAATATCTGAACATTAAGTTTTCCTCGTGCCGCAACCATGGGTACTGCGTTATTGGAAGAGATTGGAAAAATTGGAAAAATTCTAGCTAATTCTAGTTTTGAGGAAACAGTGATTTAACATTAAAAAATATAGCAAATGCGGCGGTGAAAACTATGAGAAGCTTAATAACGCTAATGAAAACATAACGAACCATGTAAGGTAACACGCGCTACATAGCATAAGTTACGTGCGAAAGGGTTAAAATAATCAGCTATAGACCGCTTCATCTTTGGAACACGGTAACAGCTAAATGGATTGTTTCGCGCGTTTCATCTTCAGTGCACGTGTACAGGCAGGGAGAGTGCCGGTAGGGAGAGACCAACTGAGCCAGTGAAGAAGAAAAAGTAGCCTACTACTTTCAACCACAATGGCTACCGGAGTACCCGTGCCGGAGGGGCACCAAAGCAGCCTAATGCACTGGCACGAATGCGACCACGTGAAATTTTTAACTCGCACACTCTCAAAAATGGTCGCATATGAGGGCATAGTCGCGCTGATGCGCCTAGTTATAACATTTAGTCGCACTGTCTCCAAAAATGGTGGCAAAATGCGACTAAATGGTCGTAGTCTGGAGCCCTGAGCCCTTTTGTTTGGTTTGGAGTCCAAGGCAGGGATCGCGCCAGGGCAGAGGTTGTTGGCCCCTCGTGTGGACATCATAAACAGAGAAAAGAAATATTGGAGGTGGGGTGAAGAAGGGATGCTGTGAACATCTGACGTGGAAAGGAGGTGGTAAGTGGGATTTTTTTAGCCATGGACCAGACCGTTTTGTCTACGTTTGGTTAATTGAGTAGGCATTGTCTGAAAATTCTCCCGAATCGTCAAATGGAAGTTCAACATAAAAATTACTGTCAGTGTTGTCTCCATCTAATACTGTGAAATCTGACCAAGGCACAAGGGCCATGGCAGGGAAGGAGGACAGGAGCAGCACTGAGTTATCTGACGTCAGTGTGTTCATGATCAGATGTGAAGAGATATATGTGAAGAGAGTTCACCTTGATCTTCATGGTGCTGGGAGCCAGAGCTGTGATCTCTTTCTGCATGCGGTCACCAATACCGGGGTACATGGTGGTACCACCAGAGAGGACGTTGTTGGCGTACAGGTCCTTACGAATATCGATATCGCACTTCATGATGCCGTTGTACGTGGTCTCGTGGATACCAGCAGACTCCATACCTTGTGAGGGAACAGATGAATTATAGTGGGTACTGGTGCTTTTTATGCATTGCGTATATTATATGCTGTGAGACATGGTGGATTGGATGTGGGTGGGAATTAGGGTCTGATGGGTAGGATATGTCTTCAGTACTGTTGTTGCACAGTTGAGTAAGGCTCTTTGCTTCACTTGATTCAGTTAATAACCAGCTCTGTAAATGGATGACAGAATGCATAAGGTGTAAAACTAAGTTTTTCTTTGTACTGAATAAGGATTTCTGCATATGGGCTTCTATAATACAATAAATAAGGCCTTTGTTAGCTATTAGTATGTTGCACATAACACACATGGCAGTGACTGCTGTAAACATGAGCGTGTGGGTCTGACCGTAGCCTAACCACAGCCGAGCTATGTTACTCGACGACGCTCAGAGAGCCATGCTGGGAGTTTTGTGATGGGAGGCAGAGAATAATTTACTCCCAGACTGAAGGAATGATTTGCAGTTTTCGTGCTGTGCTTTCATCCTCGACGGCATGGGCGTCAGTTTGTTTTGAAAAGTGCTGGTGACAACGACGGGTACGACGTGTTCACACCTTAAAGAGTGGTGGGGACGAAATGGGCCACGACAAAAAGCGGTGGGGACATGTCCCCAGCGTAAATGACGCCTATACTTGACGGTGTGGTATTGTACAGCGTTACAGCACAGCTGGGTAGCCTGACACATTGACATGGGGATTCCAAACCCTGGGCCCTGAAGACCACTTTCTCCGTTGGATGATATCCCAGCAGAGCTCTAAGAGCTCTTTGTAGACTGCCAACTGGTAAACCTCTGAGCAAGATCAGGAATTTAAGTCATTAAGAGTTTGATTGAGCAAATAACCGCATAGTCTATGCAGCTGTAGTGTTGGGAATCCCTGCACTGCCTGAGTGCTCTAACAATTCCCTGAGAGACAACTAATTCTGTCACATCATTCACTCTTAGGAGTGTTTCATCCATGACTATTTTAGATTATTGTTGCTTAATATTAATGTTTTAGCTTAAGCATATGATCATTATGATCATTATTGTCATTAATAAAACAGAACCCTTATCAAGGATGAGCAAAAATGTACAGTATCTTTGCTATACACAATAGTGTACAATTGTCCAGACAATCTAGTATGGTCTATGGTATAGTATAGAGACCAAATACAGACCAGTCTGTATACCAGTGTACAGAACAAAAAGTATTAGTGAGAGAACAACAATGCTTTCTAAAAATAATATAAAAAATTTAAATGACATAAAAGCATGAAAAAGCTCCAATGGAATATGATTAGGGGAATATTCCTGGACTGACCAATGAAGGAGGGCTGGAAGAGGGTCTCAGGGCAGCGGAACCTCTCGTTGCCGATGGTGATGACTTGGCCGTCAGGCAGCTCATAGCTCTTCTCCAGGGAGGAGGAGGAGGCGGCGGTGGCCATCTCGTTCTCGAAGTCCAGGGCCACGTAGCACAGCTTCTCCTTGATGTCACGCACAATCTCTCTCTCGGCTGTGGGACAGAAAGCCAGAGTAAGTGCCCTCATGAGGGTGTTGGTTAAGGTTGCGAAAAACAGCAACCAAGCATTCCACTGCCAACGGGCCTTCCAGCTCTCTGAAAATTACATGACTGGACTGGTTAAATTCAGGTGATTTTTTTTAGTTCACTCAGGTAACTTCATTACAGTTTTTTACAACCATTTTCACACTTAGGTCAATACCATGGCCACTTTTTCAAAAATCTTAACACAGTGTGCTTAACAACCATGCATATGAGCACATCAGTTAATCTTTCGTATAGCAAATGCTGTGTCCCAGCAAGACTACTTTGTCACTCAAAATACAATGGACTAAAAAAACAGAAACAACTTGAAGCATTGCAAAATGCATATACTGTATAATGTGTTGCCGTATCCTGTTTTTGCATAGATTAGTGCTGCATTGCAAAAAAGTAAAGTTTACAGTACATATTGTAATACCAAACAAATAAATCTGAAATGGTGCAATATGCCTCATGACAGCTCTATGCTACAATTTCTGAGGTATACTATAGTACAACAAAAAGTCTGCAGATGCTTTTCATATGATACTACCACTAGAGGTCTGCTGTAGCCCTAATGCTGATCCATGGTGTCCTCTGTATTTTGGGTCAAATTTCTATGAATTTCATATTTACTGCAACATTCTCCCTTGCCTTGAACCTTTAGAAAAAAAATCTTTAGTGTATCTTATCCACCCCTACAATCCCCCATGCCCCATAAATATTTGAAGCCAAGCAGCTGTCATGGCACCAAGAACAAACTTTTTGATCAGTCGTTATGCCAGTCACAATACTGTAGATACCACTATTGAGTATGGTAAATTTACTGTAGTTGCATTATTGGGTCACTTTCTCTCACTGATAGCCCATGACTTACATATACAGCAGTAATAATGGAAAATTCTCTTAAGTGACAACTACATCTATATTTTGCCTATATACATGCACATTTCAACGCAAATATGACCACCTTTGTATAGATGGTAACAAGACTGCAAACAAAAAAACTGAATAAACGTTTTGCTAAAATCAAAATAGTCTGTCATTTCAATTGTATAGTTTCATTTGTCTGTCAAAATGCAGCATATTTCCATCTACAGTGATCTAAATTTTGTTAGGTTTTGAACTGAAAGTTAACTGTTTTGAACAGAGTATCTAAATGTCTGCAAAATTTGCTGTAGTTGTACAGAATTTTGCTGGTGGTGAACATTGACTGAGAGAGGTATTCAGAAGAAGTGGTGATTGAATGCATTTTGTATCAAAGCAATGCAAAAGTATACACAGTTTAGTTCACATAGTCTACTGATATGGTGAATGTGTTAAGTGTTTTGAAAAAGTGGACTTGTAAATGTACTTGTACATTTGTGTATTTGTGTACTTGTAAAAAATGGTATTGAGACACGCGTGAAAATGACACATGTAAAAAAAAACTAAGTACTCCAGTAAAATGAAAGCTTTTGAGATAGCTATAGATCTGACTTAGGGTTTGGGCATGTCTGGTTTGTGCTGATGGAGTTGTGGGTTAAAATTCTGAGAGGAAAACTGTTGTACCATTTTATGGTACTAGATTGTTTAATGTTCCAAACATGTACCATTGCTTTAGCACCAAAATTTAGGATTGGGAGCACATGTGCCACATTGTCAGGCATCTGTTTAATTAAATGATAAGAAACACAGCATCTCATATGCTTCGCATACCACCCAACACAGCGGTTTAATTTTTTTCCAGGACACATGCATTAAGTCTTTTCACCAGTAGGTTGTGCCACTTGCATACTGTCCTCTGATGAAGTCACAGTTTACTGTTGAGAAACAGTGGCAGGGCTCATGACAATGACTCAAGACAATGATTGTTTCCATGATGTTTCCACAGAATTTCAAAGGGACTGCACCTCTCTGTGCTTTAAGTTACAGTCCTGAAAGGCTGTGAGAGATCATGACAGTCTTGTTCAGATCTTTGTTCTAATAACAGTCATAGGTGGGAATTGTTGAGCCTCATGTTTTTTATCAGTAAAAAAATAAACTGAATTAGTGTTAATTTCGTCAGACGAAACTAGACGAAATATATTCGTCAACGACCCTTTTTCCCATGACTAAGACGAGACGATGACGAGACAGAACCAATGTCCTTGAACACTTTGACTATATTAACTGTGATATTGTTGACGAAAAAAGACGAGACTAAAATGTACGTCATAGAATAAAAACTTAAATAAATAGATAAAATCTCTCTTTCTTTTCGTCAATAAAACGAGGAGACAAAATATAGGCAATGGTTTCTCCCTCTAAATGACAATCCAAATACTGTGTTTATTAGATGGCATGTTAACTTTGTTTTGCTTCCTTTGCTGCGCACATTATGCCAGGGCGACAACTGTGCAAGACACAGTTCTGCAACTACAGAAAGGCAAATGTACTCAGTGATGACAGCAACATGCTAGGGAGAAAGAGACGACTGGATATTTGGTCCCATTTCAAATATAATGAGACTGATAGAAAATCGGAATGCCTAATTATATCTGACGGGAAGCCATGTGGTTTTAAAATATCTGGAAAAACCACAAACCTTAAGCGGCATATTAAGACTAACCACCAAGAAGTTCAGGTAATGTTAACTTAACGTCTCGATCATAATATGAAAACTAAGATGGTTTTTAAGCTATAAGCCAACCAGTTAGCTGTGGTGTTTAGCCTACATTATACAGGCTGTGCTTTATAACCAAACCGGACTCATTAAGCTAATTGGCTTGCAAGTTGTGAAGGAGATGAAAACGAGTGACAAACCTAACGTAGGATTGAACTGAGATGTTAGCATGCAACACTGCTAACAGGCTATGTATCGTATCATGTTTTTTTTTTCTACTGAGGAAAAATGAATCCCTGGCAGCTTAGCTGGCAAACATTTTACTTCAACCTATGTTATGCACAGTTATGTTTTTGTAGGTAGCTCACATTAGTTTGTCTAGCTAATATTCTCTGCCCACAAACGTTATTTTACACGTAAAATGTAAAATAACGTTAGCCTACATCATTTCTAAAGCTAGACCTTTATCAGTGATAACAGTGCTGGTATTTGTGAGACAAATATAAAATAGATTGCAAGGGGCAGCCTCATTGTAAAACTAGCAGTTTAACTAGTTAAAAGACATGTTACAACTTGCAGTCATAACGGCACTCTGTGAACACTTGAGCAGCTACTGGTGCAATACATGAACGCACAGTTAATCACAGATTATTTTGCTATGTGATGTGTGAATCTGAGCTATCGTGTGCTAGTTTTGATGAGAGCATTGTATCTTGCAAAGCCTGCATTGCGTACGTATGTAGGCTGTAAACTACATGTACAAACTTCACGGATACCATCGTCGTCTCAACTCTTATTTAATAAACAAATTATACACCGGAGAAAACGAAGACGGCGTGTTGGCGTGAGAAAGCGCATGTGTGGCGTGAGAGCTGTCAATTGCGTGTGTCACACGGTCAATGCTTGAGACTTGAGAGCCATGGCATATGTAATAACCTTGCCTTCAAAAATAATGAAAGGTGTCTGCAGAGACATGCAGGCAGCAGGCATAACCTGCATAAAGTAGGCAGTTTACTCTCAATATAACATCACCTAGTTTTGATTGTGTAGGCTAATGTCATTAAGTTGAAATCAGAGCAGTTATTCACCTATAGTGCAACACTTGTATTTCCTGATGTTGCATCTGGCCAGGCATCATTGTATATTTATTCTTATCATAGATTCCAGATGTCGTAAAGAAACCGAGCAAAGAGGTGAGGCCATCCATCTTGGGGGCGTCAGACCAGTCACTTTTTACAGTTGCATTCTCAGTCATTCAACATGTGTATTTCATTAGGTAATGGTAAAACAATTCTTATGGGAGATGAGTGAAAGATTAAAATAACAACTATCTCTTTTGGTTAGACTAGATTGACTGAAATGTTAATTAAAATTAAAATAATGGTTTAAATCAGAAAAGACTAAAATGTGACTAAAATGATTTTCATTGACTAAAACTAGACTAAAATACTTCTGGTTTTCGTTTGGCTAAAATAAGACTAAAATGCCCAGACTTTTAGTCAACTAAAATTTGACTAAAAAAATAGTATATGGTTGACTATATATGACAAAAACTATTAAGGACATTTGACGCAGGACTAAGACGAAGACTAAATTAAAAAATAGCTGACAAAATTAACACTAAACTGAATGCCAATTTGCCCTTTGGAAACAAATGTACATTTTTTTGGTTTGTTCAGTTACTTGAGGCATTTGGGTTTGGAGAGAAATTGGTAATACAGCTTTACTTCTGCTGTATTGATAAAGCTACTCTCTTCTTAGTCTGACTCCTTAGTATACAGCTAAATGTTATGGCTAGGTGAGAATTCACCAAGCAGGCCTCAAACGTGCGTGTGTGTGCATGCGCGCGCGTGTGTGTGTGTGTGCTGGAACGGTGTGTGGCAGGATGTGGCAGCAGAGGACATGCTCCTGAGCTCTGTCTCTAACGTTAATAAATAAAGTGCCGTCTGTGTCCTCGGTGACAGGCAGGCATGCATGCCAGCGTCGCCTGGAATGCCACCTCCCGATGTCACAGGAGGCATGGCACGGGCCCAGCTGCCAAGCCTTCCCATAAGCCCCTCTGTTTCTCTGCTCACCCTTCTCCCCTTGACAGCTGTGGTGCTAAAAACTCTTCTGAAACTATTTTTGCTTTAAACATCTTTAGACCTTGCAGGTTGTGATATACTGTTCTGCCTTTAAAAGCCTTTGGTCAAACATACTTTCTTTTCCATTCTTCTTGCAACTCCAGAACAAGCGTTCAGAGGAGGATGACCATGTCAGTTCTGCTACTGCCATTAGCAAAACTAAAGAAAATGTTACAGTTCTGAACTTAGACACTTGTAAACTTTCAGGATCTTTGATGCAATTTTGTCCTCACCTTGAATGATTTTTTCACTTCAGTTTTCTTTGTAGTGACTGCTATAATTATTTTTTAATGTAATTTGTTTCTTTAGAGAGCCTATGGGAATCAGCCTCAAACTGTAGACTGTGAAAAAAGGTTGGGAACTGACATTCCATTATGCAGGTGCATTTATTATACTGTTAGTAAGGACATAGAATCAAATTAATTTCTGAAACGCTGAGAAAAAAATAAACTTTTACCCAACATTTTAATTAAACGAGTCTGAACATCTGGCTCTTGTTTTTCAAGATAACCAGCGCTTTATCTCAAACTGAGCCCTGCTTTAACAAATGCAAATGTAGTTATTCATTTCAAGATTGTAATTATTGAGTTAGATAAAGCTTTGCTTCTTGGTTGACTATATATACCTATAAAGATGTTTAACTGTGTTCTACTGAGATGACCCTTCTGTTGGATCGGACTGCCAGCACTGCGCTGAGGACTCTAACTGACACTTTGATGGTGACGTGACCCAGGTCTTACCAGTAGTGACAAATGAGTAGCCTCTCTCAGTCAGGATCTTCATGAGGTAGTCAGTGAGATCTCTGCCAGCCAGGTCCAGCCTCATGATGGCGTGGGGCAGGGCATAACCCTCATATACAGGCACATTGTGGGTCACACCATCCCCGGCGTCAAGGACAATGCCTGCACAGGCCACACACACACACACACACACCTGATGATGAGACAGGCTCATTGGCCATCACATAGGTATAATACACAGCCAAATGAGACACTACAGTTATTCTGATGCTTTGCAACTCTCACATGTTGTGGACTGTATACTCCATATAGTAGATGATAGCTTGGATATTATTGTACTGATACAATTTACCGTACTAGAAGCACAATTCCTACAAACCTTTTTGGAGAGGAAAGAAGAGTTACGGGGTCATCATTACTGTCCTTGAAATACTGTACATTCACTGTTTGTTCCTTCCTGTTAGTATAATATTGCTCATATTCGGCATTTAGCGCCATATAGTTGGACTATTTCCTTTGTTTAACAAGCATTTAACCAACACCTCTTCTAAGACACTTTACAGATCCGACTCTAATTTAAAGGGTTTAAGATTTGAGTTCATTAATAGGGTGAAGATTAACAGGCTAGTCAGGACAGGCTGAGAGAATCCCCTGCAATCAAGTCTCTGCCAGCTCCCATTTTAGCGCATGCTCACAGTCCAGACTGGACCTACCGGTAGTACGGCCAGAGGCGTACAGAGACAGAACAGCCTGAATGGCCACATACATTGCCGGAACATTGAAGGTCTCAAACATGATCTACGGAAACAGAAGAGACATGAAGTAATCATAAAAATGCCAGTGAGTTCAGTTAAAATGAGGTGGACAGGCAACAGAGCAGTCTCCTCGGGATCTTTGCTCTGGACTATAAATGATTACAATCACATGTGGAAATTGCAGCCTTGAGATTTTTCTTCTTTTTTCCCAATAAAAAATCTTTAGCTGTATAAATGTGGTAGAGGATGTGTGAGATATAGTTTTAAAATGTCCCACCAAAGCTAGGGAACACTAATAATATAATATAATATAATATAATATAATATAATATAATATAATATAATATAATATAATATAATATAATATAATATGTCTGTGTAATTTGGGGATTCGTAGTGGGAGTTTTGTTGAATTGTGAAATTAAAGGTGAGGTGCAGGTGTGCACCTGGGTCATCTTTTCCCTGTTGGCCTTGGGGTTGAGTGGGGCTTCAGTCAGCAGGACGGGGTGCTCCTCTGGGGCCACTCGCAGCTCATTGTAGAAGGTGTGGTGCCAGATCTGGGGTGGCAGAGGTGACCATCATAAAGGACATGGACAGGTGGTGTCACATTCAGACAGAACTCCTGCCTTTCAGTATGACAAATCTAGGTGGCTATTTACAGTTTGACTCCCTGGCTTGTTCCAGAGAAGATTTTGACACAGATGAAGCCATCTGCCAGTTTTCACATGAATGGAAAGTAATGCAGTACAGACAGTTAGCATGAAGTGATCCTGTTTTTGGAGAGGATAAGTCTGTGTGCACACTGTGGTGACAGGAAGAAAGTGACCTTTGTCACACTGCCTGCACTGAACTTCACTAATGTACTAATGTAAGAAAACAAACACATTACCCGTTGATCAACTAAGATTACCAAAATTGAATATGTTTTGCAATATTTCTAATGAGAGATATAAAGCCACTATGATTATTCACGATTCTCAAGCAACATTTTACTTATCAGCATGGTATGCTCATTAGTCATGAAGCAAAAACATTTGCTTTGACGTGGGTAGATCTGTATTCATCATGTTTGGTAATGTCATGTTTGGTAATGTGTACCTTCTCCATGTCGTCCCAGTTGGTGATGATGCCATGCTCGATGGGGTATTTCAGAGTGAGGATACCCCTTTTGCTCTGGGCCTCGTCTCCTACATAGGAGTCCTTCTGACCCATACCGACCATCACACCCTGATGGAGGAGAACAAAAAAAAGGCTACACATAAGGGACCAGCTCCTTTATTTTTCAATCATAGTAGAAGTTTGGTAAAGGAAAATTGGACACTGAACTGTCAACTTCAAGTACTACAGGCCATCCTCATTTCACAGTGATCAACATTTATGACTAGGGCTGCACGATTTGGTGAAAAAGTCATATTGCGATTATTGTGTACAATATTGCGATTGTGATATAATAAACAAATGGTATTATGAGTCTACTTGCTTGGTTATCAAGGAAAATGCACAGATTACTGATAATTTTGAAATGTGTATTTCTCGTCTCAAACATACAAACTTAAACTAGCATAAAAAAATACAAAAATTAAAAAAATTGTACAGTACTGTTTTCAAAATAACTTAATAGTTTACAAAATTAAATAAATAACATAATAAATAAACACAAAATGATTGGGCTCTAGAACAACCAGGTAAGAGTCAAAGTTCCCTGTCTTGGACAAACTCAATTCCTCTCCATCTCACACTTTTCAGCAACATGTGAACACCTTTTGTTCTAAGGATGAATATCCTTGAAACAGTATAGTTTTACAGAGATATATAAAATCTACATTTTTGGAGAAACTCACAAAAGCTGAAATTCTAAATAATCTACTCTTGATGTTGTCTATTCATAGATTGGAGCCTGCATGTCCCAGAGGAAGTTGTGGCTATTCAGAAGGTTAATATTTTGCCATAGAGCTGATTAGATCCACCCCCAGTAACTGAATTTAATTCCAACAAGTAACCAGTATCATGTTCAATTTCTCACATTTATAACAAACCAAATTTCATGAAAATCGGTTCAGAATTAAGCGAGTTACAGTCGATTTTGTAGAGAAGTCTGAATCTCTCAATACACATTGTATTTGTTTACTAGCGGATCTTGACCCCTCCAATATGGCAGACACATAGCTGTAACATACAGCAGCAGCCAATGAGGTATCTACATTTCTATATCTATGCGCTTCACTGCCTAAACAGAGACTGATTGGTCATCTCTTTATTATGGGCGTAGATAATGAGCAGACTGCACACAAACAGATAATGGGTTCACACACGCACATTTTTTATTTAATGAAATCGCAGTCTTTTGCGGTTATATAATCGCACAGGTTGACATCGCGATTGCGATTAGATTAATCGTTCAGCACTATTTATGATATTTAAAATTTGTGATTTACAACAATAAAAAGCTAGGGAATGAAAACAAAAGTAGTGACAGAAAAGTCAAAAAGCCAAGAAAAGGAAAACAAGCTTATTGGCCATCAGGGCTCTTAGTTTTTAGTCTAATGTGTTGTCTCCTATTTTAATGTACTGTTTTCATTCTTTGAAATTTGGGAAGGGATTGTGTTTCATGTCTTGCTGTTTTCCATGTTCTGTCTTTCTTAAACTGTTACCTACTACACAGAATATCTATGCTTTGTGTGTAAGAATATTTAAATACACAAATATTTACACAGGATAAATATATAAATATCATGCCATAAACATTGAATGAATATTTAATTTGACTTGAATATAGAATGAATATTTACCTTCATCCAATATTTATTTGGACTTTCTTGTAAAAAAAATTGATTTTGGCCTGTGCTCAGCTACGTAACCCCTGCTCATAACATTGCACCGTTGGGAAAACAGAAATGTATTCAGGTGGTTTAATTTAAACCAGTCATTAGTCCACTCAGGGGGTTCTGTGCCCCGGGAAATCAAAGTTCTGCTGGAAAGTACACCGCCACAAGCAGGACTGGGCACCTCTGATAGGATTTCTACCTGTCTCCTTCCATATAACATTAACATTCATAGCACTATGCTTATCTCTATAGCAAACAGCCTTCAGTAGGCACCTCAAACTAGTTCATGCTTCCCTGGCTATAAATACCAAACAATTCTCTCTTGCAGGCTTAGAGTAAATCCCATGGACTAAACAGATTATGAGTTCAAACACATGCACTATTGTACCATGAAGACCTGCTAATGATATTATACCCTATTAGTCCCTTGCCAAGGCATTATGTGATTTTTTTTTCATGGAAAAAAATGGACTAGAAAGGTGGAGCTTTTGAAAATTTGAAAATGTGGCCACTACTGAGGAGCAAGCAAAAGAATGAACAGACAAATCTGAGCAACTGATGTTCTCTTCTGACATTGAACTGAAACAAACAGTATGAAAGCATGTTAAATAGTTACTTGAGTTGAAGGACACACCACGATGAGCAAAAAAAGGTACTTGTGCCGTGGGTAGGTACCGAGGTAAGGAACCATCAAAGGACACAATCACACTAAAACTGACATCAATCCACAACATAATCCAAAACTCACCATATTTGTCATGTTTATGAATGTAGAAGACTTTAGTTAGCAGGGCAACTGATGGTCATGGTGAGTGGCCGGGATAGGGGGTGGGGGGAGGTGGGGCTCACCTGGTGACGAGGGCGGCCCACTATAGAGGGGAAGACAGCTCTGGGGGCGTCATCCCCGGCAAAGCCAGCCTTGACAAGGCCTGAGCCATTGTCACACACCAGGGCAGTGGTCTCCTCCTCGTCACACATCTTCGCTAAGACAGCTGGAGTCCTGCACATGCACACACACACACACACACACACACACACACACACACACACAGCAGAGGATGGTTGAATCTCATTAAGACACCAGAAAAACCCGACATACATGCACGTGGCTGGCTTCCAAATAGGAACCAAAAATCCACTTAGTCAGCTGGTATGTTGTGTTCACATGTGAGACAATAACCTCTATAGCCATCTCTCCATAGCAAGACCCTTTTTTCCAACCTAGATAAAACAACAATAACCCTGGCAAAACATTGAGGGCTTGTTTCAATTACAATTCAGTCCTTGTATTATTGCAATTGGATTGAATTAAATCACAAACAGTTGTTAAATGCATTGTCTTTTCTCATAGCTTACACATTCCCTTTTTCCAACTGAACTTTAGAATTACTAATAGTACATCAGCCTTGCCACACCACAACATTCCTTGCATTTACACAGGAGCTTGAAGCGTGACAAATGCAAAAATCCAATACACTTGCATGCAGCCAGCGGCTGTCTTTCACACTCTAGTTGACACAGTGTGCCACAGCAAAGAAAATACAGGACAGAGAATGAATGCAGATCCACCGATGTCACCCTCACAACCTGCAGACAGATCTCTAGAGGGCGCTAATGAGTGATGGGACAAGGGGACCTTGACCAACATAACCCACCCTACCCCCAGAGGAGCAAAGCCTGCTGCATTCTTCTGCTGCAGGCTTCCGGTCATTGTCAGAGAATGAATAGCCCAGCCTTGACCTTGTGAAGCATTAGAGTTTAAAGGCACTTCTATTCTGACTGAGCCCCTCAGGAGCTGCCATCCTTTAGCATTTTCCATTTTAAATTGAGATATGGACTTTAGTCATGCCACTTACATTTTCCTTAATGACAAGACTTCATTTATAGGACGTTTAATGCATGTTCTTTCCAAACAGATGCAAAATGCAACATTGCCATTTGTCTGTTTGTGAACTGGCATACATTTAAATAGGTCTGAATGAAATAAAGGTATCCAATCTAGTAAAAAATATGACCCTTAAAATCTACACTGCAAAATAATAAAAATCAACCAAACAGTATACTCTAATACTTTAACTGACTGTATAGATATTGTGAATAGTTTTGGAGAGGTAAGTTAAAAATGGCAGAATGATACAATTACATTGAAGCACCAAAAGCAGACAATGCTGTAACAGCACATACAGATACAATAGAAATTAAGCAAAACTCACCCTGGAAATCTAGAGAGGAGACGGGTGCGTCTGTTGCTCCCTTGAGAGAGTAAGCCAGCTTTCACCTGTGCTCCAAATTTATACAGGAATCTACAGGACCCTGTCCGCTGAATGCCTCCAAACCATCAGCCCTTTTTAGGAGACATCATCACTCCGACGAGCGGACGCAAAGTCTAAAGGCAGGTGTCCCTCCGTCCAAGAGAACGCGATTGGTCGACGGAGCTGGAATCCGTCCAGCTAAATGGGTTGCTCGCTCTTTGTATGGGTTTAATATTAGACAGTAATTTATTGCACAACGGTTGCGTGGCCTATTGAGGGAAGGCTGGTTGATGGTGCATTCACAGAGAAAGGCATTTGGGTGTCCTGCGGCATTGTGCACTATAAATAAGATCTTGTGCATAAGTCATAATGGAGGTATGTCCATTTGTCTGTCAGTCAGATGGGCCCTTTCTGTGAGGGAAGCATTCCAAAGCCTCCACTTCCAGAATGCCTTCAAAGGAAATTTGAACGCCGCTGTAATGGGTGTGGTCAATACCCCATTGTACTCATATAAAGCAAGGTCCTGTGGGAAACACCATTATGGGAGGAGTCAAAACTGTCCAATAATTAAATGGAAACCAAAATATGGAAAGGCTTATTCAAACCATGAAAACAATGTTTAATGTATTGGTGGAAAATAAACTGTCACCATTTTGACTGGATAGGTTACTTAATATATCAACTAAGTAAGTACGTCCTGTAAGTACATCCCTCAATAACTTTGCTGAAGTTACTTTTTTGACAGTAGCAACTGATCCACACAGAAAATTCCATCATTGATTCATTTTCCTGCAATCACATTGTACATACAGAGCAGGAAGACGTGTTCAGAAGCATTAATCAGGATGTTTTTGAATGTGTAGCAGTATGTAAAAACATGAAGAGTACTATCAGTGAGCATTGTCATATACATTGTAGTAGATATAACCTAGAACCTAGAACAATCAATTAAGAAGCAATTAACTCTGAAGGAACACTCTGGTGGATTTCTTCTATATACAATGGGGGAGGTATGCACAGCTTGGTCACTGAAAAATGTTTCTCCTTCATCATTGGACTCCAGCTAGATACTGAGCCCTTGAAGTCACTTTGAAAATGCTTACATCAATGCCTAATCATAGAGGTCTAATAGCAATGTTCAAAGCACAGACAACATATACAGTCTGCTTTGCTTAATTCCTGGCTGTGTGAATCTGTGGGATCTCAACAAAAATATGTACAGGATCACTGGATATCCAGGTGAAGCAATCCAGAATGTATTGCACATGATAGTGTTTGTAGGTCCTGTGTGGAGAGTGAGTGAGTCATAGGCTAGCTACTACCCTTTATAACTCTCCAGGGCAAAGCCCGGAGTCTTCTCAGAGGCCACGCTCCTGGCCTAGTCCACTTTAAAGACCTCCGTCAGCTGGGACGCATTCTTACAACAGTTACATGGTGGAAGGACATGAGAATTTACACTCCAAGTGATAAGTACAACAGCTGTGGTTTGTATGCTACTGTTTATAGGTCTCTGCATGTGCCATATCTTAGTGAATGATAATCTTAGTCTACTTTGGAGATCACATGTCCTTAGTCTGCTTGCCTTCATAGCCAGCACAGCATGGCTGCTCTCTTGGAGTGCCTCTGGTGGGTCCTCCACTGATCATGCCCCCTAGTGGCAAAAGACTGTCAAATCAACATAGCACTGTGTAATGTATTTGCTCACCAAATGCCCTCATCCAGGAAAAGTGATAAAGTGATACAAAATAAAGCTTACAATTTACATCATAATATCATTAATACAGCTAGTTTGGAGGAGCTTAAAGTTATATTTAAGATGTACATATGTTTGAAACAGACATTGTTTCCTATCTTTATGTGTGTATGCAAACACATGTAAACACACACAGATGGACTGTGGGCTCCTGGGCTCCTTCAGTTGAAATGCAGGGTTCAGCTCCTGCACCTAGCCCACCTGCCCACTGCCCTCATTCACAGCCACCAGGTGCAAACTCCCTCAGCGTGCGGTGTTCTCCTGCCAGCTGGTTCTTCCCAGACCTGAAAGACACAGGACGTTGCCCGCCTGTGTTACTCTGGTGAAAAACAAACACTCAATTTACGAGGATTCCTCTTCCTGGAAAGTGTGTGGCCACTCCTCCTGAGCCACTGCCAATGTACCATACCATGCCCCCTGCTCCACCAGCCCTCACACTAAACATAGCGGTGGGTCCATCAGCTGGCAAGAGACACCTATTTTGCAGTTTGGGTGTCAAGTGCCACCACGACAGCAATGGTTTTATACTTGCAATGCTTCTGCATCTCAACGCTGCAAAAATGCCCCCAACAAAACCAAAACCAAACCACACAACTCATGTGCCACTTGACTGCCATGACCCGAGTGGCATTTGGGGCAAGAGAGGTGCAGATGAGTGTATGCATTTGGATCTGGGGCCACGGCAGACCGCTCAATCACACTGCATCTGTCACCAGCAGCCACTGATTTAAGCAGGGTTATTCTTGAGACTCACCACCAACGTGGGCATGCATGAACACTGTGGTGGAGGAAACCTGATACTATAACAGCCTGCATTGCGTAACACTAGGAAGGAGGCCCACTCCTCCTCTGCCCTAGAGAGCATTTCTGCGAGAGATAACCTTTACTTTCCGAAGCATAAAACAACACGGCCTATGGAAGGAACACATCGCATTGCTTTGGTGTCATACATGTCCAGTGTTAAAATCAGCTTGTTTATTCAATAGTAGCTTGTACAAGGTGGAGAACAATTGTAAGTAGATGTACCACCCAGAGCAGGTCTAATTTATCTGTAGATCAGTTGAACAATGCTGTAATGCCAGCTACCACCACTTTTCTGGCCATCGACCTGGACAAGACCATAATTTTTTTGCTGTTGGTAGTGGTAAGCTACAGTCCTCTTTGTGCAGGTTCTACATCGCCCATTCACCCGCTTAGTCTTGGGTAATCGTCCTACTTAAAGTTGGACAACCTCTGTGCTGGAGTGTGGTTCACTTTGGTGAAACAGGTCAGCTCGAAAGTGGTCAGTCTTGATCTTTGTCTTGATAGGTCTCCCGACATTTTAATGTCATACCCACTGCGCAAAAACCCAAAGTATTTGAGGAGGTGCTCTGGGTGATTCTTTTAAGAGGCCAATCCTCTTGTCGGTGACCCATCCTCAGACGTCATGTCCCTCCATGGCCCCAGACAAGAGCTGGCCTCATTGGTGTGCATTGGCCTCATTTAATTTCCTGTCAGAATCCCTCCACAGTCCTGCTGTTCTTTGGCAAATCGTATCTGTTGAATTTCATTACACGCACAGCTTTGGCTGAAACTGCCTTCTGCAAGAAGTATTCACTTTATTTCCATTCACTTCTACTGCATCCAATGCCAATGCCCCTGGTTCTACTTCTTGAAACTGAGTTGGGCATTTTGATTTTTTGATAAGTCTTAGATTCTAACTTTTGACTCTGGAAGTCAGGTATTGCCCCTGCTAGTGCTCTGTGGCTAGGTTTTAGATTGAAGTCCATCATTTACTGGAGTGTTGTTTCAGCACTCTCACACTTTCTTACTAGCTTTGTATTCAGATGCCAAATTCTCTCTTTCAGTTTGCAAGGACATCATGGCATTCTTAAAGATTTCTATCCTTGTAGCCATCTGCTCCTTCTGCTGGGTACATCTTTCAAGTTTCACTTGCAGAGTTTTCATACTCCTTTTTCAAATCATTATACAGGGTGCTTCACCTGTATTCATAACCCTTAACCCAAGCCCAAATATATATTTGTACCTGTTCAGTGTGTAGTAGTTAATATTAAATTTGTCAAGTGCAGTGATATCAGCAATCCTAAAATGGCTTCCTGTAATGATTTTTTCAGCTGTGCCTGACATTTTAGAATCAAAGACCCTTCATCATTATTGTCAGTGAGCTGTGTATCCAGGTTATATCCAATTTTTCATTGTAAACCAACTTGTCTATATTCGCAAAGTTTTTCCTTCAATTGTCTATCAAAGGCCTCCATGTTTTATTTATGTTGTGTGTTTCTTGCACTGATCACAAAACACTTCCTCTGCTGAGCTGGCGCTCAGCATACTATCATGTACCATACCATATGTATGCTGAGGCTCACCATACTATGATATGCAACCATGTTATAGTCTGCTTGACTTATGACTCACCATACTATGGTATGGTATATAATCTGTAAAGATTTCAGTGAAGACCCTTAAATCTGACAGCCATAAATCTGTTACCTGCAATCCAGGTATTTACTTGTTTTTCCCTCTTCTACCTTTTAAAATTCTCAGTGTTACTATAGTCATACAGTAGGAACTGTTTATCTTACTGACTACGTCATCCCACTGCTGTGAAACATCACTTTGCCGGATAAAAGGAGGGACTGTCAAGTTCACCTGGGCTACCGTCTTAACAGTCTTGATCTGTAAATCTCTGGAATCTGCTTACCAGTTTAATTCCATTATCACCTCATTCCCCCTCCTCAGTAGACACTAGATTGCAATGGTATGTTTGTCAGTTTGAGAGGTGTCTGTGGGGTCAATTTTTATTTCCTCCGATGCATTTTCATTTTCAATAACATACTGTTCATCTTTTTGACCTTCTCAGCTATCCATGCATACCACCTCGTTGTTGACAGATGACAAAGTTGGGATTGAAGCCGGGCCATAGGGCTCAGCCTGCACTTGAAGTGATTTTACCATTTCAGTCAATTGGGAGCATAATTTATGCTTCTTCTTGCAAGCATCAAATCTTCAGCAACACTTTCTGCCTGCTGAGCAGTTACTTGTTAAAGCTGTTCTGCAACACATTGTAGGATGTTCTAATTTGCTTTTGATGCACTGTGAAACCTCTGTCACTAATAACTAATTTTACTTCATCACATTACTTTTACTTCATCAGCTAAATCAAGATGATAATTTTGTATCTCTCTATTTGACCCTTGGCTTCTCTGACTATTCTTTACAACAGCCAATTCCTTTTTCAAGTTAGCAATTCAGAGCAGTCAGGTTTTCAGCTTTGCTTTTCTTTTCCCCACTTAATTCAGACATCCACTTCCTCTGCCTTACTGATTTTCGTAGATTTCTTCTTTCTGCAGACTTCAGGGATTCCATCTAATATACAGTAAGCCTCTGTTGGGTGATGGTTAGTATTATGAGACTTAGCCTTGTACAAATAAAATAAAGGTTGCTGCTAAAATCATGATCAGCCTTAAGTATGAGCGTTGATTTTCCTATGCTGAGGGGAGAAACAACTTTCCGTGTCTTCATTGTGTTGCTTCACCTTTGCAAAGGAGCTCAAGTACAAATTCACATATTCCTGTTGGAATTGTATAGATTTATTCTTTGTTCCTTTGTTTTGTTTGCATCAAGGATTCTCTGAATTTTTGCAGCAGTTAATTTAATATAGTTTTAATTGTTTCCATTGCAGTCCAGTGAAGATGAATTACCATTGCTCTTCTTATTATTAGTTACTGTTCTAAAGAAGAGGAGAGACAACAGTATCAGCTCTTTTCCTAAGTCTCACCTTAAGTTCCTGTAGGGCTTAAAAGACTGTACTCCACTTTGCCACTGAATTTTGCTGTTTTCTTCTTCAGCATTAGTGCTATTTTTAAAGAAGGTCCTTATTAACTTCTCAGATTTGAGCTTTTTTTCTGGTGTGCATACCTCACATTTGCTCCTGTCATCTACAACAGATTTGTTCTTTTCTTTCTGCAGTTTTTTGTTTGTCAATGTGCAATTTACAGCTTTCATATTTATCCTGAAATTTTTCCCACCTAAGTCTCTCATGACAAAAGTGATGTTGAATTTCTTTTAAGTGGAGGGTACGAAGCTGCAGTGTTTTGAGCAATCACAGAAACTGCACTGTCTTTGATCAAACTGTTGGCTTCAGTTATTGCTTTATATGCGTTTCTGAAGTCCTTTTACTGGCAGCTCTTTTTCTATTAAATGTCTCAAGTGTAAATTTAAGATCTTGCATAAAAGTGTGTCACCTTTGTGTCTTGATCTGAGGACAGATTCATGAGCTCATTTGTCCCTGTTTGTTTTTCCTGTAGGTATTGGTGATGACTGTTTTTTGATGCTATCTCCTTAGTGTTCTACATGATTATGTCTTCACATCACACCTGTTCAGTTTTCTCTGCAAACTCTACAAATCTCTGACCAAGTGCGATTAGCTGAATTATTGTGTCATATGTTATTTTTGACAGGGGGAAGTATTGAGAGTATATGTTTTTTCTCTGTTCTTCAGTAAGAATTTCATTCATATTTGAAATGAGCTATGGCCTGTAGGTATTTCGTGTTTTTTAGCATTTCCCTTCCTTTGGACAGTTTGTCATGATTCATTTCAAAGTTAATTTTGTTAACAAACTACCTATTTTCTAAACCAGCCCTGGTCCTGGGGCATGCTGGATTTTCTAAACCAGCCCTGGTAATGGGGCATGCGGATTTTGTTCCGTCTGAGCTCTTAATCCACCAGGACTGACTGAGGTCTTCCAGGAACCCTCAGCTTTGACATTGCTCCTTTTAATGTGTGGTAACTTACATGATAAAGGATTGTGGTTTATAGTTGTATTTAGGCTAACATGAAGTTAAAGTTGTTAATTCGACATAATTTTGTGAATATGTTTCTTGAACAAATGTAGGGCTTTCTCAAATAAGTTTAAGTGGCTGTTGTTTAAGGTCTCACTTGACTTGACTTGAATGTAATTACATGATGATCAATAAAGAGCAATAAATATTCTGTAATGCAAATGTATTTCTTCGGTCTAAAAAGAATGGTAACTGAGTTAGAAAACACCTTTACTTATACCATTCTGAGAGTACAAACAACCATATTCCAACAACTCATGTCTGTAATTAACAGCCAGACACTTGCTAAAGAAGTGATGTGGAATCCAGGTTTGCATTCAGTTAGCACACAGTGCAATCAAATTTAGTGATGGAGCTCCAGTAACCATAACCCAGCATGCACAGTGTGTCCCCAGAACCAGGGCTGGGCAACATTTTTCTTTGACCTTCGTTTTTCCTTCATCCTGACAAGCATACAGCTAAATGTTGCTCTGTTTGGAAACAAGCACAAATTCTTTGATGGAGCATTGCTATGCATGATGCATACATTCCAGCTGATTTGACTGGGAGTTCATTCTTGTCCCCTGTGCACTTCATCAATTGCTTTAATGGGTCTTGTCCCTTCACTTCTGGATTAGAGTGGCAAACAGCTCTTTCTACTGGCTCATATCTACTCTCTACTGGATAGAATGTTTCCTGACCAGCTAATCTGATCTGTCTTTTGGCATTCGACTAAGATGACTAGCCTGGCTACCACCTGACTCTCGAGGATTGATTATACTGATCTGTGCTTCCTCTTGCAGACAACTTACCTTCTCCGACTGAACAAAACAGCTACTGTTCATATTGATGCATCTTGAACTCTGTTGTCAATTTGTGTCTGACAGCAAACATTGTAGTGTAATTGTGATAATAGTTCTACTGTAGTTCATCAGATTCTTCTCTCAGATAATGATTTCATTTTGATAAAATAATTTGTGGCAAAATGGAATAAGGATTCTTGGAACAAGGAAGGAAGGGAGGAGAGGATTACATACATTCCTCTGCATAGTATATTACATTCAGATCTCCTCTTATTCACTCATGCATCTCAGATAACAGATTTTAACTAGAGGGCCCCTCTCTCCCTTGTCTGAATAGGAGTCAACTGGTTACATCTAACCAATCCGATTTATATCAAGTCAATTTAGATCCAGCCTAGCCTTCTAATAAACATCAAATGGAAGGTTGTTTAGATTATGAAATAATATCTGATGATCTGATTTCTGATCTCATCATCAGAAATTCAAGATGTCCTGAAGTCCTGAAAGTGATGTCCTGAAAACAATTCAAAGAAATCTGCATAATATTGTTTTTCATTTTTAATTGCATTACTTCACCAGTAGTCATTCTTCACTGGAAAAGCACAATTTTGACACAATTTACAGTTCAACAGATTATAGCATGGAAAATGATAAAAGAAGTCAGATATTCAAAAATTATAAACATGTCAAGCATTTATTTTATGATACAAAGTTCAGTGAACACAAAATCCGGCATTTCCATTAAATATCAAGTCCTCGGGATTCTGTGTGGTATTTAGCTACACTACAAAAAGCAGCAATAAACCTGAAAGCGTGTAGATAATAAAAATAGATAAAAATCCTTTTACCACTTATATATATAAAATCAATTGCTTATACTGTCACACTATGTTTTTATAGTGACTTTTAATTGTTTTAAAATGTGTTACTGTTGTATTATAGCATTATTTTAATTATCTGTTTTATGCTATCACTGCTAACTCCTGTGCTTTATTTTTGCTACTCTTGTGTAAATGTGTTGTGTTAGAGAAAAGCACTCTGTAAATACATGCAATAGTATCATGAACCAAGAATAAATGGGCATGTGTGCACAGACATACTAGGGAAACAGCCTGTGATCCAGGATCCTTCAAGAGCAAGTTTATTCTGTATGCAAATTAATATGTGTATACAAATGAAAGATTATCCATTTTGATCATAGAAGGACATGCAGCTTTGTTCAAGAATAGTTTATGCAAGCTGTGTTCAAGCATAGTTTGCAAGTAATGCCAAAAAGACATGGCATTTCTAATGTTAAGTCAAATAGGACCTTTTAAACTAATCTAAAAATGTAGTTATAGTTAATCATAGTAATCCCAAGTATGTTTCTTTTTGCAGTTGTTATCTTAAAGTTGTCTGCCCCTAAGGGGTGAGATGTGTTTTGCCACAGGAGAACAGATGGTATCTTTAATGAATTCACACTACGACACACATTTTCTTAGTTTTTGTTCTTGTCCAGGTAGACTCACAGTACAGTCATTTACCCTATACTGTATAGTCTCTGGAAAAAAAGAAAAGAATAACACATTCTTGTAGGAAATTCTCCTGTTGCTCCATACAGTGTCTCATCATACTGTGGTACCAGGTGACCCTTTAAGTATGTTTTTTAAGAAATTTGTATGAAAATTGAAAAAAATAAGTCTTGAAGGAAGAAAGAAATGATACACTGCTAGGTTAAAAAAAGAATAGAATAACACATTCATAGATATTCAGTGTGTATTATTTTACAATGGCTTCAAGAGTCTTGTTTAATATTACAGTACTATAGAGAATAGTTAAATCAAATTATTGCAATCCCACATTGGAGTTGCAGTTCCTAAACGTGTAGTAGATTTACAGTAAACTGTTTCCTGTGATCATCTTGTCGAAGCAAATTCTAAATGCTTGATATGTAATGATTAAATTAATTGATGGCATAAGAAGACGTCCTTTTTCATCCCCGTACACGCAACAGTGGCTCACATGACATTACGTGTGACACACGCAAGGCTCAGTGCCCTACTGTCAGTGAGTCCAGTGCCCTAACTCCAGAGAGTCCAGTTCCTTAACTCCAGAGAATCAGCAGCACACATTGCTAGTCGTGCCTGTAAATCCATTTGAGATGAGCTGCTTGATGACGTCTACGGCAGAGCCATACATGCTAAGCAAAGGATTATGGAGTACTTCATGGTCATCTGCGATAATTGAACCTAGTAATAAATCCACTTAAGCAAGCAAGGTTTCAGGTGGAACAAAACCATAAGCATCTCTATGTCAAAGATTATCCTTCAAACCACAAGGCTGTTTTGCTCTCCAGACAGAAGTCAGGCCACCCTGCCTTGTATGTCCAAACATCAATTTAATGCTGTTGGTTTGCTCTTTTCCTCCAACAGGCATCAAAAGGATTTACAAAGCAACATGTTAAAATATGAAAGCTTGTTCTGTGTTTTCAACGTAAGTGCTTCTTTGGAATGCATTAGTTTGTGCACTCCTCTTCTTAAAAAGCTCATTCAACGATATTACTTTGATTTTCATTAAACCACACACAGGGCTTCACATCCAGTTTCAGATGGTCCAAAACCCATTCATCCTTCTTGGCTCCTTCAATGAATTCTTCCAGTGAAATCTGACCTAAAATCACAGAAGGAAGAGTCATTCTGCTTGACATTCTCATTTACCAGCATAAATCACAATTGTATGGGATTGTGTTTGTCATTTAACCACAGTGTCTTTGATAGCCTCTTATGTAAGCTAATTCTCAAAAGCTGGGAAGGTGGAGAAATGATGACAGACTACTTCGGCAAACAACAAAATAGCAGATCATTAAAAAGGTCTGGAAACTGAAATGCATGTTATGAGAGAGGCAGCACTGCCATATAATGGGCTTACCATCCTGATTTATGTCCACAATCTGAAATATTTGATTGCATATCTGCTCAGGTGTAAGATGATCGCCTTGCAGTTCACCACTGTGCTTCTTAATTGCATAAATTATCTGGAGACAACAAGAGAAAACAGAACAGCTACAAAGTCTCATCAATTTATCAAGCGTGGTTGATAACAATTTATGCAGTCTATAATGGCCAGCTACAGCAGTCACCTATTAGACATGGACAAAGTTAAGTTTCTCTGGCATGGACCAGCTCACTGTATTACTGTGACAATGACGATTTGATGAGGTACCACAACAGCCCCGATCTATGACCCAGCCTTATCAGAATAACCATAGTGCATTTATAGTGTATTGCTAATGTTGAATACCTATTATACAAGTTGAACCATAATGGCTAAGCATTCATTCCTTCAAGTATTATTTCAACAAGTGTGGAATGACAGGTTATAATTTGAATATATTTTTGCATCCTTATTTTGCAGTCAGGATGGAAAAACACAGTTATTATACATTATGTAACTTATTATTTCACCTCATGCTAGAATTCAACAAGACAAACAAAATCACTGCTCAGAGTCTTTATGCAGCTTCTCAAAAAAGTGTGAAGGCAGGGGCCTGAACGATTCTTGCTTTTGAGCCCATTTTTCTAAATGTTATTCTTACGAAAAGCATTTGATACCCTAGAATAGCTAAATTAATAAACCAGTAAACTGTAATTATCAGAATGAGAGTCATTTCCCTGATGTAGTAGCACTGACATTCAAAAATGATATACTGTAATACATTGTGAAAGTTCCCTTCTGACCTTGATTATGTGCTTGACTTCGTGTTTCTCCAGGAGCCCATTGCCATCACTGTCATAGACTTTGAAAGACCATCTTAGCCTATCTTCAAGTTTTCCACGAAGGACAAGGTGCACCGCTGCCACATACTCCAAAAAATCTATTGCATCGTCCTGGAAACGCAAAAGAGACATCACATTCAGATTGCTCATCCTTTCAATAAATGGTCCTGAGACCCCTTGGCCATTGTGGTTGGTGCCAACAAGTATTCAAAATGTTATGTGATAGGACCTGTCAGCTATTATGTTATATGGAAACACACAGAATTGATTTCACTGAATCTGTAATGGGACTGTTTAACTTTTTAAATAAAAATGTCCCGTTGACTATTTGAGGATACTCCTGATTAGGGCTGTGCGATATGACGATATATATCGTTTGACGATAGAAAAACGTCTATCGTTTCATATTATGCTGTATCGTTTATTTCGTTGTGTTGCAAATCACACACTTTACGGCAATATTTTTCATCATTTGGACGACGCTTTGCATTCTTCCACACAGCGCGGATGCAGGCAGAAAATTTGCATGAAGGCAACACAAACAAACATGGAGGAGAGTGAACGTGACACAGAACTATAGCTGAAAAGTGTTTTCTGTTTACCTTTTTATATTTTATACATTAATATTTTATATTTTGTCACATGCTTAACCCTTTTGCACATAACTTATTTTTATGCTATGTACGTTACATGGTTCATTATGTTTTCATTAGCATTATTAAGCTTCTCATAGTTTTCAGTTAGCATTTGCTATACTTTTTTAACGTTAAATCGCTGTTTACTCAAAGCTAAAATTAGCTAGAATTTTTCCAGTCTAGTGTTTTAGAGAGAGAAAAATAATCAAATATGAGTAAGTACCTTTTATTTGTCGAGTATATAATTCAAAATGTAGTAAGAAATAGGCCTTTCCATGTGGTGATTTTATATAAACTATTTATTCATTGAATTTACAGAAAATGTGCTATATTGTGATATGTATCGTTATCGGGATATGAAATGACCTATATCGGGATATGAGATTTTGGTCATATCGCACAGCCCTACTCCTGATTGACCAATCAAGGCGGACGATTCCCAGGTCCTCCAAGGGTGCTGCATGTATTTATCTTTTGACTGTGCAGTCACACATAGCTTTTACTGTGACAATGTCACTTCAGCTTTTCAAATCAGGTAAAAGGCTAAAAGGAACACTGCACACAAACTGTTATAGTGTCTCTTGTAGTCAATCTATCACCATGAAAAGTAGAAAATCTACAAGCATCTGCTAGAGGAATTAAAACCCATACCTGATTTGTATCAAATGATCTGAATATGCTGTCCATATATTCAGATTCTTCCTCCGATAACTGGCTGGTGCCAAGTCCAAAGATTTTCTTAAATTCGTGTAAATGCAGATTTCCACTTGGACATTCACTTGCAAATTTCTTGTAAAGTTTCTGAATCTGCCACAGCTCCACCTGTGTTTCTTCATCACTTTGAGATTGACCCATGGTTTTATCAAATGGCAGTCCTTGGACTGGATGGCACAAAGGAACGATGCTGTTTGGAGTACTGGTGTGAAATCAAACTACAACAATCTGCTCATACTGGTAAGACAGTCATCAGCACTTGCCTTTTAGTTCTGCGCGAATGCACTGCCCGATAACAGTCAGATTAATGCGGATCTTAAAGTATTAACTCACGATGGTTAGAATGGTATTTTTAGCTAGCTACCTTCCAATCCAATTTTCTACTCAATGCTGCATTCTTAATCCAAATACAAGTGTCCTTGGCCTCATGATTGAGGCGAATAGTCAGTCCACTGTAAATATACCGGTATTCATTTACATTTAAATACACACCACACCACAGTCATAGTTGCATACTGGAATTTAAGTTTGATAATGTGTTCCACACCTTTGAACATAAATACCCTATCGCTGAGTGACTGATCAGACCGCCATGACTTGAAACGATCCAAAACAAGTCCAGCGGTGTTGACTACCTTCCCTGGAGATCCAGGTCGTTCTAATCATCAGCAGATTGACACCTTCAAGAGCAGGTAATTCATCCAACCAGTGACTCCAATTAAGTAATTAAGATGTTAGCCGGAAGGAAGCTCAGGAGACAGCAGCAGGCACTACTGTTTTTGTCCCCTGCGTCACTTTAATCACTGCCCATCTGCTTCGTCATGCCTGGGTCCCACATTGTCCTCAGTGTGTCTGGATACTTGATTTAGCTGATGTTACACAGTTACTGACTGTGGGGTGCCATGCATTCAATTTTTTTTACTGTTACCAAGTCAAATAACAGACTCTTGTCTTATGTATGCACAAATAGAGATAACATAATTAGAAAATCCTAACATTTATAGACGTGTTATTTCAAAAAAGACGACATGTCATCAGAGTGGGTTGGGTGGCTTGTCCCTTCCTTTTTGAAACTGTCCCTTCAACTTTGGAAATTGAAGGGAGTGCTTCTAGATAGTTTTGAAAATATCTTATAACTGCCTAATAGGTTTAAAAGGGATGCTGCAATTCTAGAGTCAAAAACTCGCAACGAATCGTTTGTCTCAGAGAACAGTTACCAGACCAGCCTGCACAGAACTATGCTTTATAATTTTGAAAATTATCACTGGAAATGTATGCAGTTGCAGGCTGAGTCAATGGGTCAATTCCATTAAAGAGCTTCATAGATGGAGACATTAAACAGCCTTTACAGAATCAAGTGCCTTTGAACGCTGTGTTGGGTTCAAGTGTTCCTGTGAAAACCTGCTGACCCTATATCTTTAACAAAGACATTCTAGAACCTCCAGTGACATCCTAATACCTCCTCCATCAAGTGTTGTGAGGGAGCAGTTCAGACATACTTGTGAGATGAGGCTGAGTGAGGTGAACATACATGAAAAGTTTAGATTCATGCTCTGTTCCATAAATGTCTGTGGCAGGGTTCACGCAACGCACAAAACTAGCAAATGCGTGTTTACTGTAGCTTCTCATAATCCTGTAGGATCATCACATTGGAGTCAGTCCAAGACCGAAGATCAGAATGCGCCGGTCATACAGTAACACTGATCATTAAATTGAACAATACAAAACTGTAAATAGCATGAAATGATTATCTGATTACCTACATTTTTTCCTTGACACTGCTGGCTTCCACAGTGACCATGATTTCAAGCTGCATACTTGCCTGAAATAAGACTCAGGTTTCAAGCAGCAGTGATAGAGCATTAGAGAGAAAACGCACAGCAACAAGACAGAGAACATGAATAAGACAGCCACACAACCACTTTTGAAAGTTAGGCTAACTATAAAAACACAATACTGACTCCCATGTGTTTCTCTCATGACATCAGAACACAGACTATTTAGCTCCCCAATGCTTACATGTGCAATGCCCTTTAATTTATGATATAAATATTTAGCATATATGGTATATTTTACTGGCAAAATGACAAATAGAATTCACATGTACAGTAGGCTTAAAGCTAACATTACATTTGTACAACTACTGCATGTTTGAGCAGTGACCATAACTATATGTTGTCTTTTATTTTTTATGAAGTATTTCTAATCATCAAAATTTGAGGAGACATTTTGAAAAGAATACCATTAAATATGTTGCCGAAACATGTCCTTAAAACATTAGTTTTTCTTCTTTAGAGCATTATGGTGTACAAGTCATCTAACTTAAAGAGAATAACAGATGATTTATAACAGATGACAGACAACACTTTTAGTGTATAATAAAGCTGTCCTGCAGCACAAGAGCAAGGTGAGATCTTACACTGCAACTCCTATGGCTTAATCTGAGGATTCATATTTGGCAACTGGACAAATGGGCATGGGATCAACATCCTTAGCACGCTTCATATTAGACAAATTGGCAAGGTGACAGTGGTGCTGTACTGTCCAATGAGATCAGGAAGGGTCTGAATGTCAGTAACGTTAGGATAAGCAATCTCATTGTGCAACGCTAACAGAATACGTGCTGAACCACTTGCACTTAATCAACCTTGGGTCTGCTCCAAACTGGAAAAATCCTCCCTTCTGAATGTATTCTGAACACTGGAAGTAGGTGACAGCCATATTAAGGAAATGTCCAAGTAAAAATTGTGGAAAGAACACTTCAAACTCCTCTAAAGTCTGGATCCTTAAGTGCTTAGGAAGTAGCCTTTTGTGGAACTGGGAGGCAGTGAGCATAGTGGTTAAACAGCAGGACTTGGTTCCATTCCCTGCTGGGGCACTGCTGCCTTCCCTTTAGCAAGGTACTTAAGACACAATTGTCTCATTATTGATAATTGTCTTAATAATAATAATAATAATAATAATAATAATGAAAAAGAAGAAGAAGATAGTCCACTAGTGGAAACACAGTCTATCTCTTACATTTAGTTACATTTACACTGAAATTTCTCCATTAATTGGCCAGCACTGTCACATGTAAAGTTAACCTTACCCCTCCCTCCTTGTGAACACTGATTGCTCTGCCTTCGCTTGGCTCTGACTGATGACAGCAAGCTTTGTTTCAAATGACTCAGGTTTCTTTGTGCTGCTATAGCCAGCTGCTTGCAAAGGTCACCTGGTGTGCGCTTCAGAGCTTGCAGACTGAAGGCAGACTACTTTTCTAATGAAACATGATCACTTTCCTGAAAACATTTCTTCATGGACTACATCTAGGAGTGGCACTGAACTGTTACTAGGAAGCACGAACACGATTGCTCAGCTTCAGTGGTTGATTCTCAAAATATGGTATGTGTTGACATATCCATGACGTGCTGTAACAAACTTAATTTTCATAAGGACGCCCAAAAAAAAAAATCATTATTACTGTACAATATAATGTTATATAATATGTAATACTATTGTATCATTCATTCCAAATAACACACTTATATTTGATAATAATACATACATGGGTGTCTATGTTCAGTACACAATTGTTACAGACTGGCAGCAGGGGGAGCAAGGATCTCCAAGCTCAGCTGTGTGCTTGGATTGCCCTCTTCTGGCCATTTTGGGTAACACTACCATCCCCTTAGAAAAGTTGCTCTAAGACAGAGTTTCCCAACCCTCTCCTGGAGGACCCCTTGTCCTGCATGTTTTAGATCTCTCCCTGCTCCAACACAGCTGATTTAAATGATCAGTTTGTTATTAAGCAGCTTCAGGACCTCATAACAAGTTGATGATTTGAATCAGCTGTGTTGGAGCAGGGAGAGATCTAAAACATGCAGGACAAGGGGTCCTCCAGGAGAGGGTTGGGAAACACTGCTCTAAGGGAGTCAACAGCACGGAAGAGATCTCAATGGAATCTCTACAATTCCAGCTTTCATGTGACCATAAGTGCCTTGTTCTTTTCTGTACCTTATTTAATGTCATGAAATACTGTTGTGAGGCTGAAAAGTATACTACAAGAAAAATAAGAACAGATGGGTGTGGAGGGTGGAGGGAGGATAAAGAGAGAGTCACAGGAGACAATGTATTGGAGTACTATTTTTGAGTCAGTGGCTTGGTCACGTGACCCTTAGGGACAAGTCTAAGGTGCATACTGAGTAAAGACACTCCAGTAAGTGGGTGTGGTTGCAACCAATTGCAAAGCACAGGAGGGGGACACTGACTTACAATATCTACTCCAATACAATATCTGTTCCAAGGCCACACTGCCTTACTTTTCAGGATGGTAATATGAAATTATTCCATGAAGGTGTTTATTGTCTGTGGAGAAACCGGCTGGTACTTCTCAAAAAAAATGAAACAGACAGAGGAGGACTCACAGAAACAAGTAATTTATTTTAAAAATCCACAAACAAAAGGAACCAGCTTACAGCACACAAACTAGTTCAAACAGCCTCCCTGCTCTGTAGTCACACACTTGTATTTAATACGTCTTTATTGGCAGGTGAGACTAAGTAACAAATGGCTTGCTTTAAGACAATTACAGTTAAACAATTAACAAGTAGTTTTGGGGGAAAGGTAAAGGCTCTTCACATAATCTAAAGGGGGCTATCTTTCCTATATACTCATATATACTAAAATGATATGTATCTAAGTATGCAAAGTATGAAAAGTGCATGCAGCACTCTAGTTGCTAATTCTAGTGTAATTAAGAAAAATGAACACTGTCTAAGAATGTCTATTGTGAGACAATGGAATAAAAACACTCCAAATACACCTTAAATTGCTAATATCTATGTGTCCTGGTCCAGTCTACTTATCATGTATTAACTGGGAAACCATTTGTACAATGAGCCAAGATGTTAACCTCAACTACCCACTACAATCACATGACCTATATTAGGTCAGTAATTCCTAAATTAGATTATCCCATGAGCCATTTACTGGTTCAGATGGCTGTGAGATACTGTGTGTTGGATGGCAGCAATCAGCTCACAGCATAAAGAGTACATAAAGAGTAATAACCTCCCAAGAAAATAAAAGAAAACCAAATCAAGAAATATATGAAATCTCAGTTTAATGAAGATAAAATTTGTGAATCCTACAGCAATATGAAAATATGTTATGTACACACATACATACATAGATTATACAGGAGAACATTCATTACACATATAATAGAATAGAATAGAATAGAATGATCTTTATTGTCATTATACTCAGGTACAATGAAATTTTGCATGGCTTCTCCCACTGTTGTAAAATAAAACAATTAAACAAATAAATACAACAAATAAATAAAAGCAGTGCCAGAAAGACAGCAGTAGCAGCAGCAAAAAGATAGCAGTAATAGCAGCGTCTTTGATGTGTGAGTGTGTGTGTGACACAGTCCAGTGTGTGTGTGTATGTGTATCACAGTCCTGATGTGGGTGTGTGTGTGTGTGTGTGTGTGTGTGTGTGTGTGTGCTCACAGTTCCTATATTCTGCAGTTGGGCAGGGAGGGGTGTGATGGGCTCTGGGAGAGAAGCTGTTCCTCAGTCTATTGGTGTGGGATTTATTGTCCTGAACCGTTTGCCGGACAGCAGCGGTTCAAACATAGAGTGGCTGGGGTGTGTGGTGTCCCTGGTGATGCTGCTCGCTTTCTTTCTCAGTCGGCTGGCATAGATGGTGTCCAGTATTGGGAGCTCCGTCCCAACAATGCGCTGGGCCACCTTCACCACCTGATGCAGGTCCTTTCGCTCAGCAACTGTGCAGCTGGCATACCACACCGTGACGCAGTTAGTCAGGATGCTCTCGATGGTGCTCCTGTAGAAATTTAGCAGCAGTTTCTATGGGAGCTGGGCCTGTTTCAGCTTCCTGAGGAAGAAGAGCCTTTGTTGGGCCTTTTTGACCAGATGTGAAGTGGTGGTCCATGTCAGCTGTTTTGACACAGTGACTCCAAGGAACTTAAGACCTTCCACGCTTTCCACTGCTTCTCCATGTATGTGTGTGTTAAGGGCCAGGTTATTGTCCTTACATATAATTATTAACCATTTTTTTGTTCCTTGGTTGCACAGCACTGTACATGAATACAATGACATATCATGTCCATGGTGTCATCCCACCCATTTTTATGCTAACAGTACAGTCATTGTGAAGGAGTTGCTACCAGACAAGGAGATCATGCGCCAGTCTATGACATACAGTTATGAGTGAAATGGGTAATGGCTAACCTGCACTTCTGCATATGGGTCACCTCCTGTACTTCATACTCTTGTTTTGTAAAAATAGTACATGAAACCAAAGCCTTCTGTTGAGGAGGAGTTTAAACGTAGTTGTGTTTTTAAACAAATTTGTGTTTTATGAATGTATCATTATTCATGTGCCGCATATTGAAAATTTAACTGTACAGGAATTGATGCAAGTCTTGTTCTTTTCATTCTTCATTTAAAGGATCTAGGAGTGTCAGTTTTAATTTTAATAGTATTTCATTCCATTTCTAAATAATGAAACCATTACCATGTGTAACCCACACATTTATACAGTCACAAGACGTCTTTCTGCATGACAAGGTAATCAGCAGAGAGGTATCTATGGAAAAAGCTGCTTTTTTTGATAGTTTCACATTTCTTTGTTCACTCAGTTGTAAAACTCTGGCTAGTGGTACTGCCAGCTTGCCAGTATACTAGGGGGGAAAATTTAGCTCTATGCTTATAGAACATGGTTTGAATCCTCAATCATGTATGTAAATATTTGCTATATACACAAGATTTTTGAGTAGAGATCTCTTTATAAATATTTAATTACTTTCTCCAAACCATTACAAGTACTGATTTGCTATATTGCCCAAAGTTAATTCCATTGTTTCAGGTTTTTTTAAATATTTCAGGGTATGCCAAAGATATTTGGTATAACTTAACAGCTTATTCAGTTTTTAATTTAATTTATACAAATGATTTCAAAATTCAATAAAGAACATACATAAAAAAACATACATTGGTCTTCCATTTAAAGATAGATCCTATTTTGAAAGCTGAATTGTTGATCTGTATGTGTGCTAATGATGGCATGTCAGTACTTACATCTCATATACATATTTACATAACAATAATCAACATTATTAATATACTTGATATTTTAATACAGTGTAGTATTAGGGTTAGGATTAGGGTTAGGGTTAGGGTTAATCCAAGTAAGATCCAAGTAGGGTTAGGGTTAATCCAAGTAGGATTCATGTAATATTTCTGCTGCATTACCTTATATTTCATTTTAATATCTTATAATGAGCATATTTATGATGAATACTGGCCTCCTTCATGAACACTGTCACAAATAAATCAAAACTGCATTGGAAATTCCATTTGAGTGTTCTGTCTGTGGGAAATACTCAGCTGATATGTGAACATTCAATCAACACCACAGTTAGCATTTCAGATTCACTCACAGATACACTCATTCAATCATCAAATATTAGTGTTTCCAATGGTCCACTCTTCCAGGAACAAGTCAATCTCCACACTGACTGACAGTGCATGACATCTGAGAAGCCTCTTCACACTTCAGGACCGGTCACCCAGACCAAACCCGAAAGCGCAGACAAGCCTTCTGACAAAGGTATCCTTTCAGACAATCTGTCAATTTTAGACAATTGCCACTTCAGGGATTAAATCAAATATTTTCTCATTTGATTTCTGTGGATCAAACTCATTTTTTGAAATTTTCGAGGACCCATCCGCTGGCATTCACGTCCAGTTTGAGTACATTCATGACCCACTCATCCCTCTGTGCACCCTCCAGGAACTCTGTCAGTGAAATCTGACCTGAAAGAGAATTATTTCATTTCACAATTCTTTCATGTCAAGTTTCTTGTAAAACATTCCAAACACTCAAATTTTCAGTCTTGTAAAGCATTCTGAACACTTGAATTTTCAGTCTTGTACAGAATTCCAACACTTGAATTTTCAGTCTTGTACAGCATTCCAACACTGGAATTTTCAATCTTATTTTTGGAATTTTAGGGACCTGAGACAAGCGGGAGATGGTGAACAGAGAAACAGCAACAAAGTAGCATTGAAATGTGACAGATAGATACATACACTGGATACTGGTATTTGTTAAAGGAAATTTCTCTTGAGTAGTGGGATGAAAAGCATTTATATGGAAGGTTCTATACAGCACCTCTCTGTGCTGTGGGGGTTACTTACTCCTTACATCAAGTTTATTAAGTGACACATTATAATGCTGAATTGAAATTAACTGAAATTGTTTTCATAATTGAATACTGTAGATGGAAGAACAGTGGTAGTCATCTGAATGTCTGTCGACGATGGGGTCGCGCATGGAACATTATGGTCTCCCTACTTAACTCATTTGCTAAATTATAATGGCGAAGCTGTCTATTCTGTAGGTGACAGAGGTTACGCGTTGAAAAGTGTTGATTCAGCGCCTATAAGCAAACAGCATTTACTGCGAGTGCGTGGACCTAGGGAAACAGAAGAAACAGTTACTCCGCACACCGTTATTACCAGGGACTAAAAATCCCACCAAAAAATAAGGGAAACGCAGGTGAAGTACCCAAGTGCAGAGGGGGAAATGAAAATTAACAAACGTCTCGGTCAAGCGACCTTTATCAGCGATACTTAGTTTCACAATGTGGCAATGAAATATAATATTCATCCGCCACTTGATGAACTGCACCGAGAGGACATATGCCCGAATCGCTCCGGAGAACAAGGCTACGTTTTCGGCTCGCCTGGAATTAACTGAGCATCATTCAAGGTTTGAATGTCATGTAAAGCGCACCTTTTTACCCCATGCTTACATTTGTAAACTGCTGTCAGTACTCCGGCCCCCTAGCTGTTGTTTTGGTGCTCTCCCTATCTGTCAGTGTTGTCCATGTGCTTTTGTTTACTGTTCCCGTGTGTTCCGGCCCTGCCCCGCTCTCCGCCCTGTCCCCGCCCACCTGATTTCCTGATCACCTCCACCTGCCTGCCTGCCCACCTGCATTCCCATCTCCTCGTCAGCCCGGCCCTATATCTACCCTGCTTGTCTCTGTCTTGTTGCCAGATCGTCTCAGTGTTTGCTCTGTTTCGGGTCCGCATTGTTAACCTTGTTGTTGTGCCCGTACCGATTTACTGCCTGACTTCGTACCTTGTCTCTGCCTGCCGTCCTGCCTTGGTTGCCTGATCTGCCTGCCTACACGGTTTCGACCCAGCCTGTTCCTGTCTCTGATTCCTGCTCCTGGTTTGTGTCTGCTTCGGACTGCCTTCCCGGTTTTTTTGACTCTGCCTGTACTACCACCACGAACTTGGCCAGCGATTCCAAATAAAGCCCTTTGAAACCCGTACTCGCCTGGTCTGCGCCTGAGTCCGTGCCTGCGCCCTGACAACTGCACTCCCACATACTGTCTATAATTTCATCGTTAGAAAATAGACTAAATGATCTAAAATCGACTTAGACATCGGTGTCTTGTGAATGTCATGCTTATTTCCACCTATGATATACCGATGTTCCGGACACTCCACTACTCGCACGGAAATGCATATTGAATGTGAAATGCAGATGTATCTGAATTGCATACATCTCTGTATCTGAGAGAATATTCTCCCCTTTCATGCTCGAGTATTTCATTTTACAACGGCTGGGATTTATCATACAAACAAGTGTAAGAAATTAAAAGAATTTTTCGTACGCACTACTCCCAAGAACAAAATACGCTGGTTTTTACGAACATGTTAATGAAGGAGGTCCCCTGTGTGTACAAAAGAATTGAACCTCACTCTGGTTTGCGACAGCGGTTAATATGTACCAACGCGAGTCAAAAATAGTATTGGCAATACATACTCAGTTTCGGTTGTGTTTCACTCTCAGCGATGACAAAACTGTGATGCATGTTGACACCACAAAGTAATGAGATGTTGCTTTGTGCCTAAACTGTTAATTGAACTGCTAATATACATACATTAATATGCAGTGTTGTGCAAGTTCACACTTCACAAGAGCTAGCTCAAAGTTCAGTTCACACAGATTAAAATGAACAAGTTCACGTTCATAGTTCACAATTTTGAATTTGAACAAGTTCACAGTCCCAGTTAATTTCTTCCATTTTTTTAAAAGAGCTGCTCCAGGGACTATTTTATGTGTATGTCTACATGCGCAGTGATTGTTACGCGGGATATGGGCAGTTGGTTGCGAGCTGTCAGTCTGCCTGATGGATGAGTTGCGCTAATAAAAACGTCTGAAGTATGGAATAACGTCGTCCGTGTTTATTCTTAAAGCAGTAACTTTAACACACCCAAGGATTCCGAATCTCGCGCAAACCTGAACGAGCTCAAGTTCACGTTCTTTAGTTGCAAACGGATACGTTCAAGTTCACCGTTCACCGAAAAAATGAGCACGTTCAACGAACGCGCTCTTTTAACGCATTCATGCACAACACTGTTGATATGCAACAAGTTAGTTGCATAGTTTTTGAGTGTACAGCTGCTACTGGTTGTCAGCTATGTTTCCTGGTCAAACACATAATTTAATGCTCATTTACACAGTAGGTGGTACAAACAATAGGCTTTGTACCTAGCAGGACTGACAATGGTGGTTGTAACTACAAAATAACTCACACTTGCAACCATAAAAAGCAGAGAGGGGAACTTACTCTAAACAGACTCCAGTAACAGACTAATGAATGTTATTTATTACTTTTTTGTAGGATCTGTATTATTTATTACGTCTGTACAGGTTATGAACTGACTTTTTAATGATTGTAACTTTAACAATATAATGCACGTATTTGTTTTTCTTTCTACAGGAAATGCTGATGTAGTTTATGTAAAACGATTTATTGATAAATAAAACACTTGACCAACTACCAAGGCTACTTGATCAAAATCATGTCTTTCGCAGTGATATGTAAGCAATGCATTTGATGCTGGTCTGACCCCAGGTTGACACTTTGTCAGGACCGTCAGGTAAACCAGGAGAACAGATGGCCTGCTGCAGCTGTGAATTCCTGTCACTTAATCCACAAGGTTATATCATCACTGTCAGTCACACATCAGTCATGGATTAACCCATCACAAATGTAGAGCAGTGGGCGGACACAACTCCATCCACTGGCAATGAAGGCCTTCACAGTAGTGAGAGGGCCCTATTGCACATGACTGCAGTCAGTCACAGGGGAGATGGATTTCCATGCTATGCTAACGACACCTGTGTTAGTGTCAGAAAACATGGAATGAAAAAGTACATGAGTCACATGACATTGACTATTCAAATATGCACTATGAGCACAAGCGAAAATTAAAAGAGGAGAAGCTTACCATCTCCGTTTTGGTCAACGAGTTCAAAGATTCTGTCACAGACTTCGTTGGGCGTCATTTCCATATTGACTTTCTTAATTCTATAAATGATCTGAGAACACAGATAAGAACAAATGAAACAAATATAAATACCAATATCCATTGCTTAAATGAAAAAAAAAGTATATATACATATATATATATATATATATATATATATGTATATATATGTGTGTGTGTGTGTATATCTGAAATATACACACACACAAATCTGAACATAAACATCAGAGCATTGTACACCAGAATCAGATTTACCTGTTTTAATAGTTTTCAACCTTTTATGCAGTATTACTAAGACTAAGAGAATAAGCTTGGACTACTTCTGTACAACCGTAATTACAGTGCACAGATGTAAATGAATGCCTTCTCTTATCATACTTTAACAGACAGACAAAAAGTAAGAGAAAAGCCATTTTTGGAACACTGCAACAAAAGGCCTTTTCTTACCCTAATGATGTGTTTCACCTCATGCCTATCTAGCTTGCCATTCCCGTCTCTGTCATAAACCTTAAAAGACCACTTCAGTCTGTCCTCAAGTTTCCCCCGAAGTACTAGATGCAGCGCTGCCACATATTCCATAAAGTCTATTGTGTTGTCCTGCAAACACAAAGGAAACAAACATGAAGTAAGCAACACATTGTGCATTTATGCTTATCTATGTGGGGGAGCTCTAAAGGCGATTTTCAGTGGAGCTAAAGTACAACCACTGCATATCCATATCTCCTTAATCCATTCATTCAAAAAGAAGTAGTGCAATGATTATGTAATCGCATGGATTATCCATAGTAATTTTCACCATAAAACCAAACATAACCTTCTCCATAACCTAAAATATAGCCCTGATTCTAACCCTATCCCTAAACCCCATCAAAACCTTAAACCTTCATGTAATTCTGTAACATCTCACTTTGCATTCCCATCTATGAGAAATAATCTTAATCATTATCTTTCTCTGACTAAAAGGAACTACAGTGATGCCAGTTCTTCTAACGTATTTTTTCACCTCTGCCCAAGTATATTATCATCTTTACACTTCATGTACTGTACTTCATTTCATGAATTGATTCATTTTCATTGATGTTCAGAAATTCATAGATATCACAGCTCCTGTCTAAAGTACATACCTTGTTGGTGTCAAATGAGCGGAATATAGTCTCTAGGTACACAGACTCTTCCCTTGATGAGCTCGACACTCCAAAAATTCGTTTGAATTCATGCAGATGTAAAGCTCCACTTGGGCATTCCTGCATGAAAGCTGTGTACAGTTCTTGAATTTGCGCCAGCTCCATTTCTTTTTCGTCACTTTGCATTTGTCCCATTGTACCTCCACAGCGTGAGCTGAAGGTCCACCTAGGCGAATTCCCCTGATTTTTCCTCTGAAATGATTAATGACCACTGTATGAACCTCCTTGCATGTTTGACAGCATCCCTCTTCTGCTCCACCACACACTAAACTGTGCTATGCCGCTTATAGCAGGACTTAAAGTATTAACTTGAAATGAACAGAGCAGTATTTTAAGAACCCTGCAATCTGATTTTCTCCTCAATCCCTTGAAGTTATGCAAACACTGAACAGTCCAGTGGTCCATCACCAGTAGAGCCTACATCCTATATACAGTATGCTTGGAAGCACCAGAATCTCATGGGAGGCTGTGGATGATACCACAAATGTACAGTATATTCATGGTACTACCAAGCAATAAATAAACAGGAAAAGTAATTGGAAGATCTACTTCCCAGTAGCTGTTCCTCATTTCCTTCCAAACACATGTCCCTGGCTTGAAAATAAACCAATACACTTGAGCACTTAGTGAAAAAGGTCACATTCTCTGACATTTGTAACTTTCAGATTACTTTTTTTATGATAGTCAATTAGTTTAAGATGAAACAGGTCACTGTTCCTTTCTGTCTTTCTCTGGGCCTGCTTCTCTGAGTGAAAAACATTGCCGAAGCAACCTGGTATCCATTTGGGCAGCTTTACATTCAGTGTGAGGGAATGATACATTAAAGTCACAATGTGGATTAAGGTAACTTCTGTGTAATAGAATAGACTGATTCAAGTTCATTTTGGAGGGAGGCCTAAAGATCAATTTCCTATAGATTTTACATCTCATTTCTCCTTATCTGCACATGAGGACCATTGATTAACAGTCGTTGGCTAACAGCTGAGATGGGATTTAGAATGGCAAACCTACATGTTAATTTCAAGTATCGCCGACTCTTCATCTTGCACAAATAAGGTTCTAAGTCCCTTGTACCTAGACTTTGCCATTTTTTTTCACCTCCTGTAGTTCTTTGCATAGTCAATAATTGCATGTACTGTCTGTATATATTTATGTAATCTACTGCGGGAAGCTAGCCGACGCTTCTCAGAAAACCAAACACGAAACAACAACAACAAAGATCAAGTCTGAGCACAGAGCCAAACTACTCAAACAAAATCTTGCCATCCATGCACATTTATTTAACTCCTTTAATTAGGCAGCTGGGGCCAATTTCCCAATTATCTGGTTCAAGAGAAATACTAAGACAAAGACGAGATAATGACAAGAAGCTGTTTGGAATTAAATATATTGGACACAGACCAGTTATTTAGTAGCATAGAAACATGGACAACAGAGGATCGTCAATTAAATTAAATATTACAACAAACAACAAATAAAGTTTTGGGGGCAGTGGAGGCTCCTCCTTTACACTTATATTTCACTAGGACTTCCCAATATCCAATTTTAATGTTTATTCTTTGTATTCAATTGAATTTCACTATTCTAATGTTTTATGTTTGTATTCTACTGAATGTATTAATTAAGAAATGAAAGCATTTTGTTTACTTAATCTCTTTCATGCAGCCATTTGGATGAATCCAGAGATCTTCCGGAAATTGTAGTTATCTCTGAACTTAAGGCTTAAATACTACATTTCATTGAAAGCATAGAAAAAAAATTGTCGGATCATACTGTATTGAAATGTATCATTTTATGTTAGATCATATTGTATTGAAATGTATCATTTTGTATTGTATCACATATCGAAGTGAATTCTTACATTCTGGGATGGTTGGGTGTATGTGGGGGGTGGGTAAGTGGGTGGGGGTGGGGAGGATCCTGTACCGATTACATTTATCTTTTTAAATAACAGATCTTAATTCAATGAGTTTCATTGCAAATGGGTTAGCTGTGATTGTAAACTATGTCTAAAAGTAACTGTTAATGAATCACTGCTGAGGGAGGTTTTTCTGTGGCTGTGACCAGGCTGATTCTGGTTTATTGTATTAAAAATATGTTACGTTGAGCCGATTGGCCAAGCCACTTAATTGTTCTTCTTCTTTTTAACTTGCTATTCCTCTTATTTCCTCTTCTTATTATTCCATCTGATTTTCTGAATGTAACCCCTGCAACGTTTCAGTGACACTTATGAAACTTGGCAAATACCTACACCGAGTGTGAGATTGTGTTGTTTGTGGTTTTTTATATCAATACCTAAAATATTTAAATTTTACCTTGAAAAAATCCCATTGAGTGACATGAATTGAACTTTCAAAACCTAGCACATGCAGCTGAAATCACAATGGGCCTACTACAGTGGCCACAAATAAAGACTCTCTTGAGAAAAACTTGTAACTACTAGTTCCTACCTATCAAGCTTTTTAAAGCCAACTTGAAGTTTGACTTCAGACTTTCCTTTCTAGTGATTTTCTTTTTCTTCTTTCTTCACTTTTTTGTGTGGTGCATCAGGTAGCACTGTTATAAGCTGTATCAGCATGTGAACCTTTTTGTTAGGAGCTTTGTTGGGTAGATAGTAAGCTAGATAAGTCCTGCTCCCTAACCACTATGCGACACTGCTGCCCCAAGATGGCAATCTGCCAAGTGCAGAAAGTGACTTGCAGCTGGCTACAAGGCAATGATGTGGCTGAATATGCAAATTTAACTTGGAATGCCCAATGCTTTTTCCCCACTTCGCAATTTTAGAATGCCAAAATGTGTCATTTAAGCTACCCTGAAAAAGACAGCAATAATCCTGCAGGGTGAGACAAACATAGGCCTACCTCTAAAGCACACAATGTCAGCCATTGATTATTCACACACCACACTCCCCATTCTACAATAGTACAGACATGAGTCCGAGGAGAAGACTTCATAGACAGCTTTATTCAGGCAGACTGTTGGTGCCTGACCATCCAGTGAGGCATGCCGATGAGCTACGGAAAGGACAAATCCTTGGCCTACCTACACTCCCCAATATCCCAAGTGGATTGAGGCTGATTTTGTTCCGCTGCCATGGGCTTTTGGGCAGCATTGGCTAATAGCACCACTCAGATCAAACCCCAGCCGTAGGGCTAGGCCTCATGCTTGAATATCAAGTGCTTTTACCTGCTGAGCCACTAGGGAGCCCCCAGATTCATTGGTCAACAGACAATGACTGTCATTTTACTGGTTTTGTGCACACTTGTAGTAAAAAGTAAAAACTTAGGCTGTGTTCATTATTCCATGTGTATGAATTATCTGTAAAAAGTATGGGAAGTTTTATTTGTTTCCAACAGTATTATACCAGCCTACTTTAATGTAATACAATATTAACTGCATAATCATGTAATATACTGAAAATTGTATAACCTTAGGATAATTCCTCTAATACTCTGACATGGTTTATGGCTAAGGTTCAGAAGCAAATTTGTGCAGTACTGCTCTAATTCACCGATCTGTGTATAAATGATCAGCTGACACTGTAAATGCCTCTAACGGCTTCTCATCTCCCTCCTCCACCTGCACACCAGGTGGCATGCTGGCTCACTCGACAGCACTGAAATAATGACCACAATGAAGGAGCATCCTGCCTCATTAATCTACGGAAGACTGACTGTCACTTAACTGACTCACAGATATTTAACTTATCTCTTCTCACATTTTTTATCTCAAGCTCCTTCTGCCAGAGGCCAGGGAATAATTACATTGTTTCCATTCACAGTCACTGAATATTTTATTTGTTTTGTATTCTGATAATAAGGCACTGTTAAGTGCTCCATGAAAATCTCAATGTAAAGGTCTCTCTGCCAAATAAAAATCTATTTATTTATTTAGTTTCTCCCTGTTTATTTGCTGGCCTTTATTGCTGAGGCTGTTGTTTCATTTGGTCCAGACTCTGAGACTCCAGTAGCTCCAGTCAGGTCAATGTGGTGGCAGGAATGCTTGTCGCACAGCAGGTGAGCTGTATTGCCAGCCAAGTGCTGTTCACTCACTGCAGGCACTCAAAAATATGCTGCACACTTCTGAATCATACTCAGTTGCAAAATGCAGTAGGAAATGCAAACTGGAACAAAATGGAAAATATGGGCTGCTGCTATTTAAAACTTCTTTTACCATAGACAAAAGAACAAATAAATACACTAATAAAATTACAAAAACAACTGTAATTGGGTATATGGGTACAGTGGATGAATATGTTTCAGATTTCAGAACTGTATTGTAATTCTTTTAACAGTTCTGGTGAATACATTATCACAAACCCTCTTCACAAGAGGTCATCTCTTCTTTGAAAGCAGGTTTTGCAAACCACACCATAAAACAGAATATAAGGACTGGAGTGAGAATGAATGAAAAATTTTGAAATATAGAAATGAAGTTAAAAATCAGATTAATTCAATTAAAAAGGAAATATGTTTTCTGAAGGCATGTTCTACCATTCTGCACATTGTATGTCAAGTAATATTAGCAGGCAGCATAACAGGCAGCACATATCTGAATCATTTCTGCAAACAGTCTCAGAGAGATGGGCACAGACAGAGTGGTTGCCATGCCCATTGTTTGCCTATGGTGATGTTCCTCGACAGGCTTCTTGCATTCTGAACTCTTGTATGGGCAGCATGTGAGAGGGCCATTTGACGTACTGTTGGAAGCCTGGGGAAAACCAGAGGCACCAGAAACAACCACTATTCTCTCTGATGTCCTAAAGATGAGGGAAAAGATGGAGATATCGGCACTGAGAGAGATGTCAGCACTGGTGAACGATAACATGGAAAAGACTCAACGACAACAGATCTAATATGACAGATCAGGAGGGCAGAGATCTTACCGGCCAGGACCAGAAGCACCAGAGAATGCTCCTCCCCACTTTAGAACACAAGCTGTGAAATGGAATGGTCCCTACTCCATTTCCAAGAAAATGGGTCCTGTTATCCATGAACTCTAAATGCAAGAGATACAGAAAGCCAAACAGACCATCCCTATAAATCTTTTAAAAGAGTGGACTGACCAGGAGGTTACAGTCATCCAGTAGTTCATGGTGCAGGTGATGGTGGAGGATGAGGACTGTCCAGAACAGTTGTTCTTCTCAGTCCCACAGTCTTCAGCACTGTACCTGTCATACCTTCCCCCACTTCAGCATAAAGCCATCATCCCAGCTGACATGTTTAGGACAAATCAGGTTCCACTACAGGGAGGTGGAGAATACTATTCCCCTCAAAGATGTCACTCCTGTCAACAGAGGACGTATAGCATCCCAGAGCACTGACTTCCAGTGCTAAAGATTAGTCGGAAGTGATGAAGCCTTTTGGGGTCAATGAAAGGTCACACAGTCAGCCTATTTTCCTTGTCCCTAAAAAATGATGGCAGCTTTAGGTTGCACAGTCTCATTTTGATGCCTATCCCATGTACAGATATCATTAAGCATCTGAGTAAAGTCACTTTGATGTGTGTAACAAGTACTGGCAAGCACCCCTTACTAAAGAAGCCAGACAGTACACTGCTTTCATAACACTTTAAAGCCTCTTTCAGTTTGCAGTTATGCCATTTTTCCTGCAGGGGGTGCCATCCACTTTTCAGAGGCTAGTGGATTGTGTGCTGGACGACACTGATGACTTTTGCACTGCCTACCTTGATGCTGCTGTTGTGTACAGTGCCACCTGGCAAGAGCCCCTCCGACATCTGGCAGAGGTGCTGTGGCAGATTCAACAAGGCATGACAATGCAACAGAAGAATTATCCACTGGCCAAACAGGAGGGCAGGTATATGTATGGGGCCAGGAGGTGCACAGGTCTCAAATGGATAGTTCAGGCTGTGCAGGACTGTTTACGGCAGTGGATAAAAAAAGGAGGGCATGTCATTATTTGGGCTTGTTTGTACATGACTTTCTATCCTAGCAGCACCTACAGGATAGGCAAGCACAGCCCACAGATCCCCTAAGCCTACCTTAGCTAATAAATGAGATGTACCCCCTGACATTGGTTAGCTAGCCCTGTTTCAAGTTCCACTAATCACACAACAGTTACTTTCACTTTTTATATAATATAACATATATAACACCAAATAATGTGGTACCAGTTGTGTTAAATTTTCAATGCTCATTGCTACCATTTTGCTAAGCTTTACTGTGAATCACCACCATTTATTTGCAGAACATCAGAAACGGCCTAATCACTTCAACTCCTGGTTTTACATGTAGCTGAAGTCCAAGCGGGAGCTTGTGCTTCTTCATGTCCCTGTTTAGGAGTGGGAACATTGAATGATTGCTGTGAGGGGGAGCATCATCGTCTTTTTTTGCCGAGATTAACTGCTTATTATCATAATAATAATAATATTATGTTAGATTATGTTTAAATGGTCCTTTATCCTTGGTTGCTGCACGCTTTACTTCTCCTGTCAAATTAGGGGGGATTGGTTACGAGTGTATAGACAGGCCTGTTGCTCTTAGACAGTGTGGGAGTGAGCAGGCTGCTATAAGGCAGAAGAAGGGGTACATATTGCCTGCATTCTCCCAGGACAGTCCGCTATGACTGTTTTGTTGATGATTTATCATTTTAGTTTGTTGTTTTTGTGTTTTTGTACTGTAAAATAAAACACACCATCACCATTTCTCTTCAATACTTCAATCTTTTACTTCAATCTTCTGAAGTACTTTAAAAAGATATCCAAGTACCTTCAAAGGACACTTCAGTCTTTTAGACCTTCCCATATTTCTCTTTTTTCCTACCTCTTCCTCCAAAACTATGGAAGCGCATTGCATTCACAAAAGAAAAAAAATTAGACACCTTATCTCGTAATTATGAGAAAAGATCTCATAATTACGAGAAAAGATCTCGTAATTACGAGATCAGGATCTCGTAATTAAGAGAAAAGATCTTTATAATGGGGGTCAATGGTGTTTATGACGTGAGATGTCAGACAAATTTGGTGATCATTGATCGCTGTTTTGCAACATTAAACCACGTTAAGGCGTTTCCTTACAATGGGTGTTAATGGAGAGGAAAATGCTTAACATAAGGTAACGTCCATGCTCATAGGATTTCGGTTTTGATTTTTTGACAGATGGAAGTGTTTATGACAAGAGATGTTCGAGAGAAATTTGGTGATCATTGATGGTGAGATTCTGATCTCGTAATAACGAGATATTTTCTCGTAATTACGAGATCTTTTCTCGTAATTATGAGATCTTTTCTCATAATTACGAGACAAAGTGTCTAATTTTTTTTCTTTTGTGAATGCAATGCACTTCCGTACAAAACAAAGCAATACAAAAACATTTCTGTTCTGATAATAATGGTACAAATCATGTTTTAAAAGATCACATATACCTTGTCCAAAGAACTGTTCTGTTTTCAACTGCTTAGTGTAGTCAGCTTATCCCCCAGCTTTCCCACTATGGTCTATTTCTTCCCACACTGACACCATTTAATTCCTCTCCACTCACTCATACCTAGGCATTAGTAAGATTGTAACATTAATGCACACTTTACTGGTCATTGTGTTGGTTGGGTTATGTGGTAAAGTCAGGTCTGGCACAGAAACATCTGGCATGGAAACACCTTAAAAGTACTGTAGAACATTTTCCAATGTGTTTCCATTTTAGGTTAGTAGTCAGGTGGACAACGGGTCTATTGAGCACAGTTGTAATTGTGCAAGACCTTTTGGTGACTTATTCAATCTTCTGCATAATATTTTATAAGGTACTAACAAAATTAATTAAAATTTGAATTGAATGTAGTATTACTTTTTGCTGAGCACCACAATTTTTTTTCAATGCCAGGATATCCATAAGTCTAAACACTTAATGGGCCATCAGTTTAAAAAAAAACATGCACCAGAAAATATGCTTAGAATCAAGATCATAATGCTGTTGAATATGTTGTGCAGCTATATCTAAGGAAAGTATATTATTAGAAGAATGAACTGATTCTCTTGCCTGCTTCCCACAATCCTTTCTTTATGTGCTCTTCATCTACTCTTTAGTGTATAATACCCCTTTCATAATAGGAGTCGAGAAAAGCAGAGAGGGTATGTTAGGGTCAGATTTAGGATTAAGCCTCGTAAGACCAGGATAAGTGAGACTACAGTAAGTGCAGCTGGTTGGGGCTGGAGGAAGGCATGGTCAAGCACTGTGGGTTATCAGCACATCCTGAAAAGGTTACATTTATGCACTGAATGCTCCCTAATTTATAAATCACTCTGGATGAGATCATCTGTGAAATGAATAAATGTAAATTCTTTATTGATTAAGAATAAAAATAGCCTTAAGATGGTAGGCTTATGTTTTATGATAAAGCAATATCAAACAGCACCGGATTATTTAGGGACATTTTATTTACAGTTGTAAAAAAAAACACATTTAATCCCCATTCTAGCCTTAGAATGTCCTTAAGATAGTCCTTATATAAATACTAGATAATACTTAGAGTCTAATCCTTTTAGGGGTTATGTCAGGAACTGTGTCCTTACCTTCTCGAGTTCAGGAGAGGTAAGGTCAACATGAAAAAGTAAACCTAAGGCACTGTACATCAGCTGAATAGAGAGTACATAAGGACATTGTAAACCAGTCTTTGGAAGCAACACTTCATATTACTTTGATTTTTATCATACCACCCACATTCACAAACCATATGCTATAATTTACAAAAATATATAAATATATATAAAATATATATAGCATTTGTACAAAATGTTAGCTTTTTAAACTGTCTTTTTTATATTCACGAAACAACAGTAAGTCATCTCCTGAGATGGATGGATTTTAAAAAATATATATATGCTTTTTTGACTGGACAAACATAAAGAACAGACATAATTTAAGAATGCCCGTGCCTGTATTTGAACCCTTGTGCCTTTAGTAACTGAAATATGGTTGGGAGGAAGCATACCTCTATCAACAGCATTCAAGTCAATGTAAGAGACATTAGCCCAGTCTGTCTCCAATACTGTGCACTGCTGACCAATCAGCTGGCAGGCACTATGAGGCCATTTGTGTAACACTGGGGGTGGAATGTGCAAAATCAGGATGGGCTCTGATGGGCCACTCAACAAGGGCAGCCTGGCTATTAGAGCAATATCCAGTTTTCTCAGAGGTTACAAGTCTTGGTGTTATTTTAGATTCTGATCTAAGCTTCAAGTCCCACATTAACAAGGTGATGAAAACATCATTTGTCCACCTTAGGAACATAGCTAAAGTATGACCATTTATAAATCAAAAAGATGCTGAAAAACATATTCATGCTTTTATTTCAAGCCGACTTGATTACTGTAATGCACTTTTTACTGGCCTCCCAAAAAAAACCACTGAGAGACTTCAGCTCATTCAAAACTCTGCAGCTCGGCTATTAACCAGAACCAAGAGGAGAGAGCACATTAGTCCAACTTTAGCTGTTTTGCACTGGCTTCCTGTAACATTTAGGATTGATTTCAAGGTCCTCCTCCTTATTTACAAAGCCCTTAATGGGCTAGGACCAAGCTACATTGCTAACTCCCTTGTCAACTATTTGCCATCAAGAAAGCTGCAATCATCTGCTGCTGGTTTATTGACAGTTTTCAGCAACAGCCGAAAGAAAATCAGGGATGCAACCTTTGTCAATTACGCCCCAAAGCTATGGAACACACTACCTATAGATATCAGGGAAGCCAGCTCGCTAAATATTTTTAAAAGGAAGCTAAGAACTTATCTTTTCACATTAGCCTTTAACTAGCTATGACTTCCCTGATACAGGCCTGAAATTCTTTTTATGCAATACTGTACATCTTCTAAAATGCTGTATTTTAAATGACTTTATGTATTCTATGTATTCTTTTAACTTTATTTTCATTTTATTTCATTATGCAACTATGTATTCTAATTTCACTTTTATTTATTTTTTTGTTATTACTTTTATTTTCCATCTTACTTTAAATTAATTATGGCATTCTATCCCTGTTTCTATGTTCATTTGATGTGAAGCACTCGGTGCATGTAACTTCTTTATTGTAAAGCACTTTGAGCTGCATTTCTTGTATGGAAAGGTGCTATACAAATAAAGTTTTATTATTATTTATTATTATTATTATATTATCAATGTGGGATAACCATACCACAGCCCCTTAGCTACTGTTTCTGTTGTCTGTTAAACCTGAAAAAATCAAATACCTATGAAACTATCCTCACATCAACATGAATGGGCCAAACATTTTGATTTGTCATGAAAGAATTTAAGTTGGAGTCATCGTTCTATTGCACATGCAAAAATAAACATAGCAACACTAGTATCTCACTACATCCTTATAACAATGCAGTTAATCATATTATTGTACTTTTCTGTACAAAATGAAACTTCCTGGTTCTTGTTGATAATTATGTATATGGAAGTCCTGCTTCCACAACCACACAGACATCACCCAGTTCCTGTGGTACTTTCCTGGAAGTCCTCTATTGTGTAGCTTTACTGGTCATGTCTGCTCTTTACTTCAGTTTTTTCTTTTTGTTGTTTTGTCTCCATTGGTCCATTACCCAGCTGGTGGGATTCACTTCTAATGTTAGGAAGTTCATGACCCATTCATCCCTCTGGGCGCCTTCTAGGAACTCTTCAAGTGAAATTTGTCCTGAAATAGCAGAATGAAATGTTTTTAAAATGTGTGTTTTTAAACGTGACCCCTGTACATCAACATTAAACATCTGTCTTGTCTATAAGTCCCACACTTTCCTTGAGTTCGCTCAGTACCTCCACTTATACTCTGCACAATCGACACAATACAGGCCCACTCCGATAACAACTCTGCTACAAATGTTTTACTCTTTCTTGACAATTACTGTACCACTCATTTTAAGCAATTAGACGTTTTTTCCTTTGAACAGCAAGAGAAAAATTGAATGTCAAAACTATTTCATTTACAAACTGAAGACAAATGTACATGTTCATAATATGTCAAGATGCCAAAAGATGTCTGTAAATACTGATTAAATACATCTGTGTAATTTTTATATTTTTTGGGAAAAATACCTAATTTGTTTTGCCCACTCTGCTACAACACAAAAATCTAATTTTCATGTGTCTTACATTCCTAAGCTATCTTTTGGTTGAAATAAGGATACAAAGGCAGTTACTTTATTTATTCTATTACATTTCATTTGATTAAATACATCATTTGAAGGTATTTCACAAATTAGTTTGTGAAAACAATGAGGTTTTACAGATAGCCTCACTGTTTGCCATGGATGGTTTGTGTTTACAGTAAATGGTTTTGTTTTTATTTAAGCACAAAAATCTTCCAGTTGCATCTAATGCATCATTTCATATAGTGGGTCATAAATGTCACATTAAAGAGCATAGCAGTATACAAACATACTGTACATGAATGCATCATTAGGTATTTTGGGAAGTGATTAACAAAAAATAGGTGCAGTAATGATTAACATCTCAGAGGATCTGCAATGGTGCTTTGGCCTTAAATTAATGTAGTTTTTTAATGTATTCATGTGCAATATTTGCTACATTTGCTGCATTTTTACTGAAGGGTGTGGATATGATATTGTGTAGCCTCTACCACCTGGTGACTTACTACCATCAGGCTTCTTGAAATAGAAATTAAAAGGTAATTTTAAACACTGACCTGAAAATAAATAAAAGCAACAAGCCTTTTTTTAACGACTTACCATCTTTGTTTTCATCAACGAGCTCAAAGATTCGGTCACACACTTGTTCGGGTGTAAGTGTGTTGCTCCCAGTTGTATCGGTAATGGTACCATGCTTGATTTTATGGATGATCTATAAACAGTAAATGTTGGAGAAAAGCACAGGCATTTGGAATGATGAGAATGAGGAGCAATATTTTCAGTCTGCTGGGAACCATCTTGAAATTTGGGGATCATTCAACCTTAGAAGTGGTGCATGGTGAGAGGCACTGGTGGTACAGTTATAGGAATGTCTTCTGAATGTGTATTTGCTTACTATTGACAAAACCCTGTGTTCAGCTTGTAACATCACTGCTGGTGGACTGCACTTCTTAGTCTATTTGGCTTTTAGCCTCTCTGGTTAGACAGATGCGGCTGTCTATCGCGACAAGCCTTGTGTAACACTTTACATCAACTTTTGTACATATGAATGAAGTTGTCAACTGTTTACCCTTTTCAGTACTTGTTTGCTTGTATCCTGGCATACAGTTGCATGCTAAACCTGCCTTTGTATGTTTACTTAGCTGTTCCTGTTTTGCCAGTTTTGCCAGTGATGTTTAGATGTAACCAGTTAATGAGTATCATTTACTAAAACTGACTGTGTGCAATTTCATCATTTGCACATGGTCTTCGTTCCTTTATATTCCTAAATATAATGCCACCATAATGTTGTTGACACCACAATGGGAAAGGCTGTTGTATTCTCATATGTATGATAACTTTTTAAGTTTACTCAGTTTGGCTGTAACTAGGACTATCCCTTGGCTAGACACCTTTAATCTAATTTATGAGGGCTTTAAAGGTTAAACTCCATTCATTACTTCTTTTATGAGAGGCTAAGTTCAACACAATTCCATGTCTTCCTTCTGTGTATAGTGACCACAGCCATCACATTTTACCAAGGGATGACCCAAACGCAGGGACTCACTAAATCCAGATTCACTAAATACCTCTACAGTCAAGTAAAAGTTGTGCCCTGATCCACAGGGATTACTTCTGCTGGCAGTGGCTAATTGTGCCCGTGGCTCCACAATCATCCTGCCCCCACCTCCAGCAACACTGCCACACAGAGTTCTCCTTATCAATTGACTGATGACTAAAGTTAGATTTGTCTGTAGCCAGTAATGGCTTAGAATTCCATCAGTTTGCTCTCAGTCATTTCCATGCCTATGGTATATTTCTGAAATAACACTGTTATGTCAACCACAGAAAACCAATTTAACTATGCCCCAGTTTAATTCAAGCAGACAATTCCCAAGAGTCAGTATAAGATTTGTAATGTTTTGTGACCAGGTAAATGAAAGTGGTCAGTTAAACACAACTGACCATGAATCAAGTCAATGCACATAATAATATTATTAATAATAATGATGATAATACTAATACTAACCCTAACCCTAATACTGCTACTACTACTACTACAATAATAATAATAACAATTAATTCCTGCTTCTGGAGGTGGAGATTTTAAGCAAAGAAACAAAAATTGTGTATATTTTACATATTGGGGTTTCTGCAGGGATGACAGTGATATGAATAAATCTGTAGCTTACCCTCACTACACGTCTCACTTCACGCCTATCAAGGCGACCGTTTTCATCCTTGTCAAATACCTTGAAAGACCACTTTAGCTTGTCTTCCAGCCTTCCCCGAAGTACCAGATGCAGAGCGGCCACATATTCAATGAAGTCTATTGTGTTGTCCTAGCACAGGGAAATACAACTTAAATCATCACAATCAGATTTTGATTTAAGAAGTAGTTTATAAATTACCTGCATTTCTAGGGCTGTGAGACTTCACAAAATATGGGCGCGACTAAATGTATGATATTACTATATCATGTACTAAATAATTTCTGCGCATTAGGTTTGCTGTTATGCACATTCTAGTGGTTTCCCGTACTTTTACGATGCGTTGGATATAAAAACTAATCACTTAAAATAGCCCAGTGACTTTACATCTACATCTTGAAGTTTCGCGTGTGCGCGCCACTGTAAAGTTAGCCTACCTTCAAAAAAGTCGCTGCAGAATTGATCTCGAGAATACCTACGTATCTGTGTTGGAGTCCCATGCAGATGGAACACTCCGTGGTCACAATTACGCCTGGAGAGCAACGAACTAATTTCCTTAAAGATAGGCCAAACAGCTGTATCAAACCATACCTGATTCATGTCAAAGGACCTAAATAAGTTATCCATGTATAACGATTCCGCAGAAGGTCCGCTGCTCACACCGAAAATTTTCTTGAATTCGTGTAAATGCAAAGATCCACTCGGACACTCCATTACAAATTTCTTATAAAGATCTTGAATCGCAGGTAATGCGACCTCTTCTTGATTGTCACTTTGCGCTTGACCCATGATGTCAGCAATTATCAGTTCTCCAAAGACTAGTAACACGCATTTTAAAGTACATTTGTTAACTGAAAAAAGATAAATGCCTTAACAACATTGCTTTAGCGCTTTACTCACTTGCCACTGTGCAACAACGACACAACATTGCCTTCATCGTGATTAAGAGTTAGCTTAAAGTATTAGATGTCTAGTATTTTTAGAACCTGAAAATCCTATTTTAGACGCAATCCACTGACCTTTAAACACACAGTTAACGTCTGCGGACAGCCGCTGTTCCACAGTCAGCCGCTATTCCACAGTCTACGTTCGATTTTAGATTTAATCTCAGGTCATAGCTCTGAGAAAAAAAAAAGTAATTTTAGGGAGAGAAACGGGTGGTGTAAGTCGGCATTTTTATTTATTTCTATTAAAGACTGTTGATAGTTAGTAATATGACCCATTCATGTATTGATATCTATGAGAGAAAATACCTCGCGTGAAAGGCATGCATATAAATAAAGGAAATCCCAAAATACACCATTAGTGATTGGAGGTTAGGATCAGGGGAAAACGGTATGCCTGGCCATTACTGAACGTCAAGAAGGCTTGAAATAGTGTTTAGATATCTGTTTACCATAACCTTACCTAAACACCATTTTACTTGTAGTGCAGCTGTATGTGAATAATGCATATCCCTAAATAACAAAAATACCAGCATGTATGCACAAAGCACTGTAGGTAGCATAGGCTACTTTGTCCAATCATTGTACAGACTGCACCCCTGCTGTCTCCTGGACTAAGTTCTATAAAAAGCTGGTCTCCACCTCATTTCCCAAAATAACATGGTTTTGCAGTCATGCTCAGGCCCGCACAAGTGAGGTGGCTTGCCTGAATTAACTTCTTTGCAAGCTGAGGACAAGCTTACCTTCTACACCTGTCAGAGCTGTGATAGTTAAACATTTCTACACTTGAACACAGGGACAAAGTGATGGCAAACAATAGCAATAGATCATGGGAATTATTTTTCCTGCACAAAACAGATTAGGAGATTGAATATGTTTCTTGGAATTGAAATGCCATTTGTTGTCTGAAATAACAAACCAGCATATTAAACCCATAAATCATAAAACATACAATATGTTGGTCATCATAAGTCATGATGCCATGTTATCTGTTACAAATACAAATATTTATTTATATTCCATATTAATTTGTAGTCCTGATCAAATAGAAACATAATGGAAACAATGTCAGGTCATAATTGCTCCAGGTCCTCGGAGTTAAAACCACAAAATTTGGATTGGACTAGTTTGGAGATTAAGATGACCCCATGAGACTGTTTGTTTTGTACTCACTTGAATATTCCTTTTTAAATTCTGATGATTAATTTGAATCATTGTACATTGTAATGGAATGTCCATTTTTGGCTTCAACAGAGAGGGAAGCAGGTGTTTGACCAAATTACATGTTGGATTTCTCTATTTTAACAGGGAAAATGGTAGATTTGGCTTTTCCTTTTCTAGCCACCTCCTGCCATCTGGAGATGAATGAGCTTTCATTTTCAGAGAGAGCTCTGAACTACAGTATGACGATGCATGCTTATTAATAAACAGGGTTGGGAGGGTTACTTTTAATATGTATTCCACTACAGATTACAGAATACTTGCCCTACAATGTAATTTGTAACATATTCTGTTAGATTACTCAAGGTAAGTAACATAATCTAAATACTTTGGATTACTTTCTGAACACTGTGATTTTAATTTTTAAAAGTATGTAAGTAAAAGTGTGAATGCGGCATATTTGGTTGGGTGATTCTCACGAACTATGTCCAAGTGATGTCAAAATCTAAATAGCTAAACTTGAGTGATTTTTTTTTACTGCAATACATAAAATACAGTCTATATTTTTTACTTATGATAATATTTCACATGAAAAAAAAAACATTTAAAGCATTTTATTAAAGTTTTATAAGGACGTATAATTCTTATTACCGATATGTTTTATGATAAAGGAAAAAGACTGATTAAAAGGTCTGTTTTACTGAACTTTTCTCATTTAGACAAACAGGTGCATGAAATGATCACAACAGTACATTAAAAATAGTTTTCAAAATATATTAATATACTTTTAAAATAAAACTTTCTCTCATTACCGAAATACAGAAGCCATTTGAAGTACCATTTTTTCAAATTATTTCTTTGTCAGTTGCAAATTATTTCTAGTACATACATGAACAACATAAGTATGAGTCATATTTCGGCTCATGACCCAACTTATTCACCTGTAAAGAAATCTACAGAAATATTTAATTTTCTTCCATGCATAACAGTAATGAGAACCCCATTATTGAAGATGAGATTTTATGTTACCGTAATGTGAAAGCATTTAATTTCACCAGCAAACCTAATAAGGATACAGCATTAAGGAAGTGATTCATATATTTATTTCATCAAAAGTTCAAATTCATGAACAACGTTCCTGACCGTTTTTAAAGAATGTTCATCCGACTAAGGTTCTGAATGGAATGTTCACTTAGCATTGTTGTGGCTAACATTTTGGCACCCCCATGTTAAGTCTATGGGCATTTCATCGCAGTTTCTTCAGAATTGGAAATGTTCATTCAAAAACTGTACATTACATGAAAACATGAGTTAGAAAAGGCACGAGCCAACCTAAATACACTGTGAGTGAGAAAGAGTAGCTTAACAATTTAATGTATAAAAGGCAAAGTGTAAAATTGTTAGAGTAATCGCAGTTTTGAACATGTGAAATTTCTTTTGTTTTGTGACTGTATCTACTCGTTAGCTAGTTAGCTTTAATACTATACCTACTAGCCTACTAGCTAGCTGAATAGCTAATCCAGTGCAGCCGAACTATGTAAGATAGCTAGCTAGCGATCAATATTAGCTTAAATAATGAAAAAGAGAACTTCAAGATGCTTCTTCAGGTTAGAGGTCGACTCTTTTGAAGCGGGTAGCAGTTTGGTTGCTGGCAAACACAGCTTGCATTTTACTGTTATGTTGTGACCTTTGCCAAATTTGAAAGTAAAATGGTCCCAGTATTTCCATGAGTAAACGCGTTGCGCTGGTTGCTTTCTGTCTCACTCTCCATTCTACTGTCTTGTGAGTCAGGCAGGCTGCCTGCTTTTTTCTTCTTTTTTTCGTGAGGGGCATATGGGAGATACACCCCGGAGTTGCCTATCATTGGATAGTAGTGGTGTCAAAACGATTCTTTTTAGTGAGTCGGTTCCTTTCGTTCACTTCAATAAAATGATTCGAATCTTTGACTCACTGATTCCTTCATTTCCATATCCGGTTGGGGAGCATACACGAATCTGTAGTTTTATTGCATTTAAAAAATTACCCTACATTGTTCCAAACATCATGTCCATTATTAGCCTGCTCTGCGGCAAAACAGCACGTGTGAAACCAAATGTCAATGAAATTAATAATAAATAAATCGTAATATTCATTACGTGAAACTGCACCATGCTATTCAAACAATCATGCAGCCGCAAAGTATACTTCGTCTTTAGGAAAGTAATAGAACCCCACATTTTAACGCGTATAATAGCCTAAGTACATGTCATTTACTAAAGCTAAAAAAAAAGCATTGAGGAAAAAAGAGCCACGCTTATATTAGTTATGAACTAACCGAGCCCAAACATTTTAATATACTTGTAGGCCTAGTCAGTGATGTCGTATTTTTATTTGTTGATAATGTAGACATAGTACGCTACAAATGTGATGCATAGGCTTATGCATCACATGTCTGTTTTGTTTTGTAGCCTACTATGTTGATTTGTCAGTATTTATTAATAAGGATTTTATTCACGTTAAAAGGAAATGTGATGTCAACATTAAATAAATCGTAGCCTAGCCTACGTAAAATTGCAGTTGTGATAAACAAGAACTGCGATACAGTGTGTGCACCTAAAATATGCTACTGTTAAAAATGTAAATATAAAATAATATTCCAGGTAGATGAGCAAAATAATATTTAATAATATTTTTAATTCCTGTAATAATGTCACGGAAGCGCTCTGATTCCTTTTGCATCGTCACAGTGAAGCCTGCTATACTGAGAACTAGCGATTCTGGCAACACGCAGTCACCACGTAGTCCAGGAACTGGTGTACGGGGAACTTGTCAGCAGAGTCAGTGACTCTTTGGAGTCTGAAGGAACTGTTGTACTGAGAACTTGACAACAGTTCATCAGGTCAGTAGGGGGAGTTTAGAGTCTTATAGTCACTGCACCCTTTGAGTCTAAAGGAACTGTTGTATAGAGAACTTGTCAACAGTTCATCTGGTCAGTAGGGGGAGTTCAGAGCGTTCGTAGTCACTGGATCTTTTGCATTGTCCCACTGACCCATTGTCAGGTGTGCCGAGATGGCCAGTGGGAGGTACTTCGAGTGTTTTAGCATTTCAGACATTGGCTAGTTGTCGTCATGATCATACTGCTGATACAGCTTTGTGATAGGTTGCTTCATGGACATACCGCATAGCTAATATCCACTGGAGGGAGAGTAATAGCTGCTATGCCAGCTAATCCGCGCACATGTTTGCAAAGAGGAAGGGACGAATCTTTTAGACTAGTGATTCAGTATACTCAGTTCACCTCAAAGATTCGTTCAAAAAGATTTGCTCGTTCACGAACTGCACATCACTATTGGATAGATTCTCCAACTGAATAAACGTTAAATGGAAAAAATGAAATTAAATGAAAAAAAAAAATCCAATGTAATCCCTTCAGTAATCTAAATATTTTAAAAATGTAACTGTAATTTGATTACCATGAATTTAAATGGTAACTGTAACGGAATACAGTTACTCATATTTTGTATTATAAATACGTAACGCCGTTCAAGTATTCCGTTACTCCCCAACCCTGCTTAAATGTGTTATGTAACTGTTAAAACAAACAAACAAAAAATGACATCAGTTTACTGTAACTTCCTGTGTAGATGTGCATCATATTTTTGATTTATGCTTGTCCTGTCGCTTATCAACTGAAAACAGCCTGGGTCATATTTAATATTTAATTACCATATGTACAATTATACATACATCACAGCATACATATAATACACTGATGATTTAAAAGGCATAACAGCTCATTTAAACAGGATTTTGGATACAATAAAAATCTCATTCTTCCATTCCCATTTTGAAAATACTCTTGTGGTTCTTCGATGACACATTGTTTACACACATCCATTAAAATATGTGATTATTAAGACCATTAGTCTAATAGCACTTATGGATAAGGCCCTATTCACAAAACAAATATAGATCCCGGGAAATAAAGATCCAGGGAATCCATCGTTTGAAGTTGTCCATGGGAGAAATGAAGGTGAAATTTTGTGTTATGGTTGAAGTGTCTTATACTTTGTGATGGTTTACATATTATTTGTCAAATTCACTATTACTGTAGTGTGTGCCACATTTATTATACAAATTCCCATCCTTCAACCTACCCTGGTTTAAAGTATTACAGATACTAAATTTAAAACAGATTTATTTCCTTTTCAAAAATGAGTCAACATAATTACTGTGATGGTATTGTTTTGCCATCACAAGATATTGAATTTGGAGCTCCATTTAAAAATGAGCGCTCTTTCTTCTTTGCTCTAAAACCCATCCGTAGGGATTCATGTCCAGCTGAAACATATTCATAACCCACTGGTCCTTCTGGGCTCCTTCAATAAACTCCTCCAGAGTTATGTTCCCTTTGCAAAAGACAATATAGAATAATATCAGAAATGAGCAACTTTAGGGTCAGCAAAGCGTGTGGTGTTTGTGAACTTTTTCTCTGACATGCAATACCATTGCAGTGTGACACAAAGGCTCTGTCAGGTTTTCATGTTAGCTGAATAAAAGACTAGCAAAAAAGTGAGTTTATATGGAAAATATATTATGTAATCTTTATTACATGCTGGTTTCAGTGTTTTCAGTTTATTTACCATCTCCATTTGCATCCACAACTCGAAATATTCTTTCACACACTTCATCTGCTGTGAGCAGCTGACATTCCGTGTCTCTTCGTGAATTCCTCTTTATTCTATATAAGCACTGTAACGAAGGGAGAAGTGAGTACACCAGAAATAGAAATGATTAAATACTTACTTATGATATGTGATATACTTGTCTATGTGACTTTCATTTTAAATGTTTCATTTAAAATGGTTCTGACCAGCAGTAATTGAAAGTGGCCTACTGCCTTGGATAACAGTTGTTATTGTAGGTGGATTAAACAAAGACAATATAACATCAACTCTTAGTGTAGAATAACACATGTAGACTACTCATCTAAAGCCACATTGATAAAGTATTTCTATAATCAGTGACAAAAATAAAATGCTTCTCTTCTGATGGTTATTTTGTTAAGTGGAAGGTCAAAATGATTCATCTGGTCTTATTTGTAGTTTTGTGGTCATTATAATGGATATTAGACATCCTTTCACATGGAGCACAAGACACTTACCTCGACAATGGACCTAAGTTCATTTTTGTCCACATACCCGTTGCCATCTTTATCATATACTTTAAATGACCACCTTAATTTGTGCTCGAGATTTCCTCTGAAAACAAGATTCAGGGCTGCAACATACTCCAGAAAATCTATGGTGTTGTCCTGTGAAAGGAAATGACAACAGCCAAAGATAAACAACTGAGACAGGCACATGTAACCCACTCACATGCCCTATAAGTAAATGTGAGACACTAATCTGGATAAAACATCTGACAGGAAGGGCAAAGAGCGTTCAGCGGTATGGGTTACATTGCGAGAAGATCCTCTCTCACCCCATTCTTGTCAAAAGCTCGAAACATGTTTTCGGCATAGTCTGATGCCTCCCCGGTTGAATCAATTCCAAAAAACTTCTTAAACTCATGCAAAAACAAGACACCACTGGGACACTCCATCACGAACTTCTTGTACATTTCCTGCAGATCGGCGACATCGATCTCCTCCACGTGTTGTGCATTTTGATGGGCCTGTCCCATACCTGCAGGTGAGTGCTCTCCCTGGTGCTGGAGTCCTCCCGTGTGACAGCAAACCAAAGAGCCCAGCATTACATAAAGGCCTTTCACTCAGAGTAATGCCCCTGAAATCACCTCTGCCCGGCTTATGCCCCGTAGGCAATTAGGGTGAAGGTTTCAGAATTGCTGATACTGATGGCATTTTGCCAGATTACATTACTTATTCATCTAGTCAGTTCCCTTATGTAGGGCAGCTTTCATGCCTTACGTTTTTAACATTGAAGAATAGTGGTGATTATTTAGTGATCATTATATTAGTAGACTGATCAATTTAGTAGAATTAGTAGACACCGGGACAATGATGATTGTATTCTGTGTAGTTTTTAGGCTGATCACAGAGCTATGGCCTATGACCTACATTCCAAGTGATGCTGCTATGTTGAAATAATCATACTGTGTGTACGTGGTACAAGGCCGTCCCAACGGAAAGGCCCATGATTCTGAGCACTCATACAGCTGTAGTTCAGTACTAGGTCACTTACTTTATATTTCAGTGCATATATCACAACTAAGATGCCTTAGATCTTTGACGCTTCTTACTGTATATTAAAGATTTGGTGATATAGGGACTTAATACCTAGCGGGACCTTTCTCCCACTCCATTCTCTTGTCTGTGTTTGTGACAAGAGGAGTTGGGTCAGTGTGTGCCCTCCTATCAACCAAGGATACCTTTGAAGCAATGTTTTTCCAATTAGGTGCCAGACTCTAGGCGATGCAAGGTCAGTTATTATTAAATATTCTGTACAGCTTGTGTCATCAATCTCCCACTCTCAGAATACTATAAGATGTTCTTTGTAAGCAGAGTTCCGCATCTCTCTCTACCCCCAACCACCAATGGAGAGGGACCGGACCGTGAGAGGTTGATAAGTGTGTAAGGCGTGAAACTCTAAGTGTGAGACTTAGTGTGTGTAACATCTGAGACTGCGAAGCCTTGCTGTACTGAAGATCATCAATAAACATCTTTTGCCTCTTCTACAATTACGGTCCAGACTGAAGTTCTTTGTGCAACAGTTTATTAGTTAGCTTGCAAGTGCATCAATTTCACCGAAAGCCAACAACATGTTGTCAATTTTGTAAATTTAATTAAATGTACCTTATTCAAGCATACAACAGTAACAATTCACCTGCAACAACCAGGGAGACTAGACAGACATGTAACCTTGTGTTTACTGTAAAATCCATTCAATGATCATTGTTAAGACTTAGATTTAGTCTAGAGGACACATTGGTTTACTTTGTGTGGTAGTAGCTTGCCATTTGCTGAAGCAGCAAATATTGTATTTTGTGCCTGCTTTTTGAATTGCCGTGGTTATCACTGATGTCACCAAGATCATGACCTTCTCCATGTGGAATAAATTCATAGTTGATTTAATGACGTATCAGTTTGCTTCTATAAGAATAAAATTTCAGTGACTAGTAGAGGGAAACCAAAAGCAGCTGATCACCATAAAGTCCTCACCATCAGTAACAAAGATACATGTGTTTTGGCTTTCAAAATGCCTTTCACAGGTGACACACTTGGAATACAGCCTTTAATACCCTCATACTGAACCAGGAAGTGAATATTGTCATATTGCCCAAACTGTCTAATGTCATCTGGTCATTATGATATTGCTTCCTGTACAATTACATTTAATTGTATTACATTTACATTTAATTGTGTGAGGCACACTTCATTCATTGTGCCTTCACATCTGAAAATATTTTGTTATGCACTGTTCCCAAATTTCAGAAGGGGATCATCATGCCTGATTTATGCCTGGTAAATGAAGTCCCCTTTTTAGTTCATTTTATTCACTAAATTTGGTGATTTTTTTTGGTGAAACACAAAAATATGTGTTTGAATTCTTTTCTCAAAGTCAAAGAAAAAGCACACAGAGGATAAATTACAGTTAAGATAGATTGTCTGAAAGTGAAGCAATCCCTCAAATGCATGTTCCACTAGGTGCCACTAAAAACATATTTTGTGTTAAATATTGCATAGTTGAGAATGCAATATTAGAATTCATACAAGGTATCTTTTTACTTAACAACATCTCAAGATTAGTCTGCATGGCATATGATTTTAGATTTTAGTCACTTATCTTTGCCTTTAACCCTCCAGACTCCTCAAACACAGCAACAAATACCTGAAATCAAAAAAGTATTAATGCTGAACTTTAAAATGACATGTAAGCAATGATACTTCTTCAGTTTATTTTTCCTGTGCATGCCACAGACACGTTTATGGCAATTCAACACTTTCCATGTCAACAGATACACTATCTCACTTTGTTACAATTTCCAATTTCATTCTCCTTGTAGACTTCTTTACTGCACTGAAGCTTGTTCTAAGAAGATTGTGCTTGTAAAGCTGAGAGCATACCCTTTAAATGAAATTAGTTTCTGAGCTTGTAATTTTCATGTTGAAGTGCTCTAAGAGATGCCTACAAGGCAAACAAGAGCCTTGTGGATCTTCTCTGTTGACTGTGAAATGCTTAAGAGTTTTTGTACTCCTTTTCACATGTAGATTAGACTTGCTTAGCTGTGCTTATGTCCCAAGGTGAAGGTATTAGATAAAGTCTATCAATGAGATATGGTGGCAAAGGTTTCACTCCTTGCAATTAACTGCACTACACTTACACATGGAAGTTAGTGCTGGTCTTAGGGCCTACAAACCCTTCATTTCCATTCTGTCTTATATATTAGTGATCCACCTGAAGTCCTTCTTTGTGGGGGAACTGATGTCATCTGGTGTGGCTGGTATAAACAATTCATGACATTAAATGTATTTCTAAAGCACACCAGACTTTGGGCCTTGAAGACTGGGGTATGTCACTGCATTAAACTGTAATCATGAGATGACACAGACGTAAAACTGGCCTACAGTTTACATTTTCCACCTCTGTAAAAACATGAGTCCTGTAAAAGATATAAGATGTACCATTTTGTATTTTGATGCAGGAAAAAATATTCAATTCAAAGTCAATTGTTAAATCATAGGTATGACAATGACATGACATAACGTGTAATACTTGATAGTTTTCAAATACATCATGTTGTAGCTTTAAGTGCAAGGGACCTTTTTTTGGTCAACTCAGTCAACCAAATCCTTGCAAATAATTTCTATATAAGAAAAACCTGAAAATCATATGCTCTCAGAGCGAATGGAACACATTCATTACCACACACCCACAAAGCTCTTGTTTGCTGGTACTGCACCACTGATGGTGGTTTAGTTCTAATGTTCAATTATTTGCACCAATGCCTCATATTCTTAAGTCGTCTAATGCATACAGCTAATGACCCAATGCATTCATGCAGGTCTGCATTCAAGATACACATTAGTCTCTAATTAACTTAACTAATGCCCTATGACAGGAGACAGGCCTATTAAGTAGACTGCATGAGTAATCGGGTTGATCACCAGCATTTAACCAGCATCATAACAGTATTTAACATATGATTGAGCAAACACAAAACATACACATTTCCATTTCCTTTCTTTGGTGATTATTTGTTAATATTGCCAGCCTTGTATGTATTGCCCTGGGATTTCTCCATTACTTTTATTGGTGTTTCAATGATAATTACTGCAGCATGTTGTCTTGTCACCATATGTCATGTGTTGTGTCCATGATGTCAGCTTAGAGTTAGAAGGAGAGAAAGCATCTTGCTGAATTGCTTCTGTGTAAAGTTTCTCTTAGTCTGTCCTTCCATTTAAACTCCCCACACTTATTTTGTGTTTAAGCACTTTTCTGTTTAAGTTTCTTTGGCATGCGCTGTTTATGTCACCACACAGCTAGAGGCAGCCTCCCCCCTTTTCAGGTGGGCTTAAACGGGTATACCACTGACAGGAAGGAGGGAGAGGGACAAGCCCTGGTGGCAACCATGAAATTGAAGGAGACATTGGTGACCAGTAACTGAATGCAGCTGGTGTTATTGATGTGGTTTTGGAGTGCAGAAATTGTCTTTTTCGTCTCAAAATATACAGACAAGTTTTATCCATGATATTCTATGTACACACAATGCCATCCACATAAATACAGTGTGTGAATCATAAGTTTAAGTGGTTCAAGTTCCATGAGAATGTTTAATAGGTACGGAAGCATATTGTACTGATACTCACACATCCATCCATCCATCCATACATATTTACCAGTACATGAACATGGCTGTTGTCTGAATAAGATGACATTTTGGCTGTCTATGCAGGACAGGGTAAATGTGAACAGTATTGTCAGAGGTACTGCAGTAATGGAAAGGAATGGGAAATTAGGAAAAGAGGAAAAATATAAAAAATGGTCCAAGTCTTGGCATTCAATATGTGGCCTTATGAGGTTTGGAATTATGATTCTAAATGGCATTTATGCAGGACAGAATTACAGAATTAACAGGGTTGTCGTTATTTCAGGTTGAAACAACAATACTTACAGTAAACAAACAAGTAAGAGTGAACAAACATCAACCTGAAAAAACAGTGCGATACATGTAGCAGCATCTTTATCAGAATACGTTCATCATACCAACGAAGTATGTTCTATAACAAAATCACACATTCTGATGAAAATAGTCTGCTTTTGACGTGCTGACCTAAGAGGAGAGTGGCTGACTGCTTCCCTCTAGCGATTAAGTACCGCAACACACAGTTATGCTGACACAGAAGTCAGCATACTGTAAACATACAGGACGTCACTTCCTGTTGCATTAAGTCAGAAAAATATAGCAAGCTAGCTAGTTAGCTAACTGCTAAGTCGTGAAATAGAATTATTCGACCAGTACGCTTATTGTATCATTGACTGTTGTGACGCCTTCATCGAAAATTTAGATTCTGCAAAACGAACAATCGTAGGCAAGAGTGCCGCTGTAGCTAACTTGCTAGCTAATTGCTACGGCAATGAAGGTGAGTTGGGGGTGGGTAGCTAGCTAGCTAACGTTAGGTTTTTTTGTTAGACTTGCATGCTGTTGCGATTGCAGGCAGTAATCATGTCGCGATCATCTTTGAAACAGACACGTTCCTGTTTAATAAATGTTTATCTATAGAAACCCAAGGCAAACCGTCCTGTATAAAATACTGACATCTTAAATGGAAAAGAACATTCTCTCCCTCGCCCTGGGGCTGATGTTACAAAATAGCTAACGCTAGCTTGCCTATACGCAAATGGTGTCAAAGCTTAAGCATTATGTCGTTAGGTAACGTTAGCTAGCGAGCAGACAGTCGCCTTAAAATAGCTAACTAAATAGCCACAGTGGCACTGACTCATTACGTTAACGTTGGTTAAAACACAAGCATTTACAGACACTGCTCTTGTTGCTCTGGGTTTTGTTATGGTCTTTGCAGTCTATATCGTCTTTTTGCGATATTGACATGATATTAATCCTCATACCTAGGAAGCCGGACTGACGATGAAACCCAACAGTATCTCCATTATTAGTCTAACTAGAGTATTACATGTTGCTAGCTAGCTAACCATAACTACTACCGAGCTAAATAGCTAACAGTTAATATCATTTAAGGCGTTTTCCTGTGTTAGCAAGCTCGAAGCAAAACACTGTGGCATGTTAGTTTACAACTAAAATACACTTAGTTGACTAACTTGCCTTTAAATTCCACCAGTAACACTCACCCCAAGCGACTCATACGTTCTCAGATTGTAGCAATAATATGTCCTTATTTGTTAATGTGCATTGATTTATCGTTAGCTGTATCGTCTGACGCACTGGATGCCTCTCTGCTGACGTTCCTTGGGTTACTTGCACTGTCTTTTGTATCGCCATGTTTATTTTAGTATATTCTTATATTCTTTGTATTTTGTGTGTTTGTCATAACATTTCTGTTGACATTGACATCGTCATTGAAAATTATGACACTTCTTTAGAACATTTCTGTAACTCCGTTTATACTATAAAAGCCTGTCATGAAGCGCTAACGCAGTAAATTGTTATAGATGAGCCGATCTGTTATGCGCAGTTGTATGGATTTGGCTAGCTTTGCATATGAGTTAACGTTCCTGTGTGCCCAGGAGTGTGGTGTGGTAGTTAGAGAACATAGGTGCAAATCCCAGCTGGTTGCATTTAGCAGACACTCTCATAAAGAATGACTTACATTGGTTACAGTTTTAACATGTTATCTATTTATACAGCTGGATATTCACTGAGGCAATTTTGGGTTGAGTACCTTGCCCAAGGGTACAACGGCAATGTCCCAGTGGGGAACTGAATGGCAACCTTTTGGTTACAAGTCCTACTCATTACCACTACGACACACTTTACTTCACTTGCTTTGGTTAATGCCCAGCTGTTTCCAGCTGTGCAAGTTTCAATTTTAAAAGCTAAGCAAGTGGTACTAGTAATGAGATCTAATGTAATGAGAAATAAGTAGTAATGAGAAGTAGTAATAAGTAATGAGAAATAATCTGTGCCATGGAATGTATAGGCAGCTCTGCCATGTCCTGTGTACTGTTCTCTAAGGGACCCAGCACAGAGGCCGAGGAGGTGGGGGAGGCAAGTTCATCACCTGACAGCAGCAACAATGAAGAGGTGCCTCCATATCTGCGTGAGGAACCACCGGAAGGTAAGGCAAAACCTTGTGGATTCATAGTTTAGAACAGTCAACAATGACATCTAAGACAGGTAAACCAAGACATTCTGATGAAAACATTCAGAAAGCTGGTGTTAACCTCCCTTGATAGTTATCATAGATACACAGTAAGCTCACAGTTATCTGGGCTAATGAAGGGGAGGCATGGTGTGCCTAAACGAAACATGGATAATATGCACCATATTATTTTAACTTTTAAAACGGACCTATTAAATAGACAAATGACGTAACTTCAAAAGAACAGCAACAAAGGAAAACTGCTAGCTGGGTAGCCGACAACTTCTTTAAAAACTGCACACGTAACTTAGGCTAATTTCATACAGATACAAGTAGCAAGATACATTGAACATTGTAAGATAACTAGTGGTAGCTGTAAGTAATGTTGCCATATTTTGTTATTTAGTTACAGGTTGCTAGCTGTCAGGCACTGATGAATATTTGTGAAGCAACTGGCTGTTTTGTTTGGCTGTATTTTAGCTTACCATTAATGTAGCATACTTTGCTACCTTCCTGTTTGATAATGGGTGTGTTTGATTGTCTTGTGAGCCTTAGGCTAACTCCTACTCTAATAATAAATCCGTCCGGTCTGTCAATATGTCAAAAAGATGACTTTTTGTGTTCTGTGCATGCATATCTTCAGCCACCAGCATGGATAATGCACAAGCCACATAATCTTCAGATTGGAAGTAAGGAATTTACTTTAAACACAACAATTTTGGCTCTCATATTTGTTCCAACATTGACCAATGAAGTAATATCATTCACTGTGCTTCCTAACAACAATTTAAATAAAATATGCAAATTTAGAAGTATTGTGAGTTTAACATGAGGCATGCAGGTGCTAAGTGACTTCCAGCAGGTACAGCACCTCCTTTGTAGCATAGGATCTTTGGGTGTACAGCTCTGTTTCCTGAGGAGGGCCCCATTGGCTAAGAAAATATTAGACTCAGTGTAGCTAGTATAATGAAGTGGTTTGATCTTCTGCCTTTTAAAAATGCAGTTACGATAAATTAACCATACCAAATAGTGTTTTATTTCTGTACTGTTGCAGGGGATGCAGTGTGTTTATTGACGTTTCAGATACTCACTTGATGCATTACATTGAACTACGACAATACAGTGTAAAATGTACGATACACTGTCATTGTTTAATTCTTCAACAGAGGTGCTCATAATAGTTGTTAGCACGAATGGATTTTGCTGGATTCATAACTTCACTCAGACAAGTGTACTGTTTCAGGTAAATGGCTGGATGTAAAGTACGCCTACCCATTACATGGCGTTCAAAGGGTGTATAAACAGATTGCCATATGTCCCTTGCAGGTTACAGCAAGGCATGAATGGATCAGTGTTTTCGTTTGTGCAAAATCTGAAACTGCAGAAACCTCCCTCTTTTCAAATTTTGCTTACCTTTGTCTAATAATTGTAAGCAAATTTTAATTGCATGTTATTTTCAGAACATTGTGCATTAATCTCTATCACTGCCATATATAACTGTGTGTAGGTGGGGTGATAAAAAAGTTACTTGGATTTGTTCAATTCAAACTGCTGGTTTGTACTACAGTGTTGAAGTAGCTTTTGAAATTAGACAACTTGTGCCCAGTAGGTGGTACTGAAGCCTTTAAAATATAGGAAGCGCACTGGCAAGAATAGTCTGCATGAATGCAAAAACAGCAGAATAAAAAATATAGTCAGGATGGGGTTGTCGGGATGCTGTTTTTATTTATTTCCTTCTTTATTGTGGATTATTGAGTATTTTATGATCATTTATTTTCTGAGTAATGTCTGATAGGCACAGACAGCTCCCCATGCATTACATTTGGAAATAGACAAGGAAAGGCAGGATAAAAAATGAACTCTATATGTTCACCTTATGCAAAAAAAGAATCTACAGAACACCATCCATCATTTTACATTACACGATAACCCAGCCATTTTAATCACATGTTTAAATATGTAAATCAAGTTAATTCGCTCTGCCCACAGAAAGTACAAACATTAATATTTTACAGCCAACATTACCTAATACACAAATTATTGACTTTCAGCCTAAGAGCTAACAATGAATACTAGTTAATTATCTCATATCAATATTTTTCTCGCACTGTAATTTATTTTCAGTTTCTACATTGTGAGATCATCAAATTATCGCAAAAATCTTTATAGTAGCAGTAAATGCCATACATCCTGAACTTCTTCCCTGAGATATTGCCAGACCAGGACAAACAGTAATTTCTCTTCCAGCTGCCACTGCTCAGAACCGGCACACACTGCCTGGGTATCTGTGCATAAAGCATACATGTATGTAACCTGTGCTGCAGAACTTTCATTAGAATTGACTATAACCACAGCAGATGTACCAAGATTGTTTGAAAAACCTGTTGTTTCCTCTTTCTTTTGCATCATCCTCCCTAGTCACTACTTAGATATAGAGAGATTTCAGTTTCAGATGTGCCTCTGGGTCCTTCCATTTGTAAATGCAGTGTGATTTGGTAGTTAGTTTTGTCTTGCAGATCATACACACAAAGTGCTTTTGCAGAATACATACATGCCCTTGACAAGACTTCTTAACTGTTATGCAAGATCACAGTGTTCACTGTAGTACTCTTGCAGAGATTTTTACTGTCCGTCTCCTATTACAGCTATTGGGTACACATATTGCCACTGAGATAAAATCCTGTGAAAATGTGCAGATCTGTGTGGGCATTACATATTTCAGGTTTTTTTCAATTTTTTCAAACATTTCTTACTTTAAATTGCACCAGTTAAAAGACAATGACATTGCACACCCACAAACCTGATGGAACATTAACAAGCTATAAGCATAATTAATCATGATTGTGCTGTGTGTTATCTTAAGTCCACTGGATGGAGTTTTACTGACAATTACTGAGAACAGTCCAGAACACTCCTGACAAGCTGAAGTATAGGTAATGAACTTAACAGTGCTCCTGATCACGCGTGCTTATGTTGATGCTATCATCTTCATTTCTGTCTCACGTTTTAAAATTAGCCTGCTGTTTGTTGAACTGAAATGAAGTTTAGAATGATTTGGTGGTAGTGTCTGTAATGAACAGTTGCAAAATTCTAAATTGTGAGGTTGGTGTTACAAACAGATGGTAACAGATGAAGAGATTTTTCTTTGTTCCGTTTATTCATTGGCTGTAAAGTGATATACTGCACCCAAATAATTTGCATAATGAGCAAATTCAAGGCAGTGACATGAGAGATGTTTATTGGCAAACAGCAGAATAGGAGGCCACTGGAGTGTAATTTTGGAGCTCTTGTTCTTTATGTCTTATCAGCCATCAGTAGGTGTCGTTTGTCAGCCACGGTCTTGTGATGACAAACAGCTTGCTGATATAACACCCCCCCCAGTTTTTTTTTTTTTTTTTTTGCACTATAAGAGCATGAAAAATCATTGATCTTCTTAGTTATATGCAAACTTACACTGTGTGCAGTTTAAAGGAGTCTAAACACATGCTTTTCTAAAAATATCTCACTTCATTTCCTAATGTTTTACATTTGGCCCTTATGCAGTAAATTAATCATATTTATCTGTCTTGTCTAAAAGGATATTTTTATCCCACTTTCTGGGAAGTGTAAAGTAGTGTCCTCAAATATGTATCTGTCAGTATATTTAGAATTCATTAGAATAAATATTGAAATAAACCTTGCCTTCCTCTCTAACCGAGTTATTTTGGGGGCTGTTGCTGCCGTATTTTGGACGCTACAAGGAAATAAGGCTTTGGTATATTAGATAACAGCAGTGAAAATGTGGGCTGGAAGGATGCCTGAAAAAAGCCATGCTCCATATCAGTAGAACATCCTGTTTCATGTAGAATTTCAGGGTCATTACACTTATTTGTTTGCTGTAGCTAAACTTGTTGAAATGTACCTGACAAGAGTTACAAAACTCAAATTTATAATGCTAAAGGAGGTGTTTTCTCTTGGTCTTGGACAGCCGTCGGGGTGTCTGGTTTTCTTTCTACCAGCAGTCATGGGTGCACGCCTTGGTAATAAAAAATGATAAGCCTCCCTATCTAAATAAGACAAACAGCTTATCAAGTGTGCCGTCAACTTCATAAAGCTGATATCGCTTGATAGACAGAGGTCTGACCTGTTTGGCTTTCTTGTTTGCTTTGGCAGTGCATATAGGACCATTCAGCACAAAGTTGTTATTTCTCAATACTTGGTTGTTTGTTGATAGGACAGGAACAGGAGTCGCCTGTTATTGAGGTGCTAAAACCTCTGATTGCTGCGCTCCAGTGTCATGGTTGTCCGCTCCAGGGACATACTATTACCATGGATTTGTGGTATTGAGCCTACAGTGGTGCAGCAGGAGCAGGAGTGACTCTGAGGCCTGGTTTGATGCATGCAGTCCATTGCCACTTCGTGGACAGACCTGGATGTAGGGCAATCCTCGCAGGGGAGGTGAAGGGCTGTCGGACGCTGACAGGGGAAGCGCTTCTCCACGCTTCCTCTCTTCCTCGCTCAGAAAAACCCCTCCACCTGTCAGAGCGTCGTCCTGACAGAAGCTGGCCTGTTATATCTGCGGTCAGGGACCATTTCACATCCATCAGACACCCAAAGATACAGATTGGAACCCCTCCTATCAGTCTGGTATTAGCAAGCTGAGATTGTGGAGGATCTGTTGCAGGCCAGTGGAGGGTTTTTGTTGGTGGACATTGAGGTGGGCTGCAGCTTGTTATTTTAAGATGTTCTTCCATCATGTAAAAGAGCCAGCCCCAGACCATATTCAGACCCCTGTGAATAACCAGTTCTGAGGAAGGATGCTCTGTCCTCTGTCAGGGGGAGGGAATTTGCTGCACTGCATTGAACAGATTCGTTGCTGAATCTAGTTTGGCCTGGAGAGTTATGTTCTACAGTATTGAGAGGGAGAGGGAAGTGCTAAATAATTGATTGTGATTGATGTCAGCAATGTACCCTCTGAGAATTCTGGAACCGGGAGGGTGCATTAAAGCCTCAGCAGGAAAGCATGATTCAGAAAAGGAAACGCACGCACACACGGACAAACACAGACATACAAAAAAGAAAAAAAAAAAACTTGTCGTACAAATATATTTCACAATTTCCCTTACATCTGCAAATTATTATCCATGCGTCAGCCTGATGTTGCTTTTGTTTTGACATTATCACTAACCTCTAATAAAAAAGACATCATGAACCTCCTCTAGACCAAATCTTGGCAAACTTCTGTTAATATCAGGAAGAGACCACTGTGTAGTACATTTCACAGTTCTGAAGTCAAACGGATGCTTTCATGTTCTCAGCCGACCCTTCAGAGGGAAGCACTGTAGCACCCTGAGAGCAAAATCTCAGTCTTTGTTGGAAGGCTACTGAGTAGAAGTGATTTTCTGCTTTAGTTACTCCTCATTTACTTGGCTGTAAAGAGGATTAAAGGTATAAGAACCAGTGCAAATCTGCTTTCTCTGGACCCCGGGTTATTAAAATAGAAAATGCTCAATAGGACATTCAGTCCGGTGCTCAGACATAACCTCCACTGATGGACTCCCTGACTAAACCAGATCTCTCCTTTCATTTTTCTTTTTCATGCTTGGATTTGGATGTTAAATATTCCATAGCAGTTAACAGTGCATTTTTTGTGGCATGCACGTTCTTCCACCACCACGTACAACACACCATGCCAGTCTGTGAAGGAAGCAGGTAGCACTGTCAGTGCTCTGTGGAGGCTATGTAGGGCATGTGACTGTCTTTGTTTTTTGGTGCTTAAGTTATTTTCTGAATGTCTATATCAGTACTCATGTTTCGGTTTCCCATACAACCTTGAGGGAAGAATGGCTTTAAAAGCACAGCAGCTGTTCATTATATATCATTGTCACTGTTATAATTCTGTAGTCCTTTTTTCCAGCACTCACATACAGGTTTTCTCTTATGAAAGTAAATGAGGGTGTAAAAACCTTGTAAAATAAACAAAAAACAAAATGTCAGAAGGAAACCAAATCAATAAAAGAGGTCTTTTCTGCTGTTTTTTTGGAAGGTCTGAGGTTTTTCTGTTGTTTTTTGTTTCAGCGGGCTTTTCACCTTATTCATGCAAGACTTGGCCAAAGAAGGGTTCTGTAGAATGTTCTTTTCTCAGGCCAAGACCTGTCTTGTTAGTTCTGTATTTCCAAAAAAAGAAAAAATCTCATAACTGTTAAGTCTGAATAAAACACGTGCCCGAGACAGAAATACTTGGACCAGCTGACTTTAAAAGTGCTGTCTATGTACCAAACTGACTTTGTTTTTCCCTCAAGTCCAAATATGCCATTCACTGTACAGTAGTAGTTTTTCTGAAGCTCACTGTTGTGAAGATTTATACTTGATTAAGAAACAGTTATGCCCTTATTTCCTACACCTGCTCAGGGAGTTCACAACCACAGCTGTGTCACCCTGGTGAGAAAATGAGTAACATCTGAGACTCTGTAACACCAGCTTGCCCTTACACTAGAAAAGCAACAAGAGCAGAACATTCACACAGCAATGTTCTCAAATGGCAATGTTCTCTTCTCAGTGTTAGAAGAACGTCATGCGTCAGCTGGGAAAACAGCAGCAAGCACATAACCTGTAATTGGCCTTCATAACTTTCCAAAGTTCTGAAGGGTACTGCAAAGAATTCAAGGCGTTACAAGTTATTAATATCAGAAATGAGGTTTTATTGACTTTTTTTCCCTGTCCTGTTTGCTGGCGATGCTTGGCCTGCTCCATCATCCTGACAGATCCAGTCCACGTCAGAGGGAGAGTCTGATGTTGTGTGTAACTGTGACGGATGGACTGTCAGACCTTGGCCCTCTCCGGGGCATGTGTGTCTGCCTTGGCATCTTCTTGTTTTTCGTCTTTCTAGAAAGTGTCACCACAAATACCCCCCACCAGATCACAGGTTTGATAAATGCTGATTCAGTTAGTGGTGAGAGCCAGCTACATTTTGTTGTTTGTTTGTGAGGAATAGGATTTTATCACAGCTCTGACTGATGGAGATGTTTGCATCATAAATCATCATCATCATCATCATCAGCAGCAGCATTGTCATCATCATCATCATCATCATCATAGCAGTCGATTTAGAAGTGTTATATTTACAGGATGTTTCCATCTGACTACAGATGCACTGGGGGACAAAGCCCTGATAAAACTTGTGATTAAATGGAGCAGGGTGCGCTGTAGTCCAGCCCCAGCAGGAAGCCTCACAGTCCTACAGAGTAAAGAGTCTAATCAGAGTGTCCTCCATGGCGATGCATCACAGTTTCTCTCGCAGGATGTCTCCATTAAGGTAACCCATGGGGCCGTTGCAGTGCACTCCTGCATAAAAGGCCTTGTGCAACACAGAAGGTCATCTCCACTCTTCATTTTCATACTCGCTTCTCCTACTGCAATCATATTTATATTTACCATTGAGGTTTCGAATGCCCTGAGCGCCAAAAAGATGTTCCATGTCCTGAGCTTGCCTTAAGCACACACTGATTAATGCCAAACCTATTCAGAGAAGAAACCAACTTTTAGTGGAGCGCTATATTTTAGTTAAACGGAAGCATTCATGAACTTTAAAATACAGGGAGAGGCTGTTATTCATTCTAAGAAGTTGAATGATCATATGCTTATTTGACCTTTTCACTGATGCGGTAAACCCTTTCAAAATCTTGCCTTTGGTAATCACCTTTAGTCAATAAGGAAACAGGAACTGGAAATGAGTGATAGCTGTGAATGTTTGCATATATTGTGTCTCTGAGCATTTACACAATCGTCAGATGTGTCTGCAGTGATTATTCACTTCACATTTATGAAGACAAAGTGGCACTGTGCCTATGGGAAGAAAAGCCTGTGGTTCTCCTGTGTCCCATTTTTTTTCTTTTCTGTGGTCCTGGCATTTGCCCTGGATTGCCATGGACCGTTTGGCTTCTCTGGTCCCAGGAGTTCTGTATGAGACAAAGGATGAGCTGATAGGACCAAACGTGCAAATGGCTGTAAAAAAGATGCTCCCAAGAAGCCAACATGAACGAGATGGTCTTGACAGGGCTAACCTTCAAGAAATGCCCCTTGGAGGCACACTGGGGATGGGGGCCGGGGGTCAGATGACAGACTTCAGCTCAAAGGATCCCCCATTAAGCGGCCTCAAATGTCCTACTTTTCCATGTCAATCTGAGAATACTCATTTCCACAGTCTCTTTGATGGTGAGTAAATGGAGTGCTCTTTTCCCCCATAATGCATGGCTGCAAAGTGTACTCTGGGCATCAGAGACCCCGTGGGCTGAGGCTGCTGGCTCTATTCTCATTTCTAAGAGCAATGAGTGGGTCAGCTCACCAGCACACCATCCTGATATCCTGCTGAAGTGAAAAGGACTTGCATTAGCAGTCTTCTGGGGGCTAGGACCTCTGATGTTACATTCTACGGACACAGCTAAAGTTAGTCCATTGTGTTCCAGAAGGTCCACACAGTGAACGTCAGTGAAGACTGCTTGTCCCACATCTTTGTCATCCCCTCTGATGGTACTGTATTAATTCAGTGTTCATGCTGTCCTGCACCTGCTTTCAGCCATGGCACAGTTACAGCTTTAGGGATTTCAGGCACAACACCAGTATATTAAATAGTGAGGGTATTATGTAAGTTAATCCATTTCATTATCCAGGGCATTTGGTGTCTTATCTCTTTTTTTGACCAGAAGCATTTGAGGTCTGAAACCAATTTTTGAAAATGATTCAGACATGAAATGGATGGTTTTTTCCATTGCTAGGGTTTTTCTTTTGTTCTTGTTTTTTGGCTTGGTGGCAGTGCAGCAAATGCTTTGTCAGATAAAATACACAGGCAGCTCACACAGACCTGTAAATCTAGAAAATGGCACATCTTCTGACAAATCAGTCCTCCATGTAGATGTGTCATTTCCTCTTTCATAGGGCATGCTTACCACATAGTGAGTAAACAGTGAGTTGAACAATAGTGCCTTTTGTGTCTTTCTTGATTCACCTCAGATCACTCACTCAGGTAGAACCTGCAAACATTAAAAAGGTGTTTGGGGTAAAGAGGCTTTGTGGTCCTGTCTCTCACTTCCTGAGTTTGCCAGAGTTTGGTTGTGTATTAACTCATTGGTATTGAACTTCTTCAAGTCTTTCATGTGCACTGTACCTCTGGTGTTCTGATACATCTTCTGATAAATCAATACTATATGTAAAAGTGTGTCATTTTAATGGGGCATGCTTGGCACAGAGTAAATACATGGTGCATTGTGTGTGTTAATTTGAACAATGCTGTATTTCTTTTGAGTACCTCTATATTCTTCATTTTGATTGTGTAGCAGTGCTCATCCCATTCCCTAAACTAGATCTTTAAATTGCTGGATGGTTGATTGTTTTTTAAAACCACATTTAACAATTTAAGGGTCAACCTAAGCTACCTGCTGAGTTGAATTTAAGATAAGTGAAATGCACTTGGTCCTGAACTGAGGGTGAACCATGATTGAAATTTACTGGGGATTTTTACCAGCAAGTTGAATTGTAATTACAAAGACACTGTTATTTCGCTCCATTTCTTTTAGCTTCGTGGAATAATCACGTTTACGAAAGAGGCAGGCAGCAAGATGAAAATTAAAACCATTCATTTGGCTGTCATGTAAGCCCCCAGGTTTCCAAGTTCCTCTCAAAATAGGAAAAAAAAAAAAAAAAGAATGGAATAACGGTATAGAAGGAACAGTGTGTGAAACCCTTTCCTTACACAGCAGTGTGTCTTGGCTCCATCGGATGAAAAGGTATTAAAACCTGTTGGGAACAGTTTTAGTAATTTGCTGAAAAAGCTTGCCCTAATTATTAGCTCTGACAAAGGAACAGTCGTTGAGGCCGACTGTACAGCTTTGCCGAAGTCACTTAACCAGTGTGTGCCGAATGCCATATTATTAGGGTTTCCATTAGAGAAAGAGAAATTTAATGAAAAGAAAGAGGGACAGAACAGAATGTGAGTGAGGGATAGGGAGGCAAAGGTAAATGAGACAGACAATAGAAATGTCTTCAAAAAATGTTTGTCTTCGAAGGTAAATGCGAAATAAAATAGCACCGAATTTGAGTCTCAGATCCAGAACTGGCTGTGGCAGTAGTGACTGTCCCCATTGTCTGTCGGTTCCTGTAAGAGCATGGTTAGGATTTCAAGGTTGTGGACACTGGCTGCTACTGTGACCACAACTTGACTTTCCCAGACTTCTTTCTTCAGGTGACTTTACAAGTAGTAACTATCGCTAGTCCCACGCAGATGCCATGTCTGCAAGACAAATAAGTTAATGCAAAAAAGACAATCTGGAAAAAAAAAAACACTCCATGGTTCAATGTTACATTGAAATTCAACCACAAACTCAGCCATCAGTGGTTTTAGTCTCTTTAGTTTCCATTCTCTGTTAGGTGTAAACTAACCCAGTTAATAAGAACAGTGGTATTCTGATATTCAGACCAAAGCTGGAAAAGCTAGACCACAGTTGCCCTTGCCAAGAGACCATATTGAATTTTCATTAGTGAACACAGGGCTGCTTTTGGGGTATCAAAACTGTTGCACGCAGCACAACAGTATGTTTGCGACATATCCTCCTCTTTAAATGCTACCTTAATCAAGTGCTTTCTCCATAAACGGAAGCTCATTTGTCAAAATAAAACAGGTTAAATGTTTATAAGCCTCCTTGTAAACATTCTTGTTATGGTTCATAGTGCTGAAGAACAGTTGTGCACACTATGCACTTTGAAATAGTGGTGTATTATTCAAGCACTAATATTTTGTATTACTGTTGTTCAAGCAACATTCATCCATGATTTCCTTAGCAATTGGTTAATTTTATGGAAAGCATATTTCTCCCCTGCATGTTCTATTTGTTGCTTGACCTGCAGTAGGCCACCTTTTAAATGAGAGAAAAAAAAATAGTGAAGTAAAGGTTGAAGTATGAAATGCAGGTTCATTCCGGAGACAATTCTCTGCTTTTTGACTCTGCACCTAAAGAGCCTCGTCATTGCTGCTGCCTTTGAAGATGATTCACCATGCTAAATTCATTTTTAATGCCCAGGTTTCCCCCAAAACTTAACAAAAGCTTTGATCAGCTGTGATTCCAGGTTTTACATTGTTTTTTTTTTCATACTCAGCCAAAAAGTTGAGAATCTATGCATACAGTAAAATAACTGAAAAAGTCACCTTGAATAAGCTCTTAGCATCAGGTTACATGTGGGAACTGAATAATGCAAAATAATGTTTTTTATCATTCAGAAATGGCTAAACAGGTCATTACGCTGTAGGCCTAATACTTTTGGACGTGCTTCACAAGGCAGTTTTACAGAAAGAGTGCTATTGCTAAAGTCCTTGAGACATCTATGAAACTACCTTCAAGCAAGGGACTTCAAGATCTGTGCTGCTGTGGTACTTTTACATGTGCAAAGCCAGCTTTGAGGGGTAACAGGGTGTGATATAATCTTATGTGTATCCAGTATGTGTTTTCAACAGATTGTCGAAACTGAATTTAAAAATGGCCAGGTTTGCAGAACAGCTAACTTTATACATGGGCTTTGGGTCAGATTCAGAAGCAGTTGAGGGGTTGCATAAACAGGTTTTTATGCAAAACTCTTAATCATTCACAGCCCTGAACCGCCACATCTCTCGGTGAAAAATATCACATTGAATTTATTAAAAGGGTTGTACATTAAAAAGATACCTCATAAACATTATGTTTTACATGTGTGTAATGCCTCACAACAGTTACTGGAGGAGCAGCCCACCAGTCTAGATAAACAGCAGACTTAACACTACAATGAACAGACTGTTACATGTACAAGGCAAACAGAAATGCTCTAATTTGAGGAACAAGTCTATGGAAAACTGAGGAATGCATGTATTAATTACTTGCTCTTCCTGTTAGTCTAACAGTTAGCTGCAGAACAAGCTATCACCTTGTACATTGCATTCGGAACACAGGTCATTTTGTAGTGGATAACTTTGAAATCAAGCATACTGTATGAAAGGATACCTTTTTGTAAGCTTTTCTCATCAGTCAGATACATAGCATCTGTATATGAATTAATTCCTAAGGTTTGATTTATCTCAACTGTGGAAGCAAAACAATGATGTCTAGAAATGAAATGGAAAATCATATTCCTGGGATTACAAGCTATGAAATGGTTACTGAAATAAAACAATGTCCAGACTACAAATGGAATGCATCATTATGTGGATTAATCTGTGTACAAGCATTTTATGAAACTGCTCAGAAACAACAATTAGTTATATCAGGTTTATTTTCAGCACACACAGATATGTGTGCTAGAACAGTTTGCTGTTTTCATGAATATGATATCTGGCACACTCACTCTTATGAAATATGCATAACTTCATGAAAGCTACATCAAAATGTGAATTCCTACTAAAGGAAGTGTGGCTCTTGTTAGATGTAGTTACAAGGGACTTGAGCGGTTTATGAGAATGTCACCTGCTATCTGGTGCGCAGGGAATAGGGAGTCCTTTTGTGGAATTTGAACAGTTTAGAGTAAGAAAAGCAAGGTATTCATGTAATGAAACCTGGCTGTGGTTTTCAAACACAATTATCATTGGGTTTGAAATGAAGGCTGCAGAGCAACCACACCGCACCTTTTTTAAGAAGGATAAATAAATGGGTAAAATCACGGGCTGAAAGAGCTCCTCTTTCACTGCCGGTGTTTATAAAGGAGTGACAGTCTATCTCTATCCGTTTTCCGCAAGAACAGTGACAGACCAGCAAGACGCCTTCCTGCCACCTGGACGAATCTGTGAATTATGACACTTCATTAGTCTTCCTCTCTGTTGTATCTTTGTGTTGTTTTGGTTGGTGAGAACTGGGCTGCATCGGATTTGAAGACCAAAAATGGAATGGAGGTATAAGGGTTGTTGGTGTTGGGTGGGGACTAGTTGTCATAATGTGGTAGTCACTATACAGTACATTCAGAAAGTATTCAGACCCCTTTTTCACATTTTGTTATGTTGCAGCCTTATTCTAAAATCATTAAAATTCATTTTTCCCCTCATCAATCTACACTCAATACCCCATAATGACAAAGTGAACACAGGATTTTAGAAATTTTTGCAAATTTGTAATCAACTCTGTTCTCATGGACAACTGGCCAGACTGCTGAGGACTGGTGTAAACACTCCAGACATTGGTGGGTCTACATTTACACTTCAAGAAGAGGCACAGCAAGCATTGGTGATTCACTTCCTGAGAAAACAGGTATGCGGAAACAGATAGGAGGGTGAATCTTTTCATTCCAGATTCCATTGCTTTTACCAGTGAGGAATAAGATGACCCCACTACAGCCAGGAAATCATATTATTAATATTATTATTATATATAACCTTGTCTTTGTGAGTCTGTGTGAGTGTGTATTAACACACAGTCACAGTGCAGTGTAATGTTGTCATCATCTCCTGACTCTTAGTAAGATGTTGCTCGAGTTTCTATCATGGGATATTAGTGGTTAGTTGAAGAGGTGGGCAGGGTGTAGTGTAGTACTGTCTACCAGAATAACTCAGAAGCTGCTTTGCACAGATACACAGAGAGTCATTGTCGCTAAAGCTTAGACCACAGAACAGCTCTGCAACATCTACTGCAGTGTTGGATAAGGGATCCCTCATTAGAAGCAGAAGGGTGCCACAGAAATAATAAAATTAACACAGTTGTGCAATGAAGTAAAAGGTCCCATGTTTGAGTCCTTATCCTAAATCTAATCCCAGCTTGTTCAGCGATGCCTCTCACCTTAATCAGTCCCCTTCTTTGCTTCTTCAGCTGGGTCTTCTGCCCTTAATCAAACCCCGGCTCATTCGCAGTGGCCCTCTATCAAACCCGAGCGGCAAGCCATTAACTCGGGCCCACGCTGCTAATCAAACCCCAGCAGTGCCCCGTTTGCCGAGGCCCTCGTCCTTAATCAAACCTCTGCTCGTTTCCTGAGGTCTTAATCAGACTCAAGGAGGGCTTTGTTTACCGAGGCCTTTGTTCTCATTCAGACCTCAGCCCTCACTGCTGTCAGCGATAGCAGCTTGGCCCAGGCTTCTCAAGGCTTCTGTCCTTGTCCTTGTGAGGGTGAAGAGGAAATCTTTACTGTTCAAATTCAGAAAACCCCTGCATTCACATCCAGAAAATGTATTCACTTCTGTGAGAGCGCTGCAGTCAGAAGAGGTCTGATTTGAGACCATCATCCACAGCTTCTCGGACTGGGAAAGAAGTATTCAATAAACGGATTGTTCTGGCAAAAATATGCACAAAAGGATGCAAAAGAGCACACACTGAAACAGCATTAAAGAAGAAGCTCTATTGAGAGAAAGCACACAGCACACATTTGGCAGATGCCTTTATCCAACAATTTCTCTTTATGTCACGGTGTCTTGGGCATTTGCAGATGGATGATTCAGAATAGCTTGCAGAAAGGACTGCAGCCCAGCACAGATGTGCGAACTCTACTCAGTGCCCTGCTTGGATGCAATTAGTTCTATTTTTTACCAGATGTACAGACTAAATTGTTGGCGTACAAAAACTGACATACGGAACTGTTTGAACTCAAATTTTCTTAGTGTGCAATTTATTTCAGTTATCATGATGGCTGAAGTAGTCTTGCCTGCCTTAGAGTGGAGGGTAGTGTTTTTGCTGTATGCGGAATTATGATACCTTTAACGGTTTCCGTGGCAACAAGGCTCCCACCTCTGCTGGGGGTGGAGGGAGCAGGGTGTCTCCCAGAGGATGCTACACCCAGTTCAGCACCCGCCATCCCTGGCACCCTGCAATGCAATCTCAGTACAAACAGAGGGCAAAGCCAAGGCCATCTGACAATCCTTGGCCCCCCTGGGACAGCTCGAAACATCTGACCGTACTTTAAAATGGAGCTCCAGGTGAATTGTTTTGGGGGGTCAGAGCAATTACTTAAATGAACCTGCAGCGATTTCTGTGTTTGTCTTCTGCAGTTGAGGTGATGCAGAATGGCAAAACAAGATGTGTTGCTGCTAAGCATTTCACCTGAAAATAACGCACTAGACAAACTGCTTCCACAGACGGACTGCATCGTTAAAGCTCGGCCTCATCGGTATATTTCATGAACATTTGCATAAATGAGAAAAAAGATCAAAGTGCTGATGAGATTGCTCTGACTTCAAAAGAAAAAATATATTTTTCTGCTTATTTGAAGAAAATAGCTGCACCAGAGTGTGAAAATGGAAAGAAATGCTTGCTTTTACACTCTCATTGTGAAATACTTGCAGTGATTCTTACATAATATCTATGTATAATGCAGACAAGATACATTAACCAAACTGTAGCATAGATGAGTAACTTAAGAAATGACTAAATGATAGCAACAATGCTCATACTTTAAACTACACATAAAACTATATCACACAAGCTGAAGGGAAAGTAGGTATACCTACAGTGCAATGCTGAATACTAAATGTAAAACAGAGCAGGTTAGTGGCAGTTGTTTGATTAATGTGGTATGACTTACAGAGGGGTGCCTTTATCTCTGTGGGGCTCCACATGATGGACATAGTTAGGAAACCTCAAGTGTACATGATAAGCCAGTGTGTTTTCCGTCGTGCCAGCTCTAACATCACATAGAGCCAGCAAGTTGAAAGAAAAATTGTTTTAATGGACGATTGCACCGAACGTCCAGATCATTACCTATAGATCATTACCTGAAATGTCAGTCATTTCATTTCCAGCACCACCAGTGGGACTGCAGCGACATTTTCTGAACCTGAATTTACAGGAGGTGGAGGGGTTTTTAAGCTCCAGAGCCAAAGGAAAAAAATCCCAGTTTGCAGTTGAGGCTTAGCGATATCCCCAAAGATTGATCAGCAATCAGTCATTTTGCTAGTTAGTGATGTAAATATCCCTTCAGTGCCATTGTCACTCATCCTGGTGTTCTGAAATAACTGCGCTGTAAAGTGCAGCTGTGTCAAGCGCCCCTTCCCCTGTCAAAGAAGACAACTAAAGAAGACAACTAAAATTGAAAATTTGCCTAGGACACTCCTGATTGAGCTGAAACAAAGTACCTTAAACCTTTACCAAAGACACCCTGAGCTGCAGCTCAAGTCATCCATTGAAAGTCAGGAGCTCTTAAGACTTCATCTGGAGAGTTTCAGAAACATGTTACTTGTGTAATTTTGATTTCAGTGGTTTTGCCTGCTTTTCAGGTTTGCAGGATGGATATGGTGTTAGTTGTACTTTTGTTTTGTGAGTGGCAGAATTTTTCAGAATTTTCAGAACATACAGACAAACAGGAATTGTTATCTGTCACTGGGTATTACAGTTTATTTGACCATCCACTTCAGGGAACTGGAATTACAAAGGAATATTTCAGTATGTTGTCATTTTAAGTGAAAAAAATCTTGGCTGTCATTGGAGAAAGCAGCCCTTGAAACAACAACTGACTGATTAACCAATCAGCTTCTGTTATAGAGGATTAAAAGCCCAGTGGTTCAAAGTCACACTATATTTATCACAAAAGTACCTTTTCAGTGCTATTGTATTGGCACAGTACCATAGTGTGCCACATATAGCCTTAATGCACCCAGTTTTACAGGGGGGGATGTCTGATTGTGTTTGATGTTTGATTAGGCTATATGTAAAGCACACCTACTCTACCCTGCTTTTTTAATGTGCTTAACCCTGTATTTTAGCCACAGAACAGAGAACTCTAATTTGCATATACAGTATATTCATAATGAATTAAATTTTGAAGTGTGAGTATCCATGTATGGAAACCCAACTCTCTTAAGAAAAATAATTTGGTCAGTTCACAGGTCTCTGAAGATCCAACTTCATTTTGCTATACTGGTGGATCCGATTGAGTCAGTTCTGTTTCCATACTGAGTTACTGTGTATCAAGTACACAGGCAGTATAATCAAGGTATAGGTATAGCCCAATCATTTCAAAGCCAGTTTCATCTTGTATTTGTCCATTGAATTACATATAAATTACGAGAGACATCTGTTTGATTGGTTCCTGTATCCATTAAGTTAGCTGGTAAGAGTAATGTAGAAACCCTTCCATTTGAGCAGTCCTGTTCTGCGTGACGGATCGGGGGGCAGGCTGGCTGTCTCTGAGTCAATACTGGCTGACGCTGCATCCACGTACAGCACAGTGTGTAATAAACGCCATAGCTCAAAAGCACTGGATGTCTGACCGCAGATCAGGTTGTTTACTGTGAATCAGTAAGCACAGATGGAGGCTCTGTTTGCGTGAAGCGAATGAGTAAATGGTGCTTCAAAAGCCGACGGAACACTGCACTGCACAGATTATAAAACAGAGATCCTTGTTTGATAAAGGTTACGAGAAAAGTCTTTGAATGTCTTAATAGGTATCATGGATTCTCTGCTAGTTTATTAAGTGTTTGTTATCATTTCAGCGTTTCAGCCAATTGGCAAATTCAGATTCGAATGATCTGTGTTTGGACACAAGCTGAAATCATGTTTATTTTTGAACCTGGACCTCCCTCAGTCACAGGTGCATTTTAGAACAGCCTTTCCGGTCGTGCATGCATGTTTACATCTAACAGACAAGCAGGCCGTGGCTGCAGCCTCTGTCTTTCGCTGAGAGAACGCCATAGCACTGCGGCTCCATCACCGTATGACAAGCTTCGCTGGGGCACATCGGGGAAAGAGCCACCCTCGCCGAATGCCCTGAGGCGTACCACTTGTTCCCAAACTTGCACACTTTGCTTCCCTCTCCAGCGAGTGCACTACTCCAGCTTCGGGCTGGAGGGAGAGCCCACTTGAGGAGCTGCTAAAACCTGACACTTTTCTGTTTTGAATTATTGAAGATGCTGCACATTGCTGCCTCATTATCACCCGTGGGAAACACGATCCCGCTCTACAATTCAGCCCGGGTTCAGGGAGTAAAGGCTGTTCTTGAGGTCCGCTGTGCCAGAATCAGACAGCAATGATGCTGAATGGCAGAGACATTTGTGCTGCACCTCTGTGCGTGTATAGACAAGGCAGCAGATGCGTCGCAGCAATTTCAAATGTCCTTAGATTTTAAGTGAAATCATAGTTGTAGAAGTGGTGCAGTGCTGTAAAGCTCATCGTACAAAAAGTATGAATGCGGCATTGGAAGAAATGAATGGAATGACAAAAGAAGGCTTAAGGACTGATTGGTGTAATAGTGTGTAATTAGCAGAGTCTCATGGATGAGAATTATAGAACAACCTGATAATTAGGGCTACTGTGCACATACACACATACACATTTCAACAGATTAAAGTATTAGGGACCACTCAGATCTATACTGAACGGATTTATGTGCCAGCAAGTTCAAGATTGATATTTGCCCAGTGTAAATGCAGCTGTTCTGTAGCTGGGAGTGTAATTGTGGAGCCCTCTCAGCATTCTGCTTAAATGAATTAATATTCCATGGTCTGTGCACCTTTAAAGTGGTGGTGGAGTGGGTTTTGATTGAAATTGAAGGAGAGCATCAGAGAAAAGCAGGAGGAAGCAGGGGAGCGCCCAGCACCATCTTTGTCATGTTCTCTGCCTTTTTATGAATTGAAAAGAAAACATAACCTCTGCACAAAGCGCAGGTAGAAAAATCTCAGTATTATGTGAACACTTATTTCAAATGATATAAAAATGGATAAAACATTTTCATCAAGGCCAACCATTTTGTTAAAAAGTATTGTAACACAATGGAAAGATGTATTACAGTGCTCTTAACAGAAGTTAGAAAAATTCTGAGGACAAAAATAATATTTGTAAAAGTCTTACACAGCTACTCCCAGGCTTACACTCCAAAGCAGATTTTTTCCCTAGATACTGTTCACTCCCTTTTTAAGCAGTGTGGCCTATTCAGTGGGGGTACGCACATGTTGGCTGGAAAAAAAATAGGTCCACATTTTAAAAAGATGCATGGTCTTGCATCGGCATTAAAGGTCTTCCTGCCACTGTTTTGAAGACACAGTCACAGAATGTGAGTCATGCGGTCCTTCACATGCCCCTTTTCCACCAAGGGAGTTCGAGGACCAGTTTGGAGCCAGTGCCTAATCTCGAACCAGTTCTTTGCGTTTCGACAGCCAAAGAACTGGCTCACGGCCAGGAAAACTGGTTCAAGAGCGGCACCAACACTTTGCTGGTCTAGAACCAAGAACCGTTAAGTCAGGGGCTGGGGGCGGGATTATCGTGACCAACAAGACCAACTAAAACTTTGTGACCGCCATTTAAGAAAAAGCCAGAGCTACTGTACGTCTACTCTGCCTAAAAAGAAGAAGAAGAAGAAAAACCTGAGTTTTATTTTTCAAATGTTTCACCTTGTTGCCAGCCGGCTATGTATTTCTTAGCTGTTTAGCGAGCTACTAATTTCTCACATCAATGTTGCGTTTGACGTTCGTTTCATTGTGTGAGAAATTAGTAGCTATGCTTGCTTGGGCAATGTTAGCTGACCAACAGCCAGCTAGCCAGCTACCGTAACCTTGGTAACACTAGATAACGTTAGCATGCTACTTTCTAACATTGCCATTGATTCACCTACCAACGTCGCTTAACATTTGGCTTCATAAAAGGCTAACATTGTATAAAGCGTAGTGGACAAGTTTGTTTTTTAAAGCACTGTTCTCTTGTTTTTGTTGTTGTTGTTTGTTCCGCTAGCATGCAGTGGCAGCTGGTGAGCTGGAGGGGGAAGCAGGGGAAGCCCAAACACTACCTTTAAATCTATCATTACTTTCAACCTGTTCCCCTTTATCCTCCTTGATTAACAATAAAACAAATAATTCACAGAATAAACAACACCAATCGCGTAAGTAGAATAAATGATTATGTTCGCGGAACACCAAGGATTGTCTGAAATTTGTTTGCTATTGTGAAAGCTACAGCATGAGATTGTTTATTTAACAAGGGTGGCAATTTTAATAATTAAGTGGCAAGTAATCCCAGAGCTTTCTCTTAAATGTTTCACATTATAGCTTTCTTGTGTTACAAAATTCAAATTACAAAGCAGAGCTATCTTTAGTTAAATCGATTTAAATTACTGAGAATAAACTTTTAGGTTAGGTTGAGTGCAACGAACAATAACGTTTAGAACACAGACTGCTGTTTCGCGAGCATAATCATTTACTCTACGTGAAGTGAAGACGTATACAGACGTATACAGTGACGTAATGGTGTGGCTCTATGGTGGCTCTCTAGCCTGTGGAAAAGCAAACCGGTTCTTTGAAGGTTTGCAAGTAGAATCAACTCCAAACTGGCACTAGCACCAGCCCAGAACTAGCACCTAGTTCGCGTTGGTGGAAAAGAGGCAACAGAGGACTCTACACAGGCATTCACATGGAAGTGCCCATGGGCCTTCACTTTCACACTTGCTCCCTTCAGAGTGGCCCCAAGGGTAATTATAGACACAACTCTGTGGCCTTACTTTTGTAATATAGGAATACTGTACATTCCACAAGTCAATAGAAATTTGGTTTGGACAGATACAAGAAAGCTAGACAGCAAAACTTTTTCTGTTTGATAGCATTTATTTTTCCAGCAGTGCATTTTTATGTGAGATTTTTTTTTCACTTTGGCATGAGAGAATGCTATTAATTTTTAATATGGAAATGCTTTGTTTAAATGAAGTGTACAACATCTTCAGTATTTTGAAATTAGCAGCAGCTAGGATGTATGGGTTTTTCTTTTTGTTATTCATCCTCTTGTGCTGGCACTTTTTGGACATCCATCACTATCTCCTCTTTGTATACAAATGAATGCTTTCATGTAGAGGAAGAAAAAAAACCTTGACCATGAAAACATCTTTGATCTGTAATATTGTTTCTGACTTTGCACACAATGCCTTTTCAGAATATACATGGGCTTTGATCATAGTACTTGCATTGAAGAGAGAAAATGAACTGAGAGGTTTGGTAACACAGAAGAAGATTACAATGCTCTCTGAGACAGTGCAGTGGAAAAGGTCTACCTGAAGTTACACAATGCAGGTGTTCAGGTTTGAATTTGCATCACATGACCTGTCTGAGGACTGATCATTGCAGAACAAGCAGGCTTCTGTGTGGAACAAAAAGTAATCTTGCTAATCTTGGGATCAAAATACAAGCAAAGCCAGTATTGTATGATATGGGAATGCATGATTAGTATGATTAGTATAGCCCAATGGGTTCAAACATCTAGTCTCTATCAGAGTTGGTGCATTTAAAAGGAACTGCTAAGTCCTGGGTAGTGCTGTGGGGACACAGATGAGTGAAGTGGAAAGTTATTTGCAGCCACTGGCCCTTGACACTGCCTGTTGAGCTAGAGGGAGTCTGAAGAGGCCAAAGAACACATCCCCCCAGGGTAGCCTCCTTTTAATTCAGGTTCCTCTAACCAAAGGGCACGGTGACACAGGGTGATGCCTCTGGAGACCCTCACTCAGTCAGCACAAAGAGCAAGGAAGACATCCAGATGAACCTGTTTAATGTCATCTTGATTAATATCACAATCCTGTTAATATCAGCATTTTTTTCCCCAAAAGCATCTGGCATGCACCATTGGTTTCAGCATTAAACAGACTATCACCAGGGATTTAAATATCGCTGTGGATCATGGTTATTTTCACTTTCAGAGCAGCCAGTTATGGTTTTTTTATTATTTAGGTGTGCATTTCTAAAAGTGATTTCACTAATTAAAGTGTAGATCTTAGGAATAGCCTGTCCAAATCTGTGGTGCTGAGTTGTGAAGGGATATCATCAGTAACTAACATTGGTTAGCTTGTCATAACTGTGCTAAATAATGTTATTGTGCCTGCTCATTTCAAAAGCAGTCAACAATACATGCCTTTTTTTAAAAAGGTCAAACTTCAGCTAATGTTCACTTTTGATTTTTTTGGCTTGTCAAGACATCTCAAGTGCGATCAGCTGTCCACCAACAGCTAGTGGTATGCTTTTGCTAATGTTGTAGCATGGTAAGGTGTTGTTGTAAGGCCTGTTTTTCAGCAGTCCTGGAGGTGGGTCACTTAAACAAGTTCAGTAAAACAGTAATTCACATTTAATTTTGAGACCTTCAACTGATTGACACTTCAGATTATATTCCCCAAGAGAAGTTAAGGTTTGAACATGAATGCCTGCATCCCTATCCAATTGTATCATTTGTCTAAATGTGTAAATGCTTTAACCTGTTAACAAGAATAGAAGGAACCCACAGAGTAGTATGTGAATTGTTGCTTTTTAGCTTTGTTCTTTATGTCTCTGTATGCCTGCCTTTTTAATTACAAACAGTGCCACATCATTTTCAGGGGCTCTGGTTTTTATCTTATTAGCTGTTGTTGTAATGAGAATACACTAATAGACAGTGTATGTGGTCAAGCAAACTATGTTGAAAGCTATGAATGATAATTTGCTGTAAAATACCATAGCAGTTCTACGGTATGGCAATAAAACTTGGACGAAATGCAAAGTAATTAGTTTTTGTAAATGTGTCGACTTGCTTGTGAGTGGGAGCAACACTGGATATTAATGAAACCCTGTTAAAATCTCACCCCGCTTCATATCACATATTTTTTCTAAAGCACAGAGGTGAGAATAAGCAGACGTGGATGAACCCAGCAAACTGGCTCTAGCAATAGTAATACATTGCAAATGTGTAACAGCTGGACATTGTGCCGCACTAGATCCCAGGAACAATGCAGACAATTACTAGTGACAGCCACGCCGACAACCCAGGAGGTGAGACATTAATCAAAATAAGAAAATAAGGATTGAACCATGTAAACTGTAGAAGTAAACTGGATGAGTTATTTGTTGCATCTTTGCTTTGGTGGGTGATAAGTGTTGCTCAGGGAGGAGTGGAGTGGTTCAGGGGGGTAGACCTCCAATGACTCACTCAGCTCAGCCGACGCCTCCAGCCTGCTTCGTTGTCATTGTCTCCACAACCTTTACCTAATTAGGAGTTAAACGAAGAACATGGATTTTCTCTGACAGCTAGCAGTGCCAGGGTGCAGCTCACAGTGCCCAGCAATGAGAATGACATCGCTGTACTGGCTTGCGGTCTCAATTCCACATCCCAAAATATTGTTTATTCTTCTTCATGTCTCTTTTCCTAGAATGAAAGCACAACACAGGCTTTTAGGATGAAATACCAGCACATATTTTTAAACGGCTAGATTAAGGATTATGGTGTTTCATTTCATTACATTCTTTTTTTGCTGCTTGGGCCAAAGCCCATGTAATTGCAGAATTAGGGCAGATTGAAATGACCATGAAATAAAAGAAATTAAAGAGTAACTGACGTATCAGCTCTGCATCCAGAGACACTTAATAGTATTGAATCTGCTATTAATAACAATATAATGCCTTGGCTTTTGACTTTAATCAAGGGGAAGAAAATTAATCCAGACATTATAATTAAAAATGCAGGATAACCAGTGGGAAGCCACACTGAAAAAATGGTTTTAGTGATGACATCCACTGAATATTTTTTGTTGTTGAGGAATATCTGGAGAGAAACAAGTCTTTCAACATTTTGAACAAAATCAGAAATGATACATTTTTTGTTTGGTGCACTCTAATCCATGTTTAGCACTGTATACAAAATTTTTAAAAGTAATGTTCAAATGTGTATGATTCAGAATAATTAACAGGATGTGGCTGAAAGCCTACAGGCCATAGAGGATGTGTACGTGATAAAAAATATCCGTGAATGCTGTCTCAGTTTTATAGTTGGAAATGTGCAACTGTAATTATTAAGGCATTATTCTTCATGCATTATAATAATATGTTCTGGTGAAAATTTTATTTTGCTAAAAGTGCATGGAATAGAAGGGCTCATTTTGAACTGGACGTTTACACCCCGACCGCCTTATCTCACTTGGTTGAGAGCATTCTTGGAGCTTTTTTGAATGGGTAGCTATGAATTATTCATATTTCCTTGTTTTAATGTCTTAATTTTTTTCAGTGGAGATTTAGTTTTCGTGATGCCTCATTTTACAACATGACATTTTAATTAGAGCGCGGCTGGTAGTTAAAATGCCGTTGATCCGCCCAGAACATCAGTTCCTCTTCAAGCGGTAATTATACTGATTAAAATTAGAACTGTGGCTTGAACAATCGCTGACGTCACCTGCACACTTAAATAAGATGAAAATTGTATCTGCATAGGAAGCTTAATATTCATCAACCGACTGAAGTGCCCATGGTGGCAGCGTGACAAGCAACAAGATGTGACGGGAGGAGTCCTCATCAACACCAGGGACATATTTTACCACATGATTTTCAGTCTCCCTGGATTTGCTGATACGTGATGATTGATGTATTTGTGTGCGCTGTTTTCATGATCAGATTAAGCTTCCCTTGTGGAAACGTCCTCAGACTAATGAAGTCTGTACATTGAAGTGACAGCTTCTACCAAATTGTCCATCAAGACTCAACTCTATGAAAAAGAAAAAAAAAAACAAATAAATAAAAGGCATCCAATGACCTTCATTTATCCCTAAGCAGTGTTTTTTAGTCTCTGGTAAGACTTCTTACAGCAGCACGTAGAGGCACTGGTGTTTGAATTCATGCATGTGCGTGCCTGTCCGTATCAGAGGGAATGATGGGATGGTTCAAAGAGGAGCAGGTTGGTGTAATCAGATGTGGCACATTGGCATAGCTACTCCTTATGTGTGCTCTGGCAGACTTTAGCACCATATGCCAAGTGCTCCCTGAGGGGACAAGCGTAGTCCTATCACCTTTCAACAGCACGGCATCTCTTCCCATCACACAGGGTTGCTTCAGCAGCTCAGATATGGGGGACTGTTCGGATGCACGCTGCCAGTCTATGCACCCTGTACGCACGTACACAGTTACTGTAGCACAGTATGAAAGCATGAAGGAGACACTCAAATCTACTTGCATCCCGTCACAGGTCTGTTTGTAGCCAGCATCCTGTGGGAAGCAGGTGACACTAAACAATATTTCTATCCATGGACTTATTACATATATCCTTCAATTTGCTCTGGAGGTCAAAGTGGTTAGTTTTGAGAGGATTGGAGTGTAATTTTTACAGCAAGACAGGGCAGTATTTTGCTGGTGCTATATGCCTTCTGAAGTGGATAGAAGACCATTATCTCACTGTGGAAGATGAAACCAACCTCCTTGTTCAAACAGTGTGCAATGGACAAAAATTCAGGTTATTAAGAGACTACAAATGTACACAATCCTTTCCAGTCTTAATCCGTAGGCTTTACAGCACTGCACATTGAGAACAAGAAATTTAGGCACCTCGGCAGTATTATTATTTCAAAAAATATCTCCTGTTTTTATATAAAATTAATGCTTAATCAAATACTACATATCCCCAAAGGAATTGACTACTCAGTTGAATTGGATGTGCCATGGCAACTCATGGCACGAGTTTAATTACATGCTGGTTTTATTAGAACATTTATTTATTGGAATGTCTTTTTGAAAAGAAAAAAGTCTATCAAAGTGTGTCTAGTTTGATACAAACATATGTTAGCTAGACTAATATGCCTCTCATCATTAAAATAACCAATTAACGTTATTGCAGCTCTGTGTAAGCTTTGTAGAAAAGAACAAAGGTGCCGTTATTGTGAAGGGAAATGTATTACGTGCACCAAAGTAATATTACTGTAAGCAATTTAACATTGAGTCATTTTATAATCCCCTCATTGTTGCGCTCAGGCAAGTGCCGTTCCTCTCACCTCAGGTCTGTGAAAATGAGAGCTCCTCACATGTGGAGTACAGTGTTCCACGAGTATTGGCAGCACTAGGATTGTGAAGCTTATCAGCAGCACTGCTGAAGATTGAATGCTCTGCTTTCTCAAGGTCCCTGCGCCTCTGCATCTCCAAATGTCTTATCTAGCGCATGAGCGGCAGTCCCTGTGTTATGGTTTCTGGAGTGAGCAAAAAAAAACGGCTTGGAGGTCTTTTTGAAAAAAAAAATAAATTAAATAAATAAATAAATAAATAACACCCAGAGCACAAACTCAGTGCAGAAATGCCAAGGGGTGGTGAAGTCCTGACAACTTGATTTCATTTCATAAATCCCACCGATAAGAATAGGAATGGTTTCCTGGCAACACCACCAGCAGTCCCAGAACCCTGCAACATCCACGCTGTCATGGTTGCTGTCATTCAATGCCGAGAGGTTTAAGTTGAAAAGGGGAGGTAGAAACCAGAAGACCAGGAGCAGCTCAAGGACATCAAACGGCATGGGATTTCACCTTCGCTTTCCGAACAGCGCAGGGAGAGGGAGAGTGCGCATCACTGTCAGAGACACTGTTTTCTCCCCTGTCAGATGCCCCCAGCAAACCCCTGCCTGCCAGTCCAGCTGAAGTATTAGCCTAATCTTTCATCAGTCTTGGTTTTTCAGTTCAATGCTATTCTAGATTTGTTTCAACTAGCTATTTTAAAATGGGTAAAAAAACAACATTTGCATGTTCTACATTTTATTATGTGATGGGAGTGTATTATTTTTCAATGCAGTACTTGGTGGACTGTGCATTGTAAACCTCTGGTAGCGTTGCGTATCTGCAGATGAATTTCAAGGGATATGGCAGCTTTTGATGGTTTTAAAGTAAATAACAGAAAGCCAAGCCTTTCAAAGGAAGGAAGAGATTGCAGAGAGTTTCATGGTCTTAATGCGACCGCCAAACACAATATGCAGCTGTCCAATTCTGACACACATTGTTGGGAATGTTGAAGAAAGACAATTGTTGAGACAGAAATGCTTGTGCAAAACTCCAGAAGAAGGTGGAAGAAGGTGGTGTTTGCTGAGAAAACGTGTGACTGAACGATGTGCCCATCGCTGACAAATGTGTGTTGCTCGCGATGGGAAAAGCTAGAAGCCCCTGCAAGTTTCCTGTGGTCTGCTTCATTATCTCAGTGGTTTCATGTTAAACATGTAGGAAGGCTGTGATGGAAACATCTTTCATTTGTTGCTTTTATACAGGAAATGAAACGTAAAAAAGACACTGAACCTCAGTAATTGCTCTTTAATTTCTATACATTTGTGAAGTGTAGGAAACACAACTTCTGAGCTGCTTGCTAATTCGGTGGTCTTTCCACCTTCCATGCTAAAGAGAAATCAACCCGGTACAGAAGGAAATTTCATACACTACACATCCAATTTTCTTTGATGAACGTCGGCGGCAGTGTAATGTGCGTAGGTGAGTCTTTCCTCCGTGGTCTCAGTTGATTTTCTTATAGTGACATTTAAAATCAAGCCTGTTGCAAATAAATGCCCTTTAAAATGCAGATTGTTTTTAAAGATAGAGTTTTGAAGTTTGTGTGAAATCCTAAATAGGGTGCAGTTTTGTCATCTTTCTTTTAAATATGCCAAATTGAGTAACAGGTACCAACCTCCATTACATACCACCGTTTATTTTTGAGAAGTGAAATATTTGAGATAGAGGCTCTATTCAGAATGACGCTCAAGTGCATTTTATTAAAATTGACAGTATTTAGAAGGGCAGATGCCCTGTTCTTCAGTTATTTTAATCCTTGATGTCTGTCTTGGTAGTTGAACTGATAGAGGCACCATGACAAGTTTCCAAATCTTTTCATCCCACATGATTCATAGATCCATAGATTCATCTCATAGATCCACAAATAGGCTGATTTCAGTGCTTTGTGTGCTGTTGTGTCATGAAGAATATGTTTGACTTCATATTAATGTGTGAATATGTATAAGTAAATTTGGTGTAGTTTTATTGCTAAAATTTTCAGTGTACTTTATGTGTTGCCACTGCAGGACAAATTGAACTAAATATTGCACACAGATAGAGATGTAATATATTGAACCATCCCCAGACATCAATGTGAAATAAGCAGCAACCAGACAGTATGTCTTCACCAATTTTAGGTTTTTTTCATGATTACTATATTTCAGTGTATGTCTCAAAGCCACAAAAGATTGACCACATGTTGGGATTGTATTGTTAATAATGGTTATGTCTGTGTCTGCTTTTTGAAGAAGAAAAAAAACCTTCCATCTACTTGTATATATTTAAACACAGAATAATGTTGACAATTCTCTATAGCTGGACCGTGCATATACAGTAAAGACAAGTGCTATCAGATGAAAGTACTATAATGGGTGGACAAAGAAAGAGTCTGTCTCTGAATTTATTGAGATTCCGTGAGAGTTCAAATCATCAGCAATGAAAAGTGTTTTGAATTGTGCAAGTTTAAAAATGAGCACAGAGGCCCAGGAGCCTAGTGACTGAGTACATAACTCACACTCGGTTGTCTCAAATTAGTTTGTTGGTTGTGCAGAAAGTTTGAATCATTAGCTTTTAAAACCGACTGGGTTTATTATGGCTGGCAGAAATGTTGACCAGTCATTTATAGGAAGGAACACCTGTGCTACAATACTTAAGAAGATAATTAGCAGTCTCGAAATGTCCAGTCATTCTTTGTACTCATTATTCTTAATTATAATTGCTGCTACTCCAATTAGTCTTAAGTGTCTATTCCAAATCCAGCTTCCAAAGTGATGATATCACTGAGCAGGTGAATCGAGCCATTGTGTCCAAATGCCCCTTCACCACCTGTTCCCAGCATCTCTGCTGTGGTGCTGTCTGTCACGCCCACTTATGAGTATGTGCAGATTTTGGAGATTTTGGAAAACAAGCTGTTTGTAAGCTATGGGGGACATCTTGAGATGGGTATTCAGGTCATTTCATTTGTTCCTTATCCTTGTGTATCATTGTAGACAACTTTTAGCCTGTCTGTCAGGCAGTGCTGCTCGCAAACTGAACACCTTCCGTTTGATACCGTGATGATGACATCTCAGCCAGAAACAAATGAATACATCGAAACTACCAGAATAAAGGTGTTTCTCCAGATCAAAATATGATATCCAGAATTTTCAGAACTAATGTGAAAAAATCTCCCAACTTAATGGTCGTGATATGAAAGAGATGCTGTCATGGTCACCTTAAATTGTTAGACTTTACCAGTTAAAGCTTCTCTCTTGACAGGCAATAAATTTTATAGATTCAAGTTCTTACCAGATGGCCTATTTTTTGATCATTTTATCAAGGTTTTCATTCTCCTGTATACTTGTTTTAATGCAGTGTGTGTGCATTATTTGGAAGACAAAAGGGTTAATCAATATCAACAATCAAACATCAATAGTTGTTGCGATTCTGTACCAGCTTTCAGTTGATTGAAGGTGCAGAATTCTCTAACAGAGAGTTGGAAATCCAGAAATGTCTGGTTCAGATGCATAGATTCCCTGGGAGATGGTGAAGTGGCAGTGATGTGAAAGTCATCTCTGCTGCTGATGGGTTTCAAAGGATGGTAATTTGTCGTATAAAACAGAAGCTGTCCCCATAATTCTTTGTGATATGTCTTATTATTCTCACGCTGTTAGGACAAATTTCAAGGTCTGTTAGGCATGGCCCCACATTCATGCCAGGACGACCAAAAAGACTATGACAATAGGCCTTTGCTTGAGGATATACCAGACTGGTTTATTGCGGACTAAGATAAAAAACTGTCTCAGAACAAATCCTCAGATTCATGCTACAAAGCAGCCTTTGGGGATATACTGTGGAAAGTCCATATCAGTGTCCCTTTAAAGTTACATAAATAATGTGAGATAGTATGGAAACTCTGTTCAGTACATTTATAAAGGTTTCTAACAGTGGGAAACATCATCATAATTCAGCTGGATTTCTTTAACTCTCTGCAAGTTGCTCGTCACAGCTGTTAAAATCCTGTTGTGCTGCAAGGAGCTCCCATACGTCTTGCAGAATAAAAATAGATGGTGAACATCAGCAGGGAGCCAGTCGAGTTCCTGGGAGAATGAGTGCTACATTTGCTGTGGCACTGACCAGAGGAAGCGGCGAAGTTTTTCAGTGTCTGTAAATAAGATCCCGATTAAAGGCCTCCCTTTCAAGCAGGTACCATAACTTGCTGTTAATATAAATCTGAGGAGTAGTGTCATTGTGTCAGTGTCAGAAGTGTCAGTTTCTTTGCATTTTTTGTCAGTCTACGCTTTAAAATCCAGGGGCTGATGTAGGTTGCTGTATTATTACAATTTTGTAAACCGTAATGATAGTGACATAGGTGGTTTGAGAGCTTGGATGCACTCACAAATTAACGCATGGTAATGGGGATAATTTATTGGAAGGTGGTCTCCCTTTGCACATTGTCCACATGTTATTGATCTTTGATGGATGGACTGGAGGAGCAGCCCCGATAAATAGCTGTATACCAGTGGACTCTATCCAAGCTCACCTGCCTCTACATTCAGTGGGAGCCAAATGGGTACGATGGCTGCTTACTGAAGTGCATTTAATGTGTTTTCCCTTCCTCAGTTATGGTTCGCAGCAGCCCACAATCCCCTGAGGCACTGATTTTCCTTGGACCCTGGGTTCATCCTCCATTGCCTCAAGAATTTTGATCTATGATAAAGGAATTAGATGAGCTTTTTATCTCTTTTGATTGCTGCAGCCAGAGGCTCAGAGGTGTTTTATTGCTTCTCTTTTTTGTTAAAAGTAAAAAGAGGGTGGGAAATGGATGAAGCTTTAGTTTTTTTTGATGGAGAGACAATGTTCAGCAATGCTTGATGACAGCACCTGTTTCTGCTTTCCACCCAGGCCCTGGGTGGGAGCCATGGGGGACACCACAATAGCTCAGCCACATTCATTTTGCAAACGTAATAATGGTAGGAACATTGTGCACATAGTGCTTTATCTCCTATCAAAGCTTCAGTGATCCACGGATACATTGATTTTATGAAGACGGTTCCATGCGGTAGCATGCTTTTTCAGGAAAATAAGACTAAAAATTCAATGTTTTGGCATGCTGCCTCCTTCAGTGATATGATCATATTCTGGCAGCCATTTAATACCTAACTCTAAAGCATTGCCACAGGTGTCTCTGTCATTCCTAGAATGGACATAAATGTTTTCCTGGTTTCTTTCTTTTCTTATGTCTGAGAGGCACAGAGTGGATCAGTATTAAAAATACGTCCTGTCCTCAAAGAAGCAGTCTCATGAAGACATCTGTATTACTACATTACACATTTCACCAGAAAATCCTTGATTTCTGAATTACAACATGGATTGATAGCCATGCGACTGGCTGAATTACAATATTATTCCCTTTGTATTTTTTTTTGTGTATTTTTCATCTTAGGTTGTTCACACATGAAGTGTGCAGTCTCAGTAAGGCTGTGCCAGGTTTATTTGAATATCATTTTGTCTTATTTTAATCTGCACATAATAATTCCTCACACATCAATCATTCATTTTCATTGAACTGTATAAACTGTTCCTGTGCTCATTACTGCTCCAATCAGTTTAAATTAATCACTTCAGTCTGTGAGAAAGTGGAATCAACAAGGAATATTTATATTTAGTCAGACTATGCTAGCATTGTATAGCGACACAAAGAACCTATGGCAGGCTACGCTAGCTTCATAGGACAACACTTTGTGAGCCCATGGCAGGCTGCGCTGGCTCCATATAATAACACTCTCTGAGCCTATGGCAGGCTATGCCAACTCCATGTAATAACACTCTCTGAGCCTACAGCAGGATAACGATATGATGGATCTATGGCAACCTACGCTCACTCCATAGAGCAACACTCTGTTAGCCTATGGCATACCAGTATTCAGACAGGAATAACCTCATGTGGCTTTCACCTAGGCCTTGTACGCTCAGGAACCCTCAGACCACCACTCCAAGCAGTACCTTATGAGATTAACAGTTAACAGTTATACTCTTTCAGCTACCACTTTAGATAACTGTATCAATGTAATTTGTGTAGATTGTCTTGTAGCACATCGTTCATCAACCCCAGGACACTCTTGGAGTAAATACTTCTAAGAGCACACTAGCAAGGATTTGATATCCGTATTGTTTGGCCCCATCTTTGTCAGTCAGTTTTAAATTGAATTTGTAGCATTGTGCCTTCTGAATTGAAATTGGTAAATCTGCCTCAGGCTAAACTCACTATTTCATCCATCCTACCAATTTACAAAAGAGTATTCCAGATTATCAAAATCATTATTGTCCTGAACACAGTGATAGTATTTCCAGACCCTATTTGCAGTCTGAGAGTATGGGTAGTTGAGATGTAGTAATTACAAATATTTGTGCAAATACTGTTATAGCAGTTGCAATAGTAATACCCTGAATGATATGAGAAAAGCAACAGGGGTTTGAAGACTGAAAGAATATGGAAATGATGAAATGCTAATGCCTCATATGGAGGGTGTCATCACTAACTGTGGGCGGGGAGAATATTTTAGCAAATGGCCTTTCATGGTGGAGGCATGATGTAGGAGAAGGAATGACAGCCTGTGCAGATGGGAGAACATCCTTTGTGGGTAGAGGAGTACCTCCTTTTAGGTAACAAAATGGACTTGTTAAAAAGTAAATTACACCTAAGATGTCATGCCTTAATTGGTCCCCTGTGGCAGTGGGATTTGTCTCAATTTTGCAACACTTTGGCATCTATTTCCCTTTGCTGCTGTTGCTGTATATGAACTAATACAGACAATTTTACACTAGTCTTTTTCTATCAGATGTCTGGTACTTCTAATAGAAAGGACTCTGCAAATTCTGTGGCATTTAAGCTCCATCAAATAGCACTGTATGTCACTAAAACCCCCTGTTTTTAGGCCTGGTGTCTCTTGAGAAAGGACGCAGGATGTTGACAGGAGTGCCAGTCTGTTGGTGATTAAAAGGCATTTTGGGAAAGCTGTGGAGCCAGGGACCAATATGATAAATATCTGTCCAGCATATTCTCCTTAAAAGAGACTGCATTCTGCCCCAAGAATCCAAGGTTTGAATATGAGTATCTGTTAGATGTCACCTTCTCCTCGATGGGGTAACTAAGACGACTCACATGGCTGAGTGCCCCCTCTGTCCTTGGATTCATGCTGTCGCTCCTTACTGTTTAATGGCTCCTGGATACACATTGAATCAGGATCTCACTATGCTTGAAACAGAGGCAAAACGGAAAAGAGTTACTTGGCCTGAGAAGTGATAAATAGAAACAATTTAAAATATTATTATAAGAGTTTGTTTTTCTGTGAACAGCTTCCCTTTTTCTTTGAACAGATTGCATTGTTTTGTGCTGAAGCCCTTGAATTAGCTTTGCACTGGTACGTCACACTCATTTCCCAGAGGAGGACAAATTTTCCTTGAAAGGGAAAAGCAAATATCCGTGAGCTGTCGCGCTGGATAAATGGTCCACTCTTTAACGGTAATAAACGTGGCCGCATTGTCTTATGGAAGCTCGGCTGCAATGTCGCTCTGCCTAGGTTGTTGTTCCTAATATATTTATTTTATTTATTTCCGTCTGCCACATGCTAAACCTCTCCTCTAAACATTTTCAGGTAGCAGTCATTTACTTTTCAGCTGTGTTCAAAATTATCACCTGCAGTAGCCTGAATAAATGGACCTTGCATTTCTGTAGTGTTGTGACATTGTGTTTGGGTGATCCTCTCAAAGATTGTTGTCCTCAGTTTATTGACACCAAGTTCACTGCCACCATAAGGACACATACCTCAGTAAACTGAACACTTTTCATTTGAGCTTCCTGTGACTTCCACAGAAGCTGTGTGTAGACTATATCCAATATTACTTAATTGCTCAAAGCAGCTGTCTCAGGTTAAGCTTGCATAGCTTCATGGTTTATTGCTTGTGAAGGTGATTTCCTCCATCTGTTATTGATGAAAACAGTGGGCCATGGTGGCTCAGTTATGGAAACTGTCACTGGCATGCAGTCACCTAAATCTTTCTGCTTGATATTGACTTTTACGGAAATGCACCTAAGAAAAGCAGTTGCCTGATCTGCCGTGTTAGCCGTAACACACACACACGCAAGCGTAAAGCAGCTGCCCAATGCCTCACATTTTTGGGTCCATAGGAGCCATAGGAGAAAGCGTGTGCTGTGTTGCAAGGTACAGCCAGTGCTCTGTCGAATGTGGCTCCTGCCCTAAGGCAGCATGCATCTGTGAAAGTGGTAGTATTAACAGGTGGAAATGACATGGAAGGAGCTTTCAACAGGCATTGATTCTGTTCACCGGCGTTCAATCGATCGGCTTGTGCACATGTAAATGGAGGGTCTGAAAGCTGTGCATCTTGTCCATAATGGTCTTCTGGGGTGGATATCACCTACTTGCTGAGTGACGGGGGCATGAATCTATCATGCACTGCAGATAGAAGAGGGTGATTATGTATATAGATGTCATATAGAACAATAAAATTGGGATTTAAAAAAAACGCAGAAGAAGATAAAAAGCTATAAACATTGATGCTCCCTTGAGATGAACCAATGCCTTATGTGTTTTGCCAATGTTATCTTTTCTGTTATTATTTTCCAGGAGTCTGTCAGCTGTGTTTCCCCGGGGTCAGAGAATAATTTTCCAGTTTTTCCCGGTTGGTCTGGGTTTTGTGGTTTTTTGATTCCCTCTGGAAAATGCACTATGCCTAATGCACAGTGCTTTGTGACAGTCTTGATTGTAAAAATGTGCTGTAATAAACAAAATGTGATTCATTGCTACAGAATACAGAGTATAGAGCCTAGAGGTCTGTGTCCATCATTTTACCATCACCTTAATGAATATGCAGCTGAACCCCACACCTGTGGCCAAAGCTAAAAGGCAGACTTGGTTGGAAATGCTTCAGAGATTTTCCGCTGGTCCTAAAGATGAGAAAAAGGCGCCGTGGCTATGTGATGAATGGACAGCCCATGCAGACGTGAAGGTATTGTTCAGCTTGTCCCCTCTCCTTGACTGGTCATTGCTTTTATGCCAGTGTTTGTTTCCCGGCACGGTAAAATGAGATGAATGTTATGAACACAGCCTTGTGTGGAAATGCGGTCTGTTCTGTTTTAAAGAATTCCTGTAAAGAATAACAGAGGCAAGTGATACATTATGTTATGTTTCTGCCTCTAAATGTCATTAATAGGCTGTGACATTTAAATTGCATTTGACTGTGGTGTACGTTTCAAGTTAAAGTGGCGTACTCAGTGTGCATATTGCATGAAAGCACATAGTGGGGACTTGACTGAGGGCACCGTACCTACAGCAGGTAACGGAGGTAATCACGGCTGACTGACTGCGGTCAAGTGTAGATTGTTATAATTAGAGCGCGGTGAAATCAATTGTGATTCACGGGCTGTTCACGCTAAATCTGGCCTGCAGATGGCTGAGCCTGGACTCTTGTCGGCAAGTGACTGTGCATCTCAATGTGTGTGTGTGTGTGTGTGTGTGCAAGAGCGCGTGCGTGTGCAGTGTTGCCCTCAGCATTTTCTGTGTTGAATTTTCATCCTGCCCTGGAGCTCAGTGCAGAAGGGGAGTCTCATCAACTTCAAAGACCAGTTTTGGCTCAGTCGTCGGTTAAGAACAAACCCTCTCCATCTGCCACTTCAAGAACTGCAGTTGAACTTACAGGCAATGACCCGTACCCCCCCCACACACACACAGACACACACACACACGCACATGCACACCGGTCCCTGTCCCAGTGCCAGTGTCCTCTTCCCTGACTTATGTGCAGCCCAGCCGACAGCAGGCCAGCAATGACAGAGACGGGTCCCCTCCTGAGGTTATCACATTTATGGCTCCAGGGCTGCAGAGGTTTTATTAGGTTTACATGGCAAAAATGTGGAAATCTTTTGCCAGGAGAAAGAAAAAGCAACAGCAATCTCATCTTCATGAAGAAATTCTCCTGATTGATTGCTGAAGATGAGTGATAGGTCTGTGGACACAATCAGCAGTGTGTCCAGCAGCTTTTAAACAAGGCGTCAAATCTTCTGTTGAGATAGGAGATACTCCTGACACTGAGATTCCTCAGGTTTTACACACACACACACACACACACACACACACACACACACACACACACACACACACACACACACAGATTATGAGGAATTTTAAATGTCTGTTGTTCAGCATTTGTTAAATCTCTTGCCTTCCTTAGTCACAGATCTTGTCTTCAACAATGGCAATGTTTGTAATTCCTGTCACGTTCCATCTCTCCAGAAATGAATGCCCTGAGAGAACAATGATTTATTCCCGGCATCTCTCTGTCTTTTTTTTCTGCTCCTTTGCTGTTTAAGAATGCAGCTGGACTGATAAAGTTGACGTAGCCCAACATTGGAGCTGCCACCGCAAGCAGGAGTATGATGTATTTCATAAAGCTTTTGGAAGTACAGAAAGATGATGCACAGATAATTTAATCTTTTGGAGCTCTGTTCTTCCAAGGCTTCTTATTTCACCACAGGTGAGACCCTGTGGAACATCTGCACCATTTCTTCTAAAAAAAAATTGGTTCAAAAATATTTTCAGTGCCTTCCCCTAACAGTTGCAATGCGGTGAACCTGCTCATGTGGCCAATTTCATGGTTACCTCACCACCTTTGGGAGGTGAAGTTCAGGTGACCTGCTACAGCTCACCACAGAACTGTTTGGTGTGTAACAAAACGCTGTGTGCACACTTACTCACAGGCACAAATCAGATCACTCACAGGTGCAAATCATGTATTCTCCTTATGTCAGCACATACATATTTACAAAAATAGTTCTGCCTCTCAGAGTTTTAATAGAGGTGCAGGAGGGTATGCAATGATGCCATATAAAGTTGTATCTGAATTCTCTGTGTCAGACCTGATAAAACAGGCAAGTCTTTGTAAGCGAATCAGAACTTAGTGGATGACATAGAAGCTATTCCAATAGCTACTATTTTAAAATGATATGCAATTAAAAATGGATTAAAATATAAACACTGGGTGTCATGTAGATTACAAAAAGTAAAAAAATTACATCAATATATAAAAATGAATAATAATTTATAAAATAATAATATACAAAATAATAATAATTTAGTTTCCTGTCCTTATTTAGCTGAACATAGGAAACTTAGCTGTACCTCCTCTTTCATATAAAGGGAATATTTTTATGTATCAATTAATTTATTCATTTAATTATCATTCTAACATGCGGGCAATTAGTAGGTGCCTGATTCTGCAGTTTGTCAAGAGCATATTCCAGGCAAAACTGTAACAGCAATACCAGTCAGAGGTTGTGGTTTCAAAGAAGAAATCCTGTTGAATTCTGAGTGTTTGTTAGTTAGTTTCCTTGCACTGATTTGAAAGCATGAGTGATAGTGGATGTGCTGTATTAGTTTGAAAAGCATTGTGAACTGAATGTGAGTCAAGGTAAATGTGCTGATCTGATGAGAGCAAGTTTGAGCCACTGTGTGGATTGTAGCCCCTTCTGTCTTTTTTCTGTATTTTGGCTTTACTAATACTGTGTGCCCACATGCTACGATAAAGACTCCTTTTTTAACTTCCTAGCCATGGTAGCTTGTTCACTGGCTGCCCTATGCAGAGGAATATTGTGAATTGTCTTTCTCTTGTAATGAACATGTCGTGTCCACAGTCCTTAAATTGTTATGATTCTCCCTGTGCTGGATTGGCTGAACTGGCATCTTTAAGAAGCTGGCCTAACTGTCAATGCTGCAGTCTTGCTTAATTTTTTTTTTTAGATGGCTTCCCCTTATCAGCTACCCACAAAGATCACCTTGGTTCTTTGGATGGAAAAGCTTGACATTACTTGACATTGAGTTTCAGACAGGTGATTATAATCCTTTTCTTTGTTTTGTTTGCCTTGGAAACACTGAGTAATCTGTGGGTTTTTGATCAGTGACTGCTTTCATTCAATGCATAATCCAGAGCTCTTTTCCTTACCATTTTTTCTCTTTGAGTAAAAAAAATAGAGGGTGCATTTGAAGCATTCTTTAGAAGTCTGCAAATAGGGAAACAAAAGTATTTTTGCCCTTCTGCACTACTGTTACAACATTACATGGTTATTCATCTGGAATTTGATCATTTGCTTGAGTCAAATATATATATATATATATATATATATATATATATATATATATATATATATATATATATATATATATATATATATATATATATATATATATATATATATATATATGGGAGGGTCAACTGTATATATAATAAGTCATTTCTGACTGAAAAGAAGTAGTGTACAGTGACTGTCATGGCTGGCACCTCAGCTGGGACATGCTAGAGGCATGCTTTTAAACATTTAGAACTGCTTTCATCACATTTCTGTTCACAGTCAAAATGCTAGTGGCTTATAATTATGCCCAAATTTATGCATTTTTTGTGTACCAGGAGGACTTTCCAAGAATTTCATTGTCAAAATAGGATGAATCAGAAAGTCTTAAACTTTTAAGTACTGTGCTTGATGCTTAAAATGACAAATCAAAAGAACACATTTCTACTCGAGGGAAATGGTTTCCCTTTGTTGTTGGAGTTTAGCATTTGTGAAGGATGCTTAATTACATCTTTAAAGATACATCTCATATTCAAGCTTGATTTGGATTTATTCCTAGTGAAATAATGATTTAATATGATGCGACTAAATGATTTAAAAGAGCAGTCTTTTTGAATGTTTCTTGTGTCCACGTTTCTAGTCCTGTACTCCCTTCTGTGTCAGCTTCTGAGTGAAGACCTTTCTTGTACATTCATTATATTTCATGATTTTTTCATGGACTGCCACAATGAAGTAATCTGGAGTTACGTAAAAACAAATAAACAAACAAACAAATGAATTGCAAAAATGTGAACAGGAAAATAAGTGCTATGGTTTCTATGTGTGTGTGTTTACTATTTAAAGTTACCTGGTGCATACTGTATGTGTATTCAGAGTATGGTCTTGGTGCCTGGCTTGTTATATTATTTGTAGTGTCTGATGCCTATACTGATATTTTCAGTCTGCACCGGTTGCTATAAATGCACCAGAAGTGAAAATACACTGTTTCACAATAATACAGCTAAGGAGGTTAACACAATGTCTGACATCTAATTCTGGCTCTTCTTTTGTGTGTTTCCATGCACGTATTTGACCCCTTATGTTTAAAGGAATCCACATGTCTGCTTGTTCACTGGCTGCCCTATGCAGAGGAATATTGTGACTCGTCTTTCTCTTGTAATGAACATGTCGTGTCCACAGTCCTTAACCTGTTATGATTCTCCCTGTGCTGGATTGGCTGAACTGGCATCTTTAAGGAGCTGGCCTAACTGTCAATGCTGCGGTCTCGCTTAGTGTTTTTCAGATGGCTTCCCCTTATCAGCTCACCACAGGAAGACAGTTCATTCGGAGGAAATTCAGCTGGAAAATACAATTGAAAATGCAAGGAAACCCTTTTATTTACAAAGTTCCAGCACGGGGGTTCTATATCTTCCATATGTTGTTAATTTATAGAATCGATTGTTTTGAAATTTTATTTCAGTAGTACTCTTAATCCTCTCTTTATAGGATTGACCTATTTACACCCAACATTTTTTCCCCTTCTTCATTGAGGCCTTTTTATCTTGAAATATTCCAGCACTTTGATGTTGCAGTTTCACATGAATAAATGAATACAATTGCATTTAGTATTCCTGCTGGCAGAGCTATGTATTTGAGGAGGAATTGCAGGATTTTTTTTCAGCTTCCAGAAAACTTTTAACTCCTAAAGAATGGCAGCTCACAGGCCTACCAAGTATTGTAGCTGGTATGAATACATTTATTGGAATATCTTAACCTTTCCCTCTGATCCTTGAAATGTCATTGTTCTGTGGCATGTATCAGAAGAAAAAATGACATTTACTTGTGACTGTGGAATAGGATTGACCTTTTAAGGTTTGCAGTGGCTAGAGAGCAGTAAAGGAGGTTTTTTTCCTCTCCTTCCAGCAAGAGCAGAAAATGAGAGAACCCCTTCGCTTTTTTCTTCAAATGATAATAAACTATATGGATTCTGTGAGGTTGTCTGGAGAGGACAGACAATTAAGGAGCATTCACTCTCCAAGCAGGCTGATGCCTTCCCAGGTTGACACCTGCATCATTCCAAAACAAACTCTAGGCGTTGTTTCTTGCATTGCTTTGTACCACCAATGAATATTGGCATCACAGTCTTAAGTACTACTGGGTGGTATGTAACCGCAGTTGTTTAAAGTGACCAAACTAACAGGACAGATATTTGTCAAAGTAAATCTTTGAGGTTCACTGCAGGGAGAGGTGACACAGAGAGCAGTGTTCCTCTCTCAGCACAGTGTCTGTGGGCTCTTATCTCACGAGCACTGGGCGAAGCGGCCCTGATCCCACGCAAACAGCGCTGTGAGCAAGTGAACCCTGACCACTGAACCCCGGTCACGAGCAGGGGAAGGCGAAAGGCCAAACCCCGCGGGGAGCTGAACTAATCACGCTCAGGTTTTCATCCTGCTTCAGGGCTCCACAGCCACTGATTGACTCACTGACCTGTCACGCAACCACCACACACCAGTTGCACTAATGATTTTTTGACTTTTTTTTTTTTTTTTTTTTTGCATATTTTTACTGCATTAATATGGAAAAACTGTTGGTTAAAAAAAAATCTGTTGTTCTGCTTCTAACAGTATGAGTGCTGGCAAGGCACAGACTGAGCCTAATGATGAACAATCTTTGTGTGGCATCTTGATTTTAGCTCCTTGAATATAGCTTATTGATGGAATCAAATGAAACCATTGACTATATCAGTATAGGTTTCCACATTCTTATTTTGGCCTGCGTATCAACAAAGTGGAGTAAAATGTCTTGTGATGGAAGCATGTATTCCAAAACAGTACACATTGCGATACATGGACTAATGGGTGCATTTTTATAGCTGCCCCTTACACTGTCTCTTCTCCAGGTCCATGGCTGTACAGGAGTGATTGATGATAGACACTGTATGCTATACGCAAACACGTTAATCGTGATGCTAAACCATGTCCAACCATGCCCAGTATAACCACTAGAGCTGAACATATGTGCTCTTAAGCAACTAAGGAGTGTTGTGCACAGAGAGAGCAATTGATTATCGAGCAGATTTTCATCTGAATTGTTAGATACTGACTAGTTTTTTTCTAGATAATTGCCTATTTGAAAGAGGGCTTCATAAATATGGTTATATTATATTTTTTGTAATCATTTTCATGAATTGGCACTCAAAACAACAAATTAGCTTGATCATGTTGTTGTATAATCTGAAGATAATGGTGGGCATTGTCTTTGTACTGGCACACAAAGCACTGCCTCTTCACCAGCACCTGGGGCTCTAAATACGTGAATTTAAGCTCGCCATGTCTTCACATCATCCTGGCATTGTTCACTGGGTATTGTTACCATAGCTCCGACATGTAAAGTCAGCTGCGTAATTTACATAATCAGCTCCATTTCAGCATCGGGCCCATCATGTCAGCCTCCCTCTCGTCTGCAGCACAGTCGAGGATGTGTTTTTATTTTAAATGCCACAAACTGTTCTTCAGCAAGACTGCAAAACTGCAGTCCGCACGGGTAAGTACCAGGCAGTTTACTGCACATACATTCGTATATTTCTTTAAAAAAACAAGGTAAACAAGGTCTCATGACAGTTGCGTGTCATCAGAACTTAAGTATGAGAGGAGGGAGGTGCGGGGCGAGGTGGCGTGGTGCTCCCCTGTCTGAGTGCATGTCGTGTCACCCATTCGTACCACAGCCGCCCGCAGCTGGCTGCGTCTCGTCTCACCTGTTAGCAGCCAGGAGCAGAATGTCCTGTCAGCCCAGCCAGCCAAAAAACAACAAAAAAAATCAAAACACCGTCAAGAGCTACCACAGGTGACTCATGAGCCTTGCCAGTGCTGAAAACATTTGCCGCGATTATAGTCTCCTTGCGACCCCGTGCCCCCTCCAAGCCCCCCCCACGGTAGCACATAGATGGGGACGAACACTGCCACCGCTGGACAGAACATAAACCTTTCCTTTGTTTTTATGTTGATGTGTTTTTAGAAAGCTAGCCAGTGACAGCAGAATTGCACAACTGCGTGTAGGGCCGTGAAATCATTTAAAGATTTTCCTCATCATCGCACCATCTCTCTCTTTCTCTCAACAAATGGTTCAGTTTTGTTCAGTTTCATAAGAAAATAGAGGCATCTGCAGAAATCAAAGCGAGATTTTTTTTTTTTTTTTTGGCTGCTTTTTACTGTCGACAAGGCCCATAACTGGGGTGTTAAATTTTTCATGCGGAGGGTGTTGGCACTGCTGTTAGAGAAGTAATTGTGTTATGTTCATTTATTTGCCTTGTATTCAGTATGTATGAGGCGCACTGAAGTGAAATGCACGGAGCTCCCTAGGCTGACCCTGTTATAGGATTACCGTCCCTGTGTGTGTTTGTTTTGGATTATGGGAGGCTGAAGGCTCCAACAAAAGGAAAGCTCAACCTACATCACGTGCGCACGTCTTACATTTGGAGTGTTTGCACTGAATGGGAAATTTACTGGGCACAGGCTGTGAGTTGAATGCATGGTAAATACTGGGTGTGGTCAAAAATGAATGCTGTCAAAATGTTTTCACTCGTTTTGTTATCAGTTTGATCGCAGAGGAGGGTTCTGTTGTACAGAGGATTAAAACCATAAAATTGAACAATATAACAGAAAATACATTTATTTTTAGTTTTAGTTTTGCTTCTAATATTACAATGGCATCTGCCAGCTGAATTCCATTTACATTATAATTGCCATGTGGGACCCATGTTTGATGATGTTTGCTTGAAGTCATCACATCTTGCAATGTAGTAGAGTTCCATTAAAATGCTCCTAGGATCAGCTGGTGAAGGAGGCTGTAGCAGAGGTGACTGCTCCAGTTTTGGTCATGGCTGCAATGGGTATGATTGGTGGCAAAGTGTATATTTATATTTTCGCAACATTGATTTACATGTACATATGAGATATAGCTAATGTTGTATTACAACATTTCCTCTTTTACAAGGGTAGAAATGCAGTATAGTGGTTATGGAAATATGTGGAAAAGAACCCGTCCTTTCATATGCATTTTTAGCAATCGTGTCATATTCATCTCTGTACAAAAATTGCAAAGACAGGGTAACATTGGTTTAGAAGCCTACAAAAAACAATCAATCAATCAGTTAGTCAATCAAAACTGCCAAGCCATCTTAAGGGAAAATGCAGATTGTTAAAAATAAAATTTTTTTAGGTGTATAGGCTAATATGTAGACAATTTTTGATATTTAGTTAAGATATATAATTAAGAAGGCAACTACTATCAAAAAGTCAAAAGAACTTATTAACAGTTTCCAGTGTATAGGAGTTACAACTGCCTATAACATTAACAAGGGAATGCTGTGTATTTAGACCATTTCTTAGCAACTGGCCTATGTGAGTAGAAGCACGCAAAATAATCATATGTATAGAGTGATTTCACTGATGGATACATTATCTTTCTGTAAATATACTTATAAATATGTGCACTTGTTTCTCAAAACTTAAGAACACTGAACCAAGTTGAATGAACCAGGTAGCTAGCCAGTTAGGGTGGGCCAGCACACTAAAATTAATTCCCTCTTGCCTCTCTCATTAGGATACAGCACACTATAATCTGCACACTTGCTAGATAATTGGCTAGGTTGCTTGCTTAGCCTACTACTGCAGCAGTGTGGCATAGGCGTAAGGAGCGGGGTTTGTGACCAAAAGGTTGCTGGTTCAATTCCCCACTTGGGCACTTATGATCTTGGGCAAGGTACTAGGGATGTGCATCTCCATCACTGAGGCCGATGCAGTACACATCTCGATGCATTGCCAATGATCCGAGACATTAAAGATACATATGAAGCAACTACTAATGCGATACGATACGATTCACCCCATGGCGATTCGACACGATTTGATTCAACACAGTGCGATTCAATGCGATACGATGCGATGCAAAAGAATATTACGCTATGCAATTCAGTATAGTACAGATAGTTTGATTTTATTTCTTTGGTCCTTCTTAAGCAGACAGCAAATCATAAATTAACTAGAAAAGTGCCATTTTTACTTAACATATTTGTTTCTCTAGTACTGCAACTCAGTAAACATCTCATTTATGCTGTTTCTTTTCTTTATAGCGGCACAGCATATTTTGCAAATTGCATGCCACTTGTCAAATTGTCCGTCTCTCTTGAAAAATCCGAAGTGTTGCCAAACATTTGATTTGTAGCAATTTGGTGGAACGTGTAGCTCTTCCTCCTCCATGATAATCTGTGACTCGCCCGGACATGCCTCCAACTTGCGCGAGACTTGGCCAAGAAACTTGACGAGAATTGGCCACTGACAGCAGTGGAGATGAGAGAGCATGCTTGAGAAGCAGTTTAGAGAGGAGGAATCAATCTAAATATAAAATTATTGGTTACATTTCTAAATAATAAAGGCATAGGGCCTTTACTAATAATTATATATAAATAAATCAGATTTTACCGATGCAAAGATGTTAGAAACAATGCATCCCGAGTTCATCACAAATTGTATCCGGTGCACACTTTTTAAATCTCAATCGCATCGTGAACTTTATGCCAGTGTACCAAAGCAAATCGGTGAATCTTACCATCCCTACAAGGTACCCACAATTGCCTCAGTGAAAATCCAGCTGTATAAATGGATAACATGTAAAAGTTGTAACCTATGTCAATTGCTCTGGATGAGAGCATCTGCTAAATGACAGTATTTTAATGTAATGTACTGCTAGTTGTACCTATTCATATGAAATAGATTGAATACAGTAAGCTGTACCAAAAAAATAAAATATGTAGCTGGCAAGGACTTGATCTTTGCTTGATGATGAGGCCGAGGAGCAGTGTCACATTAATAAGTGTATGTGAATGGAAAGGCAGCGGATACACCAATCACAGTGTGCATGTTCTGATTGACAGTAGTACTGTCAATTTAAAATTAAGCAGTTACAACTAGACTTTTTGAATGCAATGCATTGTAAGGCAATGAGAGACAAATTCCTTGTTTATTTAAAGAGGAAAAACAGCTTGCAGTTTTTTTTTTTTCCCTCATATCTTTTGGCTGCCAAGATGGGCAACCGGGAACTACAAAATGAATGCCAAAACCTCTTGATCAGTGTGATTTGGTTTCCCCAGGGCAACTTGGCAACCGTTAATGTCAGGAGCCCTGACTACTCTACGATCCTACCCCTGTGACACAGGCAACTTTGTGTCTATTATATTAGTTATGTATTAAATATACAAATACATATCAATTTCCAAACCTACTGATACACATATAATCCACCACCAGTCATTCCCATCACAGCTATAAAGGCAACATTAAAAGGTCTCAAACTGCTGAAAATCTACCCATCAACATAAAATAGTGCTGCTGCAGTCATTTTTGAACTTCATGAGTTTAGGAGAAAGTGAGATAAAGAACAACTATGGCTTTGCAGCAAAGGACCTGGCCCTACCATAGTGTTGAACAGTCTCTTTTGGAACCATGGGGCAAGTAAAAGAGAGAGTGACCTTTGTTAATGTGTAGCACCACTCGGAGGCTATCGAGTGAAAAATGGGTAATTACCACCTTCCTGGTTGAATCGCTTCCAGCTAGCTTTTAATTGCGCCACGTAGATACTATGGCGAAGTGGTGCTCACTCCCGTAAGAGTCATCACCCCAACTCTACCGTGTTTTACTGATGACTTTGTTAATTAAGACTGAGGGAGGGAGGCCCGGTTGGGCTAGGATTTGCAGAGCAGAATCTGCACTAGAGTTAAGCAAACAGGAGCAGGGTTGTGTTAGGCTGGAAATTCTGCTTCTGCACCCACAGGGTAAACGAGACAGGAGAATTCAGCCTGTAAGCTACAGAGCACAAAACGGCAAAACATACTGCAAGCTTCTTTGCTTTTATGTCTGGCTGTGAAAATAAACAAGGACACTACAGTGTGTCTTTCCAAAATTACAGCCAACCAGCTACCTAGCCATCTATATCCATGTGGAGGCTTTATTCAGGGCCTGTGCTGTGAGGCAGGCCCTTGGGAAGTCTGCAGTGTTCCTCTCCCTTTGTCTGCTGCCACGCAGGTGCATGCTGTTTACAGATGCATAAGGATGTGCTGAGGTTGGGGAGGACTTTGTCAAATGCAGCATGCAGTGGTGATGGTTCTGACAGGGGTAGGAAGTTACATGGGGCCACTGTGGAGGGGGGAGGCGGGAAAACCGCTGTGCCTCAGAGGTGCTGTCTGGGAGACACAGTTGATGTGGATGACAGGCACCTGACATGACTTCTCCAAGTTCAATAATAGACTGGTAAACAGTCCTACTCTTAATGTAGTTTTAAGTAAAGGGCTATTAAAGGCAGAATTCTTGCTGTCTCTCTATCGTCTTCTTTCCCTCTTCCTCCTTTCTTTTTCTAGTTGAATAAAATTGTGCAAATAGAGATGTATCTAAGCTGAAAGGCCAATAATCTGCTTTATGCATAGTTCTTTACCCACAGTATTTACATTAAAAATAGACATCTGAGAAGACCATGAACCTGCCTGTGGAATTTCCTGTTACCATGCTGTGAAGCTGTGAAGGACAGAACACATTGTTTGCTGGCTAATTTGTTTCAGGAAGTGGTGGATGGTGACACCGAGAGGAGCAAAGCTTGCACTCCTTTGTGATGTTGGCTTGCCTTTTGACCTGGAGGATATGCTTTTAGAAGAAGATGTTTGTGCGCTTGCTCCATTCCTTCTATTGTACCTATAATTAAAATCTTTTTCATCCCTTTCATCTACCAAGGGGTTTTTTTCAGTCCTGGATTAATTTTGTGGGAAATGCAACAATTTTCATCCAAGGCAAATAAACACATTTGGCGGAGCACTTCACTGATAAAGTAGTCTGCCATTTGCTTTGCACTTATAAAACAGTCCATTTTCTTTCTCCCCTGTGGAGAATCAGACCAGCTAGCCCTGAAGCATACTATGTAATGAACAGGTACAGTACATGAAAGGCGGGCACATTGTTCTTTATCATTTTAGGGCATGGCAGCTGCATAGCATTTAGCCTGTTGTATTGAAAGGCCAGACCAATTATTTCATGCGTGACTGAATGAAAGGCAACATATGTACAGGATGAAGGTTGTTTGACCCTGGAGGCAGTGAGGACAGTAGAATTATTAGCGAAAAAAATACATACTAAATTCTTGTGTGTTTGGTTGGTTTCAGGCAGATATTTCACTGTATACAGTATTACTGTGAACACCTGGCTGCTCATGCTGGTGGAAGAGAAACATATCTGTGTATTCTCTCACGACATGGCTTACCATTAAGCATTACGAATCGATCCATCACGTTACAGATGCCTGACCTAGACACAGCTCTTACGCATTGATCGAATGCATGCACGCATCTTCACCTGTTTCAGGACCAGAAGCTTAGCGCCTGTGCGAAAGAAACAGCAGCGGAGTAACGGCACAACTCTGTCATCGGGGGGGGGGCATTCATGCAAGACGCTTAGAAAAATTCAATAAATAAATAAATAAGACGAGATTCTGGTGATTTATCTGTGATCAGCTGAGCGTGAAGCCACATCCTGTTAAAAGCTAATAAAGATAAGGACACAGAGATGTGAAGGGCCTTGCGACACCATTCATGTGAATCCACACAAAGGCTGCTGCGAAGACAACGCAATTCTGTTTACGCAAATGCGAAAACGTAATTGAAGAATATTCTGGTTGACTTTTCGGCTTTATTAAAATGATTTATGCATGAGTACAATGTTGCATCTCAGAGGAAGATTCATATCACATATTAATTATTAATTACCAAAGCCTAATTAGACACACGCTCTGTTTTCGATGGTAATCTCATGGTTATCCAGTTTTCATAGATCTTCTGTCTCGCAGCGTGGGGTTCCAGGGTGCTGAGGGATGGAATCGCATTACGGGAAGTGCTGCTCACTGTCCAGGAGGACTGACCTCCAGCCACACAATTAAAGCTCTTTAGCCCAGGGCTCGTTATCCCAGGATCACATTGAGGGCCCTCCTCACCTCATCAGCGCATATTAGAGTGGGCCTCCGAACACTCGCCAGGGAGCCGCACCCCGCCACTTTATCGCCCTCGCTCCCGGAGTCGGCTGAGGCACGGTGTGGAGAGAAGTGCTCGGCTCAGGCCCGCTCCGGCCTCATTGAAACTGTCGTGGAGTAATGATGACCCCGGTGGGCACAATTTCTGTTTTCACCTGTAATTATAGCGTATAACACTCCACCCCAAGGTTTGTGCTGCTGTCTTTAGCAGGCTCCTGATTGAGATCCATATGAAAGTGACTATAGCTCTCTTTTCATCCTACTCACCTGGCTTGGTGTCAATTTTTTCATTGAATCTTTGAAATGCATTGGGGGGGGGATGACCAGCAGCTTTTTATTTGTAAATTGAGATGCTTTCTTTATGAAAGAGAATGTGATGTCTTTTTGCAGTTGCCTAGAAATCTGGGCAGGGGTTGATTTTGTACAACTGTGGCTAGTCGAAAGCTGTTCTAACGTCCCTAGCAGATCTCTGCAGATGCTCTGTACTGCATGCTTCTCTCCACCTCATTGATTAACTGTAATTCTAGATGTACTGTTTACTTCCCAGCATCTTAAACTCACTCCATCAGGAAGCCAGACTGATGCATGGCTGTGCGCAAGTCTCCGCAGGCAGGGAATTTGATTTTCCTATTTCCGCCCCCAAGTGGAGCAAGATAATTTGGGACCACGCAAGCCACTCTTGCTTTAATTTACTCTGCCTTTGGCTGTGGAGTCCTCATGCAGGTTTTTGGCTCTGTGTTGAATTATACGTTTTTCTGGTTGTTTTGTATTATGTACTCCTCAATATAGGATTATTGTTCACTGTGAATTGTTTGCCACAAGTACAGCATTATGTAGTGTTTATAAATTGGACAGTAATTTTTGTGATTCATTACAGTCAATGAGAAGAGAGTTTACTTTGCCTACCAGCAATTCTGCTAATTTATGCTAATATGCTATTTTCCATATATCAGGCTTTTCATATGTCACAGCAATTTCATAATGACACACACCCCCCATCCACTCTCATATGTCATTGCTTTACCCACCGCATTTAAGCTCATTGTCTCATCTGTTTGCTGCTGTTCTCTGTCTGCCTCGGTCTGGAGGGAGTCTTGGGTTACTGTCTTATCACGCGTGTGAGCTCAGGATTTCATTTCTCATTACTTGCAATCCGCACACAAAGGATCCTCTCTTTTTGGAGTGAGTGCTGTGATTTTCCCCAAAAGTGCTTTGTGCCTTGCCATTGGTCACTCTCCCAAAATGAGTTCAGTCAAGTGTGTAACTTTGTCTGAGGCAGAAAATGAAGATATTACAGTCATTGTGTGTTTTGTACAATCTCCCACAGCTTTCTTCTGCTCTCCTGCAAAGGAGACCAAACAAAAGTCCAATGAATATAAAGAAATGACCCAAAACCTGCATTATTCCATATGCGCACATACTTCACTCGCTCGCTCTCTCTCTCTCTCTCTGTCACACACACACACACACACCTCCATGAGTATCTTAAGCAGAATGACAAAGGGTGCATTAGTGATTCAGAGCACTGTGTCATGCGACAGGGTAATGCCAGGTGACGAAGGCAGGCAATGCTAGTGTTCTGTGAGTGGTTAATACAGGTTCTGGGAAGGTGTCACATAGAGAGGATTTTACATATACCATATCAGAAATATCTTAGGAAGTGCAGAGCTTTCGACTGGAGGCTAGCAGAATGACCTACTGACAGTCATTGACTGCTCCATGGGCCTACAAGTAATGAACATCAACTCGAGACCAAACGTTCTTTGAGGGCCCTCCAATCCAGTCATTTGCTTCACTGACAGTAACAGGTGAAGAGCCCACAGGAAGAGTGAACATCATAGGGCATAATAAGTTTATAGCTAATATAAAGGGGAAGAGATCTCAGGCAAAAGCAGCTAGATGTAATTTTTTCACAGCAACAGACTGTGCCTCCAGACAGAGTGAGCACAGGCGCCCTTTCCTAAGTACAGGTGAAGGAATCAGTCCCAAATTTATATGTAAACACCTTGAAAGATGCCACACATTTTGTCATTTAAAGAAAAGCATGTGATTTCCCTATAGATTAGAACAGAGATAATATACTAGAATCCAAATGGAGCAGTGTGACATGGATTTTCTTTAATTATTCATTTTGCCTTGCTGAAACTATTTACTCCATTGGCTTGTTTTTGAAACCCATAAGCAAGAACCGTTCATTGCATGTCAAGAGAAGTGAAGGGCATAATTTTTAAAGGCTGATTTTTATCAAATTAATTAGTTCTGGTAGATCTTTTAACCAGGCTGTGTGATCCTGGTGAATCACTGAAGCGCTCTTCGGGCTTAGCCATCAGCCCGGCGCAGGCTCAAAAGAATATTTAAGGGTCTTTAAGACATGGATCTGTGTGACACAGTGACATTTACTGGGAAAGCGACTTCCCATGTCTCTTAGCACAGCAGAGATATCTAATTGGAACATAACTGTGTCAGCACCTGAGGGACACAGCGCCCGCACACTCAAACTGTGTGCATAACCGAGATGTTCAGTTTTCAGACAGAGAGGGTCAGTTTTACCACTGCCTATATTTTAAGTTAGGACTAGAACTATGAACAAAAATGTGTTTAAAAAAAAAAAAGACCTGGTGTTGTAAATATAGCCACAGCTGACAGCATAGAATGATTAGAACACATAACATTTTGTTCCAGTTGGTTATTAGACTAATTTGACACTGCCAACATTGATATCTAAAGGATGTCAAACGTTTAATATTCAAAAGGTGAAGCTTTTTATGTAGTTATGTCAATTTTTGTTTCAGGGAAAATAACCATTAAAGTGGGCTATAGCTACCATATGATGTCGTGAGGATGGCACGTACAGATGGCACGTACAAATGTTTCAGAATTTTGGGTTTAAAGTTCATGGCTAATAGAGGTGAAAACTGCCCCCAAGGCTCCAGAGGAGATGGGGTCAGTAAAGATTTTCCACTTCATGTTCAGATCATTTCCTACAGGTTCATAAATGTTTGCTGATGGAAAGCAAGAGCTTGTCTGACAAAAAGAGATTTTATTCAGTAAAATCAGCACTTGTTGCCTAAGAGCATGTTAACACCAATGTACAACAATGCACACTGAGTGGTTTGAAAAAATATTCATATTCAATCCGCATCCTGTGTAGCGGAACCTATCTGAAAGAAAATTTTTTTGACTTTTTCCGCAGTTGTCACACAGTTGTGTTTCCTCTGTAAGGAAGAGAGTTTGAGCAGTCATGCTGCGGCTCATTTGAAAATAAACTAGGAAACCAGTTCTTCTCCACAGAAGGAATGTTTTTTTTTTAGCAGTAGTGAGTTCTTGCTCGGGTTCAGTGTGGCCACCTCGGGTACCTTATTTCGGCTGTGCAGTCTGAAATGGCATCCATCGCGGCAGAAGCTCCCCAGCAGAGCTGGAGGTTAGCATGTGCACTCAACCTCCCAGACCAATTAAGAAATTCCTGTCAGCTCAGCTAGAACGTGAGGCCTAGCGGCGGAATGCCCACTCCCGTTCTGCCCCGTGTCCTTTTTTAAATGAAAATTTATCAAGCCGAAGGGGATGGGGGGAGGGAAGGTGGGGACGGTGATGGATGCGCACTGCTGTCACCGCCATGCATCTCTGAGGCTGAGGAGAGAGGGCATGTGTCACTGTGTCAAATTATGCATGTGTGCTACAGGCCACACTTTATCAAGGGGTACTTTATCATCCCGTTCCTGTTGATGTAGGGGAAGGGGCGGAGCTGGCTCATAATGGGCCACTGATGAAACATAAAATCTTTGAAATGATAGATGATACGTAAAATCTTTGAAATCTTCAGGCTAGGCTCACAGACTGATGATGCATTTGTCAAAGAATAAATTGGCTGGACTCGGGTAAGAGCTACTACCGGACTTGGAGGATTGGGTTCTCCATGGTTGTATGTAAGTCATCTGTAACCCTTCTGTGAATACAGTCAATCTAGTTTGGCCCAGGGTGTCTAAAATAAAGATCCATTTGCTGTTTGTGTCTTCCAGCATTTTAAGAACCAACAGAAAATGAAGTATAGATTTGAACCCCAGGATTAGTCTCTTTCTCCTTACCACTTGGCACCTCAGTTGACAATGAAGTTACAGTAATATTACAGTGAGTGTAAACTGTTGAAGGACATCCTGTTGAAAGGTCTCTCACAGTGGCTAAATTGCAAGAATGTGTAGACACAGCAGTCTTTCGGGTTTACGCATGCAATACTCAAGAAAGCAATCTTGATGGTGTCTTGATGGTGGAAGCCAAATCTGAAAAGAATTCTTGAGGGTTATCCTCCAACATGGCTGCTCTGTGCACTCATATATTAAATCATTTTGAATTTTCCAGTATGATATCTTTTCAGTTCTCTGTACTATCCATAGTCACACACCAGCATTCATACTGTGTAGTACTGTGATATTTGGATCCATTGTATATCAGAGTAACAGTATAACTCAGCTGTATTGTGCAGATGGGATGAGGTTCTCTGTGATGTACACAAATGCCCAGCCTAATGAAATGCATGTGCCATTTAAAGCTCAGGTTACTTTGCTCCAGGGACTAGAGGTATTCACTTTAATAGGGAGCAAAGTCATTGTAAAGAACTTTACAATACTGCCATTTTAATAGGTGTGTGGAACATGCAGATCTGAAGTGAAGTTTAGCCTTACACCGGATCATAAAATGAAGGGATTTAAGTAAGCAGCAAACAAGGCAATGCTGTTGTGTCGGCTGCTGCACTTGCTGTAAGAAGCATTCTTGGTCTCACTTGGATTTACTGTTTGAAGAGCTCTCACCCAGCACCAGCAGGACATTCAGCAATGTAGATGAGATTGATACAAGGACAGTTTTTTGTAATAGAAAATGACAAGAAAAAGTCTGGTTGCATTTAAAGCCAAGGTGAGACCAAGAATGCTTCTTACAGCAAGTGCAGCAGCCAACACAACAGCATTGCCTTGTTTGCTGCTTACTTAAATCCCATTTAGTGTATCGGCTCTATAGCTCCCTGCAGCTCCAGATGAAACTCCAGTGTCTTTCTGCCTGTGGTTGGAAATGTCCAACATGTGATGACTGATGAGCATGTCTCATTGTCCCCTCCGTCTCCTTCCTTTGCAGACCTGGAGAAGGACCACCCCAAGGCGGAGGCAGGCGTCATCTGGAGGGTGACAGGGGGCCTCTTCAACATCACAAAGGGCGCTGTGGGCGCCACCCTGGGGGGCGTGGCCTGGGTGGGCAGCAAGAGCTTCGAGCTGACAAAGACGGCGGTGACAACCGTCCCCGCAGCCGGCGTGGGCCTGGTCAAGGGAAGCGTCTCCGTGGTTACAGGAGGTGTGGGAGCAGTGGGGTCAGCGGTGGCCAGCAAAGTCACACCAAAGAAAAAGGACAAATGTGATTAGTCCCATGGCTGCTTTACGTGTCTATATTCGTTACATTGGGAATGTCTGTCTGGTCATTAAAGGGGAATTTCTGAGGTGAGGTACACTTCGACACAGGAAGTGATGGTGGGGGGTGGGCGGGGGGAGGATGAAGCACATGACTTACAAATGAATCCTTGAAAGCTTAAGTGATATCATCCACAGTCATTGGCTGCATAATGGGATTTACCAATCATTACATGCACACGGGGGAAAAAATAGCAAACCAACCTTTATCCTTGAACCAAATTGAAATCTAAAACCCTTTGGCAGAATAGCAGCTGAATCACCATTCACATGTTATAGAAGACCAGCTTTGTGAATGCTGCATAGACCTCCCTGAAGACGTGCTAATATGTTGTTCCCTATTCTTGAGACATTGATCATGACTGCATACAAAAAAGCAAATGATAATTTCTGAATGAAATGTTCTTTATGTTCATTTTGTTTTACTGAATAAACATCCTTTTGTTAAGCTTTTAGAGAAGAGAGAAATTGGTTGGTTTGACCACAGTTTCAACCTGTTCAAAAGTTTCTCATTTACCACAGGTATATATGATTTATTGTGTATGATATATGAACCTCAAAATCTTTTTTTGTTACACCTACTCTTCAACACACCATCTGAGCGCATGTGACCTGTTATTTGTAATTCACAGGTCACAGTTTTGATGTGAAGTGGGCCCTATTTGGAACCAATTCCAACCATGATGATATCTTTTTAAAAAGCTTGAGTTCTGTGTGTGCAAAGAATAGTGTTCTCAGAAGAAAACAGAAACTCAAACTGAAAAAATGCACATCCACAGTGGCCAGGGAAATTTACGCTCACTTTGGTCTGATGATAGGTTTTTGGTGTTTACTGGTCTCAGAATAAAATGTGTCCATCTGATATCTAAAGTTAAATACAAGCTTCTAGTTTTCACAGATGAACTGACTCCAAGAAGTATTTCTCTTGAGTGAAGTATACTCTGGTTCAGGGGAAATCAATGGGCCATTGTCTCAAAATGAGCACTTGAAATGCAGTTCCATAGTATTACCAAAATGATGTACTGACATATCTACAAGTGGCGGTACTTCAGAAACAGGGCAATCTTTTCTCATCGGCACCCCTCCAGAAGGAATATTCATGAAACACCTTTCAAAATGAGTTGGATTGATGCAGAAAGCCCAAAGTTTAAGAATGAATTGGATTTTAGATTAGAATTGCTCGCCTTAGGGACACAATTAACAGCAACATTTGCTGGGAGTTTGGTGTTTGGTGTTCAACTCTAACGTTATTGTGGACCTTGTGTAAAGTGAATCTAGCAAGTATTAAAGGGGAAGCTTTTGGGTTCCTGAAGATAAAAAAAGCTAAAGCTTCTAGCAGACACTATAATGTACACAATCTGCCAGCAGATGCCCTGCATATATTGAACACAGCATCATTTCAGTGTTGGGTCAGCACACAGATTGGGTTGCGAATGTTTACGTCATGCCCTTGCGTTGATCTTGCAGCATTGTGTATCTTAATGTGCCTATGTGGAATTGGTGGATACTGACAGATGCTGCATTTTTACAGAACTGCGAGTTTTAAAGTAAACTCACCAACTTGCTTCATGGACTCCATTCCCTTTCATTTTCTATTACAGTAGAGAACGTATGCAGACTCATTTAAAAAAATCATGCATTCATTTCCGTTGTTACAGTATAACCTGTTATACTGATCATGCTGACCAATGCCATTCCTCTTTGTTTTTGAAGAACAGGAACATTGATTTCCATTCAGTATACAGTGCAGAAGTGTGCATTTAAAGAAGTTGCTGTGAGTTCACTCCCATTAGGAGTTTTAAATAAAGTCCCTCGCTTGGCATTGTAGTTGTGTATGCTGCCGCATTGCATGCTTCAGGCTGTAGTTTCCAGTACACAGTATGGTATAATTCTGTTTCATTATTTTTTGGCTTTCTCTTTTTTTACCCTTTCCTTCTGCAATGTAGATTCTGGTAGGTGTTACATGTATCAGAGGCTCTGTTACTGTAAATTGGACTTTGAAGACCATTTAGATTTTGTCTATTATAGAACTATTTTTGCAAACTTAATGCTGTATTCTACAAATAAAGTGACTCTGTATTTTAATGTAGAATTGTCTGTTTTTATTTATTTATTTATTTATTTATTTTTACACTTTTGAGCTTCTGTGGACAGCTAACCTCAATCAAAACATAAATGTGTGAACAAATGCAAAAAGCTCCTGGGCAGCCCCAGTGTGTTCTGAAACATTTACCCACAAATATTCTGGATACGTGTAATAAATGAATAAAATGGGCAATAAGTGAATTCTTCTTCCAGCTCACCCTTTTCTCTCTCACCCACAGCTGTAATAACACCTGTAATTCATTTACTTTATTTCCACCCTGATTGGACTGATTTAATTCTCCAGTGTGCCTTCCCAACTTTCCCTTTCTTAGCACCCCCCTCAGACGTGTCTTTATTCCATCAGATCCACACGATTTATAGGCCATTTTGTTCAATCTTTTCAGGTCCATTTCTGCTCTGGGAGTCCCCTCAACCCACACCCCCAACTGGTGCACTGTGTGTACAGCGCTGCTACCAAAACATCAAAATAACATCCACCTTCCGTTCACCCCTCCCACTCAGTTTTAACCTCAGTCCTATATCCTAATTCATTCACAGAGGCACTTGATGGTGCCAAAATGCAGACCCGTGTCATCAATCAGATGTTCAAAAGGGTTAAAACATTGCACCATTGTTTCCCTGGATGTAGTCTGTGCCAACTGTTCCCCGGCTATATGAGAGAAATAGTTGTTAACGTGACCCCCTCTTTACTGTGCGCTTGGCTCTGTGTGAAAAGGGAGAGGGATGCCTCTTGAGTATAAATGCTGGTGTGAAGCAGGCGCTGGCAGCACCTGCCATGTTCCGGAGGACTCTCTGTGACCCCTGTTGCCTGTGTTTGCATCTATAGCCCCTGATTTTGGAAGAATCACGTCTAATTGTCTGACACGTTTGGATTGGAGTAAAGAGTCACTGCCAAGCAACGCAGTCATGCTGAAGGTCTGATATAATGACACACGTAAATGCCACAGCTAAGAGCCACTTTGGAGCTGGAAGACAAAGCAGTAGCTACAGTGGTCTACTTGGATGGTGGCAGAGAAAAGAGAATGGACAGAAAGCATTGCTCACACAATATACTGACAGAGACTCCCACAGACTCAGAGACAGGAAGATCTATGGAAGAAATAAGCACAGCACATGGCATGTTGTTCTTGCCCATCACTCAGACCATCCATGATAATTTATGTATACTATGACTAATGAGCAAGAAACTAGAAACTACTGTTTTGAATGAAAAACATGCTGCAATATTTAAGACTGTAGTATGCATTTCATAAATAGAGAAATCAGTTCCAGTTTTCTCCAAGTCAGAATTACTTACAGTTCCTTGTTGGAAGAGACCAAGCCACCAGTATTAGTGCGATGAGCACAAGGCTTTATCTGTTGTAAGAACACATTTCCATATTAACCATATGCATGCAAGAGTTATGCAGCCTAATAATTTGATTTCTGGGTATAGCTTTATAAAATAACCAGATTTGTTTGGCTTTTTTTTTTTTAAATTTCAAGTCTTGTGCTAACATTCTCGCATGACAAGCTCCAGTTGCTAGCAGTATGACAGACTGTTCTGAGGTCTTCATTTTGTTTTTGTACTTACACTAAAAATATGGTTCTCATAGCTAATTGAAGTTGATGTTTTTGTGTGCCATCTGCTTGAGTAGAGTCAGCAAGTATTTCAGTGACATCTTCTGTATGTTGAAAATGTATAGAATGCAGTCAATACTGTTCAATTTGAGAACTAGAATGCATATATAGTTGCAAGGTCAGAGTACGACCGGGACACAGGTTCTCAGAGCAGGCCTCAGATAAAAAGTCTTTGGCATAGCTAGAAACAGTAATCACAGGAGAATAGAAGGGGAAATGTCTGCTCAAATTATAGTCGCAATGTTATGAACTGACATTGTTGGTGCAAGTAGCCTAAAGAATCCTAATATGAAAAAATAACATTCATGTGGCTGGTTACACCAGCCAAGACTAAATTAGTTTCAGTTTATTACAAATCTACAAGAAGTCATGGTAAATTTTATTCATAAGTCTATCGCGCCACCTCATTTTGAATTTGAACTGGTAAAGCTATGGTTAAGGTACCAATATGCGATTTATAATGAAACAAGTCTCAGTTATGAGAATGAATTAAAGTACAGATAAAGTTAATGCAAACCCACCCATAACTATATGTCCTATATTAGATTAGCCTTGTCAAATTTGACTCCATAGTTCTAGCTGTTAATGACTGGCCACATATTACATGACCATGTTAAGAACCTAGCAAATATCTGTCATTAAAATGAGTCCCTGCTGTTAAATTGCTCTTGCAATGTAAACCATGTTAACATTAAATTACCATCAGCAGCAGGTAATTATTTTTAAACTTTTAGTAGCTAGAGGTAAGCTATCTTTCTAGTAACCATTATTGAGGTACTAAAGCAAGGATAATCAAAAATACTTTCTGATAGAAATAGTTAAGAGTTAAGAGGTAGGTTAAAAGGTTAACACAGGTAGGTTAAAAGGTTAACACAGATAAAAAGTAATTTCAGAAAAATAGTCACCCCCCCCCTCCCAGCCTTTCTGAATACAGATGAGGCTGAAATATGTAAATGCTTCAACATACTACCTTCATCAGAATACGATAAGAAGGGTAACCTTGTATAGTAATCTTTACTGCGATGGTTTTAAGTTAAATCACCTTGAGAATTTGAATTGACTTGAAAATAATGGTGCAACAAGGACTGTAAGCTTTTGCAAGTGGTGCAGACAAACTCAGTTAATTAACCCGTGTTGGAGCCATCAGCCCTCTGAGTATACGGATATGCTTCCTTTTTTGTCATATTATTTGTTATATGTTGTTTGATTTAATTGAGCCTGGCCCAACCAGAAAACATGGCTCTACTTATAACACTTAACATAAATGGCACTATCTAGGTTTTCTACCAATACATACAATTTGATGTCGTATTCCTAACAAAAACATTATTACAAAGGGCTTGATAAACCACACTTCATACAAAGGAATTCATGAGATTTTAAATGGAAATGCCTGAGATACATAAGTATGTTATATAAACAATGTAATTTTAATTAAGCTATTGTACTTTTCCAAAAATCAATATGTAAAAATAGCTATTAATATAAAATACCAATCAGCAACAATTAGTAGCAACAATTTTAATGTGTTGCAACAAAAGACATGGGCAGTCCTTCTGTCCTTCCCTGTGGTTTATCCCCTAGTTGTGCTGCCACAAAAATAGTTTCTGACCAAAGCCAACAATGCTAGTATATTGTCAAAGCTTAACACTAAAGTTTTCTTTAGAGGTATGCTACAACCCTACAGCATTTTCAGGTCACATATTAAAGATCAAATGACAAGGTCACAGAAGTTGCTGAATTAACAGTTTACTATTACTTCCTAATTCATTTTACACTCATATACTAAACGCGAGTCTGTTCCGCATTCTTGCGACTTCTGTACACTTTCCATGTACCAACTTTCAGTGGTCAATTACCATACAAGTTGTCCACCACTTCAATGCTAGTATACATACAGGTACCTTGCTTACAACTGTCATTTCTCTCTATTATGAAATTGTAATCATTTTCTAAGTGTCACAGTTCCTGATCTGGGGCTTCACAGATGATTCTCCACTTACCCATCAAGGACAGCCAGTCTGTTTCCAGCCTAGTGGAGCACCCCAATTCACATTTCATCTTGTTTCACATTGGTGTGGATCTCTAAGGTAATGTCCTCGGTGAGATCAATCTAAAAGGCCCATTGTTGTCCTCCTTTGCCGCGTTTCCATTTGCGCCAGCCTGGCTCTGAAAAAAACATTTTCCACTTCACATGGCCAGACCAGTGAATGTGGCGCCTTCAGCTCCACTTCAAAGCCGCTACTCACTAGCACAACTCTGCACAACTGGAAATTGACAGAGGTGAAGTGTCTGTAAGATACTCTCTAGGAAATCACAAAAGCCTCAATAGCACTAACTGGAAGGGAATTTTCTTTCTGCAATAAATATTAAAATGAATAGCAGGTTTTACTGCAAAACCCAACCAAAAAGTGTAAACAAAATGAAAAGCACACATATGGAAATACATGTTAAGCTCTATCGTAGTTCAGCCCCCAAGGTGGTATAACCTTGCTTGACAGTACATAGCTATATGGAACACTTTCAAAGTTGACTATCGCAAAATGCTTTTGATTTGCAAGAGTGAAACCCCTGACTGGTGATGGCCTGTGACACTCCAGTAACAGAAATTTTTGGGAGTTTGTACAGTTTGCTAGCACATCGAGCATGACCTGATCGGTGGCACTGGGGGTTCCCTCCCTGACACTGAAACTGAAACTGAAAATGGGTGAAATGGAGGAAAATTTTTTATAGGGATTAGTGGATGTGTAAATGTGTTTAGATCTTTCTTGCATTTCCCTAACACACAAACTCCAACTTAAGTGAATCTATTATGCATCAATGCAAGACATGCACACCATTTCAGTGCTGTTTTTTTCCTTTTTTATCAGTTCTTTATCAGATATCAGATGTGATGTCTTAATCTATAAGCAATATTTTATTGACTGAAAAGTCAGACACATTTTTTTCCAAAGAACATGTGCATATAATATACATGACAAGAGGTCACTGAAATCAAGACGAGTCAATTTAAGCAGCACTATGTTACTGTACATTTGCTTATCAGACGCTTATATCCACAGCAACTTAATTAGCTACTTTTTTAGCTATCCGTTTATCTAATTGGATATTTACTGAGGCAAATCAGGTTAAGTACCTTGCCCAAGGGTACAGTAGCAGTGGCCCACCTGGGAATCAAAGCAGCAAACCTTTGGTTATGAGCCCTAAAGGCATTTATCTTCTGTCTGTGGATAGCTCTGTGAATTAACTTTTCACTGATGCCTCCATAGCCAAAAGTAAATTCTCTTTATAACACTTAAAGGCCTTGCTATTCATCATTCTTTAATGCAAACATACTTTGTTGTATGGTAAAATATTCACCATAAGGCACCATGCAAGCATTCAACAGAAAAAAATTATGGTCTTAAACAGGTTCTTGCTGCACATTTTAACAGGTAAATTCCTGCTTTGCCTCTCAGAAAGCATTCCCCCTAGTGAGCTGTACTCTGCATTGCATCTCTAAGCAACACAAATAACACAACAATCAATTGACAGGAGATGGGTTTGGATGCTAACACATGGCCTTGGAAGAAATATCCAAATGATGTATTTTATTGCATAAAATAAGATGAAATACAATGCTGCATTTATTTGCAATGATAGCTTTCTATTTCTACACTGTTCCAGCTACTCACAGAAAAAAATATATTAATTATATATTGAGAATATATTTTGATATATTTTTACATCAATCAACATATTGGCAATATGTAAATTGTTGTAATATATTTCACATAAATATATTTTAAATGTATTCACAATATATCCGTGGACTGAATAACTTATAAAATATTTTAATTATATAATATTATATATTTCTAAATATATTACACTATATTTCATTTTCATATGGGATATGCACAATGGCTCATATTAAAGTTACTAAAGGGATTAAATTAAATGCCCTCACAGGTTTCTCCCAATTATTACAATCCAACCACCAAATTAATCATAAATCCATAAATTCATTAATGCACTGAAAGAGACTTTACTTCACCAGAGAAAGTCACGCTGACTGGCTGAAATGGCCGCCTCGCACTTCCGTGACGCAAAATGTACTTTCTCAGTTCTGTTCTGTGGTTGTTCCTCCACCAAGACTAACACACACAGTATATAAACCCACAAGCATTCATCAAAACATCACAATATGAATGGAGCTTCAGTGTGGAGTAAGCTACCCCAGTTTGCCAGCAGTAATAGCTGGGTAGTAAACTAAGGAAAGGAGTGTGTCATTGCCAACTTTCGCTGAGCCGAAATGAAGTCATTTCAAGCACAGACTGTTCCTTTCTGTTCATATTACAACTCAGCTGCTTAGTCATTGGGAGGAATATTTTTAGTGCAAAACAGCACTAGGGGACTTTGACAGCACTAAGGGGTGAATGGTACACATACACAGAAAATTAGGAATGTGACAAAAAAGAAAATGCACAGACTCGATTCCAAAGCACAAATGACACTCTGCCTTCACCAATTCACCTCAGAAGGAGACACTGCATCGAAGGGTATCCTCCATTAATCACCCACACAATACAGAGCATTTCTGCATTTGTTCAGATCAGTAATGAGTCATAGATATTACTATGAAATATCATGGGGAAAAGAATAGAGGCAATTCTAAAGCTTTAAAGGACACTATCAACAATTCATATTTAGCACATAGTATATAGGCCAAAGCTTTTCACTTTGGTTCCATGGACATGCTCTAAGCTATGTGTGAATGAATCTGTCGTTCTGGTTGTACAGATAAGCATTTTGAGTCAATGATAAAGGTACAGGGAGATGGCTGATGGCCAGTAAAGAGCACAGGGCAATTTGCCACATCATACTACAGCTGGAAAGAAGGAACGAGACTCCTGTCTGACAGTAAGAGAAGCGGACATTTCTACCCATTGACAGCCAGCACTGATTTATCTGCTCAGACAATCAACCTGCTCCTGCTGCCTCAGACTGTGGCTTCAGTGGGCAGACAAAGATGTTTGTATTCTATCGGCATCTAACGATGAGAGCTGTGTCACGGTCCTTTCCTGAACTGGAATCAGATGAATAAACCCAAGTCTCCTGTGAAAGGGTACTTTTTGTTCCAAGAGCCATATGTTTTGCCCAGGGAAACAATAAGCATTGTGAGCCATTAAATATCTCACGCAGGGCACAACACATGCGGCAAAAAGCAACATGACCTATCCAATGAGGTCAACTCTAAAAATACAGCTTTTACAGAGATGGAAAAAATGTGATCTTGACATGGGTGACAATCAAACAATTTCTCACAGCACATGACCGGGATTTGTCATTTTGGAACTTTCTCATATTTTATGGTGCTTCGGAAAAAGTTACTCTTCAGTTATCTAAACATACAAAATATATTTCAGAAAACTCAAGATAACGCTCAGGTATTTTTGAACATGCTGTGCATACACACTTTAAGAGGTGAAAAGGTTGGAGAGGTCAAGGGTTGGATTCAGGTTGCCACGCAACAGCTCCAGTGTTCTTGATGCCTGTTATTGCCTTGTATACGAAGAGAACGCAGAACCTGTCATATTTCCAGTCCTACACAAAATATTATATTTATGAGAGAATCATTACTTGTGAGACATTCACACAGAAAACAAACCAACAAACCGCCTGTTACGTCCAAGTTTCAAGAGCTGAGGTGCAAATGTATTAAAGGAATAATGCTTCGTTATTTCATAAAATATACATATACAATTGTAAAATTTTGATTGCTTACATTCATTATATTAATATTATATTTTGTACAACATACTGGAAAGGGAAACAGGTTTATTAGGTTGATGAATGTTGAGGAAACTACTGAGACTATTTCTAAAAAGAAAAATTTCAGCTCCTGTTACAGACCAGAGCCAAGGGCTCATGTTCTGTATTGCAACAGCTGTTCAGGGCAATCAATAGATGGCCTGGAAATCTTTTAAACATTTTCAGTATCTCCATGAGATTTCGTAATCTTCTCCAAGGCCGTCAGATCATTGCTGGTATGCGGTAAGTACCCAGTGGAAGACATTTCATGAGGAAGCATCATCCCCAACAGAATTTGAATAATACTAAAGGTTGACTGCAACATCCACATTTTTATTGCACAATTGTTCTCATACATTTCAGTAATTCAGCCACAGGTATTAAGTACATTTCCTTGTAATATTTTAGGTCCAAATACTTCGGATGGACAAATGGCAACATTCACTTTTGTCAATGCAATAGCCGGCATACAATAACTTTATGCAGGGTGGTGCTTTATTTTTGTTCTTTTTGCTGAAGTAAACATTATCACTTCACATTAAATTTAAACCTGTAAACAGCATTATTTGTTTAAATGTGTTGTGCTGTACCTAATATTAATAGGGTGCCACTCAGATGCCTTCAAGGTTTTGGAAATTTAGTGCAAATTTGAAAATATTAAGGCAACATTTATAAATATATCAAAAATAGTCGTCCACAACTACCTTTGTTACAAAAACGGTACAAAAGTTCTGTCCTCGATAAGCGTAAGAGACATGTTCTTGAGTTCCTCCGGGGAATTGACCGCCTTGTATCCCAGCTGGTTCAGAATCTGCTGACACACAGTTTGCGTGTAGTCGACCATGTCATAAGACAATTTCAACCTCCAGTTTTCAGCGTTGGCCGCTGAGTCTCTCACTGTTCCATATTTATGCTTTGCGGACAACTCATTACTCCCCCGAGTGTTGGTCTGTATCCACTTGACCACGTTCTTGTCGAGCGACATGCCTAAGTACTCGTAAATTTCCTTGGTCTTTTGCAGCGGGTTCTTGGCTAGGTCCTCGTACCTCACTAGCATATATTTCCCCTTCAGCCAGGGGGGCTGGCTCAAGCCTGTGGAGACCGAGTTGAGGAAATCCTCGCACACCACCGTCAGCTGGGTCAGATCCAGGTTGTACGGTCGCCGGCCCGTCGCTCTCCAGATCCTCCATAGCCGGTAGGTGTCCCGGAAGGTCTCGATCCTGGAGGATAAGATCCCCCTCGGGTCACGCACCAGCTGGATGATCTTGAGGTTGAGCCTGGGGTCTTCCACCAGAGCCCTGAGGTCATTTATCTCCGGGACCCTCACGATCTTGATGGCCATGTGGCGGCGCTCCCGGCAGGAGTCCATGGCCAGGGTCATGTTGACGGAGGTGCACTTCTTCACACAGTCTCCCTCCTCTATGTTGACCTCACTCGGGCCAAAGGCGTCACACACCGGCGGAGAGCAGAGGGCCCTGCTGGCCCCCCGGCGGAAGAGCTTGTCGGTGGTGTGGTTCACGGGCTGCGGCTTGATGTAGCTCTCCAGGAAGTAGAAGTCACAGTCATACAGGCTCCTCAGGAGGTCCCTGCTGGCCCCAAGCATCACCCTCCGGTCAGCTGTATTCTTGCTGTGGGAGAGCCTGGGGATCAGGGTCATCTGAACGTGGTAGAGGGGCTCGAACAGGTAGAACACATCCGAATGCTGGTTGAACAGCTGGCCCACAAAAGAAGAGCCGCTCCTGGTGGTGGCCAGGATGAGGATGTGTGTCTTCCTGGAGATGTTGTAGGTGGAGTATGGGTACTCATCGCAGATCCTGTCGAAGGGCTCCGTCTCCTGACCCAAGCCGCAGTTCAGGGGGTTCGGCACGGGGCACATCTGGAATGGCTTTGCTGTGAAAGTCCTGATTGCTGTGTACTGGATTGCAATGGATGCCAAGGCTAGCAGAATCACTGCCTTCCAGGAACATTGCATGGCTGAACAACTTCATCTAGATGCTGCAGTCTGTTTTGATCCTGTCTGTGATGCAAAGAGGAAAATTTTAGTGCAGCATCGCAAAGCAATAACTAAACATAGCACAGTAGGACTATTCATGCTTTACAGTAAACAGAGGCAGGAGCAGGCAAATAAACTAGCAGTCTGACTGTGGGTTTAACACAGACTACCACAGTAGCGATTTAGTAGTCTTTCCAGAATTAAAATCATTGCCTGTTCTGAGAAGTAACCTAAAAACAAAACCTGAGATTAAATATACTTTAGCTAAAAGGGTATTAATGCAGTATGCAAATGTGCAAGGGGGCAGTATCTGTAATAAAGTTAAAAATGGAATATCAGGTTTTACAGCATTTATATCATCTCATATGATCCTCGCAGAACGAATAAAAATGTCACGTTCAGTGTTCATGCTATATTACTATCACGTATATGGGAAAAGAATAAAGTGCGTTTTCTAGTTGTATGCAGCAACCCAAAACTTATAATAATACAAAACAGATACAGAGCTGCATTTACTGTCTCCACAGAAAGGTTGCTTCATTCAAAATTCATAACCCAGCCTCTTGAATATCAAGAATCTCAATTTTAGAGTAAAGGCAGGGAAATGCCTGATTTCTCTTCAAAGTCGACAGCCACGGGATGCGCTTTCATTCAACGCATCAGTCAGACACTGCTATTACGGTATTCCATTGTCTATTATTCCACCCGCCAGCCCAAGCCAAATGGGGGCTTCTGCGAGGGATTTGCCCCTAGTAACGCCAGTTATGACATTGAACAAAAACATCCATAATTTCAGGCATCATTTAAGAGATTCTCGAAAAGTCTATTCAGCTTAATTTAGAAAATATACATTTAAAGGCGGAAGGGATAAGTGGTTCTATACATATATATATATATATATATATATATATATATATATATATATATATATAAAATTAAATATGAACAACATTCAAAATAGCGCGTTTGGACTACAGTCTGTATCACTATTAATCGAATCAGCGTTTCAGACAAGGTTTTTTCAACTGTCTTAACTGAATGCAACTTATGTGATTGATAGCATATGGACGCTCACGCTTACAAAATATATAGGATAAAGCGTCATTTCTGTGTTGAATTAACAGTGTTGTGTAAATAAAGATAGAAAAGTAGATGTTTCTCAGGAGAATCCCTGCCTTTTAGATGTGCAAATGCATCAGTACAGTTTCAAAATGACAAATCACATCATTGAGACACTGAGATTTACAGATTTAACAGTAGCCTACAGCCGTTAGCTGCACATCACTTAAGACTAAATACACATAAGAAGTTGCAATGAGTTCCCTCACACCTGTAGAAATGAAATACGATTAACAGTTTGACAGTCATCAGCAGGTACAGAGGTCTAATTTACCGCAGAGCAACAAAATTCTCTCCGATTCAACGTTCGTTATATAGACTAAGAAATACTGCGGTACAGGAACGGCACTGAAATGCAACTGTATAGATATATCTTTGCAATACTATTATTATCGTTAGCCTACTCGAAATGGGGTAACATCCATTTATTATGGAATTTAATCCCCATCAAAAGGTGACTCTGTCAATCCAGAACTGACTAACGACAAGCTATAAAGATACGGCTATCAACCAAAAAAGGAACACATTGATGTTATGAGAAAAAAAAGTAAATAAATGTAGTTATCTTGCCTTAAGGACTTGCGAGGCAGAGGAGGACTGGCGAGGATGGTACAAAAGGGGTGCTGATGAACAATTTACTGTAGTTCCAGTCACAAAGGTTGGGTCCCATTTCCTCCAAACGGAAAATCCACGGGAGGCAGCTGCCCTGTATTCCCTCATCTGCCATCTGAATAACGAAGACAGGGAATATCCCAACGCTCGGATGGTGCTAATTACAGGCGATCATGTCTGTAGTGGTTAATAGCTGAAAATAAATGTGGAAAATACGAGAAAGAAATTGAAGAAAGATGATTCAGGCGGTCGACCCAGAATTGTTAGACCCACCGAGTAGTCTACTCCGGATCTTCTTAACTAATGTGCGTAGGTGGTGTACGAGGTAGCTACAGGATCTAGTGTGCCTCACTCAGGACCACCCCCAGCCCCCCCACAACACACACACACACACACACACAGAGGCACCTCGCGTTCCCTCCCTCTCTCCCTCACTAGCGTCTCTTTCATTAGCATCCGTGAATGCAGCTTGCATCTTGCGGGATGGTGTAGCATCCACTGGCCAAATATCCTGTGAGAATGTGCAGCTTTAATGCATCGGAAGAATCTTTCACCAAGAACACATAACAATGCATGCTACTGCACAAAATTAAAAGAAAAAAGCATTTACGAGGGGTAATCATCCTTCTGAATTTATCGCCGATTATCGAGGACGGGGACTACAGGGATTGAACCTGTGAAAGAGTAGGTTGATTCTCCCGTTAAATGCAGTCAGAAAAGGAAAGGTTCGCCAGCCGAATTGCACATATGCATCGCACGATGCCGTGTCTCAAAAGTAGTGACAGAACGATCAAGCTTGCTTTCGCATCAAGTTTGATATTGCGCGTCTATGCCCTGCGTGGACATAAACGAGTCATCAAGCGATTGTTGTATCCTGCTATACTTGCAGGTAGGAGAAAAGCAGTCGAGAAAACATAATGTTGCCATATGTTGCCACAGTTTAAGAGAGAACATAGACCTATAGTTGTTCATCTTTTAAGCAGCATCAACGTTATCCTAATATTAAGTAGGCAATTGAGTGAACTTGTCATCACACAGAATATTCTCTGTTGGCTATTATTTGCATTTCCAATGATATGTGTGTATATTTAGTTTTCAGTATCCTTTCAAAATAATTGTCGATACTGGGGATACAACTAAAAAGGGCGATTTATGTTAACGACAATACCAACATGACATTGCATTCCCTAGGGCTGTAAAAACTTGGAAACAAAATGCGTTGTTACTTTGATTTTAAAAAAGTAAATGGCACAGCGATGTCATTTTCTCGGGAGGCACTGTTCTTTTTACGTATTTTTCACTTTGTTTTTGGTTTAGGGCCAAACGATCAATATTATTACACGAGACAACACAACTTAAGTCTGAGAACAGTTAATATTCCTGTCAGGATTCTTAGTTTGAAGAAATCCCGAGAGAATAAACAACCTGCTTATTTATGAGTGTGGGTGGGATGACAATGAGCAGGAAACAACTTGCCAGTAAATTAAATATACTTCAATGGGAGGACGAGAAAAAAAATATCAACCACTGAGACTCTCTCTCTCTCCCTCACACACACACACACACACACACACACACACACACACACACAGAGAGAGAGAGAGAGAGAGCGAGAGAGAGAGAGAGAATCTCTGAGTCGGGCCAATAAAAAAGATTAATCCTCCAATATTCATGACAACAAAGAATGGAAACAAAATGCTGCAACGTACGAGTTAGGCTGTATAGATTTTTCATGCCAAAGGCTACATTAAAATGGAACACCTCTCTGTTGGTTGGCTGAAAATGAGGAACTGTAGTAACATGGGTGAAGTTGTGTTTATTTATTTATTATCTGCCTCCCTTTTTATCTTCAATCGAAGTGCACTTTTTCATTTTTCAGTCAGCTAAAATGTGAATAATGCCTCAAGAACTGAAACTGAAAAACAGCAACATTCAAAAGTGGGAATGGGAGGTTTTGCTTTTATCTTTACCCACGAGCATCATTCCACAATTATGCCTAATTATGTCATTACAGCATTTAAATGAGACACATGTTAATTAACTAAGGTTCCATTATTCTCAAAATACGAACATTGATATCTCAACATCAGCATGCAATATGTGGTGATTTTTTATTTAAAATTATTTAAAACAAATAAGTATTTAAGATGTTTTATTATTTAGTGTTTTCCAAGTTTTTAAAAATATATTTAGTACTTTTTTAAAATGTTTGCTATTTCATGACATAACAAATTATTCATTATGTAAATGTTTAATAAATCTCGTAAATGCTGTGAAAGGTTCATATATGTAATAGATGTGAATTAATGAAAATTAGCCTTAACCATCCATAATATACATTAATTAAGATCTTTTAACAGTCACATGTCACTTGAAACTAACACTGCTCCAAACAATAATGTTTAGAGAAATTGATGTATGTATCATATTTGCCCAGGAAAGCCACTTGCACTTGCATTTGTACACTAAAACACCATATTTTCTAAGCAGACGCTTTTATCCAGAGCAAATAACAGCTTACATATCATCCATTTATACAGCTGGACATTTATTTAAGTAATGTGGGTTATGTACTGTACCCTGCTCACAGGTACAACAGCAGTTTCCCATCAGGGAATCTATCCAGCAACCAGGGCTTTTTGATAAACAACTTTTGTTGCCAGCCCCTGCAACCAGCAGCCATCAAAAACATAGTCTGCGTGCAGTGTAGCTATCTGTCAAAAAAATAACCAGGAAATATTATTGATGTGATTGATAGCTCATTGGAGCGTACTTCCTTACGTGATTGTGGACGGAGAACAACCTGTCTGTTTGCAGGTGCTGAGATTCTGGCTGTCAATTAAAATGCACAGTATGTGTAGTGGTTGGAATCTTTCTCCTTTATCAATCAGCACAGCCAGGTTGCAATGAATTCTTTATGAAGAATTTGTTGCCTGCTTGTTGATGAACAATAACAAAGAGGAAATTGAGTAAGTTCTCATCTAGAAAAAAAAAGCATTTACATGCAGTTACACAGTATCACAGCCCTGAAAAAGATACTCTGTGTCTCGGTCAAAGAATTAAAAAGCTTAAGATAAGAGGTATGAGAAAAAGAGGAGTTGAGGGAGTGAAGGCTGAAATAAATCAACACTGTAAGTTATTGTTCTATTTTCAACCTTAAACATATATTATTAAATATCTACAAGACATTCCCCTTAGCCTAAGCAATACCATCCTCTTACATCGCTAACTACAACCAAAAGACTGAACATATTGCAACGCTGGCCTTATTTTCCTATAGTAATCCATCACCATTGTTGAGGGCAGCTCATAATTAAATATATGAATATTATGTATGAACAATTTGTAACAATATGCACCAAAAGTACATTAAAGAGGTACTCACCACAGCATAACCTTTTTCATGATCCAATGCATGCTATTTAAACTAAGACATTAAAGCTTGGTTGAAGTCATGTTTTTCTTTTCTCCTTCTATGATGGTGCCCTTCATTTTTGTTCAGGAGCATTTGGATTTGCCTTTCTGTCCAAGAGCCTATTCTTGTAGCCTGCAGCAATGAGTACAGCTGTGAAACGACATCCGGAGGAAGCTGCTTATTGGCAGCCAATGTCTGCAGCCAAGTGATAGCCTCGCTTCTTTATCCTAGCATATCCGCTCAAGTGAATTTAACACACAAAGAACAAGCCACACAGATTAGCACTGAACACACATTTAATTTGCACACACTGCAAACACAAGGCAACAATTAGTAGGCTTTATGCCTACTTTACTTTGCTCACAGTGTTTAGAAGATGCTCTTAAAAGAAAAGCACATCTTCAGTTGATTCAATGCTGTTTGTGCACAAGGACAGAAGGCTAGAAAAGAAATGTTCACATAAACAGCATGCCTCACACCAGATTGAAGACACAAAAAATACTACACTGTTATATGGATGAAGTCTGAACAATGTCTATTCATTTATCTCAAGTAATTACAATCATAGAGTAATACTATTTTTATTTGTATCATTAATCAAATAGGCTGCATGCTTGCAACGTAACATTGTGATTTCAGCAAAGGGTACATGCAGCACTAACAAACAGTTACCATACATATGTTGTATTCAAATATCTATTTAGCAGACACTCTTGCCCAGGGTAACATACAAGGCCATCATGGTAATTTACATTAAGTGCACATTGTTAGAGCAGCACGCATATAAGTCAACTACATTTCAACTTTATTATCCCTCTTAGGGAAATTTTATTGGCCTTTTGCAGACCTAACATTTGTAACATAAAACAAAATTAAATTGAACAATGTGCAAGATATAAATGACTAAATAAAATATATGAAAATTTTTGAATAAAATATGAAAATGGTACACATTTATGGAGTGGATCAAGCTGAAAAACACTGTTAAAATGTAAGCTTATAATGCAACACATTCTTCATAATAATGGCATAGATAAATAGGAGAGCTACACACACACACATAGACACACACACACATACACACACAGGGTCATTGGCCAACTGCATAAACTAATGTTGAAAGAAGTACCAACTGAGAGCTGAAAGAACAGAATGTAACGGGAATCTTTGAAGCCGGAATGGATAGCCTGAAGCCATCATTTCAAAGGGTACTGTCACTGGTAATTTAAAATATTACATTTTGTTTCGCAGTATTACTGTAAGTACTACATATACTATAGTATCACATATGATATACTGGGTATTGACTTTGAAAAGCTCTTCATTTGTTTTAACTATTGTAAGAACAAACTAATTTTAAATCATTTTTTGATTCTGTAACCTACTTCATCTGCATCATCAAAACCTGCTTTACAAAAGCTTTTTTTCATTGCTCTTCTTTGTCTGTCTGTGATTTGTAGCATATTTAATTTTCATTTCCAAGATACTTGTTCATTTGTTATAACCATTGTTTATCTCTTTAACACACACATAGACATCAACTGCTTAAAATAAAGATGTAGTGTGCTCCTCATAGCTGTTTTGTGTCTTCCTGTATGGGAGTAGGATTTATATTAATGTTAACAGTGAGCATGCAAAACACCTTATGGTGCATTCTGGAGCCTAGAGGCAAACATGAAGTGACAGAACTGATACAATAAACTTGTTTCTAACAAAATTTTCAGAAATATCAAAATTTTGACAAAGAATAAATAGCTTGGGGCTCTCAAGCTTCTGAGTTCATAAAAGTGCTTGCCCAGCCTGCAGGCTTATCCCCACATCCTAGACCTTTGCTAGTTCTACACTAGGTAATGTCATTTCACCTGACTCTGACCAGGTGGGCTTACGTAAGACAGGACTCCATGTCGTACCATATATAAGCACCTTTTCGTGACTCTTCAGTTACTTCTCTGCTCTTGAGCATTTGGGTATGCTTGTCAAGCATGCCAAAGTCATCAGAAACCTAACTGGTACCATTCCACCTTTTCAGGTTGGTTTTTATATTATTTCAGACACAGAGTAAAGCTGGTAATAAGATGAACTTCCCGTGCTATACATGGAGCTGGCAGATTGGAGAAGGCAGAAGCTTACTAATGCTTAAAAATTTTTAATGGTGTTTATAAGTGAAGATTCTTCACTTGTGCCTTGCTTACTTCTTGCTTTTCAATATGGGTACTGATTAAATTGTAAAGTGTGGAGCAACATGAAATTTTGGATTTTCTGTGAAGTCATCAATAAAGTCTTGCTTTTCCTTGTATCATCAAAGTCCCTTGTCTGTTAAAATTCCAAGTAGGTCTTTCTCCCCAGGGAGCCAGTACAGCAGTGCCAGTCATCTATCACAGCATCTGAGCTGCTTGCCTTGTACATCAAACACCTGAGACTAATTAAATATATAGTATATATCCCCCTGTTCATACATGGCTGTGGCTCATAGAGGATGATGAAAGACTTTAATCTCACCAATACTAATGGCTTTTGGATTTCCCTTACTTTAGTATACATGCATATTTTCTTTGATCTTGTTTATTGACTCAATTAGCTCAGCTCAGTGCACTCAACCTCAAGCTCAGTGAAATGTAATAGAGATGTACCGTGATCTCCCAAATGTGAGAGACAAACTTCAGATTGCTCAAAAGTGTTATCTAAAACAGACAGTAATTGTAAAGGCATCTGTCAAGCCTGGAGAGTTTCACTATTTGTGCTCTACACATTTCTGCCTCAGAGGCTCAGTGACATGAAAATCTCATTGCCAGCACTGCCTAGAACCCACTTCTTTCCCACAGGCAATTAAACATGCACTATGGGAATTTGTCAGCAAGGCTAAAGAATAGCCTCACTTAGCACCATCAATTTGTGTAATGTCTCACACATCTCAATTACATAAGTGGCAAGACCAAACCAAATATTGGACATCACTGATAACAGGACATCACTGACAACCATGCACAGTAGAATTAGTGTGAAAAACTGTAAATGTAAAACCTTCCCTCGTTAAAGAAAAAACAGATGATACAGCTTGTTCTTAAAAGGTGAAACTACGCTTCAAGGGGATATAAATGAACATGGAGGGTAAGCAAGGCATATGTATCCATTGTATCTCCTCATAATGGCACTGCATGGGGAAGAGAGCATTTATCACCGAGCCTGCTTTAAAGCTTGCCTAAATGTATTACATTTTCAATTTCCACTGTCCTTCCAATGTTATCATTTTTGATGACGAAGCAGGATTTAGGAGATGGAACCATCTCCTCTCAAAGGATAGACTTCCCGGATATAAATATGTATCTCGGCCATAAACCCCCCATCTTTCAAAATCTGATTACGGACCTCATTGGGAGGACTACTTTGTGTCAGTTTTACTATCTCTCCAAAATGTCAGAGGGAAGACCTTTGATGGCTCTGCAAATAAAATGTCAGATTGTGCATTAATAATCAGCTGTGAAAAGATTGCTCTAGGTTTATGTGGCAGACCTGCAGAGCTGGGCCAGCACTTTTCCATTGGGCAAAGTGTGTCCCTTACATACTCTTGTAGAAGGAAGGGCAACATACGGTAACAATGCTTTTCAAACTGGGGGTCCCAACCGAAAAGGGGGTGGTGGTAACTATGTGGTAACTATACTCCTATCTACCCATGTCCAGTGATTTTTGTGAGGATAACTGAAGTCTGTCTGTGACATTATCTTGAATGTCTTCAGCTGTTGTATGAGGCACAGAGCTCAGCTGAGACTTTTCCAGTCTTCTCACACATTTTGCGAGTAACTTAGTACATGATGCAATTGAAGTTCATTTTTAACAAACATATTCTGTAAAAAAAAAAAACATAATCTGTTTAAATGTGCTATTGAGGGTTTCATATCAATAATTAAGCTACTGATCTTATTTAGTATATACAGGCTATTTAGTATTTTGCTTGGAAATATTTCAAGGAGGGCCATGGTTCAAATAGTCTCAGACTCCCTGCTCTATGTATAAGCAATGGAGTTTAAACAAGGGATCAGACACTAACGTCAGAATAATAAAAAGACATTACAAAATAATGACCTGCAGAATACAGAGGTTTGGATGTCATTTGAAAAACTCAAAAGATGAAAATATTCATGGATATTTTCTAAATAGGCTAATTCTCCTGCTCCTTGTGACAACCCCATTTGGTGATGCAGTTTGGACGCACCTGATTAAGATAATGATAAACATGCACTCAAAGACGACTTATACTTAAATGCTTGAAATTTGTTTCTTAGACTAATATAAAAAGTGAAATTGATGCCTATGTATGAATCTCAAAAAAAATTTAATTAAAAAAAAAAAAACTATTTTTGGCTATGTTGAAGAACCTAAAATATAAGACAGTTTTCATTTGTTTAACACATTTTTGGTCATTGCACAATTCCATTTGTGTTATTTCATAGTTTAGATATCGTTACTATTATTCTAAAATGTGGAAAATAGTAAAAATAAAGAAAGAAAGGTGTGTCCAAACTTTTGACTGGTACTGAATATTTGGTTTTAGTCTCTTCTCTCAGTTTATTACAGTTTACTGGCCCTCCATTTCCAGCTAATCGAACACATCTCTCATGTTTTCAGCTGTTAATGCATTCAAAAGGGAGCCCTCTGAGTTCCCTGCAGGCCCTACACCATCCACTGGGATGGGGAACAACCTGTGCCAGGAAACAGGTGGATCATAATGTTTATAGCTGCTGGGAATAAGAGAGAAAAGAACTTAACGAGTGCCAATAAGTGCTATTTAAATGGCTCATTTATTAGAGCACTGTTCAGCACCTTACTTTTTATCTGAGTGTGAAACATTATATCTTAATGGTCTGAGAATGGTACATGGAATTGAGGTGGGTACCTTCCTGCCTGGCCTAGTGTTGGCTCACCAGGTGCAGGGATATGACAGGTGAGATTTGCACTCAGGGCCAAAGTGGTGACAACCGTGTCCCCATCCACAAGCTGTGCCCGTGTCATTCACTGTGCCTCTCCCGAGGAGCACACAAAGGCTTCACAAGGTGTGATGCCTTCATAGCAGCTTTGGAAAGAGACAACCATAGCAATTATTACTTATTCTGTATCCTTAGCAAGGAAATGCATAGTAAAAATTGAAAAGCTTTAAAATGAATTGAAAGTAGCATCAGGTATTAAAAACAATTACAACAGTAACCATACTACAAAATTGCTTGTAAAGAAGAAACCCTTGCCTTATGCTCATTTAAAAAGAAGAATTTTATTGTGGTTTTTTGGCATCAGACTCAAGACAATTACTGAGAAATTTAATTAATTATGATACATAATTTGGTACAAACAGTGTTAGTGTATTGGGGAAGGCTGCTTTTATATATAGGGATCATATTGGAAACTGAGGGCAGAGTGGAATGAGCTTGGCCTGGAATGCGGATCACGTCAGACTCGACTAAGGCATCTCTGAAACCCGGATGGAGGTGGCCTTTGCTTGCCAGATGGCAGTCAGATGTTTCAGCATTATGAGAGTGCTTCACTCTGCCTGCTGCCTGCCAGATGTGGCCATCATACTTAGATGCTGGACTGACAAAGAAGCCGACCACGATGTTCCCGCCACATTAAGCTGTGTATAGGAACCTCTAATTATTCTTTAATTGCGGCTAAAAATACACAGTCAATGACATAGCCTGTTTTGTTGTTTGTGTGAATCCAGTTGAGTCAGCTACAGCACAAAATTCTCCACAAAAACTGAGTCACTAACAAAATCCCTGATATAGTCATTGTGGCCTAACAGAAAACCCTTGCAATCCATGGAGAATTGATGTGGGATGTTATATATAACGTACTTTGAATCGTTTGCTTTAATAGACTGTTTCACATCCTGGTCCTTCTGAATCACTGGGTCTATCAGGCAGGGGTCAGTGACTCTGAAATTCTATTTATCACTGTGCAACTGAAAGCAATTGGGAAATCGACCCTGGTTTTCTTAATAAGTTTCTGGGAAGAGACAAGGAGCTATACCCTAATGAGATTGTGGTTTGCATATCAAATAGAGCCATCATTAAGAGTGGCATCCCAGGAGATGGTGTAAATGCCAATGATGAAACCAAGAGGAAAGGGATGGAAGAAAACAAAACTAGAAACAGGAAGTAGGTAACTTCAAGGCACAATGAAGCATGCACAAAATGCAAAGAATCTCTAATGAAAATCAACATCATACATGAGGACACAAGCTGTTGATACACATGTTGATTTAACAGGTCAACGTCTGTAATACTGAGATTGCAAACAGTTATGAAGCACTACTGAACTTGGTAAGAAATATTGAATCACACTTTGTGAAAATAACATCCCCAAAATATCATTTTTTTTCTAGTGAGGACAGATGCATAGATGGATAGATGTGTTTGTTTCTTCTTTTGATTATGTTTGGTGAATAAACTTCTGCTCTGTTTGTAGTTATTCAGAAACAGCTGCAGACATACACACATAAAAAAACAGGAAAACAAACAACAAAACAAAATGAAAACAAAGTTTGAATGAGACATGAAGGTAAAAACTGACTGAAATGAAAATGAACTGCCCTGATTGCGCCATTGCCTAGCATTTCAATGAGGGGATTCTAAATGTGGCCTGTTTAAATGATACACAAACGCTAATGCCGGCTCAGCTTCCCTGTACTTACAGATGAAGGTGGCTTCAGGCCAGGGAGGACAGTTCATGACACACAAGAGATAACACTGAAGAGGAGAGAAACAGAAATCTGAGGAAATTACCCAGTACAAACAGCTTCCTTATTTAGCGGCGAGTTATCACTCTGTCATAGTCTGGACTTATGCTGTCTGAGTAGCAAAAAGATAAGACCACACAGGAGTCTCTGTCTCTGGTTGCAGCAAAATGATCACTGAAATCACTGGGACGGCTTCAGGACCTGGAAAGGAGTTCTCGCACCCTGAGCCCCCACCCCACTGTGCACATACACACACACACACACACACACACACACACACACACACACACACACACACACACACACACACACACACACACACACCCCATCACTCCTCCATTACTGTAGTCAAAACACACACATTTTTAATTTGACTTTTCCCCTCCATCTATGTCAAAGACACATTCCCATATCTTAACTCAACCCCCCAACTTAAAAAGAGGTTGTTCCCAGCTGATCATTTTGTGTTCAGTCTACCTTCACCTTCAATCTGTGTGTTAATTTCAGCATCCTAATAAACTGTCCCCCTCCATATTCACATATAAGACAAGGCGATGGAGATCAATGCAGAGATGGGCCCGTTGCCCCACAGGCCTCACTTCCAGGCCTGCCACATCTGGCAATAAGCTCCTCACACTCAGAAACCCTCTCAGACACATGGGATTAAAGTGGCTCGGGTCTGCTGCATGACCTGTGACAGGGGACTCAAATGTCAGGAAGCTGTATTTATAATAACATACAGCAGTATGCAAGAGGACCACGGCCATTGTACTCCTCAGTTACAGTTGTAGACATAGGCAACCTGCAGACTCTAGTCTGTGCCACTCTGGATGAGGATGTCTCCAAAGAAGGTAAATAATAGATTAGATGTCAAAGCTGATGGGTTTAATACATTAGTTAGGAAAATGTATTTTGTAAGTCATGACAGATACTTAATGGTGTATTTAACTCTGGCATTTATTTCTCAGGTTTCATTTGCCAATAAACATTCACAATGCATATCAGGGGTACTATCTTAATTAGGTGTTCATTTTGTTATGCAGTCATTAGCAAACCAATTGCAGAACAATTAAGCCTGGTGACTGTGTGAAACAAAAACATGACCACTGCTCTAGCGGCACATCTCTGTCACCTAATTAGCTTCTAATGTTGCTTGTAATGTTAATGTGATATTTTATTGAAATGAGACAGTGAGAGTTGGTAAAGCCATGCATAAACTGAAAGGAAAACACTTTGGTTGCACAATGATAAAACTGGTAAGACAGCTTTAAGACAGACAGTTGCCTCTTTCAATTGAGACTGGGGTGGCTCACAGACGTTAGAGGGTCAGAGTTGTGTGCTTTTTCCGAGTTACTGCTGTAAGTATGATTAACAAACTGGCAGTCACTGGTCCACTATCCCCAGCAGGTTGCCAGGTGGCCAGAGCTGCATCTTGGGAAAGTCAAGGTTCCTCTGTGCGTTGCAGAATCTAGGCCTGCAGATTAGACAGCTGACTCTATCTTGCGTAATTGAATTGAGTTAGGGAGAGGAGAAGTGCTTGCAAAACAGTCTGCTGTCAAGTGCAGTTTTAATTAAGACACGAACGGGGCTCTTCCAAGACTCCCTGCAGCAGAGCAGCAGAGGACGGAAAATACCTTTATTCAATTAGCACATGGAATGAGAGCACTGCACCAGGCTTGTGAGAGAATGGATCAAGGGTTTGTCCACACTGGTTTACCCCTTGCACCTAGCGCTCAGAGAGTCCAAAGTATTGAGCTAAGCTACTGATTTAGTTTTCTATAGACATGTGTACATCTTTGTGAGGGTAATTGCATGATGAAAAATTAATCTTTTGCACTTGTCTTTGAAATGTGCCATTTTTGTTATCTTTGTCATTATTTACTTATAAAATTAATACGCCCATGTCTGTCATGTAAAAAGGAAAGGGAAGTGTAATAAATCCCCATTGCAATATAACATTAAATGTATTAAAAGCAGCCATAATACATTCAGCATAGTCATGTAGTTTCTACTTGGACAAAATTGCCTGCATATTGGCTAGTCTGGTGTATTACAACATTCACAGTGATATTGGCAAAGCCTTAAAGCCTGAGCGTTAAAATTCAATGCAGACGTTTGCAGGATTCACTGAAAGGAGCCACTCTTTCTTGTTAATGGAACACCCCAAGCCAGGCTCCTGCTGCATCTGCAGGTTCTGTCAACTGCCTCCCCTCAAGACACGAGAAAAGTGCTGGAGACGTGTTCAGACTGACAGCAGACGGGGACCGGGGGGGTCTGTGTGGGGGTGGATACAGATGGCACCCTGGGTGCCATGAGCAGGGCCGCTCTGGGGGCAGAGAGATGGCACCTGTGGACATTTCCCCTCTAAAAAAAACAGGCCCTGTGCAGGAAGGAGCCTCCCCATATTCACCCCTACTTACACACCGTGTTGGCAGGGCACCAGTTATGAAATTAAATGGAAGTCTTAAATTATGTACTTGCTCTCTGAAGCATTTTAAACTGAAACAATGCTAATTGAACAATCAGAATCCAACCTGTGTACTGTACATTCTCATTAAGTTGTCCTCAAAGTGTTTTCATAGAATATACTTTAGATGCCCAACCATCATGAGCATGCAGTTTTACAATATTCAATTTGTCATGCTGCTCATATCTTTCAATGCTTTCCCCTTGTAATTGCTGAAGGGCAGTGTCTCCACTGCAAGTCTTTGTGCAAGACTCTGCAAGACTCTCTGTATCCAAAAGGACAACTTCTATCTATGTTCAGGTTCCAGGGTGTAGACCAGAACAATGACAAGCATGCCCTGTAACAAATGATTTATTGCCACATAATTTACAATCCATTATAATCCCTTAAATGGTCTGAAATTTACTTTTGTGTCTATGGAGCACAAAGGGGTTAGCAATAGGCCTCTGTTGTGTTATATAATTAATAAAAATATCACCAAAAGAAAATCAATCCAATGAGGCAGACACAGATTAGGTTCCTCATCCGTGTCATTATGTTATAGAGCGGCTTTCAAAATAGCACATGATAAAATCTCTCTATTCAAAATGAATTTTATTTTTCACGTTACTTCCTAGTACTGTTTTATACTTAATGTGGGAGCTGCACTGTGGCTGATGCTTTCAAACAATTGTCACACACCATTTCCACCATTGCTAATTGAATTCTAACTTTCATTTGTGGCAGAATGTGATTATTTGAATGCAGGCCAGTCCTTGCGCGTTTTATTGGGCCAGAAATTGTTCTGTGTACTTTGTGTAATTGATTTATTTGAATCAATTTTATGTTTATTTCTCTGGAGGCTGGGCCTGACTTTTCTAATAAACTCACACCTTATCAGGGATGATAAGCTTGCCTCTCCTCAGATCAGAGAGGTGGGAATTCATGTGGATTCCAGGATACCAGTCAAATGTTTATCTGAAATATCACACTAGCTTGCACAAACAATCCTCATACATGCATCAGGTCAAATTCATTGATTGTTGCAAAGGTTTTGTTTTATTCAGCATGTATGCACGTGCTTTTTGCATACACCAGCTGGTTTATGCTGACAATGAATGGGAGGTTTGCGGAGAGGTTTAATGAAGCAACTAGAAGGAATTAAATCAAAGATTCATTCCTGTTGCTAATTAACCCTACAGAACTGCCAAGCCATTCTGTCCTCACATAAATTACATGCAGAAATATTATTTCTGCCTAAATGTGAGCATAATGGCGATGTGTTTGAATGTTATGACCACTAATGATGATGTATGGCTGGGAAATCCTTTTACCCCTATGCTGTTGTAGCTTCTCCAACTGAAAACTGAAGTGAAATCTGTAGGGACGGTATATCATTCATTACACCAAACTACTTTTACAGTATATGCTATCTGAAGCACAGACACTCACAGCCATAAAAATAACCCAAATATAGAAATTAGACAAATGTATTTTACCTTGATGAGCATTTAATAGGTCTCAGTTTAACATGAAAATTTGTTCTACATTGCTAGAATTAACCTAGTATCAAAGCCGAGATGTCAAGATCCATGTTACCTATAATACATACATTAAAGCCGGTCTTGGAGCAGTTAAATGCAGGCATATCAACACAACAGCTCACTCCGTCCAACTAAGAACACTTCTTAGAAGGTGTCAGCCCTGTAGCAATTGCGTATCTACTGTGTAAGACATATTACAGTAGGTCAACATGCTTAGAATAGGGTTTTTGATGAGAGCAAAACAGCCACCCCCCCATTACTGCTGCAATCTGGTCAACATTGGGAGTGCATCTAGATAAAGTGGGAGGAGTTCAGAACATCCTGTACCTTTGTCACTTGTCTTCTTTTAAAAGAATTATGCTAAATTCTCTTAGCATAGTGGTGCACTTATTTGGAAGTCACTCCGGGTCGGAGCGTCTGCTAAATGACGTAATGTAATGTAATGTACTGTAAATGATGTTTTCCCTTCTCACTCTCCTTATATGTGCGGATACCGCTATCCCCATGGACTCGATAAGTTGCTCTGGATTCGCCTGTCATTGTAAAGTCATTAATATAAGTTTTCCATTGACATAAGGAAGCCCTCACAATTTTTTATTATTATCTGGTGGAAATGTCATTTCTGATTTTCATTTCCACACTTAGGGACTGTGAATGATGCTGATATAATGCTTTGGTGTGGATAAACCCAGGTCACATAACTGACCTGTTGAGTCTGATGACATGGTTACATACTGGTTATACACTGATGAGCCAAAACATTATGACTACCGGTCTAATATGCTTTTGGACCTCCGTGTGCCACCAAAACAGTGCTCATCTGCTGAGGCATGGACTCTACAGGACCCCTGAAGGTGTCCTGTGGTATCTGGCACCAAAACATTAGCAGCAGATCCTACAGGTCCTGTAAGTTGCGAGGTGGAGCCGCCGTGGATCAGACTTGTCGGTCCAGCACATTCCACAGATGCTCAATCAGACTGAGATCTGGAGAATTTGGAGGCCAGGGCAACACCTTGAACACTTCATCATGTTCCTCAAACCATTCCCAAACAATGTGTGCAGTGTGACAAGGCGCATTATCCTGATGAAAGAGGCCACTGCCATCAGGGAATACCATTGCCATGAAGGGGTGTACCTGGTCTGCAATGATGTTTAGGGAAGTGATAAATGTCAAATTGACATCCACATGAATGGCCGGACCCAGGGTTTCCCAGCAGAACATTGCCCAGAGCATCACACTCCACCCACTGGCTTGTCGTCTTTCCACAGTACATCCTGGTGCCATCAGTTCCCCAGGTAAACGGTGCACACGTATACGGCCATCCACGTGATCTAAAAGAAAATGGGACTCATCGGACCAGGCCACCTTCTTCCACTGCTCCAAGGTCCAGTTCTGACGCTCGGATGCCCATTGTAGGCGCTTTCGACGGTGGACAGGGGTCCTCATGGACACTCTGACTGGTCTGCGGCTACGCAGCCCCATTCGCAGCAGGATGCAATGCACTGTGTGTTGTGACACATTCCTCCCGTAACCATCATTAAAAATTTTCTGTGACTTGTGCCACAGTAGACCTTCTGTCGGTTCAGACCAGACGGGATAGCCTTCGTTGCCCTCGTCGTCGGTTTGTGGTTTGTCATCCTCGGACCACTGTCAGTAGGTACTCACCACTGCTGACTGGGAGCACCCCACAAGCCTTGCCGTTTCAGAGATGCTCTGACCCAGTTGTCTGGCCATAACAATTTGGCCCTTGTCAAAGTCACTCAGGTCTTTACTCCTGTCCATTTCTCCTGCATCCAACACGTTGACTACAAGAACTGATTGTTCGCTTACCATCTAATCTACCCAGACCTTGACATGTGCCCTTGTTTGGAGATGATCAATGTTATTCGGTTCACCTGTGAGTGGTCATAATGTTTTGGCTCATCAGTGTATGCTGGTAGATATAAAAGTCAAGTGTTTGGAATAGGGACTGTAGACAGCAATGAGCACCTGTGCCATTTCACTGCGTCTAGACAGGCTAAAAAAAAAAAGAAAATTAAAACAGGGATTTAAAAAAGATAGCTTTATTTACACTTCTGAGACTGTTTTTACATGCTAAATAGACACTGCCCTTTCTGTTACAATTTGAGAGCTGGCCCTTGGGTTTTATGTACTTAAGAACTATGTGTCTCGCCAAAGAGTTTCAACTCATTTCACACTACATAAAATGAGTTCTCAGAGGGAAAGTTACACTTCTGTTGTCCGGGGATGACAGCGGCAGATCTTTATTAAAGTGTTTAATCATTGCAGTATTTTATTTTTTGTGTAAGGAAAAATTGTGAAATGTGTACCCAGGAGTGATTACAGAGGGAGTGTTTTTCCCTTTACACATTGCAAGATGCTGGGAGAAAAATAACACAAAAAGACAATGTAGTCAACAGCCGACTCTATCAAAGCCATTTACGGATGGCAATATGAGGCATTTACTACTTGCTGGCAAATTATAGACTTTATGAAAGCCATAAACCCAGTTGAAAGCCGTATTAAAGGTCCTTTGGGTACATTAAAATGGTCCATTTCATAGTGCACAGTTGTGTTACAGAGAATTTTTTATAACAACAAGAAATTACTTGAATTACTTGAAAGATGCTGGGAAGAATGTTTTTATTTTACATTCATATTTAACACATTATAAAAGAAGCATTTTTAAAACATAAACTACCACAGCGAAGGTTCAGGGGTTGCCCCAGATGTACAGTGTCAAGACATATCAACGACTTGCTCTACTTTGGCAACAATGACACATTTGATGGAGTGGCTTGTTGTGACAACCACATCTGGCCATTTGCATTTGCACACAAGCACTAGCTGCATTTGACAAATCAAATCACCATCAATGAGAATGGTGGGCAACTTAATTAAAAATTTAAATATCTTGGGGTTTAACTATGCTACATATGGTAATTTTTTCTGCATGAAAGACCTACAACTTTTTTTTTTAATTATTGAGTGAACAGACAACTGTCTTTGATGAAAAACACTCTAGCACAGCGCATGAAAACATAAATGAAAACATTGTTGAGAGTAATGGTCATCTTTGGATGAACACACTGTAACTTCAAATTGCTTCGATATGGCAAATTAATAGAGCTACAGCAACATTATTCCTCAGCAATCTTCTTCAGATTGAGCGTTGAATACTGTGAGCTATGGTTCTGTGAACTGACTTCAAGCTTCTGTGGAGAAGCTATTTAATACAGCAATGGAAGACAGCATAAAGGAAGTGGATACTGGCTACCTTTTGGAGGTTAGGAAATACCTTTTTCACAGTAGAGGCTGACTGGTATGAATCATTTCACCATTTAAGATTTTATTTCTTCTTCCATGTTAGTGAGATTGGATGTAATGATGTCTGAGGCAGAACCTCTTAACCATACAGAGTAAACCTGCCCTCTTGCAAAGTGAATACATGTATAAAGACTGCAACAGTGGCCTATCAGAAGTCATTTCATTCATAGCAGAAAAATCAGTGGGACTAAAAAAGTTTGTGCAGTCCAACATAATGCATTACAATAACAGTATGGAGATGAAAGACATTGATCAAACTGCTTAATCAATGAAATTTTTATTTGATATTATACTCTTAATGACACAAGAGAGCACATTTTTTAGGAATATTACAATTTATTGGGATTACAACTTGAAAGGAGAGCAATGCTGCTTTGACAACAGAAGTCACCTGAAGAGTGAATAATAAAGGCAATGAGCTAGGAATAGCTGTGCTGGATCTACTACAGAGAGATGTCCTAGTGCACATGCTCACAGTTATAAATAGTTAAGACATCCTTAATATTAATAAATTACTCAATCAGCATTATGAATGCCAATCTCTCAAAGCAACTACTATATCCACAGTGGCAGCACCAAAATATCTCACATAAACATTCATAGTGAGCTAAAACCACCAACACTGGTGTGTTATATGGGCATTCTTTAATATGGTAGACTACACATCATTCTCCCAGATATAGGTATCTTCACACCGTCAAAGCACCCTGAGCTGTGTGCCACACTTATATGAATGTCAAGAATGATGCTTAGAGAACAACGGCTGTATATCAAAGACTCAGATACATTTCTGCGCTGTTGCTAACACTCATTTACACCTTAAAGATACTTTCCTTCCCCTGTGGGATGAAACTGTATCTACTTTGAATCCCTGTTAAGAGTAAGCAGTCATACAAGGGGCTTTCAGCTGGCAGTTGCTGACATGAAAACAAAATGCTTTTAAAAGCACAGCAAGATCAGGAGCTGGAGCATAAGGTTGACTCAGTTATTTTGTGTGACATGTTGTCATAGTTAAATTACACAGCTCTAGATTCTGTATAATTAATGAGCTGGAGAGACAGTGCCCCATGCTAAACAGCCATGTATTGTATATTTTTGAGAATTGATACTAATGACTAAACGCCAAAAAAAGACTTTGATGCGATCAAAGACTCTTCTGGACAAAATGTATATCAAAGGTAAGACTGAGTCCCATTGCTTTTTGATTTTCAAATGAAAGATACATGCTGTTTTCTTGTAAAGAAGTTTCCCCTGGGGAATAATTTTGGGTGACATTCATCACAATCAAGTCAACAGTAATCACAAAATCAATCTAAATGGAGTAATATCTGATTAAAAGCAGCAGTGTGTGAAGCACAACACCATCACAGAAACAGATGATATTCCACATTATTTATTATGGATTGAAACTTCCAGACATAGATCAGAAATGGAAACATTATGTCAAAAGGTAGTGGTGCACACAAAGCCAAGGGAGGTGGTCGGTAATCACAAGAATCCATATTACTGGTGTAAAGGCTAGTGTTTATTTATGAGTGAGGAAGTGGTGATGTATGCAGTGAAAGAGAATATTCACTGCATAGGGATACTTACAAAAATATGCAAAAATAATGACACATATGCAGTGTCTATGCAAACTCTATGGAGCAGAAATGAAATCAACCAAAAGACTTACACTGAGCTACAGTACGTGCATTTATGTGCACTTACAGCAGTCACAATTTTTGCAACTTTCTTCCCTGAGTGCCTGAAAAATAGTTTCCTTACCAGGTTATCCACAGCTGGGGTATAACAATCCACATCCCAGAAGAGGTAAATGAAATCCAGCCCTGTGATAACGCTGGAACAAACTGCTCTGTAAAAGTAAGTGTATTCATGTCTCCACATTGTACTACAGCACTGAAAATTGAAAACATGGCTGCATGTTTTAGCCGGTACAAACATGTAAAAATGAAAAGAATAAAAATGTTCATCTACTTGCAAAGCAAAGCAATTTGCAAGCAAAACACACTAGATGCTATTGCACTTAGTCATAAACACCTGGACCATGGACTGAATAGGTTTGTAGGCATATGCAATGGGGATAAACAGAACTTGCTCTACAAGGAATTTAAAATTAAACTCTAAGTGGAATTTTAGATAACTTTGATTAAAAAAATACATTCATGACTGAGTGTAGGCAAAAGATGGCTAGATGTGGTTTGACATTTCATACCAACCAAACGTATGACACAATATCTTACAACAATTCAAGATGGCACGTAATCTTGCCTTTCCAAGAGATGTTCCATCTCCAAGAGAAGACTGAGACTTCACACATGTGTTTTTGAGTCTTGAGTGCTTCAGCACCACCACTGAAAGCATGCTGCAAAGTAATTTCAAAATGTTATTATCCACCACACAAAATGTTGTTGAGTGGTATTATTCATAAAAAAACAGTCACTGTATAGGAAGTCGAGCACTCAGGTGGTATAGATGAAGGCCATTATATTTATCAATTATCACACACTTTAGTGAACATTTTATAAAGAAACATTTCTAAAGGTGTCAGAACTTGGGCTGAGTGATGTGGTGGCACTGACCTCACTGCACTCATCAATTCATTTGTACTCTAAAAGTGTGCATATTTGTATGGTGCAGCATGAGCAGGGAACAGCTAATATCATGCCACAAACAGGGCCACAAAGCCAATGGTCAAGGGAGAGTATGGATGAATCCTGGCCTTTTGGCATAAGAAGTTCATTCCTTTGATGATCACTGGTGAGTGACGTCACAGCAGAGAAGGCTGTTTGCACTCTGACTGTGGGTGCTATAATGAGTGTATTGTGCTGTCAGGATCAAGCATACACAAAAGTGTTCACCTGATGTGATTTACACCACTATGGTGGCAGACAAAGGGGAGTGTATATGGCATGAGTACCTTCTCCTAGTTGCTCAGTCATTTTATTTAAATTCCCTTTTTTGGTTAATTTAATTATTGTTTAGTTTGCATTTGTAAATGGTAGTTCATCTTTTTGTATTTTGTTTGTTTTGGTTAGTGTGAGGGTCCTGGTTTGAAAGCCTATTTCAGGCATGCTGAGAATTGTACTTTAATTCATTCTTTTTCCCACTAATCTCAAGGGCACTGATTCTTTTCCCTTGCCTTTCTTCTTCTTTTGCTTGTACATCTCCCTCACCTGTCTAACATCACTCATACTTCAAACTCTTTATCACACACTATCAGTACCAACCAGTACTAAATTACCACAGGCTAACTAACTTTACTATTTGAGATATGGACTTGCACCAAAAGAAAAAGCAAGTACCTGAGGGTTTGTAAATACATTTGGTGAATAATATCTTCCTTCCTGCCTTGAAACTGTGTATAGTTTCCTTTTAGCTAGGTCTGAACATAATTGTGCTTTTATACAAAAAATTTCAAGACATGACCTACATGAAAACCTGTCGTCCAACCTGATTACGATCTGTTCAATGATCCACTACAGCATTTGATTAATGTGGAATAACTATTACCAAGTGTATTACAGACAGAAAACATCAATTTGATGTTATCAGCTGATGGTGACTTATGGTGCTTATCTATGGAGGATGGAAATTCTGCCTGTCACAAGTTAAAGAACCTGCAATAGGAGTCCAGTGCCACACATGCTGCATCTGATGAAAACATACAGTTACATATCTGAATCCCTGATGGGTGTTTTATAACTCACAGCAGCTGAGCAGGAGAGATAGAATGGAGGTAAATGGTGGATCTCTTGCACTGTTAAATAATACTGTTACCATTCTTTGCCTCTCTTTGCAGTAGAAGTGACTACATGATAAGCACTTATACACAATATGTGATTAGCACTATCTATAAACATTCTGTCCAAGGACAGGCTGTACAGCTTCAGAGTCAATAAAATGGAAATATTGACAGGTGAGCTGGAGGGTAATCTTCTGCATTTGTTTTCCTTTGTGTATTGAAAATTCCCCAGAGGTGGTCAGAAGTTCTGCAGTGGGCTCCAAATTTGTGTCAGAAAAAATATTTATTTGTTAATCTCCCTTGCAGGAAAACAAAAATAACAACAAATCATAGTGAAATTTTGCATTGACATACTACTGACATAAAATAATTGCATGGAAAAAAGAGGTTTAATTACCTCAGCTGAATGAAAGTGGAAGTGTCTAATTATCTCCTACTTTTCCCTTGATGAAACGCATTTGATCTTCGCCATATGTCTATTCACTTGATACTTTTCACTTCATCAGTTGCAGCATAAGCTGTTTCCCCCATGCACCTATACTCTTGAGGTGCTCAACAGCAAAAAAACAGTATTCGTTGAAAATGATCTATGGCAGAATCTGTGAGCTTTGTTAATTCTTGTGCACACCTGGGGGCTACTCCAGTTGTGTTCAGCTTCATCTCGCCTGGGTAGCTCTGGCCTGCCATGAACCACCTAGGCTCCTGCATGCTCAGGCTGAGCGCAAAAGTACTGATCTTCATGTGTGAGAGTGCTCCATTTACATCCTGGTAGAAGCATGGCGCTCCCTCTATCTCCTGACCATACACATGCTGTACTGGGCAAGGTCTGTCAGCTCCAAAAGGAACAATTCTGACATCCAGCCATACACAAAGAGGCAGCTCTGAGTGCCTATTCAGGCCTGGTAATGAACTCAGTGCAGTTGCTGATGGACAGTCTCTCTCTGTTGATCTTGACTGCTTGTTGTTTACTGTGCATACCTGCCAGTTTTCACAGCTTTTGAAGTGCCTAGAGGTAAAGCTAACAACCTCATGGACCTTATCGTAGCCACTCATCTGAGCAAAGATAAATACGCGAGCCAGAGCTCTGGGCCCCTTGTCTGTAATGCCACAAAAGGTCATTGAATTACTGCTGTTACAATAGTTAAAAAATGGAGTAACATACCTTCTAAGTACATATTTAAAATTTCCTTCATTTTTGGTTGAGATGAGCTGAGACAAGCTACAATGATAGTTTCTTGTTATGCAACAATGAATCTCGGTTGCATTGTTTGTTGGATGACAGGGTGAGACTTGCTGTTTATGAATAAGGTGATGCCCCTTTATGAATAAGATAACACACCTGTTCCAAGCTTGAGCAAACCTGATTGATGCCTTCATCAAAACACAATATTTTCTGCTGTCAGTAGACAGCTAAAAGGAGATGACAGAATACATTACAGGGTGTCACCACCAGGCCATTAGTGTCTGTTGCCACCTGAAATAAATAGGCTTCTTTCACATTATTCTACTGGTTGCGTGGCATTATATTAAATGGGATGACACAGTTAATATATATTTTTTTGCCTCTAATTGTTTATGAATGCAATATGGGGCATTGGCATTACAAGTAGGTATGCATATAAATGGTAAGAAAAACACACACACACACTGCAGCTCTTTTGAAAAGCTGCGTTCGGATGGAATGTTTTTGAGTACACCACCTTGTCATGTGAGGGCCTCTCCTCAACCTCACTCCATCAGCTGGCATTAGTGGAGCTGTCATGCTGGCTCTGCCCAAGAGCTGGTGAGTGGACAGTGCCATCGTTCTTGGCAAGGGCAACACTGAGGATTGCCTCCCTCCCCCCGATCCAAGAGGACCAATGACCGGAGTGTGCCTCAAGTCATGGTCAACCCAGTGAGGTGAACACAAAGCTGTGCCACTAAAAGTGTCAGCCATTATTATTTTTGTGCATCTGACAGCAAATTAATGAGCCAGTTTCCCAGTCCCCTGACAGTGCTACAGTCAGAAGTAGCTGTGGTCAAAAATAGTGCCAGCAACCCTTAAGAATGCTTCTGAAAAGTGAAAGCCACGTAGGCTTTGCCTTGTACGGTGTATGGCACATCTGTGATTCATCGCTCTGTTTATTTTTGTAAACATAATTCCCAGCCCAGGATTTCGCTGGGCTGTTATGTGTGAAATAATAAGGTAATAACAATAATGCCTAATATTAATGAAATAGTGTCCCTCTAGTGTGTGGGTAAGCAAGCAGAACACAGCAACATCAGAGAAGGGAAGGTCTCTGAAGAGTCACTTTATATTTTATTCATTTAAAGGCTGATGAACACGGTGGGAGTGACTTACGAGGGAGTTAGGCGCAACATATTTGCTCACCCATCTCTTGAGGCTCCAATAGGACCTAGTATAAATGAGGTGACAGAAATGACTGAGCAATGACCTCATCAAACTGTCACTTGGATATTCAATTATACTGAGGGATATGTGCACTAAACCATAGTAATGGTACACATGAAATGCATGTATGTGGCAGCTGGTGACTACAAGTCATGATATCTCTCCATGTGATCACTTCTTTGTTGTTTCACTGACTGATTAGTGTTGGTGGGTATTGTGGAGCGATTGGCTCCATTGCTTAGTATTTACTTGAATGCTGAAATCCTGTATCACTATAGCTACATATATACAAGCTGAATACTGCAGTAGAAGTTTAATATATGTACAAGTTGAATATTAAGGCCTGGGTGAGTCTTTTAAGGGTTTTTTTTGAGAATGTTCAGCTTTGCAATTACCTATGCAATATACTGTGAAGGCCCATGCTGCTCCAAATCCTCCCATTGTCCATTCTTAAAATGCTTCTTTTTCCATTATAAATGGGATAACCTGTGTGGCGAGGAAACACACCATGTAAAAAGGTGACCAAACAAGCTTGTTTTTGGTATCAGATGTGCATTAAAACTTACATGAAACTTGACCTACTCAACAGAATGTTACATATGCTATTGTGTTACAAAGCCTGCACTGTACCTTGTCCCACCCTCAACATAAATACTTGGCGATGTGAAAACTGGAATGAAATATTCCAGATGAAAACTCCCCATTTGTTGTGTAGTCTCTTGTCTTCTGTAATTGTAGTCAGAAGAGAGCCCCAAAATGCTTGAGGAAAGATCGCAGTGCAATACGTCTTTTGCAGACACAGTTTTCATTTAGGAGTGTGCTTTCTTGGCGGTTTTCGGAGAAGCAGGGTTCTCTTGGTGGCAAATATTAATGCATAATTAAGTTTAGATTTTTTGGGCAGGCCACATAAAGCACGCTTTGGATGGAGGGGAAAACAAACAGCACTGCAGCTTGCTGAATAAACATGTTATTATTTGTATATCCGCGGATTGGACGGAGCACACTAATTCAGGCCTGCTTGCTGGGTTCACGGTCAATGAATTATGAGGGTCTGAAAATGCGTCAAGTTGACCTTTCACAGACGCTGGCTGGAGCTCTGGCTGAAATTCGGCGGGTGCAATGTTTTATCTGCAGTTCCCTCCAGAGGATCCACTGTTGACTCTTTTCATTTGTGTTCTGTGAAAAACCATGCATGAAATTCACAGCATTACACAAATTTAACAGATCGCCATGATGAGGCATTATGAAGGCATCCAAGATTTATCACCAAGCAATGAGGTTGGCTCGGGCAATTTGTTTATGTGGGGTTCTTCCATGAAATGATGACAAACAGCACAGCTTTCCAAAGATACAATGATTTAGATGTGTCAACAAAATGCTCATAGATTCTGTTTTCTTTCAGGGTTTCTGTGGAAAGCAACAGTAAAGAGTAAATCTGTCCTAGGGCAGAATAATCTCTCAACTGTGCTCCTGGCAAACATAGTGACTCCTCAAAGGAGTTCCTTTGAGAGTGGAATACATTAGCCTCAGTGGGAGAGCCTGTGTACAAATGAAAAGGCAAGAGGGGTGAGAACTGTTGCAGACAATTGCAAAGGAAAAATGGTTTTAGAAACAAGGGCAGTGTTCAGCAGCTAACAGTTTGAGGACAGTTGGGGGAGGATCTCCCTCTATGAAATCCAGAGAGGGCGGAGCCATCTCAATGATGTCTCAAAAATGGGCAGGATGCTTTTAACTGTAAATCAAAGACACTGGAGCTAACACAAAAAAGTAAAAAGTAACCTTTGTCACAGCAACTACCCTTAAATCATTCCTATAACAATGTATTAATGAAGTAGTTATGTAATGAGAGCAAACATTGCATCTTTGGATATTTACATACTAAATTTATCTGCCTGTTTTATTCAAATAGAGGAGACATTTGGTTCAAATACAGATATAAAGGAAACCTCTGATATAATTTGTGATGTAATTGGACAAGAAAAGAAATTAAAACAATTTTAGACCAACTGGAGAGGGCCTTCTTGGGCTGCTTGGAACTATAATTGGTTCATCTACAATATCAATCCAAAATGTTTTGTTCAATATAAACGCAATGGCAGTCAGGTTCAGCTGGAAGTGGACCCCTCGAGAAGGCAGAACATTTGGATGTGACACCTTATGAAAAGGCACATTTGCCTGCGCTTCAGTTGCTACTTGCAGAGATTTTGGAATGATTTTCTAAAGGACAGTGTCTCCCACAGATAGAAGCAGTCCTTTTCCACTGTGTTCAGTTTAAACTCCAGTTAATTGGTGAAGACAACAAATAACAAATAGAGCACACCATGCAGAGTGTTTTGATTCTGCATCATACATCCATGTTCTCCAGTGAATTTCTGTCACAGGTAGGTGGCGAGGTAACAGGACAATGGAATGAATGTAATATGAAACCCTTAGAACTGAATTCAAGTTAGATTGCATTCTTTTCACCTGAAGCACAGCTAACCTAACTTGAAAAAAGTAACATGCAGCAGGCACAAATACTTATAAATGAACTTGATGTTGAAATGCTATATAACAGCATATAGAAGCCTCTTATCATAAGTGGAAAGGCCTATTCTATCCACAGGAACATAAACAGCATGCAGACAGATTCAGATGTAATTAACAATGTTTAACAATTGATTATACTTATTCATTAATATTATTTCTAATAACTAACAGTTACCATTTTACATTTTGATTGACAGATACTACCCAGCTTAAAGCTGGAAGCCATACATTCAAAGAAATAAAAGGTTTCTTGTCAATGCAATGTGATCATTACATCATTATATGCCAGCAAACACATTTAGTTAAAAATGCAATAAGTGCAAAAGGATTGAAATGCCAAGTTCATTCAAACAGTTCTGCAAATGACTGGTGTAAGCAATTTTCCAACACCACTGCACTGATCCACTCTTTTTTAAAGTGCTTTTTCCCCTTTTATGCAACCCTGTTTGGAATCGGCAATTTTTTGTTTGGCTGGCCTTGTCTCAACAGCAGCAATCTCTACACTTGTGTAGGAGCACTGACGTGAGACTAATGCAACCCTCCAATACACTAGCACGCAGCCAAAAGCTACTGCAATGAACCTATATTTCACACTACACGTCCCACAATGCACCTCAGTGCAGTGGGCACCAGTCGGAGAATAGGTGCTACTGATGTCATCTGAGCAATTCGCAGAAACGTAATGATTTGCAGGATGCCAAAACATTATGACCACTCACAGGTGAACCGAATAACATTGATCATCTCCAAACAAGGTCTGGGTAGATTAGATGGTAAATGAACAATCAGTTCTTGTAGTCAACGTGTTGGATGCAGGAGAAATGGACAGGAGTAAAGACCTGAGTGACTTTGACAAGGGCCAAATTGTTATGGCCAGACAACTGGGTCAGAGCATCTCTGAAATGGCAAGGCTTGTGGGGTGCTCCCGGTCAGCAGTGGTGAGTACCTACTGACAGTGGTCCGAGGAGGGACAAACCACAAACCGGCAACAGGGTGTTGGGCGCCCAAGGCTTATCGATGCACAAGGGCAACAAAGGCTATCCCGTCTGGTCCGAACCGACAGAAGGTCTACTGTGGCACAAGTCACAGAAAATTTTTAATGATGGTTACGGGAGGAATGTGTCACAACACACAGTGCATCGCACCCTGCTGCATATGGGGCTGCGTAGCCGCAGATCGGTCAGAGTGTCCATGATGACCCCTGTCCACCGTCAAAAGCGCCTACAATGGGCATCCGAGCGTCAGAACTGGACCTTGGAGCAGTGGAAGAAGGTTGCCTGGTCCGATGAGTCCTGTTTTCTTTTAGATCACGTGGATGGCCATGTACGTGTGCACCGTTTACCTGGGGAACTGATGGCACCAGGATGTACTGTGGAAAGACGACAAGCCAGTGGATGGAGTGTGATGCTCTGGGCAATGTTCTGCTGGGAAACCCTGGGTCCGGCCATTCATGTGGATGTCAATTTGACATGTAGCACTTCCCTAAACATCACTGCAGACCAGGTACACCCCTTCATGACAATGGTTTTCCCTGATGGCAGTGGCCTCTTTCATCAGGATAATGTGCGCTGCCACACTGCACACACTGTTCGGGAATGGTTTGAGGAACATGATGAAGTGTTCAAGGTGTTGCCCTGGCCTCCAAATTCTCCAGATATCAATCTGATTGAGCATCTGTGGGATGTGCTGGACCGACAAGTCCGATCCACGGCGGCTCCACCTCGCAACTTACAGGATTTGAAGGATCTGCTAATGTTTTGGTGCCAGATACCACAGGACACCTTCAGGGGTCCTGTAGAGTCCATGCCTCAGCAGGTCGGCGCTGTTTTGGTGGCACACGGAGGACCGACAGCATATTAGGCAAGTGGTCATAATGTTTTGGCTCATCGGTGTATATCCCAACAGTATAAAGACAATTTGTTTTGCTGATTTGAGCTCTCAGTCATTGTCAGAAGATGAGAGAACCAGGGCTCAGACTGTGAAGAGCTCTGATATTTTGAATCTGCTCACATCTCTAGCCTTTTCCATGTTGTGCTCTTTAAGTGGGGAAAAGGAGGATTCAGGAGTCGTTTATAATGCCTGTAATGAGGACTGTTCTTACTGAGGGAATTAAATTGAGATAACAGCTTGAAATGCATCAGTAGCATAATTCATCAAGACATACATGTGTGAAAACGTGTGCAACATCACTGGAGAGTTGATTCTACTTGAAGATTCGGATTTGCAATGGTGTGGGTTGTATGGGAAATATCATGCTCACTGTATCAGACTGATGCATGCTGGTTTCTTTGATAAGCCCCCTAAATCACATTTGTAAGAATCTATACATATTCTCTACATGCCAAAGAGTTATCTAAGAGCTATCAAAGAGCTATGAATATTATGCATGAAAAAAATTGTAAGAATGAAGTATGTATGTAAGGTGAGGGGCCTGATTTTCATAGTTTTAATGTTTCTTTTTTGTTGTTGTTCACTCCTTTCCAACTCGTCTAGAGGCGGCATTAGACACATTTTTTTTCCAATCACAGAGCCAGTGTGCATTATGTGTGAAGCAAAAATCACTTGGTTTTGCCAGTTACATTTCACAAGGTCTCAATGTGCTCCATTCAATGTCATATGTTCAATTATGATCTGTTGAATGTACATTTCATCTGTAGCTAGGCAAATACAACATTTAACAAAGAACACAACAGAAGTTTTATTTTGTATATTTTTTAATTTGGAATGCTCAAAGTGTTTTTCACCAGAATTCCACAAATGCAGTGCTGTATGAACAAACAAGTGTACCAAGCCACCACTCAATGTGCTGGCTGACTCCCAATCATGCTTCACATCACAGTTAGAGCTCTACTTACGGCATGAGGAAACCCAGTTTCGCTCACTGTATCACTGTAACTTTGCTTCCTGTGCTAGCTGGCTGGACTGCCACCGTCTACTTCCTTGTTCCTTGTTCCTTCCGTGTCACTGGTGTGCTTTTGCTGCATCACCGTCGACCCCGTGCACTGGTCAAACTCACAGCTTGCCGCGGACTCATCAAACACAGAACATCACTAAGCAAATAAGGAGCTACCCTCTCACAATATCTCTGATATACTCTGATATATACTATATCTTGGCTACCACGATAGCTACATGAAAAAGAATCCTAAAACAGTAAGTCTTACTGCTGAGTCCATGAAATACTGCACATTCCGTGAACATTCCTGGTTCGTTCTACCTCACCTGTTCCCCACAAGTGGAATTTATCTTCTAGCACATCACATCCCTGACAAGGCACAAGAGCGTCTGGCAGGGTCTAGGACTCAATCCCCAGTGCTCAGCTGTTTATTAAATAAGGGTGCCCAATTAAGCCCCCAAATACTGACAAGGACACGTCTGAGACTGAACCCAGGCCCCACTGAACCCACTTGATTTTTTTCCTGTAATATCTTGACATTGGTATGAATAAAAATGAATGGTGCTGTATTGGTATGACTGCATCTGTTTGTGCCCCTCCCCCATATACAATACATATTTCCTCTTCGCATAATTGACCCCTGTAAAGGGTTCTGATGTTACCAGGACACATTGCACTACGGTTTATAACTGTCACTTCCTGGCAGATTCAAATTGCAGTTGCAGTCATGGCACTGCATTTTAGGAGATACAGGAAAGAAAACAGCAAACAAAGTTGCTGCCAAAAACCAAAATACCATTTTTACTAACAGCTTACAGCTACTTACTGCTAACAGCTTACAGCTACTTTTAGCTAATTGTAACATGCTTTAAGACCATGAATAGCAAGCCCATTTATACCTCATTTATATGCAGGAAATATTACCGTATCAAGTAAAAGAAAATAGTAGGGGCTGTAATGCATTTTTGATAACATCTTAAATTAGAAGGCTTACGCATTTTTATACCTTTAAAAATTAAATGAAGATCACAATACACAAACTAGTCTCAAAGCACAGTATGAAAATTATTCAATTGCAGGCATATTCTGTTTTCATAAGAAGAAAACCAGACATGAAACTGAGACATATTTAGCATTGTTATCAGATGATAATTTCAAAGGTAGAACTAAGCATTGCTACTTTTTTTGCATACTTGTTCTTATGCGTACTGGTTTTAGTTTGGTCAGGAGCAATGCTGCCTGAATGCTCAAAAACATTCACTTCAGGTGAGGGTAACCCTTGGAAATAAACTGTGAGTTTGTGCCTAATGCCATCAGCCTGGGAGCTGACAGCTGCAGAGATTTGTTGACACCAGAATCAAATCCTTGAAAAGCTTCCTCTCTTTATATTTCTCTCTCTTTATGTCTATATTTGCTGGGTGCTCACACACTTGGCTTGGATACTTTTCTTCCACTATTAAAGTTTCGGGCTGTGTTGATTGACATGTGTCCTTCCCTTGTTGCGTGCTTCTCACTAGTCATATCTGTTGGGAGTTAAAAATGGTACAGGTTGCAATGTATCATGGGAGGGTTCCAACTGAAGTGAGATGAGTGTTTGCGCTGAGTGTCGTTTACACGATCACGCTTAGTAAACACTCCACAAAGGTGAAATCATTAGCACACGTAGTCTGAGGTGCGCTGCACAGTCTCAATTGGACAGCTGTGCTCTCATTATTAAATGATGCCTATTGTTTCAGATTTGCTGTATAAATCAAGGAACATTTGCAGGTTTCTTTGTTTTCAGACAAGACAGGCTGTTGGGGGAAATGACAGGCTGATAAATGATTGCAACAGCAGAACTACACTTTCAAAGCACTGCTCTGAAATTGTCAGATTGGGAGATATTTTTACAGATACCTTTGGTTGTAAATTGAATGTTGTTCTGTGTGTTCTGCTGTCCCTCCAGTGTTGCCCTTTCCTGGTTCTGCCAATGAGTTTGTGATCTAAAAAACACCTCAGAGAGAGCTGGAACAAGACTTAAGTCGACAGTACCAGCAAAAACTAAATTGGGCGACACCATCTTCATCTGGGAACACAATGTACTCTGAGATCACAGGCTTCCCAGACCTGCACACCGCCTGATATCGCTTCAGGGAGGGAAATTGCAGGTGTTGCAGCAGGCAGTATTTTTGTTTTCCTTCACTAGCAGACAACCAGACAGGCTTTATGCATGTAAGTAGGCCATCTTTAGTTAAAATATAGAGAAAATATGAGGAAGAGTTGAGAGAGAGATCCAAATAATTTCAGAGGATGTTAGTTGTTCTTTTTGGCTTTTTGATTGACTTTTGCTCATCATTATGAGGTCCATGGACATATTTCTGGAGGCCTCTACACATCAAACAATTGCATAATGAAGGGCAATGGTTCTAAGCTTGTTTGGTCACCACCAAAAGACTTGTGTCATTCTGTCAAAACAGCTCAATGTAATGAGCTTAAAAATACATCCCAACAATGACAACCGTAATGCTTCCACAGCAAATGGAAAAAACTTTTATACCAGCTGTGCTTTAATTGATCAAATGCATGATAATTGAAATTGTAAACCCTGGAAAACTCAATCACATTTTACATAAAGGATGTTTCTAAATAAAGTAAGAAGCAGGTATACAACTTCAATTATAGCATAACTCATTTATATTGTGCATATTTTAAGGAATTTTTATCAGTGGGTTGGCCAAAGAATAAGTCATGATATGTGTTGCATCACATTCACCAATAATATTTTTAATGTTGTCCTTCATTCAGCATTGCATTCAGCATAATTTATTTTTGTCATGTTATGAAAGTGTTATAACTGCTTAATGAAGGCTTTTGGAATATGTACATATGATAAATTTAAACAAAAAGTCTTAGCAGGGTACAGTGTTCAGTTCACTACCATTATTTTCTCAAGAAAATTGTCCAAAATATTTTTACAGTCATACCTGACACTATAAAAGATTTAATTTCATACAGTACAAAATCACAATATAACTCGAGCCACATATAGAGTAATAATTCACTTCAGACTGAGGGTTGTCTAGGGCATATTGGATTACAATACTGTCATTATTCCTGTGGAGAAATTTAAAAATACAACTCTTGGAACAGATAAATCAAAATCTCTGCTGTAACCTTCATAAGCCTGATTTTCATGGTCTTAATGCAACCACCAACAATAGTGCCTTATTGTCTAACTCTGATCATAGAACTTTAATTCTTTTTGAAAAATATACCTTTTCTGTGTGGAAAGATATTGACATTAAAGTATACATTTTTTCAAGATATTGGTATGCATAAAAATGAATGGTGCTGCATGCTGCATTGATATAGCTTCATGTTTGTGTCCCTTCCCCATATACAATACTTATTTCCTTTTCTCATAATTGCCCCCTGTAAAGGGTTCTGATGTCACCAGGACACATTGCACTACCGCTTATAACCGACTCTTCCTAGCAGATTCAAATGGCAGTTGTTTGTCAGACAAAAATATCATTGCACTGTGTTTTGGGAAATGCAGGAAAAAAAACAGCAAACACAGGTGTTACCAGAGACCAAAATAATGATTTTGCACCAGGTGATTGTACTGTGCTTTAAGACCATGAAAAGCAGTCCTATTCTCCTGCATTTACATGTCATTTATATTCATGAAATATTACTTACTGTTTTACTCAAGTAAAAAAAGGGCTAGTTTGCATTTTTTGGAAAAAAAAGGGCAGGAGCTTTGCAAAAATGCAATTTCAAGACAGAAACAGAAGTATAACAGAAAGTGTGATTTCAACAAGCACATGCGGCTGTGCACAGATTTACACAAGAGTTGAAAGATTGACAGGACATATGGTAAAACTCTACAATGCCAGTAGTGTTAATTTACCCTTTTGCATTGAGCCGTAGTTCTGATATTACCTTTTCACTATGAGCAACTACTTTGTCCAACCACTGTGTTGTTTCTTGAAAACATTTTTAGCATCAATTAAACAAATCTAGACATTATAATTATATTTCAAACACTGCAATGTATGCAATACGAAACACTCCTCCTTCCTTAAAATTGATCTGACTTGCTGCTAAAATATATAAGAAATGGTATGTCTGCTCACTAAGGTGATTGGACACTGCAGATACTTACTGGTTGCTTAGCAATGCTGTCTGGGTTTTGGAGGCAGTGTTTATGGCACTTTCCACCCACTTTTTGTGACTACTCACCTTCAGCTGACGCCATTTTGGATGGACGTTTTCATTTTACTTTCCCTGTGAGTTTTTGCAGACTCTAACGCAGAGCTGTGTATGACACTGTTCCATCTCTCTGAGGAAAATGCAATTGCAATGTTTGTTCAGATCACAAAAAGATTTCAGATTTCAGAACCCCAGATTTCATATTTTGTAAGGCCATATGTTCGTCTTGCCAAGTTGTGTCTGATGACAAATTGTGTGCTGCTTTCTAAAAACATGAGCGGTCTCCATAGCAACTTCAGGAAAACAGCTTTTGAAAGACAGTATGAAGAAAAGTCAAGCTGAAACCAAAGGTAAGTTACCAAGGTGATCAGTTGGTTTGTCTGTCAGTCTATGAATCTTATTTTGCAATAATTCTGAATAATGCTGTTTTGTAGTGTAATTCACCCCTGTTCTACATATAAAACTTGCTGACTTTGTGGGAAAAAACGTTACATTGTTTTAAAGCAGTGACAGTTGTAATTCTCCCCTCTCCTATGACAAGCTCACTCTGTAATCTTTTATTCCATTTGCTTGGCAGTCAATCTAACAATACCTTGTTCATGCTGTTATGCCTTCGACTCCACCATCATTGTAACTTCAATAGGCTCAGCTCTGTCACAATGCAAGGTTCAGCCAGGAATAATGCAAAGCCACTGAGAAAAAAAGAGCTCATTGTGATCTTGTAATGGGGTTTATTGTATGGAATATATTATAATGTAACTGTAGCAAAGGGAGACAGCAGTCACCCCACCCGGCCTCAAACCCAGGTCTACGGGGTACCAAACCTGGCAGCTTGACCACAACGCCAAAGAGCCAGGCTCGTTGGTATGGCAGTCAGAGCGCACAGTCAACCGTAGTGACTGCACTCTGTCACAGTAACTATAGACTATATACATGAAGGTATTTTTATGAAGGCATTAAGTATCAACTGACAAAGTCTGAGTCCTTTAACAAGAGGGATAAGTCACTTTTTTAAAAAATGAGAACTGAACACATACTTGTTCACACCATCTAGAGGCGTTAGAAGATATCAAGTCAATTCTCCCTGGGCACACAAAAGAGAGGTTTCTAGTTGCAATGTATTCCAAATCACTGAATACGTTTCTCATTTCAGTCTGTGCTGCACCTCCTAAAAGAGGTTATTGTACTCATCCTTATCAGACTGAGGTCTGACTCAAAGGGAAAGCACACCCAACCTCCTTTAATTTGGAAAGCGAACATCTGAGGGCACCTAGCAGGGATTTTAGACATCGCAACAGCAAAAGTCTGGACACAAGGGTTTTGCATTTGACCACCAGAAAGTTTGATGTAGTTGCAGTCACTAAGGAGCTGACTGTAACCAATCCTAAATGGGGCAGCACATATAAGCAGATATACTATCATATAATATCACATATAATATTATAGATTATAATATTACTTTTCCCCAGATAGAAAAATGAATGTTGGTGAATGGGATTCCTATTTAATCATTTCTGATCATAATCATTGCTTTTTCTTTTTTCAGGTAAGAAGATTAAATATAAATTAAACGAGTTAGCAGGTTGTAAACAGCATGTGATTAGATACAATATAAGCAAGTTAATTGAAAAATAGGACAGCTCATGGTATGTGCTGAAAACTGAGAGCTGCACTGAACATAGTGGCGATCATCAGCGTAGCAAACAATGTTTTGTATGATCCAGGGCAATCACAGGAGTTCTGCTGACTGGACGCATATGCTAAACAAAGGGAAGGGCATATTACTTCTTAATGCATATCCAGGGCTGTCGGGTGGGTGATAAGCTCACAGCAGAGCGGGATGCTCATTCGATGACACATACAGCATGCATGATGGAGAGGTTGAAATGTCTTGTTACTTTTTTTGCCAAAACAACTGTGAAGAGTCCACCCAATGAATTATTATGCTGTGGGCACGATTGGCCCTCACTTTGGTTTCTGCAGCCAGTACATGGCTGTACAGAGGGTGTTTAAACACTACAAGCATCCTGCCTGCCTCTGTACATCATGACCAGTGGGATCAAGTGGGCGTCCTGAAGCGAGGAAAAGATGAAATCTGTTCCGTAGGAGGAGAGGTTTGGATTTGTCTTCTGGACTGCGTAATCATGACAAGAAAAAAAAAAACTTTGCTAAAGGCTACCAGGGGGTCGTTAAAAGTTGTGGGGATTTTCAGCACCAATCACAAGGAAATCACAAGGGAATTAAGATAGGTGGGATCTAATATATTGTTCTCCATTTGGAACAGACTGTAATACAGCATCAATGGAAGGTCCATTTAAAGAAGTCTGTTTAAGGACTGCAGCACCACAGCATCATGTGCCACTCAATACAGTTACAGTTCTTTGAAAGATATTGGATGCTACGATATCTTGAAGTTTAGACAGTGGGAAGTCTACCACTGTGATAGTGATAGTAAATTTTTGACCAAGGTGCTGTTTATAGATCACCTGTGAACATGGATTCACTCTGGGTAATCAGATAATAAGTCAAAGATTTAATATTTCACTCTGCAGTCAGCATAGCAACAGATATTACTAAAAAATTTTTCTATTTGAAAAAAATTTCTTTTGTATTTGTACCAACTTTTCACCACCTTTTTCAAGAAATGTGACACCTCTCAAAGTTACCTGACTGGGACTGCCTCCTCTCCATAGGCAATAATGACTTTAATTGTATGTGTCTGTGCAAAGGGGGTTTACTGCTAATCATGCAGCCAAGCGTTAGTGCCACTGTCACTGGATTGTTTCAGAGGTTTAAATGAACTGAGGCAGTGATCTTCTCCAAGCACAACCACTACAATTAGCACTAATGGGGAGAGCTGGGAGACCGACCTTAGCAACAGGACTCAGGCCACAGAATGAGCAGTTCAAAAGCCAAACGTCACATGCCCTGGAGGGTGCAGGCACTATGGAAGGCACGGTGGATGAATACAAAGGGAACACGCTGCTGAATATCTGTTTTGACATCCTGTCACCTTGTGCCTCTTTTGTTTAGGTCCTCCTCAAGACTCTGTGGGTATATCTGAAAGGCTGAGAAAGTGGAGCTTTGCTTCATGGTGAATGTGAGGGTGCAGTCGCAATGACGTTGTTACATTTTCACTTCACATGGATATATAGTATGTGATTATTTTACCTCTAGTTTATATGACAATATCAGGCATAGTTAGGAGGTAATGAAAATAATCACCTTTCAATTTGAAGCATAAGAACATGGTATTGATAAATCAGTTCCTATTCCTATCAATTCCTAAAGTGATGCTAACAGAAAGCTAGCATTCAAGAATGACAAAGATACAATGCAAAGTCCTTGAGTATTACTTCTTGACTATGCTGATCTTCTCAGTCAGTCAGTCATAAACACTAAAATGTCCAGTTAATACACAGTGAGTCTAAATGTAGCAATTTTGACATAAACATTCATACCTTCTAATAAACTTGGAGGGCATAACACCAGCTCACTTTTATTTCTGAGTTTCACACAATGTATAATGTAAGTCTTGAACATTGACACTGTGCAGTGCAGAAGAGATGGAAAATTATCAGAGGTCTATTCAGATGGGTTTCACCTCATTTTGTTTGCTCTCTCCATTTCCTTTCAAACATGGGGCCCACCATCTCCCTGGATTTTCTTATCCATGTAGACAACATTTAAGGTCCAATTGCTCCCCAATCCACACAAACTGCCATCGATCACTCCACCATGCTTTTCTCTACCCAGATACTTTTTGATGAAAAATGAATCAAAACCTTAGAATCTTAGAAACGGTCTCAGCACCAAACACAAGATACACAAGAAGAATTCACAAGAAGTATATATTGAGTTATTGTTGTGCAGTACAGTATATAGGTCTAATGCAATAATTTTATTGGCTTACCTTTGATGCCTCGAAGATATTTTATTCTAAAAGAACTTTCCTTTGGGATTTTTCTCCTTCTCACCCTAAACAAACATTGATTTATAAATAGTAGGATGGACTGACTGAAGGCTTGCTTGACTGGATTTATGGCTATGATTAACTTCACTTTTTGCACCATCAGCCTGCAGTGTCAGCTGGCTGGGGAGTCTGGGAAGACACAGCACTGAGTTCAGCCTAGTGTGTTTTCATAAAGGCTCACTCTCCTTAGAATGGTTTCCAAGAAAATATGTTTTACTAGGCCACACTAAAAAATAATGATGTTACAATAGGCTTGCCAATGAATGTAAAATACAATGTTCACATTTTCAACGGAGACATATAACACAATAAATACAAATATAATTCCAGCAGACAACCTTACATCAGCTAGGTGCTTCTGTACTGTTTTGTATTAATTTATTTGGCCACATGCATTTCACCACCTGCTTATTTAATTATTTTCATTCATTACCATATTGCTTACCCAGTAATATGTGTGTTATAGAAGATAAGAATGCATTTTCACTGAGATCACATTGATTATCCCTCAAAGCGTGATGGTAAGAAAATATACAGCACAAGCAGTCTGAGGTTACATATCAACATGTGGTAAATCCTATTTTTATGCCTCAGATCTTGTCAATGTGGTGAGCCAACCCACAGAATTTTCTCCTCGCAAGCATGCTTATCTCCTGGAGAGCCCATCTGTCTATGTGAAGCTGCACACGACGGTATGGTGCCACTCACAAACTCATAGCAGAAGGATCCACAGCTAAAATATGAATGTTCCAAATTCAAACATGCTGGTAGTTGTTGATCAAGGAAGTGGAGCATTAGTGGGCTTTGTAAGCTCCAGCAAAGGGTTATAGGACCACATGTGTACCAATTCAGGAATGAGAACACCTTAAAGAGAAGTGCAAATTTAGGGTAAAATGTTGAATGAGTAAATTACTGTGGTTTTACAGACTAGGACTTGGTCCACAATATCATTAGATTATGTCAACTAAATATAGTAGTGGGTTCCTGTGAAAATCAGACCCTGTCATTTAGGTCACTATGATTGTCATTAACACATGTCAGAGCCAGGGGAAGTAAGTCAAACTTGCATTTGGTAACACATTTTAAATACAACCAGTTTAATGAAGCATTAATAACTACATCATAAATCATTCAAACAAAGTGTTCAGAATGGGTTTTATCAACTCAACAGCATCCTATATTGTTGCACCTTATTGTTTATTTGGTCAAGCTTGCAGTGCATTAATGTGAGCTGTTCTGGGAGGTGAACCATTACATTACATTATTGGCATTTAGCAGACGCTCTTACCCAGAGCAACTTACATCAGTTACAATGTTATCCATTTATACAGCTGGATATTTACTGAGGCAATTGGGGGTTAAGTACCTTGCCCAAAGGTACAACAGCAGTGCCCCAGCAGGGAATCAAACCGCCAACCTTTTGGCCACGAGTCCTGCTCCTTAACCACTATGCTACACTGCCACCCCTGGGGACTGCCCCTGAACCATAGGGATGTCCTCACCCTTGGTAGTGGGAAGTGGACATGCCTTGACAGCCTCAGCCTTGCTTATCTGAAGCTTTATGAACTTTCCACCCAAAGCATAGCCCAGATGCTCTTGCTGTCAGACTTAACCATATGCTACTTCTTTGCATTCACGAAGACCATCAAAACACATGACACATTGGAAGGTGCTGACATGGCAGAATACACCTCCAAACCTGGCAGCAACGACTATCAGCTCCAGGGAAGAGTTTGCCAATGTCTTTACTGTACACCATGAAATGATCTGCTGTGCTCAGGTACTTAGCCCAGACATTCAATAAGTTTGTTAACCTGAGTTATTAGGTTGCGGTTTTCTTCAAGCAATCATACCTGATGTGCTCTGGTCCCTCCCTTCTCACTGTTTTCCACTTGTCCTCAAACAGGAATGCATCACAACCCTATTTAAAACACCTACTTCTGACCACCTTTCTCTGTTCTCCTGTTCCTCTCCAAAATGCTTGAACACAATGTACACAGACACCTGATTTTGTTTCTCCAAAATGCTTGTAACACAATGTGAAAACACTATTGTTAGACATTCTTCTTTTTCTTCTGCTAACCAATTTTGTGCGTTTTTTGTTTGTTTAAGAAACTTCATTCAAACCAGGTCTTACAAAGGACACTTATGCTATGTATTTTTATTTTTGTAACATTTATACTTTTAAACTATTAATTAAAAACTATCACATAGACTTAACATTGGCCTTTATGACATCACAATAGAGCCCTTCCATCCCTTCATGTATGTAAAATTATACTGTTTGCATTTTCATGCACTCGTAATTCCCTGGAATTACATTCTCTAGTTCCTCCCTGTTTTTGGTTCATTTCAGCCGCTTTAATGTCCAACAGTCCCCCCATAAGGGCCCCCCATGACTCAATCATAAACCCTATTCTTTTGTACCTTTTGACTTGATCACTCAGTTCTATTATCTCTGCTTTTGGTTTCATCCACCACTGTTATGCTAATGATACTCTGCTCTTTCTCTCTTTTTCCTCAATCTGACTCACAGTTCGTCTCATGTATTACCACACAGCTCAATGAAATCTCCGTCTGGATGAAAACTCATCACCAGAAGCTAAACCTCTCTAAGACATACCTGTTCTACCGGCGAGCTAAGCACTTGTCTCTTCAAGACCTATCCACAACTACAGATATAGGTCACCTCCCACTTTACCTAGAACCTTGATGTCAGTTCATACACAAAAAAAAAAATTTTGCTCCACACCACCTACTTGACCCAAACCACAGGGCCAGGCCCTTTTAAAATGTGTCGGAACAAATCCAACACCCTGCTGGCTGACCTCATTTCCATTTTCACAGGCTTTGTCAGCTCATTCAGAACACAGCTGCTCGAATGGTGCTTAGCCTCCCCTAATATCCCCACGTCTTAACCCCTCCTCATCTCTCTGCTCTGGCTAGTAATCACAGCATGCAGCAAATTCAAGACCCCAGTGCTTGCCTAACAAGCACTCATGGATACAGCTCCTCCCCACTTAGAGTCCCTCATCGACCCTACATCCCAGGCACGTATTTCGCAACCAGTTTCCTGGTCACTCCTACCCACCGTGGCTATGCATCCCAAACTCCAAGCTCACCTCTTTCCCTCACTGGACCCCAGTGGTGGAATGAACCACTCCCACTCTGCCTGCAGATTGCACATGATTTTCTATTGTCAGTTCAAAACCATTCTACTCAGACTACACTCAGATTACACACTGAGTTCCAGAACCAGGACACATCTTGCAGTATACCTGGACCCTGCCTGGAACCTTAACATTCCTCCTACTCTGCAAAATGATGCAGTGACACAGAGCAACATTAAGGACCAGTATGATGTAAGTTTATATACCTCTTATGGTTAATGTTATGTTATTCCTTTGGCTGTTCATATAGTCCTTTGTCTGATGCCTTTTGTGCTATGAAATTTGAACATGTTTTCCTTATGGTCATAAAATCTATTTATATGCGTGTGTCTGATTAGCTGTGTGCTTCCAGTGCCACTGTTTTTAGGTGGATGCTTTAACAGCCTTGTAAATCACTCTGGATAAGAGCATCAGTGCTTTAAATAAACAATAATAAATACAATAATAAAATAAAATTATACATATATTAAAAAGTAAAAAGAATATATATTTTCATTCTAGGCTTCTCAAGATGAAATTATAATAAATCCTCTGAGCAGGTTTCCCTTCAGGAGTCATATAAAATGGACAGCCAGCCATTTACACCAGCTGAGCACTAGAAACATTCAGCATTCAAAAAGTTTTGTATGGACTAATTTAGCAAAAAAAAAACCTGACTACACAGTGAATTACAGGTTTAATAGAGCTGTCCATTAGGGATGGCACTTCCACTATGCAAAACCAGCTAGTGTGCTGTAGAAGGTAAATGTTTCAACTTTTACTGTTAACAAATAACAATTTTTGTTATTTACATGCTTATTCCTGACACACTTTGACAGTCTATACAGACAAACACATCTAAACAACAAATAAACAAGAAAAAAAAATTTAGAGATGGTGCACATTTACATTTATTTCATATGAAAGAAAAAATATGAATTGATTGTTCATGCAAAAAAGTTTATCTGTAAGTTCTTTCTCACTGTACTGCAAAGCCATTCTCACAGTACTGCAAAGCTCATTTCAGACTGAAGACCTGTCTCTTCAGACTACATCTCAACCATCATATCCAAGTACAATTTTCCATTACTATCATGTGTAATTATACATGTGGAAGTGTACTTCATGGTTTTATGTAATTAGACATGTAGAGGTCTACTTCAGGGTATGTGTTAGCATTATAATGGAATGGTGCAGTCCTCAGGCCATGCATATCGCATTGCAACTACATGTCAATCAAGGCATGCACTTGTAATCTCGGCACTATGTTTGGCTGCATAAAAGCATCTCTGGACATGAGGATATGCTGCTATACCACTAAACCCTGTCTATTGACTAGTGTTAAAAAAGATATGTGACAGAGTAACATTGCAGAGAAGGAATGGCTTCCCTTAAGGCATGTATGTGATAAAAGAAGCAAGACTGGACTATAGACTGGAAAGCTGTGGAACCTTGATGTACACCAATTTGTACACAAGTGCATCCTAGGCTTCAAATAAATTTGCCAATGAATAAACACTGGTAATTAGGGTAAAATCAACAATTGTAACATTATTCAATTGTTAAATGTCAATGTGGTGGTTGTTACAGGCGGGAGTTTGAACACTGAACTACTTATTCAGGCACAGGGCTGTGAGTTTTAGTAAGTCACTACTTTACTAATATAATAATAGGGGTAGGATCAGTACCACATAAATACAGTGATGTGGTGTCAGCATACAGATGGAAATGATCAAATTAAACATCTCTGCTTTCTACATATCTGAGTATAGTCTTGGTGGAATGCAGAGAGTCTGCAGCAATATTACCTTCCGTTTTATCTCTTAAGATTTGAATGTTTTAACAGCTCATTCCACCCCTTCATCTCAATGGTAATTAATATACAGGCTGTCAGAGAGGAGAGACCAACCCAGAGGCAGACCAATCCACAAATTAACTCTCAGGCAGTTACATATCTCCTGTAGAGTTTGTCCAAGGCAATCTTTTCTCTAAACAGTCCACTTCACATTATGATGTCATAATACTATTGTGCAGACCACAATGAAAACATAGTATGTAGCTGTGTTTTGGGAATGCTTGAAATTGATTAGTATTTCTTTCTAAAAGCAAACAGACAAAATATTTTGAATTACAAAGACCTCAGTTGTTGGGAGGCTTGCTCTCCACACTCTAAAAAAAAAAAAATCTATGTTCAAAGATGATTACCCGTACAAGACCCTGTGATCAGAGTGATTACCATTATCATTTCAAGGATATGAACAAATGCATTTGCATCGCTGCCAGCAATATGTGCACATTTTAAGTGACAAAGAAGCATTGCCAGATAGATGTTTCAGAAATACACAGTGCTCCTGGAAATACCACCTGCACGCCAGTGATTTAGTATTATTTTAAAAAATATTATTTAATATTTATTTGCTTACTGCTATAGATACCCTTATATTTTACAGATATATTTACAGATTATCAATTTATATCAACTAAAGCTATTCAGGTTTAGCCTTAGCAGCAGCAACTTGCCTGGAATTTCTCTACTCTGAGGTAACCAAACAACAAAGAAAAGATTGATTTTTGTCTAAAATAGTAAGAATAAAAATAGAACAGGCCCAGATAGCCTCGACAATTAAGTTGGAACCATAATATTAAAGAGTTTTAGATTTTTTAATTATGTGTACAACATATTTTTGTCCATTTAAGCTCTTTGTAGAGTCACAAAGTTACTTAGATGAGAAAGTAACTGCCAGATTGTTACTTCCTCAAGGACCACCCCAAAAATGGATGTCAGGTCACATGAGTCTCAACTTCACTTGCATAATTAGAATGATAAAAAACAGTCTGCAAATATCCAAGACCACAAGAGCAGCACGTACCAATTCATTTTGCCTGCTCCTGTCAGCTCCACATTCTGGCAAATGCAAATGACATTGCTGTCGCTGAATGTCCTCAAATTCTTGCATAAGAGCCCTGTAAAGTACCTTTATTTGAATGCAGGGTCATTACAGAGAAGCTTTACTGAGGGGAGAGAACAGATCACCAGGAGAGAGTGTAATTGGGCTGAGGCTGCATCCTGTTTGGTGGCTGCGCTGTCATCGTGCTATTCATTCTCTTAAAAATTCAGCTTGATCTGGAGATGAATATATTCAAAGCTCTGCCTAAAATCACGTCCCTAATTTTTTTTCATGCACACTTGGATATATTCATTTCATGATTCTTCTTTATTCTGAGTAAGTTCATAACCTGACCAGAATTGAATGAATATTGATAACAATGTATAAACAAATGGTATCTATCTTTTGTTTTTGACCACACACACACACACACACACACACACACACACACACACACACACACTCACACACATACAGACACACACAAAACTATTACTGTAAGTTATACTTAAGGGAAAAAACATTTATTAATGAAAAACCATATTTTTATGTCGCCCAATCTAATTGATGATTCATTAAGCTAGGGCTATGCAGAGCCATAATGGTTATACAAGCTGAATAAATGTATTACAATTCCAAACCTTCATTTAACTGAGAAAATAATAATCACAACAATAACACTAAACTCTACTAGTAATTGCTTGCACTGTTTCCTATAGAAAATGTTGACATCTGTGGCTCATGGTTGCACTTACCATGCTGATGTTACAACCTCTCTCCCATCCCATGCCCTAAGTCCTCAGTCCCATCCTACCCCCTCAGTCTGACTATTAGGCTAACCCGTGAGTGTGGATGCAGTGTGTGAAAAGGGAAACCTGTGTGTATGTATGGAGTCGCTCTGGATAAGAGTGTCTGCTGGATGTCAACAATGTTAAATGCACATCTACCACGCTCTGTCTGGATAAGAGCATTTTCTGGATATAAATGTAACACTGAACAAACTCATTTCTCGTACATTGCTTTTGCTAAGAGCATCTGCTGAACGTCAAGAATACAAATGTAATGTTAAATGTAGCAGTATCTTGTACTTCTCTCTGATTAAGAGCATCTGCTACATGAAAAAATGTAAATGTGTATGGATGTATGAAGGAAAAACACAAACAAAACAAGTCATTTCTAACAAGGTGGCAAGCCACCAAAACATGTTATAAGACTAAAGGTAATTAACCTTTTTGAGGTAAAGGGTAATACGCATGCAGTTGCTGTTTCCTGATACATGCAGACACATCCTCATTACAGATATTAAAGAGCAAGAATAGTCAGTATGGATATTACATTGATAAAATAAAACTGAGATGGTAAAATCAATGCCTATATACAGGCAATTACGATATGTCAGAAGTACTCTTGAAGAGCAAAGTGACTTTCATTTGAACTGCATGCAAAAGCTTTTGCCTGCACCTTAGAGAAAGCTGGCTGGTTGGCTATCTCTGGAGTGAAGCAGTGACAGTGATAGGTGATACTGTGTTAGCTACAGGTTTCCCTCTCCTCTCCAACTGGCTCTGACCATGACAGAGATGGACCTTAGGAGGAATTACATTCATTGGTATCTTGGTGCGTCCAATTCAGACTGAAAACACATGCCAAGAATACAAATATTTATGAGACTCTCCAGCAAAGTAACATTAATTTTCAGAATGAACTTACTGAATGTATATATCCAAACAACAACAATTTGGATACATCAATAGGAATATTAGTTCAAGAAGGCAGAGACTGTAGAGTGCACGGTTCTTCTATTCTGGACACCCAATCAGTCAGAGTGTGGTGTCAGGACATTGAATGAGCTGCACCACTACATCTTCTGGTCACCTGCAGTCTGTATTGGACTTATATTTGTGTGGTGTCACAGGGAGAATCCTCCTTCACTCTGTGCTCATGTCTCAACCGAGAGAAGCTGATATGGTCTGCATGTATTATGGCTGGGTAGCCTTGTGACAGGCTATCGCACTGTTCTAAAAAGCAAAACCTCATGCTTCTCGTATTGGGCCCGCTCTGGCCTTTTTTGGCCTTTGAAGGTTCAACACCCAGTTCACTAACTCTAATTCAACTAGTACATGAATGCTAGTTCATTTAAAAAACAGCTGGTCAAGAGAGCTCAAGTAGACTTTAAGTAGACAGGTGAACATCAACGAGATAAACTAATGTATTTAAACATGCTTGTCCTTCTATTAACAATGTCTAATAACTGAGAGCTAAAATAAGGTATTTGGTTACACTTTTACTTTCAAAATAACTGCAGCTTCCAAACAGTTACTGTGTTTCACATGCATTTACTACTCTGCATTTAAATTGCTTGTATAAAAAAAAACAATAAAACATTCTAAGGATGAAAAAGATGACTCATAGGAAAGCTAGGAAAGTGTACAGGCTTGGATTATAAGAGTAGTCATTTGGTAACACAATATCGCATATTATTATTATTATTATTATTATTACAATATTAATGCTACTACTACTTCAGCTAATAATCATAACAATACAATTAGGCACTGCCTTTCTGTAAATTCAATGTCACTTGACATAGAATTTCAAAAAAGAACCATAAAAAACATAATAATCCTGTTCATGGCACAGCCACTAGGCTAATACAAATAACTGTTACGTTGAAGAGCTGGCCATCTGATAATCAGACTTGCTTCCGTCAGTTAACTGCTTGCTTCAGTTGCTTCTAGAGTCTAGACAGTTAAGATGTTTGCTACTGTGGTTGGTTAGTTAAGTAGATAGAAACCCCTTTTTCCTACATTACTTATCATTAATGCTGATGGCTAGTCAACAGTTTGGAAACCACTGCCCACCACTGAATACTACAATTGTTGAAAAAAGACCAGAAAGTACAGTCAATCCCTGCTTTTAAGGCAAAATGCATTGCTACTAATCCTGTAATAAACTGGATCATCTGGAATTAAATCTCACTGTCTCACAGATGCAGTGTTAGACTACAGAACATGGGCTAAAAATCAGATTTTTTTCTCTGAAAGGGTAGAAAAATCAGTTTTTAAGTTACATATGTAAAAGATGTTATTATGTGGACATTTTAATATAATTGCATCTGCTTACATATGCTATATGTGCATACAGTACAGACCAGGTGTGACAGTAGATATACTGTTGATAAACCATAAATAAAATGATGAGCATAGCTTGGTTGAACGGCCTGCTGTCATCATTAAACTTCTGAAGTTCTTATTGAAATGTTCACTGTCTGACATTCTGGATGACAGAACACATAGACAAGACCCAATTCATGATCTTTGGAAATGAGCTTATTCATCCTGCAGGGTGAACATGGCAGAGCACACGCAAATCTCATTCAAGAGTTCACCAAGTCAAAACCACAGACCAAAATAAGAGAGACAACACAACAAACTTTTCAGACATGCTATTATTTCTCTGCTTTCGCATACAAGCCCTTTTTTCACTCTTTTCTGACTTCTTTCTCTTGCTATAAACCAGAATTTCATATAATAAAAATGAACACCTTTTTTATAAATACATATGTGGACTGTCATAAACTTAATCTTTGTGCCACAGGCTGCCTTTGCTGTTGTGGCATTTGTTGGGTAGAGACAGAAAGTGGTGTTGGGGTTGGTCAGAGAATTATCTAGAACCTGGGGCAGAGCTGTGAGCTGCATGTGTAGAGTTGTGTCTTCCTTGTCAGATTTTGTCATTTTCTCCTGTGCTGTTGGACCTGTGAATTTTGGTCTGAAAATGCATTATTTCTACCGAAATGTGTAAATGTTTGCAGGTCTGCATTTTTATACCCCCAAATGAATATATCACTATGTAGGTATAAACCAGGATGATCTTGGATGACTGATTTATCCATCACAATAGGATATTAAAGTTCGAAGAAGGAGCCTTCACTTGATGTCTGACAGAGCTAAATTCTAGTCTATAATTTTTATCATGTTTATGTGGGATTGGAAGTTTTAGTTTAGTGTTAGTAAGGATCCTTGTTTTTCCATTTGCAACTTTGTCAACAACTGAGCTCATTACATCGACCTCATCTTCAAACTGGATACTTGTCTGTAGCTGTGTGTGTAGCTACTGCTTTTTTTAACTGAGCGTTTTTTTCTTATGTGGCTGAGGCTTCATGAATGTGCTGGTGCCTTGGTGTATTTGCCTTTTCACTCCTTCTGTTTGTTTTAGGAGTGGTGCATTGGCCAGCATAGTTACACCAAGTTGTACAGTTACCTGATAATTTCATACATGCAATAACTAATGATTTGCATGTAATTCCAGACCATCTTTACCCTCTGAAAAGTACTACAAAATGTATGAATAGGGAGGCAGTAGAAGTAGACAAAACCTTGGTTGTAGATATGAGGAAGAAACACAATGAAGCGCCCTCATGGGCATTGCCAAGGGTGAAGTGAATACAATTGCACTCGAAAACCATCTGTTCCCAAGGAGAGAAAATTCATGAGACTCACAGCTGTTCATAAAGGAATGTTCCAGCAAGAGAATGGTTTTTAACCCTCCAAAACCTTACAGTCCCCCAGCGATGTTCAGCAATGCAAACACAACACATGCGTATTGTCAACACACAATAAAATGTTTAAACCACCTGAGCTCCCCTTCTGTCTTTGTAAGGTTTTCCGCTCTGGGACACATTCTCCATAGTTTGGCCCTAATGAACATCTGCAGTTGCCCAGTATATTCAAACTTTCTTCACAAATGATTGTTACTTCAGCAATGAAAAGTGAACCAAAATGAAGGCTCTGACTCTGATGTTTTCCCTCTGTGGTCTTATTGTGTTCAAGTAAGAGGCGTGCTGAGCTCGTTCAGAGCTGGATGGCAAAGGCATTATGTTCCGATGTCAGAGAGGTGCTTGTTCCCGCAAGTCTCCATGCAACAACAAAATCTGTGCCGTCGTGAAGTGGAATGGAAGCTGCTCTCATTATTGTTCAGTGGAACAAGCAGGTCGACCAATGCACACCTACATGTGTAACAGAGGATAGGAACAATCCTTTGTTTATGCCACTGTCCTTGGATTCCTCCTCCACACACCACTGTCTGTTGTCAGAGAGGATTCAAAGAACCTCAGACAAAGTCTCATAATGTATTCCAAGAGCAGGAGGCTGCTGACTGATTATTTATTCATTTTCTGCACCAAAGAGTGGAGATCAAACTGCATGCCAAGAATGGAGCTGAGCTATTAAAAAAAAAAACACGTGCCTGGACGTGCAATGGCATTGTCTGTATATCAAATACAAATAAACAACAGCAATAGAAAACACCCATACATACAGGATTCAACCCTCCCATTAGATCTACTTCACCATATCTCCAGTATTCAATGCAAACAGTTCATTATACCCCATTAAAACATGACAAAGGGCATTCTTTCAGAGGTTGCTTCACATTTTAGTGGACAGAACAGAATCAGTAATATTCAGGCTTTTAACTTTATAACAGCAGGTAAATCAATTTTTGTTTCAACGCTGGAGACATGGAAATTAGTTGTTACTGTAACAGTCAATGCATTTTTAATATTGCTCTGTGTATTCTTTAGATAAATTAATATGTGGATAAACAATATGTGCTTCTTACAAGAGGTAAAACAGCATTAAGCCACTAATTAATAACCCAAGGAAATAAGAACAGCGAGAGTCCCATGGGTACCTTTACTGGCTGCTCTTTAACTGCACTTACTGAGATGTTTAACAGTAAACCTTGTGCATTTGTCGTGAGCATCTGAGATATTAATAAATCACTGTAAAAGCCATTAATCATTGAGAGAAATCAGGTTTAAAAACACAGCACATTCCATTTTTTAAAAGAGTGCTAGTGGAAAGTGCTCTTCAAGGAGAGGAAGAGCACTTTTTTAGGCATGTGATGGTGCAAATACAGTCCTCCCTCTCCTTTTAGATTTGTACTGTATAGGGGAGCCTGAATTTACAGCTGTTCAGCAGACCCCAGACCCCATCAATTTCCGTAATAATTAATGATTCATTTAAACGGAAATATCTTGACTTTTAATTTTGCTACTGCATATTAGATAATCAATTAAATACTTCCCATGCAACAAACACCCAGTCTTTTACTTCAGTACTGCTTTTGTCAGGATAATGCCACTGTCATCCATGTGCATTCTTCTTAATCTCTCACAAAAAGGTCAAAGTCACCCCAGTGTACTGGGGACCCTCACCATTGAAGGTTTTGTACATTCACACAGGCATTCCCTGTTCCCAGGTTCAGTATCTGCTGTCAGGCCACTAGCACAGGTCAGACACCTACACTCTTACATTTATTTGACATATCACAGATGTTTATACATATACACTGGATACCAAATTAGACATGCTCCATAGTGTCATTTTCTATCTGGAAAATTGTCACCAGAGGCATAACATGTCATATATGTGAATGCATTCCAGTGCTTCAGAAAATGGGGGACATCAGTAAAATAACATTAACTACCCAAGACATCATATTTCCCTTAAACATGAAGTGCACATTTATTCAACAGCTGTATTTGAACATTACTTACTAAAACATACATTACTTCAGATGCATTAACGTTAACACTTCATTAAAGCTGGAGCTGTGATCACTTCTGCTGTAGCCCTGACTCTTAATGTCACTCACATGCTGAAGCAAAGTCTTCAGCTCTTCTGTGCCATTTAAAATAGTTTTGGATGTTGACTTACTGGCCCAAATGAATGTCCATTTTCTCCCAGTTCTATCCTCCTTATTATCTGTGCTCAAGTATCTACAGAATTGGATTCACATGTCATCTTTTGCAAAGGCTGGCCACTTGCGATTACATGAGATGGCATTTTGGGTGCCACTCTGCCACTCATGAGAAATGACACTGCATTTATATTTAATAGACACACAATCACACAAGCCTCCTCATTATGGCTTTGATAATGTAAACAAAGAGAACATAATTTAAACTGGAAAGGTATTTGCGCTATTTTGAATAGCTTCCCACAAATTCTGGAAATATTTTTTAAAAAATCATGAAATTGACATTGGAATCATAAAAAAATGCTAACTTTGCTATTAAGGAATTTTTCCCACAGAGGCTTTGTTAAGCAGGCTATATGTGTTGCATCCAGTGACGGCTGGTGGTGATATTGGGTGGGTGGGCTAACAAATGCATTATACCCATCAATAGTTCACGCTGCAGCAACAGCAGCATCACATCCAAGATACCAAGTAACAGCAACAACACTATATACCTTGTTATAGCAAGTGCTCTACAACAACACTATAGAGAAGTACCCACAAGAATGGTCAGAAAAGGGTCCACCTAGGGATGCACTACAAAACGTGTTGCAACTGTAACGACTGCCAATAGATACTGCAACTGCTTTTATCACAACCGTTTTGCAACACATTGTGTCAAACATCACGTCCCGAATAAAACAATTTGGTAACCAAAGCAAAAATAACGGTCATTTTAGAAGAGAGGCGGGAAATATGTAGACAGGAAAGCTAAAGGAAACGTGTGTGATGGTCTTAAGATGTCTATAGGCTTGGGCCTACCTTATTTGAAGAGAAGCTCACATCGACGACCTTTCTGGGAGGCAAACAGCATAATCACCATGTCATTGAAGTCCATTGAATAGTGGCTAGTCACAAGCAGCGTTTGCCGTTCTTTGAGGTATAATCCAAAGAAAAAAATATCCAGCAACAACGTAAAAAGTTGAATCAGTCTGATTTTTTAATATTCAACTTCCTAGATCGATAAGATAAATTTGAAGAACAGTCAGGGATTCATTTAACGGAGTATTTTCCGTCGTTTAGCTACCGTTTTTAGAAGCTTTGAGGGAAAGGTCCAAAATCACCTCTTATTTTAACCAACAAAATAAGTCTTCAATATATCATCACTATATTAGATTGACTGATAGCTATTTGACAATACTAGCTAACTAACGTTGGTTGATAAATAGTGCAAACGTTATCTAGTTAAAGAGCTAGTGATACCTAATATCAGCTATTAAACAGCCACTCTTTTTTTAGCCACTCTACTTTTGCCATGGTGTGATTATTAGAAGAAATGTGCAAAACAGACAGTCAATAGATGTCAGTTACTTGTATTCTAGATGACAAATATATAGTCTGATACAATAAATGATCTAGTTTCGCTGGACTTTCTCAGATACTTCTCAATAGTTTCCAACGGAAAGCTGCATTCAAATTAACGGGCGATGAATTATTCGAGCCTCCACGTGACCGCCTGAGACTTCCGGGTACTTCAATGGCGCAACTCTCTCAATCAACGGCTCTGGGCTAAATGAATTTAGCCCAAATGATCAGCAAATCAAGGGGGCACGCCAGACACCTGTCACTCACTTGACACTAAGAGGATAAATGGAAGCTGATGCTACTGTGTTTGGGCTGTAAAATATAATATATCCTGTGTTTTTCTTGTGACTGTTTGGTGCTGTTGCTGCTCTAGGTTCCACCCAAATTAAAAAAAAATCTGGTCTAAGGTTTTTTTTTTTAACAATAATTTTCTCAACTTTATTGTAAAAGATAGGGAGGGCTTAGCCCTGTTAGCCCATTTATACCAGCTGTCCCTGGTTGCATCAGTACAGTACATTACTTTTTTTTTTTTTTTTTGGTATTAGGATCAAGCTCCCATTTGTACATAAATCTATGATTGGCCCAGTAAGGTATTTGTGGATTTCAAGATTGTATGCCTGCGAATCACAAGGGTCTTCTGTACCTAAATTAAACACATTATACATTTCTTTCTGAAAAGAAAGATTGAAACTTAAAAAATTAAGCCTTCAGGGGCTTATATATTAAATGTCATTTAATATCACAGATGCCATGATCCCTTTCTACTATGTAATTACTTAACTGTGACAACATTAGTACCAACAAACATGAAAACAATGAAAGCACTGTATAAATGGATGGATTGGATTGGATAAGGCTGCTAAAATTAGTATTCAAAACAACAGTCTTCAGCAAATGTAAACCAAAATGGTGTGTTAACAATGTATGAATTCCAGCTTTCTTGGATCATGAAACTCCCTCATGCTTACCTCATTGTGAGATCTTGTGATCATGGAGGTACATGTACTGCAGTTAGAGGCTTTTACACTGCAAAATACAATTATAAATTGTACTGTAACTAATTATATAATATCATTGAAAGGAAGAGCAAGAAATAGTAGCTGAGACGTAGCTGAGAATTTGCACTGTTTAAAAACACGTTTCCAACATGGAACAAGAAAAAAAAAACATGTTTCTGACTTTACTACTTAAGTATTTGTATTCTTACCTTTGACAAACACTGGGCCAACTGTGTTTAAGTGATAGGTAGCTATTTGCTATCTTAAAAATAATTCATGCCATGGTATGTCATAAATTGTGTACTTTTAAAATGCACTTATAGCTAGCTTGCTATTAATAAATAAACGTTTAATTTAGTGGTCTCTTATTTAGCTTACCAAGCATCCAGCCTAACTCACGCTGTTAATTGCAGGACATTAAATTTTCTTTCATGAAAGCAGCATGGATTGGTTCAGTGTATTGTAGAATTTTATAATTCATCTCTTCAAAAGACCTCTGTTCCTACTGTGTGCCCTAAAATAGCAAATAAATTACACTTATCTTTTTAAACCACAGCAAATACAGAAAGATCTCTGACAAAGAATAAGAATATTCAGACAAAAACATGGACTGTATTTTCTCATAATATTTCAACTACAATGTCAGCTAGCTTTTTTATACTGACCAGATTTTATAACTGATTGTACCCCATTGTGAATTTCCATTAATACTGTGGGGCCATTAAAAAAGAAATTGCTTTGTTCTATTCCCTAGGTCCTTCTTGGTAATGGTTTCTCCTCTGATGTATAATTCCACTTTTGCAGTTTTGGTATCCCATAAGAGAGAGGGAGCTGATGGAGTGCTTTCTGCAGTTCAACTGCTTATTTCTGCCAAGGCAATTGGAAAACTTCAGCTTCAGCCATCTCTTCCATGAAAATAATGGAGAATCTGCTCCATCACTCGCCAAGGCTTGCTTACCTGTGTCAGGCCTGCCTCATTCAGCTGATGTACAGTGCACTTAACTGGTAAAAGTATGCATGAACCACTGGGGAGAGGCTTGCATGTGAACCACCAGCTCCTTATGAACACTAATCAAAAAAGTCCGCTGTGTGAAGCTTCAGCAGATGAAACACACTGTGCTTCTGATTGCTTGGCCTTTATGCATATTATTTCAGTTTAAAGCACAGCTGCCAGCTGACAGGCCTGACACAGCGTTGGTAACATTTAAGGAATGAAACTGCATAGACAATATTCAAGTGGGGATTCCTTTTTAGTACCAAATTATTACAACGTCATACTGAAGTTACGCCAAAAGAATTGGAATTCAGTTGATCAATTGATCCATCCCTCTCAATGAATTTGTCAATACAATTAATCATTCATTATCATGAGTTGTTGTAGTTAGCTCATTATCTGACTCTCCAGAAAATTACAAAAAGGACTCTGACATATAGGAAATGGACCCATTATAGGATGCCAAACTTTACAATAATAAGATCAACTCCTTCTGACGAACCAAATTGTTTCATTTATTTCAGTTTAAAGATCCAGTTCCCTGTCATTGTAATTTCTTAATTTCCTCTTATTCGATGGCATTCATTTTATTAGCTGAGCCCCCTTTTAACCTTGTCATTACTCACAGCACCATACTGTGTTTTGCCTAACTAACACTAGCTAGCACCAATGAAATTCTACTTTATCAAAAAAAAAAAAAAAAAACGTTGATTTCCATTATTGCAGAAATGTCACTGAACACTGCTAGTTGTTGTCGTTTTTTTGGAAGCAGATGTCTATCCAGTACAGTACAATATAATACAATACTTATAATACAATAAAAAATGTCTTCAGGAGTTCAAATGCACCAGGACAGGTAACATGAAATAATGAATTCAATGTTTTGAGAACTGTTTCATTTCTACCTTCTGACCATAACCATACTAATGCATTATACTAATTAATTTATTTTGTGCATTACCTCCTGTCATACCCTAGGGAAACAGGAAGCCTTTGGAGGAGCCTGTGGTTTCGGGCCATCCACTGAACTGAAATTATGCAAAATGTATCTGATTCTAATGTAGCACACTCTATTGTAATCTGCCACCATATGTGATATAAATATAGTCATTGTATGTTTAAAGCACTGTATGTGATAGGAATATAGTAACCTGTGATTTCTCACCTGGGTCCAATAATTTCCATAATGCTTAGTGAAATAAACCCAAGCAAATTATCTTTATGATGACATACACAAAACTGGCTGCTCCAGAGAGAATCTTCACTTGCAAAGAAATTAAGCTGCAAGTAAAAATGTAACAAAGATGAGACTACAAGTTCAACATATCGGTTTGCTCTGAAAGGCTCATGATTATTCTAAAAGGGTCATTATTAACATAGGTCAAAACCTATGTAGTTGAAAATGCAGGTATCACCTGAACAAGTGAATTAACTTTTAAAGATACCCTCTGTGAATCTGCCACTGTGATTAGCATACAGTAATACATTCTTTAGCTGCAGTAGTTTGTTCAGCCACTTACTGTTGAATGAGTGCACTAACGGAAAAAGGAACAGTGAGTGTTACCATGGAACATAGCTTTATAGGAGAAAATATTTCTTCATTAATATATGACTGACTAAGTACACCACTAACAGCTTTGGTAAAATCCATTTGCTGTTTTTTTACTCATTTACTCAATAGGTTTGTATACAAAATAAATATGCTTTGCTGAGAATTTTTCAAAATGTTGGCACAGATTGACAGAAAGACTTTTAATAAAGAACTGCATGTTCCTGGAACAACATCTATAGATACATTAATTGTGTTATTTTATAATATTTTTATATTGCTAATTAACAACATTAGGCTAACTAGTGTATTGTCATTTGGATTATATTGTAAATCAAGACAGACATCTTTGGAAGTCTGTTTGTTTGGGAAGATTTTAGACTGGCAGTCAGCTGGCTGGTAATATATAGCTGTTAACCACAAACATCCTACATTAAACTGACATGAAAGTAGACTGGGCTATAAATCCCAAAAATTATCCATAACTCCAACTTTACTTTGCATTATCATGTTAACAAGCTTTCAAACATTGATCCGTAAGAGTAACATTAACTGACATAATACCTCACTACCATACTCGTAATGAATAACAATGATTTGAAAGAACTTCACTATTAGATTTCACTTAGGGCTGAGAGCTTAACTGAATCACCATCAACCCACTGATCATCTTTGTAGTGTATCCTTAAGTCGGTCCACATTAAGTGCCATACCAATTAGCAAAGCAGAATGTGCTGGAAAGTCCTGTCAGATCATAGCACTAGTAAAGAGCTATGATGCTGTAACTTGATTTTCTAATCTTTTTTGCCCCTTGATATCATTTTTTGCTCTTTCCTACATGGAAACAAGTTGTGCCATTACTGACACTTGCTATGCTACCATTGCCTTTACAATGACTGTCACACTTTTACACCAGCAATGAGTGATCATTATTGTTACTAACTGATCTCTATGCTGTGGAAGTAATACTACTAAAAGCTAATGCGTACGCTGAAGATGGAGCAATGGAATCAATATAACATCTAGTAACCCATATACAGACCATATAGATAACAGTTATCTTGCCTCTGACAATGTTTATTGCATTTTAGAGCATTTATTTAACAATGAGAATTGGCCATTATGTTTTTGCAGTATATTTTATTTATTTAATTAAGAATAATCTTTGACTCAGAGACAGCAGGTGGATCCACATGCAGATAACCACCCAGCTGTGAGTGGATGTGTTGCTGATAGAGTGTGATGCATTGAGGTGAGGCAAAAGTCTAATGGTGGAAGAGGCCCGGTGGATTCAGTACTAACTTGTAATGAGGGGCAAGAAGAGCAGGAGCAGAGAGTAGCATAATCATTTCTACTGTGAAATATGGCAAAGTGGGTTTAGTAATTAGCAGAACGCATCTGCAGCATCCTCCCTCACACATTTCATTACCAAACTTAATAAAACAGAGAAGGCCTCTTAGTGTTGTCACATCAAAGCTCCAGGTCTGGGAGCCAGACATCCCCTGCTGATTCTCACTTGTGCCTCCGTAGAGGTTTCTGCTTGGAGACCTGAGAGCACAGATCTTTGTTACAGTGTACCATGGTCTTTGAGGCATTGTGTCCTGACTCACTATTCTCTGACTCATTCTATTCGCCATTCTGATCAAAGGCTTTGCTGCAGCCCATTTTAGGGGTTTGGCTTAGGGATGCCCTTTACTCTGTGTGCCTGCCACCTTCCCCCAGAGAAGACTCCTCATTTACACACATGCCTTCATGGGACTTCAGGCCAGGCAGCTCACGCTGACATTTGTCCTCTGTGTTCATTAGTGCCTTTCCCATCTAGTGTTTCATCCCTGCTCCTAAAATCTCAGCACACAAACATCCCTCTACCTGTGCCCCACCCCCCCGTAACCTTTACCACTCACTGATGCTCATTAACAAGTTGAAAGTGTTCGCTGTCCTTGAATGAGTCCCTGTTCCATCAGGTCTTTTCCTTAGCAGACGACATCTCTGTGTCCCAATTAGTTCCACGTTAGAGCACTAGGTGTAAATTGAGTAGTTTCTGCACCTGTCGGCAGTTTTTTTCCCTTCTGCATTTGACCAAAGTCACAGCAGAAGCTGAGGTACTGAATTCATCCTTCTATGTAAATAATTCAGAAGCACCACAAATTATGCATATGAATCTTACCATGCTGAAAAGATGATGTGGGGTAATGGAGGACTGAACTGATTTAGGTTGGAGGTATTGACCTATTCCACTGTATGTGCTCCCCTCCACAGCATTCAAAAATTAATAACACATGATCAGAACATGAGGCATATCCCACACACTGCTCTTTTATCATTCCTGAATCAGATTACAGGGTGAAAAATATCTCTTTTCAAGCTAATTGAATCAAAAGAGCACAAAAAACTTTCCCTTTCAGATTTCCTTTCCTTTCAACTATAATCTTCTCAGATGAAATCAACTTTCAACTCACAGAAAGAGCTACAAGAGTGTCTTTTAAAGTTAGTAATGTTGCCCATTACTGAAAAACAGAAACTGAAGGTTTTAACCATATACCCAATTGAATTTAGAAGTAGGAGTCAAGGCTGCTCGAACAGAGAGATGTAACAATGTTATGAGAAGGTGGCCAAGGTGACTGATTACTGTGAGGTATGGTTGGATAGTAGTTTACCTGGAGACACAAGCTCGGGTCCAAAGGTTGGACTAAGCTTTAGCTATGCACTCAGGGATCCTGGTACACACATTTTAGATTAATGAAGATGGCAGACCCCAGCCACAGAGTGGTCGGCTCTGAAGGGAATTTTGCACAACTCTAACTGTCCTGTCTTTCCTGTGATTCCGACTTTGCCCTAGAGCAAGGGTGCCAGCTTCTATTCATTTGTCCTTGGAAAAAAAATGCATTCCCGTTAATTATCCCATTCATGCACAGATGGGGAAAGGCATTGGCCTGCCTAACAGCTCTTCCATAATTAACATCCGCTTCCTCAAAGGGGAGGGATTTGAGATAATCATTCTGGGGAACTTTAATGTCACAGTTAGAGGATGTTGAACTAACAGCATTTAATGCAAGGTTACTCAGAGGAGGGAAGGAAGGAGAGAGAGGGATTAGTAACCCTTGATCTGGTATCCAGTGGTATTCAAACTGTGGGGTGTGGTCACCTGACAGGACCATGAGGGAATTGCAGGAGGATTGTGGTGTGCAATTTATTTAAAATATCTGTAATCATCATGAAAAAATAATAACAAAGAATATAACCAATTGCAAATCAAAGTCATAAAACATTAAATACATTACTGCATGTATCTTAACCTTGTACTGTAAACCTTGTACTGTATTTAAACTAATATCTTTTTTATGTTTTCTGGATTTCATACAGGCATCAGCTACCAAAAAAATGCCTGATGACTAATGGTTATCTGTTGCATCACTCAACAAAGGAAACAAGCTTTATTGTGTGTGCAGATGGAAGCTCACAGGAGCTAGCTGACAAATTAGATAGCTATCACATTCCAGCAGGTTAGTGATTTCATTATTTTTTTCATGATTTAATTATTAATTCATTAAGTTCCATATATTTTGACGGAGCAGTTCTATATACATTTATTTAATTTTCACAGGTTCAGTCCCCTGTTGTGTAGGGGATGCATTTACTAATTACAATGTTCAAGGAGTCGAGGGGTGGGGGGGCTAAAAATCCTGAATTCCACAACAGTGAGGGGCGATGTATCAGGTCTGCGGCGCGGGCTGTGTTGTGAGTGGTCCATTTCTCAGTGAGCTGTGTCTCAGCATGCTACCCTACTCATTACTGATTCAGGACTGGGGCTCTTTAATGAGAGGAGTCTCGTAGAGGAAAGTGTCTACTGTTGACAGCTGTAGTGGCTCTGAGAAGGCTGTCTGCATTCTGCCTGTGTGGCGGCATTGTCTCGGGGGGTGTTTTCAGCGTGATAAGACAGGAGGGACACATACAGTTCTGTGGCAAATAATATCTCTGACCATGCAAAAATTGCACACAGGACAAACCAACTGTTTTTATGATTTCTCTATAAATTTTCATTAAATACATTTAAAGTGGCGTATTTTTCTGCATTCTAATTCCACTGATCTGACATTGAAATTGGCTGGGTTTAGGCTTATGACAGCTACATTCCAAAAAATTCTGGGAGTGAGTTTTCCTTCCGCCCACACTTCACAAATGTTACATTCGTCAGTTAAAGATCTTTCCTTAGAGCACAAATAAACAGCTTTTCTGTCAAAGAGAATAGATAGCTACATAAGTCAACTGAGACTATGCTGAACCTTCTGTTGCTTCCCTGCACTGATTTCCAAAAGCAGATCAATCATTGAGACTAAAATTTTGAAAAAAAATAAAAAATAAAAAAAAACATTTCTTTTCAAATGACTTGCCCCAATTTTCCCCAATAATGCTCATACTCTGATAAGACTCAGATTAAACAGAAAGGATTATTGCAGAGATGTCAATCTGTATATTTAATAGGTAAAGCTCTTATCTTTCAATTTATTTAACATTAGGCATAAGCCATACAAGCCCTTGGTAGCAGGCTAAAATGGCACTAAATGGCATCCTAGACCAAGGACATGTTTGTCAGTTACTGTGTATTACACTCAGTACTATATCAAGATTATTATATCAAGGTGGTATTATGTCAAACATATTAGCTACTGTTATTATGACCAGATAGACACAGACAGACAGACAGATAGATAGATAGATAGATAGATAGATAGATAGATAGATAGATAGATATCTTGGCATTATATATATATATATCCAGTGTTCAAACCAGTGATTAGTATACACCCATGTGCTTCCCCTTGAAGCTATAGTGTTGTGTGATTGTCACCATTCATAAAAAAGCCTTAAGCATCACTTAAGATTAAGCTCTATGGTTCAAAAAAACCCCTGCATTTCAAAACTTTTTAACAATAGTAATTTTTCAGTCAAGTGTGTAACATTTCCATTATGTATTTGAAGCTATAGTGTTGTGTGATTGGTCTTGAGCCTCTTGTGATTACTGTCTTGCTTGCTTTTTAGCAGTTTCCTCCTAAGCCCACTTCAGTTTGTCACCATTCATAAAACAGCCTTAAGCATCACTTAAGATTAAGCTCTATGGTTCAAAAAAAAACCTGCATTTCAAAACTTTTTAACAATAGTAATTTTTCAGTCAAGTGTGTAACATTTCCATTATGTATTTATATGGGGTTATATATTTATATGGGGAATGAGAGTGAGAGATGGAGTATGCGTGTCCACATGCATTATACATTGCTCATATAAATTTCCTCTCTGCAGCACATGCAGCTTCTCCCATGCAATAACACCATCCATTCAGCCTCTTACATTTCTCCCACTGATTGATACTGCAAACTGTGTGCACATCAAATCAACTTGACAGCATTGGTTTGCCAGCTTTTATTTAAGCTTTAATGCAATTCTTACTTTCCTATTCCAGGAAACAGGAACTGGAGAGGACTGAGATGGCAATTGGAATTGATTTATTTTTTTTTGGGGGCGGGGGGGTGCCACTGTCCTTTCATCATGAATCAGCTTCTAGATTTGCTTGGTGCTCAAGAATGTATATATTAATTTATTTTTAAATTTATCTCAAATCCAATTACTGAATGTGCATCTCTATAATAAAAAATAATAATAATTAGCAAGGAAGAGCTGACTGAGAAAAACTGACTGACTTTCAGTATAAAATTAATTCAAATCAAAAACCTTCAAAATTCATATTGGACAACGTTCGGAAAACTAAATTTGATCATTAGACATTTCTTTCCAGGCCTGCTGTTACAAGTAATGGTTTCTTTTTATAAGCTCTCTAAGAATTTGGCTTCAGCAGTTAGGAAAGCTCAGACTAGAATAATCAGGTTTGTGTTGAGATAAGGCTTTTTTTTCCTCTAATATATGCATATAACCACATATACATTCCAGGGACCTTGTCTAATGCATTATGGCATGTGCCAAGCACAAACTTAATAAGGACTTGGTGAGGTTCCATCAATTGCACATTCTCAGCTGATCAAATTTGTGGAATTCCTTCTCTCTCAATTTACAGCAAGGCCATTTCAAAAAGTTGATGTTCTCAAAGCCACCACAATGTGCGCCCTACAATACATAACCCCCAAAAAAGCAATCAGTATATTTATTGCATACTTGAATGTCATCCCCATCTCAGTCAATACGGTAAATACATGTCTCCAGAAAGTTATCAGTGCCTTTGTGATCCATTTCAGTAGGAGAGTATGGGAAATTTGTGATATATATATTAAGTCTAAAAATGAATGACTGACAGATTTAACAAAACTTCTCTGCACCAAATTGTCTAGTACACTTGTTCATTTTCTGGTTGCGAATGAACAAACTAACAGCAGGCGCCATGCACAATTAAGCAACTTCACTTTGAACAAATTCTCCAAGACACAGTGAATGGCATGGGAAGGGGGCGCTTTAAAAAGGGAAAAGGGCAAATGGGTTTCTGATGGAAGTGCCTTGGAAAAGGTTAACTATGCTGCCACAAGATTGTCACCGTGACTGAGATCTGCACAGGGGCTTATTACCTGGCCTACAGTGTCAAAGCACTCTGACAACTGACAATGTGTAGGTCTGTAGCGGTGGCGGGGAGGGGACGGATGACAGAGCTGACAAGACAGAAGGGATGCATTCCCTCTCTTTTCATCCTTGAGATCAAACTAAAACCTTCATTAAAAACATAAACTGCCTCTTCCCTCTATTCAAGGGTTAAGGTACTCAAGTGGAGACAGACAAGGGTGTGAATCCTAAAAACAAGATGATCTGGCTTGAATAAGGAGCACTGCTTTCAGTCCCCAGCCCAGCAGATTGTTACTTAATGGAAATACTTTGGGCCAAGATTAAACAGCTTGTGTTTTCCAAGACAAAGTGCACCCTGTCCATATTCATTACGCAAGGCATACATAGAGAGGCATAAAAACTGAGATGCTGAGGCCCAGAAAAAAGAGACTATTTTCTTTCGCTGGTCACCCTTACAACCTTTATAATGCATTTTGAAAACCATTCGGCCTCGATATGGAGCTCTGGATAATACGTTTAACCGTTGCTCGTCCTTTGGAAATCTGACAGCTTGTCGAGATCATTTATTATAAGCGGTCCCTACATAGGGTATTTGCATGCTGCTCTTTTATCTGCTTGGTTCGAATTCATTTAGAAATAGGTCATTGTCGTGTGGGTAAACAATTGGTGACAAATGCATTAGACAGTATAATTCAAATGGGCTGTCCTTGTTCTTGCCTAGGATGCAGGTCACCATATGCTGGGTCCTCCTCCCACTCCATGTCATGTAAATTATATTCATCGCCAGTCACATTGCATTGGTGGAGGCATCTTTAACATAAAAAAACACTACAACTGCAGGCAGCATTTTTGGCTCTCTGACAGTTTTATTGCAGTTGTTTGACCACCAAAGGCTTTTGCTCTGTTACCAGGCCTAAAAGATAGTAAGAGAGGGCAAGTAACCTTAGCTGACTCTACTGTAATATGAGGGGGCAGAGGGGTGTATGGGGGGACACTGCAGACTTGAGTAAGAAGGCAGTTGCTGGAGACCCCCCTTCCAGTCCTCCTCTTCCAGCTGGACCCCAGGGAGAGTGGGAGCCACAGCAGAGGGGCCTGGTGCAGGCGAGGGGAGAACAGGGGCTTTTGTTTTCATTGATTTGCAAATTCGAGCAGAGTCAAATCAAAGTTTATCTCTCCTGCTGTCACTCTGGAGCTCCCATTCCCGTGGGACCCACAAACTGCATTTTTTCCTTCATGCTTTTAAACATGCATTCTTTGTGCTCTCAGTCCGCCTGGCCCCAAATGCTCTGCTGCATATTGGATGTAAACACGTGAAAAAAATACATTAACAGCTGCATGAATAAACACTGTTTTTTCCTGCCACCCACCCCCAAACCCCAACTCAAACCTCCCTTAATCACTGCATTTGTGTAGTGCTTAATTTAACCAGGTACTGGCTCAGAAGCAACACCGCTGGAGAAATTTGTTCTTGTGCTATGCCTCTGTTGCTTTGTTGTTTTTGAACAATGAATCTACAAGAAAATTGTTAGTTTGCATATGAATAAAATACGCTGAATGTACACTACAGCAGATTAAAAATACAGTGGCTCCATAATGTTTCTATGGACTAAGGTGGCTGAGGACTTTGCAAACAGCTCAGAGAAAATGTGGATATTAAATTATGACCTTTGCATTTCATGTCATGTGTATGTAATTCCACTGCTTTACACAACCAACAAGGGAAGGGAAGTACAGTTAGGTCCATAAGTATTTGGATAGTGACACAATTTTGATGTTTTTGCCCCTGTACACCACCACAATGGATTTGAAATGAAGCAATCAAGATGTGATTGAAGTGCAGACTTTCAGCTTTAATTCAAGGGCTTTAATAAAAATATCATATAAAGCATTAAAGAATTACAGCAATTTTTATACATAGTCCACCCATTTTCAGGGGCTCAAAAGTAATTGGACAATTGACTGAGAAGCTGTTTCATGGCCAGGTGTGGGCTGTTCCCTCGTTATTTCAATAACTATTAAGCAGTTTAAAGGTCTGGAGTTGATTCCAAATGTGGAATTTGCATTTGCAAGCTGTTTCTGTGAACTCTCAATATAAGGTCCAAAGAGCTGTCAATGCAACTAAAGCATGCCATCATTGGGCTGAAAAAACAAAACAAACCCATCAGAGAGATAGCGGGAACATTAGATTAGGAGTGGCCAAATCAACAATTTGATACATTCTTAAAAAGAAGGAACGCACTGGTGAGCTCAGCACGGAAGACAACTGTCGTGGATGAGCACGACACAAGCACACAAGCACAACCTTCTGGATCCCCACCAGTCTGGGTTCAGACCCGGGCACTCAACCGAGACAGCACTCCTGGCGGTGACAGAGGCCCTCCACGCAGCCAGAGCCTCCGACCTGTCTTCGGTCCTCATCCTCCTCGACCTCTCCGCTGCGTTTGACACCGTCGACCACCAGCTGCTCATCGCCAAGCTCTCTGAGCTTGGCATCTCTGGGACAGCCCTTTCTTGGTTCAGGTCCTACCTGACCGGTAGATCTTCCCAGGTCTATTGGAAAGGCTTCACCTCCACTCCCACTACCTTCACTACTGGTGTCCCCCAGGGATCTGTACTGGGACCCCTACTCTTCTCCATCTACACTAACTCTCTTGGTTCAGTCATTGGCTCGCATGGTTTCTCCTACCACTGCTACGCTGATGACACTCAACTAATTTTTTCTTTTCCCCCCTCCACCCCCCAGGTCAACGAAAAGATCTCCGCGTGCCTGGCTGACATCTCCAGATGGATGGCCTCCAACCACCTCAAGCTCAACCTGGACAAGACCGATCTGCTGCTTATCCCGGCCAGGACCTCTCCTCTTCAAGAGCTCTCAGTTACTGTTGATGGCACCACAGTAACTTCCTCCACTTCGGTGAAGAGCCTGGGCGTCACCCTCGACAACAGGTTGGACTTTACCGACTACATCTCCCAGACGGCACGCTCCTGTCGATTCCTCCTCTACAACATCAGGAGGATTCGCCTTTTCTGACCACCTACTCCACCCAGCTGCTCGTCCAGGCCACTGTGCTCTCCCGCTTGGACTACTGTAACGCCCTCCTCACAGGCCTCCCAGCCTGCACCATTCAGCCGCTGCAGCTCATCCAAAACGCAGCTGCTAGGCTGATCTACAATCTCCCCAAGTTCTCCCGCATCACCCCCCTACTGAGATCCCTCCACTGGCTCCCAATTGCAGCCAGGATCCGCCTCAAGACCCTGACTCTCACCTTTTCCGCTGCAAGAAAGACTGCCCCGACCTACCTCCAGGACCTCATCCTACCCTACGCACCCGCTCGTCAACTCCGCTCTGCTACATCCGGACGCCCGCTCCACCCACCAATAGAACGAAAGGCCCACGCTCCTCACAACGACGCTTCTCCATCATCGCCCCCAGTGGTGGAATGAACTCCCCACCCCCCTAAGAACAACTCCATCAATCCAACCCTTCAGACGTGCGCTGAAGACACACCTCTTCAGACTCTACCTGGACTGATACCTCCCTCTTCGACCTTGTAACTTTGATGTTGAGAATCTGACTCCTGCCTTGTACTTGTTGCTCACTTACCTAGGTAGTATAGCGGTACTCCATTTTTTCTGTAATTGTATTTGAGATGCAATCCTAGTTCAGATTAGTTGGCTCGCGTCACTGACCTTGCGCTCAGCTTCAGCACTATTTGCATTGTATGACCTTTACACATCTTGCTCTTGTGCCTGTTGTTTGCTCACTATTTGCACTTTTGTACGTCGCTTTGGATAAAAGCGTCTGCCAAATGAATAAATGTAAATGTAAATGTGATAGCAAAATTCTTTCCTTGGTGAAGAAAACCCCCTTCACAACATCTAGCCAAGTCAAGAACACTCTCCAGGAGGTAGTCATATTATTGTCAAAGTCTACAATCAATAGAAGACTTCATGAAAGTAAATACAGAGGGTTTACCACAAGGTGCAAACCACTGGTAAGCCTCAAGAATAGGAAGGCCAGATTAGACTTTTCCAGAAAACAAATAAAAAGCCTGCCCAGTTCTGGAACAATATTCTTTGGACAGATAAAACTAAGCTCTACCTGTACCAGAATGATGGGAAGAGAAGAGTATGGAGAATGGAAGGAGTGGCTTATGATCCAAAGCATACCACATCATCTGTGAAACATGGCATGACTTGAATTTGTTCACTCACTTGCTGTCGTTTTTCTTGGCAATCGCTGTGACAACAATAGAAAGTCTCAATGGGTTGATTTCACTTCTGAAACATATTTTAAACACATTGTTTTGGAAAGCATAATTGTACCACTATTTCATTATTTCAGTACACGTATATGACATACACTATATGGCCAAAAGTATGTGGACACCTGACCATCACACCTATATGAGCTTATTGGACATCCCTTTCCAAAACCATGAGCATTAATATGGAGTTGCCCCCCCCCCTTGCAGCTATAACAGCCTCCACTCTTCTGAGAAGGCTTTCCATAAGATTTTGGAGTGTGTCTGTGGGAATTTGTGCCCATTCAGCCAAAAGAGCATTTGTGAGGTCAGGCACTGATGTTGGACGAAAAGGCCTGGCTCGCAATTGGCGTTCTAATTCATTCCAAAGGTGTTCAATGGGGTTCTATGGGGTTGAGGTCAGGGCTCTGTGCAGGCCACTAGAGTTCCTCCACACTAGACTCGTTAAACCATGTTTTATGGATGTTGCTTTGTGCACAGGGGCACAGTCATGCTGGAACAGGAAAGGGCCTTCCCCAAACTGTTGCTACAAAGCTGGAAGCATACAATTGTCTAAAATGACTTTGTATGCTGTAGCATTAATGCTACCTTTCACTGGAACTAAGGGGCTTAGCCCAAACCTTGAAAAACAGCCCCAGGCCATTACCCCTCCTCCACAGAACTTTACAGTAGGCACTGTGCATTCCGGTAGGTAGCGCTTTCCTGGCATCTGCCAAACCCAGATTCGTCCATCAGACTGCCAGATGGTGAAGCGTGATTCATCACTCCAGAGAACACATTTCCACTGCTCCAGAGTCCAATGGTGGCGTGCTTTGCACCACTCCTGCCATCGCTTGGCATTGCGCATAGTGATGTTGGGCTTGGAAACCCATTTCATGAAGCTCCCGACGCACAGTTCTCGTGCTGATGTTGCAGCCAGAGACAGTTTGGAACTCTGTAGTAAGTGATTCAACAGAGGATAGGCAGTTTTTATGTGCTACGCGCTTCAGCACTCGGCGGCCCCGCTCTGTAAGTTTGCGTGGTCTATCGCTTCGTGGCTGAGCTGTTGTTGTTCCTAGATGCTTCCACTTGACAATAATAGCACTTACAGTTCACCGGGGCAGATCTAGCAGGGCAGAAATTTCACGAACTGACTTGTGGCAAAGATGGCATCCTATGACAGTGCCACGTTTAAATTCACTGAGCTCTCCAGTACAACCCATTCTGCTTCCAAGGTTTGTCTATGGAGATTGCATGGCTATGTGCTTGATTTTATGCACCTGTTAACAATCGGTGTGGCTGAAACACCTGAACTCAATAATTAGGAGGGGTGTCCACATACTTTATATATAGTGTATATATCAGTTCTTCAATGTATTTGAGAGAAAACTCCAAAAAGTGTGAGTTTTACATGGAGTACAAACAAATGCAAAGACCTTAGCATTCTAAACACCAGGGACTGTACTTGTAAGAACTTCACCTGCTTCTTTCCTTGGATCAAGTCTTTGTTAATCCCACAGGATCTCATTTGGAGAGAATGCACTGAGAGCACACATTTCTAAATCATGTGAAAGCTGCTTTAACCGATCTGGAATGTGGCCTATGGGTCACTTTAAATCATGAAATGCACCACATGAAGGTTCACGACTCCTATACACTCCCACAAGTGTCTTTTTGTGGGAAGAGGGAAAATAAATTAAATATGGAGGTTTACAGAGTATAACTTCATTAAATAGATTTCATTTATTTACCATGAGTAAACAGCATATCCTGTGAAAACTCATTTTGAATTAAAACCCAGCAAAAATCCAAGTAATTTGAAGTCAAAACTTTTCTAGTTCCTTGAACCACCAAATCAAACCTGGTTCTGATTCAGCATTTTGTAACATAAGGAGTAAAACAGCTTGCCCTATAGTTTCATCTGGGTGTTGGCCATTAGCAGCTGTGAAAAAAGTTGGATTCAACTTGTCTACGTCATTACCCCATGCAGGTGTATTAATCTTCGCAAAAGAGATTGACCTGTGTTTGGGATGCAGTCACAACACACTGATTTGTCTCATAAACAAACAGAAATACACTCAGTGACCACTTTATTAGGTACACCTGCACTCAAAAAAATGAATTCTCACTATTGTTGATTTTAAAGAGTCCCCTTTCGTTGGATTTACACAACAAATACAATTTTTTTAAGTTTAATTGAGTCAGTTGTGTTACTTCAACGAAATGGTGTGTTTTGGCAGGTTTACTTAACGAATTTTCATTGAGTCAATGAAACATTCTTGAGTAAAATGCAATACGTGATTACAATTGTCCCGATGCTGTACCTCTGCAAGGTTGTCGGCCATCTTCTTCGCACGCATTCCCTCAAGGAATGTGGTCTTGTATCGCTACCTCAGGTATGTATATTCTGCTCTTTATAATTTCGTTATAATCATTTCGTTTTATAATTTTAGTTATAAATAGTGACATTTCTGTTTAAGAAAAGTAATATATGCATATGGAGTTTGGGTAGCAAAGCCACAGATCCGTTTTTTGACTTTTTGGGCCTGTGAAGACTGTTAGTTGTTTGAGCAGCTAGTGGTAGTTAACGTTAGCATTTATGGGGGAATTGGTTAAATTTAGCTTCTAAACTTTGACTTTAGTTTGGTTAACTTTAGCTTTTACTCCATTAAAAACGTATGGATACACGCCTGTTCGTCAAGTAAGTATGTTGTCAAGAAAATACTATATGAAATGTTTCGCAATGCTGTGCTATTTAGTTAAGAATTAGAATTGAGATTGTAATGCACTTAGAGGCTGCCTATTACAAGGTACTGTTGGAGTGTTAAATCTAAATCTTTTTTTTTTTTTTTTTTAATATTAAATCTTCTCACGTTAAAGCTAAGATGGCAGACCACCGAACACATTCCAAAGAGTTGAGATGTTTTCTCCCAAGCACTATCATTTTAAATTCAAAATGATGCACTGATGAAATGTTACTCTACTCTAGTCTTGCACACATTGTGCACTCTTTGGTTTTGATTTTACACGTTGTGGACAATCCTGATGGTTTGTATAAGTGAGTAATTTCTTTCTTTTTCCCCCACAGACATTTATGTGGCAGTGCAAAGAGTGCAAGACAGCAGTGTCATCAAGGTCTCTCTTATTGAAGCATTACAGGTTAGCTCATGGCCATTTTGGCCGCAGACACCAGTACCCATGTGCATATTATCATTGCCCCTGTGTTTTCAAAATGTGGAATGCTCTTCATAGTCATTTAAGCAGATCTCATGCTAGTCAAACTGTGCAAAAATCTGTGAGTGCGGTCACCTTTAACTGTCATTTGTGTACATGCAATGACATAGCTTCAGAGCAAGAATATTTCTGTCACATCAACAACCACCTTAAGAGTCATGAAACTGTGCATTGTATGTTTGGGGGCTGTTCTTTTCGCACAAATGTTTATGGTACTTTTAAGTCACATAAAAATATGAAGCACAATGCATATACTCTAAAAGATTTCAAATTGGGCATTGTAAAAACAAATGAAACTCAAACTTCAGCTGATGGCAGAGTAGATGAGAGACTCTCAGAAGATGATAACAGAGGTGCAGATTCTGATGGTGATATTGAAAATGACATAGAACCACAAGATTTGCCAAAAACCATAGAGCTAAAATTTGCATCTCTTTTACTAAAATTGGAAACTATTTCCATGTTCCAAGCACAGCAATTGATGAACTGCTTACAGAATTGCATTATTTGATAAGCTCTGCATCTCTACCAATATCAAACAAAGTCATTCAAGATACCATTAAGAATCACAACCTCTGTGTAGACCAACTGGTCATTAAAGAACTGGCTAATGCAATATCTTCTTTTAACCCTTTGTTAAAAGCTGTAACCAAGAATGGCCTGCTAGGTACTGCTTTCAAACGGAGACAGTATTATAGGGAATATTTTGATGTGGTTGATGCAATTGAATACATACTTGAGACCCAAACAAATAAGTCTTTTCGGTATGTTCCCATATTGATGTCATTACAGAAGTTACTCAAACAGAAGGATATACTCAATAAAGTCGACGATAGTCATGCAGGGCAGCATTCAGTAAATCAGGAGCAGTATAGATCTTATCGAGATGGTCATCACTTTCTAAGCAATGATTTTCTATCTGGTGAGGAACTTAGAATCTCCTTGTGCCTCTATATAGATGATTTTGAAATCTGCAATCCATTGGGGATGTCACGCAGAAAGCATAAACTTTGCTCAGTTTATTGGGTTCTAGGAAATCTGCCCCCAGGTTCTAATTCATCTCTCTCCTCAATTTATCTTGCGCTGTTATGTAAAAGTGATGATATAAAAACGTTTGGCCATCAGAAAATATTTCAGCCACTTTTGCATGACCTTATCACTTTAGAGCAGCAAGGGGTGTTCATTGATCATCTAGGAGCATTTATTAAAGGCACAGTCCAGTGTGTAGTGGCAGATAATCTTGGAGCTCACGAATTGAGCGGTTTTGTGGAAAGTTTTTCTGGGGAGTACTTTTGTAGATTTTGTACTGCTACACGATCCAAGGTTCAGTCAATAGAGGTAAAAACTGGTGAATTTCCACTCAGAACTGAAGAGCAGCATGGTGTACACGTAGCAAGGGCACTTGAAAAAGGAATACCCTGTTATGGTGTGAAAAATAGATGTGTTTTAGCTGAGAGCCTCTCTTACTTTAAGGTTACTTCAGGTTTCCCCCCTGATCTTGCTCATGATCTCTTTGAGGGCATAGTGCCTGTTGAGCTAGCTGAATGCTTTGGAGTTCTAAAAACCAAGAAGTATTTCTCTTTTGACACTCTAAATCAGCTGATTCAGACTTTTCCATACAAATGGGGAGACAAGACTAATCGCCCCCATTTATTACCACGTACCTTCCAAAGTAAAAAAACAGTCGGTGGCAACACACACGAAAATTGGTGTCTATTGAGATTGATACCACTAATTGTTGGAAATCTGGTACCAGACGATGAACTAGCCTGGCAAATCATACTATACTTGAAGGATATTGTTGAATTGGTAGTTTGCCCCATCCATACCAAGGAATCAATTGCATACTTGGAGAGTAAAATATCAGAGCACCGAAATAAGTACTAAGAACTTTTCCCAGAAAGCCGTCTACTGCCAAAACATCACTTTCTGGAACATTATCCAGAAATGATTCGCCACTTTGGTCCACTTGTTTTCTTGTGGACAATGAGATTCAAAGCCAAACATACTTTTTTAAACAAGTTGTTAGGCACACAAACTGTTTTAAAAACATAACCCAATCTTTGGCCAGTAAACATCAGTTCTTGATTGGTCATTATATGCATTCATCAAGCTGTGAAAAACCTTCTGTGGAAGTTGCACGAGTCTCAACAGTCCCTGTTGAAATCCTGACAGAGGATGTAGCACTTAGCTTCACTCAGAAGTACCCTGATGCTACTGTGGTCAGTCTTGCCCAGAATGTGTCTGTTGATGGCATAAACTACAGAAATGGCATGATAATAGCGCATGGATCACTTGGTGGACTGCCAGAGTTTGCAGAAATTGTGCAGATGTGTGTTGTGACAGATAGGTTAGAATTCATAGTGAAAAAAATACCCTCATGGTACAGGGAACACTACTGGGCTTTCCAATTGGATCCAACTCCAACGGATGTTTCTCTGATTGAGTTGAGTGAACTGGTGGATCGTTACCCCCTATCTGACTACAAAATTGGAGCACTTCGCATGGTGACTTTGAAAAGATACATACATTCCTCAGGTGATGTACGTTTAAGCCTGACACCTAACAGTTGAACTTTTCATTGGCTGTTGGCTGCTCTCTGATGCCAGGTGATGTCACCACCTGTAAGTACTCTAAAGAAGGTGACATCACCCGGTGCCAGAAATCAGCAATAACAGATGGCCAGTTCAGTACCCTACCTTTCACTATTAGAACTGTAGTAGGGTGTCTGGGGGTTTTAATACACTAACACTGACTTGCATAATCATATTTAAACTCTATCTGTCTGTCTGTCTGTGCATAATGCTTGCAACATAGAAGTATTGTGAGACTTGTATAATATTTCAGTTCTCCACGTTCTGTATTAATCCGTTTTGTACTTTTTTAATATGTAGACTAAGAGTTGGAACGGACCAGAAATGACAGACCCAGTAAAGCTTCGAATTATCCTGGGAGAAAGACAACTCTGAAAAATTGATTCTGCCTTCTGGAATACCAGAGTCGGTAGACAACCTTAAACTTGACATTAAAAGACAATGTGCAGTTGCAGAGGACTTCAGATTGCAATACATGGACGTTGATTTTGATGAGTTTATAAATCTGACCTCAACAGCAGATCTCAAATACTTGAGCACGGTTAAAGTGATCAGAAATACACAGGAAGCAACTAGTACCGTGACTCTTTCAAGTGCACATGAAGGTACTGCTCCTCATCTGCTTAGAAGTTTTTCAGGGGAATCCAGCTCCCTTTCTTCTGTGGACACCGATATACTCTCATCCCCTGAGTCAACGCCCTCAACCTCGTCGCTGAGATCTCAAGCCTGGCCAGCAAGCTTCCCTATACCACAGTTTCCTTATGATGCAGAGCTGCAACTGGCAAAGGCCAATCAGGAATTTCTGAAGAATGGCACTCTCCTCAATCCAAGCCCAAAACTCAAGTCCTCCATTTTAGAGTCCTTGGCTTCAGAAATATTAAAGTACAAAGCATACTTCACTAGTGCCGAGTATGATGATGTTGCAGGAGCTTTAATTAAAAAGCATCCATGCCTAAGGGAGAAAGGTTCATTCTGTGGATTCTATGGTTGGAAGATCAGCTTCAAATACAAAATGGCGAATTATCGCACTAGCCTGAGAAATATAACATCCGAATTGAGCATCAATTCCCAGAAACGTAGACAAAACGATACACATACAAGTCCAAACCAAGTAAAGAAACCCAAGAGAGCCGAAGTGAATTACTTACCAGACTATCCCGCTGGAGAAAACAAAGAAAGTCTTGAGACGGAGAGGTTAGCACTACTATCTGAGTTTAGCAAGAAGGACAACCATCAGGTGATCAAAGAGAAGATGGAAAAAACCTTTGCCCTCAGGAGACATGAAGTTGTTAACGACATGCCCTTCATTGCAGTATTCAAAAGCAGATGACCAGCTCTTTTTTCTGAACGTGAGGTAAGTCAGAATTAAGTGTCCAACTCTGAACATGACACACTTAAAAAATAAGCAACATTATTTATTTATATATATATATATATATATATATATATATATATATATATATATATATATATATATATATATATACATTTTATTTGTCACACATAACATTACCATTAAGTTCAACTGGATTCAAGATTTTACATATGTTAGCCAATGTAAACCATACCGTGATGCATTTTGTCTAAAAACATCTTACTATTTTAACCATATTGCCCAGCCCTACTGAAGATACAAATTTTCTTTATACAGCATTTTATTATGTCTATATTGCCAAATGCTGGGTTGTGTTGTAAGTTGTTTTCAGTCTCCGCCCTACCCCATAACTCCTCTTTCCAGATATGCGCAAAATTCACACGTATTACCACCATCCCACCGATGTCCAAGTTTATGTCAGAACTTAACCACCACTCCACCAAGCCGTCCAGAGTGTGCCATAGGAAGGGAGGAGCAGCAGGACGCAAGATCACGGAGATCATGGCTGTCATTGACGAGGTTTGTGATTAGTTATTTTGTGTAAAAAAATAGATATATTTTTCACTTCCATTCACCAAGCCTCCACTGAAACTGTTTGGAGTCCTATGATCCATTGTATGGGAAGCTTAACTTGTACATGCCAGTGAATTAAGGTACAGTCACATTTCCCTATTTTACAGAATGACAGCATTGCCACAAGGAGGGCTTGCAACCTGAAAGCACTTGCTGTGTATTTAAATGAAGACCCTGAGAAGCTCATAAAAGAATATCTGGTAAGTGTAAGTAAATGTCCTTTTAAAAATGTAGAAGTAGGTAGCAGCGGTGGTGGAAATGGTACATGTTTTAGTAGCAATAATATTGCAGAATCAGTCACATCATTTTGCATAATGGATCACATAATTATACATATTATATATTTAATTTTGGCACCCATGGACCTTGACATTTGTGCTGCTGTGTTCATCACCACATGGTGCACAAGCCATCACCGGTCTATTTGTTGTGAACCACGCAGACACAGACGGACACCCTTTACAAATGGGGCTTCCCAGTCTGTGTTTGTAACAGGGTCTGTCTATGCCTTCATGCATCTCTCTTTTAAGCTTCACTGAGCAGGGACATTTAAAGTTAAAAGGAGAGAAATGTTGAAAATAAGAGAGGGGAAGGTTGGAGAGCAGTTGGTCTCTCAATCCAAGAAAAGAGAGGCTGGTGATGTGAGATTAATTCAGTTAATCAGTTTTATGTTTTATCAAACATATATGAAAACAGAAGATACTGTTAACAGAAACCTTTCCATAGATTGTCTTGTTCGATACATGACATCTGATCAGTAAAATGTCTCTTTTTGGTATGATTTAGGATGTGAACTTTGACTATGCCCAGAGCCAAATGGATAAGACAACAATCGGAATCTTCGTCATCAAACATGAGGGTGCAGATGCCTCTGATCCACCAGAAGATGTAGGGGTCATAGTTGGAGGGTGTCACCGTACTCAAGGACATTGAAGATGTCGCCAGTGCCACCGCTCTGCTGTTTGGGGTCATCTACGTTCTGAACTTGAGCTACCTGTCTGACCTCAAGTACACTTTCGAATTTCTTCAGAAGGTCCAGATGGGAATGGATACCCACCGCCTTTCGAACAAGGTTCAGGTACTGAAGAATAAGCTTCATGAATGAGGTGAGGGATCTTTGAGCCAAGTGGGGAGAGAAGTTAGGTTATGTGGACTGTTTTACTGTTCTTATGCTCTGCCAAATCTCTTGACAGATTGTTGTCCCCAAACTGTCTCTCTCCTGTGCAAGATTTTTTTGTTTGTCATTTTTTGCTGTATCTTGCCTGTTAAATAATAATTAGGATAGTTCCAATTGAACTGATCCAATTGTTAGCTGAGCATTTGCAAGTTGGTGCAATTGATGTTTGCTGCAAAATAAATTCAATTTTGTTTACATTGACAGTGTGTGTGATGCCTATTTAACATTATTTTTCTATCTAACAAAGCCAGGCATTTCAGTAGGACAAATTCAACTAAGTTACTTGGATTTACTTAAAAATGTTATGTCAAGTGTGGTTCCACGCAACTGTCTCACCTAAAAGTAACTTAACTTGGCTGTGTTCTTCTTATATACTTGACTTTAATTAGTTGAACTTAACAGTGTTAAGTTGGTTCAATGTAAGAATACTCCATAAAAATGAACTAATCTGGTTAAGTTGAATTTACTCAATTCACTCATGTATAATTTATTTGATATCATTGAGTATATATTACAAAATGAAGTATCTTAGGACTCACTTAACACAGTTGTGTGGAACCACTTGACATAACTTTTTAAGTAAATCCAAAAAGATATTTTTTTGAGTGTGTACACCTGCTCGTTGATGCAGATATCTAATCAGCCAATCATCTGGCAGCAACTCAATGCATAAAATCACGAAGACATAGTCAAGAGATTCAGTTGTTGTTCAGACCAAATGTCAGAATGGGTAGGAAATCTGATTTAAGTGACTTTGACCGTGGGATGATTGTTGGTACCAGACAGGGTGGTTTGAGTATCTCAGAAGCTGGTGATCTCCTGGGATTTTCACACACAACAGTCTCTAGAGTGTATAGAGAATGGCGCAAAAAAACAAAAAAACATCCAGCAAGCGGCTGTTCTGTGGTCAAAAATGCCTTGTTAATGACAGAGGTCAGAGAAGAATGGGCAGACTGGTCCAAGCTGACAGGAAGGCAACGGTAACCCAAATAACCATACGTTACAACAGTGCTATGCAGAAAAGCATTTCTGAACATACAACATGTCGAACATTGAGGTGGATGGGCTACAGCAGCAGAAGACCCCTCCGGGTACCACTCTTGTCAGCTAAGAATAGGAAACTAAGGCTACAGTGAACACAGGCTCACCAAAACTACCCAGTATTCAAGAGGTGTACCTAATAAAGTGGTCACTGAGTGTATGTGCTGCTCACAAACCACAGACATTACAAGAACAGGAAAAGTAGTATATACAACTGCCAAATGAATAAATGTAAATGTAAATGTATATAGTGTGCATGTACTGGTGTGTGTGTGTGTGTGTGTGTGTGTGTGTGTGTGTGTGTGTGTGTGTGTGTGTGTTTATGTTTGCATGGCTGTTCATGACATCAAAACAAGATCCAGATATTGTCTATTAGATGCCATATAACCTTTGACGTAACCCGTGACTTCACCTGAATTCTAATTCAGAGGCTGAAATCTTTTGGTCCAGCAGCCAGGGTGGCTGTTGAATGACAAAATTTATAGCCAGTTGAAGTCTTCACCAACCAAAATTTATTTTGATGCAAACATCTGTATTGCAGCAACATCATGTATTTTTTACCAAAACAGCTCCAGCATGATAACATTATAGCTAAAGTTGACAGCTAATCCACAGTAATGTTTGCTACGAATACTAGCTGTCCAGACAGATATTTTCTAATTGCGTGACAAGACTGGACAACTGGAAACTGCCATTGACTTGCATTTAAATAAAAGGAACTGGACTAAACGGTGTTCATTTGGACATCTTGCTTTTTACATGGGTTCTTTGAATAACATATTAGGCATAAAAACATGGCTTTTTATGTTTTTACACAAATAGCACTGGCCAATGTAGCTACTGACCTTGCAAATTTAACCCACCAAAGGAAAAATCTAACTGCATTTGCTGACGGGCCTTGTATCAATTCTGGACCCTGCTAATTTCAGGAGATTAAAGCAAGTGGGTTTGCATTCACCACTTTATCTTTTTTGAACCAGTTCTGAACACTGTCCCTCACTGACTTGTTGAAAAAATCTGAAAGAAATTTACCCAAAGCATACATCATCAAGAACTCCAGCTGATCAGTCCTGCGTTGGGATCAGGCGTCAGTACAGAGTATTAAAAACTTCTGACAAAAAATCCCACTGCTGAAAATCATCTCTGCAGAGCCCCTGCACACCTCTAGATGCTCTGCACTGCTGTTCATATCTAAGTGCTGCAAATGCTGCAAATAGCAAGCTCCATGCTGCGTGTGTTATTTAAACACTCAAAGGCTTCTTTCTGTGCTCTCTGCCTGGGAGATGTGGCCCATTAGCCTGTGTTAATTGATCCTCTAAGAAATGTGCAGCATCAGTTGGACCGTCCACTGTTCAGTGACATGTTATCCTAAATACCTGCACACTCAACAGACAGTTTGTCCACTGCTGTTAATATTCCCCTCCCTATTTAACAGATCTTGCCAATTGCCACTATATGTAGTAAAGAGAGGGAAGATGATCGAGACTGAAGGGGTGAAACTACCAGTAGGCCACACAGCAGACATTCAGGAAAGCTACAAATACCTGGGGATTCCACAGTCACATGAAGAAGTAAGAAGGACAGCAATAGCTAAGTACCTTCAGAGAGTTAGACAGGTTCTGAAGAGCCAGCTCACTGGGAAGAACAAGATTGAAGCTATCAACATCTACACAATACTGGGCATTAGATACCCGGTACAGTGAGCTGGCCAGTGGAGGAGATGGAAGGTGCTGATATCAAGACCCAGAAGCTCCTCACAATGCATGGTGGATTCCACCCGAAGTCAAGTACTCAGAGACTGTACACTAGCCGGAAAGAAGGGAGACAGGGCTTAGTGAGTGTCAAGGCCACTGTCCTGGATGAAACACAAAGCATCCACAAGTACATCAGCGAAACAGCTCCCAAGGCTGAACTGCTAAGAGAATATCTCCAGCAGCAGCAGATAGAGCTAGTGGTGGATAAAGCTAAGACAGTGGAAGTGCCATGGCAAGAGAAGCCCCTCCATGGGATGTACCACCGGCAGATAGCGGAGGTGGCTGACATTCAGAAGTCTTACCGCTGGCTGGAAAAGGGCACACTGAAGAATAGCACTGAGGCACTGGTCATGGCAGCACAAGAGCAGGCACTGAGCACTAGGTCAATAGAAGCAGGGGTGTACCATACCCGGCAGGACCCAAGGTGCAGACTGTGCAAAGAGGCCCCTGAGACAATCCGACACATCTGTTTCTGGCTGGCACTGGGCAGATGGAATTAGAGAGAAAACCTAAAGTTGTACAATGTACTTTAAGACATTTCAGTTTGATAGACAGTAGTAATTAACAACAGAGTAATTATAAAATATATCAGTTGGCGTGATAGGCAGGGCAGCGAGGTAGCAGGACTGGAAATTGGGATGTGACGCTTGGGCTACAGCTCCAGGAGGGAGCCCGGAGCAGGGATAGGAAACAAATAGAGAATGACCAGGTCAAGATCTTGTGGGACTTCCAGATCCAGACGGACAAGCAACTCCTGGCAAACCAACCAGACATCGTGGTGGTGGATAAGGAACAGAAGATGGCAGTGGTGATAGACATAGCAGTTCCGAATGACAGTAACATCAAGAAGAAGGAATACGAGAAGCTGGAGAAATATCAGGGATTGAAGGAGGAGTCGTCCCAGTAGTGTTGGGTGCCCTTGGAGCTGTGACAACTAAGTTGGGAGAGTGGCTCCAACAGATCCCAGGAACAACATTGGAGCTTTCAGTCCAGAAGAGCATGGCCCTAGGAACAGCAAAGATACCGCGCAGAACCCTAAAGCTCCCAGGCCTCTAGTACAGGACCCTAGATTGAGGAAAAACATAAGAGAAGAATATTACTACCTCCAACAATATATGTTTACATATTACATATACATATATTACAATATACACTGCTCAAAAAAATTAAAGGAACACTCAATCATCACAGTATAACACCCAGTCAGTTAAACTTTTGGGATATCAACCTGTCCAGTTAGGAAGCGTAAGTGATTGTGAATCAAATTCACCTGCTTTGGTGCAAATGAAAACGACAACAGGTAGACAGGAGAGGCAACAGCAAGACGACCCCCAAAAAGGGAATGGTTTTGCAGGTGGTGGCCACAGACCAGTCCTCTGATCCTTCCTGTCTGATTTTTCTCAAGTTTTGGATTTTGCTAGTGCTCTTGTCACTCCTGGTAGCATGAGGCGGTACCTGCAGCCTATTCAGGTTGCACAGGTAGTCCAGCTCCTCCAGGATGGCACATCCATACGTGCCGTCGCAAGAAGGTTTGCTGTATCTCCCAGCACAGTGTCCAGAGTGTGGAGGAGATACCAGGAGACGGGCCATTACATGAAGAGAGCTGCACAGGGCCGTAGAAGGGCAACAACCCAGCAGCAGGACCGGTATCTGCTCCTTTGTGCAAGGAGGAACAGGAGGAGCACTGCCAGTGCCCTACAACCCAGTAAACAATTTGCGTTGGCCCAACGTTGGTCCATTGTCATTTTTCAACGTTGGGAAACCGTTGTTTTTGCTCATAGGTTCGACGTTGGCCCAACCATGATGGCCCAATGTCGCACTCTTTTGTTCTTACGACGGTGGCCCAACCGTTTATCTGCACAGTTGGCCCAGCGTCAGCAGCCAACTATAATCCACATGATATTCTGCACAGAGCAGTATTTGGTTATAGAACGGTTCGCTAACACCGGTGGTCCAGTCGCCAGCCAACCGTTACTGATTAGCCTATAGGCTACCATTTGATTTCAATGTCATTTTTTTTTTCTACAGCAAAGAGGCATTTCTTAGTAGACATGGTACTAGGATAAATACAACGTTTTGGTCTTCTGAAGTCGGCAGAAACAATTATATGCCCTTTATATCCAACATATCACATTTGCAGAAAAATGCTGTGCTACACAGAAGAAATTTCCATTCAGAATTTCAGGTTGGAGAAGTGTTTATCTGTATCACTTTTAACGTAGTTGTTGGAGATATCAAAGAGAGGAAACGAGTAGCCTATATTAGACTAAGTTAACATGAACAAATGACAAAAAATATAATTAAGAAAACCGATTTATTAAAAACATTTTAATAAAACATTAACAGGATTTTAACATAACTTTAACAAACTCAAAAAGAAATGTATTTTGAACAATTTAACAGGCTAAACCATGACAAAATACATACACAAAAACACAAATGACAGAACATATGTTAGTTTTTAAAAAATATTTAGAATACAATTGCATTTAAAATACAGTAGGCTACTTTTAGAAGCTTGATTAAAACTTGTGTTCCTCGCCTTCCTCCCTCCATCACGGTCTTTAGCATACCGCAGCCAATTCTTGTTCATGTACAGATGTTGGCATCTGTGGCATTTGCCCGCACAGCTCCTTAAAGACAAAAACAAAATAATGACTCAATAATGTTTTGTGTCAGTTAACCCCACAACTCTGCTTAAGGGTTTCTAAACACTATTTTAATAGTGTCGTTACTGTGTTTTCGCGACATGCCGAACTGTAGCCAAAACGGCACTTATTCACTTAACTAAGCTATGTTTTGCCATTTAACCATATGAAACTAACCTAGGTTTACCTTAAGCAAACTTTGACAGCTAGCGGAGGCTGTTTGGTGAAGCAGTAGGCAGCTAGCGCAGTGCATCTTATTGATAGCGCTATGGTGCGGGCTATCTATGACAGTGGCTGTAGTATCTAAAAATTAATGAGGCCAGATGGAATATTTTCTTTGTATGTATATAACACCCTTATAACGTTAACCAATTCACTGTTTGTATGAAATAAAAAACGTAGCCTTAGCTAACCAACCAGTGTGGGATTAGCTAAAAGAGCTAAATACCTACACTAGCTAATTTACCTCAGAACCAGGTAACGTTATGTAAATCCATCTCACTGTAGTTGGCTAAAACTACCAACATATAACAACACATAAATATATAAATATCATATATTAAAGTAATCATTCCAATTCAAAATGTAGGCTACATAATTAGACATGATACGTTTATGTATTTAATGAAATATAAGACAATTGTTATAAGGTACTTACCCAGATGTGGCTTTACTTTTCTCTTCACAGTGAGACTGAGAGCTGCCTCGCACACTTTCAGTGGAACTTCAAAAATGTCCTCGTGACCAGTTAGCCAGTTCGGCAGTTAGGAACATTAACTGCAAAAATGCAATGGTTGGGTAAAAGTCACAATACCAACGGAGTGCCAACGTTGGTTCATGACGGTTATGCAATGCTGTGGGTAGAGTGGTAGTCCAATGTCGTACCAATGTTGGCTCATGATGATTACGTGACTGTTGGGCTAAAGTGGCATCCCAACAGTCTTCCAATGTTGGCAGCAGACGGTGACAGTCGCCAACCATAATGACCATGAGCTAACGTTGGCCCAACCACCCCATGTTTACTGGGAAAATGACCTCCAGCGGGCTACTCATGTGCCCAAACTGTCAGAAACAGACTCCATGAGGGTGGCATGAGGGCCCAACGTCCTCTAGTGGGACCTGTGCTCACAGCCCAGCACCGTGCAGCTCGATTGGCATTTGCCAGAGAACACCAGAATTGGCAGCTTCGCCATTGGCACCCCATTCTCTTCACAGATGAGAGCAGGTTCACACCAAGCACATGTGAAAGACGTGAAAGAGTCTGGAGAAGCCGTGGCGAACGTTATGCTGCCTGCAACATCATCCAGTATGACCGGTTTGGTGGTGGGTCAGTGATGGTCTGGGGAGGAAAATCCTTGGAGGGTCGCACAAACCTCCATGTGCTAGCCAACGGTACCCTGACTGCTGTTAGGTACCGGGAGGAAATCCTCAGACCCATTGTCAGACCTTACGCTGGTGCAGTGGGCCCTGGGTTCCTCCTGGTGCAGGACAATGCCCAGCCTCATGTGGCCAGAGTGTGTAGGCAGTTCCTGGATGACGAAGGCATTGATTACATTGACTGGCCCTCACGTTCCCCAGACCTGAATCCAATTGAGAACCTCTGGGACGTTATGTATCAGCGCATCCAACGCCGCCAAGTAGTGCCACAGACTGTCCAGGAGCTCACTGATGCCCTGGTCCAGGTCTGGGAGGAGATCCCCCAGGACACCATCCAGCGTCTCATCAGGAACATGCCCAGACGTTGTTGGGAGAGCATACAGGCACATGGGGGCCATACACACTACTGAGCCACATTATGAGTTGTCATGATGAAATTTACGCAAGTTGGATCAGCCTGTGATTTTAATTTTTCACTTTGATTTTCGGTGTGATTTTGAATCCAGCCCTCAATGGGTTGATGAGTTTGGTTTCCATTGACCATTCTTACGTCATTTTGTTCTCAGGGAATTACACAATGTATATCAATGAAGATTTTCAACTTGAATATTTCATTCATCGAGATCCACTCTGTGATTTAAGTGTTCCCTTAATTTTTTTGAGCAGTGTATTTCATTTCTGTAAAGGGCTGCCCAGTTGCCTAGCTATTGCACTTCCAAATGATAGCATGAAATCTGAACTAGACAATATTGTCATATTGTCATATTGTTCCTTTTCATATGTGCTTTATCCTTTGAAGGATACATGCAATTTCAGTACAAATACTCAGTGATTTATCATATATGAAATACCCTAAGTAATTACTGTACAGGGCCAAACAGATAGCTCTCCAACAAGTCAAAAAAACCACTACTGGTTTGCATGTGTGGGTGGGCTAAACTTGACGAAAATTTCTGATGGAAAGGTTTCTCTGATTTCATCCACTTAATGATATTTACCTATTACATTATTCAACTTATTTGTGAGGGCTCTCTTTTTGCCTCCCAAGGACACATACAATACTTCCACATTTCTCTTGCTCTTTAAATTGTATTCTACTAGAAAAATTTACAGAGCAAGACAGCAAGTGAAGTTTACACAGCCTTAACATTGCTCTGTTCCTGTATCTTTCTAATAATCAGTTACTTCCCCCTCACAGACATTAATCGGCTTGACTTTAATCTGAACTCTATGACATTTATGATGAGTTGTATTTTCATGGATTGTCTCTGGATATGACAATCTGTTAAGTGATATCTGGTAAACCTTAATGATGTTATGACATGATGAGGAGGACTAACCTGAAGGTATATTCAGGTCAACAGCCAAATAAATCATCATTCTGTTTCCTTCGGATTAAGAAATGGTCCTAATTGGCATCAGTAGCACACTGGAGCCCAGGCAGAGACACAATATCCAGCATCAAATTAAAGACTTTTGACAAATTGAAAAGACGGCAGTTGTAAACATTTGGCACAGTCTAATTCTCAGTGAGCTTTTGAAATCAGACTTTGATTATACTGTTTGCTGATCATTCTTGCTAACAGGACTGTGGGGATGATTGATAAGCTTCCCAGCTGACTGAATCTCTCAGTTAAGACCTATAATATTGTCCACATCCCATTTCATGAAGGCATTGATGCCAGCAGTTACTGTAGATGCCTATGCCTATGTTAAAAGATATAGGCCAGCCATGGACTGTAATCACTGAATTATCAGTCATTATCTGTCTGATTAGTGGGCTTTTCCAATGAAACATAAGGAACTTTCTTTCTATGTTACCCGTTTCACAGGTACTGAAGTAATTCATGCAAAGTCTTTTTTTATGGCCCACTTGAAAATCGAAACTGCAACTCTCGGATTAGAAGGCCAGTCTCGTAACTGCCATCTATCAAGAATGTTAGGCTAAGACCAAGAAGCTTATCTCATCAGGCCTGGAGCGATCCCCTACTGTAACACTCTCCTGTTGCTGTGCATTAACGCATGTCTGCCTCAGCTCACATGGTGTTTTGTGTAGGCCAGGGCATCAATCAGCTCTATCCACGTTTGAAATATCATTTCACCTCTGCGGGTGGTTGAGTGGTTCGCTCTGGATAATCCATACAGGAAACATGGAACATTGCACTGGAGAAAGGTGACCACAAGAACAAATTGGATTCTCAATTAACAACGGCTGCTGTTTTACCTCAGATAGACACCCAACATGCATCAGTACAAGAGCTAGATGCTGCTGAAGTGCATAATCATTGCAATCCAATAATATTATTAAAAATAAAACTGTGAATTTTCTTGGAAAAAGAAAGTTAATATTGCAAAAGGCTTTCCTATATTTAAAAACCCAATAGAGAACCTTGAGGTCTGTGTATTGCAATACATTATATACATCATATGAATAAGACAGAGCTAATTTTCCAAGAGCTTTGAGCTTGGTAAAAAAAAATATGCCAGGCATTACTGCAGAGTGTTAGTTGTACTCATATAAAGGAATAATGACTCTCACCTTGTGCTGCTTTAATTAAAGCACCCTGCTTCCTGCATATTAACCTTTAGAGAGAGAGGCAGGAGCTAGGAAATGAAGATATGCAGACTCCACCAAAATGCTAATAAGATCACACATTAATCAATAAACCTAGGATTATCATCATGTATTTCAATGGAGAAAGCACATGGAAACTACTTAGCTCAGTGTTTCTCAACCCTACTCCTGGCGGCACTCTGTCCTGCATATCTTCTATCTATCCTTGCTCTACTTACCTTACTGAACTCATCGGTGGCACATTGTATTAGCTGAGCACACCTGATTTAATCAAGCAGCAAGGATAGATAGAAGATATGCAGGACAGGGTGCCGCCAGGAGTAGGGTTGAGAAACAGTGACTTAGCCTTATACCTATACCTCTATCTATATCTATCTATACATGTAAGAGATGTGGCAAGCTGAACAAGGGTATACACCCATATGATAACCTTAAATGACATTAAATGGCATCTTACTTAGTGTCAGAGGTTAAATTCTGAAATATGTTTGACCTCCTGAATTTCAGGGAGAGGGATTGTTCCCACAAAATAAATAAAAAAATAAAAATAAGCAAGCAGGGTACAGATGGTAAATTGCAAACATATGCTTTGCAGGCTAATTTCCCCTTACTCAACATTTTAACAGCCCATATAAATCATACCCAGCAATAGTTTGTGCAGTATCCTTTTAATACTCTGACAGGCGCAATAAAAAGACAAACAATGGAGCATATATAGCAAATTGCAGGCAGAATTTAGTGTAACAAATCACTATGTAAATTATTACAAATGCATATCATTATGCATCTAAATGCCCCCCAAAAAGCAATACGATGCACTTGCATCTGCCAGCCTCCATTAAATGTCAAGGGAGGGGGAAGATATCCTGGAAGGCAACATATCACTGCAGCAAACTAAGGGGTATGACTTTAAAAACAATTATGAAGGCAAAAAAGACAATTTATGCATCCATGTGAGAGAAATAAAGCTACAATTCTCAGTGAATGAATAAAAGAAACATAACCAGTTCCTCAGTAATAGATGACCAACAAGTATTAGCTTAAGTGTTATACAAGTACAGCCAGCAGAGTATTCAAAGTTTAAATTTACAGATGCGCACACACACACACACACACACACACACACACACACACACACACACACACACACACACACACACACTTTTTCATGTAATGATAGTTCTAAACATGTTCTAAACATATTTTTTCCATATTGGATATCTGCCTATGGGAGGGTCGATTTTCTTTTATTTTAAAATGTCACTTACCTGTTTCAGACTTTCTCCAATTGCATTTAATCTGTTAGCTTTTTGTTTCCCGAAGTTAGGAGGGTGATTCATGTTGTTACACTACAAGATACAGTCAACAGAATGTTTCTGCACATAGTGATGGGTGTAAACGTATAGAGTTGTGATCTTGTATATGCCATTCACTTTGAGAAATATGAATAAAAAATGTCTAGAAAAAGTATCTCAGACATGGATTTTCATAATACTGCTGTACATGTAAAATTAAGCTTCTTCTATGTGTTTGTGTGTATGAATGGTATTCCCATGTCAACATGACTAATATAACCTACCTTCAGATTGTTTTTTGTTAGTGTTTTGATGCTGTATCATTTTTTGATTTTGTATCATAAATTGATCTAGATGAAGGCGTCTATGACATGATGAGCTGGCGATAATGAGAGAGAAAGAACAAGAGGTATTCTGGGTCAGTTTGTTTTTTTTTAAAAAAAGGACTAAAGGGGTTGCCTCTTTAAACACAGCATACATTATAACATAATTTTAAGTTTAGCATTCAATCATTATGATCTGATTTATTGCCCCCATTCCCAGGTAATGAATATGTGATGCCAAAGCACAGAATTAATAAAAAGAAGGTGGGCTATGCTGGACTGCACAAGGACATAGTCAATCAACTAGCAAGCAGAGGGGAGATTCATATGAACTGCAGGTGACAGTGAAGGATAGCCATCCATTGCCTCTTTCATCATTCTGCATTGGACTGGCAGGCTTTAAAGATGAGCTCCACAGCAAAACAGATATGCAACACACAGTCACAGAGAAATTAAGTGCCATTACAGGAAGTTCTGATTAATGCTAATTTCATGCCTTGATTGATACTAACGCTACTGAGGCCCAATTTTACATGCCAATGAGATTGTTAATGAGTGCTAATTGGTTATGAACCCTGAGTCACTGTATCCGTCTAAATTAGAGTGATGCCACGTGAAGGTGCAGAGCTCAAGTGCACAACAAAACCGCCTGTTGTTCTTTGAACAGTTTCCAGACAAACCTCACCTTTATTACTATACCATACATTACCTTTCGATAGAACACCCACACCTGTCTGCCCACATACAGGATTCTGCCTTATTCTGTCTCAGTCATAAGTCTTTTATTATTATCAGTGAAAATACGTGCTGGTATTGATGATCTGACATTCAATTAATAGCCCCCAGGCTGGGTGTCATTTGACAGTGGATTAATTGAGAGCCAAACTGTGGGGATCCGAATACCAGGGCTTAAATGAGGATATGAAACTCAAACAGGAAAGAGCGTCGCTGCTGTTGTGGACAGGGATATCAGCTGCTGACAGTGATTTTTTTACCTGTCACTGAGTAATGATGCTGATGATGAATGCATCTCACATACAATGCTTTTAGTGTTCCCACCCACATAAGTCACCAAAAATATATTCTATCACAGGACGGGTGTTTTTCCTGTTTTCTTTTCTTTCTTGCTTCTGAGCTTTTTCATTTGGAACAATACCATTTCTGAAGCAGGGTGCTACAATTAACACCTCACTTACATATACTCCATGTCAGAAAATTCTGACCTCAGGTATTGGCTTTCAGAAGCTTTGTCCCTGGTTTTTGATCATAGCTATAGACTCACTAGATTGGTGAAATGAATTATGTATGTTATGATTATATAATGTTATTGTAGGTATAATGTTATTATATAATTATGTATTATGAACGGATGCTCACAGATCTAATATCTACCTGACATTTGTAATCAAGATGTGAAGATAACTGAAGATAACAATTGCTACAGAGAAACAATGGGAGCTATATGATTACTCAGGTACACTTTTCTATTAGGGCTCATTTACATTTACATCATCCCAAACCACATGTCAAGACTGCCCTGATAATATTCTGTAACAGACAACAGCCCATTTACTGTTTAAAATGCGTTTTGTTGAATTTAAGCTGGTGGTAGATCATTTCAGAGAGCTGTGCTACTGCTAATGGTAATATGGGAATCTTGTAGCTAAGTCAAAGCATGCAGAGAATACTAACCACCTCCAGTATGGTTCCTTTGGATGGTGTAAGTTAATTGTCTGTGAACAGTTGAGTGCAGAGGGAAAGAGAGAGGAATTGATTTTCATCGATTGTTGAGGGAGTTTGATCCATGAGAAAAACACCTCACGATCGTGTTCAAAGTATTATAATTGATCATGAACACTGAAGTGGTGGCTGTTCCTGTACAATTGCAGATAAATATAAAAACGATTAAGTGCACTAAAATTAGATGTCACTATTGTTTTCCTACTTGGATCAGTCTTGGACAAAAGCTTTGCAGAATATAATGGCATACAGGGGAAGACATTACAACATGGATTTCAGCTAGTAAAAGTAAGCAATTACATTTCATGACCAAATGCTATTTAGTAGTATGTCCTCATGAAATTCCTGTGTCCAAATAGCTGTAAAAGTCTGTTTTACGGAGCAGGTTTGGACAAGAGTCATATAAACCATTCGGTAAATCTCCATAGTGATACCCCTGTTCTGTGATTTTGGAGAATCATTTGACTAGGTGCCACATTAGGTATACAACAGTACCATAGTCATTTACGAGTTCCAATTATCAGTGATCACTTTGTAGCAAATTAAAAAACAAAATAATGCCACTGCCACCCATCAATTACCACTGGTGACTTTAAATGGTTTTGGTACCCTATATGTTATTGGGTCATATAATCCCATTGTGAAACCAGACATTTTTGGTTATCCAATTGTATTATAACGATTACTTCTAGGTATTGAATATTACATGAATTTGATGCCCTGAGTATGATGGATATAGAAATAACGGCATTGGTCCAGTACACTTCATTACATTATTTAATGGGTTAGAAGATTATGCGGGTGATGTAATTTGTACATATCACCATTCGTCCATTCAGACTGCATGATCAGCTTTTGAGTTTTTCAAATAGGAAAGTCCTGACCTGGTTACTGTACATGCAAAGAGCTTTCTGGTAAAAAACCAGCACAGCCCTGAGGAGTGTGTGCTGCACCCAAAGGAGATGTACTGGGAACAACCAGTGCCTGTGGATCACAGGGTGACTGGCAATCTGTGGGTGACCTGTGGGGAGCAGGGATCCAATGCCTGTCACTATTCAGGGGTGCAGGTTCAGCTACGAGCGCTTTTCCCAGGCCCAGGCTAAACTCAATCTCTCTCTGCGGCCTGGCAGCAGGGCCCATGGGGTAGGATAGGGGTGAGGTGGGACGATACTGGAGCCATTGAGGAAAGTCATTGTCCCACCAAAACAACTTGACCTGCTTTGAACCACTTATGAAAAATTTAGGTGAGCAAATCCATTAGCTCTTAATTCAGAAACACCAACTTTAGCCAACAGTACTCTATTCACTGATGTGCACTGCTATCAAACTGAATGCTACTGCAAAGTAAGTGTACTGCAGTAGTGAAGTCCCCATGCCTAAAATAGCTCCCTCAGCCTTTCTTTATTGAGAATATCAAGGGACCGTCTGGAGATAAGCACTGGAGGCCCTCCGGTCTCAGTTTGTGATAGCTACTTTTGTTCGCCAAAAGACTGAGCTGGTATCTCCAGAGCTCACGGCCCATGTATGGCTGTGTGGCTGTCAGATTAAAATGATTTTCTGTCACTCTTGGTTGGTGCTGGATTAAACCCAAATCCCAGGTGTGACAGTCAGTGCCTTAGCGTACGTCTTCAGTGGATTCCCTGACTGCTTTGCTGTATCCAGCAGATAGTTTGTCCAATCTTCATCTTTAACAGGGGGCAATCCCTGTGCCCAACGGTGAGTTAAATCAAATTCGGCATTCAAAAGCATCAGGACAGCTTTAAAAATGTCAACAGTCTCAAAACTGGAAACTGAAACATTGTGCAACCACTGGAAAAGATATAGGAGGGGAAATGTGGCTGAGTTAAACAGAGACCATGTTACGAGCAGGGCTGAATCAAAGTAAATGAGTCCCTTCCCTCCCTCCCCTTCATTTGCTTAGTTCTTCTTTTTTTTCAAATGTGTAATAGCAAAAGTGTTACGTTATTGTTGCACTCGACACCTATGTTCAGGAAATAAAGGCAGGTCTATCAAAATTAACAGAGAAATATGCAGAATGAACACAACACACATAGAAAACAAATATGAGAGGAAATTGACAAATAACCTTGTCAAATATAATTACGCCTATTAACAACAAACACAAATTAAATACCAGTAAATATCTCGCTTTTGAATACTCTTGCCGGCAACAGCCAAGTCATGTTTTTGGTTTTTTTTTTTTTTTTTTTTTAATAAATGATTGAAATTATGAATTTAAATAATTAAAATAACACTAAATAAATAAAAATAATAAAAATAAATTATATTGGAAGGATATAATGAATGGCTTTGCATTCTTTTACTGGGGCAGTGGTTCATCTGAGAGCAATATTTCCAAAAATGCTCAGGTTAATATTCCAGAGTTACTAGTCTGTTTCCATTAAGGATTACTATGTGCATTCTAAAATGTTAATCAAGCACAAGCACCTCTTTTACTCCTGACTGCTCTTGTTTACCAAGCATCTCTACACTATAAAATCAACTAGTGCTTTTCTAATACCCCTGTGAACACACTTTTGCTTTACACAGGGGCCATGAGTCCATTACTTGCAATTTTCCATATACTGTAGTGTAATTGTGCCAATTTTGATTGTATTGTTATATGTAAAGGAATGGACACAACATGGATGGAACTCACAAAAGTAGCTGGTAACTTGTCATCAGTACAGAGGGCTATGACTACAGCTGTGGGTGCATGGAGGTCCACTTCCTCATTTCATTGCTGTCAAACTTTCCTCCAAGGGTTATAGAAGGTTATAGAAGTACTCATGTTTTGCACAGAGGAGCAACAGTGTACTGTATGTCTCCTTCTTTTTTCTGTTCTGCAAACAGACAGCTTTAAGGCCACTTGCTGTGATCCAGTCAAAAAAAATACATACACTGAGGTACAGTTACTTTAGACCGAGAATAAAGGGGCAGAATTCTAAGCATTGAGGTGCTCATTATTCAGTGAGAGCAAAATGCATTGCTTTCTCGGGCTGTCATTTCAGAGGATTCAGAATCTGCACGCTTTCCCTCAAACCCAAGAGCCCCTGCCCATCAGGATCAGTTTCAAAGAGCCAGGTCTGAAACGCGGCAGCGACGTAATGCGAAATAAACCTGGAACATGGCTGTTTCCTCCACCCCCGCTCATCCGCTCCGCATGCCTGCATGGGCTGCTGACTGGCCGTCAGAGCAACACTGCAGCTGATGAGATCTAATCAGACTGTGCTGGCCTTTGCCAGGTCTGTGCAGCACTTCAAATTAGGTTCACTGACTCTTTCTTCACCCTTACCGACTGGCAAATGTTACAAGGGAAAAACAGTCAATACGGGTGTGACATGACCTTGCTTACAGGCTGAATTTATGGTTGTGATTCTCACCGACAGGAACCAAGTGCTCTTTACACTGCTGGACATTGTTTTAAGGTAGAAATGGTAGATCCTTTGTAGGGCATGTGTTGGGCGATGCTCCATGTACACTAAAAGCAGCTTGTATGATTTAGAATGGAATATGACTTTTATTTTTCATGGAAAAAAGGTTGGTCGCACCAACACAAATTATGTCTGTTTACAGTGCACAATTCCAAAAGCGCCATCACAATGAACTTTTGGCTATAGCAAATGTTACATAAAATCGAGCTACAAAAATGGTTGCTTCCTGAAATGTATCTGTTGTTTTAATTTACCATTTTAGACTTTATGAATCAGCTTTTATCAACTACTTGCTGTGAAATATATTAGGAACACATTTTAACATTATCTGGCGTAACTGTGTAGCATGAGTTCGATTGTCACGTGTTGATTTCCTAATTGTTTTATCAAGTGCTCCTCTTTGTGATCTCTCCTTAATTGCCTATGGTCTGTAATAGCCTGTGAATAATGATAATAATAATGAGTCTGCTACTGATTGATTGCTAAATGGATTAATATGTATATACTAATCATGAACCAACTTGAGCAATAACTTCCCCTGATTCAAATTGCTCTTGTTAGTTACTGTTTTGTTTGCTGCAATACCAAGTATGCCTTAGTTGTTTCCCTGTAATCTTATGTTATCTTCTCTGTTTTTTATGTTTTAACACTGTTTGGTATCACTAATTGTACATCAGGCTTGTTGCACAGTGATAACTTCATGCAGACACACTGAAGAAAGGCAAGCAAAACCCTCTGAAACAGTCGCATACAGCCAACAGATATTTTTCACAGTCCCACAGTGCACCACAGTGAAGTGGACACCAGTTAGAGGATAGTCTCTACTCCACTGACATTATCTGAGCAACTAGCAGCCACCCGAAGACCCGCAGTGTTCCTGAGAGTGGAAAGACGAGAAACCCTGACTGATGTACCCACCCCTATCCCCGGCAGAACAATGTCAATTTGCTTCCAGGCATTATGAGCTGATGACATGACGTAGACGGGTTTGAACACAGGTTGCGGGGCTGAGCATGCAATCAAGGTGTGCAGCTTGTCAGCTGAGCCTCTCAGGAGCCTTAACAATGCCGATGATGGCATGACTACAGTTTGGCTGCATCCTTAGTTTTATCTACCATTTTCTTTGCACACCTTTTCTTCCGATGTTCATGCATTAACATTTTTGCATACATCTTTATGCCAGTAAAGTTCTTAGAGGTCTTGCTCATGTATGAGAGTAAGTCAATTTAAAATTATTAGGCACCAGTCAGTACTTCCAAGTAGACTGCAATAAATATTTTTTAATCTTGTTTACTGATTATCATAGTGCAGGCTGAGGGCAATCTTTGTTGGAAGAGTGAAGTTGTATTCTTTAATGGATACTACTTATGGTACATACTGTAAAGGACTTTATAAAACATGGGAAAAAAGGAACATGGAGTATTATCACAAAGGAAAGTATAATTATATCATTGTCTTATTGAGTAGAACAGCAATTTAATCAATCACTTTCTGCATTGACCCATGTAATTTCATACATTTCTACACTGTAACCTTTTCAGAATGAATATGGAGAACAAAGCTGACATTAGTCAAACTGATTAGCAAAAAGAAAGAACAAGCTTATTCTGACAACTTGGGATTTTTTTAAAGTGATGTCAACACGTTTAACTGAACACAAACAAAAAACAAGACAAATCAATAGATCAATATGGGAGCCATCAGGTCTGTCCCTTACATTTTTTGGTGTCAGCGAGTGTCTATCGAGAGATGAAATGTACCCAAAACCATACCCCAGCGGTTTTTTTTACCGTGTGCTTTACAGATGCACAAACAAGCTTCCCAATGGACCCTTTGCAGTGCTTAGTCTATCTCATCCCCTTTTCCTTCCTCCCTGTCTCTCTTCTATTTAGGTCAGCCGCTCTGCAGAGCTCCACTCCTGCAATGGAGGTTAATTCCCACTTCAGAAGACATAACACTTCAAGATACTGGTCATTGTGGAAGAGGAGGAGGAAAAAAGCACATAGAAATGGAAGGACAGTCTAAGTTAACATGAAAGACTGCTTTCATTAGTTACTTCTCCATGTAGGAAGTAGCTTGAGCAAGGTAAATTGGAAATACTTCAGATTCATGAAAGCATTTGTTGAGGGTATGCCCCAGTTTACTCATCTATGCCCATATGACAATTTCAGAAGCATTAAGGACAGCATTGATTGAATGGATTGAACCAGCCTACAAATAGGTCTTCCTTCTTGTTGATATTCCAGCAATAATTCACTGGATATGTGTTATTCTTTTCCAGAGCTGCATTGATGAAGCCCAGGATTGAGCTGAGGGAGGCCAGTGTGTATTACTACCAGGTGTCAGTCCCTTCTGGGGAATGTAAATGCTGAGGAGCTGATATGTAAAATCTGCTTGTAGCTGTGGGGCAGCTTCCGGAAAGTGTCTGATTGAGTGTGATTAGTGTGACAAACATATTCGAAATCAGAGCCACTCAAGCAGTTTGCTTGAAATTAGCATAGACCATTCAATTCCAGTCGCAACAGCACCATTTTGCAGAAAACTCTACATGATGCCCTATGTTTACACATTAAAGGACTGAAAACTATCTCCCAGTGAACTTTTGTATTTGATTTCATCAACCCGCAAGAAGACACCGAAAGGTTCCACAGTAGACAAGCCACATTAACATTACAGAAATGAATGTGGGTCTCTGAAATAACAGATGGCAATAAAATTCTCAACCTTCAATTTCATTTCCCAAACCCACAACTTCCCTGGAAAGAAACCCTGCTCTGTGAAGCTGCACAATGGGCCGCATGGCAGTGGTGAATGCTAAGGTTGAGATGATAATTGGCTTCCAGGTATGACTCCAATGGCATGGGGTAGAATTCCTCCCCCAGAAACACATCAAACCATACATGTTTTACTTATCACAACACTGTCAGGGCTGATGCATGTTTGACTGTGGTCAGCAGTAGCCTGTGTGCAGTATTCCATACCATGTTATTGTATGCACCTTGTGCTCCCACCTGGTAAGTTACTCTGGATAAGAGTCTCTGCTAAATGACAAAATGTAAATGCAATGCAAATTCTGCAATGTCAGGGCAGAGTGAGTTGGCATGTAAACCCATTGGAGACACTATTTCCCACATGCCCCCCAAAGATAGTGGGAGCGTAGAGGTGCCTCTGGGGTGAAGGTGTAGCAGAACACAAATTTTGCAATAGGATCAACACACGTCAGTTTAGGTAGAGAGGCAAGCATTTATTAATCATTTAAATTGGGGTCTGATTAAATGGCCAGATTGAGAGAGACAGATTGGGAATTAGGCCAGGATCTTTAATGACCACAGGGAGTCCAGACCTCGGTTTAACATTTTATCTGGGAGAGGACGTCTCCTACAGCACAATATCCCCATCTCTACACAGGGGTGTGAGCTTGACACTTAGCACAGAGGGAAGACTGCCCCCTACTGGCTGACAAACAACATTTACTACAGAGACATGGCTTTTCAATGAATCCTCCCATCCAAGTACTGACCAAGCCCTCTCCCCCTTACCTTAAGTGATCAGTCAAGAGAAAGCTGATATGGTCATGGATGAATACTTACAGCTTTTAAAGAAGCTCTCCACCAAATGAATGAGCAGGAGGTGAAGCAAAACGATAAATGAAGTAAAGCTCCACATTTAAACTGTCTCTATAGAGACATAGGTTTCCAACCAAATTGCCTTGCCTTATAATGTTACATTGTAGTGTGATCTATTGTGTAGTGTTGAGATAACCCTGAGATGACCTGATAGAAAAGGGTAGAATTAGTGGCATTAGTTATGGCTTGTTTATTCCAGAATACTGTTTTCCTGAGTGTACTAGTATTCATTCACCTTAGTTTCTTCGCATATTTGATTGAAAACTAAACTGTAAATGAACCTAACACTATTTACTGCAAAAAATCTTTGATGAAGGAAAGGGTGGTAGAGGGCATGTTTGTGCTAGTGAAAAGGTGAGCATATAGACACTTGAAGCATGAATTAATATAAGACAGGAAAGGAGGAAATAATGTTACCAATTATAAACATCCAGCACCGCATTGCATTTCCAAAAGACTTCTCTCTGATAACTGTCAAAGAGATGTAAAATAAAGATCATAATTAATCTCTGAGCTCAAGCATTCCTGATTAGCTGTTTTGGCTAAAACCAAGTGCATGAGATGGTTCTCCAGCAGTAGGATCTGGATCCACCACTGAAATACAGCAAATAGCAGTAAAAATCAAGAATAATGTGCAATTAGCAACCTTCCACTTTCTATTCAAAGCAGGAGTCAGGAACTAGTTTTGTTTTTAAACTTAATACTATGAAAATATAGCTAGCCTGGAGCATCTCCTCTATCCATTTTAAATCTGCTTTTTTACTCCTGAAAGGTAGTATGTACTTGCCCCTTTCCCAAGGGAATAGCATCAGTATCCAACCTTGGAATGAAACCCACGAATGAACCTCAGGTTTGGTATCCTTACCAGCACTCTGCGCTGCCCTTACAAAGCACAAACGCGAGTTCTGCTTGGAGCCCTGTGGCACAACAGCGAGATTTAAAGATGATAAATCATCTGTTGGTGGGTGTGGATGATGAATCCGGGCTGGGGTGAGGCCCAGCGCTGTCTCCCAGCGTCTGGGTCCTGGGGGTCAGACGCCTGCCTCCATGCCGCAATCTATTCTCCGAAATTGAGTTCGATAACAGATTGGTGGTCGACGCAATGGGCCTAATAGCCAGCTCGTACTGAACACCATTAATTATGATCGTTTATTATGTGCCGGACGGTGGTGGTGGTGGGGGGGGGGGTCATCACAGCCCGTCAAATCTGTTGTGGTTACCTTTCAGGAAAATTCCATTTTTAGTCCTCTTCAGAAGAAAGAAGAGCTGGTTTTCTGTAGGTATGTCAGCATACAGAGGAAATGACAACTGTCATATTTCCACTGTCACAACATGTTTTATTCTGAGTCCTGTTTCAAAGCTGTGGGAACCATAAGGCTCAGATGATGATTTACACTGTATTTACATAAATAGGTTATATCTCATGACCGTTATTCTTGGGAGAAGATGAGTTTCTTTGGATTTAAAAGTGTAAGAAATGATACATACAGTCCTCTGTATTCCAATCCATTTGGCCTGAAACATAAAAAGTCAACCTTTATTTGAGCAATGACACTGACATATGCACGCTAAATAGGGTTAGACATGTGGAGTAGAAGTGTCTAATGTTGTGCTAATTGGCAGAAACTGGCTAGCATGGATTCAATGCAAGGAGGACTTGAAAAGGGAAGTGGTTAACAATCATTGCAATGTATCTTTTATGTATCATGTTAAAGTCCTTGCTCCTTTGACAGGTGGCTAACTTCTCCACAAAGTGATAGATGGCATCACTTTAAGGCCAGAGAAAAGGTTATGTCCACAGAAAAGCAGTCAGGCAGGCATTGGCAAGAGGCAGGCTAACTGATGCAAAAGCAGCATACTGTTTATATTCATACAGCCCTCTTGTTGGGCAAATCAATCATTACAGTTAATGGCCAGTACACAGGAGGGATGAGACCATTAAGGTGAAGTGGAATCACATCTGACCTTAAAGAACTCACATCCATCATCATTGTATTGTGGCCCATGAGTTCTGTACATTTAAAAATACAGACACACCCATGGTTTCCTTAAACCAGAAATTACATATAGCATAGATGGACCTATATGAATGTCACATTCCTGCAAATTGATCTAACATTCCCATAGTATTTTGTAGTCTGCAAAAAAAAAAAAAAAATACTTTAAGGGATCTGATAGTTGTACAATGCAATGCCATCCACACGTCTGGGAAATTATCTGAGCTAAGTAATATTTTTTATATGAAAATGCAGTTTCAGCAGGATTAATCATTGATTAATATGTGTAGAACAAGCCAACATAAAAACAATGCCTTTCAATGATGAGTATGGTGTGAGGGATTAATACAGATTGACAAGTAAATTAGAAAATAGAGATGGTTTGTATTACTTTGGGTATGATAAAACTATTGACAATGGGAATACATACATTATTTGCCAGAGAATAGATTAAGTTTTGGTCAGAGAAACGAGATAGAGCTTGGCACATTAAGTGGAAATCCGTGTAAAATGTCATTTGTTTATACTCCCCTCAGTGAAATGTTCTAAAATAAAAGAAATGAACATCACAATTTCATGGAACAAAAATCCATAACTGCCAGGGCCAACAAGAACAGAGGAGTAGGGCAATATTCAATTTCATGTCTTTATTTATATATATTTTAGTGTGGAGACGTAAATTTTTTTTCTGAAGTTAATAAAGTGATATCATGCAGAAATATTTCCTTGGAGGGATGAGGGGTGCAATTGCATTCCAATCAATTCAATTTTAAGGAAAGCAAGATGTGTTCAGACGTCCTGCAGAAGTCATCAGATGTATTTTTGATGAACAGCGGAAGATGTGGAACCCCATTCCATTTCTGCACTGCGGCAGCAGTCTGTGATTTTTTCTCTTTTTTCCTGTGAGTTTAGCCTTCTTCTGCATGGAAACTCAACCCTCTCAATCCCTTGCACAAATACCAAGGGGGGTTGTTCCTGAAGAGCATATTGAATTGTTGGTTTCGTGGCTTCTGTGTGTTTACACACGATCCTGTTGTTCAGCTTGCTTATACCCTTCTCCATTCATACACTGGAGATCTCTTGCTGAAATAATACACTTGTTTTCAGAAGGTGGACAAGCACAGACCTTCTGTTTCTTAAAGTAGCTTTTGGAGATTACAACATCATTCTCTCCATTAAAATGGATAATGATAATGGTGTACTGGTGAAAAATAAATTGGCTGGCATTATATTACACAGGTGATGTCCCTGTCCTCCTTCTGTCATGGTTACTGTCCTTTCTTTGACTGCCTTTACTTTGCAGAGCTTTTAGAGGCCAGCTTTTGATACCTCACTTTCTACAAAGATTAGACAGAAGATTTTATTGTTGTGTAGCATCAGCAGAAAGGTCACAAATGCACTTCCTGTTTTGAAGCACTCAAAGGACGCAGAAAATACTCCAGCAGAGCGCATCTCAGCCACACAGAATCCAAAGTTCTCAGGTAAAGCTGTATCTTGGGAGAACTCCAGAGAAAGCCTTCAGTCCAGGATATTTGGAACAGAGCAGGTGTCGAAGAGACGTAGACCTAATAAAGTACACATGTGGATTTTGCCTGAACACCTGAAGAGCATACACTGCCCTTTACTCCATACACTGATCTTGGCACACACTCTCTGTCCTGCAGTTCTCACAGTCTCACAGGATACTGTACACATGTACAGCGCAGAAAAATCTGCAAACTCTGGTCACATAAATGTATGAAGCAGGATAACATTGTAACCAATACCTATGAGTGTATTCTAGTCTCTATGTCAATCCATTATCTGTAGCTCTCACAGTGGTTCATAATGTAATTATGATTGACCACATAACCATCTCTGATATGTTTACATTACACCTTTTTCTATTTTATTACATTACTTCCATTGATTTTAGGGTTGTTCAAGTTGATTAGTAACTTCATATGCAGATTATACCCCCCACATGCATAGTTTTTTATATATATATTTCACCACCCAAATCACCTCTCATCACCCCTTTCTTGAAATGATAGTTAAATATCATTATTATATTATCATTATTATTTTATTACTAATAATAACATAGTATGTATTACAGGTACATGAATATGTCAAATAAAATTAGCGATGATTAAAAAGCAATGAAAGAAACAATTAGAGTTGAATATTAATTTGTACCTATAGGTATTTCTCTCAACCACTTACTATCAGGTGAATTTAGAGGATAGCACAATATTGGAGATTAAATCACAGATCAATATTAGCATCAATTAATATAAACATGCACAACAATTCAAAATAACAACTACTTTGGAACAGGACCCTAAGATATGGGAAGAAGAAGGTTTGTTTTTATTTTTTGTCTCCAGATCACATACAGTAGGACACCCCTATCTGAGTCCTGTGTAGTCTTACATGGGTAGTCACTTTTTTTTTAATCAAGATCAGTTTTCTTCTTCTGCTAATACTCTCTGGAAATTATTATTATTCAAGTAGACAGAAGTACATTATTGAAATTGAATTAGTCTTTACGTCTGTTCTTAAAATTGATTCAATATTGGAAGCTGTGGGTCCCTCTAAAGACAGTTGCTTAGATACACAAATTGTCATATTGGTAAAAAAAAATCAATAGAAATGTAGGGATATGATGTAGTGCTTGAATTTCATGAATTGAGAGAAACATCCCCTCTTGAAAAAATGATTGAAATTCCTTAATTCCCTTATCATTTACAAGGTGGTGGGAAGAGTGGGAAGTAGGAGACAGATTGTTCTATTTTCAAAACATGTGCTCAGTCCCCCATTTTAACAGGTTGAGTATAATTGGATTGGTTGTAGTCATTAAAAATGTAAAGTTTACATTACACCTAACACTTATGCTGAATTCCACAATAAGAGTTATAGGTAATAAGCAGTATAAGTTACACAGTGCTGCATTATACTTGCAGGACTAATTTAACAAGACAGAAATATTCAGACTGTTTTGTAAAAGTGCTTTCATTTTCTGTAATGTATGGTAGGAACGTCTCAGGGCTGATTCTCAGTCTCCATGGGGCATTAGATGCCCAAGGCCTTACATGTTTACTGAAATATTTTGAGTTCCTTTCATCAAAGGCACCCCATTGTAGGTTCATTTTCATTTCATGGTTCTAGCACAATCTAAATATCAAAGTGAAAACCAATAAAAGTGCATCCATAATTACATGGGTCATACATCTCAGAACAGCCTTTGAATAAGTCATATTCACCTCATAGAATCAAAAAAAAAAAAAAAAAAAAAAGTAGAATCAAACATATAAGTATGTACAATGATTATGCAGGTCAACAGAATTCCACAAGTCTTAAATATAACTGAACTAGATAAAGACATGCATTCATTTTTTATGAACATGCCAGGCTACATATACACACAAGGACAATAAAATGAACCTTTTGTAAAAAGAGTTACACAATTTATGCAATAAACTACTCTGAGCAAGTTGAGATCAGTGAGCCATATCTCCAGTACTAGACAAACAGAACATTCAACTTGAACAGGAGATTTCATTTAGAATCCATTTACAGGAGCTGCTTGGTTTAATGGGTTGAGTACATTTTCACAGGGAAGACAGGGACAAATTAACTCCAGGTTAGTGGCAGATTATTGCAGTGATTTTTTTTTTATTCGTTGTGCCTTGTGAATTTTATGGGACAGAGGGTGATACCCGTTTCTCGTATGCATGCTTCATATATTTCTGCTGTTTCTGCTGCTATTTGTGAAACAAATATTTGCACCAGTGCAAAGATGGGAGAAAATAATGCCCTGACAGTGCTGAAAACAACATAGTAGGGTGAATTGTTGCCAACATAATGTGTGAATGCACTTCTTAGTCAGACTGTTGTACTATTAATTATTTGTCATGTAAATCTAAAACTTAACTAAATGAACAGACCTAGTTTCAGATAAATTCTGAAATGTCTTAAAGTATGAAAAGGCAGGGTGATTGATGCAGGATAAAAGTAGGGAGAGATGCAGCATCTGGGTAGAGATCAGGGAGAGTGAGGCACAAATAGATACAGTAAGAGAGAAAACAACATGCTCTGCAAATGTGCATGTTTGTGCTTGTGATGGGTTAGCTAAGGTTAGCAAATTTGTTTTAACTCTGACACTTACTGGTTAAAACAAGAAATGTTGATTTGGTATTTTTGTATGAATGATCATTGCTAAATATTGTGCACAATTGTGTTTTTCACTTCTTGTATTACTTTCAAACAACATTCTCTATTCTCATACATTCCATACATGTTCTGTCAGGGTGTAAAACAGCACTGACACAGGGTCGGTTTAGATGGCGACATGACCAGGTGCTCAGGAAGCTGGCAGGGAGCCAACAGAGAATCCACTTCCTTAGACAGGGGGAGCCTGCAACTAACACCAGCAGGAGATCAGCTCCTAAGCTCCTCACACCAGGGCTAGAGTGGAGGATGGAGGTGGACCTGGGCAGGCAGCTCCATTTTCCAGGGGAAATCTGCAGCACCACATTGCGGCCAGACATGGTGCTGTGGACCACAGCCGGAAAATCAGCACTGCTGGTGGAACTGACAGTGCCTTGGGAAGAAGGGTTGGAGGCAGCCCACGAAAGGAAAAGGGCAAAATATGCGGACCTGGTCGCAGAGTGCAGAGAAGGTGGATGGAGCGTGAGGCTCTACCCGGTGGAGGTGGGAGCTAGAGGCTTTGTGGGAGAAACAACACCATGTCTCCTCAAGGACCTGGGGCTGCGGGGAGCCGGACTGCACAAGGCAACCAGGGAAGTATCGGAGGAGGCGGAGAAGGCAAGCTTTTGGCTCTGGCTGAGGAGAAGGGACAAGATATGGGGAGCGACCAACTCCTGAAGAAGGTTAGCTGCAGGGGGTGTCAGGGAGACGTCCCTGTTCACTGCCCCGCCACCAGGAGATGTTCCGGGATAAGGGGCGAAACATCTAGGAGCGGTGGTCCCCAGCTGATGACCCTGCAGCTAACAAGCGGGCACCGGTGGAGGTGCGACAGGCCTAGAACCTAGCAGGAAGAACATCTACCTGTACAAATTAAATGTCAGGCAGGAGCAAGAGAACTTCAGGTAGGATTTTGCAGAGTGATATCTAAGAGAAAATTAAAGACTTGGTATGTATGGTAGTATTGCCCCAACTGGCCTTTCAGTTCCTGTGCTCAGATTTTTAAAAACTTTTAATTATGGTGGACAAGCATTATTGATGTATTTTGTAGTTGTCATCACAGTAAGTGTTGATGGGTTTGAACTTGTCAAAAACAAATGCCCTATATGTGGGACAAAGTGGGTGGTTGTAATAATAAAGACATTACGTGTCAGAGACAAGTCAAAAGCAATCCTGAATGTCTGTCACACCTGCTCCCAGTCAGCCTGTTCAGCCACGCCCCGCTCAGCGCGCTCAGCCACGCCCCGCTCTGCAAGCTCAGCCACGCCCCGCTCAGCCTGGCTCCACCACACCTGTGGTGCGTTCAAGCAATCAAGCCCTGCCTTTATAAGGACTCTGTTTTGGTTACCTCATTGTGAGGTATTGTCTTTTGAGTCTTTACTGAGCCGTTTGTTATTCTCGCATTCTGATTGTTCCTGTGTTTTTTGACCCCTCGCCTGTTTTTGGACCTTGCTCTTGTGTTTTGGATTCTGGTTTGTTTGCTCCTTGGATTTCCCGTTTTCGACCTGTTTTGTCCCTGACTACGCCTTTTGGATTCTGGAATTAAACTTGTGTTTCCGCACTTGGATCCCAGTCTGTTTCATTACAATGTCTGATTTCCCATTCCCATTATCTATCTATCTATCTATCTGTCCATCTTGACAGATAGATAGATAAAACAAGATAGATAGATAAGATAAAATATATTTGTGAATTAATTAATACTGAACACTGAATGGGTGCTTCTTTCAGAGTAATTTCCTTGGCAGACTGGTGTTGTTACCCTTTTCCGACTTCAAGTATTTGACCCATAACTGTAGTGACAAAATTGCGTGTGCCACATGCAGGCATTAACAATGGTCTTGACATGGTCTAGTCATATAACATCTGCTCAAAGCAAACAGATGCTGAGTAAATCTCATACAAAATGTACTGCCACAAATGCATCAGACAGGACAAAATGAAAAGATGGATTGAACTCTAGATATGAAATGTCAAATGGTATAAAATTAATTTCAGCAGCACATAAAATCTTACTACTGCCATTTAGCATATGTTGGCAAACCCTACAAACAATGGCATTTTGCGCAAGAGGGGTCGTGCACAGTGATACAGGGGATGAACAGCACCGCCATCCCCCCACATACACACACACACACACACACACACACACCCCCGCTGTGATGAAAGCTCACAGAAGGACCTATCCTGTCTGAGTGACTGCTGCAGGCTGAAATGGTGGCAATTACAGATGGGAGATACAGGTGACATCTGGACTCAGGGATAGCCACAGTTTGCAGATTGTAATGGCAACCTGGGCAGACTCTGGTGACTTGATTACAAAGCAGACAAGGGAATGGATTGGCAGAGTGTCTGGCCTAATGTCATCATGCAATTCATCAGAAATCATGATCCTCTATTATGCACTTTTACATAAATCCAGTGCACTGTGTCCTTCAGATGATATGCTGTCATTAGCATATCATTATTTATGTGGAAAATAGTCTTACAAGTTACTAACAAAGCTAATGGCATGCGATGTTAAATAAATACCACAGGTGCAATAAGAACAATGCTAACATAGTTGTGGAACAGCCACAATTAAAAATTAATTAAGCTGAAAAAGCAGCGTTACATTAAAAGCATATAACATATAACATAATGACTCGAGAGCAACATACTGGACAGTAGCATTACCTTGAATCATGTGTAATTCATAAGTATAATGTCAGCTTTCATCATACTACCATACTTATAGACACAAATGGAACAACCCTTTAGCTATTGGTTTGTTGTGGTTTGTACCGGAGCACACATAGCTTTATATTTTCAATGCTGTTCCCAATTGCAACAAACATTTTGCAAACTTTTTTGTGGTGTCTGTGTATTGCATGATGTGCAAACCTGATTTTCAGGTCATGTCATACAGTTGGTGTAATAGCACACAATAACATTGCACCCAGACGAAGTTTGGATGAATTTTGTAACATTCTTTTGCAACAAAAATCATCAATTATATAGCTATGTGGGTGTAAGCCACAGACTGTATATATGTCTGTAGGTCCATACTTTCAAATGGCTTTAATGCTTTTTTTCTTTTTTTCATCCTACCCAAGTTGTACATTAGGCTCACACTCACACCTAGCCAGTGGCTATTTGTCACACTACAAATCCTACAGTGCACCACAGCACCACGGTAAATACCCAAAGGAATATTAGGCACACCTCCGGTGGTGTCATCTGAGTAACTTGCAGCCTCCTGATGAGTTGCTAGAGGGCGCTAATGAATGGTGCCACAAGAGAACACTGTTATTCATAGCCCACCCTACCCCGGCATCACATTTTCATCAATCCTGTGACAGCATTCAATTTTCCGTTGAAATAAAGGTTGTGGCATATCAAATCAGCATAGGTTTCATTACAAGACAATAAGTGAAAGACTCAAGAATATCTCTTCCTGTGTCAATTCCTGTTATTTTGTCATTTTCCCAAGTGACTAACAGCAATCTCACAGAGCTACAACACGTCAGATTTCATTTAAGGATGATGTGACGATTATGGGAGAGATTACAGATTACTGTTAGAAGCATGCACATGCCACATACAAATAGGGTTCCAAACAACACCGGACAATGTCAGTGTGATTATTGTACAGTACATTCACATATTGAAACTGACTTAGCTCTGCCTGCAAATATGCTCATATCAAGCTTTTGTGGTGTTTGATAGGCTTGCTTGCTGCTGTAAGTATGAATGAATAACAAATATTTACCAGCAGGGCATCTTTTAATTCAGTTTCATTCAATTTCTTTGCAGTTATGTGTATGTCCCTGGCAAAATCTAACCAAGCATTTATTTCTGAAGGACAGCACTTTAAAATTAATGGTTCACAATTTATTGGTATTACAAGGCTTCTTGTCTATTTATTAATCCAACACAGATACTGTTGTGATCTAAAAGTGTTTGCTTCCCTTAGTTCACCTGGAAAGTTTCCTGTGTCTGAAATGCATTTATGTGTGTTTATCTTTTGTCACAGATGACGGTGGGACACTCAATTACCAATGCAATTGTGAGTGGCCATCCTGGAAAAAGGAGAAAACATGAATCAAATTCTGTAGATACAACAATGCGGGTTAAGGGGGCTCCTGTGTGGCTCAGTCGCTGAAGGCGATCATTCTGAGAAAAAGCTGATTCTGAAAAAGTGCCTTCTAGCCCAAGGCATTGCCTGTTTAGGCTGGGTCACTAGCCAACAATTACTAGCAGTGCACAGCACAGGAACATAATTGGCCGCATTCTGCCTGGGTAGGGTGGGTTACATCGGCCTAGGTCCCATCACTTCATCGCACTGTTCTGCAGCAGCATTATCTAGTTACTCTTATGTCATCAACATGAGATGCACCTATCCTCCAAACAGTGTTCACTCTCCTGTGGTGCATTGGGGGACTTGGAGGACTGGGGATTGCAATTGTTGTGCTTCAGCACTCCTGCAAGGGTGTAGATTATGTTTCAGCGAGGTGGCTTAATGCACAATTCACATTAAAGCAATGAAAGAGGGCAGAATGAAAAGAAGTGAGAAGGGAAGTGGCACTTTTGAGTCAGCACAACTGACACTGAGAACCATTTAAAATCAAAAGCTAAAGGTGAAAAACTGGTGCAAGGTTCCTGTGACAGAGTGCTGTCACTACGGCTGAGTATGCGCTCTTACTGCCATACCAACAAGTCAGGCTCTTTGGCGCTGCAGTCAAGCTGCAGGTTTGGTACTCCGTAGACCCGGGTTCGAGGCTGGGTGGGGTGCTTGCTCTCTCCCTTTGCTACAGTTCCAGTGACATTAACAATTGGCATTAAGCCAGTGGTAATTACTGCTGTAGTTCACATTGAGTTTGACAACCCAATGCAATGCAAATGTAATGGCATTGCATGTTATGGGAACTCAGGTCACTAAAAGACATGTATTAATCAAACTGAGAAACAGTCAAAGTCTAATCATAGTTACATCACTGACTATGGTATGTCAAACATGGAGACACATTTTCACTGTGTGTATTTCTCACACTGATGTGAAGTCAGATCTGACAGTTCTATTACAGCTCCACCGCCTTGCTTGTCATCAGAGGTTGTTGCAAAATGAAGGGAAAGTGCAATGCAAGTTGAGCATGGGACATGTTATTTGACACCAGCATGGCTTCGGGCACGACCTCTCTATCCGCAGTGAAATAAAATAACCAACCAACCGTCTGCCTTCAGCATTGATTAACCTTTTACATGTTGCACTGCACCACTATGAGACAGTATTCGCATTGACAACAATGGGGATATTTGAAGTGCCACAGTCCAAGAAAGGTCTCAACAGTGTTCTTGTTTGTGAGGAATTTTCCTGGAAATGCTTCTTTAATGGAGATGGATGGGTATGCAGTAACTGTCAAAAATGAAAAAAGATTCGAAATGCAGCAAAGACTACAGCTAAAATGGAGCATCTTGAACATCTGTCACATGTGAGCTGAATACAGCAGACCACATTCCAGCCCACTCAGCCTGTTCAGTTTGTAAAATATTATATATTATATATATATATATCAATAACCAATTGTATTACACTCTAGCTTAACTTAACACTCTAGCCTATTTATACTATTTTGCATAGTTTTTCAAGCTATGTTTTCATTCTGCAATTTTTCCAAAATGAGAGTTCTGTTTCCTCTGTTGATCAAAGCCAGCATCAATCATGATTGATTAATGTAGGTTTCGTTGCAAATCAATAACATTTTTCAATAATGGTCACTAAGGTCCAGGTTAGCAAATGCAGTAAAATTCTTGCAAAAATTCCCTTAACTTCACAGACGGATCACATGAATAACCCCCAGCCAGGTTTCTGGTGCATTAACAAACCCTAATCTCGAATCAAGCTTTCATTTCACTCTTCATCAACAGAACAGCCAGCAGCTATAGCACCATGAAAGTTTCACCTGTCTGATGGCTGAATGAATGAATGAAGTGCCCACTTTCATGGTACTTACCCGTCTGTCTTGACCAAATTCACATTCTTTCAATCCATCTAATAATCATCCAGTTTAATAACCTAAACATCTCCCTCCTTCTGCACCTCAGTTGATGTGTGTGGGATGTTCTGGTGGCAAATGGCTGCTGTGCATCATGGATGTTTGTGCCACACATTGGGGGTGGTGGAAATGAGTCATCCCCCCCTTCACTGAAGCACGTTGAGATCCCTGAAAGGTGCTATTTAAATACAGTCCATTATTATTACTGTTGTTGTTGACATGATTATGAAAGCTAAAAGAATATTTGTGGCATATTCATGTTCAATTCTTTTATCTGGAAGTTATTTTGAGGGATGTATGCCTGTGGTGTCTCTGAAATGATGGCAATTCAGAATAAGCCTCAACTCAGTCTATCCTACTACATACAGTAAATTTAATTTACTGATTTTTTTTCTTCAATCTAAATTTTATTTACTGAATTTGTGAATTGTGATTGTATGATGTTTGTACAGACATTAATACCTTTGGTCAGTGGTGCTGTTTCCCTCTCTCATAAAGATACAAGTTTTTCTAAATAAAAAACCTTGACATGTCAGAGCAGCCTTTTTATCAATAAATAAAATAAAATAAATTCCACACTGAGCCAGACCATTGCATTGGTCAGAATCATAGGTACCATGCCACATTCTTTTTATTATACTATAACGGCCTGAATTTGAGGCATTGCTGGGTAAAAGGCAAACTCACTTTTGAAAGAAGATGCAGGCTTCCTCATCAACCAAAAAATTTGAGGATAACACAATCAATGTGTAAGAAAATAAAAGGTTACACAGTAAATACCTTAACACATTTTTGTCAGCACTTACTATTTCATACACCTATTTCAATACTCATGTTAGCCCACAGCCAGTGGCTGATCCCACAGTGCACTACAGAGGAACCATTTGGACAATGCAGTGTTTCTTTCACTGACTTAGCAACTCACAGGCACTTGAGGAAATGACTATGTTGTCAATCATTGTGGCACTTAGTTTTAAAATTGATAAGCAATAATTTTCCTTTCTGCAAAACATGTAAATAGTTATGGGAATCACACTGGATCACAAATACTGGTTGTACCAAATTGCTGACACCTTCTATGGTGAATAGGTTTAGTTGTGCCCCCTAACTCGGTCACACCTACCATTTCCTAATGGTCTAAAATGTTATCAGACATAAGAGATATTACTGCAGATTTCTTCTGAAATGTGTGCAAATATATTCCCCTATTTCTTTTTAATATTTTATGTCACTCTGTACTACTCCCAGCCGATTCTGTTGTGCATTTCTTACACTTTATATGAACATCAATAAAAAAGTTCACAAAAATAAATAAATTATGCAGGTATACAGCAATTTGAATGCACAGTTTGATCAAATGTAAGTTTTTTCCTACTGTACAGATGTCTGAAATATTCCTTTATATTGTATACCTTAATTTACCCTTTGTACATTGTGCTTGTTAAATGCTATGATGGGATATAAGTGATTATAACTACATTTGGAGGATGTATGTGGTATATAAACTACTCTTTATGCTCAATTCAACCTGACACTAACCATAAATGTCTGATTTTGATTGTATATTTGTACTGAGACCAAATTTTCAGTTTCCCTAGTATGAATTAAGTAGAAACAAACATCTGTTATACAGCAGATATTTTATGACAGAACAGGATCTGACAGCAGTCTGACATTTAGTGCTTGTGTCTTTCTATAACAAAAGCACAAGACACCCAACAGAAACATTGCTGCCTGTCTCTGAAGCATGAATAGCTTCCAAGCCTGTTGTACCAGAGAATAGGCCTGTAGAACTGGAAACTTAGACTGGAAAAGCCATTTAATAATTAATGCAATCATCCAAATTGAAAGTTTATCTTGAGAAGTTTAGAATATATGAAACTATAAAAACAGTGGAATTATGTGGTTAAAATTTGGATGCCTGTGGTACAGACCATCTGTGCAAAGGTAGGTGGTAACACAATATATCATTCATGATTGGGACTTACATGTAGAGATACACAAAGATTTTTTTAATGAAATATTTACATTTGGAACAGAGGAAAAAGCATTATTTTCTGGGATCTGCTGAATTGTAGCTCATATATGCGAAACCCATGCCAAGCATGGATAATAGCCCAGGATTTGAGACCAGCAATGCCTGGCAAATCTAATGCAAGTAATATCCATTTTCCCATCCAATTGTAACTCCATCCAAGACAGCTGTACACAAAAAATGAAAATGTGACTGAATCATGCTAAGCATATTTGTGCTACCCCCTCCCCTTATCTTTCAACTGGTAGTCAAACAAGGTTTCCTTTTGTGTTTGTGCCTTTATTCAAGAATCCCATTATTTAGTTACAGATTGTACCTCAGTCCACCATTTATGATTAAACTGTGCTTAAGTAATTATTTCAGATTTTTTCAACATTTCAGAATACAAAGCTGAGCTATACTTACATGCCTCAGTACAATGCAATGTATTTTCCAATACATTTTACTTGTAGCCTATGAAGAAGTACTCAATCAATAGTTGTTTCTCGCTATCCAAATACCATTCAACATATTATGCCTGTTTATTCAACAAATTGACAACCACTACGCTGAAGACCTTCCAAGGTAGGTCACAAAATACGTGCAGTGCCTTACAACTATATAGACTGAAGAAAATATGCCAGCCTAAAGCTAGCTTTTGAAAAGTGCTTTTATCACTGATTACAATGCACCCAATATTAATTCATACTGCTGATTAAATAGGAACAAAAAGCACAATATAACAGAAAATGTAATTACTGGTGAAACTGGTTTCATCTAACAAAAACAATTCATATGTGTATGTGAAAATTTTTAACATAAAGCAACTTCTGTTTGTTGAATGACAACAGTCTTAAAATGATCTCTGAACAGACAAACCAAAAGAAAAAAAAGCAAAACTGGCAGAAGCAAACCTGTAGGAAAATGTGATCATTTTGTTACACTTTTTTATAATTCAGTACTAACTGGAATTCAGGTAAACTCAGGCAACTTCAATTGAAAATAACATTCACTTTTAAAGATCAAAAACTCTGCCCTAACCACACAGGTTTGTTTGGAATCTAGATCACTTTAAAGGTCCATAAACTGAATCCCTCCCCCCAAACTGTTCTATTATTTGACAGATATTTGATAAAACCAGATATGAAAAGTTCATAAAATCAGAAAAATCAATACATGTTGTCAAGGTAACCTGTGTTGCAGCACTTATACAGTAATAACAAAAGTGAAACAATAAAAGCTACTATCAGGACAAAGTTAGGGGTTGGTTGTCTGGTTGGAGCCTTTACATCACTATCAAAGAATTGATCATTGATTTTTTTCACCAAGGAAATGAGTGTAATGTGAACTAAGGTGAAAAATAATTCAGTTTTGCTTTTCACACAGCTGCTGTTGTTTTGTGTCACTCTCTTATCCTACATCCTTCACTGTTAGTGTTAGAGACGGAGGAATCACGAGCAGGTTACCAGACAGTGCCAGGACAGGTAACAAGATGGCAATGGCAAATTGATGGGTCCGTACTGTGAGTGGATCCTGGCCCAGTAGAGGTGGCACAGATGGTGTGTCAGGGAAAAATGGCCGTCATTTATTTCCCCAAATTATGAGGGCCTTGGGCTATGGAACAGACGGTTTTATCATCATGATCATTATGTCTCTCGTGGGACAGTGGTGGCCATGTAAGTGCTTTATGCGATCTAGCATTGTGTTGAGAGTCCTGTCATGGGGTATGGAAGAGGTGAAGAAGGCTATAACAAAAGGTGGGGCATTTTCTCTAGGTTATTTACACTCCTCTTGAAAAAAACAGGGTCCTGGTGTTAAGGAAGGGGGGCATGATTATGAGCAGCCAGAGGTACAGCCGGGGTCACCAAGGCAACATATGGCATGAGACCGCGCCAGGGATCTGCCGACTGTCCCTCCGAACAAGCCTCATCTTGCAACCTTGCAGTCTGTGACGTGAACAGCACACACACTAGAGGCAAGAAATCTGCTTCCCTGCATATGGAGAACAGCCGATGCTCCAGGGAGTGGCAGACAATGCATCCAGATGACTCAGCACAGCTGTGCAGTGGATGCTTCGCTGACAAACAACATCAGCCCCAGTGCCGAGACAAGGCCCTCTGACCCCAGAATCCACACAATCGCACTGACTGGGAACACAACTCCTGAAGAAGGTGGGGGCTATCAGCACCCTGAAGAAAGGAAACCATTTAGATTTAGATTTAGATTTAGTATATTTCCCTTGTTCTTGTTTTCTGCACGATTGATCGCACTTGTTGTCTGGTGTAGCGGTTGCTATATAGTATAATTGAAACTCCAATAAACAAGCTCAGAACTGATTCAAGTTCAATAGGCTGGCAGTCTCTGTGAGGGCCTGGGACCATTCTTAATCTCCTGTACCTCCAAGTGATTATTTTGACTCTGGTGTTTAATTCACCAGGGGAAGCTGTAGATCAGAAGCTCAGTTGCAAAAGGATCAACTGCAATTTATTTGATGTTGGCAAAGTTAACATCTGCCTCTGTGCTCATTTGCCTTGGCTTTTTGTGTGCTTTATTTTGAAGTTCCTTCAGGGGACTGTCGTGGCTGAGGTCCTCAAGGAGCAGCCACACAGATGCAGGCCTCCTTCAGATGCAGACCTCAGCCACAGGCCTATGTCACCTCTGATCATAATGGGGCCTCATCCGCTCTGACTCATGAGAAGCTGTGTTACATTAAACCACATACAGGGTTTGGGAGTCACAGCTCAGGAAAGGATTGTGGAATTTCAAATAGTTATAGTGCGACATGGTGCATTAATAGAAGGCCAGACGCAACTAAACTGTGTTTCATGGCCCAGAGACTTTCAGCAATGAGTCATCATCCTGTGTCTCTTCTTCCCTGCGCTGATACAGTTTTATTTCATATTTCATCACATCCAAGTGGTTGATATGAATTATGAGGAAGTCATAAGTTAAAGACTTGCCCTGCTAAATTGTCTGTTCTTCTAAAACAAAATGATCTTATCCTCCATTTTAGGATATTCAGAGATAATGACCCTCTGATTTTGATCACACATGTTGTATGAAATTCTTGAACAGAACAAGGGCAAAGATTACATTAAGATTTATTATGGGGACATGTTTAAGCCCAGAAATAGGTATAGTTCTTGTATCAAAACCCACAGTCAAATCCCAAAAAAGACACCACTGAAAACCAGTACTTTCAGCACTTTAATGCGTACATCGAATGGTTTCTGATTTCTCATCACCTGACTGATAAGGGGACCATAAGGATGTGAAAGGTCAAGGTGCAGTTAAATCTATAGTTTGCATGTGCCTCACCTGCTTGGTGGCATATGCAAATCTCTCCTTGAATTAGCCATCGCTCTCCCCCTACTTGCATAAATTGATCCACCGGTCTTGGTTGATGCACTTCCAATTACAGTGATTGAAGGTAGGATTACCAATGACTCAAGGTAAATTAAAATCCAGAGCTTCTTAAGGATGGAGTGACTAGATTAATTAATGTAATGACTGGCCAGCTTTAAAAGCCTCCCCTTATTACACCACAGAATCCCCACCAACAAGCCACTGGAGTGGCCAGGGACTGCTGATGTCACTCTCAGGGCTGGTCTCCATATTCACATGCCGTTCTGGGAGCGCACAACAGGAGCTGCTCTATGAGCCACACACATCATGAGAATACCCTGGCTGACAGAAGCATGCTGACAAAGGAAAGAGCTGATGTTTAAATATTCATAGGATGTTGCTGATGTGATTTTGATAAAAATAAGCTGAATGCGACAGTGTAGCTCACAAAGGAATACACACATTGCTGAAATCACGACTGTTTTCCTGGTTGTGGATTTGTCTTCCAGTGCTTGTTTTATGACAACAATGTAGAGTTATAAGTTGCCCTGGGACAGCAGGGTTGTCAGTTCTAATCCCTGACAAGACAAGACCTTTTCTCCTCCATGCAAAGCATTGTAATCTCCATTTGTATTGCCATGTTATATTGTGTATGTTTAAATGAAGCAAAGCAATACCTCATATAAAAGGTTGACCACTGAGTATATTTTGTGTGAGGTCTCCTCTGCAAGTTTCAGTTTCAGTATGTTCAATTCACTAAAAGGAGCATAATGTTAAACCAAATCTAATACAGATCTAATAAGATCTAACAGAGTCTATCATTTCCTGTCCACTGACTCAAACCAATGTCAATACATGTGCATTGTTGTTGACGACAGCAACACAGCCATTTCAGTGCCATTGTTGTGCTGTAGGACACATCTTAAGTGATGAGACTTTACTCTTGAGTAAAACAGCAAAGTTGCATGATTCTTGTTCTTAATGAACTGTCATGTCACAGTAGGATGCAATTTAAAACAAAAGCACATGCATTCCAATCTCAACTGATCCATCCAATTTCCCCCGAGAGAATTCTTTGCCAACATTATATTATCAGTCAAAATGAAGGTTCAAGCTTTGACGCATCACAGCAGGAAGCACTGAATCTGACGAAGGAAAAACGGCCTTACCTCATGCTGAAATGGTAATGTATCACACAGCGATGAATAATTAATCTCTTTTTAAATGTCTCAACCCCTAAAGATTTTGCACTTTTCTTTAGCTGTCGCAATCAATAAGGTTTTCTGGGAATTAAGTAGCTATTGATCAGGGTTGAGGAGTTTCCTCTGGAGCAGGCCACGTGTCACCTCCTCCAGCCCACGGTGTGCTCACCCCCAGCCCCCAGAGCATCCGTCTTCAGGGACCCACACAGGCACTGATGGATCACCCGGCCAATTCTACTTATCTCCGCGAGATGCCAGGTCCAATCTGAAGGAATGAAGCTTGGGAAGATTTATGCGCCATGGGGCCAGCCACACCGCCGCCAGATCTGAACCGGCTCAGATGGCTGGTGTTTGCCGCGGTGTGTGTTCTCCAGGTGTGGTGTTTTAAGACCAATCAAAGAGCTGGGGAGAGACAAAATGCGAAATGCAACATTCCTCAGTCATGTCGGTGATTGATTGTGTTCATTTATTCATTTGGCAGGGGCTTTTATCCAAAGCGGCTTACAAGTGAGGTATAATACAACACAAGCAAAAAAACAATATTAGAAGCCCTGCATGACCAGGTTTCAATGGTTGGCCAGGCAAGGTACAAACTAGCGGGTAAAGCTAAGGAGTGCATTAAACCATTAGATTACATTTTTTTTATAGTTTAGTAGGAGACAGTTTGAGACATGAGAAGTTCCTTTAGGGGGTAGTGTTTCAGGTGCTCAGGTGAGAGTGGAAGAGCTGTGTCTTCAGACGTTTCTTGAAGACAGACAGGGACTCGGCAGAACGGATGAAGTGTGGATGTTCATTCCACCATCGGGGGACAACGGTGGAGAAAGTTCTGGATAGTGATTTTTATGCTGTGATGCAACGGGACCACCAGACGCCATCCAGTAGCAGAGTGTAGCGATTGGGAGGGAACATAGGGTTGCAGCAGTGAGTTCAGGTGGGTAGGTGCAATTTTGTTGGTTGCTTGAACGCAAGCGCCAAGGCCTTGAACATGACGAGGGCAGCTAGAGGGAGCCAGTGGAGTGAAACCAAGAGAGGTGTAACATGAGCCCTTTTTGACTGGTTGAAAACCAGATGTGCAGCTGCATTCTGTATCAACTGCAGAGGCTTAATAGTGCAGGTAGGTAGGCCAGCCAAGAGAGCATTGCAGTAGTCCAGTTTTGAGATGACCAGTGCCTGGGCAAGGACCTGCACACCGCATGATAGGTAGGGCCTGATTTTCCTGATGTTGTGCAGCGCGAATCTGCATGATCTGGCAGTCATTGCAATGTGGTCGGTAAATTTTGGCTGGTCATCAATCACTACCCCCAGGTTCCTTGCAGACCTGGATGGAGTAAGTGTCGTTGAGCCCAGCTGAACGGTGATGTCATGCTGGATCGACGGGCTGGCTGGGATGACTAGGAGCTCAGTCTTGGATAGCTTGATCTGGAAGTGGCGCTCCTTCATCCAAGCTGAGATGTCTGAGAGATAGGCACAGATCCGTGCTGAGACTGTGAGGTCATCAAGTTGGACGAGAAGCCATGTGCCTGAATGATCAGGCCCAGTGTGGTTGTGTATAGTGATAAGAGGAGGGGGCCAAGCACCAATCTCTGTGGTTAGCCAGTGGGACTTAGACTCCTCACCCCTCCAGGATACCTTGAAGGATCTGTCTGTGAGGTAGGACTCAAACCAGCAAAGTGCAGGGCCGGTGATGGCCAGTTCAGCGAGGGTGGACATGAGGATCTGGAGGTTCATTGTGTCAAATGCGGCAGACAAATCTAGTAGGATGAGGGCCGATGACCTGGCGGCAGCTCTCGCTGCCCACAGGGTGTCAACAACAGACAGGAGGGCTGTTTCACTGAAGTAGTTGGTTCTGAATCCAGATTGATTGGTGTCCAACGGGTCTTTCTGGGAAAGGAAGGTGGAAACCTGGGTGAAAACAACTTGTTCGAGGGTTTTAGGTGGGAACAGACAAGGGTGTATTGCCACTTAATGCAGGTGGCTTTAGAATGGACAAAAATTCAAACTCAGCCAAATGCTTTTCAGTAGATATGAATTTCCATACAATCAGCATGTGAAGGCTGCAAGTGATGTGGTTATAGCGATACTTTTATTTGGCTTGTAGTCTGATGAAGGGATTTCACTGGTTGTGGGCTGAGGTTGTTGACCCCTCATGTGGACATCATAAATAGGGAAAAGAGGGGGTGGAGGAGGGATGCTATGAACAGCTGATGAGGAGAGGAGGTGGTTAGTGGGATTTTTATAGTCATGGACAGGACAGGTTTGTCTAGGCTTAGTTAACTGTGAAGGGATTGTCTGAAAATTCTTCCAAATCTTTGTCTGAAACTTCAGGTCCTCTAGTGGGAACTTACAATGTAGTGTATACCATAATCACAGCACATTGCTCTTACAGTGTAATTACACTGCATGTATAGTGTTCTTACTGAGATCAGCAATGTAAAGATAATTTCCTTTTCTTTCTGTTTACTTTATGTTTAGCTTTTTTTTTTTTTTTTTTTAAGTTCATGATTTGTGGGTGAAATACATTACTTGGATCCTAAGTGAAGCGATCTGTACTGAGCCCCCTATAGGTATTGATATTTCAGGTAGGAACCAAGAACATGATATAACAGTAAGAAATGTACATATTTCATAATATTTTCTGTATAAACCTTTTACATTTTTTACTTTATTCTTAATAGGACAGAGCAGTCATTTATTTACACCCAAGTGGGTAGTATTTTGTGAAATGTTATGTGGTGATATAACCATAATGATGTGTGCTACTATAGCTTTCCTGTCTTACACTGGATTACACTGACAAAATGCTTCTGTATAGTTTTTTAATGAGGTTCTGATGCTTGCAAGGTTTGCCTTTGTGAACTACTTTTTGAGTTTGCCCTACAAATGTTTGATTAGAGGTAGATGTCTGGAGATTGAGATAGTCTTTCGAGACCATTGATTTTGTGCATAGTTAAACATTTCATTGTGGATTTTGGTGAATGCTTTGGAGTATTGCTATGTCTGGTTGTGCATTTTTGACCAAGCTGCTGTTTTTGGCAGACAGAATCAAGCATTTGGCCAAAATGTCCTGGTACATATTATATGGGAGTTCAAAGACCCCCCTTCTTTCTTGTAACCCAGGCAATGACTACCAGATTTCATGCAGACAACACCAAGTGGAACTTTTTTTGCATTTCCTGTCCAAAGGATGCCATTTTGCTTTATGGATCTCCAACTTTATGACACTGGGATGAAAATGATGATAATGATGATGAGGATGATAATATGATAATAGGGCAGAGCAAAGTCCTATTAAGAATAAAGTAAATCAAGTAATATTTGAAAATAATACATTTTATTCCAGAACTCCCCAGTGGGTAGTATTTTGTTTATTGTAACCTGTTTAGGAGAGAGCACAAGTGGTCACTTTAGTTACAAACATACTTTTGTGCATTAAAGGGAGTACCTAAGGTCTGTTTTGAAGCATGTCAGGTATAAGCCAGCTCAAGATATCAAAATTGTCTTGATAATAATAGTCTGCAAACATTACTGAAGTAAGTGCTGTCTTCTATGTCATGAATTACTAAGGCTGTGAGGGAGAAGACCACCCTTTGACATTCATTGAGCTGGTTCTCGGTAACGATCCGGTGTCATTACACACCTGGCAATGTACTGTGCAGGACACCCCCTAAGAGTCAATGCAATGCTCTATTCACTGCTATTCAGCCAAGCTTTTGCAAGATTTCAAATGAGCCCACTGCAAACTCTGTGGTCCATTTTTCCTTTATCAGTGCAATTAAGCTGTAGGAAAAATCCAAAAAGACAGAAGGAGAATTTTTCAGCATCAGTCTGGTGTGTGTGTGTGTGTGTGTGTGTGTGTGTGTGTGTGTGTGTGTGTGTGTGTGTGTGTGTGTGTGTGTGTGTGTGTGTGTGTGTGTGTGTGTGTGTGTGTGTAAGATCAGATCCAGGATGACATGGGATGGCTTGGTTTTCCAAGATGAGCAGTAGAACAGCAGGATATACCAAGATACAGTAGTTGCTATGTAAAGCACCATTGCTTGAAATTCCTTTTGGCTGTAATTTGACAGAAGACCTTGTCTAGTTATCCAGTCAAGGGAAGACAAAGATGCTGGGATTCTTTCATTTTTAAGCCTGCATTAATTTAACAGGGAACAGAGTCAGGAAGAACAAGTTGAAAAGAAAATCCTTGTCAATTCTTAAATAATTGCTTGAGCCTTGGAAGTCACGGAACTGCTGTAATATAAAAACTACAGTTATAGAGAAAGAAAAATGAATAACAGACCTGAACAAGGGAGAGACCTCTCAACACACTTTCCTCCAACAGGACTTTATCTTACTGGGTTTCAATCATTTCCCCTGTCATTTGCAGACACTGAAGAATTAAAATTATAACACTACCAGTGAGTGCAAAGCAATAGATTTTACTAAAAATGTGACTCTAGATAGTCTGATTTGACTTGTAGAGCAGAGCTGTCTAAATCTAAAATCCACTTGTTTTTCTCTCTCAATAAAGGGGTAATTTAGACAGGAAGTATGTGTAGAGATTTTAAAGTACTAGCTGAAGCATACATACAAAAATCTTAACAAATAGGTTTCCTAAAGTGAGGGCACATAGAAGATATCTTTAGCAATTAGTCTGCATCTTATTTTCACATAAAAACATTCAATTGTCTATCTAGTTCAAGAATTTGTCATATTTGTTCAAATCTGTGGCATCAAATGAGAATCACTGCTGAATATTAACTGACTGAATGGTAGCCCAGTATTGTGTTTGGACTTCTAATTGAGCTGAATCACTCCTACACACGTCGTGTGAAACTACCTTAATAGGCCATTGATCTGCAGCTAAAGATACCCTTCTGTAGTCACTGTCAAGGGAACCTTGACTCCTCGCTGTCATATCTTCTTTGCAATATTTACTAAGACTCCCGTATGACCACAGTGTGATTGTTTTGCTTGTGCTTTTTAGATCAGAGGATCTAAGATCAGAACATACAAAGTTCCTCTGAATTTAGTAACCTTGTTCAGTAAAGACAAAAAAAGAATTTCATGTTGACAGCAGTGTGGGATACCTCAGCTGTGGCTATTGCCGTTGCTCTGTATGTGTTCCCCTTCTTTGATGATGTAACAAAACTAAGACAGTGAGGCGCAGCAAAGCTCTAAGAAAAGCGCTGAACACCACCCACACATGTAGTCCACTGCTCTTCTGATACTTATTTACATCTTATTTACATCTATTCTTATTTACATCTGAACTTATTTACATCTATTCCTGGCAGATCTTTCTTCCCCTTTGCAGCATATCTCCATTATTATAGATAAAATGTATGGATGGTCTAATTTTCTAAAATATACCAAGTGGCATTATAACAGCATGACAATTTATTTCAGATCCAGTATTTGCCCAGTAGTGTATATTTACCAAAAATATACTTTTTGTCCATTTTATGATACGAATAGGTGAGAAAACAGGGGGAGACCTGCACTAACGTCAGGTTTGCAGGATTTCCAGATGCTGGTCTAGAGTGAGTAAAATCACAGTCACCATACCTTCACACGGGTTAAACACCAACTGACAACTAACAAGCAGCTGTGCATCACCACCCCTGTCCAAGACTGCATATACAATCAGGGAATTTCCAGGATTTCCAAATTCTTGCATATCAAAGTACAAAGAGACAATTGCTGGTGATAACATAAACATAGGCAGACTCTTCACTGCTATTGAGGAGCTAATTTTATGCTTTCTGATGAGAAATCCAGTACACCAAAAGTGTATATGGCAAAACAACCAGAAAAATGACTGAGTTATACAATGGAGAATGGTAGGTAGAGGCAATCTGAACCTTTTGGGATCAAGGGGTTAAGATATATATGCCTGTGAAATACAGAGAAATACTGTCTCTGTATTTCACAGGCATGGTATAATATCCAGCCCTCTTTGGATGGCAGGTTCATTTGGAAACTGTGCAGGTAGCTCCCCTGGCAGTTGGTTATCTGCCCTAACATAGGGGTCCCATATTTCTGTGCCATGTTATGAAGAATGCAGCAAACTCTTATTTTGCATGCCCTCTCTGGCATGTATTGCAGCATACCACCCACAAATTGCTATTGTGTACCCTACAGTGTACCTTGTTTGAATGTCAGTGATGTGTCTTAGTTTCTGTGCCATTTGGGAATGCAGTAGCACCATGGTCAGGGCTGAGTTTCATACATTATTTGTTTAACAGGAGCATACATTCATTTAATGTAAGTCACCAAAGAGCCAGCCATCTGCCAACTCCTTTGCTCTGGTGTTTGCAGGCGCTGCTTTGCTGTATGAGGCCACCAAATTGACAAGAAGCACACATTGCATATAATCTGCACATTAATTGCGTGGAGGTTTTCCTGTTGACATAGCCACATTCATTCTCCATGGGGCCCTGAAATGCAATGCAAGTGCAGTCAAAGACTCCAACAATGTTTCAGTCAAGATGAATTTCAACACAATGAAGGTGTGAAGGTTCCATGTGGTGTTATAGTGGTTCTTTATTTGGCTTGACGAAGTCTGGTGAAGGGGTTGCACCTGGCCATGGCCCGAAATTGTTTATGAGGTCAACATGGGGGGGTAAACAGGGAAAAGAAAAGGGGAGATGGGGTGGAGGAGGGAGGCTGTGAACAGCTGACATGGAGAGGAAGTGGTATGTAGAATTTTTATTGTGGACGGGATAAGTTTGTCTAGAGTTGATTGTGTTAGGACTGTCTGAAAATTCTCCTCCCTAATCTTTGTTTGCACCTTCAATCTGAAAGCTGGCAATGTCAAAAATGTGTGTCAGGAGCAGCATTGGCTCACCCCAAACCCCAAGCCCAACCCCCAACCCATTCTTTACCCTCTTGAGATTCACCCACCACAAAGGACACCAGGACAGGGTAGTGAGACTTTAACAGATAATTTAAAAACACATACAAACAGGGACGCCAAGACTCACCATTTCCCCCCCCGGCCTGGTTCGCTCCCCTCCCGGGACCCCTCCACCCCAGCCCGGAGACGACCCGCAGGTATGGGCGACCCCCACACAGCACACCACTTGGGTCTTTCCCCCCCACACACGTGCTCTTAACCACTCCTGGTGGTGCCCCCGCTCTGGCCCTTCCTGTGCCCGACCCCGCTTTGGGGTGGGGTCCCACTCGGCCTACTCATCAGGGAAGGGGGGGTGGGGGTTGCACCACCGGGGCAGGCCCTCACACAAACACGAAACAGAAAACAGAATAATGGTGGGATGTAGCTTGGCTGTGCCTCTGCCGAGACAAGACCAAGACCAAGACCAAGACCAAGACCAAGACCAAGACCAAGACCAAGACCAAGACCAAGACCAAGACCAAGACCAAGACCAAGACCTCTAAAACTCCCCACACATAGACCCTTCCTCCCCGGCATCCCTCACAACAAAGCCTCGCAAGCCTCCTAAATACCTGCCCGGCGCCCTAATCAAGGAGCAGCTGCGAGCCCACATTCAAGCTGAAGCCACTGCCCAAGAGCCAATTAAACAATTATTCAATTTGCCCTGGAATGCGTGCTACCGGTGCCTCACCAACTTACCTCCAGGGAATCCAGCCCAGCCAATTTACCCTGTCAAGACTCCTGACATGTTCCCTCCTTGCAATTGCCTCAGTGTCCAGCATTATAGGTGTAGTGGAAGTTTGGAGGACAGAGAGTAAAGCGGGTTTCCAGAACAGCAGGCATTGCACAACTTCACATCAGTAGGCAGACTCCATTGGAAAATGCCTATGAACAAAAGGCAGAAAAGTGATATCACCTGAATGTCTGTTGGGATAGCATGACTATGGTGAGTTGAACTCATTAATGGCAGAGCTACTTCATTGCAATGATCTAACATTTTCAGTAATCGTTTATTTCTAACTGAGACTTATTAGAGATTCTGTGCTTTCAGCAAAGCCTACAATGCCTGAACGTCACATTAGTCGTTTTCCACAAGTGCAAGATTGACCAATTTTATGTAGCGCAATTACATTGGTCCAGCTCATCACATGTAGTTGAAAAGCATTTCTTTTAATAGGCTGCACACTGAATACATAAACTGATTGTTTTCAAAGAAATTGTCCCTGCATATGCTCTGACATTCACGTTTGTCAATATCTGAAAGAAACTGAAGTCACACTTCTCCTCAGCAATACCAACATTCAGCTACAAGGAAAAGCCAATATGCGCAGACCAATAAGTGTATGATGTAAAGAACATTCACAGGATTTTTTTTCCAGTAAAAGTCCCTGGATTTTGCAGTGGCCAGAGCAGCCTCAGTAGAGAGATGGGTGACATACATTATTAAATACATAACTTATTAAATTATGAAATAAATAATTTTAATGTGTTGATGATGGGTAAAATAAATGATTTTAAGGGGAGAAATAAACTCTCATGTAACATCAATGCCAACTCTGTTGTGGGCATTGCTCGCTGAAAATGCAGGATAAACAATATATTAAAGCCATTGATTGGAAAAAGGAACCTGTTGGTATCCGGTTCTTTCATTTGAATATGAGTTTGAAAATGATAATAAATCACCTTGTATTTTTTTGTTAAAATATGAGCCAGAATAATTTGTTGCATTTTAGGCTCTCTCAGTATGAAAACAAAAATGATTATGAAAAATGGAAATGGATATGGAACAGAGAGCAAATGGAACAGAAACACAGCATAGATAATCAATTTTAAAAATACCATTCAACTCAAAGGACATTTTCCGTAACCAATGCTAAACAGGGCACCAGACTGATTTTTGTGCTTTTTGACACTGTAGGCATCAGCACACCCACAGCTCTCTGATTTCTATCAGAATAAGTACTTGGTACATGCTGCACCCAGCTCATTTGTACAATGTCGCTATTTAGGGCATGCCTCGTCCTTCACACATTTCAGCATCGTGCTTCCTTACCGCAGGCATCAGGCATTCACATCTTTGCCTTCACAATTTCAGTGTCTTTAAAAACAGACTATTGACCCCTAAGAATCGACACACAAAAGACTCATAAAAAATGCCTCCATTCAGTTTCTAAATTTTCTTACCTAAATGACCCTAACACATTTTGAGAATTGCTGTCATTCTTCTTCTGAACTTTCACAGCCTGAATGAATGCCATCCAAACAGGTCTCGAACAACATGTTCTCACTCCTTTTCCCTCCTTCATTTTGTTGTTATTGTTCTCACTCTTTACTGGTTTGACTGCACACCAATCAATACAAATATGCACTTCCACATTGGTAGTCTGTACCAGGGGTCCGCTTGAGTATACGAGAACAGCCCAATCCAAACCACCTAATCCCCGAAGCAAATAATCTCATATATGCTAGTGAAACAGTAAGCATTCTAATTTAGTAAAGGCTGCATGTTACATCAGCTTTACAACACTGTACTATTTTCATGACAGTTTATGCATCAGTGAAACCCCTGCCGGTCATGCAGTCTTCCAGTGAGGTATTCCAGGGTATTGTGTAGATTTGCAACCAAAAAATAGATGCATAATCCAATGAACAAATAAATAAATAAATAAATAAATAAATATTAAGGAAAAACAGCATCAACTACTCATCTGCTACTCCTTCTAGCTCGGATGGGAAGCACTTTTGACAAGCTTTTCCAGTTTGGGGGTCAACAGCAGTAGTTCTCCTCAGCAGTCCAGCAGCTCCCACTCCTTCTCCATTACAATAAGAGGTATTGACAGTGTGGACGGTCACACTGCCCTGTGTCATCTGTACACTGGGTATCCCATTCAGAAGCCAGTCAGTGTCTAGGTGCGTTGTTTGCCACTGTCCTTTCTCTTATAGAACTTGCTTCTTGGAGGTCGCAAATAACTCTCTGCACTTCAGAGTAAACCTCTCCTTTTATCTCGTCTTGGACAAACAGTGCACAGGAATGATTACATTTATGACAAATGTTGTTATCTTGAGCTGATCACTTACGTCTACTTTCTTCAAAAGGTGCTTGCTGTACCAATGCCTGGAAATTGCTGGCACTGTTGTGTCAGACAAAAATAGCGTGCAGTGTTAAATTGCAAGGTCTCCTTCTGGTATTGGTTGTAAGAAACTGTAACTCCAGCATAACCAGTGTTACGATTCTTGATCTGTAGCTTTCACCATTGTGTTCCATTTTCTCATTCAGCTTGAAACAGAGGTTTGGCGTTGTACTCTGTGCCAGGCGTGTGGTGCTGTACCTTGTATAAAACAAAGACAATTATTTCACCAAACAAATGGACAATTACGTTTTGAATTTATTTTTGCCATTTTTCACTATTTAGATCAAGGAAAGATTTTTCCAGCTGAAAACAAGAGCACTGCACCAACATTCTCCTGAGAGGTCACTGGTGGGTCACTGAAATATGATGCATAAACCCCCCTTTTTGCTTAATCTGGTTGTGGGAGGTGGGACCGACCATGAAATGAGCAGAAGAGGAAATAAATGTTCAATTTAGGGAGGCATTACACTGAAATGCTCTGTTGAGGTTTGCCATAATATGGACACTGTAAATATGATGCATTTGAACAATAATGAACATAGCAGGGTAACAGCCTGTGAGGGCTACGATAAGCAGTACTGTGGCTTTGAGTATGATGCATTTCTCCTATAACAATCTCTCTTATTTCTCTTATAATTAACATTTCTCCATTTCTCCCACAATGGGCATTTTGTGACAGTGTCATTAGGACCACAATAGATATGAGCAGTTGCTGGAAGAGGAAGGCAACAGTTGGCCTTTGAGGGGAAGAGGATCCTCATGTCCCTGGTTTGCTGGTAGACTTCTCTGCATCTCATTCTCTTCAGTCAGATCATTGTCTACATTGGGGCTCTACGACTACTTTTTGATGAACACCAGACATCAGCAGGCAAAACTTTGTCAACTTACTAGTATAACACTATACTAGATATAATACTATACTACATACTATACTACATACACTATAAACAACTTACTATTTACATAAAACAATATACTAATAAATGGCATGTATATGTATATAAACAAACCTGATACATTTTAAATTGTTAATTGTGTAAATGCTTAAGGATCTTGTCTTTCGATGTTCAGCCTTGACAGTAATTGAGCTCAGTTCACATTAAATACATCTAACCAGTTAATTGTTTCTTTGTCACTTGTCAAGTAATTGTCTTTGTGTAATCCAGCCGTTGGTTGACAAGCCTCACCTGTCTAATCAAGTTTTTTAAATACACCTGTGAGGCTACAGAGCCAAGATACAGAGTTAAGTTTTGGCTGTGTGCTCAAGGCTGGTTCTTTTGTTTGTTGTTTGGTAAAAAAAAATGGTTGTTTTCTTTTGAATGTTTTATTTTTTTATCCGAAGTGTTGGCCAGCTTCTCCTCAATAATGTTCAGAATAAGGCATCCTTATCACAATCACGATATTTCAAACGTGGTAAATGAGCAATTCAAAAAGGTAAGTGCTGATTTAACAAATGAAATGATATTGAAAAGAATAATTTAGGTCATTTATCAATAAGCCAAACTAAAAGCAATAACACTACATATTACTAAGAGGGATGATTTTATGTACTTACAATATCTGTGTTGTGGACATAGAAAAACATTGCACTAGACAAATAGTTGCAATTTTGCTGCACCGGGCTGCATTTGGTCCTAAGGCTACTGCTTCCATCGCTATGTTAACTTGTAGGTTCCTATCTCTATCTGTTGTCCATCCAGAGGAAAGGGTCTGTTACATTCATTAACAGCCTGTTGGATGTAGATTGGAGATGGGCTGCAATGGGCACCTCCTCATGCTCGCACACTGAGAGCCCCACAGTGCCTGAACACCTCGGTATGACACAATGCCTAAAATGGTGGAAAAAACACATTCTACATAATGCTTAACGGGACTAAATTCTCACTCTGATCGTAGCTCTAATTGGTTAATACAAAGGTTAATCTCTCTTCACTCTGAATCACAGTGGGAACCCATAATGCAGTCCATTTTCTGTCCCAGCAAAAATGAGATCACAGAAATATCTACTTTGATATAAAGCTGGTTTTTGATTGTTGTATCTGCAGACCTCATAGTGTACTGCAGGTTATGCTTATTTTGTAAATTGCTGAATATGAGTTTGTTTTTTTGCTTAGCAGGTGGGTAAATGTTTTGATTTGACCAAGTCTTCAGTGCCCAGGCATCAGCACAAATCTTATCTTTGACAGTGTGTATTCATAATCAAATCATTCCCTGGGAGAGACACTGATCCACAACACTATTGTTTTTTGTTCATGGCCAATTTCACAACCACTGAAATGGGTATTCAATGATTCTACACAGCCTCATGCACACTGTGGCAATGCTCACTGAAGAGCTGATCTCCTTTAAAAGAAGTTTGTCTAGTGGGGGAGAAACTGAGGTCATGACAGTCTGTGAGAGAGACATGCAGTCCTCTACCTTCCATTCCTGGTCTCGAAAGAGCCACAATCGCTGTCGTGATTAGCTACACAAATCCCCTCTCGTGGGACCACCATCTCACAGCAGTAATTAAATAGAACTGAAACGGAGAAGACTTCAACAGCTCCATACTTCTCATTGTAGTAATTCCCAAATCTCCATCAAAAGGTGCCATACCGTTTCAGTGAACTCAGGGAGCCCAGATTGATTAGCCGGCTGTTTGATCTCTGTAATCGCACAATCAAAGTCCTGTCACAGTGGAAGTCTCCTGTTGCAGTTTCTCCTACATAGTGTCATTAAATTCTGTGAAGTGTTAGCTCCTGAAAAAATAAAGATGATCAATTAATGTTACTCTGCCTGTGGGGTGGCTGTCTTCATGGGCCTAATTTCCAGAATCTAGCATAATGCAGCCTATTAAAGGAGCTTTTAGATCACCGGTAAAAATTATCTGGATTTGAATCATCTTTTGATCTTTTATTTTTGTTAAATTAGAACAATATGCATGTGTGTTTTTTGCAATCAAAAAAGTGTAATCCAGGCTGCAAAAAGAATATTCCCTGCACTAAACCTAAACAAATGGTTTTGATGATAGCACAATGTTTTAGAGATATACTGTACAGTATATTTAAACAAACTGATGCTGTAATACAACTAGGTATTTTGACTTACCTCTTTTGTTTTATTCCACAGAAATATATTCTATAGAATAAATGTGTTTCACATAATACAAAAACAAACATTTATTGTTTAGTGAAAAATCCTTAATGGAGTAATTAATTCAAAGTCAAAAGAGAAAAATGTCAGCTATTATGTTTACACAGTGTGGTTTATATTTATTCCACTGTGTATGATGTTAATGTTTATGAAGTGTTTACCTAATTAATCATTACTTACATGTTTGTTCAATACTTCAACGAGTCGTGCTTGCAGCCTTTAAAGCTTTAGAACTGCTTGCCACCACAGTAAACCACTATTATGAAGTAGGCTTTGTTTCTTTGTTTCTCTTTTTTCAGGTGAAAGTTCAACAGTGTCTGGTAACTAAAGGTAGTATAGATGGATGATTATCTGTAATGTCTATTTAGTTGTTTTCACCCTTAAACATTATGGGGAATACGACAGAACTAAAGCATACATGATCCAATGTAAGTAATATGAAATATCACACCTCCTGGTTGCAAACTATTCTCACCCAGCTGAACTGTCATTTTGACAAGTGTAATACTTCCTGTTTTCCTGACAATATAGGTACTAGTCTAAGTGAATGGCTAACACAGTTTCGTAATAATGTTGGTGCTTATTGAGGAAAATCAGCTTGCCTATGTCTATACATAAGCTGGAATATAAACTGTGAAGTATCTACTAAGTGGCCGCATTGAATGATTTTCAATTTAGTTTTGCGTGCAAATTTCAGTTGAATAAATCTAGCTAAAATAAAATGATGTATCCCTGTATAAGGGGATCTATAATCACATATCTAAGCTAATGAAACTAATTAAGCCATAATGCTACCCAAGACTGTAAAAAAAATACCATTTGTGGTAAACGCTCTGAGACACACAGCAAGTTATTTTCCTTAATGACATCTTGGAATAGGTCCGAGTCAACCATCTGTGGGGTTTGTGAGTGGAGCTCTGGATTAAAAGCTTGACTTGACTTCAGAACTTGAAGTTGAAGAACACAAGGTGTAAGACCACTCAATAAAGTCATTTTCTGGCACAACATGATTTAGCTCCTCAATAATTCACAACAATGATTTTAAACCAAAGCAAGCTGGCCACGGTTGCCTGGCTGTTCACCATTTGCAGCGTTTTTAATCCCATCAGGGTGTGACTGACAAGTTGATTTTCGGGTTAAGAAGTTTCCAACAGCTGTAACTGAGGCATACAGACATCAAGATCTAAAACCTTGTGCAACATGTGTGGCTCATTCCTGTGGATTCTCATCTGGGATGGGCTGTCCTCTTGTCCTTTCCACATAATGGCAAAGTGGATGGGCAAGGAGTATGTACTATATATATATATATATATATATATATATATATATATATATATATATTTTATTAGGGGCCAAACAGGAAATATATAAATATAAAGCACCTATCAGAGATTGAGATGCTATGTGTACTTCCGTACTTGCTATTGCGCAATACCCTGGGCGCAACTCATTTAAGCAGTGATATGACAACACTGCCATTATCAGCGCAACATTTGATGAACTTTTGTTTTATTGTGCTTGTGTATTACATTTTGTGTTTTATAAGTGTTATGATGCCCCTGCCCTAAGCCAAACAGTCGCGTGAATGGCCTTTAAAACGTCACGACCTACCAGTGGGAAAAAGCTGAGGTAGAAAGATAGACAGACAGACAGACAACCGATTGTCTTGTAATGTTAAATAACATTTTAGTACTCATCCTACCATATGAGTGAAATGACAAACACGAGTTTTGAGTTCGTCTTTAATTTTATTATATGAACAAAGTAGCAGCCTATACTATGGCAAAACAGAAATCACTGCTTAAATGAACTGCGCCCAGGGTATTGCGCAAGTACACACAGCATCTCAATCTCTGATAGGTGCGTTCTCTGTCCTCGCGATCTTGCAAGAACGTTCTCGTCAAGGACACTTGGCAAGAACGTTCTTCTCAAGAACGCAAGTACGTTCTTAGTCTTCTTGGTATTGATAAACAGCCACGGACTGATAAACAGCCCCTGTCAAATTCAGCTCCCCTACTTGAAAGGTCCTAATACCAAGAAAATGAGGACCCCTTAATGAAGTCCAAATTATTGCCTCGTTCAAATTTAAATTATTTAATGTTTTTGTTTGATTATCTTTGATTGTACTGTAAAATTTTACTGATGCTAATGTTAACCTTGTTTTGCTCACTCAGTAGCCTATGAAGAAAAAAAAAGAAATTATTCAAAAAAGAAAAACAAGTGTCTTGTGATATACCTGAGTATAAACTAACTTTTATATATTCAAAGTTACTTTTATATATTCAGGAGTTACATTTATATATTCAGGAATTATATTTATATATTCAGAGTTACTTTTATATATTCAGGAATTATATTTATATATTCAGAGTTGCATTTATATGTTTAGAGTTATATTTATATATTCTGGAATTGAATTTATATATATATAGAGTTACATTTATATATTCAGCTTTATATTTATATATTCAGAGTTACATTTATATATTCAGTTACTTTTATATATTCAGAGTTAGTTATATTTATATATTCGGGAATTGAATTTATATTTTCAGCTTTATATTTATATATTTCCTGTTTGGCCCCTCATAATATACAGTATATATATATACTGTGTATATATATGTATATATATACATATGTATATATATATATATATATATATACATATATATGTACAATAAATTCTGAAATTATTGAGCAATGGGGACTGCTACAACAACAGTCACTGTTGATCCAGCCATTTTAAATGCTCTCTGCCTTAAATCTGCACCTCTGAAAAAGCGAGCCTTTTTTTAAAGTGACAGCACTGCCTTAATGCGCTTGAAAATCCACAAACAGACTTTGGATTGGGACCTAAAGTCTCCCTCAATTGGAAGATTGTATAACCTGACTTTCTGCCAGACAGCATCTGCTACAATGTCTCTTCTGCCTTCAGGCAAGGAAAGTTTCAGAGCAGAGCAGTCTTATTTTTATGTTTTGTTGTTCTGTTTTTTTTTCCTCATTTTTGTAAGTGTGGCTATTTTGAATGGCAGCTTACTAATAATGACCATTTTCCAGATTGCATTACATGTTCAGAGACTTGTTGCTGATCCTCAATCAGATCAAGTCAGAAAAGAAGGAAAGCTGGAGACCATTTTCTATCATTGTGCTGCGTTCTCTGTGACCATTAGAATTCCACCCACCAAGCTGCAATCAGAAGACATGCAAAAGTGAGGGCTGTAATCAGCTAATATTCTAGCAAAAGCTGATTGCTGCCAACATGGTTCCATTGCTTAATTTCACAAAGGAACCTTAGCCATCGGTCTCCCTGCAGGCGTGTAATATCTGCCCTCAGGGAGCTAACAATCAGTGCATGAGACTGTTGCCAAGATAAATATACAGCACATAATTAAAATGACAATGACAAGTAACCCTTTTAGTCAAGTGGGATATATACAACTACTACTTGACAATGAACATTCTGAAGCATGACATTCCTTAATAGAGTATCTGACATAAAACATAGGATTACCAGTAAGGGATGTTAACTGTGTAATATTCTGGGTAAATATCTAATTGTTGCAAATGCTGCAAACCATTGTTTTTGTAATGAATAGAATGTATTTTTAAAAGCTTTGGTCTTTCTATGTTTTAAAGATTTTATTTTATTACATCCTAAGAACAAAACGTTATTGATGTACAATTTGTTATAAAGTGTGGTACATTTGTTAAGAAGCTGAAAACTTTTCTATATCATCAGAACCTCAATTGTTTGCATCTGTGTTCAATATTCAATATTTGGATAGAGCCCCTTAGTAACCAATCATGGAGGCACAATACTACTGTAAATCGCAGCTAAAAACAGCAGTCCTCACATTTAGGATAGCATGTTAATGGAAACCTGTCATTGAAAGAAGCGTTGGGAATTTAATCATGTATTCCTTAATGACACAAAGTAATAAACAGGGATCACATAAACATCCCATTTTATATAGCTGATATGTATGCATAAATATGTGTTCATTTAAACATAATGACACGTGAAGATGGATGTAAATATTTAGTATTGTGACACTGCATGATGTCCACAAATGAGGGGATAGTTTAGGCTACAGGGTAAGTCAAGCAACACAGACACACACAATAATCACAATACTCACAGACACACTCACAATAATCATCTCAGACTTCTGTTTCTTTGCTGCTTCCTCTGCAAGTTCTTTTTCTCTCCTTCACATTCCCCAGCCTCTCTCCATTTCTAAATCAGGACTGTATTACAAAATAATTAATGGTGACATTTATACAAATGTTGTAAATGTAGATCATCGTAAACCAGACCATCAAGAAATGTGGGCTGCAATATGTCTGAAATGGTTAGTTTAATCTTTAGCTAGCTGCTCACCACCTCAGGCTTACATATGTACTCTGAGAGGCTTCCAAGAATCAGAATGTTGGTTTAGATTTGCTTTCACTGGATTTTATAGAAAAGATTACTCAAAGGTGTGAATAAATATGCCCCCTGTGTTTTCTGGCAAAATATTCTTTACTTGTGAACAGTTTAACTTTGCACTGTGCAGATTACAATATGAAATATGTAATATTTTTAAACAGAGAAAATTATATAATACTATACATACAGTGTCTCTCCTATACCATGTTTTTGTTCACATTTAATCTGAGGTATGTGTAAATACTAAGGGCACTCTGTCTAGCTAATAGCTACTGAGACTGGCTTGTTGGTCAAATATCAGTTCCTTGTCTGATCAAATGTTGGGAAAAAGTAAGCTAATGATTCAGTGTAGTTATTTATCTCATATACTTATCTCATGCCAACTAGCATCACACAAAACATCAAGAAGTGTTTTGAAAGTGGATGTTGGTCAAATTCTATTTTTGTCACTACAGCGTCATGCTACAGTACAGTCAAGCAAGTGTCGTGCCAAGTAGCTTCCCTACTGCCAATAACCCTTACTTTTTTCTCCCTTTAGGTGTATACAGGTTCGGACCCCTCGGAGGCACAGACACCAGGCTGAGGTACGTTCTACCAATCTTTATTAACACAAGTCACACAGCGTACACATGAGATAAGGCAGGTAGATTGATAATACTGGGCCAGCTGTAGGCACCCTACTCCCATATACCATACAATCAGAGTGGCTTGCAATTGGTACCACAGAAATCAACAGCACCCAGCAACAGGGAAGGAAAGCAATAATCAAAAATAAAGTTTGAGTAGTACTATACACAGTGAGCTAGGTTAGCAATCAACACCCCCCCTTCACCCTACAAAACACAGCACACTTCAGACAGCACAGTACACTTGGAATAACACACACTTCAAGTAGCTCAATACATTGCCACCACCGCAAAAGTACCACGGCTCACTTTGAACAGTACATCTCGTATAGCGTAACATGCTCTAAACCGCGCTGCAGACTTTACCATGATCGCCTGAACTTGCGGCGACTTGAGTGTGTCTCAAGTCACCGCAAGTTCAGGCGATCATGGTAAAGGACAGAATAAATACGCACTTTCCATAACCAGCAATCTTTTTGGGCCACATCAACACCTCGTGAGCTACTGAGCCATTAGGCAATTTAGTTAGTGAACAGGAGGGAGAGTTGCTTACCCGCAGTCCAGCCCAGACCCGCCCTCAACAGCATGCATACCGCTGACACGAAAAAGAACAAGAAAATGAGAAAAGAAATAATGATAATAATAATAAATGAATAAAAACACTGTGGTCGGCGGCTTTCCCACGCCGACCAAACAAAAAAAACAAATATCTGTAAACAGCCGCAACCAAAACTCCTCCAGCGACCTGGCCACAGTCGCAAGATCAGTCCGGTTGCCGGGATAACAGTAAACAGCTCGCCCCTTCCAGCAACCAACGCCGTTCCTCCCCTTCTCTTCCAGCCGAGACCGCGATCCTCCTCGATTCTGGCGAGACGGAGGCACAGCCGTCAGCACACTGGGAGACCCAACGCTAACTCATTCACACAAGGTCAGTTTTTGTCCGATACTTTCCTTTTTGCCGGCGTGTAAACACGCATCTCCAGCTCCACGGCGCGGTCTCACTGACGATCACCAAACCTTGGGGCAGCTGGGAAGTGTGGTCTTTTCCTTGCCTCGATTACTCTATATAAAAAGGATCCCTCCACCAATCGCCTGAGTCCCAATTTGTCACGTGCGCCAGTCCATTCTTTTTCTGTTATCAAACAGGGAGTTCCTGCCTTATTACTACCGGCAAAAGTAAATACCCCCTCCCCGTCACACACGTAAGGCCACCCACAATTCATATATTAAAAAAAAAAAAAAAGAAGAAAACACATATTCTACCACATAGGGATGTGACACTTCCCCCACTTTATCAATGGTCGTCCCGACCACTACTCACAGTACCTCGCAGGCCGAATCCCCAAGTTGGGCCGCTGAGACTGACGAGGCCCTAGAGCAGGGCCTTCCTCCCCATCGCCACCCTGTTCACTAGCGGCGCCTCTGGGGCCTTCCACTGCCACCTCGGCCTCCACCGGGTCCCTGGTTGGCCCTGGGTGCCCCTGTTCAAAAGAGAAACCCACCGGCCACCATCCTAACCCTGACCCCCCTGTTGCTTCCCCTGGCACTCGTAACTGACCACCTGCCAACCCACCCGCATCCCTGCGAGCCTCTCCCTCCACCTGCCAGCTTCCCGGTTGCACACGGAGGTGGTTCCGATGGATAGGATGTGTGGGGACCCTCCCGTCCTTCTGGTCATTGGGTGTAGACAGGCCGGTCTGCGGAGGGCTGGGCCAGGACCACATATGGCTGAGGCTCCCAGTGGTACCCAAGCTTCCCCCGGGGCTCGGCGGCGAAAATCACGAACCAGGACCCGTTCTCCAGGCAGCAGGGGTAGGGGGCAAGCCCCCCGATTCCGGCGTCCTTGATCCTGCTGTTGCCGCTGTTGACTCCCCTCCCTCACAAGCTGGTAAGCAGTCTGGAGCCGGGCGTGGTGCTGATGCACCCACTCCAACAGGGTGCTCCTGTTCTCCGACTGTTCCACCCCCACCACTTGATCCACGGGCAAGCGGGCATGCCTCCCAAACACAACAAAAAAGGGGGCCAGTCCAGTGGTGCTATGCGGCGTATTATTGTACGCATGCACCAATTCTGGTAGGTACTCATTCCACCGGGACTGCTTCGCCGGGCCCAGGGTGTTGAGCAGCCTAAGGATGGTCTGATTCATGCACTCACAGGCTCCATTCCCCTGCGGATGATAGGGGGTCGTTCTTACCTTACTGCAGCCATAAAGCGTACACAGTTGGTGGATCAGTGCTGCTTCAAATGCTGGCCGCTGGTCGGTCAGGATCCTCTCTGGACACCCAAAGGGCTGGAACACGGTGGTCCATAACACCCTGGCTGTAGTGGCTGCCGTCTGATCCTTAATCGGCACTGCAAAGGCAAACCTTGAGAACAAATCAACCATAACAAGTATGTACTGATGACAGTCCCCCGGGCGGCCTAAAGATAAGTAATCCAGAGCCAGCATTTCCCATGGATAGCTGCTCTCGATAGAACACAAAGGCGCCCTTGCCCCCGCTGCCTCACTGTTAAGCACACACTGGGGACACTCTCTCACCCACGTCTGATTGTCTCGGCCCATGCCAATCCAAAATAGACTGTTGACAGCACTGCGGGAGAGACTTTGTCCCTTCGCATAGCCCAAGGCCTCATGGTATCTGGCCCACAGGTTCTTCTTTCCCGCCACCGGCACCACAATTGCAGTCCCCCCTTCTCGTCCCCTGGATCCAGGCCTTCGCCACAACAACACTCCCTCTCGTACCTCTAGCCACTCCCATCCGCTCAGCAGCTGTTGGTCTGACCTCTGGAGGGCCCGACACTCTGTTGGCGTGGGCCTAATCCCACACTGCGCCACTGCCGTACCTGAGCCAACTCTGCCCACGACCTCTCTCCTGGGTCCTCCAACACTGACCCCAGCACCCCCATTCGGCCCACCCTGGTTACGCCAGGCAGTCTGGACAGAGCGTCAGCATTCTGGTGTTCGGCCCCTGGGTTTGTAACATAGGGAAAAATCAAAATTAGCCAGCTGGGCTACCCACCTCTGCTCCACAGCCCCCAACCTAGCTGATCGTAAGTGGAGTAGAGGCCGATGGTCTGTGAACACTTGGAAGGTTCGACCCCACAGGTAGTCTTTAAATTTATCTGTCACTGCCCACTTCAGGGCCAGAAGCTCTAGCTTAAATGCACTATAATTCTGGTCATTTTTCTCAGCGTCATGGAGGCTGCGACTGGTGTAAGCTATGACACGCTCCCTCCCCTCTTGAGCCTGAGCCAGGACGGCCCCCAGTCCATGTAGACTGGCGTCGGTGTAAAGGCGGAAGGGGAGTGTGAAATTGGCGTAGGCCAACACTGGAGCTCGTAGGAGTGCCTGTTTCAGCTCTTGGAAGGCTCTATCACATTCCGGGGTCCAATCGACTTGTTTGGACTTACTCCCCCCGGTTCCTCGCAATAACGCGTGAAGTGGACCTGCTTTCTGCGCAAAGGCCGGGATGAACCGGCGGTAATAGCCAACAAACCCCAGGAATGAACGGACCTCCCGTACGGTGGTTGGTACGCGCCATTCTTGGACAGCCCCCGTCTTTTGGGGATCCGTCGCCACACCCCCTTGGCTGACCACATGACCCAAATACTGCACTGACCGCTGAAAAAGACGACACTTTGTTGGCTGTAACTTCAGTCCGGGGTCTTTCAATTTACTAAAAACCTGTTCGAGGTGTCCTAAATGGGAATCGAAGTTAGGTGAGTACACAATCACATCATGCAAGTAGATGAGTAAAAAGTCTGTACCTGACCTCCAAGGCAACGCTGCATCAGTCGCTGAAATGTGGCTGGGGCATAGCACAACCCAAAGGGCATCCTCTCAAACTGGTAGAGGCCCATGGGCATGGCAAAGGCGGTCTTCTCCTTGTCCGCAGGGTGGACCTCCACCTGCCAGTAGCTGCTTGCCAAGTCCAACGTGGAGTACCATTCCGCCCTCTTCAAGCTTGTTAAGGACTCTTCGATCCTGGGGAGAGGGTAGGCGTCTTTATGTGTGACCGTGTTCAACTTCCTATAGTCCACACAAAACCTCCAGGATCCATCCTTCTTCCGCACTAGGACCACTGGTGCCGCCCACGGACTAGAGCTTTCCCGGATAACACCTCCTTCCAGCGTCCCGCGAAGCAATGTCCTCAACTCTGCATACAGGCTTGGCGGCACAGGCCGTTATCACTCGCAGATAGGGGCGGCATCCCCGGTGGGAATGGTATGGTATACGGCGTCAGTACGACCATAGTCCTCTTCATCCTGTGCAAACACTCCCTGCCATTTCTCCAGCAGACCCTGGAGCTGTTGTAATTGTGGTGGTGTCAGCCCCTCTATCTGCTGGAAGAGAGCACACAGGTGAGAGGGAAGGGTACTACTCACCGGCCGGACTTCTACTTCCACCACCTTATCATCTTTCCTTCGGAGCACAAGCTGGTTCGGGGGTTGAACATCATCCTGTCCCAGTCGTAATACTCAGGCAAGAGGGCGCCATGGGGGCAACTCCACTGGGTAGGGGTGAGGGTTACACACCCATAGGAGGACCTGTCCATCCTGCATCCTGGTCACAGCATGGCCTACACACCACTTTTGACCACCACTATAGCAGTCTTCCAGCAGCACGCTATTCCCACTGGTTTTAGGCACCTCTGGAACATGGGCCCATACAATGGTCTCAGTCTGTGGGGCTAGTCGAACTGGCTCAGCGGTGCAAAGGCGGGCCACTCCCAGGCTGGGACCCTGATCCTCTTCTGCCCTCAGCCGACGGCATACAGCAAAGGCCCGGTCCCACGCTACGGTTGCTGCCCTAGGGAGAGTTGCCTTGAAAAGAGTAAACTGATGACCCCCTTGCTGGCGGAGGCCCTCCCAACAATGCTGAATCACATTCATGCCTAACACTCCATAGGCAGGTGGAAGGTAGTGGTCCTCCACTATAACCACACCCTTCCCTAACACTGTCACCCCCCCCACTTCAAAGTCTAGTAGGGCATATCCAATGTAAGGGAGGGCTAACCCATTAGCTGCTTTCAAGGCTAGCCAGGGCACTTCTTTAGCCTCTTTCATCACTGTGCCCTGCAGATGGCGCTGGAACAGGCCTTGGCTTAATAAGGTTACCTGGGACCCCGTATCAAGGATGCAAGGAATGCGCTTACCTTGCACCAGGACCTCAACCTCAGGACTCTCGCCCACTAATGCTGTCTTCATTGAGGCCTCTGCTGGCCTCCCTTCAGCAGAAGCTGAGGCTATTCTGAACTCCTGGTTAGTGGACTCACGGAGTCTGTAGCTCCGTCAGCAGCGCTGTCTTAAGGTCCAGCACCTGGGCTCGCAATTCGTCAGCTAGCTCAGTCCGCAACGCCTCCTTCACGCTACTCCAACTATGCAGGGGGTCCCCCGGTGTGGGAAGGGTGGGTTGAGGGGGGCCGCTGTATGTCCGACGTATATCTATGTCCTCTTGAACATAAGTCTGCTCCGTCTCTTTCTCCATAGCCTTTGCCTCCTTACATGCATCCTCAAAAGACAGCCCTGGTTCCCGACGCACCCGTCTCTGGAGCTCTCTTTGTACAGTCCCAGGCAGTAGTCCCAACACCAACTGGCTCTTCAACATCTCATCCTCAGGCCCTGCTGCCTGCTCTCTACTCCGCCACCTGGCATAAGACTCGCGGAGACGCAGAATGAATGGCCCCACCTCCTCTCCTGTCTGTTGTTGACATTTAAAGAATTGGGCTCTAACCTGGCTTATACTTGTATTTTCCCCATAAATTTTGTCCAGAACTGTGAATATTTTACTTGCCGTATCCCTGTCAGTCGCTGGTAGTAACAGCACCTCCCTCTTAGCTTCACCCTCAAGTGCGCTTAATACAAAATCAACTTGTTGTTCTACCAACAGTGTCTGAGCTCGTAGGTAGGTCTCCATCTGGCTCCGCCATTCTGCTAATGGCTGCTGTCTGTTCTTATCCCCATACTTGGGCACCCAGGGACCGCCCAGGAACCACGGCACCATCATCATATTATTTATCACAGTCCCAGTTGCCTCCTGCCTTTCAGTCATGGTGTTGTGCCTTAAGAGATGTCCTGCCGACTGCGCCAAAATAATGTTGTGCCAAGTAGCTTCCCTACCGCCAATAACCCTTACTTTTTTCTCCCTTTAGGTGTATAAAGGTTCGGACCCCTCGGAGGCACAGACACCAGGCTGAGGTACGTTCTACTAATCTTTATTAACACAAGTCACACAGCGTACACATGAGATAAGGCAGGTAGATTGATAATACTGGGCCAGCTGTAGGCACCCTACTCCCATATACCATACAATCAGAGTGGCTTGCAATTGGTACCACAGAAATCAACAGCACCCAGCAACAGGGAAGGAAAGCAATAATCAAAAATAAAGTTTGAGTAGTACTATACACAGTGAGCTAGGTTAGCAATCAACACCCCCCCTTCACCCTACAAAACACAGCACACTTCAGACAGCACAGTACACTTGGAATAACACACACTTCAAGTAGCTCAATACATTGCCACCACCGCAAAAGTACCACGGCTCACTTTGAACAGTACATCTCGTATAGCGTAACATGCTCTAAACCGCGCTGCAGACTTTACCATGATCGCCTGAACTTGCGGCGACTTGAGTGTGTCTCAAGTCACCGCAAGTTCAGGCGATCATGGTAAAGGACAGAATAAATACGCACTTTCCATAACCAGCAATCTTTTTGGGCCACATCAACACCTCGTGAGCTACTGAGCCATTAGGCAATTTAGTTAGTGAACAGGAGGGAGAGTTGCTTACCCGCAGTCCAGCCCAGACCCGCCCTCAACAGCATGCATACCGCCGATACGAAAAACAACAAGAAAATGAGAAAAGAAATAATGATAATAATAATAAATGAATAAAAACACTGTGGTCGGCGGCTTTCCCACGCCGACCAAACAAAAAAACAAATATCTGTAAACAGCCTCAACCAAAACTCCTCCAGCGACCTGGCCACAGTCGCAAGATCAGTCTGGTTGCCGGGATAACAGTAAACAGCTCGCCCCTTCCAGCAACCAACGCCGTTCCTCCCCTTCTCTTCCAGCCGAGACCGCGATCCTCCTCGATTCTGGCGAGACGGAGGCACAGCCGTCAGCACACTGGGAGACCCAACGCTAACTCATTCACACAAGGTCAGTTTTTGTCCGATACTTTCCTTGCGGGCGTGTAAACACGCATCTCCAACTCCACGGCGCGGTCTCACTGACGATCACCAAACCTTGGGGCAGCTGGGAAGTGTGGTCTTTCCTTGCCTCGATTACTCTATATAAAAAGGATCCCTCCACCAATCGCCTGAGTCCCAATTAGTCACGTGCGCCAGTCCATTCTTTTTCTGTTATCAAACAGGGAGTTCCTGCCTTATTACTACCGGCAAAAGTAAATACCCCCCCCGTCACACACGTAAGGCCGCCCACAATTCATATATTAAAAAAAAAAAGAAGAAAACACATATTCTACCACATAGGGATGTGACACAAGGCCTCTGCTGAGTGACGTCCACAGGAGAATGTATAAAAGCTAATTGCACAATCTTTGGCTCTAGCACTGTTTTTCCTGCCTTCTCGCTCTTTGTGATTCTTTGCCAATGGAGCATAACAAGGGTATTTTTTAGTTTACAATGTGTTCTTCTGCTTTAATTTACAAAAGACATTGAATCATGTCTTTAAGATGATCTCAGTGAGTCTGTATCCCAGTCCAGCTCTAATCCTGTTGGGAATCCTGCTGTTGTAAAGACTTGTTTAGTAAATTGTGTTTCTAAATACTAAACTCCTCGAAAATTATAAAACCATGTTTTCTGGGGGGACAAAATTGAAATTAAGAGATATGAGGAATCTACCATCCCTGCTTGAGTTCAGGTGTCCTGCACAGGGGGACATTCTAAACATGACAAATTTAGGTCTTCATTAAGGAATACCAAGGCGAGTGTTTGATGACATGCTTCCTAAGAGGACTTCTATAGTTCAGTGCTCCATCTTCCTTAATGGACTCCTTTCACTTCATCAGCCTGTCTCACTGGCATTCTATTTATTCTGTCCCAAGTGAACAGTCCCATTCCAATGTCTTTAAAGGCCATTTAAATCTGGGTGATTGGAAGCAGCACTGCACATGCAGCAGGGGTATTTGTCCTTATTCCCGTTTTTACCCTTTACTTAGCCATTCCAGTTTGTATGAAAATGGATTTTTGCTTCCTTGAAAGGAATACATCATCGCATCAGGCAAAATCAAGTGCAATGGGTAGTGGAAAGAGAACTTGCACATAGTACTTGCCAAAAATATTGTTTTAATATAATTACACAATGTTTCGGTCAATATCAGTGTGAGGATGTTATTGAGGGTGAGCCTTCCTCTCTTGAAGGGCAACAGACTAAAATAATATATAACAGCCATCAATCATCAATGAATCACAGCAATAACTGAGAGGTGTTTGTTGCCATCAATCTGACAGTGTGTTGTTTTGATTTGCTGACAATAAGAATGCTCCCGTGATTAGACTAGATGCTAAATGTGGCACATGTAGACCAATCATAACTTAGTATGTGCAAAGAGAAAAGCAAAAAGGAACCACAAAACATAACCATCAATACAGAAAGTATACAAATCAATAAATTAAATAAACCTTACAGTTGTTTGATAAGACATTACATCTTTAACAAATAACTGTTGTTTGCCATTACCCTAAGAGGATGTCCCTTTTTTGCATGTTTGGTTTTCATACCCACTGTCCTTTGTAAACCATTCTCTATGCACAACGTCCAATGTCCTATGATGTGTAATAAAAAAAAAATGAATTAAATAAATATTACACTAACCGCACTACAAGCATTAAAGACCAGAGAAAACACATGAACATATTTGCATGCGCTTCTTTTACCATTTATATAATATTGAACTAAAACCAAATGACGCAGCTGGTAGAGGAGTAATACGTTTTATTATGTTGAGCACAGGATCCTGAGAGTGCTCTATGCGCAGGTGCAGACTGTGCGGATCAGCTTCAGTCCTTCAAAGGAGGATTTGAGAGCAGTTCACAGAACAAAGCCCCAGCCGCTGGAGCCCAAAATTAAAAATTATGGCACTTCATCGTGAACACAGCAGCATGAAACAGCTTATTTCATGGGCTAATGGCCAGTGCTATGACTTGCCACTGGCTGAGTAACAGACAGGGCAGAAACTCGGCTTGTGTGACTTCACAAAATGAGCCCCCCCCCTTTCTTATGGGGGCCAGAAAATGGAGCCTCACTTTGATTTCAGAGATCAAGTGTGGCTTTTCTAACAACAAACTCTGATGGCTTGTCAGACAAAAAATACAGCTGTAGCCCATGTTTGATGTGGAAATCCTGGCTTTGATTCCCAACCAGAAATGGATTCTAGCTGCAACTGAACTGTAGAGAGCATAAAGCCGAAGTCATTCCCAGAAGGGAGAATGTTATTGCTAATATCTGGGTTGGTCATATCAGAGGAGCAGAGGTCCTGGGTAATGTTTGATATCCGCCCCTTTAAGGAGGATGTGTTTGTTTTCCTCATTTGATTGCAGCCCCTAGATATGACATGTTCATTGTAAATGCTAACCAGTGAATATGCACAATAACAGCATGAACAAAGCACATGCGATGAATTTACTTCATTATACATTCCAAGGTCAGCATTTCTTACCAGGTGTAGAGGTTTTAATCACCATCCTGCTAGTATCTGTAATATAGGACAGTTAGATTAGATGTAAGTTCCAACATTTTTCTCAATCAACCAGAACAGTGCTTGTAAACTAAATCTATTAAAAGGGCAACACTAAAGCTGTACGAACAAGTGTCATACCCAAGTCTTCTAATTATTTAGTTAAAAACCTTTAGCAAATAAACAATGAGCACAAAAAAAGCTGAGCAGCCTCAGGATTTTGAAATCCGATTAGCTCTGCATTTTTGTCTGTGAACCGCGATTCCCACGGTACACTTGTAGACTTTTCATTATCCACCGAATTTTAAACAAACATGTTGACTTCTCCAACACAATTGGCAGAGCCTCTATCAAGTTTAATTTCCCTTGATTTTAACCTTTGTCTCAAAGGCAGTTTCTCATGTCAACAAAAAATGATTACCCCATAGAATGAGCACATTTCTCTCCTTCATGAGGAAGAGAATCAAGTCAAGTCAAGCCCCCAAACACAGAGTGTCTGACAAGCACCACAGTGGCTTTCTCTCTTTCTTTTCTTTCTTTCTTTCTTTCTTTCTTTCTTTCTTTCTTTCTTTCAAGGGCGCCTTGGGTTTTCAAGGACAGTGCAGATCAGATTTGTAGTTGCATGCCGTTTTCTGTGCTGAATTTGTTCTATTCATGGACACATTTGTAGTACATTTTGAGAATGCAGTTATAGCCCTCCATAGACAATCTTTGTGAACATCTGAGAGCCGAGCTTATTATACAGTAGGCTTGATGGGTAAATTTTGTACTTGATGCTGGGAGAAGACTGTTTCACACAATTTTAACATTCATCATGGTGTCCCTGACAGATACTAGTCATGACAACGACAAAGCACAAAGCCCATGTGGAAGAGTCATACATTTATGGCAGTACATGCTGGAAGTAGATCAAAGCAAACTTCAACAGCATAATTTTGGGAGTTTTCAATGAACTATAATTGGCAAATGCTCCTCATTACCTCAGGCCTTCAGTCAGTCATAAACCTTCCATTTATGCTTCCCACCTCTCCAGATTACCAAGTAGGACTTTATGCATGTGATTAGAATACACAGTGACTCCTTCCAATCCATTAACTGATGTTTCCTTGATAATTTCACCTGGCACTTCTCTTTGTTTCTTGAGGGCAGAGCTGTTTCTTGAGGGCAGAGCCAATAAAAATTATTTGCTTCCTTTAAATCTTAGATTGTTAGTAAATTGCAGCACAGTCTATTTTCAAGCTAATGATACATGATACATAGCCAATGTCATAGTGATGGCAAAGTATTTGTGGTTGGCAGAGTGGGGCATCATGAATCTGGTAAAGGGAAGAGTTACCATATGCTGCCGATCACAAGACCCAGTCAAAGATTCAGCTCTCCATAGCAAAACACAATTAATTGGTCAAGGAGACACCAGTAATAAATGATAGCTTCACACATTTTGGGGTTTATATATAGCTGTATGAATATATATATATAGTTATTAATATGTATGCGACTGAACTTTGCCCAGAGAAAATGGGTGTATGTGTTACGATGTGACATGAAATCTATCTGGCTGACCAACTGGAGTGGAAATGGGAGAAATGTATAGGCGTAACGCACCTAGTGAGATCAAAGTACATGCCCAGTGCTCAAATTATGCATTTAGGGTTTCATTCTGGTGAGATTTAAATAAATTAGTTACACTTTTAAGCCCTTTCAAAATAGTTCTTATTGGCCGAATATGGTGTTTAAGGAGGCTTGGAGCTTACTTTCTGAGGGTGGTGTTCAAGGGCCTATCAGTGTTGGGCAAGCTACTTGGAAAGTGTAGTGACCAGTTACTCTACATTAAATGAAGCTTCACTACACTGAAGCTACCCCCAGAGAAATGTAGCAAGCTAAGCTACACCAACACGGCAAAAGTAGTTTACTACATCAGAAGCTACTTTTTTAATTTATTATTTTTTTATTGAACCAACTTCATGCCAAGTCAATGCTATCTCAGTGATCAATATAACTGTCAAACAGATACGCAGGTAAAAAAAATGTTCAGTTCAATTGTTTATTAAACAATAACCTGTGATCGTTACTCTCGCTGCTCCAAAACCAATTTGGCAACAAAAACAAACAAACAAACAAAAACATGTGCTCCACATAATAACAAAATGCAGGTGTCGAGTTCAGTTAAACTCATGTATTTGTCAAGGTACGGCCATAGTGATGCCGTCTGGGTCAATTCCTCTCCGTCCTCAGCGTTACAGGTTCCCTGTGCCACCATTCCATCAAGTAAACTCATGCTCGTATGTCTGTATTCCCTTACTCCCCTATTGTAGGCATCAGCCCAAGGATTGGTCGGTGATGTCACGTGATGTCATACAGAAGCGCTTCTGTGGCTACGCATATACGTCCGTGTATAGTGGTGCCGTCATGTACTAATCCTTAATTTTATTTCAGCCCGCAGCAGAAAGATCCAAAGAGGCTTCTCGAAAGATCCGCTGTGCTTGAGCTTCAGAAATGCTCGGGAAAATGTAGCTTGTGTGGACACTACTGCACTACTTTCATCAATAAAAGAGCTTCGCTACTGAAAAGCTATTTGATTCAGAAAACAGTGACGTTACCACCATGCTACTGAGAAATGTAGTTAAACTCGTAACGCCGCTACTTGTAGCAATGCTACTGCCCAACACTGGGGCCTATGCACATCGAACATTTTAAATGGCTCGAATTAAATTATCACAAATAATGCAATTTGCTTTGGGGCCCTAATCATACCATAATAATGAAGAATAAAGACTACTTGGAGTCTTCTTCTTGGCAAGTCCTTGTACAAAGCTAAATGTGATTCAACCAAAATTGAACACATTCTGCAGCAACATCATTGTATTCTGCGAGATCCTTTGCCATGTATTGGTGCTCCACTGATGGGCATCTTAGTAGGTGCTCCATGGTTTGTTGTTCTGTGCCACATATACAAGTGAGATCCTGGTTGTCTTGGTATCCCCATTTGTTTAGGCACACTTTGGAACATCCAAAGCCACAATCTGTTAAGGCATTTCCACTTTGTCCGATGTAGATCAGAGCCTGGTGGAAGACCTTCTTGTATACTCAAGTAAAACAAAGATGAATTTTATGGCATATTTTATTACATGTCATGACTGTTTTTGAACACATGAGTTCAGAGCAGGTGTTCTGCAGATCAACTGGTAATGTTATCATTAGGACTGGTTGATGATGAGCACAAATTATATATACTTCTATAGCACATTTATATAATGTAGAAATTAGTGGAGCTGTGCTAGGCCTGCTCTGAGCTAACTTCCATGGACAACCTGGAGATAGCCCAATGTCCAAGCCACTGCTGCAGCCATCTCCACAGTTCATGTGCACAGCTGTGTGGGAGAGGTGCCTCCTGCTGATGAATATGCAGGGAGAGGTGTGTGTGTCTCACCCAGTCATCACCCAGTCATCACCCAGTCAAGTGTAAATGTGAAATGCTGTTAGCTTACCTGGGTGAGTACGGAGAGGGAGGGGCATGGCAGTGGCTGCTGGAGGGCACACCTGCGCCTCATTTAGATGGACATGAGAGCTGGTGTAAAGAGCTTGTTTAAAGTCCGTCTGGGCAGAAAGGAGGAGCTAGGTGGCTTGGCCGGCTGATTTGCTAAACAAATTTTTGATTGTGGGCAGGGGAGCGGTCCCTACTGTTTGTGTGGTAAGAATGCTGATGTTGGTGTTTTGTGTGTGGCAGAATCTTGATGCAAGCTGGGGTGTGGTGAGGACATGGGCAAGACAGTTGAGGGTGGAGAAGGTACCATGGAATGCGACACCAGGGTGAGCACAGCACATCCCTAGGACAATGTCCCTGTACCAATAAGGGAAGTATTCATTTCTGAGGTGGACGTGTGTGTGTGTGTGTGTGTGTGTGTGTGTGTGTGTGTGTGTGTGTGTGAGACAACCCGGTTCCAAAGGTTGGCCAGGCGAGGTACCAACTAGCAGGAAAAGCTAGCAAGCGTGTTAAACCATTACAACCAAACCACTGTCTTTAGTTAGCTCTGTTGACATTTATAGAATGTGATCTCTAAGACTGTACTGCAACTCACCACAGGTACACCAGACTAACACCATTATATGAGCAGAACCCTGCTAAACTTCATTTCCACATTGCTCATGACTTATTATCAGCGGCTTGGGACACTACTTTGTAGAGTGCCTTGGAGCAAAGTAAGCACCTAATGAGACATATTTTATGATCTGTAGCTGAGCCATGACTCTGGTCACATCATTTCAAATTCTCAAAAAGTCTGCTGATCATAAGGGTGTATTTCAATTGATCCAAAAGTGGCAAATGTGCAATAGCTTTGAAATTTCTCATTTTGTACTAAACATTCTCCCACCTCCAAAGACTTCTTCATTGTAAAGAATAATGCCCATTCATAATTGCAATCAATTCAGAGCCTCAGCATGCAATGAAAGGGAACTACTGAAGGTTAAAAGAGCAAATTGCTAGCTGCTATGTAATAAAGCCCTTTTATGCATCCAGTGATTGGTCCAATATCGAGGGGATATACTGAGAGAGTGTATAACTAGACAGCTAATTCTCTTTGAAATCTTTTTTTTTTTTTCAGAATCCACACAAGCAGTTGGAATATCTCTGTCAATAGCATTCAAATTCAGATTAGATTCGAAACAGTTGAGTCAAGGTTATTTCAACAGTATGTAGACCGGCTATTGTGATGACGAGTAACGTTCATCATGTCTGAGGCTTGGGGCCCTGAATTTACTTAAGGCTCATGTACAGCGGATCACTTCTATACATCATCGTAGTCATTCTTTTATGACCCTGTGATAAGTTGCTTATGCTACCCATTTTTTAATGTTACATAAAGCACGATGTTGCTGCAAAAGGAAAAAATCCAAGATTTTTGGCTAACTGATGGTGTCCTATGCTCCACTTGCTTTGGGTTCCCATCAAAGTCCAAACAGCAGTAAGTTTAAATTAAAAATTAGAAGGATTTCTTCAGCTTGACTTTGAAGTACTAGCAAGGCCAAGAGCAGCTCTCTCAGTTCCCAATTTGCAATCATTAGTTGCCATCTCAGAGACATAAAATTCCATTTAGGCTTTCCAAGGGGACAGGCATGAAGACAGTCTGCTATTGTTTTGAGTATTTTATAATGACTTAACTAGGTGCTGCTTTAATGTGCCTGAATTACCCTCCGAATGGGAACTGTTTCTATATCATTTCTAATCATGTTTAGTGAGGCGGCGTTGGTCTGAAAAAAAAAAGACCATGACAGAATGGGAAAGTAGGTCTTCTATTTTCAGACAGTAATTGTTCTTGAAAAGAAACGGGGCATCTCAGCTGAGAACTGGCTAGATTGCTGGGCTAACTTTTTGGAGAAAGGCTTTAAGTACCGTCATGAATCTTGCTATTTCCCCTGTCCAGGGGAAAGCCAGTGTGTGGAGAATTAATTGGTCTGTCTCCGGCATTACCCTTTCTTCTCCAGAGCCCAGGTTTCAATCCCGCCTGGGCTAATGCAAATTAATTTCCATTCTCCCAGCAAATTAGTCCTGAGGTTTGTGTATCTCACTTTGTGAGGGAGTAACTTTGCAAGGCACAAACACTTTATTATGGATTTGGCCTTGCTTTCTGATGGATGACACAGCTAGGTTTGAGTGCAGATTGTTGGATTACTGTAGTCTTGCCTTCATCGTGATTTGTTTTCTCAGTAGACTTATTTTACACCTAGTTTCTTACCTGGTTACTTCCTGCATCATTTGTTCTCTCATGCACATTGTTATATCGGGGTTCACATCACAACAATTCTGGTAGAGGATGTGAAATTTACATATATGTATGCATTACCAACAGTGTCCAACATTGCCTCCACAACTACACAACATAGGTTACCATCTGTCTAATATGCTTTTTCTAAAACCATAGTCCTCTAATCAAGAGTCTAGAGTTCCAACCACCACTCAGCACCACTTTCCAATAAAACATTGTGCAGTAATAACACAGTTCTGAACAAACAATGATCTGTCTTCCACATAAACACACTATAGGGGACAGTCAGTAGAAAATGTCGCTGGGAAAAACAATCCCTCAGTTCAGAGAGGTCTGTTTGTGTGGCTGCAGGACTCCTAAACAAGGGTGAATGAGTTCCTGTTTCAAATCAAATATTGAGCTATCTTCACAGTTTTTGGACCAAGTACATTTTCTATGGTTACTCATGAAGGAGATTTTTTTAAGGTTTGTTAAAATCCTTCTGGTAGTTCTACATTAAAATAAGAATTATATTGCTCACAGATAAATATGATTTGGTAGTGAAGTGACCCATGAAACTACAAAAAGAAAAGACTTTGGGCAATCAAAGTTGTGGACACAGTTTATGTTTCCCATTAATTTAAAGCCAGCATCTGTCTCTTTTGCCATTTTACCAGGATATTGCGCTGACAAGTACTTTTGTTCCTCAACACAGTGTTTTTTTGTGTCCCGCTACCTGTCCTAAACACTCTTCTAAAACCATACAATAAAATATACATTTATATATATATATATATATATATTTAATTTAATATATATATATTATATATATTTAATTCATTTCAAATAAATAATTTTAAAAATTACTGATCACAGAGAAGTTTACATAATGTAGCAGTCTCCCGTAACAGAAACTAGATGACTAAATGGTAAAACTGATCCAACTATTTTCAATCCTAGCAACATACTCATTTTGTTTCGTCACAAGCTTTATGACAAAGATTTGCCAAGATGAATGATTCACTGGTTATGGTTATGGTCACTATAGAGCTCATCACACCAATGAGTGAAAACACATTAAGCCATTATTGTCTAGGGAAGACAATGGCACCCATTTGCACAGATAGGTGGATTGGCCCACAGCGAAAGGCATTCGCAAAAGAATTACTGTTTTTTTTTAATTATTCATGATCTCATTAGCCAGCTAAGATGCATTATTGCAGTTTGCTAAAATCATACTGTAAATGAGGAGTTTACTAGAATTCTGCCTGTTAGTATTGAAAACTATAGTAGCAGTGAAACAAAGTGCACTATTCGCTTTCAGTGGCAGTAATTAAATTGACTGCTTATCCTAATAGTGCAATGAGTGCTTTTCCACTGATTTCAGAAGTCATTTTCATAAACAGATTCAAAAATGGTCTTTCTTCAAGTTCAGCAACAATGCCTTTGTCATTATATACAGGTGAACAGACAGACAAACAAAATCTCAATTGGAGACATGCCCAGTTTTTAATTCATTACCTCCTGGAGTGTTTAATTAGACATTTGTCTGACACCGCATGGTCTATTTATTACAATTTTATAATTATATGATCTTTAAACAAAAAACCAAACCAAATGTGTAACTTCCCCAAATGTTATGGCTTAGATACAATCAATAACTCTCATTGCATTGAGTCAATAATTAGTATAGTGCAGAATACCAAATTACTTGCAATTTATTTGAAAACCTATGAATATTAAAACCAACACTGTTGCCTTCTCTAAATAATGGCTTTGGTACTATCAGTAACTCTTGGCGCCCATCATTAATTAAATAGGTATACAAAACCCTGTCCACTACAAAAACAAAATCAGGAAAAATAAACAAAAATAATTTACCCTCTCCAGATTCACAAGTCTCTTAAAACACTGACTCCTAGTCAGTGAACTTAATCATTTACCAGTTTGTCTTGGGATACCATATTTAAAGAATTATATTACCAACCCATGAATAAGATGACTAGTCTTCTGCCTTTGCTCCTCACAGTGCATTTTCATGCCAAGATTTTTTGCATTTGATTTTCATCTGATGTACTTTAAAATGGACTTTCAAATACTTTTTTCCCAATTAGATTAATTCACTTCAGACTAGGAAAGCACAATTGTATACACATCTGCAAACATTATTTAACTTATGTCAAGATAATTATGTATATTCTAGTGTGTACATCACAGTTCCTAATACAATACCATCCTTATGTTATAGCTACCTATTATATGTATCAGACCATGAACTAATATCCTGCATTACTTTACTTCATATACCAATGATTTTAACCGATGTTATATTTTTGTGCTGTGTTTCTTATGCAGTGTTTTTTTCCTGTTATTAATGTCTTTTTTGTTGTGAGGCAGAAGGAAAGTTTCTATGTGAGTGGAAAATAAAGTCAAATCTAAACCTTTCTGGGAATATCCTTCTACCCTAGTACTGCACATCTTCAGCTCATGAGCTGTATCAGTTTAGAGGGTATTGGGTTTTGCTAACGTGTTTGATTTTTTCCCATCACTTTTATCTTCAGAGAGAGGAAATTAAAGGGTCAAATCTGCCATTTTGCCACAGTGTGATAATCCAGGCTGTGAAGTGGGTTCCAGCACAGATTGGGCTACTGGACACCCAGCAACTGAATCTGGACAACTTCTGTGTATTTTTGATAAAGTACCAGTCACACAGGGTGTTCTCGTCACTTGACATCAAATTAATCTTACTGATAAATTTCTAATGAGTGTGTCTTGTAGTTCGAACTGAATTGCAGACTGAACTTTCACAGACAGGTCCATACTGTAAAAGTGCACAATATGACAGTAAGACAAGGTGATTATATTCTCACACTTGTTTTGGGAGATGACATCCTGTGTGGTATGACAGTTGGTCATCCTTTGTCAGATTAATGACTGGTTTAATCATTAGTTGTTTTAAAGAGGATCATTTGTAGAGAATACAAAACCATGTTCCAACAGCCTACAAAAGTTGTTGCATAAAAGCATACACTTTGTGAACTATATGAGTAAAATATGAGTAAAATAAACCAATGAATGAAAAGTCTTTCATTTTTTTTGTTTTTCAAAATATTAAACCATACATTCACTACATTGCTTGATTACATTGATGTATACTGTAAATGAGTACTATGTCCTTCTCTAGAAGGTACTGGCAACCCTAATAGTCTAAGATAAATTTGAGATTTGGATAGTCCAGCTTTGTTACCCAGGATTCCATGTGGTAATCAATAGGCCATCCAGTCCTTATTGTTATGAACCCAATAAACTTAACATGAATCAGAAAAGACCTTAGGGCTGTGGTACACTGACATTTCCTTTTATAAAAAAGACAATGTGAAGTCCATGACTGTGAATTAGCTTCTGTTCCAGTAATGACTTAATAATGCTGACACATTCCACTGTTGAGTCTATGCATGAACTCTGCAGATTTAGATGTCAGTTTAATTATTAACACCAAGCAAGATGTTTGGAGTCCGTAAGCCTTTCGAAGTTTGTAATTTTTGCAAAATAGAATGTCATTTCCATACATATTACATTTGTCCTCAGATGCCGGAGCATTTTAATGAAGACAGCACGCCTTCAGAGATGAAGGAGATGCATCACATTTCCGTGTACCTGCATCAGATTGTGCACACCTTCTGATTGCATTATAGAGGTATGTCATCGTTCTCCCCTCATCCTGATGGAGTGGCATGTTAGGAATGGAGGATATAAAACACCCAATGCATAATCATGCAGGTGGTGTAAACTCGATTAGAAATGGTTTAACATTTTTGCTGTGGCTGTCTGTCCCAGAGACAGAACCTTGCCGGTTCATTATAACAGACATTTAATGCGAGACAATACCCCTGCTTCCCGTGCATGCATGACCGTGGTGCTTGGTGTCTCTCACAGACAGATTTCCTAGAAGTCCCCTGGGTCCCACAGTGGCACCAAAGCCCAGGCCATGGTGTGGCTGACATTTTCCACTCTGATTTTTGGACACGCGGCATCTCAGAGAAAAGCCTCTGTGACCAGGAGGAACCCTGTGCCAGTCCATTCAGGAGGCTTCCAGGGGAGCCCCTGTGGCACTCTCCAAAATGTCAGGACGGATACTTCCGCAGAATAATCTGTGTCGGGCACACCACAATCAATAGGCCCCAAAAGTCTTTGCAGCAGCGGTACAATAGCGTATTAAAAATCTGTGGCTGGTGCTGCCATGCACTTTCAGTTGAGTGCTTGTCATTGTTTCTTTTGAAATACCTGATGAGATCCTCTCCTGCTCTGATGGAAATCCTCCATTACTGGTCACCTCATTCGGGCCTGAGTAAGTTTGCTAGTGAATGTCACATTCTCTCATTTGTTGTAGGCTAAATTAAATGCTAAACCTGCATCTTTCTGTCTTCCATGGTCTTTAATGCTCCGCGCCCTCTGCATACTAATCCTGTATCCCCTCACCCTCTCCCTCTTTCCCTCCTCTCAGTTTCACTCATCTCTCTTTCTCTCCCCCTCTCCCCCTCTCTCCTTCCCTCTCTCTCTCTCTCTCTCTCCCTCCCCTCTTGTCTTTTTTACAGAGGAATATAAAGAAACAGGACAGTCTTGTCAGCACAGGCGATGCTGAACAGAAATCAAGTCCATCTATTATGGCCCGTGAAATTCAACAACTGATGCATAAAATTAAAATGAATAGCTGATTCCGGCTATAATGCCTCATTTCCTTATTCCACATTCAACATTAATTCTAATTACACACAAGCCTCCTGCACATCCATCAGAGGAGGGATCGTACGTGGGTGGACTGGTGTCATGGAGGCTGTCAAGGCAGCCCCTGCCATGATGGAGGAGAAGGAGAGCCAACATTCTTCTCTGCTGGTAGGAATGCATTCACACCTGTAACTGTTCTGTGCTTTGTAAAGCAGTCATCTACATTTCCCCTCCTATTCATATCTGCCAGAGGGCTTCCACACAAGGCTGTTTTTCTCTGTAGGCTTGAAGAAGTGGCCATTGGCACACACGCTGACACACAGGCAAAGGAAAACACTGGGCTGGGCGCATCTTGTCAGGGATGCGGGGTGAGGACTCACACGCAGACCCGGAGGTGAGTGGCAGAGTGGCTTTATTAAAGCCCCAAAACAGGAGCAGACGAGGACAGGGTAAAAGACAGGCAGGGTCAAAACCAGGGAAGTCAGTCCAAAAACAAACAGAGAGCAAGCACGTGGTCTGGACAGGCGAGGGTCGGCAACGGGCAGGCAGGCAGCGGGGCAACCAAAACAGAGCAGCAGGCAGAGACGAGATCCGAAGGCCAGGCAGGGGTCACAAACTGGGCAGGCAGGTCCGGAGCAGGGCAGACGAGAAGCGGGGAGTGAAGTCTGGGAAGGGGCAGAACCAGGGAGACCGGCAACAGGGAGCTGGGGCAGAACCACGGGCAACCCAGGCAGCCGAAGCAGAACAGCAGGCTGGACCGGGGCTGAGCAGGCAGGAAGCAGGGTCTGGACAGGGGCAGAACCCGGGCAAGGGCAACACCCAGGCAGCAGAAAGCAGAACGCCCAGGCTGGAGGCAGGCGGGTGCCACAGAGACAGGCAGACCAACACAGAAGGGGCAGGATCTGGACAGAAAACAGACTGACAGAACCGTGACAAAACAGCAGGCAAACACAGAGACCCAGGGCGGGAGACAGGAAAAAGCGGAGGCAGATACAACAGGCAACAAGACCCAGGCTGCAGGTGTGCAGGCAGGCAGAGGAAGATGATCAGGAGACAGGGCGGAGAGTGGGGCAGGGCTGGAACACAAGGAAAAACAAAAGCACATGGACAGGGGAAGAACACAAACACACAGCCAGGGAGGCGGAGCACTGACAGCATCTGATCTTTGTTGGACTGAATGTGGCTAATGTCAATGTTCTAGCGTAACCGAGGAAGTCTGCGCAAATGCACAATGGTCCACACATACGCACACACAAAGAATACTGTACAAATAGCCAGACACAAGCAATCTCTTATTTTTACTCTCAATAGAAGTAACAATATTCTGTGAAAGAAACAGAGAAGTGTGAGAATCCTGTGCTCTGATCTTTATAAAACAACATCGCTTCACATTCAAACATGCTGAATATACAGTAGCAGATGCTGTTAAGCCTTCAGTTGGTATTCAAAGCAAGAAAGCAACAATGGCAAAAAAAACATAGGTTTGAAACTTGCTGAAACCCCTGATAGGGGCTAGAAGGTCACACGTTTCACAAAAGATGGAGAAATATTTTTTCGAGGCTTCTATTAACAACTTATCTCGCCCGATAGGGGCTATGGCTAAATTGGAAATTACTTATCTCAGACTTCATTAGCTTGGTTATCTACAGCATTTCTGATATCGACTTAAATTTCAATTTAATGACTTAAGCTATTTTTTCTCTCCCTGTTCAGTCGGATAAGGGGATGGATTTACAAATGCGAAAGCTTATTGAAATTCGATGTTCTACCACAAAGCGGAACTGATTTCCATTTGATTCAGCCTCCTTGACTGAATCTGTTTTTCTGCTAGGTTTCATATGGTCTTGTGCTCCCAGCTTTGTGTTTGGGTGGGCCTGTAAGTTTTTATGTGGTTAATAGAGAGTACAAAACAGGCATACTGTGGCGCAGTGTAACCTCTCCCATCCACCACTGCATCTATGTAGGGCCTCAATGAAGTGGAGCTCAGCACCATGGACAGCAACTCAGAGTGTCCTACAAGAGGATCGTAATCATCAAACATTACCTTATCACAGCACCAAAAAATGAGCCAAACTTACTTCGTGCAAAACGACAAATGCCATGGTGTTTGACAACATGCCTTTGACTGCTTAACGAACCGTTCCCTTGGCTGCCTGGTACGCAAGCACTTGATTTGTTGGGAGCAATCAGTAACCAGTGAAGGAAGACAAGGGGAGGCAAAACATCTGTGCATTTTGTGAAGCTGAGTTACAGTCTAGCAGAGGCAATCTGCATGAGTTGAGTCGAAGTGATCCAGTGGCACCAAGATCAGCCAACAAGGAGACACAGAAGTGTGAACAAGATGAGAGTCTGGACCTGACCATTGGTGTAGAGAGTTTTGAGGGGTGCAGTATTATTAGCAGGTCCTGGAGGGTAGGGGAGGGCATGGACCGGCAAAAGTGTCATATTACACAAGACAGTGCACAAAAAGGAATTGTGATTGAAGATGGAATTGTCCGACTGACCTTTAAGCAGCAACTAAATAGCAGTGCAGGATTTTTCCCTGCGTGTGAATGAGGTGCCATGTATGAGCCAAAGATGTACAGGAGTAAATTAAAAGCATGTAAGGACTGGGAAGGATATGCCACACTGCAAACTCATCTGCCTTCCAGTCTCTGGGCCGTTCACGTCAGCAAGAGCACAGCCCCACGTAAGCAGGCAACAGTGAGGGCAGAATTTTTATGCTTTGCTGCCTTATTTGATGGAAGTGCATCCGGGTTTGTTTGGCAAAGCCCCAATAATGCTGTCAAAACGGAGGAGCACAGACACAAAAGAAAGAGTACCATTTACCTGGGCTTTACGATCCATGAAGCATGAAAAATCGCATTCATTATTTAAGCTCTGCGTGCCCCAAATTAACATTGAGCAACATGGTTTGGTTTGCCCCTCTCGGATTGCATCAGCCCCATTTGATGACAAAGACTAAAAAGATGCTGTGGATTTTTTATTACCAACAACAGTCTGTATGTTCAAAAGGATTTTATGTAACTACATTAGTGAATAGGTCAACCTGATATCGTAAAATATCCAGCTGTATAAATGGATAACATTGTAAGTCACTCTGGATAAGAGCATCTGCTAAATGCCAATAATGTAATGTAATATCAGATTCACTGCCTCATATAGCATTGTTCAAAAAGCTCTTTTTCATTCAAAATGCATTCTTATTTTTGGAATATTAATATATTGTGTACATATGCACAACACAGCGCATCCTATGTACAGTAATCCCTGTATAAACACAAATCCCACACTGTAAACTGCTAGATCCATTATTCTGAGCAGTAACACCTGTACTAGTCTGTAATTAGCCATATAACCTTCTAGTGTCTCCATCAGTGGGTATTGATAGTAAAATGAATGCAAATGCTCTCTGATTGTTTTCTAAGACTTTGATCCAGGAACAGGCATAAGCAGCGGATTCAAATGTATTCCTCTCACAAACAGTGTTCTTACTAATCCCCCGCATGATTTAGCACTTGGGACAATCCCGCAAAGTCAAATAATATGGACCAGTGCTCCTTAGACAAATGTTCCGCATTAGCATTTGAATGTGTATTGTGGTCTAATCTCTTTCTGCACTGGCATATTTTAATTTGAATATAAACCAATTTCCATCCTGCTTTTCAAATTAGTTGCTCCACATTCATGAAGGGCCCCCTTTAATATTTAATGCCATGTATTTATGTCTTGTAAGTTTCCAAGGTTATATTTGAGTGTTCAACTGTAATTCTTTTTTTTTCAGCAAATAGGTGTTACACAAGAGAATTGGGTGGAAAATATATTTCTCTCTTCAGTGTCTCCTTTCATTAGAAAGGTGACATACAGTACATCCATTTTTTTCTTTCATAAACCTATTCAAAACCATTTCACAGGGATTTCATAAAGCTGCAGTATTTCTGTATCTTTTAATAGCAGATAAGTCCCTGTGAATCAATTGCCCCACCCTAGTGCTGACTTAAATAAGAAAGGGTGTGTTTCTAGATAGTAGGTTTTATAGAATTCAGTAAGAACATTCATGCTGTTCTATGGGTGATGTCAGTCTGAGCTTTGTTGATCAGCTTAGTACTCAGGACACCTATATTAAAGATACTGGGTGGCAGCACCATGAAGCACAATCACAGAGATAAGCCTGCTACTGCCAGCCGGATGCCAGTGGACTATCATGAAAATAACTCCTAATATCTTTGCTTCAAGAGGCTCTGTGAAATCACCCACCAACAACTAAACCAGCCAAAATATGTTTTTTGTTTCAATAAAATGGAGATAATAGATATGTTTTTTCTGCTGTCCCAACAATGAGTCTTTAGTTTTTTCCCACTTTTGTACTAACATATAGATTACACCACCAGCAACTGTCGTAATACAGAATAAATGAGTGGAGAAACATAACGAATGCAGATGTTTCCACACAGGTGTACTGCATTGTACAATTAAGCAATTAACATCCAATCATGCTCTGTGGCATGTATAAAAATGCTGAGCAGGCCCAGTTGATCTCGATTTTGGATCAAGATGGCAAGAGGAAACGATCTAAGTGACTTTGAAAGAGGGTTCATTGTTGGGGCATGGATGGCAGGAGCTTCAGTCACAAAGACTGCTCAACTGGCTAGTGTTTCAATAGGAACAGTGACTAAAGTGACATCTGCATTTAGATCTATGGGAAAGACATCAGTAAATAGGGTCGGAAATTGTGGTCGACAGCGCACATTCAATGACTGTGATGCTTGTGCATTAGTGCGATATGTAAGGAAAAACAAAAATGTAAATGTAAAAAAAAACAGAATAGCAACTCTTCCTCAGGTTACTGAGAATGTCAATGCAGGATATGGTCAGACTGTGTCAGCAAGAACAGTCCGTCGACAATTACATAGAGAGGGATATTATAGTAGGGTTGCAGTGCATAAACTCCTCATTACAAAGATGAATGCACATTTGAGAGTTCAGTGGTGCAAAAACCATAGGCACTGGTCTACAGAGATGTGAAAAAAAGTCATATGGTCAGATGAGTCATCCTTCACCATATTCTCGACAAGTGGGCGAGTGCATGTGTGGTGTACACCAAGAGAACGGTACAGGCCTGAATGCTTGACGCCTACAGTGAGGGGGTCCGGTGGCTCTGTTATGCTGTGGGGGGCATTTTGCTGGGATGGTTTGGGTCTACTTGTCCCCTTAGAGGAAAGGGTCACTGCAAATCAATACAAAGTTGTTTTGAGTGATCACCTTCATCCTATGATGAAACATTTCTATCCTGATGGGAGTGATCTCTTCCAGGATGACAATGCCCCCATCCATAGGGCACGAGGGGTTACTGAATGGTTTGATGAGTATGAAAATGATGTGAATCATAATGGCCTTTGCAGTCACCAGATCTCAACCCAACCGACATGTTAGACAGCGCTCTCCACCACCATCATCAAAACACCAAATGAGGGAATATCTTTTGGAAGAATGGTATTCCATCCCTTCAGTAGAGTTCCAGAGACTTGTAAAATCTGTACCAAGGTGCGTTGAAACTGTTCTGGCAGCTCATGGTGGCCCAACACCTTAAGACACTTTATGCTGGTTTTTCCTTTAATTTGTCACCCGTCTGTATGTTGTTCTTTTATTACAAAGCTAGGGCAAAATTATTTTTAACAACAATAAAAATCTTTAAATGGTATTTTCAATAAATTAATGTTAAAAACCATTCATATATGTCAGTAAAACACTGATTAAATTAATTTGATAATGTAGCCCAGAGCATTACAAAATGGTTGATTCATTTAGCCATTATCCATTTCACATAAAAACTGCCATGGTGGTATTTTACAGTAGATGATTTACACTTTTCTATGTTGGAGTACATGTGTTATCATGTTTATAAATTCCCCATGTCCCATGTCTGATTCGAATATCTGCTGAGTAATACAACACTGGCTTAACCAGCTTGGCTGGTTTCCATATTCACTTCCACAAAACACCAAGGCACCCGTAGCTACACTGTTAGAAATATATACATCTAAACTGTATCTTAATTGTTGTCTGGCATTTGAATTGTGAGATTGCATTGATTCCCACATTCTAAAGGAATGCTCTAATTTTGTTGGCATAAAAGACTTGCCCAAAATGTAACTTTCAATTGCAAATTCCTGTTGAGTGCATAGGTTGGACTGCTAGTTGTACTGTGATTATGCTGAAATTGGCAGTAGATACCAAGTAAACATGTATTCATCCAAAGAATCATCTGGATTTTTTAAAGGTAAACTCACACAGTAGGCCTGCCACTCTACCAACAAAATCAAACAATCAATGACTGACATTCACCACAGACATAAAAATTCCAAACTGTGATAAATTGCTTTTTAATTGACATTATTTTTATTGATTGCATGATTTCAAGGCTAGGTACTGACAGCACCAGAGAAACCTGTTGTAATTTAAATCTTAAGTCAAGAAATTTAAATATATGATATATATCAATGCTGTTGATGAAGGTAATGCAACTATTCTATTGAGATGGGAGTCACTCTGGAGAAGAGCATCTGCTAAATCCATGTAAATACATGTAAATTCAGTCTGACATCAGGCAAATATTAAGACTATGTGACAGATGCTGGTGGAGCAAAACAGCATAAAAATCAAAATAAAAACGGCTACAGTACAGAGGGTTTTCCTGTAGACACTGGCTGCATTTCCCACAGGACAGTGGTGCCTGAAGGCACTCAGTAAAAATGTTTTCTGTCACACGATTGATATGCAACCAGCAGCAGGTTACCCTGGAATCTTCACAAGGTTACGGTCATTAGCCGAATGTAGAAGGAGAATTAATGACCTTATACTACTTCTGCATTCCTCCATCTCTGCACAAATTACCTTGCAAATTAGCTGTGCTGATGTTGGAGAAGCAATTATTCCATCTCTCTGGAAACACAAACCTAGCTTCCATATGGAGGGCTTATCTTACAAGGGCTACACAAAACGTCATTTGTTTTTGACATTTTTTTTAATCCAAACGTTAATAACCACATTACAGAAAACTGTGGTGCACTGCCCATTTTGACTTTTGTTCAAGAATTCTTAATGTGGTTTTCAAAGTAACCCTTTATCATTTCAATAGTACAGCAATACAGCTTCAGCAGCAAGCTACAGTCAATACCAAGGATGGATTTTGGAACAGACCATCTTATTCTGAAAAAAAGATAATGATGTATTTTTTCCACATAATTATGTTGTCAACATTGTCTTTTTAAGCATTCAAAAACCAAAAACCAAACACAAAATAGCTCATGATTATAACTCAATCATCGTACTTAGATACAACATCAACATTAAGATGTATTAGTATTAAATCAATCACAACACTATCAACAAATACTTCTTTAGTTCTAGCAGAAAGCAGCCAAAATTATTCTGTTTGTATAAATGGCCATTGTTTACATTAGGCAACTGAAACATGATTTTCACAGTGATAATTTGCTGATGAGTGAATCAAGGTAATGTTCAAGGTAATATTGTACTCGGTGGGCTTGAATTTGTTTTAAAAGTAAGACAGGATTTTTAGGGAGGTTTACAAATTATACTGTATAGCTTCACAAAACTCATTCTTTAAATGCCTTAGACAATCCAATAAAAAAGTACAACAGTACTTGGCTTTTCCCCACTGATTTTACAACAATTTGCATAATGAGTTGACATAAGAATGTTCTATTGCTATTTGGATTGAATGGAAAACATTTATAAGAGTGAAAGGCTCTCCTTTAAGTGTGATGAGAAACTTGTTTTTAGAGACCAAAATGGAAATTGCCAGCTCTGGCCACACATTTAAAAACTCAAGGGTAGAGGTGACCACAAGAGCTAATGATAGAACTTCAACAGCACATAAATCTTAAAGGCATGGTAACAGTGCTTAAAAATACGCAAGTAAACAGGGCAGATTCACACTAAAATTTCATATCCCCAAAACCCTTTACACTACATCTACCATCCAGCTACGAAGCTCTGAAGAAGACAAACCAGCAGCAAATGTCGGCATTTTGCTATCTCTACTTTCAAATACTTTTACAGCAGGGTTATCAGTGCTCATACCCTGTACAGGCACCAAGAAAAAAGTGAGAATAATTGAATTTTTTAAAGCTCCATAAAGTCTGCTTATCGGACCTCACTTTAAACACACACCGTGGTGGGACTAGGCCAGAAGTTCACTAGGCTTTCAACAATGTAAGTCCTGCCCCACAATTATAGAGCATTAAGCCCTTGCAGCCAAAGTATTCTTTTTTTATCCAAGGAGCTGATGTTTTTCAGTCACATCTTAATTGAGAGGGAAGCCTGATGTAAACCTTTCACAGTGCTTCTAAGGAGAGAGGCAGTTACAGAATGGCACCCTCTGGAAAATTCTGCAGTCTTCCAGGTTTGTAAAAATATATGTGTTGGTAGGTATAGGGATTGTACATTTTTAAAACAATGGCCCCAATACAATATCCCCTGCAAACCAAGACAATGCTTAAATAATGTGTTCCACCTGATTTCACAATGTGAATGGTGATTCTGCATTTACCAGAGCATGTGTTTCACCAAGAGAATTTGGGAATGAGCTGTGACCTATTTAAAACCAAACACTAATATCTCAAGAAGAGCAAAGAGCAATCTAAAAAAGGTGGGGAGGGGTGGGTGAGTGTACACAATAGCAAAACATTTATGAAGTGAATCTGTAAATTGCTGCTCCCACTTCAGGGGCAGTGACTCTTGACAGCTCCATTGACCTTATATAACTATGGAATATGTTTGCTGTTGTGCTCAGAGGCTTTGCTGACTACCACTGCTACTGCCAAACATGGTGCATTAACTTTCCTTCACAGTTCCCTTCCTTTGGATCCAAGGCCTGTTGTGTTGGGCTCCTTGTCCTGTAGCATGTTGAGCTTCACAAGCATTATTGAACATCCTCTTGCACCATTTATTTTCTGCACAAGATACTGGCGGATGTCCTCTGATGTTCCTCTTAGCCAAAACAGAAGATTCACTGAATAACACATTAAGGTTAGCATTGTATGCTACCTGCACTTCTAACCTGCCAACGGTAAGCAACCACCTCTTTCAGATCACCCCCCACACATTTTTGCTGTTGATTTATAGCCTCTGCTGCCAAATGGTGCACCTACATCAGACAGCCTAATTGAGGGATGACGTGACACGTTAAAACAGTTCATTAAGCATAGCCTTGAGAACAGTCACTGCCCCCATTAGCACACTCGGCCGAACCTCAGCTTCTCTAGAGATCCATTTCCTTCCTCTGAGCGCTTAGAAGAGGACAGGCATAACAGCTCATCTCACAGGGAAGCAATCCTTCTTTTCACATGTCAGAGGGCTGCCTGGTAGGTCTTCCCCTTTCCAGCCAGAATCTTCCCAAACAGGTGTGGAGATGTACCTCTGGGAAGGCCCACTCAAGCCTCACCTGTCTCCATGGCTAATGGCCTTTCGATGTCCTGACTTGACGAAGGAGTGGAGTTCAAATAAAACTACAGGAGACATTTACAGCGTGTTTTTTTTTTTTTTAATTTGTACATAGCATGTTCAATAACCACAGAAGCAGGGAAGATGATAAAAAAGAAAGCACACAGCACCACTCAAAAACTCTTTGCCTATTTGCAGATCTCCATGCAAATGTATTTTCAGAAGTTGGTTCACACAAATTATGCAAATTTGAAATGTTTGCTGTGTGCAATGTTTTTAAATTGTCCTTGGACTGACAATGCCTGGAAATCATGTACAATTTTGTAAAAGTCATTCTGTATTTTAATAAAGGGACTTCATGTGATTTTCTTTGCAGATATGAAATAGGGTTGAAATAAAACTGACCCACAGTTGTACTCTGAATAGCAGTACAGGGACTGAATGTGTTTTCAATTAGAATTAGAAAATGTCTACCTCTTATACAATAAATGGACACAATTAACTGAATGGCCTTCACAACGATAGGCATAAATAGATGCTTGCATGCAAGATTTCAACAGACAGCTTATGACAATAGACAAGATAGTTTAGCCTACAGTAAGCTGAGAGAGAGTGCAGGTTGTAGAGTAGTGAAACATATCTACAGCAATCTATCAATTTCTTGCTGACACCGCCATGCAAGCTTGCAGTCCCCAGTATCCCAGTGGAATGGCTAAGTAATAAACAAGCTTACTGGAGAACATCCCACTGAAAGAGTGGCTTGTAAATTAGCTCCACATTGTTGAAGTAGGCCAGCGTTTCCCATCTATTTCAGCTGAGAGGCTGTCTCATTCCTTTTATTGGAACAGAATAATGCTGCCCCAGACAGCAGTTACCTCAAACCATTTGAAAGTTGGGAAAGCTCAGTATGCTGCCACAGTCCCATCCTCTAGAACATAGTCTCAGCACATCTCCATATTCGATTTAAGATACCACTTTGCTTGGTCTCATTATTTTCTGTGGCTGCTTTTGTAGGAAAAAGGGCATTTTATTGATTGATACAAAATGAGTCACAGTAATAAAAACAACAAAAAACAGGAGCACTGTCTAGTTTTTAATGAAAAACATCTCCACACCATTTCCAGCTGATATTTTTTAAATCAGAAAAAACAAGAAAGGTGGGTTAAAAAGTCTTCTCGTGCTCACCCTTAAGAGTTCTCTGAATGAATGCAACAAACTGAAATAGGAAAGATAACACAAACAAACCCTTGATAGGGAGAAAAATCTTTGTCGCCTTTTCATACTTTTTATACTTCAGTGTGATTTTTTACAGTCTAGCACTTTCTCACTATATGTATATATACACACTTCATTTATAAAATATACACACATTAACATCTGATAAATATAGGCCACAGTTAAATAATTGCTGTTCAATGTTTCCTTAGTTGGTTAATGCACCATTGTGCCATTTGCTGTTCAGTGGCAGAGAATTGAAAGGAGTTAGGGAAAGTGAAAAATTGAGCCCTGTCACAAGCACCTCAGTGTGAAAACATACAGACCAAGAGGCAGAGCTCAGCTCAGGCAATGGCTGCCTTAGTTGGCTATGCTGAGGGCATTAGGCCTGGACACTAACAAGACATATGACAGGAGTCAGACCACAAAGCTGTGAACTAATTGTGCTTTTTTCCATCCTATCACAATCCTTTTTTTCCATCCTATCACAGTTCAGCATTTCTCTTGCGTCTAACTTTTACAGCTTGGCTTAATGGGAAAAATGCATGGCCAGCTGCATCATGCTGTAGTCCAACAGATTTTGATGAGGTCATGAAGCTGCCATTTTTCACTATCGCAGAATTATGACTATGGTATATTGGGGTGGAAGATGATGACATGCTCAATGAATTTAGCATCATAGTCAAAAGATAGAGGTATACCTGGTGTTCCCACTGGCATAAAATTTCTCACACATGGTACATGGAGTGGTAAATGGTATGAACATAGAACAAAAATCTCAGATTGATTATTGTTATCATCAAATGTTGTCAAAATAAATAAGTAAATATAAGCATTTAATTTTCATTGACAAATAAAATATAAAAATATACTATTGTCACTTAGCAGATGTTCTTACCCATAGTGACTTACATAAGTTTCAATTTTTACATGTTATCAGTTTATACAGGTGAATATACTGGGTTAAGTACTTTGCCCCAGCAGGGATTTGAGCAACCTTTCAGTTATGAGCCCTGTTCCTTACCACTATGCTACGATGTATAAGATATTACTAAAATATAATTTTCAGCTTCCCTAAATGCATGATTACGAACGCAATATTGTGAAGACAGAGCAGCTTAAAGCCAATGATACATGACAGAGAGCAGGAGAAAACGCTGGAGCGCATACAGTACCTATCAGCCAAGACCACTCCCAAACCCTGCACACCTTCGTGTTCTCAAGTGGATAGCATCTGCTGTGTATCCAGCCGCATGGATGACAGGGCAAAGACAGACTTGACAGTTTAAGGAGACATAACTGTACAGTACACTCTAAATAACAACTTCTGTCTTTCATTCATAATGCCCGCGAGACAGCATCACACAGTGTGTGTGATGGCTCTGCATGAGGGTGATGCAGTCGCTGTGATGGTGGGTGACAAAGTAAAGGCAGAAGGACAACAGAAAAGCTGGTAATAATTGTGTAGGAAAATGACATATTTCAATCCTCCCAATCACATACCCCAATCACTCCTCAGTAAAGCAGTAAATATTTTTGCAGAACACCTTTAGCATTACTGTAACCCAGACAGTACATCCCTCAGCTCCCACCATACATGTGAATTCTGTAACTGTCCTATGTTCAGCTCCAGGACACACGCAAACAAAAAAAGTGCCTAGAGGCACACGCCAGATAACCATGTATTGATGGATGTGTACCACAGAGAATTTAAAGAGGATGTGTTGCACTAGCCTGAACAAGTCTCAGTTCTCCGGGAAAACAGCTTTTAGATTGCAAGCAGATTCAATGCCAACATTCATTACATAAGTGGTAATTGAAATTGAGAGCTAATAGTCCCAGAGACAAATTGGAATCAACTCTCTCGAAGTTCTCTCAGAACAAGAGAAGCAAGGAAGCAACACTGCACAGCTACGAGAAACACCAGCAGCTTTATCAGTCACAGCATCCTGGGACTCGTGTCTTTGCATGTTAAACACCAATATGGAAATCCAGCCGCAGCAGAATTCCCCAGCCCAAACGCAGCTATTTCAAAACCTTCAGGAGGATCTGTCACTGACCCTATTAACATGATGCACATCACGATACATAACATTAGATAGCTAAATTGAAAAAATAGCTATTTAACAATATAAGCAATTTTCATTTACCTGCAAGTATGTTTTTTCACTATTGACCAATTAGCCTCCATGTTCCTGCTCTAAATGTGCTAGTCAAGAAATATCCTGATTAAAGTTGAGACATTAAATGAGTACTATACTTAAAAGACATAAAGACTAAAATGTACTATGAAAAGTACAGATATTATATATATATATATATATATATATATATATATATATATATATATATATATATATATATATATATATATATATATATACACACACACACACACACACACACACATATAATATATGTCCTTATATATGTATGTATTGGACTGGTCTAACAGTGTGAGCTACTAGGTAGCCCATACTGAGGAGGGAACCCAAATTTTCAGAACACCAGCCCAAAGAATAACCAGTGGCATAAAGGGTGTGACAGGGAGTAATTCATCTCTCCATCTCAGGAAGAGGAAGGGGACACTTGGTTGGTGTTGAAAGCAGCTGCTCACCAGTTTGAGTACTATCCAAACAAAAGGTTGGTTTGGATCTCCAGGTGTGTGTCTTCGTTAATGCAGAGACACGAATCAGCCCATTCGGTTTCACGAGCCAAGCCATACTTCCGTTTTAGATATTTGTCATCCGCATAAGGGATTTTACTACCCAGGGAGTAGGAGGAGGTGTTGCAGGGGGAATGTATAGAATAGCTGGGTCTTGCATACTCCATGTCAACAAAAATGCTGGTAGGTTAGTCACAGATGACAAAAAGGGTTTGCCTGTGATTTGATGCAAATCCTACTGATATATAAATCAAACCTCTTTCAGCATTCCTTTCAGTGATGGACATAGAATAGTCATAGAAAATATCTGTGCTAAAGAGTGGCATTTTTTGGCTTTCAGATGATGGGCATTTAAAATTAAGTATATGTCTGGACTGGAAGGAAAAAATGTGAACAATGTTTTTTTATAGAAAAACCTCAGGGAACGTCTTTGCCAGCTTCCAAGTTTTTCATTATTATAATTTTTTAGCACTGTTGCAAATTCAATATGTGTCCAGGTTGGTAATATAATCTGCCAAAATGGCCTTCTTCCCATGTCTGAATTTATTCATTTTTTAAGTGTCTATAGATAATTCTAATTTAATTATCCAGGGGCGATAAATCTAGTCAGACCTGGAGCCAAACGTCCAGGATCAATCACACCTGGGACCAACGGAGGTAAATGACTTTTTTAATGGTGTGAAAAACAGCAGTAATGGAAAATGATATTTCACTGTGAGGAATAGTGGCTTTGGAAATGGGAGAGGGCCAGCGGCTCTGATTTATCTCCTCGGATGAGTCAATAACAAAATAAATATTGGATTATGAAAGCACTAAACAAAACTGAGGCCTCCTTATTTATCCTCATTTCTCAGCCTGTCAAAAGTAACATGCGTCAGCTGTCAGAATCGGAGAGTCACAAAAATGATTTTCCTTTCACCCCCAAAGTGAAGCCTGCATTTTTTTGGGAAGACACGACCATGTGCAGCACACAATAAGCACAAGACTATACCCAGGCTCTCGATTTATGAAAGCTGAGGGTAGCAATTTACAGACTTAATAGTGTAGCATAGCTGTTAGAGAACTGACTGAGCCAACTAGAACTGAGGGGCCTGAGGAGAGCAGGAAACGAAAAGAGCATGAGGTGACAGAAAATAACATTGTGATTGCTGTTTCACACAATAAATACGCTGTGCTGACACCCTTCTGCACATGTAGCTCTATGTGAGTTTGTTGGCATGATGGATACAGCATGTACGTGCACTACATTGTCATAACAACACTAAAAGCATGATGGACAGTGCTGGTCCTTGAAAGGTTGCAGTCTTGCAGACCTTTGTGGCATATGGTAAACCAGCGGCTAGTTAGCACCGGCACCGTCAGGTTTCTTTCACAAATGACTGCCCCAGCATTGACCTTTATTATGTAACAAGGTCCTGATGTATACCTGAAACCAAAAACAATGTCTCTAGGTGGTTGTATGACTCAGTTGGCGAGGTACTTTTTTTGAGCACAGGCTGAGCTCTGTGGCCTGGGTCATATCATCTGCCAATAGTGACCAATAGCCCACAGCAGCAACAAACTGGCTGTCTTCCACTGGTGACAGGGGTGGATTGGCCCATCAGAGTGTACCCATCTTCCCAGTCTTACCCTGCAATTCTTCAGGCACCTGCAAGCTGCACAGATGATTTCAGTGGAGTATCCTTCAACGAGCGCCCACTTCACCGTGCTGCACTGTGTGACTCGTAGTGGGGAAAATGGCTATCGACTACATGCAAGTGTACGGGAGGATTGCATTTGTCTTGCTTCAGCACTCCAGTGCGCAGGTTGTCACGCTGAGACAAGCCTAATACATGATTGGCGATTGCAAAACAGGGTTGTGTAAATGGGAAAAAGCATTAAAAAACATATCAGCCCAGAATCGAAATCAATGTTAGGACAGCGATTGTAGTGGTTGTTAGGCAGTGATTGCAGCCTGTGGAGTCAGAACTTGTTTTGCTTTGTCTGTAATTTGTAATAACAGAGACAATTTCTGAGACTCTAGAATAACCTGAAGGAGAATGTAAACCTGTAATCTTCCAGTGGCAGGACGGTTAGAGGGACACAGAACTCATGAACAGATGCACTGTATTAGTGTTGTGCCCTTGCTTGCATACTGATTTAACAAAACAAAACCCCATGACACCTTTTTGCTCAGTGGCAGTCTGTCTGCTCTGCACTGTGGAATGCTTTCTTCAGTGATGACGATGGAAATACATCCCTGCTCCTTTGTCTTTAAGTGTGCCGATTTTTGTTTGCCAGCTCTGATTGAGGGAAACCATACATCCAACTACAGGCAAGCGGTGAACCATTGCTCTATACATGTTGCGTTTTCCTCACCTTCCCACTACTACCAACACCTCCCCTCACCTCCAGGACTGACATGGCACCTAAATGTTGCATGTTTAGGTTAGGTTGTCAAAAATATTGATACTACGATACTACCGACTTATTAAATTTCAAAAATCATTCAGAGCTTCAGTAATTACCCATTCCTTAACACTGACATAGGAAGAGTATGAGTGTTTTGTGGTTTGTGGTGGTGCTTGTGTGATAAAAGCTGCATCTTTAGATTAATCGTCTTTACAAATTGATATGCAGCCAGTTACCAACAAAAAAAAAATACCACATAAGGCAAGGACACCACACACAGAACTCACTTTTTAAGGAGATCTTAAACTTAGCCCTTTTCTTTTGCTAAATACATTAAATTGAATCTGTCATACTGAATTGTTATATATGCTGTTTGACCTACAGTCAATACTCTATACCTTTATTAAGCAAAATTCTTTTATTTTGCGTTTTGATATTTTTTCTGCTGTGGTATTGAATATCATGCAAATGAAGTGATATGACAAAGTTCATAATTCCAGTGTTGTGACAACCCTAGTCTGAGGTAGTGTGTTAAATAATGTAATGCAGTGAGTGTGGTCTCAACTCCCAGACTGTTGTGTACACTCCCAGAACCACCCATTGTAAGATGAAAAGCACTACAAATTTGATTGAATGAGGCTCAAAGACAGGAGAGGGTTGGATGTTGGACAGATTCTCTGTCTCTCTCTCTCTCTATATATATATACACACACACACACACACACACATATATGTATATATATACACTTGTTGCACCAGCATCAGTACATTGGATAAACATGGTAGATCTGGGTGACCTCACCTCTACAAAAATGCCCACCAAAAGACTTATAATTTGTTATTAAGAAAACAATAATTTAACAGACAATTCCATCATTGTGTTGAAATTGCCTGTTCAATGAATCTCCTAGATAAGTAATATTAGTGATTAGGATTGATCTGCCTCTATTGTGCTATTCAGTTTTGTGTTGTCTATGGTTGCATCATTTCCCTTCTACTATGATCAAAACAACAGTGTTGTGCACAGCCATACAGTATTTCCAAGAGTCATTCTTCTTCTATGCATTTGCTGACATACAGGAATGTATGTATTTATAATTATTTGATCAATGCAGTTTTTTAAATTATATCTGAGAGAAAAATAAGGTTAGTTTGAAATCATTTGCCCTGTTATGCTGGAGAAAAAGAAAGGAAAAGAAGTCATTTCTTTTTGTTACATTGCCTCCTTTCACAGTAAACTATATACAAGCACAATAATACTTTCCAAGGGTAGATAAGTCACAATGCTTAGGTCTACTGCAAATCATCCTAGATCATTATGTCTGACAAACATCAGTTCTTGAAATGTGGCCACACTCCTGTATCATCTTGGAGTGGTCAGTCACTTGAAGCATTTAACTTGTAGATTGTATTTTATTTATTAAATTATTATTCATTATTAATCACTGCTCACTTCAAAACGTATCATAACCTACTCACAATTGGCGATTAATTGTTCTATTGACCATCAGGCTGATCACATCCCTAAACAAATGTTCATATACACACACACACGCACGCACGTACACACACACGCACGCATGCACGCACACACACACACACACACGTCAAATGTTTTACAAATCAAGGTTGTTGATTAGCATTGATTAACATCACCTTCACTTTGTTTAATTATAATTAGTGTATTCTGTGCATGTCATGTCCCTTCAGACAGCCTAGTTATAATGTAAAGCATTATGCAGTTTGCAGTTTGCATTATGCAATTTTAAATAGAGTGCATTAATTCCATTAAACTGAAAATGCCTATTCAAATTCCAAAATATGCAATATGCACAAGTCTTATTTCGAAATTCTAATTCAATTCCAATTCTAGAGATTGAACTTTATAACAATTCTTATTCAATTCCAGTCTAAATTCAGTCTAAATTCCAGTTCAAATTCCAACTTGAGTGCTTAACGATTCTTGAAATTCCAATTCATGATAAATTCTCTGGGTAAATTCGTGAATTTTCCCTTGAATTTCAATTTAAATTTGAATTGACCCTAACCCTGATATCAATACTCTTTTTGAACACTGAATCTACTAGTTTTGTACAAATCTAAGTCATGCTTTGGTGAAATGTAACATACTCACCATGATATCAGATTCACTATTTGCAGGAACTTCCAGCCAAGATCTATTTTTGAATGACTGAAGACAACGTGTCATATTTAGCAAGTGAAAACTGACTGACTGTGCCTAAGCCTGGCATTTAGTCTTGCATTATAGAACATCGTTTGTGAATACATGATTTTTTAATATTTTCTACATGCATATCAAAAAATGAGAATATAAGAATATACACTGTATTGTTCCAACTATAATGTGGTGTTTTCCCCTAACAAACATTTTAAAAGTGTAACATGTCATGACAAGCCATGTGAGATTTGCAGACTAATCAAAATTGGTACTAATGCTGAGTGCCAAAATGTGATGCCATGGACATTGGAAAAAAAATAAGCCAAACAATGGTGATTGTGCTGAAAGAAGTGGATCAAAGGCTGGGCAGCTATCCAAAGGGATTGAGAAGGAGTTATGGTGCCAGTTTTAAGACCATGGTAGTTAATGGACCAGAGGCATCAAGCAAGTGTCCTGCCGCTAAAATTTGTGGCGTCACAGAAAATAATGTTGAATGACTGCACAGGCAAAAAACGAGCTTTAGAATGCTTGCTCTTGGACAAAATCATTACCTGTACCAAAGTGCAGTCTGTTTGAAGAGAGAGATGAGAGATTTGTCAAATTTGTGATCTACAATGAGGGATGCCAATTTCAAGGACAGTGACATTCAAACCTTGTTACTATCTTACAAATGTGAGCTCTGCCGCATTGCTGGCACCTCTGCTGAGTAAGAAAACATTTCGCTTTTCCCTTCAACTCCTGAAGTTGTATTTGTGATGATGCTGCTTATTGCGGACACCCATATTGATTGGAAGGCACTTTCTTTGGAGCCATTTTGGAGCACCGATGCACCTCCAAATGAGCACTACACTCACCTGTAACACAGCCATTCCACAGTGTACTTCTTCATCCATTTAACCCCATAATACACAGTGTTGCCTGTCCTGTTTGATTCAAGATAATCCCTGTTTGTGCAGAAAAATCTATGCGTGCACATGCAGTGAATTTGTATCACCTTTACACAGTTTGCTTGTCGGTTCTATATTCAAAGAATGTCCTGTGCGTTGTGACTTAGCTAATTTCTCTGTGTTGATGCACAGGATTTTATCAGCTTCACTTGGTCTCTGCATCAGTTGTAAATAAACACTTGTCTTCACCTCTGTGCCGCATTATCTTTAATTTTAAAAAATTATCTTCTCTGGAATGGGGGTCACCTTATAATCAAGACAGATTTATCTTCAGGCCAACATGCTGTCTGTGCCTTATTGTGTATCATGTTTCTTTACTCACATTGAGCAGTCCTAAGCACAGGTCAAAACTGTTTTCATACTTTAATCATGATGTAAATATTCTGTGGCATTACTATTGTGATAACTAAGCACGGTACTAAAATAATCTTGCTAGCTGATACCATCTGTGCCCTGAAGTTTGGTGAACACTGACAGTCCCTCATTGCAACATGTGTTCAAGTTAGAATGGCCTTTTTGGGCTCCATCAAACTCTTTTTTAGCCAAGGGTCTAAAAATGTGGCTGTACAGCAGTTTCCTATTGCAGAACTCTATGACCCCTATTATGTCTTCTGTCGTATCATGGCTTGTGCAGTTCACAGAGAGGTTTGGGTATATTTCACTACTGCAAAGTGCAGAGGAATTTTTTTTACCATGTCTGCATTGTTACTGAGAGAAGTCAAGATGGCTGGAGCTTGACTTTCCCCCAAGGAGTGAGATTAAGGCAAACAAAAACACTACTTATGTTAGTAAACCGCATACCCTGTCAGAGCGTTTGTATTACATTATGCTGTCATTCGATATAATAAGCATTACAATATGTTCCTGTGTTACATTGCAGGTCATATGCAATAAGGAATAAATATCCACACTCCTCAGCTAGTATAAGCCATCACCAGAGATGCAGAATGACCTGAGGGACTATCGTCTTCCACTCGCCTGGATTTCATTTGACTTGGTGAATCAACAGTGCATCTCATGGTGCAAAGATGATCTTCATTGCCTCAGATCATTTAGCAAAGGAGGAGAATGAAAGTACTGTTTGTAAATGTTAAACAGACCTTTTTCTAAACAATGGCCAGAGCCTACTTTTTCTCTATAGAGTTACCCCATAGCACGTCAGAGATGTTTTGTGGAATTGCATGGTGTTTAAGAAGCGGGCCTGTAATAAGCACAACGTTGCAGGTTAGAGTTTTGCATGTGCTGTTGTACCCTTGAGAAAAGTACTTAACCTGATTTGCCTCAGTAAATATTCTGCTATATAGATGGATAATGTGAGAGATGTAAGTGGCCCTGGATGAGGGCATTTGCCAAGCAAATAAATAATGTAATGTAATGATGCTGTCTCAAGGCTGTTCCGTAAATATCATCACCTTGCCAGAGCGGTCATGAGAAGGGCGTCTGAGATAGCTGAACACAGGGAATCAATGGGCCACTAACATATTCTACATTGTCCTCTGGTGCCTTTACAGTAAAGCTAACATTTCCAGTGACAAGACACTACCAATCAAAGTAATCTTGGCAACATAGCAATAATGGTTTTATATATTGCACATATAAAATGTAATCAGGCTTTCAAGGGGGTCTACAGTAGTGGTCTTCTGCTTTAAGAGACCATTGAATGTGAAAGGAACACTCTCACATTACTCTTCAAAACCTAGAGTCTTAATCCTGCCAAATACACACCTTTCAATATTCAAGATATTTCTTCAAATTGCTTGAATGTTCAGTTTTGTTACCAATGCAAAGCCATGATAATTAGATACCTGGAGAGAAATATAGATGGAGCTGTCCCCTTACTGCTGTCCATCATGGAGTCTGAGCCCAAAGTAGCACCAGGCTAAGCACCGGTCAGCCGTTTTAGGAAAACAGCAGAAAGATGGCCAGTTGTGCACTGTTTTTTATACTAAGAGGGGCAGTTCAGCATTTATCTCATTTCAGGACATTAAATTACCAATTACAAAGAAGCGTATGCTTGTCCAGAACTGGGGCAGTGCGGATGTGATTCCTCAGGAAGTCTGGAATTCAGTACTACACTTCCATAGACACAGAGTTCATCTGCGGGTTAATCTGTTCCGCAATTAAATGTGTGACTAAAAATATGTCATGAATTCAATTCCCTGCAGTATTATTAGCAAACAGACAGCAAGTCAATTTAACGCTGGAGTGCCTCAGTTTAAAGGTGCAGAGAGGGGCACAGAGGAACACCATACAAGTCATCTGAGATATGGGCACCTGCTAAAAAAATAAATAATGTCATAATGCAGTACGTTTCTGAATGCTGGATTGAACTGCAAGAGCAGGGCAATGAGGAGACAGCTAAGCGGAGCCAAAGGCATGTCTGGCCTGTGCAATGACCCAGATCATCTTGAGGCATGTCATATTACCCCCTCCCACAGCATACCCCAGCTCCAGTACTGCACCGGTATGCATACCCTGGTAAGCCAAGCCATGGGGAGAGAGGGGGAGGAGAGACAGTGGACAAAAGAAGGCATTGTGTTCATAAATAAGCTCATACAGCTGAGTACGATGCCGAGAAAAAGCTTCTCCTGCACTCCTCAGGATACTCTGATGACTTGTCCGCCACGAGGCCCACAAAAGCAAACCGCATTAATCAGCAGAGGCTTCTCCCTGTGTCGCAGGCCACCGTCTCCTCCACACCACACCCAGACTCCTCAGGAGCTCTGCCTCACGCCATCTGCTCCTCTACTATTTTCACACCGTTGATTTGTAACACCCGTCCTCGCACCCGGTCCTGGCCCTCTTTAGGAGGGAGAGTTATGACTGAGCAGACTGTTCGTGAGCCGCAGTTCAAGCTCCACTGCCTATCTAGCCCAGCAAATAACTTCACCTAACATAAACCTGGTGCTATGCGGATATGAGGGGGGCATATTTTCATTCTTCCATTGTTTTGAACCCAATTAAAATTACCAGTGCAGGACATTAAAATTAATTTCAACACCTAAGGCTCTGAAATTTCTTTTCCTCATTCACCGGCATATCTCGCTGCTGACCTCGTTGATTAGGTGAATAAAAATTGGCTTATAAAGGCAACCAATGTATCTGCAGTAACATTATTTTCAACCCCAAACACTGCACACAGTGACTATAACCGTATAATTTTGAATTCATTGTAATTTTTTCTCTTTTTTTTTTAATTCCATAGGCTTTTAATCTGAGCCTCATGGAGCTTGTAAACTGAGCTCAGTTAATTTTCCAATCTAAATACATGTGCTGGAACAATTAAGCTTTTAATGGGGGAGAGAGAAAATGCTTCACTCACAGCAGGCACAGCAGACCTTGTAATCGATCCCCGAGGTTGCACAGTGAATGCCACATCTCAGTGGCCAGCACAATGAAACTAGACAATGAAACTCATGATAATGGTGTAGTTAAAGTGTACTTCCACAGATGCCTTCCATTTTATAAACTACACGGTCTGAACATAGTGTGAGTAAATTTATTAATAAAACATCAGTTTATTGGAAGAGCTTGCACTGCTCGCAGAATGATCCTTTGCCCTTGTATGAGAAAATTAAAAGAAACAAACTAAAAAAATAGGAATTAAATTCATTTTACAGTCTTAGCTCTTGTCCCAGGACCTTAATGTACCACTGCAATGGACACCGAAAGGAGAATAAGGCAATTCTGGCTGTATCTTAGAAGATGTTTTGACCGAGGCTATAACAGGGTGACAAGCCCTGGTCCATTAAAGCCACTATATCTGATGTTTTAGTTCTGCCTGTGCACTTTAAACACCCAATTCGATCAATTACGATTGATTTCCCAATTTACTTGCACTTGACAGTTTTGATATCTTTACTGATTTAGCTGGAGCAGGGGAAGCTGTTTGCCTGTGGCCCTGTAGGCCCAGGCTGAGGAGATCTGTTATGTATTTAATGGCAGAACTTAAAGGTAAAGGTACCCAGGGTATTTCTATGGGTATGTAAAACCCTATTTATTTCCAGTGAAAGAAGTAATAAATCACCCTATACATTTATAATGGCCACTGACTGGTTTTTGCTTGGTGACTCAAAATAAAATACATTCCACTGGGCTCATATCTCAGGGAATATTTATTAAGTTTTGCACAGAGACTTAAAATTATATATTTTTTTTTAATTCCACTGTGATTTACCCCAACCCTTAGATGTCTATATCAAATTAGTGCATGAAATTAATTTTAGGTCCTCTGCAAAAAGTAAGTTATTTTAATGGATATAGTTAATTTAACCAAGGACTAAGTTCTGGAGTTCCAATCAGACAAGATTTAAAAAGTCACACTATTTAGAGTTTTAAAAATATATTTTTGTAGTAGCTGGACACTGCATATCTTGGAAGCCTGTAGTATATATATCTTCAGGAACAGCACAAAGTGAAGTTTAATGACAGCATCAATGACAGGATACATTCTCTCTTCCTCATCCCCAATCTGTGCACAAAATCCGATTCACTGGTTTGGAGCAGACTGTAGGTCAATAAGCCTGGATTTAAGAGCAAAGGAGAATGGGAAACAATGTGCGAGTACAGTGCCAGACAGCCTCGACTGGAAAACAATCCCAATAAATCACCCATGTGTTAACTTTCAAAGACAATCCACCTTGGCAAGCAATGAATTAAAGCTAATGTAGCATGGAACACTAACACCTGTTCCCCAGCAAAGTCTCTGCTCAAGATGGCGTGGGAGGCAACTTTTAACTTTGAGGAATACACACAAGGTTGCTCAGGCAGTTAAATTAATGCAAGGTATACTGCATGTTACCGTCACTGAATCGGTTGCTTACAATGATCAAAACTCTTCAAGTGAAACTAAAGAAAACCTCTATAAGTAAATCAACCACTTGTCAGTATTAATATGAGCACACACTGGCTGAAATACATTTCCTCAAAGGTATGCGGAATGGGGGGGACATTCGATCTAGCTACTGTGGTGCCTTCTCTTTGACATTGTGAGGTGATTGGGTGGATGTATTATAGATTATCACTAGTTTGGCTATAACTGAATTTACGAAAAACATTGTAACACCCACTAATGACAACAGCCCCAGGCTTGCTGTCAGTTACAATGGGTCACAGGGGATTGTGGGAAATTCTAAGTGTGTTGCACTAATTGTGTTTTTGGCTGTTGTAACTTTTTGTGTTGCATCAGTAAAGACTTTTGGTACCTTGTGTTGGGTGTCGCTCCCTTCATGTCCTTACCTGAGTTCTCCGTTTGGAATGCTGTTGCTGCACAGGAGACACCCCATTGCTCCCCACACCCCTGACTGAAGGTTCTTGTCTCTGCTCTGTGTACAGAGACAAATGCACAAATATGAAAATAAAAATAAACAATAAATAAAATAAAAATATACAAATTCCCCACATCCTGTCCCACACAAATAGTCTCACATTCTGTCCCACAGCAATCATCCTACAGCATGTCTCACACTGATAGCCCCACATCAATAGTTTCATATCATGACAGAAATACAACTGTTGTTTAAGAAAAAAAAGGGCAATACGTGCTTAAACTCCTGACTGGAAATAAAAGCCAAAGTGGCTAGAATCAGGGATTAAAAGAAAGCTGACAAGTCTGAGGAAAAATGAGTTGCTAAGCATTGATGTACCTCCAGTGAATTTCAGCCACTGTTTTGCTGTCGTGTACAAACCTGTACAAACCTTAATAGAACATTTCTATCTCTTTCACATCTCACATTACATAAATTGCAAATAGTGATGTATTCTTATAGTCTTGATGCTTGACCTGTTTTGAAATATCAGCTTTAGGGTGTCATAACACAAAATGGTAAAAGGGTTGACCAGTCCGGAAGTGCATTGGAGATGTAGACACAAAGCTGCATCTTAAGATGCCTCGTGTGTGGCTAGGAAGCTGTGTGGAAACGTGAGGGGGGAAGCACTGCTGCATCCATTCATATCAGATGAGATGACACGCTGACAGCGTGTCTCAGGGAAGAGCCCCGGATGCCGCCTGCTGCAGGACAACAGCGTCCGCATGAGGCCACGGGTTCATCCCCGACCACTCGGGACTATGGAGAGCCGATAATGCCAAATTAAAGCCTGCCACCTCCCCGTCACTCAACACCAAGTGATTTATCTTCAGAGGCAGAAATTGGATTTTGATGAAGAAAGGTGAGGGGTCAGTAACAGGAACAAAGGGAATTACTGATGCGATCGATATCTCTCAAATTGCCTTGTGTTAGATGTGTCTACAGGGCCTTTTTAAAAAAAAAAAAAAAAAACAATAATCTGGTTTTGATGGTTAGTGTGTGAGTAGATTCTGGAATGTATTTGCTGGCATGACAGTTTTATAAGTAATATACCCAGGCCAGGAGAGAATGCTGCACACACTCCTCTTCATATCAGGCTTTTTCCAAAGTGAAATTCAGGCCTAACAGGAGTTGCTGCAAATGTTTGCTGCTCAGTTTCCTCCAAATGGCTGGATGCAATAAAGAAAGGATTTTTGAAAATCTCAGTGACATCACATTTATACACTATTAATCCTGGGGCTTAGTACAGCCAGTTTCAGATTTTCAGCTGTCAGTGTTCCCCTTGTCGGTGATTGAATTTAAAGCTGGTGCCACCTAGAATTTCATGAGAATATTCATGACAAATGAGAAATGCACTGTACATGGCCTGTTGCAGATGTTTTGGTTCAAAGCTTACACTCAGATTGTGAGACAGCTCTTGAATACTACAGGTGATTTAAATGGAATTATATTAGGAAGGTAAATATGTTGTAAAATGCGAGAGCTTGTAGACTTGATTTGTAGACTGTGAGTGAAAATTTCAACATACAAGTTCACATTTTTTCTACAAGTGAAAATTTAAACATACAAGTTCAGATTTTTGTTCTACAAGTTCTCACATCGTATTCTACAAGTTCAAGCTCTCGCATTTTGCAGCATATTTACCTTCATATTATATTCACCTTTATCAAAACACATGGCACCCGAAGAAAGATTTCAGGGTGATGCTACAACAGTTAATGTATTGTTAATTGGCCTTTATTCATTTTAACTGCAATGCACTATGTTTGTAATGAGTACCAAATTAAACAAGTGTTACTTGTCTTAATTCTTACTTCTCATGTTCAGTAACCAGAAAACTCATACTTCAAACAAACTACAGTTGTCACACACAATGGATGAGATTGATCAACAGGGTTTGCGGTGCGCATAATTAATTCATGTGTGGCATTACATGTGAGGTAAAAATCAATTTGTGGTATCCAGCCCTCTCTCAAATCCATACTAGCATTATTTAAGGTTTTCTATTCAAAAATGCAACTCGTTGGTCCTCAGGGTAATACATAAAGAACAGGCTCGTGTTTCCTCACTCATTTACAAAGTGAAATGTTACCCAAAAAATTCCCTGTGAAACCATTATTATAACATATTAATGGCAAATGCCTCACGGTCCAGCTTTGGTAAGTTATGGGTTATGTTGTGTTAATAAATTAATAAATCAATTAAAATTAATTAATACATTCAGATTATTGAGATTAAATAATCATATTGTCTTAAAGGAAAAAAAGCCCATATTTACACAATTATATTTAGAGGTGACATTTTATTAACTATTTATTTTGGTTATTTCTCTTCAGGTTACTGAGGCAGTTAGCTAAATTTGAAAACTGGCACAGAGTTATAATGCCCCTTTGTGGCTAAATCAGACATTGCCGCCAGAAAATACAGGACATTGAGCAACGCTTTAAAACTTGTTTCAGAGGGCAACATATGTGCTTACATACGCTAAGTTACACAAGCTACACTAACCAATTTGGGTGACAGACAAACTTGTCCTGTGTTAATTTTTCTGTGTGTGTGTGTGTGTGTGTGTGTGTGTGTGTGTGTGTGTGTGTGTGTGTGTGTGTGTGTGTGTGTTTGTGTGTGTGTGTGCGTGTGTGTGTGTGTGTGTTTTGGTACCAGATATTATTGGTTTGAATGATTAGGTGGCACAAAAGTTCAAACTGTAATGAGTCAGTCCTAGTGTCTTTTCTGTAGGGTAACCCTGAAAAGGACCTAACTCTCAATGTTGCATAGGTAATGGGTTATGCCATCACTGGCATGCTGCAATTAGCAGGTGTCATGCTGTAATCCTGTGTATGTGTATACACACACCTTTGAACTGATAAAGGTCCTGAATCTGGTGATTAACAAACTTCCCATTAGGGTAAAATCCACCTATCAGTGGCTGATTCTTTTTGTTACTTAATTGCAATTAAATTTGGTACCATTATCATTGCACATTTCGAATTACTTTTAATTAGAGCACAGAGACTAGCCTACTTAATGATGAAGGTCAAGGGTCATTTTTCAACTTCAGTTTTCCTTAATCATTTTTCAAAACAGCTGAACTGACACCAAATAAAAAGGAATTAGGTTAGGAATTATCTTTATTTCAACTTTTACGCTTGTTAATTATCCATTTTCCCATTTTCAGCTCTCCAACTGATCCAACTGATTCAGCTCTCTGATCTGAATTACAAACTACAATAAACCTTAAAAATCAAAACTGAGCCTGTTTCTGTACACAGACACAGACGGGTTCTTTCCAATGTAATGGTACTGAAAATAGTGATTACAGTGTTCTATCAATATGTTCTCAAAATCAAGCAATCTGTCCAAATCTGTCCAAAGTAGCAAACATATTTTCAGATGCAAAGTAGGCTAAAGCAGATCTAAAATACCCAAAATCTACTCCTATTCATAAGAAATGATGTCCCACAGACTACACCTGACATGTTGATGCAGCTGCATATGGAAAGCCCTGATTTCACTGTTATATAATGTATCTAATCAAACAGGGTTCCCACTCTTTTCTAGAGATCATTTTCCAGGACTTTTCCAGGACATTTTCAGTGATGATCTAGCTGGTATGACAGACAGGGATCGCGCCATACACTAATATGTTCCTCTCTGTGGAAGTCTGATTTAAAAGACATGCAGTCTATGGCTATAACGCATGTATGAAATCATCTCTTACATGCTTAGAAATATTGATCATATTGATCATAGAATAATGCAAACACACCTGCAGATGTACAGCACTTCACTTTATTAGTATAACCAAGTTACAATGATGGTTTGGGCAACTCTCTCCTCAGCTTTCTCTTTTCTCTCTTACTTTCTCTCCCATCTCTTTCTCTAAAAAATAAAAATTAGGCTAAGTAAAAAATAAAGAGCCAGCAAAAGTATCTAGCACCTGCCTTACTCAAAAAATAATAATAATAAAAATCAGGAAAATCAGTGCATAGCCGAACATAAATTGGCCTAAATAGAACTGAATAACATCCAAATGTCCGTGGCTATTTTTAAGTAACTCATAATATACCTGCTGTATCATGGATATTCATCCTGCAAAGTGGTGAATATAAAACAAAGCAAATGTCACATTCAAATAAAAATGTTCCTCATTGAGTTTAATGTAGTCTCTTGACACTCTCCTGTAGGTTTTCCAGAGTTTTTGCTAGAGCTGCCAGCTCTTCCCTTTTCTCTGTAACACTGTTGTGATGGGCACTTGATTTTGACAGTAATGTGAAGTCCTGTTTTTTCTCTGCCCTGACTGCCATTTCGTCTGCCTCTTTCTGCATCGTCTCAGTGCTTTGCATTATTCTTTGCTGTTTTGCTCTGACATTTGCCATTTCATGGTGGAGGTCCTTTCTTTTCTTCAAATTAGCAGTTTGGTCTTTTTTCTTCTTTTCATACTCCAGGTACTGCACATACCTCCTCCTTGCTCCTTTGCAGTGTTGAATGAGGTCTTTTGGTAGGGCTTCATCTATTGCATGCCAGCCATTGCATCCCGGACCAAGCGCAATGCTACGAGAGTCCTCTCCTTCAGGTTTTCTACAAGCTTATCCTTGCTGACAGAGTACCCTCTTTCTACTGCAGCTTGTCCATGAGACAGTGTGAGGAGGAGATCTCATTAGGTCCCACAGTGCTGCATACTCTGCTCTGCCACTGACAAATCTTCCAAGAAATTCATCAAGCCTGCAGCCGTAAACAAAATCTTGGAACTCTGCTTTATGGTTTGCACTGACATGCAATGAGAATGCTTTATACTGAGCAAGAACTCTGTCACACTCGGAGGCAGTGTACCATCCTCAGTGTACCATTCTCTCCATGATTGTCTTGCATGTCACAGCAAGAAAGGAGACACATTCTTTCTTGAACACCTGTATTTTCACTGGATTTTCCTGGAGCTTTTCAGATGCCTTCTCCAAAGCTTGCTTTGTGGCAAATCCCATGTCCAGCTGTTTGAGTGGCACATGGATTGGTTTGTCTTGTGGGTCCAGTTTCAGCAGCTGGACAGGTGTCTTTATCTTCTCCAGTTCTTCCCTTTTGATAAAGCGTGACAGCAAGCCTCTCAGGGTGGACTGGAGGCACCATTGGGGCATCTGTCTGGAATGTCTCCAAAAAAGGCTTCAGCTGTCTAGCAACAAATGCAAAAAACTGGAGCTTAGCCTGAAAAAGAGGGTCGTCAGTGGCCTCTTTTACTGTACAGTAGGATGCAGATGATGGCACTTTTCTTGTGGCTGCTGATGTACTGCTGCACTGCTGGCCACACTTCTATTGCCTGCTCGGCAACTGCTAAGTCTTCCACCCATCGATGGACACAGAACTTCAGAGGAAATGTTGTTGTTTTGGTCACCTCAATGAAGTCATCTCGCCTTGCTGGTGAGTCATGGAACAACTGCCAAAGAGCTCTCAGTACACCTCCCACCTTCCAACCTGTTTCTTTCTCTCCATTTTGAAAGCTTCCATGCACAACATGCAAACCACAACTTCCCAGATTGATGGAATATCCTCAGGAACTTCCAGCTGACCATAGGGCAATCCATTGAGACCTGCAAGAGCTTATTAGGATCAAGTGGTGATAGAGTTCTCTTGATTTTCTCCAAAAGCTTCTCTGCTTGAGTGTGTCCCATAAACTCTGAATCAAAATAATGCACACCTTCCCTTCACATTCACTCCAGTACCGCACAACAACATCCATCTGTTCTTTCTGTGTCACTTTATTTAGGCATTCATCAAAATATACTACATAGCACTGCACTTTTCTTATATCTTTGATCAGCTGCTCTTTGAAATATGGACACAAGCCAAAACATACAAGGTAAGCTGATTTTGTCCCACCACATGAAAACCGTTTGGCAATCTCACTGTCTGGGAACATCTGACCAACAATGACTGACATATCGGAACTGGAGTTCAATGAGTAGTGTGACATGACCATCTTGATTACCCAGCGAATCTCTGCTTCAAGCACAGCTTGGCTTGAAAAAAATGCTGAGCAACCTTGTGCTCCTGAGCTTTTTCCCTGTTCACTTGGACTGGACACTTGTAATGTTGTGCTTCCATGACTGCCACTCTCCTTATGTACAGCGGCTGTTTGTGGCTCTTGGTTTGTTGGACAGCTACTTCCCTCTCCTGTGTCTTTTGAAGGTGTCACCCTCATGAAATGTGTTATTCTTCTCTCACTGTTTAATTATCCAGCAACTTTGACATGGCCTTGCCCTCGTGCATGACTCTTGAGTGCTGAGATGCCCATATTACCAATATCAAAAGACTTCTTGCAAAACTCAATGACAATGATAAATTTTATTTACATAGCACTTGCCAAGCATACAGCACAAAGGGCTTTCCAAAAGAAACAAAATAAAATACAATGATGGAATACTACAAAAATAAAAATATAATAACAATATTAAAACAGAGCATTAAAACAAGGGAAGAAATTAAAAAAACAATAGTAAGAGGAGATAGTAGTAAAAGTAGTGGCATTAACACATCTAAAAGTTATGCCCATATACTTACAGGAGTGAGTGACAGAATGTCAGGAAGAAAGTGCAAGTTCAAGAATGAGTGGAAAGAAGACCCCCCAGTTCAGGGACTGGCTAGGGGAAGTATCAGGAGATGTGCATAGGGCATATTGCAAGTTTTGCAAGAAGTCCACGTCACACGGTAGCACAGAGTGACGTGACTTGGGGTTGTGTTCACATCGTTTCCACAACACAACCGAGAGCAGCCTATTCAAAATACTCTCGTCCATAAACTACCATCTGAACGTTAATATGATCCTGAACATAAGTTAGCCCTTTCAGATGGCAATGTTATCCATTTTGGGGAGCTCTGATAGATAGCCTAGTAGTTCATTCTCAGCTAAAGAAAATAGGAGAATGATGAAATAATTTTCCAGCACAACACGAGATTTTCCAGGACATTTGACATTTCTCTCATTTTCCATGTGTTTTCCATGACTAGAAAATTGGTCAACTGTTTTCCAGGTTTTCCAGGACGTGGGAACCCTGTTAAAATCTGTGTAATTATTCTCATACAATGCTCAGTGGTAATCAGCATATTTTTCTCATTGTCTTACTTATTATATAATTAAGGAAAGAGAATTCATTAGTCACATGAACAGGCACTGGCTTATTTGCACCATTCAGCAGCAAGAGCACATAATCACTTCCTCTGGGCAGAGAGGAAACTAAATAAGGAAGAAGCCAAGCAACTGCAACACGTCCAGATGAGTCATACTGCTGGCTGTGCTCTAACGGACACTGCTCCACTTTAATGAAGGCACTGAACACAACTGTGAGCCCCACAGATTTAATGGTTGTCCAGACTTCACAATCCACATCCCTGCTATTTGAGTAGCTACACTAAAGGCCCATGGAAAAAAGGAAAGGTGTTAACTTCTTTTTGTGACTGGCAAAGGGGTGCAAACACAGCCAGATGATGCATGCTGGAGAGCTCTCAAAATCAAAGGTTCCTCTCATATCATGTTTAACAAGGAAAACTCATGCTTGTGAATGGAACAGAGCCAGCACCATTGTTTACCCACAGTTTTATACCTAACTGTCCATAATTTTATCTTTCTGTAGGGAACTGTTTTGAGAGGAGCACTTTGACCATTTTTATCTTTTACAATCCCATCTAATGAGAAGAATTCTGTCTTTGGCTTCCTGTTCCATGAGACTCTAAAAGTTGGGACAACGTCCTTGTCACCACACAGATGGTTCTCTTCGCCTTGCACTTACATTTTCTCCATTAAACTCAGATGCGTGGTGTGTCACAGTCAAATTTTCTCTTCAACAACAAAAACACCTTAATGCTGTCTCTAGCCATTAAACATATTTTTAGAGCAGCTCACTGGAACCACTCACTCTATCTTGCATGTACACACACACACACACACACACACACACACACACACACACACACACACACACACACACGTCAAATGTTTTACAAATCAAGGTTGTTGATTAGCATTGATTAACATCACCTTCATTCTTTCTAAATCAATTTACAATGGAGGGTCGACTTCACATTAATGGCAATTTAAACTTTAATTTTATACAGAGAACTTTCAAAGTGTAAACTGTAAATCAAACTCAATTACATATATATCATAATATATAATTATCTCCTTTAAAATTATATCTGGAATAGTCTTGGCATTTGCTTGCATATGTGTGCTCACTTTGCTGGTTTCAAAGCACAAGAATTCTGTATGCATCTTTTATTAAAGAGCCTATAGGTATCACATATTAAGTATAGACATATTAAATGTACACATCCTGAAAAATGGACACATATCTTGCAGTGCTTTGAAATAACAGGATGAATGTGCAACATGCAAAGAAAAACATGCAGCGATAGAGGTAATAAAATGCAATTTCCTACTTAGAACTGCAATCTTGTACAATTTCATCATAGAAAACTGATACTTTTCAGCTCAGAATGAGATGTGTTGTAACAGTAAGCCCCCAGGAAATGACCTGGAAGCAGCTGCTGTTTCATCACATTCATATCTCATCAGCTGTAGCTTCACAATGGTAAAATTGAGTTACGTGAAGAATGGGGTTCCAATCCCAGAAGGCATCACAAAAGCTGCTGCATTCTTATATCTTGTTCAAATCACTATGCGACCTTTGTTGAAGTGAGGTGTAGTGACTATTCAACTGGGTATAAACAGTATTCATAATTTAAATTCTGGAAAAGAGCTGATCATGGGACTCCAACCTCTGGGTCACTTTAAGAGGCACAGTTTGTATCTTCTAGCCAGAATGCTGTCATTTTGATGTTTCCTTTCCCCCACTCAAGTAAATCTGAATGTGAAAGTACTATTGGTTGTGTTCATATCATATTTCGTTTACGAAGATATTGTGATTAAGTAGAGCTGAAAGGATATTTAATTTTGGCTTTCACTGTCAGCAAAGACTATTTTTGCTGGTATTGTAAATCCTCTGTCATTGATTGAGGCCTCACCAGCACCGCAACAGCTGGTGAGCAGAGAGAAGCATAGCATGATATAATTATGTTGAGCAAGGCTACCACCTAGTGGAGATTGGATTGACTTCCAAGCAAATTTTAATTGGACGAACTAGAGAATGTAATTCCAGGGAATTACGAGTGCATGAAAATGCAAACAGTCTAATTTTACATAGATAAAAGTATATAGGCCTACATCAAACAGATGTAGGTGGTCAGAACAGCTGCCACAAGATTATAATTGCTTAATGGCTCTATTGTGATGTCATAAAGGTCAATGTTAAGTCTATGGGGAAAATTTTGATAGTTTTTAATTAATCGTTTAAAAAGTATAAATGTTACAAAAATAAAAAATACATAGCATAAGTGTCCTTTGTAAGACCTACGCAACACAGTTTGAATGAAGTTTCTACGTTAAACGGTTGAAGCTGTATTAAACGCACAAAATTGGTTAGAAGAAGAAAAAGAAGAATAAGAAAAATTCGGATAACAATAGAGTGCATTTTCATGCACTCTAATAAGAAAAATTCGGATAACAATAGAGTGCATTTTCATGCACTCTAATAATGCTCCCAGGCATAAAACAAATCATTTAATGTTACAATTATATCACATTCGTGTAGATAAACATCAAGGTTTGCTCAGTGAAAAAGATGCGTTTACCAACACTAGTTTTAACAGTGATTCTCCCAGTATAGTCTATATTTCTTTAGTCAATATACAACTGTAGGGAAACGAGCACAAGTAAGACTAAAATTCTGCTTTGTGGACCAATGATTTTAATATCAAAGGGAATGTTTCCATGGGTTTAGTTACAAATCTCCATACTCCATATGTATATAGGCAAGCAACATGGTGGTGGGTATCCGCTGACTCACCATATAGCAACCAGTGACATCTAGAAGAGCAGGTTATTCAGGTTCACACACGGACAATGGTTAAGTAAATACCGAAACTACATCGTGTAACGCCTGGGGATCTACCGCGCAATGCGACCTACTTTGCTACTGTGTAGCTCGTAGTCGCGAATAAATAGTACATACTATTTACATACTATTCCTTCCTCTGAGTCGGCGAGCTACCAAAAAATGTCTTACGTGATTGACGTCATGTGCATGGTGCACCTTACCATACGTATGGTGCAAATTAATGTAAATATAAACATAAATATAAATCTGGGGAACAGAATAATTGGGGGATACATGAGAATCAGCGTTTGAGATTTGTGTGTCTGTGTTAAGTCCACTTTATTATTAACACATTGACTCCTTCGTCCTGAAAAGAGAGAGAAGAGAGGTGAAGCAAGTGTTGGGCGTCAATGTGAATACCACACACCTCTGATTGGCTGGCTAATCCCGTGGTGAAGGAGGAGGAGTACAGTATACCTACAGGTGAAATTACTTCCTTCTTCCCTGTGCAAAATTGTTAAACGTTAACTTCAAACACCAGAAGAGCCACACCAGCAAGGTAAGAAGGGAAACATACTAGGACAAGTCTACCGCAGATGCAAAGACTGCGATTAAATTGAGATAACCAGCCGTTCATATAAAAATCATATCAAATAGAAACATGCATAGTACAATATAGTGGGTCAGCTAATTAGATATATTGGCGGGATGTAATGTCTGTTTCGTGACTTTCACCGTTTACGTTGTATTTTAAAATTCAATCGAGTAATGGGGCGTATAATGGAATGGAATCTCATATTTTATAAGGAATAAATTATTTTATTAGTATTGTCATTAAATGTGTTTACTATTCATATGAAAGAGGAAAAGTTTACATTACTTTACATTTTACGACGCATTCACGCCAAATTTTAATTTTTTTCATCATTACTTATTTCCTGTTGAATGTACTCGTTTTTATAAAAGAGACGTTCGCTTTAAGAAGGCGGGGCTCCGATGTAGACGTGTAAAAGGAGCGCCTGTTTGTACTCAGTTCGCTGATATTCCATTAACGTAGTTAGGTATTTGAATGATACTAGCAACTCATCACACAGGAACCTGACTAATTAATTTCTTTTTTCTTTTCCTCCCCTTTAAACAAAATGAACAGGATACAGTTGAAACGATCGAAAATTCTCAGAATGGCTCTAGTCGGCTCCAATTCCGTGGATCTGGATGGAAAGACGGAAACATTTTTACTGAAATCCATCAAAATAGCATTTGTGGTGGCACTTTATTGGTTCGTTTCAATTACCATGGTTTTCCTAAATAACTCTTTGTTGGATAGCCGACAGCTGGACGCTCCTCTGTTTGTTACGTTCTTCCAGTGTCTTGTGTCAGTGGGGCTTTGCTGGTGCATGTACTCTTTGTCAAAGCTGTGTCCAGGTGCCGTGGACTTCCCCTCCGTCAAGTTCGACCCCAAGATCTCGAGAGAGGTCTTGCCTTTGTCTGTTGTTTTCATCGGGATGATCACCTTCAATAACCTGTGCCTCAAAAATCTCGGAGTTGCATTCTACACTGTCGGGCGATCGCTCAGCACGGTCTTTAATGTGCTGTTGTCCTATGTGATACTCAAGCAAACCACGTCTTTTTATGCGCTCTTATGCTGTGGAGTCATTTTGGGTGAGTTCTCCTATTCACCTCGTAGCCTATTATGAACATTTGATTGCATGTATTTTGCAGGTAAGACTAGAATCCGTTGTAATGTGGATCGTTCCTATTATGTACTAGCCAGCGACATTGATGAATGCGTGTCTACAACGTTCATGTCCTTATTTATTCAAAATGGGAACAGAAAATACGATGTCGGAGAACGTGTACAGACAAAAATATTTTATACTTATAAACTTAATTGTACTGCGAAGTCATATTTTAAGAAAGGTATTTTATTCCAGAAAGCACGAGGGTTGCATTTATATTCACACTCCTGTAAGCTTTATTTTGTTATTGCATTTTGTAAGGTATGGATTACACTAACAAGAGGCTTCCTGTAAGGTTTCATGAGGTTTTAGTTTCAGAACTGCTTTCTTAGTTCGAACCGCAAACGTGCGATTGGATCGTGGTCTGGAGAAGGAAATGACCAATCGAGAACAAGGATCCTCTCCTAAATTGTCTAAATCTTTGTAGATTTATATCAATAAGTTTTTGCCCTGGTTTGAGCGTTTTGGCTGGGAGAATCACGTTTTTGGCCAAACTGTACTTGTACCGACGAATTCATTACCACGTCTGCCTTAAAGCCCCTAGTACCGCTGTATGCGAAACGAAACCAGAAATACCAGAGATTCCCCGCCGTATTTCACAGTGGCATTGGTGCATTTCTCAACAGAATCACAAAACGTAATTTCATGACCATGTCCAAAAATCTCTTATTTTTTAATCTCTGATAACGGCTGGTAAATTCAGGTCAACTTTTTTGTAGTTTGCCTTCAGAGAAGGCTGTTTCCCTCCCACCTGAGTCATGAATGCCATCTACATGCAGGTAGTGTACTTTCTGATACTTTGTAGTCTTAGGAAGCCAGTTTGTTTTGGAGATTTCCAACTCTTACCTTCAGATTTATGGTTGCCTCCTGAACCACAGCTTTCTGCCCGTGGTGGCAAGATACGCTTGCACCCTCTTAACACAGTTGCCACTGTTCCAGTAGCCTTAAATTTCTTTTTTTTTTTTTAAAAAAAGACATTTGATGGGGAAAGGGGTATATTCAGCTTTTTGGGAATTCTTTTGCAACCACCTCCCAACTTGTAGAGGTCAATGACCATTTTCATGCAGTTCCCAGAAAGCTCTCTGTCCTCAACTATATTGATGCAGGTTAAAAATGGATTTCTTCTGTGTTTCCTCTTTTTATCCCACAAGAAAAATGGAAACCTTTGGAGGGCACTGTATAGTTACAGGGGCTTCTGACTGAACTGTCAGAAAATTTGTATCATTTGTTTATGTTGGATTTTATTTAAATTTTACTAAAATGTGTGAATATATGTGAACCTCATGTTTTCTGGAATAAAAGTAATCATTTGAAAACAATGAGACTCAGGGAAAGCAATTTAGATTAAAGCATAGTGTCCTTAATTTTATTTTAGCAGAAAAAATATCTAATGTGGAAGCTTTTATATCATGGAGTTATCAGAAGTGAATAAATATTGCAGGACCACTATGTGTCAGTATGAAAATCCATCACCAACAGCACTATCCCCAGCATTGTCACCTGTTCCTGTCTTCTATATTGTCCCTCTCTGAGACGTCACTTGTGGTCGATCGTCAAATGCTGACTTTGACAAAGACTTTGTCTTTGAATACTGCAAGCAGAGTCAGCTTGCTATAGAAACATTAGAATTTTGTTTCACTTGCCTGCTATGATGAAAAGATTGGTAGCCAACTAGTAATAGTAGATTTTGTTTGTGCTAACCATCTATGGTGGGTGTAATCTGTGTCCTGTTGGGTGTGATAACAGTAGTTATGCCAGCTAGCTAATTTCTAGAGTTGCATTGCGAGTCAGAAACCTCTTAATCTGCTTTTAATGTTCATCATTCAACATTAAACATTCATTGAACAATATCTGTGAACATTAGAGGCAATGTGCATTTCTGTAAAATGTGTTGCTGGGTAGCTGACTGCACAAAAAATGTTTGATATCATAAACTGAGGGGTAGTGAAGTGGACAGTTGTTAAAAATAGTCCACAGCATCTAACCTCTTGTTCACATCATTCTTTGCAAAATGTGCTAATATCAGAACAGTGGCAAGTGGAAGTTATGGATCATTGACTGCATACAATTATTACAATATTTTTTATATAACTGCATGTCATGGTTTTGTCAAGTAAATCTAGTGACCTCTTTGATCCACATATAGTCCTTAGAAAGAGGTGATATAAGTTAGTCAGTAGTTTTTTTCTCTGCTGGGGACAAAGGTAAGTGGGGAAAGAACATAGTGGACATTTGGGGTGGATAGTGCATGGTTTTAACTGTTCAGTGACTGTGGACCGAACTTTTATGGATCAGAAACATAATCTCTGTGGAATAAACCCAGGGAGATTAAATACGCTCATGTCTCCATCTTTTTTTGGGACAGGTGGCTTCTGGCTGGGTGTGGACCAGGAGGGAGCGGAAGGGTCCCTTTCGTGGTCAGGAATCGTGTATGGGGTGTTGGCCAGTATGTGCGTGTCCCTGAATGCTATCTACACCAAGAAGGTGCTGCCAGTGGTGGACGGCAGCATATGGAAGCTGTCCTACTACAACAACATCAACGCCTGTCTCCTCTTCATCCCGCTAATAGCCATCTTTGGGGAGGTGACCAAGCTGTACAATTTCAGCAAACTGGACGACTGGAATTTCTGGGGTATGATGACCCTTGGCGGCGTGTTTGGGTTTGCCATTGGCTACGTCACAGGCCTTCAGATCAAATTCACCAGTCCCCTGACGCACAATGTGTCTGGCACCGCCAAGGCTTGTGCTCAGACCGTCCTGGCAGTAGTGTATTACGCCAGTGTAAAGAGCTTCCTGTGGTGGACAAGTAACGCCATGGTTTTGGGTGGCTCCTTTGCCTACACGTGGGTCAAAGGGCTGGAAATGAAGAAGACTCAGGAGGAGCCACAGCCCAGAAGTAAAACTGATAAAAATGATGCAGGTGTATAGAAAGGGGACCCTGAAGTATGACTCATGGATGTGTATGAAGTATGATGAAAGAATGTAAAGACTCATGAGTCTTTTCCCAAGCAATGTAGGATTAGAGGTGGCCTTTCTCGTTCAACCTGATGAACATGTAGAGCTATTAACATTACTCTCTTACAGAGTATTTTGGCACATTGTACTGTTCACCTCTACATGGTGCAATTTTGTCCTGTTTGCCAAAACATATTCCTAGTTTTTTGTAATTTAAGAATCATTAAATATGAATTTGTTTGATAATACAGTGTTTACTACAGGTGAATAAAAGGTGGTGAAGTTGTTGGGTTGGTGTAAATTGTTTAAAAAGTAGAAATTGCGAGGGCGTGTAGCATTTTAAGAAAATTATGTTTTTATATATAGTATTTACATATAACGTATATTGAGGAGGGTTATAGCTACTATTTCATTTTAAGTTTGCTTGAGCTTATTTCTATACTGTGCCTGGTTTGACTGGCTGTCTATAGATCCTACACAGTATGAAATACATCTGTGAATGGCAACATTCGGTTAACTTCAAAACAGACATTATGTTTCAAATCAAGTAGGTAGTTCACCTGAATAAATTATTACAGTGATATGTTATAAAAATGTTTCTAACTCTCACACAGTCAGCATATTTATTGTAGACTAATGACGTGTGCACACATATGCGGCTTCTGTAATCTACAGGAAGGCAAAGCACAACTTTTGAACCATGCTGTGCTCAGGGCATGCTGGTTTTTGACAGGACATGAGCACTGCTTGTCAGACAAATGCACTCATTTTAATTAAGTAAACATTTGTTTGTACCTCAAATAAGTAATACTATCTGCTCCATTCACAATCAATTATTCAAATGTAGAACCCATAAGAAAATTTTGTCTAATTGTTTAGAAAGTTTTTTTAAACTTTGAAGACTCACTTTACCATCTAAACGTTTATAATGTACTCAGCAATAACTAGACACTTAAGTGAGGTAATTTACATTTTGAACATTCTGCCTGGCAGGTGACAGTTTGTTTGCAATTCAGCAGGGTATATACAGAGTTCTGTGACTCAGGGGAGCTGCAGGCTGTCAGGCTTCTAAAAATCAGTGATACAGGTCCCCTGACTCTGTAGCGCTTGATTATGTGTCCCTGTAGAAATGTGGACTCTTCGGGGTTCTGTTTATCAACACTATTTGTTGAAGAAATGATTCAGTCAGAGCAATTGTTCTGATTCAGAGGAGCAAAGCTTTATTCTTGTGCCCGTGGGGAGAGTCAACACATGCACACTAGACAGATGATGCAGTCAACTCTGAGGTATTGTTAGATACATTCTCTTATATAGGGGTTTCATTCAGGAGCATATGTGATTTACTACATGATTTATGGCACACACATACACAATGTGACTTCTTTCTTATCTTCCTGCTTTGGTTCTATAGAACTGCTCAAAACTGGTTCTGGTTCGCAGGAGAGACCTAGATAATGCTAGCAGACGCAGTTAGCTATCTTTCCGGCTGGGTGGCGCCTTGCTAATATCAGCAGTACATTCAGTTACACAAAATAATTCTCAGGTCTGCAACAGGCTACATGAAGCTTCAAGAGATAGAGCAAAGGTCATCATTTACGTTCTTTGTGAATCATCAGCATTCACACACACATTCTTCTTCCACACTACATATGTGGAAATGGGTTCTTCTGACTGGGGTCATGTATGACCAAATTTAAGCAAATTTAATTAACTTTAATCCCACAATAATGCAGAAACCAGAAAAAATGCCAGCTTTAAGAAATTAACAAAAATATTTGCCCGGAGTCACAAATGACGCCAGTCAGTGATTTGAGGGATAAATTGATCAGTGTCTGGACTCCCCACTGGCTCAGATGGTTAAAATGCTTGTGTCAAGTGCAGGTTGAGCCATATGGCACGGGTTTGACACCGGTCATGCCATCTGCCAATTATGACTGGGAAGTCACATTGGTGGAATTTGCTCCAGGGTGGCGAGGTCAGCTCATGTGGGTGCCCAAGAGTTACTCAGATAGCATTAGGGGGATGCACAGATCCTCCTTATACACTTTGGGACTTGTAGTATGAGAAATAGTCACAGTAGGCATGCATGATTAGTTTTGTTTAGCTTTGTATTAATTGCACTCAAGAAGTTATCAATACAGAAATTTTGTTTGCATTATTCTGTAGGTTACAAAAATTTTTTGGCGGGACAGTCAGCCACTGTGCTTTACATCCACTCTGTCTTAGACTCAGAGAGGATGTGTTTTGAAATAAAGAAATTTTACCCTGGTTTGTGCTTGGACTGGATTTTGAAATGCATGCTGAAGACAGTCTTCGTACTTTCTGCCCATAGTAGCTGATCCTAGATCAGAATCAGATTTGGATTTCAGACTTGCAGTGCAGGAGGTGCATCGAGAGATGTGGACATGCTGTTGTATTCTTTATGTGATACAGGCTCATGCACAACATATGTATAAAATTTTTAAAAATATTCACACAAAATTATAAAATAACACTTCTTCTGTATTTGTATTACAATGATTTTCTTTTATTTTTTTCATATGTTTTTGAAACTCATTTAGACTGGGCATGTTATTTTGCGATATCATGCCCATGTTACGTCAGATGCATTCAACTTGCTCCTGTCTTATTGATCATGACTCTCTACTTGAAGCTTCTGAGCTGTTCAGAGTAAGAACACTTGCGTTGGACAAAATAAGCCCATATTCTTGATTTTTTTTTTTTTGGTTTGTACTAAATGTTTTCACTTGTCCATTTTATCATGGATCTATCTATGGGAAACATTGCAGTTGCAGGAAAAGTGTATCAGTAGTAGCAAACAAATGACAACTTTATAAATGGCTTTATTTATATAATTAAAGAATAGTTTCAGTTATAACAAAAGCAGACAAAATGTGTTTTCTGATGAAGGACAGTTTTTAACAACTGAGAGAACTGAGGGAAAAGTTGGAATTAAAAATTACTGTAACTTTCCTTTCCAAAGTTCCAAGTTAAATTCTACCTTAATTGTGATGAAGAATATGTTAATGTAAAGTTGAGCCTGATTGTCATGGACATTTAACTGCATTCACCTGAAGTATGAAAACTTTTCTTCCTGATCTTTGAATAGGCCTATTCTGGTGTGTTCTGTCATTTATTTATCATAGTTGTTTTTTTCTATAAATCATCAAAGTGTCACTGTCATTTTCTTTCAGTTATCAGAAGATGATACTTGTATGTGGGTTAGGAAGGGTATTTTAATCCTTAAATGTGCTTGGTTTTTAATGTATACATTTTTATAAATCAATAAATCAAGTGGAATTTATGACGTTATGCATTTGGAACAATTATAGTTATAGGAGTTATTTACCAGCAGCAACAAATACAGCCTATTAAAACTATACAACAAGACACAGTACCCTATTACATTGTAAAACAGGGGCAGTGAATTCATTTATGTGTTAAAACCCATTTCATATAAGCCAGTGCAAATCTGCCAGAAGAGGTGTAATGTGTTGATGCTTTTTTGTCTTGGTCAATAATCTGGCAGCTGCATTTTTAATGAGCTGGGGATGAACTTAGGGGCTCCTGTTAGAAATGCATTGCAGTAATCAAATCTTAAGAAAAGAAAAGCATGTATAGTTTCTCAGCATCCAGTTGTGACCAATTTGGGTGGATTTTGGCAATATTTCTTTGCTGAAAAAATATTTTTGGTGATGTTATTGACATGCTTTTCTGTTGTGAAGTTGGAATCAAAGACATTTCCAAGATTATTCTGCCCGTGCAAGTCGCACAACACTACCATCTATGGTCAACTCAAATTCCCCCAGCTCTCTGGTGCTGTGCTGTGAGCCCCCTATGTAGACCTCAGTTTTCCCTGTGTTAACCTGGATTTCCAGTACCAACTTATGAATATGTTGGAAACATGTGGTTAGCAGTCACTGACAGCCTTGGTGGTCAAGGGAAATACGCAAATTTGTGTGTCATCTAATGAAAATGTACCACTCTTTACAAATTGGGCCCTGTCTATAAGATGTCTGAACTAGGCCAGTGCTTGCCCTGAAATGCCACTAACATGTGTTTTGAGTAAGATGTTGTGGTCAATTGTATCAAATGCTGCACTGAGCTCAGGCAAGGTCAGGATAGAGGCATGGCCAGCATCAGCATTCAGCAGTAGGTATTTTAAAGCTAAATTTAGGGTAGTGCCAGTGAAATGCATGGTTCTGAAGCCAGATTTAAATGGCTCAACGAGACTATTAGCACTGGCATGGGTTTCAGTGTACTTTTCAAAAACATGTTCAAGTTCCTTGGCTAAAAAGGGGGGATAGGAGACAGGTTTGAAGTTATTAGACACAATGGGGTCCTTTTTTTCCAGAAGAGGAAAAGTAAATGCTTATTTTAATGCCAGTGGTACAATTCCTGACAGAAGTGATACAATTAAGTGTACAATTAAGGTTATTGCTAGGCACAATATTCTTAAGTATTGGCATGGGGATCACATATAAGTGCCAGGATGTACATTTCATCTTTGAGATGAGTATTGATACTTCACTGGCAGGCACATCAGCTAAAGTCCAAAGGGGTACACCCTCTGGACCTACTTTACCCTCATCGGCCAGCAATTGTCCTCAGATTTTCCAAATCTTACGCGTGAACAATTCAGCCACTGTGTTGCAATAAAAATCTTGTCTGGCTTGTGTGTGGTCTTTGTTAGGATGTAGATGGTGGTCAACAGTACAGAATAAGAATTCCAGGTCGTTCAGGAAACCTACCAGTGTACTCTTAAGCCATAACTCCTCCATCTACATTTGGTTTCCCTACAGGGGTTTTTAGAGAACAGAAGTGGCCATTTCACCATGCTGATCTGTGAGGGAACTTTGTTGGTTTTGTATGTTAGACAGGGTCCGTCAAGCTTAACCTAACCACCCCATCACGCAATATTGATAGGGAAAACTGTTTTTTAATTTTTTTTTTCCACTATTAATGCAAAGAAAATGATATTTCAAGGTTAAGGCATATATGCCAAGTCAGCTAGTTGACCACATGGTGAACTGCGGCCATTTTAGGTTGAAATTTGCCACCCTGTCACATACCACCCGGCGTGGTAAAGGATGTGATGGGTGGTTTTGCTTCCCATCTGAATTTGTAAATTGGTTGAATTGGACCCTACAACATGTAGGCCCATATGGTAAAATGCCTGCTTCGAGTAGGAAAGGTCAAGGGCATGTGTTATTAGTGTTGTTGATGTAGGATAATCACTTTGTTTGGTTCATCTCTCTCACTTATCCATTCACTCACTATCTCTTCACCCACTCACTCACCCATCTCTCTCACCCACTATTCAGTCACCCACTCTGTCACTTATCTCTCTCACTCATCCACCTACTCACTCACTGAGTCTCTGACTCACATACTTTGCCAGTCACTCACTCACTCACTCAAGATCTTACTCACCCACCCACTCACTCACTGAGTCAGTCAGTCACTCAAGATCTTACTCACTGCCCACTCACTCATTGAGTCTTTCACTCACATACTCACTGAGTCTCACTCACACACTCAGTCAATCAGTCAGTCACTCTGTCACCCACTCACTGACTCACTCAGACACTCACTCAAGAGTAATGTTAAATTTCATAATATTTGCAGATAGAGCTGTCTCCATCATGGCTCCATTAAGCGCTGCTGAAAGACAGAGGCGATGCCGTGCTCGTCAGAATGCTGATCCTGAAAGGAGGCAGAAGTACTTAGAGAGTGAGCATCAGAGATGGCGAAGGGGCATAGAGCAAGGAAAAAATAAGCTCATTAATGATCTAAGTGAGCGAGAGAAACGTCAGCGGCGTAAAAAGTGGAGAGAGCAGAACAGGAAAATAAAAGAGGCAAAGGCTAGGCTGCAGACCCTTGAAACCCCTCCTCAAAGTCCAGATTTTGTCCAACAGCCAGTGCAGCGGGCAGAATCTTCAAGGTTAGGGTAGTATGCAGTTAGGATTGAAAATAAATGAACACTTGTATATATAAAAAGCAGGCCTATCATTGATGGGTAGTTGTTTTACATATGTTATACATGTTGAATGACCCACTAAGTTATAAATTGATTTTTGCTGTGTTTCAGGCAAAACACCCAAAAAGTGTTGAAAGAGGCAATTGCATGGTAAAGTGGAGATCTCATTGGGAAGTGGTGTGTACTCATATATGACAATGACCTTTATCCAGGCATCATCCTGAATACAGATGAAACACATGCCTTAGTGAAATGTATGCACAAAGCTGGTTCCAACAGATTCTACTGGCCTGTTAGAGATGACATCCTGTGGTACCTCTTTGATGACGTGCTCGAAATCATTCAACCACCACAGCCTGTGACACCCCGTCACATGGAAATTCAGAGGGATGTATGGAAGCGACTAACCCAGTCACTGTTGTGATGCTCTGTAATATTTTTGAGGATATTAGATGGTTCCGTTCTTTGAGAATGTCCTATAAAATTGCTAAATCACATGTTGGAGCATCCTACTTTAATATGCGAAATCACCTTCATTTGGAGGAATTCATAAGATGATTGATTGAATGCTCCTTTGGGTGAAGATTGTATGGATAATATTTTTGAAATTCTAATCACTTGCCACAAATATCATTTTTCAGTGTTTTAGGGATATGACCAAAGTTTTGCAATACATTTTCGATTTTAAATGCCCACCATTCCCTCACAGTTTTTAAAGTGCCTTGATGACAATGATATGCTCTTTCTACTCAAAGTTCTGAATGATGCATATATGAATTTGTTGATTTGATTTGAACTGGTGTTCATGTTGCAGCATGAAATGCTATTTTAATCAAACTATGTTGCATGTTTGAAATAGTGAGTTCTTTTAAATCAACATTTTGAACAGTCAATATTTGTTTAGTTTAATTAAAGCATATTTTTCACTCTTTCATGCTGTTGTGTTAATAAAGCCTGATTGGATATATATTTGGATCTTGTATCATTATGTCAACATTTATACCCAGAAGAAAAAAAAAGTTGTAATGGTAAGGCTAAAACCAACAAATCATATTGACAGTCATATAGTCACACACCCCGTCACATGAGTTACCACCCCATCACAGTGTCATTCTTAAAAAATGATGGAAAGAGAGTGAAATGGTCTGTAAATTAATGTGGAATAATGCTCTTACATAGTGGACTATTCAAATAAATGCCATTTTCATATTATAATACGAACCAAAATAGCATTTTTTTTGTTTAAAAATGAGGCTGTTGACATGTCAAATTCATATTTCAAGACTAAGAATCTAAAAATGAAAAAAAAAAAAACCTCAATAACATGCTTTAAATTATTAGTATCCAAAAAAAGAACATTTTACTTGTTTCCGGACATTTTACTTGTTTCATTTTACGGATTTCCTCGAAATCCGAGGAATATGGTCGTTATCTTACGTTAAGTGTTTTCCTCTTTTCCTCTCCATTGACGCCAATTATATGGAAAAAGCTTAACGTGGCTTAATGTGCCTAAACGTCGATCAAAGCAGACCAAATTTGTCGCACACGTCTCTTGTTATAAACACTTTCACATATCAAAAAATCAACACTGAAATCCAAGGAATATGGTCGTTATCTCACGTTAAGCGTTTTCCTCTCCCTCCCCATTGACGCCAATTATAAGAAAAAAGCTTAACGTGGCTTAATGTCCAAAAACAGAAATTTGGTCTTCTCTGATCGACGTTTAGATACATTAAGCCACGTTAAGCGTTTTTCACGTTAAGCGTTTTAGAATGTCCCCTTACTGTACCATACTTAAAAGCAGTGCACATCGGCAACCGAAGCATTTAAAAAATCATATAGTGACAAATAACAGCAGCAGCCAACCACCAGGTGCCTGCTCCACAAAAGCCCAGTCTGACATCGGACAAAAGTCCTGAACTTTGCAAACCAAAAAAGTTTACATGTTCTTTTAAAGACTGCGTAACGTTATTTCATTTAATCCACTGAAGTCTGCTATTCCAATTTCATTTCACCAGGAATCTGATGTTAACCTGAAAAAACATTTCAAAGTTAACGTCATTTAAGCGACACTTTTAAGTTTTACCAGCCAGTCTACATAGAAGCCAGTCGCCAACGTGTTTCTCTCGTAATCGCGCTATTTTTGCAGCTCAGGAATTCTTGCTTACCAGCGATCAAGTTCCATGAAACGTGCATTTTCAGTTTCGATTACAATGAATGGACATATTTACAAAAACACACTCAAGTGTATCGTCAGTCATCAAATCAAGGAACCTAGCTAGCAAACGTTTAGGTGGCTATCTGCCAAATTAGCTAGGTGCAAGTAAATTCATTAGTCCTTTCCAAATTAAAGGCAACATCTTCGCATTTGGTACTCAGTGACACACCCTCTATTCCAGTGTGTCTCAATCCTACTCCTGGAGGCCCACTGTCCTGCATATCTTCTATCTATCCTTGCAAACACACCTGATTAGTGTGATTAACATGCTCTTGATTAAATCAGGTGTGCTCAGCTAATCAAAAGTGCCACTGATGAGTTCAGTCAGGTAGGTAGAGCAGGGAAAGATGGAAAACGTGCAGGACAGTGGGCCTCCAGGAGTAGGATTGAGAAGCACTGCTCTATTCAATCCAGCGAAGCTTGCCGACAACAACAGCGCTAGCTATCCGGCTAACCTAAATGACGAGCCAGCTAAACAGCTAGCCACTTCATTCCCTGGCACACACATATACCCGTATTTTCGGTCTGATGAAATGAAGACCTTAATTTCGATTTGATGTAGTGAGGTCATCTATGTCAAACTAGTCAGCAGTCAAGACAGCCCCAAAAACTAGAGTTCAATGCCGGTAGTGTTAATAGGCTACTACACTTTCCAAGTTCGTCGCTAATTCATGTTGTTTGTGAGAGGGTGGTAGTGTAGCATAGTGGTTAAGGAGCAGGACTCGTAACCGACAGGTTACTGGTTCGATCCCTGCTGGGGACACTGCTGCTGTACCCTTGGGCAAGGTACTTAACCCACAATTGCCTCAGTAAATATCCAGCTGTATAAATGGATAACATTGTAAGGAAGCGTCTGCCAAATGAATAAATGAATAACTCCATCCAATCCATCCAATCAGTCATCATGACGTTACTAGACAGTGTTGCCGCGCTCTTCTCGCGCTTTTTCCTAGCAAAGCAAGTGTTGCCAGATTGGGCATATTTTCGATCCCAAATCACCCCAAATTTTGTTCACCCTCCCAAACCAATTTTGACCCGCACAATCAAATTCAAAAGCGCCCAATTGGGCTGAAACCCGCTCCATCTGGCAACATTGCTAGCTGGGTTTTCTCAGAGCCAAACGGTTTTCTAAACAGAAGATCCCAGAATGCCCGGATGAGATGGTGGTAGGCTATCTGATTTGTCAGGACCTTCCCCCCGCATTGCTCTATCGGATATGTCGTTCGAAAAGTGGACTACAAAACGAACTGCAAGTCTTCCAGAGCCTGGCGGCCCCGCAAATTACGCAAGGGCCCCGCCTCCCCCTCGTGTCAAAGCGGATGTCAATGTTTAGCCTACAACTTAGATGAGGGGATGTAGCGGAGCTATCCCAGTGGTCACGAAAAGAGAGAGAGAAAAAAACCATGAGAGTGAAATCCGGGAACAGCAATCAGGTTAACTTGTGTTCTCTCCTCTCCAAGTTTGATGTCAGCAAATAAGAGTAATGTTAACCCTTTCGCTCGTACGATCACACCGGTGTGATTTGCCGTTTAGCGCGTATGTTAAAACCGGTGCGATTAGAACACTGGATTGGAAAAATTCTAGCTAATTTTAGCTTTGAGGAAACAGCGATTTTTAATAATAATAATAATAATAATAATAATAATAATAATAGTGTTCTATGAGGGCCCCCTGCCAGTGCTGAGCCCTTGGAATCGTCGTAACCCCCTTACGGCGCCCCTGTATATAGCAAATGCTAACTGAAAACTGTGAGAAGCTTAATAACGCTAATGAAAACACAACGAAGGGTGGCATTTATCAATTTAAATTACGTTAAATGCTCATGATCACAGCTTTTGTAAGGTGTGTGTTCTAAACATTATTGTTCATTGCACTCAACCAAACCTAACCTAAAGTTCAGTCTCAGTAATTTAAATCGATTCAACTAAATTTAGCTCCGTTTTGTAATTTGAATTGTGTAACACAAGAAGGCTACAATGTGAAACATTTAAGAGAAAGTTTTGGGATTACTTGCCACGTAATTATTCAAATTGCCATCCTTGTTAATTAAACAATCTCAATCTCAATTAAACAAGCTTTCGCAATAGCACACAAACTACAGACAATCTGTGTTGTTTCGCGAGCATAATCATTTATTCTAATTATGCGATTGGTGTTGATTATTCTGTGAATTATTTGTTTTATTGTTAATCAATGAGGATAAAGGGGAACAGGTTGAAAGTAATGACAGATTTAAAGGTAGTGTTCTGGCTTCCCCTGTTTCCAGCTCACCCGCCGCCACTGTTTGATAAACGCCAACGAGCAACGGTGTTTCTAACCTGCAGCTCGGAAAAGATAACCGCGTTGCGCGTGAACATGCGTTCATGTGCGCGTGCAGCAACCTCTGTGGGGACCAGTCCACACAATACATGGGCGTGATGGCACTCCTCATAGGTGCACATAAATGTAAAACAAGACAATAACTATCTAGTCTCTGAGTCAATGTTTAGATACAACTCTGGACTAATGCAAGATGGAAAGCAATGGATTGACATTGACTATTGATTAAATATTGAATTTAAAATGTTGATGAGCTGAGCATACTTGGGCAGTATGGATGCACATCTTTCAGTAAATAATAACCATCAAGAATTCAGCCAAGCCATAGTATAAATAGTATTTTATATTTTAAAATGTTTAAAAGGAAATCTGGGGGAGCCAGTTTGAATGGGCCTGGTGCAGCTGATAAAATTAATAATAGTATTGTTATCTATCATTTACAGGTGCTATGCTTAAGTTTGTCAGTAAAGGAGATGCTGGATCATCAGCCAGTACAAGCAGAGACTCAGTTGATCCACATGCAGCCTCAGCCAGTACTAACACAGACCCAGTACAGCTGGCTTCAGCAAGTACTAGCACAGCCAGAGATGTACAGCCAGCATCAGATACAAGCAGCTCAGACCCTAAAAGAACAGTTGCTGCTCCACCAAAAGACCCAGCAGATTGGCCCCCAGTCTTAACAGACTTTATGAGGACTGAGTTAGTGCGCAGAGGTCCATTCAAACCAGGACTGGATTTTTCTTACCCTAAAGACAAGTCTAGAAGAGGTTTCCATTCAGGCTTATTACAGAGACAGCTGTCAAATGGGGAAAAGATTACCAGGAGCTGGCTTTCATACTCAATCAAAAACAACGCTGTGTATTGTTTTTGCTGTAAGCTCTTTTCTACAAAAGACTACAAAATAATAAAGGAAGGCATGAATGACTGGTCAAATATCAATGCCATTCTGAAACACCATGAGGGTAGTCCTGAACACACAAACAATATGATTAAGTGGAGAGAACTTGATCTGCGCCTAGGTCGGGGAAAGACTCTTGACCAGATACAACTGACAATTTTGGAAGCTGAAAGAAAGAGATGGCGGGATGTCCTTACATGTTTCATAAGTATCACCCAGTCTCTGGCTGAAAGAGACCTAGCATTCAGGGGTTCATCAGACAAACTATTCCAACCAGATAATGGAAACTTCCTAAAAGAGGTTGAATTACTGGCAAAATTTGACCCCGTTATGGAAAATCATCTCAGCAAAATTAAAGATGGAGAGACACATGCTCATTACCTTGGGAAGCACACACAGAATGAGCTGATACAGATTGTGAGTGACAAGATTCTGGAAGCAACAGTGACTCAAGTAAGAGACTCAAAGTACTTCTCCATTATCTTGGACTGTACACCTGACATTAGTCACCAAGAGCAAATGTCCATTATTCTGAGAAGCGTGGCTTTAAAGGGAAAGCCAGAGCTCAAGGAGCACTTCCTCGGCTTCGTGAATGTTGAGGTTACAACAGGCTTGAATCTGTCCACTGTCATCTTAGATAAGCTGAATGAGCTGAAGATTCCATTTGAAGATTGCAGAGGGCAAGCTGAGGACAATGGGGCCAACATGAAGGGCAAGCACCAAGAAGTACAAGCCAGACTGCTAAAAAAAAATCCAAGAGCCATGTTCATCCCATGTGGAGCACGTACTCTAAACCTTGTCATTGCAGATGCTGCCAAATCTTCAAAAGATGCAGTTGGGTTTTTGGGGCATGTGCAAATGCTCTTCACCTTCTTTTCAGCTGTCACACAAAGATGGAGTGTTTTGAAGAAACACATGAACATAACCGTGAAGTCATGGAGTGACACAAGATGGGAGAGTAGACTCCAAAGTGTTAATGCAATCAGGGATTAGGCTTCTGAGGTTCGAGAGGCATTACTGGAAGCCAGACAGACGATCAATGATCCTGTGGCCAAAGTGGAGGCACAAGCACTTGCAGAGGAAGTTTGGTCCTACCGCTTCTTGATTTGCTGTGTCGTATGGTGTGAGATACTGACAATTACAAACAAGGTGAACAAGCTCCTCAAATCCGCCTCAATGCAGGTGGATATAGCAGTGAATTTAATCTCAAATGTAAAGGCCTCCCTCACTACATACCAGGAAACTGGATTCTCTGAGGCCCAGACAACAGCCAAAAGCATTTGTGAAGAAATGAATGTGGAGGCTGTTCTGAAAGAACAGAAGAGACTGAGAAACAGCAAGAGGCATTTCAGCTATGTGGCTCCTGAGGAACCAGAGACTGATGCACTGAAAAACCTTGAAGTCAACTACTTCAACATTGCGGTTGACTCTACTGTGACATCCATGGATGAGAGATGTGAAACACTCAACCAGGTGAAAACCAAATATGGAGTGCTGCTGAACTTCAGCACTGCCTCTCAGATGTCCAATGAATCTCTGAAGGCTCACTGCATGGAAGTTGAAAACACTCTAACCTTCAGAGATGACTGTGACATCAGTGGAATGGATCTGGCACACGAGATTCAGAATTTACCTGATCTGCCATCAGATAAGATGACTGCCTTTGAGCTACTTTCCTTCCTCTGTGGGAGAACCTGGAGGAGCTCTATCCTAACCTTTGGATAGCCCTAAGAATTGCAGTCACCCTACCAGTAACAGTAGCATCGGCAGAGAGGAGCTTTTCAAAATTAAAGCTCATCAAAAGCTACCTGAGGTCTTCCATGTCACAGGAACGTTTAAGTGGTCTGGCCATCATGAGCATAAATCATGACGTGGGGAAACGCATGTCCTGTGATGACATCATTGATATTTTTGCCTCAAGAAAGTGCAGAAGAGGAATATTTTGATGGTAAGATTTTAATTCAAACATTCAAATGTTTACACACTTAGTAACATAAGATTGTATGGCAGAAGTGCATTTGTGTAATTGACTGTTTAACTAACTATGTGACATACTTTCTGAATTTCTTCCAGACAGTCCAGATAGACTGGTGCCCATGCTGATGCTGAAAATGCCCAGGCTGTAGAGGGAACCAAAGTTAATCACAGAGCTGTGTAGGTTTTATTTTAGCCAGAGCTCAGCGTTATATTTTATTATTTTCTACATTTTATATTTTCTACAATTTCGTATTTATGTTAATGTTAATATTCAGATCCTGTAGAAAATATTCTATTCAATAAATATTGTTTGTTTATATCTCATTCTGTTCTGTATAGGTCTACTTATTCTAAGACAGACAGATGGAGCAAACTGTTTTAAAGAAGGGAGGATTGTAGTGGGAGCACTGGGGTGTCAGGTGCGGCTGTGTGGCAATGGCAAATGGTTTACATGGCTCATGGGTCAGGTAGGAGGGCCCCCAAGCAGAATTTTGCTTAGGGCCCCAGGGAGGTCAGGACCGGCTCTGCTTAAATCTTAACATGTTCAGAAAATATCGAAACATTTGATGAGTCCAAATATATCCTCAGATCCAACAGGTTAATTCAGGAAATTCCCAGCTCCTGAAATTAATCCGAACTTGAGTAAAGCTGGATAGCGTGCGAAGCCCATTATAATTTTCCATAGGGAATTTACTTTCGACACCAGCGAAGAACCAGTGATGACGTACCCACCTCGGTTGTTACACTCAACCTGCCAACCCTGTTAACGAGCCAGTTTGTTAAAATGCAGCGAACGCAGCAAGTAAAAAACAAACAAGCAAACCAGCTAGGCGTGGAGCGGATGGGCTTCAACCTCACCAGTGTACCCGCATGCACACCCCGAAATAGTAGCGTCAGCGCTATGATAGAGTTTGTGTTCATAATCCAATATGCCAAAACAATCTATACGTTTTGCAAAAATGTAATCCTTAAAAACTGAGGCAGTATTATGTCCAGTTCTCAGAGACTGTTACATGTTTGCAGACTAATGGTCTCTGGTTACAAGAGGGAGAATATAGTTGTAGTTTTGGTCATTTTGGTTCAGAAAGCTGATCTACTTATGATCAAGGCTTTCACATTTTCTTATATTTCACAATATTTAATACCAGCCACATAAATGTAGCCTATAGGAAGAATAGGATAACTATTGTAACTGTTAAATTATATCATGCAGCACACATAAACACGAATGTAACGGTTCACCATGATTCAAGACTTGGCAGTTGATCCGTTAGCACTGACGTTGTTTTCAAAGTCATTGGATCTCGCAAGTAAACACTCAGGCAAGTAAACATGCAGAAAAAATCGATAGTCTTTGTCAATTTTCCTGAATTCCTAAATAAAGGAAGATGAAGTCCTAAATAAAGGCTGTCTTCAAATGGCTTGGCTCTCAATCATTTGTTTTTGGGGCGGGAGGAATGAGTGCAGGGCAAGCTGAGTCATCAGAGGATGGCAGTAACAACTTCCTAAACATGAAGCCACCACTAGATGGCACCGTTACCCATTATTCCACATTACGACGATCTTACTTCTTACACCCAAATGTAAACCATAGCTATAATATTATTTCATTAAATGCGGATTTTCCCTTTGAATGCAAGTAGTTATTTTCATAGCTGCATAAACATATTAGATACTTAGATCCGAATAAACTAAGAAAGCCCTCTTTGCCATCTCTACTTTGAGAACACATCCTGATGCTTTTCATTATACCAAAAGGGTCTCGATTTAGCATCTTTGATGTTTTATTTTACGCGGTCCATACAGTAAACCTACTTATCATGTCACTCTTTGCATCCCATTCCAAGAGAAGGTATATTTATGAAAATCAAACTTGAATTTCAAGCACCAATGCCTAATATTCAAATATTTCAGCACAAAAGTCACGAGGGGACTGGAGCACTACGTGCCAGCATGTCAGAATGGTAAGATATCTTGTTACTTGCTTATATAAAACAATGAAGCAGGGACAATGCTTATGTAAAATCAAGGGTGGCACAGACCCCATAAAACACTGCTAACATGTTACTGTTTATTTTTTTTCCCTAACAAATGACAAATCACAACACCCTCGAAAGATATTAAGTATGTAGTAATAAAACCTTTCAGAACTGTATAAATATATGTTCTTATTTCCGACCTGGAACTTGTGCCAAATAATATCTGTCAGGCATAAGAGCTGGCGCCAATATTTTGACCACTGAACTTAAGTTAACCTCCATGGGGCATCAAGTGGGCTAAACATACGAAAATTAATTCTTTCACAAATGCAGTTTCCTGGTCTGAAGTCATTATAAATAATGCCGTCGAAGCGAAGCAACCGCACGTGAATTTGGTGGGAAATGTCCTACGCGTCGTCGCTACTCGGTGACGAAGTTCTATTCCTGACTGATTAGAACAACACACCACGGAAACGTGAAGGGGCGTGGTCTACACGTGCTGGGCAGCCAATCGTTTCGGAGTTGGGCACGTCGCTCATTTTAATACTCTTTACACGTGTCACACTCCAGCCAATAGGATCCAGAAGAGGAGGGAAACGATTATGCACAGTGTCCATGACTGAGCTCCAAACTCCGAAGAGGCGGTATGTGACGGATGTGTTTTGAGATTTCTTGAGCAGAACATGGAAAACATTCGCCTTAATTCCTGATAAATACCTGATCTGGACTATTCCGAAGGACCTCATTAAAATCATGGTCGTGAATTCAGTTCATTGGTTTCGGAAGGGTTTGAGGCTTCACGATAATCCATCTTTACAGGAAGCTTTGAATGGTGCGGATACTGTGAGATGTGTTTATATTTTGGATCCGTGGTTCGCTGGGTCAGCCAATGTTGGAGTCAACAAATGGAGGTGGGTGATGCAGGCCTAATGCTTTCATTTCAAGATAGCTTACCTCGCAAGCTAGCTCGCTGGCGATCGGGTTACTGTCTACATTGAAGACTGCTAGGTGACTGCGGGAGACGGTAGCTAGATAAGTAGCTGCGCAGTACAGTAAAGTCAACGTGACTGCTAATCTGCTGTACCGTGCTTACATCAGGTAGTTAGCTAGATGATGACCTAAGTATTTTTACAGAAGTTATGCATTTGTAAAATATTTTCTCTTGGGCCAGCTAATTTCTTCATTATGAAGTATGGGCTTGCTAAACGCGTTTTGAATGTAGCGACATATTAGCCATATTTCCTAACGCAACGTGCAGGGCCCGTATCTGTAACGCTAGCAGCTAGTCAAGTTTGTAGCTTTTGTATAGCTTGTGTATTGTTTTTAATTATGTTTTTCACTGTACCTTCCAGACACGCCTGACAGTTTTACACTCCAATGACAGCTGTTCACTATATGTGTTACTTGTGGCATTAATTCATGATATAATGAAGTCTAGCTAAGTCAGCTACGCTAGCTAACATGAAGTGCGTACACGCCCACTTTGACTGTATGTATTTATGTAACCGCTTTCAATTTATTTGTGCATCACTTATAGTTTTACATTCAGAATATGCCAGCATGTGATTTTTTGGGTAACATTGTGTGATTCAAATACACATTTTTGGAGAGATTACAATGATTATAATTCTCAAATTATTAAAACAAGTAAGTAGTTTGTTTATGAGTAATCGCCACCACGGGTTGTAGAGAACAGGTGAAATCCCGTTGATACTTGACAGTTTTCCCTGTGTTCGTGTCTGGATCTTTCTAGATTCCTATGGAGTGATTGGTTGCGCTTTACTCACTTATACTTTGTTGTCAACTGTTACCCCAGGAATTAGCGTGAAATGACGCAAGACTGTATGCATTTATGAAATAAAATGGCCAAATACCAAAGCCAGTCTTAAATTAATCCTTTACACCCTAGATTTCTGCTGGAATCCCTGGAGGACCTGGACGCAAGTCTCAGAAAATTGAATTCCAGGCTTTTTGTTGTGCGGGGTCAACCGGCAGATGTGTTTCCACGACTGTTTAAGGTTAGTATCCGTTAAACTCCATAAAACTAACAGGCTAGTTTAAGTATTACTTTTAAAGACGGTTTCCGTTGTTGTCATTGACCACATACGTTTACTTACTGAATACAGCGGAAGCCCTCAACGGGCATGACCAAGAGTTCGGTCTTGCTAATAATGATTCAGTACAAAGTTCATTTGATCTGTTTCCTGAGATTTAAGTAAGATAAAATTAAATCATGAAAGGCCAGGTATAACTCAGATGTGTATGTTAAGATTTCAGATATAGGCTAAGAGTGTACAAGTAGTTTTGGCCCTTAAAAGTGACCCACACCATGTAATAAGCTACATGTCATGCATATTTTGTTGAGGCAGTGCGTCATATACTATTTTATTACACAGCCTGAAGTGCTGCCAGGTACTTGGCATATCAGGATGATATGGAACTAACACCAAGGTTGATTTATCCATGCAAAACACATGGGGAGCTAGCAGTAGGGAAGGAAAGAGACCATATGTTCTAGTGGGCTCTGTTAACTCTTAAAAAGATTCCGTTCAATACAGCTGTGCAGCCATTGAGCTACCAAGGAACTCTCTTATGAAAAGCAAGTAGTTAGACCAAGATGCAAAGAAGATGATGTTTAGCCTATATAGTTCAAAGGGTTGGAACTCAAGCTGTAGTTGGAGATGGCTTCCTCCACATTGTCAGATTAATAACTAAATTGTCTATAAAGTGTAAGTAATGTAGGTGAAATGGAAGTACCAAACTGAAAAAATAAGAGTGGATTGAATCCAAACTTTGGCCTGAGCACTAAACAAAAACTGCCAGCATTTGCCTTGCCATGAGAAAGCTGCTCAAAGTATTATGATAGCATTGTTGGGGTAAGTTTGCTCTCTAGCTTAATTGTTGTGTTTATCAACCAAAACCAGTTATTTGCATTTGATTGTTATACATTAACAAAGTTTATTTCAGTCTTCTGTGCAGCAGATATATCAGAGAACACAATGCAGAGAAGCTGTAACATACAGCTGCTGTAACCTGAAAAGAAGAACTCTAATGCCCTGGAAAATGAAACTAAAGAGAGTGACTTTAGTTGAAGCTAGGAGCTGTGATTGACTTGCTTGATCTAAGACAGAGATTTCCAAACTGAGCACCATGCTCTTTTATGTAATGAGATATAAGCTATTTGCTGGTGACATGATTTTAAAAAAGGAATAAAGAAATTAGTGAAATGTCTTTCCTCTGTCCCTTAATGACACCCCCAGTAAACTTCAGTAGCAAATCTACTTTGCAAATTTTCTGCTTTAGAAATATTAGAATGGAGTTGAGCAGATAGATTTTATCATTTTGTGGCAGTTGAGAATATAAGATAAGCAGAACAGTGCTCACGTGGTTACAGCAGAAGCAGCAGCTCAGGTGTAGAGCAGGGTCAGTGCGTTGATTAGGGGTCCTGTTGCTTTGTTGTAGATGTAAAGAATGACCACCCCATCTGTGATTTCACAGTAATGAAGACAGTCACAAAGCCAATGAGCTGCCCAAGGTGTGAGCCCTGACCTGGAGTCTTGAAATCAGTCAAAAAATCATGAGGCTTGAGCACTCAGTAGATGGCCGGATGTGCTACCATCAGACTCCTGCCTATACCTGCAGTTCTTCCATAAATGAAAACTGTGGACTGCAGTGTCTGAGGATCCACCTTGTTAGTTAGGGGAGGCTGGTGAGCAACAAAATGGGAGAGAACTTCCCTTTTACCTGACACTTGTCCTGAACCTATGTTTCATAATGAAAAATCCTGGCAAATACTAGTAATTAAATGTTTTAATACTTGAGAACAATTTTAGTAATTAGGGTCTTCCATTAGATGATCACAACCAAGAGATGAAGGTATATTATTATATTATATTATATTATATTATATTATATTATATTATATTATATTATATTATATTATATTATTATTAGTGTGATATCACATATGTTTTTTCCTTTAACTTAAATCAATTATTTATTTATTATGTGTAAAATCATTTTTATACAATGGCCACACAGGCAGAGCTAACCCATTAAATATAATCAAGTAAAAATCATCTTCCAATGGGTGATCTCTGCATAGTTAGTTTGGAAAAGGGGCTTGGGATATTTAATGTAATGGTCCATTTTTGGCTGCTCCTAACTGTGGCTCACTGGCCACTGCTGGTGTGTATGATCATAACCAGCTGGGTTTGTGCACCTGCCTATTCAGGTGGCCACACGACCGCTGTGGGCTGTTATGCACATCCATTTGTGCAAGAGCCGCTACATGGTACAAGAGGTGGGTTTGAGAGGATCCAGATAAAAACACATCTTGCTTTTTACAAACACTTATATAAGGTGAGACTGCTGACTGCATTATCATTGTGAAAGGGGAGAGTAGCACAGATGGGGTTTAATTGCAGCTGAAAATGTAAGATATTCACATGTCTTTTTCTGATACTGCACCTCATTGATCTGCTGAATAGCCAAATTGAACAAACTGGGCTAAACTTGGGCATGCATTAGGCAGGTTGTAATAAAGATTACATAAAGGGGCCCTCTTCAGAGGTTCAAAAATGGATTATGTCCTGCATTTAACATTTACCTTGTTGTGACAAAGTTTGCTAAGAGGGTAGTTGAAAGGTGATGTGGTGGAGAGGCTGTAGCCTAATTGTTGCACAGAGAAATGGAGACTTAATGGAAGCTTTGTTCCAGGCAGAAGACTGTCACTGGTTTGTCAGGTGTGCTCCTCTTTCTTTCCACATTCTTGATCAGATTTGCCACTCTTATGCCAGCTTGTAAAAGGCAGAGGGTAGCTTTGAAGCTTTGGAGATCCTACCCTCAGCCTTGCTAATTGTGCTTTCTGGTCACATGGGAGGTTAACAACCTGATCTCTTTAGCTCTGACCTTTGGCCCTCTGATAGAGTTTGTTTGAGTGCCTCTTCAGAAAGTCTCTCCCCGTTTTTTTGTTTGCAGGAGTGGAATGTCACCCGTCTGACCTTTGAGTATGACTCTGAGCCATATGGGAAGGAGCGGGACGCAGCCATCATTAAGATGGCACAGGAATTCGGAGTGGAGGTGCGGGTGAAGAACTCACACACGCTCTACAACCTGGACAGGTTAGACACGCCCATGCCTCTGCCGTTCTTGTCCCAGGCTGTCTGTTTAAATGCCTCTGTTTAACTTGCGCTGAAGTAAAGGCACATTTGAAGGCATTACCCATACCATTCATTTTAGCAGTGCAAGGATCTCATCCTGAATCACCTCAGTGACTGTCTGGCTGTATAAAGGCATACTATGTGTATTGCAAGCTATTGAAGATTACTTGTGTATTGTTGTATGCTAAGAAAATAATAATAAAAATAATTAAAAAGTGATGCCTCCAAGCAGGTCAATTTTACATTTTTCTGATTTGATATTAATCTCTGGTGTCAGTTAAGACACCATCCATTTTTTATCAAATCAAAGAAACAATTTTACAGATAAAAATCTGCTGAACATATTGGAGCCTTGGATTCTTGAACCATCCAAACTGAATATGAATTCTCCTTCAAATCCAGTAATCAAAGGGCGCATTAGAAGTGAACGCTTGAAGTGACGTGCATCAGTATGAGTAGCTAAATCTGTAAATCATGGCACAGTCAAAGACAGTGGTTGTATGCATGGCATTAAGGTGCTGGGACACAGAGCTGCTTGGATTCACTGGACCAGTGTGGTGTAGTGGGTAAGGAGCAGGGCTCATAACCCAGAGGTTGCTGGTTTGATTCTTAGGTGGGGAACTGCTGTTAGAATTGAGCAAGGTACATAACCAGCTTGAATGAATGGATAGCATGGTAAAATTGGAAGCTATGCAAGTCTCACTGGAGAAGAGCATGTGCTATGCAAACATGACTGAAAGTCAGTCAGACGATTCCCTTGCAGATAGGCAAGACATTGTGCCGGAGGTGGTCATAGTAGGGTAGGTGCTGTCGCCCAGCTGACAGCTTTACGCATTCCCTGTGTCAGTGAGGGGATCAAACTCCAAATTAATCAGGAACTGCATTCCTGTGCAAACTAATCCTGTCCATAACGTCCCAAATGGTGCTTTGGGATCAAGCAAGAACAAGGAACTGAACCAGAGCAGCCACAGTGCTGAGCAAAGTTAAATGATGAAGGTTGCAGTAGGGATGTTTAAATGTCTGCTACAGCGGTTTAGACATTGCATTTGTTTTTAACATCCCAAAGGAAGGAAAATAAAAACAGCATGCAGTGGTTTTACAGTTACATAAACATGTTAGAAACTGTGAAAATGCCTGGCCGTGAGTGTGCGTCAGACTCACAGGGGAAAGCTCCTGGTTATGCAGGCTCCCAAAGCCTGCTGCCGCACATGACTTCCTCGTCTCCCCAGCAACCGCACCGTTTGGGAAATGCTGCCACCTAGTGGCAGCCTGCTCAGGCCAACAGTCACACTACAGAACATGTGCAGCCGGTGGGAGGCGGAACAGCTACGCCGTTAAGTCACCCTTGCAGACATGTGCTTCCGAGAGCCACGCAGCCATGCTGCAGCAGGCACATGGAGGCCTCCTGACACTGGCATATCTGGCAGGAAATGATCCAATGGGAGGAGATAACCATGCATACCGATATAGCCGCCGTTGTATAAGCTGCAGCAGTGGGTCATAGTTCTGCGGTCAGCATGAATGAAATACTAGAGCTAACTCATCAAAGGGTTGTTTTGACATGGGATCATTTTACATGGGTTATCCCTCTTGATGAATGATTCTTTGGATTTCCCTCATCAGTCTTTATTTTGTTTATTTTTGATAATATTGAATAATAATACATGTATATTTAAAATATTAATATTTTATATACATATATATTTTATAGAAATAATTTAAGGTCTGTATACCAAGTGACTAAATATTTTTAAATTATTAAAAATATTTAAATTATTCTACTTCATGAAAATGTTCTTGGAAGGTTTTTGTTTTGTTCTTAGCACTTGTTTCTCAGGCTGTTCATGCTGTTTGTCTGGCTGTCCCATACAGAATAATAGAACTGAACAACAACAGCCCCCCACTCACCTTCAAGCGGTTCCAGGCCATTATCAGCCGCCTGGGGCTGCCCAAGAGGCCCCTGGCAACCATCACCAAGCAGCAGATGGACAGCTGCCGCACTGACATCTCGGACAACCACAACGAGCGCTACGGCGTGCCCTCCCTTGAGGAGCTGGGTGAGGGTTCAGCCTCAGTTTGTCAGCTCATTTGTCTTTCTGAATCCCCAAACTCCTCTCATATGGTCATAGCTTAGAAGAATTTATTTTCCTTTTTTACCATACTGAAATCTCAGAGCTGCCCATTGATGTTGCACATATAATGGACAGCAGATTTTAACAATTTGTCAGTTCTTTCTGATGTTACTAATGTTTGTTGCTGCACATACCTGTGTGTATTTTTGCGCATTTTTGTCCCGGTTCAGGCCGCACCCCAACATGCTGTGCATTAATGATCATGTTTATCAGACCCGTGTGGGGCTCACTCTTTAAGGCAGCCGCTGCATTTAGCTCACTGATGAGTCTCCCCCCTCTCGAGGAGGCGTGCGGTCGCTTCCCCTCTCAGAGCCGGTCTCCCCCTCCTCCAGCGCTCCGCCCCGCTGACCTCACACGCCGTCCTGGCCATGCGTAACGGCACGGCTCTGACGTAGTTCGCCGCTTCCTGTTTTCCAGGGTTTGAGACGCATGGACTGAGCCCAGCCGTGTGGAAGGGAGGCGAGACGGAGGCTCTGGAACGTCTGAACAAGCACCTGGACCGAAAGGTGCGCAGCTCTCTGCCAGCCCTCCACACGAATCAACCATAGGCTTCCTTAGCCTATGAGGCCCCTAATGCATTTCCCTCCCAGAACATCTTAAACAATACTGTTAGAGAACACAATATCAATCAGCTGCCACTATAAGCAGTTTATAAGGCTTGAGAGACTCCACATACAGAAAGGTGTGATTAGTGATTATGCTGCTCTCAGAATCTAAGCTGAGCTGACTTCCAGTATTGTGATATGTTTGTCCTTTGCATGTGTTCAGGCATGGGTGGCGAATTTTGAAAGGCTCCGGATTAATATCTGTTCCCTGATGGCTAGCCCCACTGGTCTGAGTCCCTACTTACGGTTTGGCTGCTTATCATGTCGATTGTTTTACTACAACCTGCGAGAGCTGTACATGAAGGTAAGGCCTCCTATTTCATGTAGATTTGTTTCATTGGTTTAGTGTCCACTTGTTGTTTTTCCTTTGTAGTAGTAGTAGCAGGCATGTATTTGATATGTGGGTGTGTGTTCTGTGGATTGTGTGTGGATCTGGTATCAGGAGCATTTGTTTTTTGTTGTGTCCATCACCTCTGTCATGCTCAGTGACTCAGTGTGAACTTGTTGATGATGTAGTCAGCCACACACTCTCCTAAGTGCATGATCAATCCAGTCTGAAATACAGTTTTTATCTTGTGCCATTTATGTATTTGAAATTGAGCCAAATTATTAGATTTCCATCAGACTAAAAGCCCTGTTCTCTCAGGGTTGAATTGCTCAGTGAAGAACAAAGTATTTGTGTGCATGCACGCGCACACACACACACACACACACACACACACACACACACACACACACACACACAGAGTCAATCACAGTCTGCGTGTGTGTTAGGATTCTGGGTTCATGATCAGAAAGTTGTGTGATGAGACATTGCTTATTGACCCTTTATCCAGATGCTAAATTGCTGTGTTGTCCTAAAGCAAAAGTACAAAAATAAGCATTGAATAAAGGCATTTATTAATTGCGTAATGTAAAGCTGAATATGATCATGTCATGGACTTCACTGTCAGTAATCAGAGGCGATCTAAATGAAGGAGGGTCACGTGACATGCGTATGGTTGAACCCCTTCCCCAGGTCCGGAAGCACAGCAGCCCCCCGCTGTCCCTCTTCGGCCAGCTGCTGTGGAGAGAGTTCTTCTACACGGCCGCCACCAACAACCCAAACTTCGACCGCATGGAGGGCAACCCCATTTGCGTGCAGATCCCCTGGGACCGCAACCCCGAGGCGCTGGCCAAGTGGGCCGAGGCCAAGACCGGCTTCCCCTGGATCGACGCCATCATGACCCAGCTGCGGCAGGAGGGCTGGATCCACCACCTGGCGCGGCACGCCGTGGCCTGCTTCCTGACGCGTGGTGACCTGTGGCTCAGCTGGGAGAGCGGCATGCGGGTACGGCGCCGGCGTGAGGGGGCAGGGGGTGTGCTGCATGGTTTGGGGGCCTTTTTTGGGGGCTGGTTCTCCTCAGCATAGACTACCTGATCTTTACTGAGAAAAGCAGAAAGCCGGTTGGCTTTGTTGTGGCTCGATCGGTGCCAGCGTCCATTCCTGCTGAGTTTCCAGGGCGTGGTATTCACTGAGAAAACCAGTTTATGGGTTTGGCAGGTGGCACTCCTTGAGGGCTGGAGCAGATGCTTGTCGCTTTTGAGGTGTTAAATGTTGAATTGAAGCATGTTTTGTCTGCTGGAACCTCCTCAGCTACTAAAGGGAACGCCTGTCTAAAGCATGCCAGAGATGCACTGTGAATTTGGCTCCATTTGGGCTCTTTACTGGTGGGTTTCAGGGTTCCACACTCTGCTTGGTTTGCTTTGGGGGGACTGGCTTCATGAGATGATGCAGCTGCTAACTGGAACTTAACACCTGCTGGAACCTGGGTGTTGAGAAATGGCTTGGCCCACCTCCAGTCCAGCAGGAAAGTTTTGCCATTCATAGACAAACTAGCTCCAGCTGAGACCCTGAAGAAGGTCACTTTAGATGGTAAATCAGGTAATTGCAGTACGGCTGCAGTGTTAAAACCTGGCTATTAGAAGTCACTTGCCTAATTGAGCTGTTCCTGGATTTTAGCACTGTGGTAGCCACAGCAGCTGCATAATTACATAATACCAATGCAGTCAACCATGTGTAACTATGACTGTCATGAGTGAAGGACATAGGCTGTGTGTTCCTTTCACCACTATGTGATAGCCAATGTCAGTAAAAACTGGACCTACAATTACCCACTGGCTAAGGCATTGTAAAAGATGGATACCATTTCTGATTGTTACACATATAAACTAAACACAATATTAAAATCTGTCCTTCAGGAAGCATAAAACAGTTATTTTGTGCTGGGGAAACTATTAATGCAAGCATGAGCCATATCACCCCCACTAAGGGTAGACTGTAAAGGCATTGCTATATAGGCCTGCTGGATGGACTCCCTGTTATTTGGAGGAAGCTTTTTATTACTGACAAAGAATTCAGAGAGATTTGTAGCAGTGTGTGTTTGCCTAGTGCAGGGAGCTCTGGATTCAGATATGACCTGGAACGTGAGCCCACTGACCTGGCAGTGACCCAGAAATGCCCCTCTGAGGACCACTGGAGCCTGTGTGTCTTCACCTATTAAGGGAGAACTGGGGTTAGAGATGCACTTGTGGTATGTGTCTGGTAGGCTACTTGGGTGATAGAGCATTGTGAAACACCTCCTGATGTTTGAAGGCTGAATGACTGTCATATCACTAAGAACTAGGGCTGTACCCGACTCAGAATATTGTCAGTCGAATCAGATTTGGCTGTTCAATAAGGCGATTCGACTATTTGTTCCTTTTTTTCATATAGATCTGGCAATCAGAAAATCCATTGGCATGAGTTTCAGTGATGATTTCGACCACATTAACATAGTCAAATGCAACAGAGTCATGGGAACACATTTTTGAGCATTTAACCCTTTCGTGCGTAGGGTCACACCGGTGTGATTAGCAGTTTAGCGCATATGCTAAAAGCAGTGCGATTAGAAAACTAGATTGGAAAAATTCTAGCTAATTTTAGCTTTGAGGAAAAAATATAGCAAATGCTAACAGAAAACTATGAGAAGCTTAATAACGCTAATGAAAACATAACGAACCATGTAATGTAAATAAATAAATTACGTGCAAAAGGGTTAGATCAACCTTGTAAATAGACTTATTACCTGCATTCAGTGGTGTGCTGGCCATCGGGCATACCGGTGTCGTGCCGCGTTCTGCACCCCTGCCGTGAAATGCACCCCTTCTGATTGACTCGCGAGGATATTGCAGTTTTTGAAGTCTCTTCTTTTCAAGACAATGTGACTCATCAAGTTGCTTTTAGTCATCAAGTCACATTGTCTTGAAAAGAAGAGACTTCAAAACTGCAATGTCATCTCAATGAAAGGGTTCAATTGGCAGGGGTGAGAAAATGAACTTATTTCAATAACAAGATGTCATCTGATGAAATGGTTCAATTGGCAGGACTGAGAAATGAACTTATTTCAATAACAAGATACCATATTTTCATGAATGTAAAGGATTACGTATGTAATCCTTTACTTTGACACTGACAAAGTCACGTCAAAATGTTAGCTGTGTGCCGTTATCAAGGCAAGCAAGCTAGCTAGCTGGCTACCTAGCGGGTTAAAGTGAACTTCAGGACCGCTGATGTCCAAGTTGTACCTAGCTGCATTAAACGCGATGATATAAAACTTGCTACGTGATGTATATTCAGAAGAATATAATTGTTTGTAAAGTCCATGCACATTAACTAATTAGTAAATCTGCCCAGGTAATTGCAGAATGGCCGCCTAGCTATGCAACTTACCCGTTTCAAGTGGTTTACCAGCGCAGTTGTCACGTGGAATTTTTTTTTAGCAAGCGCGCCAGCTAGCTCTGCTAGAATATAAAAAATATATTTATGATTCCCCTTATTTATAATTCCTCATTGAAATGTTATCCGTGTGCATTTTTGTAAGCTTCTGTCTGTTTTATCCTGTTATTGTAATGCACACTAACTGAAAAAAAAAACGATTGCTCGACTGACGGGTCTCCGACAGATGATTCGACTCGTCAACTTTCGGGGGGCAGCCCTTCTAAGGACAGTTATATCAAGTTATGAAGTCATCCTACATAATCAGCATTGTGCCGATGATGGTGCTATTCATAGTCGTTATTTCACTGAAGTCATTTACTGCGTACTGTGTAATAGTATTTAAGATGAAAAGAATGAATGTTTATTCTTGTGATTTGTATAAAGAAATGGCCTCAGGTTGCACTGTATGAGGGAACAGGTGCTTTGTAGTGGTCTTTTCTGCTACACTACATTAAAATGATCCTGGTGAGTGTTGTTTTTTTATCGTGTCATGAGCCTTGATCCAGGATGTTGAACAGGTTCTTGCAAATTTGCATGCATTTCTTTCAGTAATTAGTAATTACTGGTAAGAGCAATAATGAGAGATAATTATAAGAGATAATTATATATAATAATTATCATTATTATGATGATGATTATTATAATTGTTGTTGTTATTATTATTATTATCATTGTCTTCATGTTGTTGCTGTTGTTGTAATAGTAATAATAGTAATAATTATAGGTGTGAATCTTCACTGGTCTCACAATTTGCTTCGATTCAAATGATTATTTTCCCCAGCTCTAGTCAATGCACACCTTTGAAGTGTAGGAGCTTGAATGCTAAATGGTAAATAGGCCTCTGCCAGAGCTTCTGTGATTCCAGTTCTGAGAAGGTGTGGGAGCTTGAATGCTAAATTAGCATTTGGTCTCACAGGCCTCTGACGGAGCTTTTGTGATTCCAGTTTTGAGCGCCACCCGATGCAGAATCTTTCACTTCCGCATCGCGATGCATCGTAAAAACGATTATTTTCCCCACCTCTAGTAATAATACAAGGTCACAAGCTGTCAGAGATTGTTTCCTTTATCCCATCACGTAATCATTGGAGTGTAATGGCAGTGTTTCTTGCAGGCATCTGTACTGACCATCCTGGTGCACTTGCGCGGCTCCTGTCTCCCCAGGTGTTTGAGGAGCTGCTGCTGGATGCAGACTACAGCGTGAACGCGGGCAGCTGGATGTGGCTGTCCTGCAGCGCCTTCTTCCAGCAGTTCTTCCACTGCTATTGCCCCGTGGGCTTCGGCCGCAGGACCGACCCCAGCGGGGACTACATCAGGTGGGACACCGTGACACTGCCACACACTGAGCAAGGCGCTGCTGTGTTGTAGTTTACACAGTGATAGAAGTTATCATAGCGACACTCCAAAGTAATTAGGTCATTTTTGTGTTATTTAATGACTGTAAAAGAAGTAATTATTAATTCAAATACATTCTGTTCCATGTTTGAAGTATTTATTCAGAATATCAATTAAATCTCAATTAAAGTATGGCAAAACGTTATTCAAAACATATGTGTCCATGTTATCCCCAAATTAGTATCTGTTTATAAAAATTGAGTCATCTAGAAAAAATGTGAACCTTATAAGTAAGTGCTTATGTTAAGTGTCTGAAGCGACCCCCTCCCAAGACTGAAGTTTACTGACTCTCATGGCGATCTCTGTGCAGGAGGTACTTACCAAAGCTGAAGGACTATCCAAACCGCTACATTTACGAGCCCTGGAATGCCCCGGAGCCGGTGCAGAAGGCAGCCAACTGCGTGGTGGGCGTGGACTACCCCAAGCCCATGATCAACCATGCTGAGGGCAGCCGTCTCAACATCGAGAGGATGAAGCAGATCTACCAGCAGCTCTCGCACTACAAGGGCCTCAGTGAGTGGCACTCTAAGCCTCCTATATGGGCTGTCTGAGATCCAACTGTTAGTCTGCTATTTGTGGTCAATGGTGGCTCCATTGGTCTTAAGTGCACTTTAAGATATAGTGATGTTGCTGTCCTCGGCTCCAGTGGGCTTGTGCGGTCTGATGGTTCAGTGGGTGTTTTGGCATTGGGGTGGGGTGGGGTGGAGTGGAGTCTTCCAGTGGAGTCCTGTCCTAATGAGTTAGTGTACAGGGGCATGAGAATGCATCAAGCCACTGAAATAAGCTTGGTGACTGTGTGTGCACTCCAGACTTACACACCTCACCTAAAATTCTCAGGCCTGCCACAGCACATTGGTCTCCTCCTCCTCCTCCAGTTACAGCAATCATGCGGTTTTTGCACTGTAGTGTCAAAAACATCATAGTTCTACTTCTGTCTAAACTTTCAGTGGGAGCCTTTCAGCTGCAGAATGATCATAGTGCTCGCATGGCATGTCAGCGGAGAATCTTGGACAGCACAAAGATTAAAGCACCATGCCATTATAGTTTGAAGGAGAGTGGCACCGTTCTCAAGCTGCAAGCTGTATTAGATCAAAAGCTATAACAGCAACATGATATTGAGGATGGGTATAGTCCTCATAGCCCTGACACCTCCATGCTGCTGTTATGAACTCAACTGTGTTTGAATTCAGTTCAGTTTCAGCTCCTGTCTGTGTAATAAGTCAGTTTTCTGGCCCCTTTAAATTGTGAGAATTACATTAAATTGTGCTATTACAGTCCAGAACACCTAGCTTTATTAATCAGAGCTCTACAATACTAATCTGATTTGATGTCTAGTCTGTATTGCTGTCAAACTTCCATTGCAATCATTTTGTCCCACATCAGAGAACATTGGACATTGAAAATGTCACAAATGGCATCTTTAGATCAGCGGGGACTCTCGGCCATGCTGTGCTGGGTGTGTCACACTTGATTGGCAGGCCAGCTTACATCATGGCTGGACCCTAACAAAAACCATGTCCTACCTGCTGATCTCGCCCAAGCCCAGTACAGACCAGGAGGTTTATTCTTGAGAGGGTCATTTGCTTCCCTCCAGTCCAGATACACTCTGTTGTGAGTGGTGTCTTTTGTAATTTATGAATAGCAGGGAGTTGCATTTCAATGTTATCTGGGATCCGTTACACTTCACAGTGTTTTGGCATGTTAGAGATGAATAATACATCAACACTGGTTTTGTACAGTGTTGTACATAGTACATAGTGTCCAATACTGATTTGACTGCATGGCCATATCAGCTGTTAACCTGTTGGAAATTTAATAATATGGCATTATTGCTGAACTGAATTTATGTGTACATCATGAAACTAGTAGTTTAACAAACTTTATATCATTTGAATTGATGTTAAGACAAACTGTGTGGTGTAAAAAATATCAGCTGTCTGAAAATTTTTGACGTTTTTGCATGCATATATAGCTCAAGCCTTCCTCTTACTGGATTTGTTTCTTTTACATCAAATATGAGCAGGTAATACGATACTTCTGGCTTTATTATTCATATGACTGTTTGTTTCAGTAGACAAAACCAAAAGCACCTGTGTTCCCTGCTCACCCACTGTATTGTTCATGCTGTTTTATGCTGGTGCTACAGTATCACAATACAGCAATAGAAAAATGAGAAAAGATATGAAGGGTAAACCCAACCACTTGTGCTCTGGTTTGTTGCAGCCACTGAATTTAGTAAACCCTGAATGTTTCCTTAAAATGCAATTGAAATATAAAAATGATAACAAAAACCTGCTGTTGTGTATTTTAACCCTGCAGTGCTGTCAGGGACCCAGGCACTATTAACACATCACCCTCCTCACTTTCAGGCCTGCTGGCCTCTGTTCCAAGTATTCAAGAGGAGGCGGAGCCACCTATGACAGACAGCTCAAATCCCCAAAGTAGTACCAGTGGTAAGACTGACATCGTATTCTGTAGTGTGTGGAGTCTGTAGGGGGAGGAGTCTGTCACTGGAGATGTTGTTAACATGCTTGTGGGTAGAATCAAAACTGACTTGAAATGGCTTTAAGTGAGAAATGAACATGTTTATATAGATATTGATGCTCACCAGCTTCACTCTGTTGCATTGAAGGGTTAGAGATGGCTGGCAATGTGTGATAGGTTGTTAAAAGCTATGATTGCCAGTTCCTCTCCTGCATGGCCACATATAAATCACATCACACATAACTGTAGCACCCTCTGCTGGGTATCTCTAAGAAAGAATGTACTGAAAGAACGTTGGGGCATTCAGCAAACTTTAGACCAAAGGGGGAGGGCATTGGAATGGATAGGAATGGCACTGACATTTAATTTTAATTTATTGAATTGAAATGGAATGTAAAATGGCTCCTTTTTGTAATATCTGGAGAGCTTGTTCAGTGAATGTGGTTAGTGGTCTGATGTTTTGGGTTTCAGTTTCCATTGTCCTGCTGCAGCAGGGTTGTTCCACTTAACATGCATTAATCTATAGACCTATTTGGCATGATTGTTATTTAGGTACATGCTTTAACAACAGTAAATGCACAGTCAATGCTAGAGGTGTGAATCTTCACTGGTCTCACGATTTGATTCGATTCAAAGGGTAGTGATTCGATTACAAAACGATTCTCGATGCATCACGATGCATATTGTCCTCCATGTTGTTTTTTAATTAATACAAGAATACAAGCCCTCAGATTAGAACTGTTACTACTTTTCAACTTTTTGTTTAACAGCTGTTTTCAAAAATCATATCAAGTCATATAACATAAAAATCTTTTTCAAGTAAGATTACCACAAGGTATATGTAAACAGTAACACAAAACATTTTTGTTTTTAGTGCATTGTAAATATATAGTAGAAAAATAATGGTTTTACATAGAAAATTAAATTCTTTTACAGCTCTAGCAGCTACATACTTCCATTAGCATTTGCTATATTTTTTAACGTTATATTGCTGTTTCTTCAAAGCTAAAATTAGCTAGAATTTTTCTAGTCTAGTGTTCTAATAGCACCGGTTTTAGTATACACGCTAAATGGCCAATCACACCGGTGTGACCGTACACACAAAAGGGTTGATTACAATTTTTAAAAATCTATTATTTTCTTTTTCTGCATTGATGCAGAATCTTTCACTTCCGTATTGCGATGCATCGTTAAAACAATTATTTTCCCCAGCTCTAGTCAATGCACACCTTTGAAGTTTAGGAGCTTAAATGCTAAATGGGAAATAGCTTCACAGCTAACAGGCCTCTGCCAGAGCTTCTGTGATTCCAGTTCTGAGAAGGTGTGGGAGCTTGAATGCTAAATTAGCATTTGGGCTCACAGGCCTCTGACGGAGCTTTTGTGATTCCAGTTTTGAGCGCCACCCGACAGAGCAAACAGCCCACCATGAAGAAGAGAGCGAGGCCGTCTGAGCTGCAGAGGGATGACAAATGCACACAGCCCAAAGTTCCGCGCGCCAGCATGGCAGAGGAGAAACCAGGAGACAAACAATAGTAACAGGTACAGAGGAGCCCACTTAATATCCCCCGCTTAACATCCAAACCTGCTTAATATGAGGTGTTTTATTTCATCCTTTACAGGATTTTTATATGAAATCATCCAATACAACTGGACTTTAACATTCATGACTGCATTATATTGCCCAATTATTTGTGCACAGGAATGGGGTATGGGTTATCTGTATTTATGCAAATGCAATCAAACATCTAACCACCAACAATGCAGATGTAATAGGTGTGAGCTTGTCTAATTGGACATAAAAATTGTATAAGGTCAGAACTAAAGGAGGAGGGGACTCCAGTCAAAATATTTAGATTTAGATGATCTCGGAGGAGGGCATTTAAAGTCATTCATGTGTTCCCAAAGAGCAAATCATGCGCTGATTCAGCTCATTGTAATTCCTTGGTCAGTTTAAGCCACTAGAATCTTTCTGATGGGGAGAGAGCACGTTGTGTCCATTTCAGGCAGAGAGTAATTGGCTTTGAGCAATCAGTGTGTCAAAGGTCCAGTGACACCATTGGAGCTGCAAGCCAGCACTGAATCTGCACAAAACTGTTTTTCTGCCATACCAGGAATGACTTTAAATATCCACATGTTTTCTATACCATTTCATGTTGTAAATAGTTGTTGTCAATAAATTGCCATTTAAGAGGAAATCTTACCCCTCTAATGCCCAGTCTTTGCAGTGCCTCATTGACTTCTAATATCTCCAGCAAAGTTTTCCCAGATGGAGCTGCCTGGCCCTCTTTGCCCATGCAGTCTGTGGATATTATTTTCGGCGACAGTATATTTTTATTAGCATGACAGTCGTTTGCTGCTTCAGCTCCTTTTACTATTGACATGTTAAAATGTAACATCATGACTCCTTCTCAATCTGTTGGGTCCCAGCCAGGGTTTGATCCACTTCTTTCTACGTGGTCACTGTATTTGGGTGCACTCGTGTGCTTCCCACATTTTGCTTTCTGTTATTTAATCAAGTCGGTTATTTAGGTTAAGGACAAGTTGCATGTCTTAATTTGGGACAAAACTCCCACGTTATATTGGGCATATGCAGTATGTAATTGGGTGCACCAAGAAGAAACTAAATCCATGACCTGTATAAGGTAGGTTTGTAAATGCTGAGATGAATGCTGAGGTCCTCCAACTGAACACTGTGGTTATTTTCTCTTAAAACAATCTTGGTTCCCTTTTAAAAAGACACACTATGTTTGCATGCGCACATCATAGCCCAGTGTGAGCCCAGATGTTGAAGTATTCAGCTAGGCATGAGCCATGTGAGCCTTAGTAATAATGATAAGGTAATAACGGGAATGGGAAGGGAATGTTCACACTTTACAAGGATTATTCGGGACACTTTGACTCTTATCATATATACAGGAACATTAGCAGTGGTCATATTTCACAGTGCCGGAAAACTGCTGAATTGACCAAATCAATCAATCAAAAACAAAATAAAAAACCAAAAATCAAAACATATTCTGGAATAAGCATGCAAGGCAATGTGATCAAAAGAATAGAATAAAAAATGTCACGTGCAGTCATGATCATTTCTGTGAAGTGTTTGAACATAAATAAACTAGGAAAACTGAAAGTTTGGCCAAAAAAAAAAAAAAAAAAAATTCAGTTGTAATGGTGTAATTAAATCTGATATGACCACATCCAGGAAGAGGATCATAGTTCAGAATACTGTGTGCATGTGAATGTAGTACATATAAGTGTTAGTTAGCTGATGTGAAGCAAAGCAGTTTTATGGAATGATCACTGACTGGTCTGTGTGCATAAATATTAATGAGTCAAAGTACTCAGTGCTTGTAGTGTGTTGTTAATCCTTTGATATGCATGCTGTCTTTCAGACCATAACTGCTGCTCCTGACGTGTGACGACCCTGCTGTTTGCCGTGCTTCCTCCGTCCCTGCGCATGTTAGGATGGGAACCTTATACACTATGTATAAGTACACCTCTTCAGTCTAAAGCAAGCTCCTCTGTCTGAAAACAAAGCAAAACAAACATAAAGATTAGCAGCATAAAAGCATTGCAGACAGTTTTGGCAACCACAGGCATATGAGATCACACTATCTGTAGTGTTTCCGAAAGCTTTTGCTGAGCTGGAATTTATTCTCTAATTGTTTGATTTTATTTTGGGTTTTTTTTGGTTCACCCGAGCATTTATGAAGATGACAAGCCTAAAACTAATTTCTTTCTTCATTGTTCTTTCTCATTTTAGAAGACATTGAGCCATTGGTTTGATCACAGGTCTCAGTAGGTTTCCACTAAGCTATCAAGGTGCAGGGAACATCAAACAAATAAGCTGTGAAGTATAGCACTGATCACAGTAATCACATCGTCTCTGAGAAATAAAGTGTTACAAGCTTTTTGAATGGTCTAGATCTTCTATAGTAAAATACGACATTACACAATTACAGCTTACGTAAGGCAATCCTCATCGTGGAGGGGGGGAAGTGTGGTCACATCCATTCAATTGGTTATTTATATTCATTCCCTATATGTACTGCTTTTACACACCCAGTAGCCTTAGATACTATAAAACAAAAAACAAACTTATGGCTAGCCATCATGGCCACTTTATACTGAAGTGGCAGATCTTTAGATGACACTCAGTTTAACTGGCACTAATTTCGTCTGTCAAGTCAGCAGAATGTGAGTAAATTTGGCATTGGCTTTTGCGACCTGTACGTTTCACATAGCCAAGCTAGCTATGCTGGTGAAGTTTATGGTGTTAAGTTGAAGATGGATGTATGTTTGCCCTATTTTTGCAGATCAAATTTGCTGCAGAGAAATTTAGCTATTATTCGCTACATGTTTTTTTTTAGACAAGAGCTAGCAATACAACTATAGGTTGGGAGTTCACATCATATCTAGCTACGATCACTTATTTAGAATATTCATGCTCCCCCTTTGTTCCCCTCACAGTCTGTAGAGACAAACAGATTTTTTATCAAATGCCACCTTTGGTGTAAATTTGTTATGATGTGTAATATTCATGAACAAGATGTCATTATTTTTTCACAACCTCCTTATCCAGAAAACCAGACATTTTTCAAAAAATTATAGACTATCACTAGCTTTTCAGTTGTCACTACCTAAGACCAGCAGCTACACATTCCAAGCCATGAACATGTGTACATTTGCTTTAATTGAAGTGTTCTTAAGATGTGTTGAATAGTTTAATTTATTTTTGGTATTTTGTACAAAAGAGTCTATTTTTGTTAGAGATTCAAGTAAATTGTGAACTTTTCTGTTTGTAGATCAGCATCAATACAAGGGTGTATATGAGACTGGTGATAAACACATGACTGGTGATTGGTGATAATCATTTAATTTTCAACCAGATCGCAAATTACTGCAGCATGAATAGTACTACACAGATGTGTCCTACATCATCATCTTTTGAAGGCCATGGTCAGGACTGAAGTGAAGGAAGCATAACTAGGCTGAACTACACAATAACAAAAGATGTGATGGCTAAATTCTTTCTGGGTATGCAAGCACTTCCCCCATTTCACACTTGTGTGGACTCTCTGAGGCTTCCTTGAAAATACAGATATTTTCCAGAGTCAGGAGATCTAGAGGGAGGGATGCAGTGATGTTAAAGCTGAAAGCTGTCCTCAGGGCTGATTGATGCTTCTTGCAGTTAGTGCAGCCGTAACTATCATGTGAACGAAATGATGTAACGGTAACCATAACGGCCGGTTGCATAGAGGATTGCGCTGCCTGTTACACACCTCCCAGACTTCGTAATGGCCTACACAATCAACTGCAAGATAGCCGCGTTCAATGCTTGGTTAACTGAAGTGGCCTGAGGTGTTCCCTGGCTACACTCTTTTCTTTGCTGTCCTGGAGTGGTGAAACACCCAGTTGTTACGAAAACACAATAAAGACGTATACATCCACATCCACATTTGAAGCAGAAATCCGCCTTTACCCTGATAGGTGAAATGTCAGTTCTGGTACACAAGAAACATAGCTTTAGATGACTTGAAATATCAGTTGGTTTAGATTTCCAAATGATGACAAACAAATTAGGCTTAAGGTGAGAAGCCATTGGGCCCTGCTCTTCCCAGAACAGATGTTCCCCGACTTCTGCTTATAGGGCCCTCTTTGCAAACAGTACCTAGTGAGAACGCAAGAGGAGGACAGGTTGGAAGCCTGCTTCCAAAAAAAGCACAACAGGAAGGAGGAAAGGCGAAATGAAAGGCTTCTTGAGTAGGACATTATGTGAATTGTTATTAACATTATAATTTCCCAGCACTCATCTACACACGTGTTTGCATCAAGGCTCTTTGGCTTTATAATATCCAGGTGGATACTAAAAAAATTCAAATGACAACTTGTTCAAGACAAAAGGGGGATTACCTGAATATAAATACGGTATAAAGAATATGAAATGGGCGTTATAGTATTTCCTCCCGCAGTAGATTTTTTTGTCATTTAATTTGTTTTTTTTATCTCGGAGAAAAAGATTTTTCATTTCCACTGGAATCTGTCATTGCATCATTCAGTTACTGATTACAGGGCATCAACAGTCAGTTGAGCTGAGTGGGAGGTACGTTATTGCTGCTTGTGTGTTAGGAGGTATTCACACTGCAGCTTTGTTCCAGAATGAACATGGTATAGTTTGTCCTTCTGGGATGTGAATTGTGACATACTGAAAGAAAGCACCCCAAGATGTCCTGTCAAGGTGGTCTTTGTCTGACAGTAAAGCTTGGTACACAACATATGGTAAATGTTTTTTGTGAAGGTGAGGTCCTGGTTCTTTAACAGCCATAAAACAAGACCCTCACCTTTTACATGTCCATACATGATATTCAACTTGGGTTTGAATAAGGCATTCATGTCTACAAAATCAGTTTTGAATAAATATGTTGGAAGTACTGTGTCAGAGCACAATGCTATTAAACCACCAGCCTGTAGATGAGTTGGCTTTTGTGGTGATCTTAGGTTGTGCAGATGCAGTAGCTACAGCGAGTGAACTCATTTACAAGAAGGCTTCACTTGACATCAAACCTTCAGTCTTAAAATGCACTGAGAACATATACCTTTTTGAACACTAGTTGACCGGGCCCAGTGAAAATATGGCAGAAAAAGCCCGAAAGCAAACCCTTGAGAGAGTTCCTAACGCGCTTGGTACGTTTACATCCCTGCAAGCGTGAACATCATGCAAATGGATACATTCCTTTCAAGCTAACTGAACCGTGCCACAGTATTTGATACAAATACAGTCCAAAAAGGCCCTCGGTCTGTAATTCTTGATTGGAGCATGTTAAGCTCACGCGTAATGCACACTAACCGTACGAATAATACTAGTAACAGGCTTTCATTTCTGCATGGATACATTATTAGCAAGCAACCCTAGCTATATTACTCCACTCTTCTATCTATCATAAGCATAACAAACTGCAAACACATATCCAGTCAATCAATTGGTAATCGATAACAAAACCATTTACAGGACTGCATTTCAAAATGTTTCAGTTGTACCTTTCTTATAATTGTTACTTTAAAGTTTATATAAGAGTAGCTTTGGTGTGTAGACTGAATCAGAAGGGTGGGTAAATTGCATTATACAGTCATATGTGTTAAGCTTCAATGCGTGTGCATGTGTTTGTTTGTTACATACACACATACACACGCATATGTTCGCACATGTTGTTCCTACATTAAACCTTAGTCCTTTGGAAGACACTGTGGGACACATTCTGTCTGTAATGTGTCATTATTAAAGTACTCAAAAACAGTGGCTTCCATTCATACCACAGGGAAATGTATATTGCACAACCTTCTTGCAATGTTTTGGTAACATTGTTGCGATGTGATGACATTTTACAAAAGTATTTTGTACCCAGAATCTCAGTGCGTGTCTCAATTTGTGCACCTCTGTGTGCTTGAAAGTATGTGTTCCATCAATCTAAACATTAAATTGTAAAACCCATAAATGTGTTTCCTGTTAGAAGTTATACGAGATGGCTCTGTCAGTTATGGGCACGTGGCTTTCATGATAGCTTTTCTTTTCTTCATTATTATTCATTTTATAAACTTTTGTGAAATGGATGTAATATAAAACTTTTGTTGTGTTTGTTTTTACATAATTTGTAAAGTGTAAATACATTTTCCCTTATTAAATGCAGCTTCTGTAAGTAACCATCACATGACTTGTGTGCTTGAAAGGTTCTGACTTTGGGGTGAAGTCTGAAATTCACAGAAAACTAATGCCAGTACAAATTAATTACCAATGAGCTGTTCCCATGTTGCAGTGGCTGTTATATTTGATCTGTGCCACTAGATGGCTACAATATCATTCATTCCACCAAACGGTGTTATTGTAACTCATTGAAAACAAATGTTGCTACTCTACTAAATTACATTAGCAATGGTTTCACTCTTTAACACAATTTGTTATGAATAATTTAGGTGTAATATGTGTTTAATTTACAGTGTGGGTGCTCATAAGCAGAAATGGAATCAGCTTTGGTGTGGTGAGACTGATGTTGTTCTCCGCTGGACTCATAGACCAGTCACACATCCCCCTGGAGCCACTTCATCCACGTCAGTCTGTGAACACTGAAACACAGCATATCTTTGTTAGAGGTGATTATAAAGCTTTCAAAGACCAAAGAGGGGGAAAAGCTCCTGCACTCGTGAGGTTCATTGAAGCAGAACCAATCATTAGGAAAAACTGGGGCTTAAATATGTAGGCGAGATCCAATCACACGCAAATGTACCATGAGCTTATGTTCCACAGATAATGCAGTTTGTCCAGATGCCTTCTCCACTGGGGCCTCTGACCTCACTAGTGAGGGCCACATAGCAACATGGTGAATTAGAAATATTTGATCATGTTCATCGACTTCAGGCGAGTTAGGGTATAGCTGGTCTGGTGTATGTGCTGTCATTTTTGACATATTCCAAAAAAGAGATCACATTCATACATACCCTTATCCAGGGGGATCTAAATGCTTGGAACAAGTACCTTGACAGCAGTGACCCACCCCGCACACCAGCCTATGACCCTTTTACGAATGGAGTGCTGCCTTATCTGCAGTGCTGTGGGGACAGAGCAGTAGTGGTAAAATACATATGCATGAAACACCAAATGGAAAGGACTTGTTTTTGAGTAAGTGACTAAATTGCAGTTAAAAAGCAATCTACAGTATGCATTTCATTCTAATGTCAGTGGTAGTTACCAATACACTTCTGGTATAAAAGACATTTTAAACCAACACTTCAATATGTGAATTTGTAAAGCAACCTGAGAGATCTAACAGATTTTGAAAGAGGTCTGATAGTGCCTGAATTGAAGGTGCCTCAGTCACAGAAACAGCAAAATTATTTAATGTGTCAAGGTGAACAGTGTTGAAAATCATGGTGGCATATGCCAAACAAAGAAATATTGCATTAGGAAAGTGGTTTCAAGTTCAAGCTCACCAACAGAGAAAGACACTTAACGGGATAGTTGCTAAAAAACATTAATGTTTCCAATGGCCTTGGGAATCACCACAGAACTGAATCTATAACTCTGTCACCAACTTTCAACAAAACTATATGTTGTGAGCTTCACAACACTGATATGGTAGAGCTGCCATTTGGAACCTGCTTGTTACCAAGGTCAGTGCACCTGGTATAATGAGCACAAAATCTTTTACTGTTTTTTCTATGTCTGGACATGTTTACATTTAGAGAAAACCAAGGGAATTCTTCAACTCACATTGTCTTTTCCTAACTGTTGAGTGTGGTGGTGGATCTGTTATGGTATGGGCAGCCATCTTGTGTGAGTAACTGGTCCAATTATTACTCTGAATGGGGAATTCCAGGCAAGCCATTTTAGGCAACCAGGTGCATCCATGAATAAATGTTCATATATTGTTTAGTGTTTCCATTGTTTTGTCCACCTCCTGTACATATGTGCATTCTAAGAATACCAATGAAACATAGCCTGAAGAAATCTCATAGTTCAACAAACACTTGTGGTTCATGAATTATCATTATGAATCATGATACACAGTTGAATTTGCCTTTGCAATGTCCCCTATTCCTCCTCCCTTAAGGACAGTAAGGATTTTCTCACTTAAGAACTCACAGATAAATACAAATAAATTACAGGTTATCATTAGAATTTTCAAGCCATCATTGAAGTATGGTGTTGTCTGTGAGATTGTGCTTGCTCTAAAACAGAAAAAAACTGCTTCTTTGTGCTAACCTTGATTTGTTCCCTGGATTGGGGCCATTATGCCTTGTGGAATGGGGGTGTGGAAATGCCATGACCTTCAATCAGGAGGTCATTACAACTAGGCAATTCCTGCTCTCTACAAAATCTAGGATGACAATAATGAGAAATAACTGTGATAATTGTAACTGATTTTTAAAGGTTTCAGTATTCATTGTGAGGCCACACTATAGTTCACATATTATTTTTGTATAATTAATGTAAACATTACGCATTGGTACACTGTGAGTCATCTAGTGTCAGAGCAGCACAGCCAAAGTCTTGTTGCTCATCCCAAAGATGAGGAATCTTGGCTTACATAATTATAATATTATTATAGATTGCAAATCCCTGTTGTTTTGAGCTTAGAGTTCCTCACTCCTTCCAAAATTACAATGGCAACAGCATGCAACGTTTTGGAAATTATTTTTAATATAATATTTTTAATTCCCTTTAATGAATATTAATAAAAAGCATGCCCAAATGCTTTGAATGGGATGAGTAAACATCTTCATTGAATAACGGTATTAAACTGGATTATAATTAGCTAAACAACAGATTGCTAATTCAGCTTTAGCACATTACCACATGAAATTTCAATGAAAATGACAGATCCAGTGAGCCCTATAATCACAGGAATTGAGACATAGTAACAATCTATTGAATTCCATAAAATTCATCTCAATGTGTGGTATATGATAGTTAATATTATGAACTATCTCCAGCCCGGCACCCGCACCTGGCCTCACAGATGCTAGATATGTACAGTCGTGAAAAATTAAGTACACCCCATGGAAATTGTTGACTGTTTCAACATATTTGAACAAGCAAACATTTGATCCTCTTTGAAACAGTGCCTATTAATAAAGGTGATATACTCCAACAAATGAGACATAAAATTGACATTTTGTAGTCATTTTCATAATTTAAATCAACAAAAAAAAAAAAACATCAGTCACATGGAAAAAGTAAGTACACCCCTACATTTATCACACCTTCAAATCCATAAAATTAGAATCAGGTGTTCCAGATTAGGTGCCAATGATTAGAACCTCCTTAGGGAGTGCAGGTGGAACCTGTCTTATTTAAACCTGACATATAGGGTCTGGTGTTCTCTTTGCTATTGAAGTGTGTGGTGTCATCATGCCAAGATCTAAAGAGCTCTCTAAGGCCTTCAGAAAAAAGGTTGTGGATGCCTATGAATCTGGCAAGTGATTTAAAAAGATCTCCAAATTATTTGAAATAAATCATTCCACTGTAAGGAAAATCATCTACTAGTGCCGTAGATTTCAAACGACTGCAAATTTGTCCAGAACTGGCCGCCCCAGCAAATTCAGTCCGAGACCAGACGGTCTGATGCAAAAAGAAGTCTCCAAGAACCCAAAAATTTCATCACAGGATCTGCATGTAACTCTTGCAGCTGTTGGTGTCAAAGTGCATGCGTCTACAATCAGAAAGAGATTGCACGAATTTGACCTGTATGGGAGGCGTGCCAAGAAAAAGCCTTTGCTGTCCAACAAGAACATTAGAGCAAGACTACAGTTTGCCAGTGAACATATAGGCAAAGACAAGGCCTTTTGGAATAATGTTCTCTGGACAAACGAATCAAAGAGAGTTGTTTGGCCACAGTAACAGTAGACATGTTTGGCGCAGACCAAAGAAAGCTTTTCAGGAGCAGAACCTCATACCAACTGCGAAGCATGGTGGTGGAAATGTTATGGTTTGGAGTTGCTTCGCTGCCTCAGGGACGGGGCAGCTTGCAGTCATTGATTCAACTATGAATTCTGCATAATATCAAAGAGTGCTTTGAAGATAATGTGAGGTCAGTAGCTGACTTCTGATCTGACAATGTATGACTGCATTCTGCCACCACCTTTGGTTCTAAACAGAGCTAGGACAATAGTTACTTCCAGTTATCCATAGCTGAGGGGTCAACAGAATATGTGAATAAGCTGTTTCCATGGTTACCAGGCACGGGGAGGAGGAACTAGGTCAATCAATGCAGTTAACAGTAGGGCCGCATAATCAATTGAAAGGGCAGTAACTCACCCATCGGACAACGTTTCGGGTTAAATTGAAAAGCGCGTTCAGTCAACGCTGTCCATTCATTACATCGACCAATGATTAGCTAACACAGATAAAAATTAACATACATATGTATATGGCCATTGAATTGCGGGGCCTTTAATGTCATTCTACTTAGACTTCATACATATAACGTCAGTATTTAAGATAGTATCAAACCAGCAAAACATAAAAAACAACGATTGTGATCAGGTTATTTAAATTATTAGCACCTCGTTAGAAAAGCTACAGCATTTCTCCAGCAAAGCGTCGTCACATAGTAAGGATGTCAAGCGGAATATATGTTGTTTTCATCAAGCTTCTTGATTATATGACTGCAGACAGTCTGCTTTGAGGAAATGAGACGCGCGCTCCTCACCTCCCGCTCCCTCCGCCGTCTTCCCCCTCCCTTACTCCGGGTTTCGTATCTCAGCATCAGTGTACGAGTTACTACTATCGTTCGAGCTAACGTATGGAGGAATAGGGGCACGGAATGGCGGATAGAGAGAAGAGAAAACCCCCTGAAAAATCACCTGCGTCCCCTTTTCTAGGCTTGCAGATAGTCTCTCCTCCCAATTTCAGGTAAGGAAATATCGAGTGGAAAATGACTGCGCATGATGTTTATGTTAACCGGATGCGCCGGTTGAGGGATGGGATCTGTAGAGGGCTGCTGTTGTCAGATTGGCACTGCAGATACAGAGCAATCTTGGGGCTTGTTGATATTGCTGCGTTGAAGACAGGTTGTCGCTCTTATATTGAAAGTAATGAGTACACTCTAATGATGGCATACTCTTGGGGACCAGTTTTGTTTGTTGCGCTTCTTTTGTCACATGTAAATTGAAGGGCGTAGTCTGTGTCCCCTAAGGTGAAGATCGTGAATAGCTTATAACATGACATCTCATTCTTTGTGAAGTGCACAATAAAATGGTTACAGAATGTGGTCATTTTGGTTCCCGGGAGCTGCCAGAATTATATTTAGAAAGTACTTACTGTGGAACTGCGTTTTCAATTGAAATGGAAAATTAGCAACTTTAGAAAAAATCGACATTTCACAATTGCTAGAACAAAATGCTTTTTTGTATATTTATGGCTTTCTTATATGTTGTTAGTAAAGTATAGATGCATGAGATAAGCTTATCTAAATGGAAGACACGATTTGACAGTTTCCACTGACAGTATTCCTATACAATTCCCTAACAGATAACCAAAACATAGCTTGAACTTTTACCATTTTAAGAGCAAAAATATTTCAATTCCACGGTTCTATATGATCTTTATACTTTGATATATAGAATAAAGCTGGAGATTTATTATATATATTCTATATTCTTTTCTGTATATAGAGCTAAAATCCAGATAATTTACTACCCTGTTTATGTGTTATATGTATGGTAAATCAATTGGTAAATCTAAAAAAATGACTGCAAAAGTCCTACTACTTGAGTGGTTTGAGACAGGCAAAGCATAGGGACTGCAGTGCACCGCTTCTGATTCTTGCAAACTGCAATTATTGCAAACTATCAGAACGCAGCAAAGTGATCACATATGAATTTAAACACTCACATCATCACCTTTCCACAAGTAAGCACTTCTAAAAAAAAGTCCACTAATTTAGAATTAAAGGTTATACTGTAGCCTGATGCTGATGTTGCCATTTGATGTCTTCTCTGGCTAAGACAATTTAACTATTTCACTTACCTATGAGTGCAACCAAAGGTGTAAATGTGTTAAGCATATACTGACTACAGCATTCAGAGTGTTATGCATGTGTCTGCTCTTGAGCAGGGTATCTACTGTGTAGATAGGTGACAGGGAAAGGTGTGAAATGAATGATGGTCTGTTAGAAGGATTGCAGTTGGCCAGCCAGGTGAGGGGCAGAATTGCAGCGCCTTTTCTCTAAGTATCCCTTGGGCACTCAGAAATGCAGTGCATTGTAAAAATTCGCCTTTTTTACGCACACATCCTGCTGTTCAAGCAGAACCGGCCCAGGTCCTGCAGTGTTTCAGTTGGTGGATGAAGATACACCCAGCAATTTAACCCCCCCCCCCTTCATATGGATAACAGTGATGGATTTTGGTGAACACTGCATAAACTGGGCATCCTCTCTGACTGTGGGCTAAATAAAATCAAATTTAGCTGTAATGATATTGAAAATGGCGTTATTACTATTGTGTAACCAAGATGGCCTGGACACATTTTTTAAAGATGGAAGCATGAATGATATAAATATAAACATTGTAATAATCATTAGTAAAATTACATCAGCATTTACTTTTCAATTATACCTCCATAGTTGTTTTATTAATATATTTTATTAACATTGTTAGAGCTAGATTGATTTTTTTCACTCAATCACAGAGAATACGTGTATATACTTAAAAAGTTTGAGAATGTGTTTTAAGGCTTCTTAATATTCTTCTTTCCCACTGTTGGATTTCAGTGAAATTGCTTCAGCGTTGATGTATTTGCAAGTTAACTAATAAACTGTTACACAAAGAACTTCAGTCTGGACCGTAGTTGTAGAAGAGGCAAAAGATGACAAGGGAGGTTTCAGATGTTACACGCACTAAGTAGAGGAGGTCGGTCTCTCTCAGCCAGGGGGAAACTCTGCTCTGCTCACAAAGAACATCTTATAGCATCCTAAATAGAAACTGATGACATAAGCTCTAATATCACCCAGAAAAACACAAAACCTTTAATACAAACACAGACAAGGGAGGCAGAGTGGGAGGAAGCCCAAAGATCTCACCCAGAACAAAACCTTTAATATAAGAAGCTTCAAAGATCTGAGGTATCTTGGTTGTGATATATGCATTGATCCATCTGATCAACCCAAATGGTAAAATATGAAGTGACTGACCTAATACTGAACTACAGTTATATGAGTGCTCGAAATCATAGGCCTCTCCGTTGGGACGGCCTTGTGCCACGTACACACTTTCAGTGTGTTTGTGTGCATGATTAGTTCAACATAGCAGCATCACTTGGAATGTAGGTCACAGGTCATAGCTCTGTGATCAACCTAAAAACTACACAGAATACAATCATCATTGTCCCGGTGTATACTAATTCTACTAAACTAATCAGTCTATTGATATAATGATCACTAAATAATCACCACTATTCTTCACCACACACCAGTTTTCCTAAAATCCAGCTTTGTGTTATCCTGGAGCAGGATAGCAGCGATCAGTTTGCAGGAGGTAGTGCAGTACATTGTATTTGCAGTCTTGTAATTATTATTGGGTTTATTAGAAGGAGGCCCAAAATGACCTGGTCAGAATCCAGCACATGACAGATGGATGCCTTGACTTCCTGCTTGTTGATTCCAAATATCATCCCCTCAGGGCCATTTCCCTTTCTTTTCATGTTTTCTGCTCTTAAGCCTTTCCGGAATAATCTGCAGAAACTCTCAGCACCTCCCGAACTGGCATGGTCCCATAGAGAGACGTTTGTGGCATCTCTTTTAATAACACCCCTTTGTGCGGTCAGCATCCGTAAAACGCATTGTGGACCTTCGCTCTCCACAAGCTCAAACAGAGCCTCTAATGAAGGCGTGTGCTTAAAGCCAGAGCTGTATGAGTTTTCTTAATCAAGGGATGTCATCCTGCTGATAAATGAACATCCAAGCGGAGGAATACTAATGGGATCTGCGCTGGCACCACATATCCTTTTTGCCGAGCCCTTCTAACAGACGGCCTGCCTATTTGCATCCAGTTCATTTCTGTGAGTGTGTGTGTGTGTGTGTGTGTGTGTGTGTGTGTGTGTGTGTGTGTGTGTGTGTGTGTGTGTGTGTGTGTGCGCGCAGGTGTGTCAGCAAGTGAAATCCTCACATGTGGAGCACCTCAGTATACATGAGGTAAACTCCCAGCAGAATGAATGCTTATGCTAAATGTTTATCAATTATGCTAAATGATTATAACAAAATTTAGCTCTAGTGTTCTCCTGGAATCTCAAACTGAACAACCAGGGGGTGGAAACCAGGAAGAGGCAAGAACAATGAGGTTTGGTAAGCAAATGTGGCTGTGTTGAAATCAGCAGTATGTTTAAGCCTTTGCAGACTTCTTTAGGAACCCAAATCACATCTGTGTCCAACTGCAAATCCCCAAATTAAGGGAGCACAATGCTATTTGCTTGGTTAGTGGAACACTGCTGTGTCTTCACCAAAGCAGATTTTCCCCTTTGTTGCAGACGTTGTGTGGAGGGCACAGATTAATCTCTGGGGATTGCTGTATTTCTTACTCAGTGTGATCTTATAGAAGCTTAGAGACTGCTGGCTAAACCGATAAAGAAGCGCACAGAATAGAACAGAGAACTCTCCTTTTCCCTCTTCTGAGGAATCAAGTATGGCAGGTAGTCACCCATAAACTCTCATCAAATAGATTTGTAGAAACTTGCTTTTCCTTTGAAGAAATGCTTTGAACAGCCAGCACCCAGTTTTAGAAGGTTTGATAGTATGCCTTACAGTGTTTGTTTGAGAAAGAAATCTCCATGGCATTTTGTAACACACTGCAGTATAAATGGTTGCAAATATAGGAAAAATATTTTATGTATTACAAAGGTTGATTTGCATTTTCAGTGAACTGCACAGTACTATCTCTTTCTCTCTCTCTCTAAACCCTTTTCCTCCCTCCCTCCCTCTTGTTGGTAGAGGAGGGGCTGATGTTTCAAAGCAACCTCATAAGACTGAAGATTTAAAGCTTTGTGGTTAATTGATTCTTCTTATTCTCAGCAATGGTACTCTCATATCTCAAACACAGGGACTCTTAGCTTGCGTGAGGAGATGCAGTTGAATACCTGCAAATAGTAAACTTGCATCATTTGGTCCTTCACACTCAGTCATATGTGGTACCTAAATATAAACATTGGAGGAAAAAAACATTCACTGAAGATGAATTTAATCTCGACTGCAGTGGTCCAGATGCTCATCACAAGAGTAAAGATGCAGCCATAATATGTAAGAATCAAACATAATCCAACAGATGACTTGAGGGGCGCTCAGGCCCTTGTGCTTCTTAATAATCCTACAGATTAAACAGCCAGAGCATGCAACTATTTGTCTTTGTCAGATACTTTACAAACTGCATTACTCCCCCGTATATGTGGATAACTCTCTACTAGTGCAAGCTGCCAAAGCGTACCCTACCAGTAGATGTGGATACTACTTACTAGCTTTATTATTGCCCTCCACAGGGATTGGTCTTGTAGCTGGGCTGTACCCAGAGTACAAATGAGAGACCTGTGAACTACAGTAAGCTTGATTTGATTAGATGTCCTACATTTCACCCTTTAAGCCCCACTTGATTTAGGTTATCTCTATAAAAGATGAAGATTTACATAAACCTCTTAATGACATTTCCAACCATTGTTACAGAATGTGCTTTCATCATTTTTGTTATTGAGCTACTTAAACTGAGCCTTTTGCAGGGAACCATGCTCTTATAAACAGTAGCAGCTCTCAAGATAATATTTCATGATACACTCTGCAGCAGACCTCATTCTCTACCCTCGGCTGTCCTCTCCAATCAGGTTTCCAGTCAGTCATTAGTGTCAAAGCAACACCACTTCGCAAGACAGACCTAAGCCATGCCTCTCTGTATTTTCGAATGAACGCATAGGCAGTATTGAGTTTTTATCTATTCAGGAGCTACACAGAGATATGAGTATGGAGGCTGAGATGCTTTTATCTCATGTAATTTAATATTTGAGGACAAATGGACTGTTTCCCAGCACAGTAAAAATGATTGCTTGTGGCTCGGCTGCTGAGAGTAATTTTCTCCATTGCAGAGGCTGGTGGGCTAAACCAGCAGCTCTCCACCAGCCATCAGCAAGTGGATTTCTCTCCTTCTGTCTCTCTCCTGATTCCTGTGTGAGCGGGCTGGCTCTTGCCTCTCCTTTGATTGGGGGTAGTATTGACACCTGTGTGAGTACCGGACAGCTGACCGGCCTCCCTGCTGTGTTTACAGGAGCTGCTTTAGCGCACAGTGTGCTTGTTGTTTCACTCGACCGGCCACACACAAGCATGGCCTGCAGGTCCACGTCAGACAGCTGTGACATGGGAGAAGATTGGCTGCAGGCTATAAGGCTCTGTACTTTACCTCCCATTGAATTGACTTTGGTACCTGTCCTATGCCATGATAACATAAGGTAAAATATGAGTAAATAAGGAGGAATGTGTGTGTGCTCATTTTAAGTCTCCTCTTAATGTATAAAATGAGCAGAAAAGATCCCAAAATAAGGGCAAAGAAATGGAGGCACTTGTAGCGATATGGGCATCTAATAAAAGGGATTATATTTAGGGACTGAATGTGCACCAAGCCATAAAGGCTGATGTTGGCTGACCTCACTTTGCTTGAAAGGAAACTGTGTCAGGTCCTTTGTGATGACTCTCTCCAGTATTGTCATGAATGCATATGTCCACAGACCATTTCCTGGGAGCAGTACAGCACTAGCTAGAGTTACAGCATTCATGATGCCCCCCAAGCTGTTGTGTTCCTCAGCAGACCCTTCATGTCAGTTTGTATGACCGGTTGTGTTATTTCCTTCACAGCAGGAAAATCAGGAAAAACGTGATGAAGGGATCTTTGTAATGGATCCGTAACAATTTGGGCTGGGAATCTGTTGTCACCATAGACCTCACCCAGAAGAGAGACGTCACATGTCCTGTTGCTGTGGTTACAGATTGCTCATTATCTTAGGAAAGGGACAGTCATTTTTTGCAGGGGCTGTGTGGCTAATGTGCCTGTCTGCTTCCTGTCAGCCCTGCTGCCTAAGTGGCTCTAAGTGATGTGAAAAGACCATTGGCGTGGCAGATAGCATAAAAAGAGCGCAATTTGCATCACTCACGATTTCACCCTCTGCAAAGAGGAGAGATGGCCCAAATAAGGAGAGGTGGAGGGTATTATGGGAGCAGATGTCAGAGATTGGACAGTGCAGAGTGCAGTGGGCTGACCGTCCCGTGGTTTAAAAGGTGTTTATCAAACCTGATTTGGTCTGTCAGGAACTCTCCACCTGCAGGGTATGAGGCTCTGTACTTTTGAAGGAGCCGGGCCGGATTTCACACCACGACCCTTAAAAGGTCATAGCCTGGATTATGAAGCTCAGGGGGGACCTGACATCACTGCCCTCCCCACTGCCTGTATGAAAATGTGACTTTCAGTGTGCTGAGGGACTGGGCAAAGTCCATCCTGCAAACTGTTCATAGCTTTGTTGCTGATAATCTACAGGGAAATGCATTTCCAATAATTACTTAATAAATCTTGATTTTATGTGAATGCTCTGTGGGAATATTTGCAGACTCAACCCTCACCATCTTTCCCCGAAGTGCTGTATGAAACTCCAGCTACTGTACTTTTTATGTAAATTTGCAGAGCTTCCCTGCTGAGAGATCTGCATTTCGTTATCTCTTGCACCTTTGGGAAGGAGGAGGAATTAAATGAATGAAACCCCAGTTATTTAATGCAGAGCTATTATGATGTCCTACGTGAGTAGTGATTTGAAAGAGAAAAGCTTTTCTTTATCCTGATTATAGTAATTGATCAGTTCTCCCATAATCAAATTTTTCACATAATCTAATACTTTCCCATCCTCAGTCCTAGGATGCGTATTGTGTTTGGGCTGCAGACAATGTTGTCTCAGGTCTCTCTGATACAGAGAAGCGGATTAGAGCTTGGATTGGTCTGTGGTTGGTTTGATGGAGACCTCTGCTGGGACTGTTAATGGAAGCACAGAGCATCTCTTTTTCACCTTGGTGTCATCCAATATTTATTGCTACAGTGTCATCTGTCTGAGGTATGTAACTCTCTATTGGCCTAACCCAGCCAGGGGTGTGGTGATGTGAAGAGGACTTGCAGAAATGCATCATGGGAGGCTCTGATTATTCAGTGTCAAGGCTGCCACTGACATTTAATCTCAGCTGCTCCATGGTCTTCCGGTGTAAGGCAGTGACACTCTGTATCCACAGATAAGATAATGTCATTGAAATCACCCCCTTGTCTAGGTGATCTGCTCTGATGGCATTGCAGAGGCGTATCAGCTACGGGTGCAATGGCTTCAGCCTGTGAATGTGATTTGATCCAGGATATTGAACAGAATATCAAATATACTGTAGCTGTCCTGTAATGCATTCACCTGATATTCATTTGACCCAGCTCACAGGCTAATCTCACTTTGATTCTCAAACATTTACACAGCCCATGAAATAAGGCAAAAAGAAAATCCCTTTTTCATTTGAGCCTGATATGAAATTACCACTGATTTGACACTATAGAGGTTGTGGTGTGAACAGTGCCAGATGCACAAAGTAGTAGTATCAGCAAATTAGTTACACGCAGACTGTTAACACTGAGCAGGTATGAACAAATTGTACGTAACATTGCAATTACGGGCTTTCTTGCAAGTGTGTTATGCTCCAAACAAGCACTTGTGTAATCAGTGGAGATGAAACACAGAGCATGGATTATTTTTGGTAGTGTGAGGTAATCCTGTATGACAGGGAGCCAATATTATATTACACTTTTTTGGCTCAAACAATTTTTTTTCCTATGAAAGATATTCTGTATCTTAATTTCCATTCTGTCATGTCTAATGCTAAGAGAGCCATCACATAGAGCAAGACTAACCAAATTTGGTGGCTGTGACTCAGATTCACCCACCAAATCCCTTGCATATTCCCTGGTGCGTGTTAAATTACAGCAGGAGTATGTGCGGTAATGTAATATCCGTTATCCTGTGCAGCCATGTGCAGTGATTTGCAGCTGAGAGTAAACCTACATTTTCTGGGATATAATTTATTTGCTTAGCAAACATCCAGACACTGTATTTTTATTTTACCCATTTACTCAGATCTATATTTAATGATGCAGTTCAGGCAAATTACTATGCGCGCCACTGTGCTTGCATCGGTGCCATCGTTTGCCACTTTGTTTCAGATTGATCAAAAAACAAAAAGATTCATTATAACTGATATCTAACTGGTATGCTTGTTTCATTCTAAGTAATATCAGTAATGTTACCGGCATGGTTTCCACAGAGATGCAGTGATAGATGAGTGTGTGTTGTGTAGTTTGACAGCAGGACAAAAAAAGAAGATATATTTTAAAACAAAACGCACAAACAAAACAGACAACTCTGCTACGCCTGACCCTCTGAATGAAATCCCAGAGGATTCTGCTGCCTTGATTCTTCCACACAAGCTACTGAATTTCAGCCCCAGAGCATTGTTATATTTGTGTAGCAGTTTTCTCTCCGCCTCCCTCCACTCCCTACCTCCACTCTCTTAACAAAACCCCAGTCCCTGGGAAATACGCAGTGTGGTTGTAATTGCATTAACCTGAGCACAATTCCATTTTCACTGGATACTTGCTCCTTGGTTTTGATGTGCAGTGCTAGCAGCCACCCTGTGATGGAATGGAGCACTCCAATATGCACACGGCCAGGTTGATTGATGTCATCAGGGAGGCCCATCTTACATCATCCAGACCAGAGTCAGCATGCCGCAGCAAGGCCTGCTAGACAGGGGCTGCTTCCACTCCAGCAACACCACGCAGTTAGCATCAGCTTTGTATTTTGTGCAAACAATTACTACAGGAGTGTGCTTGAGTTTCATTACTTTACAGTGCAGTAATTGTAATTTAGCAGACTCTCTTATCCAGAGAAACTTCCATAGGTTACAATTTTATGCATTTATAGAGCTGAACATATTTACAGAGGGAATTGTGGGTAAGTATCTTGCCCAAGGTTATAACATCAGTGCGCCAGCTGGGAGCAACCTTTGGGATATTAGCCCTGCTTTTTAACCACTACACCACACTGCTGCCCTTGTTTTATATTGTTCTTTGACTCTCACCGGCTTGGTGATGGTTTGCACTGAGAAGATTTAGAAATGAAGAGTTAAAAATTCACAATAAAATGGTTCATGTAGTTGGAAAGGGTAAAACTGAGTCAGCGCATCCTCTTAGTTTCTCTGCAAATTCATTTGGTTGTTTCTGTTCTTTGATGTTCAGCAACTTTCCTTGTGCTGTCTGTATGAAAGTGGAGTGTTAATAGAATGGGATATGATTTTTTCAGCTTCGCTCTGTGCAAATTTACATTGGCAGCATGTTAGATACTCTGTTTGCTCTGTTTCGGAACAAACAATCTCAGTGCAAATTAGCCATCGGGTTGAATGGCCATGGTCTTGAGTCCGTGTACGACAGGAAAGGCGCAGTGGGGTCAGTGTCCCAGTGATGCTGCCACAGTCAGGTCACCAATGAAGCACTGCTTACAGTAATGAATGAATTCATGCATACATGCATTCAACTCATGAATATTTCAGATATTGTCTGTAAGTAATTACTATTGGGTTGAAAAAGGTAAGCAGTGTGTCACTCCTGTACAATCATGTACGCTTTAACTTATTGTGCAGTAGGTGATAACTTATTTTGCAGCAGCTGTTCATTTTTATTTTCATATACTTCATTCATTCCGTCCTTATTCCATGTATGTGTCCTGCGCTACTGTTGTTGGTATTCGTTACTGTCACCTTGACGTGTTATGAAAGCACTACGAGAGACACTTGAACCAGAATCAAATTCTTTGTATGTGTAAAAGCATGCTTGGCCAATAAAGTCTGATTCTGATTCTGATATATATACAATTGAACTGATTAGCATTGATTGTTCTGAGTAAGGTCTCCAAGTAATTGGAACGGAAAGCATCTTTTGTTCAGCATGCCTTTGGCAACTGATCTCTGGTGAAGACCCCATCCAGTCTGAAGATGGTATAAATGATCTCGTTCCAGACCTGATCCAGTCCACCAGAACGTGGTATTTCAAAATGTCACCCCCTGCCACTGCTTTCCAGCAGTGTTAAGAGAGCCATCTGGATATGCAGTGAAAAACGATATTAAAGGGGCTTGGCCAGTGAACTTTGCAGTCAGCGCCACCCTGGCATGAGCGTTGAGTGTGGTGGAGGGCTGGGAGGGTCATGCTGATGAGGTGTATTACTGTTTCCTAACACTAGGGGGTGTCCTGCCTCACTTTGCTCATGCATGCCAAGGTAGTCACATGAAGTGTGTGCTTTATCAAGCACAGATCTTGTCACAGTAGGCCAGTCAACCTTTGATGCTGAAAGAAAAGCTAATGTCTAATGTTGATCTTTAGATGCTGCAAAAACTTAAATAAGATAAAAACACTCAATAATGCTGCATATAATATGGAACTTTTAGTGTCACAAGTTGCTTTGTTGCTGTGGTATTTTCATTATGAGGGGCCAAGCACCGAAGGTGCAAGGCACTTGTTGTAATTGTTAGAATTTTTCACTGTTATTATTATTATTATTATTATTATTATTATTATACTTTCTGCCATGTGAGTCTATGGCAGCCCATAGAACCCCTTGGTGGATTTTGATGAAATTTGGCACATTGATAGAGGACAGTCCAAAGTATCCAACCATCACATTTGGAGTCAATCCATCCATCTCTGTAGCACCATCAACAGGCCAAATTTCAGACTACATTTTTGCTTATAACTTTTGAACTGTTTGTCCTAGAGTTGTGATCCTTATTTCCCCTGAATCCCTGGGTCACTGACTCCACTGACCATTGACCGTATAACCATCAAATTTGGCATGAATCATCAAGAGAGGGTTCTGACTAAAAGTTGTCAAAAGAATTGTGATGGGTGAACTGATATAGCCACAGTTATCAAATGAAATTTGATGGTAAAAGACGCCAAAACAGGAAGTGAGTCATATCTCAGTAGTGCTTTGTTGGAGTGATGCCAAACTTGGTACAATTTGTTGGTACTAGGAATAGTGGGTGTGCACTAAGTGTCAGGAAATTTGGCCCCTTGTGGGCACAATACCATTAAAAAAACATTTAAATCCCAATTACTCTGGCAGGAAAGCAGATATTTCAACTAAATTTCTTGTGCTTCATCAAAGTTAAAGATCCTGACTGGGAACTTATGAAACCTCAGTGTAAGCCATTTTGTGTTTCTTTGATTTTGTCAAAAACACATTTAACCATCTCCTCCTAGAGTTGTGGCACAATGAGGTTTTGTGTATTACCTCTTTGGACCATTACGAGTTGTTAAAGGATAGTTGCCAGGTTGAACAATATGGCCGCAGTGTACCCACAAATTCGCCCATGAAGGCACCATAAAGGAAAAGTGGCCATATCTCTGCAATGCTTTTCTTCATTGGCATAAAACTCGGTACACATGCTTACCATGAGGCCTGGGTGGCACACACCAAGTTTAGTGAAATTTGGCCATTTTGGGGTGCTTTACTGAAAAACAGGTTTAAACACCTATGTGTCCATGTACTTAGATGTTAATGACATTTTGCTCCAATGGACATCATAGACCACACAAAGAAAAGCAGATATTGCGACCAATTTTTTTTGATCATTACATCATTACATGTCAGGTCCTAACTGGGAAATGAACACATAGTTCAATGTCCAAATGGAATGTCTGCTAAGATACAATCAGTTTGTAGCACTTAAAATAGGGATATCTCCTGCACCTTTTGATCTACTGGCACAACTAATACACTAAATAGTGTTGAAGAAACACTTGGACTTACCATATTGGCCTGAATATAAGACAGCATTCTTTTTTTTTTTCAGAAATTGCATCTGAAAAGTGGGGTTGTCTTACATGGAAGGACTAGACTTTTAAATGTCATTATACATTAACAACAGCACATGGTGTTAACAACAGCACATTTATCTGTAAAATGGTTGCTTTTCACAAGGAGATGGTTCAATGATAATAGAAATCCCAGTAGTTTATTTTTATTTTAGAAAAATGTGACAATTTCATTTAAAAGATGTAGAAAATATATAAGCATGCCTTGTTTTATTCAGTGTGTTTTATTAAATTCATGTCAAATGAAATTATTTTCTTTAAATATTAAGATTTGATCTTCAGAAAGTCTTAACAAAAAAAGGTGTTGAAAAATGGGGGGTCCTTTTCTAATTAGTGACATGTATTCAGCTAATATGGTACGTTCTCTGCCATTTTTCCCATGATTTTGGATTTTTTCAAGTACCCAAAAATTGCACTCCTCCAACAGCATTGGCACTTCTTATTGCAATGCCCCAAGAAGGCACACTGCATTTTATGGCACTGCTTATGTTTAAGTTTGACATAGATGGTGTGGAGGGGCAGTACGGTGGTGCAAATGGGTAGCACTACTACTGTTGCTGGAGTGGAAGCAATATGGAGGTTTCAAGTTCGGGGTGCATCTGCGTTCAGTTTGTACCTTGTCCCTGTGTTCATGTGGGTTTTCCTCTAGGTTTCCTCTGGGTATTCTGGTTTTCTACCACAGTCCGAACACATTCAGGAAATGTCAGTTGGACATGCTTTAGTTGTGAGTGTAAGAATTGTGTGTCAATGTGTCTGTTCACCCTGTGATGGACTGATGTCTTGTTCAGGGGTTGTTCTGATTAGTTGTCCACCTGGTGGCCCTGTGGTGCTTGGCCCCTTCATTGCTGCTTGCAGCTATATTTGTTATTGTTTTTATCATCATCATAATCATCATCAGCTGTGTGTTAATCATCATTACTAGCTTGAGTGCTGCTAACTGTACTTTTATCATTATTTCATTATTAGGTTTGTCTGTAGAGAGTGTTCTTTCTTCATAAAGTATTTCAAAACCATCATTCCCTAGCAGAAATCACTGCTGATTGCTGTGATATTGCTGTGACACTTCAGATTTTGCTATATGGGAAACTTTATGGTCCCATGCTAGTACCCTGCATGCAGTATTCTGGCATTGCTGAAAGACCTCCACACCATTTCAGTTCAACACTATAAGGTTTTCTCAATAGAAAGCAGGGTGAGGTTACAACTCAAGGGTCTCTAGAAAGATACTTTACATGGATTGATCTAAGAGACAAATAGTCTTTTTCTTAATCTCTCTCTCTATACACACACACACACACACACACACACACACACACACATATATATACATATATACATACAGTGGATATAAAAAGTCTACACACCCTTATGAAATTGCAGGTTTTTGAAATGTAAAGACAGAAATAACAACAATGTAAATGTCAGACTTTTTCCATCTGTAATGTGATCTTCCAACAAAATCCAGAGAAAAAATAAATAGTTAATTATTAGGAACATTTTAAATAAAAAACTAAAACACCCTGATTGCATAAGTCTGCACACCATTTCATAGCTTTGTTCAAATTTAACCAGTCACATTCAAAATCATGTCTGTAGGTAAATAGCATACACCTGCCCTCAATTAGGGGTGCAACGAATAATCGACGTTGTCGACTAAAATTGATGATCAAATTAGTTGCCAACGAATTGAATTGTCGATTAGTTGGTGACGTCATCGCGTGTGTTTTTCGTGCTGACTCGGAATGCTCAGACATATAGCCTAAGCTACTTTGCTTTACTGGAGTGAACAATACAGATGGCAACACCTTCACAACCAAAGACCTCAAAAGTGTGGCAGCATTTCACTTTTAACCCTTTCGCACGTAACTTATTTTTGTAGCACGCCTGTTATGTTACATAGTTGTTATATTTTCATTAGCGTTATTAAGCTTCTCATAGTTTTCAGTTAGCATTTCCTATACTTTTTAATGTTAAATCACTGTTTCCTCAAAGCTAAAATTAGCTAGAATTTTTCCAATCTAGTTTTATAATCGCACGGGTTTTAGCATACCCGCTAAACAGCTAATCATACCGGTGTGACCGGACGCGCGAAAGGGTTCAAATAATAACCTATTTTTCACAACGATAATGTTCACATTCCAAATGTGCCCTAACTTTACAATGTTAAATGAGAGCCCGTCTGCTATTTAGAAATTCTCTGCTTAAACACTGCATTGTTGTCATGGCGATGTTTATAGCTGGAGATAGTGTTGCTGCCGAGTACACAAGTTTAGAGAACAAGGGAGAATGTGATACTTTCTAAATCGCGAAATATTTCCGTTCTTTTTATCGAGCCGTTCTTTTTATCGTTGCGCCCAAAATTCACTGCCTGCTCTAAATCCATTTAGTGTAGCATAGTGGATAAGGTGCAGGAGTCGTAACCAGGAGGTTACTGGTTCGAGAGAGAGAGAGAGAGAAAAAAGAAAATATATTTATTTTTTTTACCCTCCAGCTCTCTACCTTTCAAAGCACAAATACACAAAGCTGTAGGATCTGGCTCCCTTCAAGCTAAATTTAAAAGATGATAGATAAATAACAGCCATTGAGTAATTGTGTGATTCATAATCCGAATAGTTGATTATTCGTTTCAATAATCGATAGATTATTTGACTATGAAAATAGTCGTTAGTTGCAGCCCTACCCTCAATGAAAGTGATTCTGATTAAACCCAGATTAAAATCAACTGTTGCTGTAGGATTTGCTTGAATGTTTGGGGTTGCATCCTACTGGGAGAGCCATGGTCCACAAAGAGTTGCCAAACATGTCTTTACATTTCAAAAACCTGCAATTTCATAAGGGTGTGTAGACTTTTTATATCCACTGTGTGTGTGTGTGTGTGTGTGTGTGTGTGTGTGTGTGTGTGTGTGTGTGTGTGTGTGTGTGTGTGTGTGTGTGTGTGTGTGTGTGTGTCTGTGTCTGTGTTTGCGTGCCAACTGAGGAAACCATGAGATTAAATTTCTAGTAGTTTGCATAAAACTGAGTGAGTGGCAATTAAAAATCCTTTTTGATTAATGTGTGATATTGTGCATTGGGCCTAATCTTAATACCTCTCCTGGCTACAGCAGTGCAATAATAATTTCCCCCACTGAAATGTTACATTTTGCTGATGTCAGTTAATTTCTGATTTACCACATCTATAGCTGTGTCTCCTCAGAGTCATTTGGCATTGCTTTAATTGTATAGCCCTGAGCTCAAGTTTTTTCCCCCTGCAATGCACGGGTCCTTTTCAATAGCTTTATCTGTAGTGTTAGGCAGAATCACATCCTGAAAAATACCTCTCTATGTTCTACACTGCCTGTCACATGAAGATGTCAGTTTGGGTCTGTGCACTGTAAATTGTCTGTAGCCTATGACAGCATACCTACACACCCCTCTGTCCTGGGGCATGTGTAGGTCAACGGTGTGCGATGCTGTGGCACTGAATGGGTTAAGGCCGCGGCGCTTTGTCAGTGCTGTGACCTGCCAAGCCACCTCCATGAGGCTTTTCAGCAGCGCCCATCCCGTTGATCACAGCAGCCATCCCAGCATTCCTGTAGGAGAGCGCTGACAGACAGAGGGGGCAACCTGATCCGGATCGATCTGGACCGTTAATAATTGAAGAGGTGAGCTTTTTAGAGAAGGAGCGCCCTCTGCCAAGGCACCGGCTGAGCTTTCACTCATGTTTCCATGCAGAGCAGCACTTTTCCCCTGCACCTCATAGTAATCTCAATGGATCCGGGACAATGGGAATAAGGAAGACATTTTCAGCCAAGGAGAGGAGAGACACGTTACATAACAGCAGCAGGCATCCTCTCGCACCGGCCGCCCCTGCTTCCTGGACCCAGAGGCTCGGGAAGACCGGATGGCACTCCGGATAAGGGGCAGCACGCTAATTGCCTTTTAAATCGATCCCGCCTGCTGCCGCCCTCATCCTTGTGGATGCTGCTTGTTCTAGCCATGGAGCCCAAGGAGGAAGAGGAGAACTGGATGGAGGACCAGTGGGAGAAATGGTAGGGTGGTAGGGGGGTGTGTGTTAGGAATCAGCCGGCTCCCGGGCTGCGGTGTCTCCCGGAGAGCGGTGTGACCTTGCGCGCATACCATTCTGCTGACAGCTTGCAGTCTCTCTCTCTATGCCTCTCTAACGCAGTGTCAGTTAGGGACGTCCTTGAGCATGAGGGAGCTGAATGTGAGCAGGAGAGAGGGGGAAAGGTTCGGAGAAGAACCGACCGGTTCGGCTTTAAAAATAAACTGAGGGGGAGCTGGATCTAAATGACCTGGGGCTTGAGAATGAGTCAAAACGTGCGCAGTCAGATAGAGTGCTGAAAGTTGAATTGGGGTGTTGCTGAGTGCAAGTGAGTCACTGACTGTAAGTGCTGCATTGGATAAGTCATTTGAACAGTCTTTGGTGATGTTCTTTAATGCAAAAAATGTAAACAGAAAATGCTCAACAAGTAAAGATCACCTTTTTGTTTTGTGAATGATTAAATGAAGTCTTGTACAATGCAATTAAGAAGTACAGCTGGCAGTGAGCATTAATGACTTAATGAGTTAGAAGGGTATTTGATAGTACTTTAAGCAGTGCATGGTGCAAGTACCTTAAAGGAGAGCACCATTCAAACACGGAGAGGTTATACATGTAATATGATGTTCCATGTACTTACATGCGTGGCTGAATCCACACTGCATTCTGTAAGCTTTTAACTCCTCCTTCATTCAATGACTGAATACTTCAGTCTCAACTACAGATGAAGTTGACAGATCCCTTCAATGGGATATGTCTTGCTGACAGAGTAAACTTTTCACTTAATAAGTTGTACATTGATATTGAGATGCTGACAGGTTTTTCTGCATTCTTCTTGTGTCTTGAAATGATCTGAAAGCTGTCCTTGGAAAAAGCGATTATTTTTTCAGCCAGGCTTCATATTTCTCTGTACACTGATTAAAAGCTCTTGCCGGCGGTCCTAGGCATCATTAACTAAAGAAGGAGAGCCAGGTTCTAGGTTTACAATACTTCCAAATTTATGTGGAAACATCAGATTTTCTGCTTTAAATCTGTACCTGGCTGCTGGTGCAGAACTGGCTAATATGAACTGGTATCACATAGATGTCCTGTCATAACATTTAGAATTTCAGTCCTTAATTGGCTTACCTGCTAAAATTTGTGTTTATAAATAAGGATATATCATCTTACAAATATCTGAACTGTATGTCAACTTAGCATGCATTTAAACACAGTCTTTACAATAAGTGGGTTGGGGCAAACGTATTTTATACCTGTCAGAATGATGTATGAACTGTATATCAAATATCAGATAATTCCGTACATTTACAATTGTGTTATTGTTGTGCTAATTTGTTTTCACAATGAAATTACAAATACTGCAGAGCGTGGACATTTAATCACAAAATGGTACATCTGTGTTTGAATGTGTGTTTGTATGTAGGACCTGTCCTATGGTAACACTGTTTCTGAGAGGCATGCAAACAGTGGGTGACGATCTGTTTGTTTGTTTATGAGGATTCATTGTTTGCAGTTTCCTTTGTATAAGATCAGTTTTCTGGCATTCCTGCTGAAGGGCGCAGCATGAAATGCAATCCCTCCATTTTCCCTTTTAAAACTGCAGAGGGACCTGAGCTGTGTCTTGCCCACCAGAATTGTATTGATTTTATAATGCTTTGATTTGTTTCCTTGAAACTGATTTTAAAAATTTGCAACGCATTGTTTTGAAATGACTTGTGATGGCCTTTTATGTCTGAGTTGCTGAGTCAGTGCACACTTATTACAGGTCATATAAAGTGCATGCTGTTTCCCATAAGGTATTAAGAGCTTACAGGGTATTGTATGTGTTTACTACCCTGTCTGGGGAAAAGTCGATGCTTACAGCAGCAGTGGTGTGCATTGAGCTCCCTCCTGCATAATAATGTCAAAATGATGTTAAAACAACTGTCAGTCTGCAACCATGGACCTCCCACACTTAATTTTGGTTAATACTTTAGTTTGAAGTGCATGAAAATAACCTCTAGGGTTTGAGTTTCTCAGAACTCTACCAGTCATGTCATTGGTTGGGGGACCCTGTTCTAATCACATGGGCAATTTCCCATTGTCCTTGAACTTGTTACTTGCTCCTCAAGGTTTGATTGATTACTTTAAATGGCCTCATTGGAGCAAATGTGCATCATTTACAGGAAGCAGAGGAACTGATTTGTTCCTGTAGTCTAAACATTATCAAGTGTGGTGTAGCTGTATGAGGAACATTCAGAAACATTCTTCTCGTCATGGTGGGTTTGATTAATGACATTTGAATGCTTATTCATGGAAATAACCAAAAATGAGATTTTAAATGAGATTTCTGTTCTAGTCACTGATTGGTTGAACAACACAGATGCATATTTTCTAATACTATCTTCACTATTGCTGAACTGTTGACTGTTCCAGTGCTACAGCGTAACGTAGTGGTAAGGAGCGGGGCTCATTGATTCCCTGCTGAGGAAGGATAGGTACTGCTGGGCCTGATACTTACCCCAGATTTCCTCAGTAAATATCCATCTGTAAAAGTGGATAACATGTAAAAATTGTAACATATGTAAGCTGCTCTGGATAAGAGTGTCTGCTAAATGCCAATAATGTAATTTAATGTAATGTTGCTTTTTTTTGAATGTTTGGTTAATGTTTGAATGTTGGCTTTGTTATGATAAAAAAAAACTCCAGGAATACCTGTCTCTACCTCATACGTTTGATAGCTAAGCAACCAAGTAGCTAACCCTCTCACCGACCAATGTTTTTGCTTATTAGGTAGCTAGCTACAGTATGTATGTATCTGACTATCTAACTACTTAGATATGTGATGAGCAAGCTAGCTGGTTAGCTATCTGTGTATTTCCTACATTATAAGTGATATCTTGTTTAGGTAACCATAAAAGAAATGCAAATTACCTTGTTTTATTACTCTTAACAAAGAGTTCTACTATTGGAAAGGTGCAGAATAACAGATGTAGTCATAAAATAGTTACATTTAAAAGACAAGAAAGATCAGGAGGGTTTTGCTTTATACATCTACAAACCACAATAGACACAATAAGTGCAAAAACATAGCCAAGCAGCATGCTAGAAACAATCAGTGACTTTGTCTTGGGGCTATGATATATGCTCTATAACCTTACAGGGCGGCATCAGTGACTAATGGGCAGCAATGTACGGCTCTGAAATTGTTGCTGAGTCCCGAGGTTGTGCCCCGCAGTACGAATTAAAAACTAATGCAGTATGTCCAGCCTCTGCCTCCTAGCTTTTGTAGCTGCTTATGTTCAGTGTGTGTCAAGTTAACTCACTGTACACCTGTAAATGATTTTCAGGAATCTTTATATGTGAAGTAATCTTCATCAAGACTCTCCCAGCACTGGCTGCAGCTAGGGCTCAGCTCAAGAATCTGACCAAGGGAGCCCAGCTCCCACAGTGTCCTCACAGCCTGTCAGATGTGGTTAAACCTCACTCCCTCTGGCTGCTCCTCCGGAGCCCTCGATTCTCCTCTTATAACTCCAGAACAGGCGCAGCCTTCTTCTTGCTATCTCTCACTGACAGTACATCGCTATGGGTTCCCATTCAGACCACTCACCCAAATGTGAATGGGCACTTTTCTCAGTTCAGTCAAGGATGTATATATGTGTTTAAAATGATTGTGCATTCATAAAAGTCTACTTCAGAGGGCATAAGGACAATACAAGTTCAAGCGAAGTGTTTTTTGTTTTGGGCGGATAGGTGGCTGCTGGTGGCTTGGACAAGGGCTGTCTGTCACTTTAACCACTTTGTCACATTGACCTCAACTTGATGCTGTTGAGTGCAGATATAGGAAGGGATGACACTGAAGCATATTTTAAGAACACATCTGTATAAAGGTGAAAGGTAGACTAAACACTATGTCCTTTGCTGTGGTTTTAATATCAACATAAAACAAAGGTTTCAGTGCGGACCAGAATATTGTAAATTTTACAAAACCATAGTGAACATTAGCTCATGTAGGATTCATAAAATTCATCAGGCCCACCATTGCCATGTAATTTCCAGGGTTAATCCTTATATTGATGTGTCCCAGCATTCAGTGTTGATGTTGTCAGGTGTGTTCTCTGCTGGTTATGGTCTGTTGACCATGGTTATGAAAAGCTAGCAATAATTATTCTGGAAACACAAATTGAAATGCCACATTCTGTTGCTTGGAAAAAGTCTTATCAAATACATCACTGTCCACATCACACTAAAAATGCTTCAGAACAGCAAAGGGCTGTAAGGCTTTCAGGTAGAAGGACCCAGGCGCAAACCAGGATGACAATTCAGGAGTTTATTTGAGGAAAACCCAAAAATCAGTAGTAACAAACAGTCTAAATCAAAACCAGAGGATCCACAAGCAGAAAATCCAAAACAGAAGGCTAGTCCCAAAATCCAAAAAAAAAAAAAAAAAAACAGGCCAAAAAAAAAAAAAAAAACCAGAGCAAGCAAAAGACAAACAGGGATAGCCAAAACAGACTGATACACTGTGACAAACTGGCAGAGAAACAGAGCAGATAGAGGGGTATAAATACACAGACTGGTGATGAGAAAACAGGGAACAGGTGTGCAGGATGGGCTTCACGTGGTGGGTGTGGCAGCAGGGCAGATGGGCAGGACAGGAGGTGGGGCGATTGGCTGAAAACAAAACAATAGCACATGCACGCAAAAACACCAGCGGTGAAATGCATCAGGAAGACATAGCAGTTAGACAGCTGCATTATCTTCATTTCAGCTAGATTAACTAGGATGGCGCCAAAGTGCCTTTATATATTTGGTATCCACCCTCCACAGGTGAAGCACAAATACAACAAATGTGACTGATGATAGCCTGATAACAGAATTTGCTTTTTAAGTATTATCTGCACATAGCTGACTAGCTAGATATTTAAATGTATTTAAATGAAAGTAGATAAATTGATAGTAAATGTTAGCAACAGCCAGTAGCACAGCATTATGTGGAACATCATTCCCTTAAATCAAATCAACATCCTTGTGACATACTTGCACATTAAGCATGGTATAAGCATGACTGGATTCCACTGCAGGACACATGACACCATTGATTGTTTGCTGTTGGTTATGGACAGTCTTCTTGAAAACATACACATCTTTCATGATAAAGTACAGATATATTTAAATATATTGTGTTGCATTTCAGTGCCTTTTGGTTTAAGTGTATGTTTGAGGGTCTGAGTTCCAGTGAAAATTCTTTGTACGAGTGGTCTGATTCAGAAGCCCTGGTCCTGTGGACAGCACTGGCTGATAATGACCTACTGTACCCTAACTGTTACAGAACATCTGACATCTGACTGACATTATACAGGAATAGAGCATAACTCCTAGTTATGTAAGAGCGGTGAAGTCTCCCTCTTTCTATTAGGATCTTTCTGGATGTAAAGAGTGGTGTGGTGTTTTGAAGTGTACCACCTCACAGAAGCATGATGTTGTGATAGGATCTTTCTACGTGTAAAGAGTAGTCAGGGTGTTTTGGAACATACCGCCTTACAGTAGTGTGACACTGTGTGCCTTCTCCCTGCAGGCTGACCCACGACATCAGTCTGGATGAGTTTGAGGATGAAGACCTGTCTGAGATCACAGAGATCACAGATGAGTGTGGCATGAGCCTCAACTGCAACAGCATTGACATCACAGTGAGTGCCAGTTCTGCATGTGTTCATTGTATCAACAGCCTAGACATCAAAGTATGAGGCACTCCATAGCTATGCATTAATTTGATACCACAGCAACATCTCAGAGATTACAGAGACTTTTGGGAGCTTCTGACTTGTTCCACTCCAAGAATATACTTTGTATCAATTAGGTTTAGGACAGTTATGCATTTCTTGTAAAAACAAGAAGCAATGTGTATTACTTGTAAAGTTAATGTTTTTCCATTTTTACATGAATATGTCATTATCAGTGTGAAACCATGTGAACCACCATAAACTTATTTTCATACGATAATGATTGAAGCTGCTTTGTTGGTCATGCATCATTCAGCTCATCATGGGTACATTGATGGTAAACAAGAAGTTTATTTTTTACTCCCCGTTCATTAGAAATTAGGGGGAGTTAAAAGCTGTGCATGGCAATGACTCTCTTTTATTTAGACTGTATTCCCTCAGCCACAGACTCAATTTCAGAAATTTGGTCTTTAAAGTTTTTAGAGGCCGTTGATGATCAAATATAACTGTTCCAGATCATGAGTAGAATCTCTTTAAATAATTTATTCGATACTGTATTCAAATCTGCATGCCTAATCTGATGAATGTAGTGTGTGTCTCAGAGGAATCCATGCTAGAGCCCCTAATCTGATTTTGCCTTGATTTCTTGACATAATAGAATTTAAGTGGGGTGAAGAATCCGTGTATCATTCGTTCTTTTCATATTCAACTGACAATCCAAAATTGGAAAATGAAAAAACGATTCGTCATTTTGTTATTCGTTTATGAATCTGATACCAAAAAACAAATAACTATTTGTTTTACTTTCGATTTTATGTTCAAGTCAAAAATAGGAAATGAAAAAACGGGTGAGGGGCTGAACTTGATTTTGATATTTAATTTGTTTGATTTGTGTGACCCGGAAGTTACTGTCTCAGCTCCGTGTACCTTCTTTTCTTTCAATTCTCTTTAATTGATTGAAGAGCAGAAATCCAGAATTGCCTTGTTTTTTATTTTACGTGTTTACCATTGACATACAACACAGTGGGTAAGCCTATTTTATGTCTTGTGTCAGTCAGTTGTGGAAACAAAACATATAGAAAATGAGACAAAACATTCTTCAGAGCTGCTATAGTAAAAAAATAAAATAAAAATATTGCTGCAAGCAGCGATACAGGGGCCACGCACAATGAAGGAATCAGCAGAAGAAAGAATTATGATTTTAGGCCATGCAATTCAAAAGATATGTTAAAAAATAGGTATAAGTTATATGCAATATGTGCCACCTAGTGGTCAAATGACACTAAAACACTTGGGCACCCTCAGGGCATAGTCGCAAGCACAGGCACCAAATTTGGTGTCAGTACACAAAGGCATTGCGTAGATATGGCCTCACTACCTGTTTGGCATCTTCGCTGTTAGCACATTACTAGCAAATGCTTTCCATAAACAAAAAATCATGGATAACTTTTGTGTGGCATGCGCTCAATATGCTCTGACTCAATTTTCGTGAAGATTGGAAAAAATTTGTGGGAGGAATAGCGAAAATACTGTTTTCATTTTTTTTCATTTTCATTCACTGTTTTCAAATTCAAAATGGCGGACAACCAAATATGGTGGAAATGAAAATTTTATGTCTGTTCAACTTGACATGACCCAAGGAATCAAAAGAAAAAGAATCATAATTCTAAGCTAAAGACATCAAAAGTTATGAGCAGAAATTCAATTGTTTTAGCTATAGCGCCACCTAGGGGTGAAATGATACAAAACGTCTTGGACACTCTCAGGACTGTGTAGGAAGTCCATATACCAAGTTTGGTGAGAAGACACAAAAGCATTGCCGAGATATGACCTCACTTCCTGTTTGGTGTCTTTGCTGTCAAACTCATTTGCATGTTACGGGCGAACGCTTTGAAATATCTAAAATATTTGGATAACTTTTGTGAGGCATGGTCTCAAGATGATATGTACCAAAAGATTGGATAGAATTTGTAGGAGGAGTAGCGGAAAAACAGTTTTTGTAAAAATTCAAAATAGCGGAAAATCCAATATGGCAGACTTTGGTGGCAATGGGTGCGTTGGACTCGGCTTGACCTAAGGAGTCTAGAAAAAATTCCAACAGGGTCAGGAGTTATGGCCAAAAATGATAGCTGAACTTTGACCTGATGGTGGCGCTAGAGGGCTTGATTTACTGACCCAAAAATTGGTGAGTGGACAGTTGGCACTGTCCTCTATGAATGTACGAATAAAAAGCGTACGAACGGATCTATGGGCTGCCATAGACTCCCATGGCAGATGTATTATAATAATAATAATAAGAAGAAGAAGAAGAAGAAAACTAACGAAAACAATAGGGTTCCAGCACCTTCGTGCTTGGCCCCTAATAAAGATCCAGAAAAGGAGACAAAAACTGTTAACTACCTGAAATAAAACTGAATCCACTTTACATGAGTTAGCTAGTTCCTCAAAACAGACTGTCATCTGTATGAATTAAAGAATACTAAAGGAATGCTCCAAGAGATAACAAGCTAGCCAATAATAACTAGCCAATATTACCAAATTGTGTGAGATATCAAACCATTTCTGGTAGCTAACTGTAACATTGGGGTCACTTAATCTGGCCAATTTCCCTGATAGCTAGCTATCCTACCTGACATATAGGCTAGCCACGCGTCCTAGTGGTAGCTCTCTCGCTAGCTATGTAGGCTTAAGTGTTGTAGGATACCCCCTGGTTTCCCATTTCCCAGGATGTTTTGTCCACAAGAAGGGAAAATGCACAGGAAATCAACATGTCCATCTATATAAATCACAATAGAAAGGCATGATCTGCACCTGCTAGCAGGGAAGAAGCAGCAGCCTACTATCCCCCATTTGAGTGAGGTGACATTTTCATGATTCATTCAATGGTATGACTGATGCTGTATCTGATGGATCTGGTGCCTTTGATCTATGCCTTTGACAAGTGTTTCCGGTTCACACAATATTAAGACACTTCATCTAAAATGCTCATTTTAAATTTAGGATTTATGCTCATTTCAATTGTTTGGGTGGCAAAACCAAAATTAAAAATAAGAAAACCTACCGAAATCATTGTTTCAGAGCGAAATTTTACAAATACGGCTCTATTTTTTTTTTTTTGTGTCTGTGCAAAAAAAAAAAAAAAAACTAATAAAGAAAAAGAGGCAATTCTGGAGTTCTGTTTTACTGTCAATTAAAGAAAATTGAAAGAAAATAAGGTGCACGGACCGTCTCGTTAGCTTGATTCAGTTTCGCTAGCCTTGACGATCAATCATGGAGTTTCATCTTGTTCAGAGGAACTAAACGCGTAACTGAAGACATGTCAACCAAAAAATAGGCAACAAAAAAACGTTACTCCATCAGAAAACACCATGGAATATTTTTCTAATATTAATTTTAATATATTTGGAGAGAACGAATCTTTCGATTCATGGTTAATGGCTGAACTGTCTTTTCTGTAAAGAAAAGAAAAAGAGAACAAGAAAACAGCACAGAAAAAGCAAGAGAGGTTAAAAGACACAAAGAGCCCGACAGAGAAATCGACAAAATTGAAGACAGACAGACATGAAATAAACACTAAACGGAACACAGTATGGGCTATGGCAGTGTTTAAAGACTGGTTAATCGAAAAGAAAATGTCAACAGACTTTGACAGTTACAGGGCAGAAAACCTCAATCAGGTGCTGCGGTCATTTTACGCATCTGTTCAAAATTCCAACGGTAAAACTCGATTGCCAGTTACATAGCAATTAGGGCTGGGATATGTCGACACTTCTCAAACTTTGACATAATGAATTGTGCTACCTTCAAATCCAGCAATGGGGTATTTAAATCTGTAATTAAAAACCTTCGCAAAAACAGTAAAGACGTAAGTCACCTCCTCCACAGGTGCGGCTCCTCAGAAAACAGGATGAGAACGGCAATGAGTACATTTCTCTCGCCCACAACATTGAGACCAAGAACCACAAAGATGCCAAAGATCCATGTAAAGAAAATTACAGGGGTTGCATCTTCGCTGAGCCTGACAATCCAAACTGCCCCGTTGGCAGTTTTAAAAAGTATTTATCCCTTTGCCCTCCTCACGCTAAAGCTTTCTACCTTCACCCACTAAAAAACGACCAATAGCTACACTGAAAAAAGAGAATTGTTGGACCAACTTAAAAAATTACTTCAATTGGTAACACACAAATGAATTAAGTTTTTTCAAATCAAGTTAACAAGTTAGATTAATACAATTGCTTGAAGGATGTACTTAATAATCTGATTGCTTTCAAATCAAGTTTGCATTAATACACCTTAAATTTAAGGCAAGTCAACTTAAAGTTTCCAATTTTTCCAACTGTTATTTGCTTTACCCAAAAGTAAAATACTGCTCCTTAACAACCTAATAGTATGGTTTCAGGAAAAGTAGTTTTTGTAGCAACCTTATTGTGTCATTTTAGTTTGTTAAATATAATTAAAATAATGTCCGAACAATTAAAATTTTAAGTTGGCTGGGAAAAAAAAACACTCAAATCTAATGTTTTTTAGACTTTATTATATAAATGTTAAAAAAAAACATTAACTTTACAGTCACCAACACAGCTTTTGGACCAACACATATGTATGAAATGCATAAAAAGGCTCTGTCATTGTCCTTTTCTCTAAAACAAATATGCACAAAATGCATCAGTTATTAGGACCAAAAATGTTATTTTGCTCAGCTATGGATTTAACAAGTTGTCAACAAAGCGCAAAATAGTACAACAAAGTATTATGCAAATATGCATAACAGTCCCACCTTCCTGGCAGCCACCGGTTTCAGTTCATGGCAATACAATTAAGTTACTTGAAAGTTTCTTTACTGAACATTTAGTTGGCTTCATATTTGGCACCTGTTTTGATAATTGATCAATTGTTCAAGTTATTTTGTAACCAAAACTACCAAAAATTGTCTGGTTCCAGCTTCTCAAATTCTTCTGATTACTGCTGGGAAATTGTGATGGACATGTTTTCACAATATTTTGATATTTCATAGACGAAATGATTAGCAGATTAATCATTTATGAAAAATCGTTTGTTGCAGCCCTACCATAAGTAAATTTCAAGCCTCTTCATGTTTCATACTACTATACTACTACTCACTGAAACCAATGTCTTCATGGAAGGAAGGAAAATGTGTTACATATACATAACATACATGCTATCGTATGCTCTTGAAAACTGTCAGCAGTGATGTTAACTGTACACATTTGTAGTAAACAGACCTAACTCTTAAAACCAACACCAGTGATTTCTTCTCGTGAGCTCTAACCACTAACACAGCTTCTGCTCTACAGACACTGTGTGCTGTGTAACTGTTTTTTGGAACATGTCAAAACTGAAATGTAACCTTTCCCCACAAATAGAAGGAAACATACTTGGAGAAAACAAACTCCTGCTCCTACAAAAACCTTTTGCAAAATCAGTGTAAAAGGAATATTTCTTGTGTTTATATTGGTTATGTCTCCTGGAGCATACAAAGGCCCAACATCTGAAAGGCTCAATTTTTACACGCTCCATAAACACCATTGTGCTTCCATAACATGGCACTAGGCCAGGAGAAATACACCGCAGTGTGTCATTACTGCGAGCTTTGAAGTCTACCATACAGACTTTGAACTTTGGGGGACATCTTGTGCTGCTCAAGCTGCATGATGATTTTCTGGAGCACTTCAAAAGTGAATTGAAGGGATTTTGGATAAGCTAGGTTGAGTACATATATCAAACCTAGAAGCAGGGCACAAGCTGAGGCAACTGAGGTCAGTTCATGCAACACCTCCACACCCTCAATGACAATGCCAATATCTTCAGGTAGCTCCTGCAGTCCTTCCCCCTCCCTCCAAATGACAAACACTGCCATGGTGAGCTTCTCCAGGTCCCTCTGAGCAACATCTGCTCTAGAGTCCTACAGAAGGGTACATGACACATAACCCAACACATCACTGGCATCACTTTGCACTGTTATGCAGTAACTATGCACTAGGTATGGGACAAAAATGTCACTGGCCTGAGTCCTACTCTGTGATAACTCACTGATTATTCCAATGCCTCATCTTGATCAGAACACAAAAATAATATCTACCACCAGTTTATGAAAGGTTTTTGCTAGGGCTGCACAATTATTGAAGACAATGGCTACATAAGCATAATGACCATATTTCACTGAATGATGCCAAAAGGGATCAGACTGTATGGATTTGGTACAGGTTCAGCCACACACTTTATAATTGGCCAAGTCTGGTATTAAGATGCTGCAAAAGGGTCAAGGTGAAGTTGAAAACATATTTATGTTGATATTTCAATGTTAAAAAGTAATTTAAGGATACTTTGTGTCTTGACTTTCAATTTGTTGTTTTGGTAATTTAGCCACAATGTGCCAGTTTTTGGATGATATGCCAATGTGTGTTATGTGCTGGACTTAGCCTATTCATCAGTTCTACAGCCAACCCTATGTATTTCAAGGAGTGTCAGCCAGAGAGCGCAAAAATAAAGAGTGGGTTTATTCTAATTATTATATTAGCTCCTTACGCCTGATTTAAAGGAAAAACAGCTTATTTAATTTACATTTATTTATTTAGCAGACGCTGTTATCCAAAGCGACGTACAAAAGTGCATACAGTAGGTATTAGCGACAGTACGGGGACAGGATGCGTACAGTTCCACATTGAGACAGTTCTCAGCTGAGAGCAAGGTCTGTTTGAGGACACAGTACTTTCTAATTTATACAGCTACAGCGTACAGGGCAACTAATATGATCTAACTTCCAACAGCGCAATAAGTACCAGAGTAAAGGCAGTAACAAAACAAAACTCAAAAAAAAGCACACAGCAATTTATAACAGCACTGATCGGGGGGTAGCAATTGTGTGGCAGGTCAGTTCAGGTAGAGTCTGAAGAGATGTGTCTTCAGGCCATGTCTGAAGGATTGGAGTGATGGAGCTGTCTGTAGCGGGACGGGGAGTTCGTTCCACCACTGGGGAGCAATGTAGGACAAATGCCGTTGCCTTGCAGAGCGCGAACTTCCCGCTCTGTCTGTGCGAGGAGCGAGACATCCAGTTGCTGCTGAGCGTGGGGGCTGGGCAGGTGTGTAGGGCTGGATGAGGTCTTGGATGTGGGTAGGGGCTGTCCTGTTTATTGCAGAGAAGGCGAGGGTCAGCATCTTGAATCTGATCCTGGCAGCGACAGGGAGCCAGTGGAGGGATTTAATCACACTATATTGCCTAGTGAAAGCATGTTTTAATTTAGGCGAGGACGTGTCTTTATTTGTATCGCAAAACTGAGGATTACAACTTACCTACAGAGGGAACTCTCCCGTTCCCTGCTATACCTGTCTTAAACAAATAATTCCTAATCGTTATATTGTTATTAATATTTTTCACCATGTCTCGCCCTGCACATTTAACTATATTTCATGTTTAGGAAAAATATAATCAATGAATTAATATTTTGTTATGACTAGAAGAAACTCTTGCTGATTTATGTTTTCATTAGCGTTATTCAGCTTCTCATAGTTTTCAGTAAGCATTTGCTATATTTTTTAACGTTAAATCACCGTTTCCTCAAAGCTGAAATTAGGTAGAATTTTTCCAATTTAGTGTTTTAATCGCACCAGTTTTAGCATACACGCTAAACGGCAAATCACACTGGTGTGACCGCACGCGCGAAAGGGTTAACCCCCCCATTTCATCGTCCATTGTGATGTTTCACTGTAGACATCGTCAATTCGGTAGACATCGCCCAACCTTAGCTGGACTATTTCTTGGCTGCGTGCCACCACACACCACAACCAGCTGAGAGAGTGGTATCAATCTGACCATCTAACTCTTAAGCAAGGAAGAGAAGATTTCCCAAAATGTCAAACTATTCCCTTAAACTTGTACAATCAACTAATTAATAATGATAAATCCTTATTACTTTACAAAAAGTATTTGATCCAATATGTTGTGTATTGTTGCTAGGCATTACATTTTGCCCAAGATGGCTTCTTTGTGGAAAAAATACAACATGTTATCAATCCAACTAGTCTTCAGGTGTTATGGCTGTTATTACAGTTGAGAAAATCTCCCTTTTACAGCATTACTATAAATCTAGGATATTTATGTGTGTCCCTTTGACAAGATGTGCTGACATGCATATTACTGTTGAAACTTACAAGATATTCCTTGATCAGGTCATCTGCATCTTCTCCCAGGAAGAAGATGAGAGCTTTCAGGACACACTCTCTCCGAAGATGAATGTCCTCAGTCTAGGACAACATAATCTTGATTAATTTTATTTTTCCAGATCTCTAAAGAGAGACGTCCTTACTCTTACAGCTAAACTCCTACATTTGCTTTATTTAAAATCAGATGGACATTTATGATGCTACAGTTTCATAAAAAAGAAAAAGGGACGTGAGCTCAATGGTGTAGCTTGTGAGTAGCTGAAAACACGCCCTGCATATGAAAGACACGGTCAGTAGTGGTCTGCCCATGTTAATGTATCTGTAAAGATACAGATACACTGTGACACCCCTCTTAGCTACCGAGGAAACAGGGTCTCCTTTGACGATACAGATCTACCTGGTCTAAAGTGTCCATGATGTCAGCAGTCTTTTGGCGTGTTGTTCCTCCTTTGGCACGGATGACTCTGATCAGCTGACTTGAGTGCATGTCTAACTGGGCCATGAACTTCTCCTCAAGAGGAACAGCCATAAACCTCTGGAACTCTGCATTGATCTAAAACAAAAAAACAAATCACAAGGGATATGCTATCCTGAATCAAAGGAAATGCAACTGGCCTCAGCCTGTATACAATCTCAGTTTTAACAAAGTAACCACTGAAGCATGCCTGTACAATGGCCAAAATGTCAATACACCAAAAAGTATAACAAATATGAAAACTGAAAATGTAAATTGTCAGTAAGCACAGTGTTATACTTAATCTCAACCACACCAAATTATGACCAATTCATAAAAGCTCACTGTAACAAAACCATTACACAATTACTCAATGGCTCTTATTTATCTATCAGCTTTTAAATTTAGCTTGAAGGGAGCCAGATCCTACAGCTTTGTGTATTTGTGCTTTGAAAGGTAGAGAGCTGGAGGGAAAAAAAAATTCTCTCTCTCTCTCGAACCAGTAACCTCCTGGTTACGACTCCTGCACCTTATCCACTATGCTACACTAAATGGATTTAGAGCAGGCAGTGAAATTTGGGCGCAACGATAAAAAGAACGGCTCGATAAAAAGAACGGAAATATTTCGCGATTTAGAAAGTATTACATTCTCCGGTGTTCTCTAAACTTGTGTACTCGGCAGCAACACTATCTCCAGCTATAAACATCGCCATGACAACGATGCAGTGTTTAAGCAGAGAATTTCTAAATAGCAGACGGGCTCTCATTTAACATTGTAAAGTTAGGGCACATTTGGAATGTGAACATTATCGTTGTGAAAAATAGGTTATTATTTGAACCCTTTCGCGCGTCCGGTCACACGGTATGATTAGCTGTTTAGCGGGTATGCTAAAACCCGTGCGATTATAAAACTAGATTGGAAAAATTCTAGCTAATTTTAGCTTTGAGGAAACAGTGATTTAACATTAAAAAGTATAGGAAATGCTAACTGAAAACTATGAGAAGCTTAATGCTAATGAAAATATAACAACTATGTAACATAACAGGCGTGCTACAAAAAATAAGTTACGTGCGAAAGGGTTAAAAGTGAAATGCTGCCACACTTTTGAGGTCTTTGGTTGTGAAGGTGTTGCCATCTGTATTGTTCACTCCAGTAAAGCAACGTAGCTTAGGCTATATGTCTGAGCATTCCGAGCATTTTAGTCGACAACGTCGATTATTCGTTGCACCCCTAGAGCTAGGTAACGCTTAGCTTAACGATAACCACCGAGTGAATTGTAACTGTGGCGCTTTCACGCAGCGAGCATTTATCACTGTCGCCTCCATACTTTCCCATGTAAATACGAAGGCAGCCCTGCCACCGAGGCCGGCCAGCGCAACAAGCTGCTATCCCAGCATCTCTCATACAGCGAGGTTTGGTGTTCTTTGGTCGGCAGACGGACGCACCTCTGCGCGTTCACGAGAGCGGCATGCACCCTCTCTCCTTGGTGTTGCTTTGTAATTACATTGGAAGCAACGGAAGAGGCGGCAGTAAATTCATGCTTTCTGAAAGCACTACAATTTCCACATCACCATGGCTGCGGTGTTCTGGATATAGTCCAAAGGTTGTGACTGTGCGCGCCGACAAACGTGTGAACCAACACTGCATGTATACACACACGAAGTCGTATGAACAGAACTGCGTGCGCGAGCCCTGTAATAGTGGTGTTCAAAACTATTCTTTTTAGTGATTTGGTTCCTTTCGTTCAGTTCAATAAAATGATTCGAATCTTTGACTCACTGATTCGTTCATTTCCATATCCAGTCGGGCATCATACACGAATCTGTAAACAGTTTTATTGTATTTTAAAAGTTACTGTACATTCCAAACATCATTTCCATTATTAGCCTGCTCTGCGGCAAAAAAGCATGTGTGAAACCAAATGTCAATGAAATTAATAATAATTAAATCGTAATATTAATTACGTGAAACTGCACCATGCTATTCAAATAATCATGCAGCCACAAAAGGTAATAGAACCCCACATTTTAACGTGTATAATAGCCTAAGTACATGTAATTTGCTAAAACTAAAAAAAGCACTGAGGAAAAAAGAGCCACACTTATATCCGAAGCGAATAACTTCGTTTTACAAGTTTTGAACTAACCCAGCCCAAACATTTTAATATACTTGTAGGCCTAGTCAACGATGTCGTATTTTTATTTGTTGTTAATGTAGACATAGTACGCTACAAATGTGATGCATAGGCTTATGCATCACATTTCTGCTTTGTTTTGCAGCCTACTATGTTGATTTGTCAGTATTTATTAATAAGGACTTCATTCACGTTAAAAGGAAATGCGATGTCAACATTAAATACATCGTAGCCTACGTAAAATTGCAGTTGTGATAAACAAGAACTGCGATACGTTGTGCGCACCTAAAATATGCTACTGCTAAAAATATAAATATAAAATAATATTCCAGGTAGATGAGCAAAATAATATTTAATAATATTTTTTTATTCCTATAATAATGTCACGGAAGCGCTCTGATTCCTTTTGCATCGTCACAGTCAATGGCGGATGTAGCCCAAGCCTGTTATACTGAGAACTAGCGATTCTGGCAACACGTAGTCACCAAGTCTTCATAGTCAGTGAATCTTTAGAGTCCGAAGGAACTTGTAAACAGTTCATCGGGTCAGTAGGGGGAGTTTAGAGTCTTCGTAGTCACCAGATCTTTTGCATTGTCCCACATCGTAAGCTGTGCCGAGATGGCCAGTGGGAGGTGCTTCGAGAGTTTTAGCATTTCAGCCATTGCCTAGTTGCTGTCATGAACGTACTGCTGATACAGTTTTGTGATAGGCTGCTTCGTGGACAGACCGCGTATCTAATATCCACTGGAGGCAGCGTTGCCAGATGTACGATAATTATCGTATTTGTACGATTATTTTGCCCTCTGTACGATGTACTATCAATAATGCCAAAAGTCCCATAATGTACGATAATTTGATCATTTTGTGACACTTAGCCTAGTCTGATTACAACTACTAATACTATCTCATTTTAATTCATTTCCCGACACGATCAGGATAGTAAAATATGGATCCTACGTCTGTGTTTACGCATCTCTTCTCACGTGAAGTCTTTCCAGCCAATCATGCTTGTTGTGATGAACGTGACTCACGAGCACGGTTTTCGTTAACTTAACCATTAGCTAATCAAATCCTCTTTGCAAATCAGAAATTTTAGGTATTTTACATTGAATGCAGTAACTTAAGGGCCAGTACTATATTTACCCAGTGCAATGCAGTTATCGTTATAATATTACAAGTTAAATGAGCTGTCAAAAAGTCGTTCGTCTCAATGTTTTCTGAACTTACACATTTACGCCTATTTGTTCTCTTGGTTATGACTCGCGTACGATAATTTTCCATAAAATACGATCATTTTAAGTCTCTGGTACGATACTTTAACATTTCCCATCTGGTAACACTGACTGGAGGGAGAGTTATGGCTGCTATGCCAGCTAATCAGCTCGCATATTTGCAAAGACGAAGGAACGAATCCTTTAGACTAGGGATTCAGTACACTCAGTTCACCTCAAAGATTTGTTCAAAAGGATTCGTTCGTTCACGAACTGCACATCACTACCCTGTAACTGGGTTGGTGGCAAGCTAACGTAAGCCTTACCCAGCTCAGTATTGCTGTAAATGTGCTCATAAGCAGCTACACCAGTACACAAATACACAACCTTCAGTTAAGGTATTAAAACCACGAGAGTCCCGCCCGCAAATTACTAACCTACCTGTTCGCTAGCGAACTACATTACCAACTGGTCGTGATAACGTTATTTAGCTCGTTCATGGGCCAATCTCGCTAGCAAAATTCTACCCGGAATAACAGCAGGGAGCTATAGCGATTTTAATAGCTACTGACCAGCTAAATTATCACTGGGCTATGAAGTGTTAAACATCAGTGAATTGAACATAAAGCTATAGCAACACATTTTTCACAAACCCAGCAAAATGCATCGAAAATGTTATGCTAATTTAAAACTTGCTAACGTTAGCATGCCTTAACGATAGCTGGTTTGGTTCAGTGACTTTACGAAAAATTAAACAACACAATTTAACCAATTCAGGTGGATCATTTTATATCTAGCACTATACATTATTTGATCACAAAATATAATTTTGTTTTGCATTAGACTTACCTTCTTTCCGAATCACCTTAACATGAGAAAATGGCGGATTAACTGCACTTGAATTTTCCTCTGGGGAAAAATCTGGAAAAGACGTGGACGTCATGACGTCAAACGCACAATACTAAGTGAAACCTAACTGACGCGCTTTTCCTGAAATAAGAATAGCAGGGTAAGGTAACGGGGTGTAATTTCGAGTTGATATAATCCACAAAAGTAGACTGTCATCACTAAAGCAGAAAGATGAATGAGACTGATTCAAAACATTACATTACTTCAACTACTACTCAAATACACTTTTTACAGTGTACTGAGCAGACAAGCAGTGTGGTGACTCTCGTGAGCCCATTGGTCACAATTTCCTCGGGCAAATGTTACCCCAAATCAGCCAGGCATTCAAGGAGGTACATCAGTCACAGCTTGAGGAGCACAGCTGTCCAACTCCTCTTTTAGGCTGGTCTTGAGAGTTGGGAGATAATGTCTGTGACTGGGCACAGATGTGAGGGCACCCTGAGGAGCAAGGGATAATGTACTGCGTGATTCTGGTTTTTCAGGCTTTCTTTCACGGTGAACGGCTGCAAACTTAAGTGCAACACACGAAGAAGTCAATAACTTCCGGGTCACACAAATCGGACAAAGTAAATATCAAAATCAAGTTCGGCCCGTGGCCCGTTTTTCATCTCCTATTTTTGATCTGAGCATAAAATCGAAAGTACGATTCGATTCATAAACGAATAACGAAATAACGAATCGTTTTTTTATTTCCGATTTTGGATTCTCAATTGAATATGAAAAGAACGAATGATACACAAATTGGTGGGGGATGCTAAGGTAATGATATATGGAATCTCATTTCTGTTATCATAGAGATACATGGAATTTTATTTCTGTTAGATTATATTAACATTCCATCATCTGAAGCCAGGTATTTTTGGCCAGTGCAGTACGGAAGTTAATTTGGATTTAAGAGCATCTGCTTGCTGGATTTCGCATATTACCTTGCAGCTTTATACTTGGCCTGCTGACATTTCATCCTGGGTGGGGCCATCTGGGAAGGGGGGCAAGAATACAGATTGACGTAATTTTATATTTAGATATATGATGTTATGGTCATTTGAACTGTAGTTTATTTTTGTTGTTGATGCTCCCAAACTGAAGATGAATGTACTGAGGGATTGTTGTTAACAAGCTGAAGATAAATGTATTGAGTAATCGTGGCTGTACCACTATGGTTACATTTGAAAATATGTGGAGGATGAAGAATTCACCAGTATCACCATATCAAGCTCATTTAAGATGAATCACATTCAGAAAGGGAAACAGCCAGCCCCAGCTCCATGGCAGTAGAATGAGGTAAATCTCCAGTTATGTATATCTGCGCTGGGTGTTATTATTTTGCCTGCGGGTGTACAGTAGACCACACCACCAGCACTGCTCTGGGTGGGAGGTGACCATGAGGTTATGAGCTCCATCTCGCACAGATCTCACCCTAAAATGTGGATGTCATTCAACCGCCAGCAGGGGAAACTACTGCAGTGAAACCCGTCATACTTGAGCGCCTCTCATTTGCAGTCACGGTGGGTCAGTCAGCCTACTCAGTCAGAGAGAAGCCAATCAAAGCTGGCTGAAACATTGCTCATTTTCCCAGTGACAGCGAAGCTTTGTTCCACTGCGGAGGCTCAGTCACGAGTTTCAAGATGATGACTGCTCACTCAAAATGCAATGGCCACTGGTAATGGAAAGGTTAAGGCAAGGTCAATCATTCAAACTGAGAGGATATAGTTTTGGGAGACATGTTTCTTTACAGTGTTGGAATGCAAGGGGTGAGTTCCTACATTCTTTTTTATACAATATCATGCTTGGAGTTAAAAAGATAAGAGATAAATTAAAGTGTGAGCAAATGCTTTGTATGCCCACACAGAAACATTTCTGGTGAATGGATATGTCTATGTGATTACTCCTTTTAAGATTTTCCCTTTGTGGAACTGTTGGAGAATATGCTTTTTTCTGTGGGTAAGAAAAAAGTACAGATAAAAGAGAATGTGCTTTTATCTGTGGGTAAGAGCCAGCAAGCTATAATGTGAGCATGTTGCCTTCTTTGATGGCTCACGTTGCATGATGAGGGCACGGCCACAATCTCCACCCCCTCTTTGAGAAACATGAGGAGGTGCATATGCAGCCAGTCTGACTGCCAGACTGGTATATTACCATGTTCACACTAGGAAACTCTGTACAATGATACAGTGTGGTCTGACAGACTGGCATAAGGGAGAATCTCACCGGACTCTGCCAGTATCTTTCAAGACTGCTGAAGTAGGTCATCTCTTCTGCCTGCTGAAGAATTCTCGAAACACATGACAATACTCATCCCAGGCAAAGGAGAACTTTCCTCACCAGTTGTATCAGCTTGTATACTATCACCATTGGAGATTACGAAGCTACAAATCTGTGGAAAAACTGGAATATCTTGCCATTGTTGAAAAACAATTGCATTATGGACATTGCTGCTGTTTCCATCCAGCTTTGTCCTTTGAATATGTACCACCTGCTGTCACAGTGTTGGAGCAGGGGCAGTAAGACCTCACTTTGAAAAATCATGAAAATAAATTTATTCAGTGGCTTATAGCAGAGGACTGTCACCTCACTTATGAAACAATAGCTTTGATGATTAGAACAGCCAGTCACATGGCTACTAATACATGAAGCAAAAGTGTCCACAGCTGCTTTTACTCCAAGGTAATAGTATATTAAATAAGAAATCTATTCTTCCTCTTGATCTCATTGGTCAGAAATGTCGATAAAGACTGAAATTGGCCACACACATGCTGTTTCTAACCATGTTGTTAACCAGTTGGGCTGGCTCTTATTTTCTCTTCCCTATTAGCCTGTTGCATCAGAAAAAGCCTTAAAAGCCTTTACATGCTTTTTAGGCATTTAACTAAATGAAACTGAGAATCCAGGCTATTCGGGTGGAGTGTTCTGCGAGTGATCACTCCATCTCGTTCTGGATCAAGTGGAAAACGTGGGTTATATGGACAGCAACTAGGGCTGTGCGATATGGCGATATATATCGCGTGACGATAGAAAAACGTCTATCGTTTCATATATTATGCCCTATCGTTTATTTCGTTGTGTCGCGAATCACACACTTTACGGCAATATTTTTCGTCATTTGGACGACGCTTTGCGTTCTTCCACTGATGCAGGCGGGAAATTTGCGTGAAGGCAACACGAACAAAGACGGAGGAGAGGGAATGTGACAGAACTATAGTTGAAAAGTGTTTTCTGTTTACCTATTTATTTTATACATTAATGTTTTATATTTTATATTTTGTTACATGCTTAACCCTATGTAGTGCGCATGTTACGTTACATGGTTCATTATGTTTTCATTAGCGTTAAGCTTCTCATAGTTTTCAGTTAGCATTTGCTATATTTTTTAACGCTAAATCACTGTTTCCTCAAAGCTAAAATTAGCTATAATTTTCCCAATCTAGTGTTTTAATCGCACCGGTTTTAGCATACGCGCTAAACGGCTAATTACACCGGTGTGACCGTATGCGCCAAAGGGTTAATTGAAAATTTGCACAAAGGTTCTAAATAAAAGGAGAAAAAAATCAAATATGAGTAAGTACCTTTTATTTGTCGAGTGTATAATTCAAAATGTAATAAGAAATAGGGCTTTCCATATGGTGATTTTATATAAACTATTTATTAATTGAATTTACAGAAAATGTGCTATATCGTGATATGTATCGTTATCGGGATGTTAATTGACTTATATCGGGATATGAGATTTTGGTCATATCGCACAGCCCTACCAGCAACACACCTAGATCTATGCAAATGTATTTTTTAGCTTGATCTGGTACGAAACAATACATCTATACATCCATGTCAATATACACATCAGGCCATCTTTATGAACCGAGGCATCTGATAACAGATTCGTCTGTTCTAAGCATGTGTGCCTTTTGTCTTTCCATAATGACTAATGTAGTTTCTGACTAACTTTGACTGGAAGTGCCAACTGTTCCAGTATAATATTCTGACCGTACTGAGTGAGGATGGAATGCAGAGTCCCCGTGGGAGATCCTACTGTATGAATATCAGTGCATGCTGCGTGCAAGTAGGCTCAGTAATAACCTTTGGTGGAGGAAGAATGCAGTTGCCATGGAAATAGCTTTCCTCAGTTCATGTTATGAATATGGTCTCATTATAAATAAGGAGGTCTGCCTGTAGGAGATAATAGGCTTGAACGCTTGCAGCACAACAGTCCGTGTGGTCAAGAATAATGTGGAGCCTATTACAAATTACAAGTTCCATTATTTTGTCTTGGTTTGGGATATAGCTGGACTGATTGTGACACCGCTTTCCTAGATACAGCGTGCTTCTTCTCTACACAGGCGTACATTACCACAATGTCTGTTCACCTCCCACTCTCAAATTAACAAAAGCATCAATGTTTCAGCCTTGGTCCTCTTCAGATCTTAATTCTCTCCTCTAGATATTCTCAGGACAGTCCACATTGCTTGTGTGACTCCTTCTACCTTGTAGCAACAGTCATTAATTACCCAAAGCCTGTATTATATAGCCTGTATATTGCTGCCGCTCCCCTGTCACTATGATGCATATTAAATTAACTCAAAAATGCATAGGTTCTCTTGGCTGGTATAGCAAGTGGTATCAGAATTAGGTACCCCCCACCCAACCTCATCCTGAGAGCAGACTCCCCCCAAACCTCACCCTGAGAGCAGATTCTTTGCCCCCTTACAGATCCCACCCGGGGGGGCAGACACCACTCCCAGTCTGCAGCCTGTGATGCTCTCTCCTGCTCCGGGCAATAAATGATGAGGTCAGGTTCCTTCAATGCCCCGTGGGGTGCTGAGCTCACCGATGAGGTCATCCCTGTTCAAAGACAGATCCCCCCTTTCCCTCCTTACCCTGAGTGAAGAACAGGGACATCTGGCACGAGTAGGGATGCTCTCCCTCATTATCACAGAATGTCCTGGCCCAGAGTGCCACTGATGAATGAAATTTCTTAATGGGATTTACCCCCCAGAGATGGAGAAGGTAGGGCCTGTCTGTATGCACTGTGTCAAGTGGAGGTTTGATAGTGTTAATGGGCTTTGCGTGAAAAAGAGAGAAACCATGCCGTTATAATGGACCGAGATGGTATGGCGTTGAATTAGGCTGAGGCTTGTGTCAGTAACTGAAACAGCTCAGCGGCCCACAGTACTCCAGGAGATTTATGTGACAGAAAGCCTGCAAACATAACAGATATTATACATGTTATTTTGGATTCATCAGTGGTTATGTACATACGCTTGAGAGTAGAGTACACAGATGCTTAAATTTGCACTCCACATGGTAGGTGTATGGCTTTAAATGTAAGGTTGTATTAACATTTCTCTCAAAATATGTGAATCATGTGTTTATATTAGCTTATCATTTGTAGCTTGGTATTTAAAAGAATGTTTTTCATTTATCAATGTTTTGAAATATACTTGTTTGGTGTAATATTTGCATGTTATAGATATTACAAAATGTTTCAAAATGTAAAAGATGGATTTATGTGTAATATATCATTACAATAAATAAAACTATTTAAAAGAAAACAAATGTATTACATATCCTGGAAAACCTGTTTGCTAAAGGTTGTATGTCCTTGAGGTGATTTCTATGTTCTGTATCATGTACATGTCTGTACTAGTTTGCTTGATCAGTGCCATTATTATGTGTGAGGTTCCGGACGCTTGTCCCCTGGGTGTAGTGTTGGCATTTTGGCGTCACATGACAGAATTTCAGATGTACATGACTTTTCTGTGACAAGCAGCTAATTCAAAGCGCATAGTTTTAAAAAATGTATTGTGCTGAATTTCTGTTGTGAAATAGTTATATATTTGCCTAGTATGCATAATGATGGCAGTTAATTCTCAGCAGTCATTATCTGGCCACTTACATGGTATGATCAATTTGTGGATCGATATTATGCAGTCTTTTCCTCCTAATTACATGGGCTGCTGCTAAGTCATTCCAGCTGGAGGATCTGGGAACCTGCCGGATGGATGTCACCCCAGGGGCATTTAAGGGACCTCAAAACAGCCAGCACAAGCATTGAAATCCTCCAGCAGTGTCTCCCTACCCCGTCTCCAGCTGGTTGCCTAGCAACAGTGTGAAAGCTCTTAAAGGGACCTGGCATAATGACGTCCATAAAGCCGAGCAGGGGCTACAGTTCACTCTGTAAGGGCAAGACTATAAATCATTCTCTTATTCGCTGTGAGGGTGGGGGTGGCATGACATGTTTAAGGGATTTCCTCTGTGACTATTTTCCATTCTTTTGATTTCATTGCAGAAAAGAGGGCGATAGTTGATGAATAACACCACATTGCCTTTCAGCTAAGATAGCGCCCTTCATTAATGAATATTTTATATAAGCAGCATACTCTGCTAGCTCACTGACTGATATTTGCATCATTCTCAGCTATCTCGCTCACAGACATCCTGTGGCTATAGTGGCTGTGTATGTGTGTGTAAACACAGAGGAAACACATTGTTAGATGATGCTTTAATCAAAACAAAGCATGGAGAACAATTCACTATTCATTATGTGTCATGGAAAATTGAAATCATACAAAATTTTTGCATGAAGAGGACTAGTTTTGTGGCTGTGTTATGAATCCCTGTTGACCTGAGGGAATGGTAGTATTTTCAGACTGTCTGTGGTTTCGTTTTGGAGAATAATCTACACACAAATGCGACATTCTTGTGTTATCATACCATGGAATAGGATTAGCATTTATCATATTCACTCACCATGCATTAGCACACTTAATCTGCTCTCATCCCAGAAACCTCTCTTTACCTCTTGGCTGAGATCTGCATGTCACTGCCTCATAGCCGAGATCACTACCGGCTGTCTCCATGCCTTGCAGCCTCTCATCTGGGCCATAATGACAGTAATTATAGTAACAAGTTGTCATAGAGATGATTTTATCTTTTTTGTTGCCTTCTCTTTGGAAAATCTGTGCACAGTTACAAAAAAAAAGAAAAATCATCATTGCTGAGTTTGGTTTGGGCACTGCATTTCAAGGCAGCTGATGCAAAGCTATTTCTGGTTGCTGCATTTTGTTGATGCTTTCCTAAACTAGGTAAATATTGCAAATCCCTGTATGCTGCCAGCTTCGTGCGTAGATTTCCATGCTCTAATCAGTGATTAGCGGTTTATTGAGATCTTGGCTCTGTGCTCTTTTTGCAGTGAGGTTCCTCTGAGGTGCGCCGTTAGAGTGACGGTGCCCCGATCGGGCCGTGTGTGTTTGTCGGGGAGATTTAAAGAGCAGGAGCAGTGGTGGGCGCCTCCAGCACAGGCCAAAGTCACTTAAGGGCTTAACGTGTACGCTGGCGCTCACATGTGCGGCCCTGGGCCGAGCGAAGCTGACGCGTGTCGCGTTTGATTATGGGCGGCCCTTCTCGGCCGTGTCAAGCGGAGACGAGGTTCGCACTCGATGGACTATGCCGTGGCTGTTTTTCAGTATTTGCTAAAGGGGCGTCGCACACACATGAGTCAGAGGGAGGACTGAAGGCCGCTGCTAAATGAACCAGGCAGAGGGTTTCGCTGGGAATATCACTGCCGTCAATTAAACCATACCTGTGTCTCTGAGGATATGTTTTTGTGGGATTGGGGAGATTTGCAGAGTGTGGTATGTCAGAATGAGAATCTGAATGCTGACTTGATATTTATTTTTCAGTACAGAACAAAGTACAGTACAGAAATTTTAGTGAAGCAGCCAAAGTGAAATAAATGCTATTTTGGTATTTTATGACATCTTTTTTATTTATTTTTTAAAATACAAAATGAACAAGCTTACATTTGTCAGACTTTCATTTTATGCAATGTCTTTTTTTACTATGTATATTCTACAGCTGAGTGAATTAGCACTTTTAAATCACTATGTTAAAGCTTTATTTAAAGCTTAATTATAAAGCTGGAACTATGTTATTTTTAGATACACTTCCTTAATTTTCCATCCCCTGCCCAATACAAAAAAAGCATTCAATTAGAGAGTAAACATGATCTATCCTCAGAATCGTTGAATCTGTGAAAAAAAGTACAACCTTTACTAAAACATAGACATAGGAAAAGCCAGTTTAAATGTGTAAAAGCCATCGATATATCATACTCATTATTATAAAAAATGTCGTGTATGTCTGCTTCCATGTCGTCAGAGCTACCTCTGTTCTCAGCAGCACAGTAAACAGCAGAGGCGGTTGGCAGTGAAGGGGTTACAGGCTGATGTCATGGGGAGCTGTAAGTGGCTGGCTCTGCCCAACCACCGTAAGCTGCAGCCAGCTCTCTCCTCACTGAAGCACTGCCGCCTGTCTCTCCAGGGCCATGTGACGAGGGGAGCCAATAGTGTGGCAGGGAAGGCGGACGGGAGCACAGCCAGCAAGCTGCAGGCGGAGATGCTTCACTTGGACCTGATCGATGCTGTGGATGAGATTCAGGACGAGGAAGCTGCTCTGCCCGCTACCGAGCCCCCAGTGAAGGAACCCGCTCCCGTCACCATGGATACGTACCGGCCCAAGAGACCCACCACCCTTAACCTCTTCCCACAGGTGCCTCGGACTCAGGTGAGTCCTGTTAACCCTTTCTCTGATGACTGCTCGTCTTTTTTTGTGCGTGAGACTCCAAACCCTACAAGATGGATCCGTACACGTATGTGGACTATGAGTGGTCTGTACAGCTCAGTGGGTGTGCATTGTAACACACATAACTACACTCCCTTGTACTTGTAAACCTATGAAGTACACAGTAACCATGACCAATTCGACTTTATCTTGTTCCTGTATTGGCCTGCCATGTAAGACAATATCAGCGTGTGTATGACAGTGTGCAACTGGTTGTGTTTGTGGTTTTCCTTTTTTGAAGGGGCTTTAATATACATCTTTCTCTCAGTCTGTGGGAGTGTGAGTAAGTGACATTTATTCTCTCTGCCATCCTGTGATCGTGCCCGTCCGAAAACAGCGCTGCTGCGACGGCACGAATCTCACAGAGCTTCTTGAGTGGCCTTGTTGCTAATTAATTCAGCCAGAGATTACCGGTAGCGTATGATCACTGTTGACTGGTAGCAGCAAACGTGGGAGGAGGGGCGAACCTGTTTTCGGGCGGGGAGCGTGGCAGAGGCGGACGCGGACGTCAGGATCACAGGAGCAGGCGGGAGGAAAGCGCCCCCCCTCCTGCGTCGTCCGACGCCCCACGCCTCCCCTGCTGTCTCCTACAAGGTGCCTGTCAGCGCCGGTGCGCAGTGCGTGCCAGGCTATATTTGGCATCGCCGTCGGTGTAAAAAGGGTTATTGATTCCCACTTTGATGAGGCGCTGAGATGCGCGCCCTGTAGTGCGGGCTGCTTTGAGATGTCCATGCATGGGAGCCGCGAGACGCAGGCAGCTGAGCTGTCACGTGAAGGCAGCAGAAAGGGAATGTAAAAATAGGCCCCTACGTAAAGCTTCCTTCCAGCGCAGTCTGGCGGAAGGAGCCCCTGCTCAACCCGCACGAGGAAGCCAGATGGGTCTTCTTCTTCCACAGCAACAAATAAATGACTACTTTTGTGATGGAACGCCATTTGTGGCACATTGGTTAGTGTTCATGGATGGGACACTACAATCTAGCTCATTGTGTGGACAATTGTGCAGTTACTTTGAGTGATCAGCAGGTGGTGTTATGTGGTTTGGACATTTCATTAGTGACAGGGAGCTTCACATATCCTTCATTACATTATTTCCTGTCTCCTAGTGGAATGTTACAGTTTACCAGTTATAATTGTTCAGTGTCTCTCATTGATCATATAAGGTAAATTAGAATTTGCACTGGTGACAGTCAGCAAGTGTGCCTTTTTTCAATCACAAAGGTGAAAGCAGTACATTGTTGCTTTGTTGTTATATACAGTTAGTGGTCTCACTAAGGAATATGGGATACAACTGTGAAGCCACATTTGTTTTGGTACGTTGATAATAACCAAACTGCCTAAGAGCATTACTGATCTTTCAGGATCTCTTTAGATCTTTTTATAAGATTATCATCTCTGGCAGTTCTTGTGAAAGTACTTTACTGCACTTGAGGTCTCTATCTGGCCAGTGTACCTTTAAATTGGCTTTTCTGCGACCTCTGCCATAGATCTTTCTGTCATAGTCAACATGCATGACAAAATTCCAGAACTACCCCATGCCCAATTTAATGGAAGGCTTCCCCCTTCTAATGCCATGTTTGGGCAGACAGCAACACCAGAGGAATTAGAGTATCAAACGATCAGGGGTTAAACAATGATATCCAGGCCAGCACACCCGTTGTCGTCCGGTGGGGGAAAGATAAACGATGTTCGCGATGGGTCTTGTGTGGGATCTCCGGCCTAATCCCTAATCTCAACGCTGTCAGGTCTGCTCAAGTTACACTAGGGCTAGGGCCTTGTCTGTCAGCTCCAAGCTCGTCTCGGATTAAAGCAGTCCGTGAATCTCACTTCCACACAGTCTTAATACTGCTCAGCCCCAAAATGCACCATGCGTGCGCATCGCTGACTGACACATGAGCAGAATTCTGTTGCAAATTCCACAGAAGTGGAAACCCAATCTCATGTAGCTTTAAAGGTGGAGTAGAGCTTGATACACGGCATAGTTGGTGCCCTATCATCCCTTTCATCAGGGTGGACCACTTTAAATGCCACATTTGAAATTCAGTTCCAGAAAATCACAAGTTGTCAACACTAAGGACACTTACCCAGCATGCAAAAGATATGATGCTTATTAATGTCAATATTAACCTGTGTTCTGCTAGTGGCTTTCATTGGATGGCTTTCACTTGACTAATTTAAGGAAGTAAGTTTGGAAAGCTATATATATATACAAATTACAGTATTTACAGATTGTGAGGGAAACTCTCCTGCATTCTTTCATACCTAACGGTAACGGTTGCCATTTAAGATATGTCAAAGGTATTTTATTCTGTTGATTTGCATTCCAAGTCTGTATAATCCATTATGTAAAAATGCAGTTTCCATCTTAGTTTTGATGGAGCTGATTGTTGTTATTTAAAATGGCCTCCACAGAGGTGCTGTGATATAAATAATAACATTGTATCAATCTTTATTTTCTCTGAAATTAATTTTCATGTATGGTTGGATTTTTCACTGAACTTTTAATATTTCAAACTATCTGGATATTTCTACTGTAGGGTAGAAGAGATCTCATGTGAGCACCCATTAGCCCTGACTAAACTGGGTACTGGTCTGGTCAGATAGTCACAGTTCTAAAGAGAGCAATTGAAACTCATGACGCACACACATATGCTCTTTCTTCCCCTTTCTCTCTCTCTCTCTCTCTGTATGACTCACACATACACGTGCACACACACACACACACACACACACACACACACACACACACACACACACACACACTCATACATACAAAAAGCCCGTCTTTATAAATTTTCTGTCACGAGACCACCCTCTCCCTCCCACACATCGGTCCCCCAACATCATCAATGATGCTGTTGCCATGGCGACAGGCTACCATCTCCGCCAGCTGCATCATGGAAGTGAGTCAGCAGTCAGAGCGGAGTTGGGCGTGATATTTGGACAGAGAAATGGCGTCACCGGGTGCTGGGAGCTGCAGCCACCCCCGCTGCCAGAGAGCGGAAGCAAGATTCCTCCTCCTGGAAGCCGTGTCACCGTATTGATCTGTGTAATGCTTTCTGACAGCTCCTCTGATCACACGGCAGAGCAGAATAGCTGGCCACTGTGCTGGAAAGTTGTGTCAATGGGAGGCTAATGGTGAAGTGTTGCGGAATATTCACACACAAACCATTGTGGGTACTCTGTATTGTTTTAACTAATGGGTTTGATTCCAATTGGAACTACATTCACCAAGAAGTCCTAGCATCTTTAATGTCCAAAAATGAGTCCCATGTAGAGGGTGTCAGTGTCCCTGCAGGAGAGAGGCAGTAGACAGGAAGCGCTCTGAAGCATAGACTTGGGGAGGACATGGGGGAGGGGTATTGAAAAAGGGACAGGGAAGCTGTTGCCTTCCATATTGAACAGCCCCCAGTGCTGTTAAGTAGTCCAACTCTTTAGAGGGCTAGTGTGTGTTAGTGTGTATGTGTGTTTGTGTGTGTGTGAGTGTGCGAGTTTGTGTGTGTGTGTGTGTGTGTGTGCGCACATGCACGCCTGTGTACAAAATGGTACATGGGACGGACTTTGGCAGGGAAAAAGACTCCTGTTCCCTTTAAACGCATGCGGTGCAGAGCAGACAAAGGGCCCTGGTCATTCAACAGAATAAACGCTTTGTTTTATGTGTCTTTCTCTCCCTCTCTCGCTTGCTCTCTCTCTCTGCCTCTCTCTCTCTCACTCACTCTACCCCTCTCTCTCTCACTCACTCACTCACTCTGCCTCTCTCTCTCCCCTGTAATGAAATCACAGGACACACTAAACAACAACTCATTTGGTAAGAAGTACAGCTGGCAGGAGAAAGTCTCGCATTCTTCCTCCCCCCTTAAAACAGGTGAGTGTGGGACACTTTCCTGGTGCCCGCCCTGCGCACCACGTCTTTTGTTTAACACGTCACCAGGGAGACACTGTGTGCTCTAGCCATTTGTTGAGTTTAAAGGGACCCGGCTTTCCACACACATTCACAGAATGGAGGATATTTGCATTCACTGGGTGTACATTACAGAGCCCACCCCTCTCTGTAGCACAGTCTCTCCCTATAGTCTGTGGTGAATTTGGCATGGAAATACATCTTTGACTTTCTTCCTGTTAATGTTTGAAAATGAAGCTACAAGTGTAAGTATTAGCTATGCTGTAGCTCTGTAGTGTCAGTTGTGGCACTGATGACCATAGCAGTTTGCCAACTGAGGCTTAGGGTGATGTGAGTTAGCACATAGTTTCAATGCCCTGTTGATATGCAAAATGTCTGGGTGGGCAAAACCGGAGGCAAAGCGAGCAAATTGTTACTCACAAGAATGCAAGTGGTGTTTTACATCAGAAATTGATGTTAACCAGTTTGTAAATTTTATGTTATGATCTATATTATGAGCACTGAGATTTTTGAAATGTTTGGCATGGATATACTGAGAATTGCACTGAATGAATTCATAGTAATGAAGTGGTTTGTTTAGGGATGTGTGTAATAATTGAAATAAAGGAGGCTGCACATTTTAAATTAACATTTTTATTTTTACTTGTTATATTGGCAGTATGTATTTATGTATGTATTTATGCAATTACTTTAGATTCCCCTCCAAAATCCTGTTCAAGGGTATTTTTTGCAGTCTGTATGGAATATAGGATATTACAGTCACTAGACAAACTATTCCAAGCACTTTAAATTTGCTGAATGATAAAACATTGAGATTTTCTTTGGTTGTTGTTGAGATTATATACAGCGCACATTTCCTTTTTTAACTCCAAGTTCATCTTGCTGTGTGTTTGGGCCGTCCACATACAGTTCAGTACGCCTTAAAGGGCATGTTGTTTATATTTTATGGGTTTATCTTTTCCAGGAATAAACAATGATCTCTCTGCTCTGGCAGATAAAAAGTAATGACAAATCAGTCACATTTACCAAATCAGTCACTGCTCCAATGAACGCATCATATGGACGGTAATCTGGGTTTTTTTCATAATCCTTCCTGTCCAGCTCTGGTTGCCTAATGAGTAATCTGTATGCGTGCATGTGTGTGTGCGTGCACGTGTGTGTGTGTGTGTGTGTGTGTGTGTGTGCGACAGGTGAGCTGACGCCCTCACATGACCACATCTGCCTAAGTGACGAGGACAAAGTCCAGCACGGCAGCAGCACCCAGACCAAAGACAAAGGCACCTCCACGGACACACTGTGCCGGAGGGCCTCCTCCAAGGCGAGTGGCGGGGCGGTGCGCCCCAAGCCTCAGGGCACGCCCCCAGCCGTGCCCCAGACGCGCTCCCCCGCCCCGGCGGGCCAGGGCGCTGCCTCGGGGGAGGGGCACCAGGACCGCATCCGCTACCACACGGACGTGCGCCTGGAGCCCACCGAGGAGATCTACCTGACCCCCGTGCAGAGGAACTCAGACCCCCTGGAGCAGGAGAGGCCCTTCCTCTCGCAGCCCGGAGAGAACAACCGCATGTCCATCAGCTCAGACGCAGAGGGCCCCCCGCCCTACCAGCCCCTCCCTGACCGGACCAACCCCTCCATCAGCGAGGAGGACGAGGTGTATGTCCCCTCGTCCCCCCCGGCAGCCACGATGGACCTGACTATGAGGGGGGTGGGGTGCGGGGCGGCGGCGGCAGCGGAGACGGGGTCAACAGGGGTCCCGCGGACTTCCATCAGCTCAGAGGCCAGCGGGCTCTCCTACGACTCGGTGAAGTACACACTGGTGGTGGACGAGCACGCGCAGCTGGAGCTGGTCAGCCTGCGCCAGTGCTACCAGGGCTACAGCGACGACAGCGACTCGGCCACCGTCTACGATAACTGCGTCTCCTCTCCCTATGAGTCAGCCATTGGTGAGGAGTTTGAAGAGGAGGAGGAGGAAGGCACCGGACTGAGGCGGGGTGCAGCCTGCCTGTCGCAAGACTCCACCCCTGAGGGCGGCGTGCCCCTTTCGCGCAAGTTCCTCAATGTCTTCATGAACGGCCGCTCGAGGTCCTCCAGTAAGTCCAGCACCTCGGGCATCTGTCATCACACTTACACTCTCTCTGTAGAAAACGTGCAAGCGAAAAGGTTTAAACTATGTGTTTTATTTTGCTCGTACATTCATGTTCCAAAGTTGTATGAGCTATTCTTATGCTTTTGTAAATGCTAATGTCACAGAACATAGCTGTCACTACAGGATACACGGTACATGGTGGTTCAAGTGGAGATATGTGGAGCCTGTTTCAATGGACCATAAAAAAAATAACATATTGAGATTATAATTTAGGGTATATACTGTGCTCAGTTAATATATTTAAAATATGTAAATTATTACCATTTTGCTATATTACAGTATATGTCTGCATTACATTGATATATTTTAAATGCATTTGCAGTGTATTCTTGGGCTGAACAACACATCAGTATGTTACAATATATTTCATTTCTGTATGGGGGTGCATATTGTATTATTACCCTCAAGGGGTAATGATCAGGGATATATCAGATATAAGTGAGGGAAATGAATTCCATTGTGAAATTCCACAGCTTTGGCTGCTTTTCTGGTGATTAGTAATCAGAGAATGGGCAGGTTTAAGACAAAGGACTAAACATGTTACATCTCTGTGTAAACGGGGTGACAGGTCATTGGACCTCTGGGTGTCACATCATCTCTGGCAGTAAGATGTGGTCATTTAACTTAGGGAAGTCAAGAGTCAACAGGGTTAGATTTTAATTTTTCACAACTGTCCTTACAGTGAAATCTTAATGATAATAATGCTCAATATAAACTTTTAAAATAGTATATATTGAATTGAAGGTTACACAAGCTAAAATGCCAAGGGATATTTATGTACAGGACAACAAGTTTATATAGTGACATATGGTAAGAAAATGATGTTAATTTGTTTTAAAAATAATGATGGGTAATATCTCCCTGGGAAATACTGGCCTAAATCGTTAAATGCAATTTATAAAGCACTTCCTCAGAGGATTCACTATTAGCATTTTCCACGTTAATTGAGGTGACAACAAAGAATCGTGAGGTGTTTCTTTTTTAAGGTAAATGTAGGAATATCATTAGGAGGATATTAGACTACTATCCATATGGCTACATCTGTGTTTTTGAGATTGTCATCTTCACCATTGGAAAGATAGATTCTATGCTTTCATTATTAGCATCCTAAATTTAAGCCACAGCAGGGAATCTTCTGGAGAGAAATGTGTGTGAAACTATGCCATGTTAGGACGCTAGCAGGGGATTTGCTGCTGTCGCCAAGAGCCCCTCTGTCCATGATCAAGTGCAGGGGGTGTGGGGGGCTTTGTCCTGAATGAGGTAGCTGGTCTGGAACACCCTGGCCTTGTCTCCCATGGCTTCTCTTCTTGAATTGTGTCTGCACTGTTAAATCGTGTGGTGTGTTGTGACCTGCGTACTATATGGCAACACGCTGTACATTTGCATATGCAAATGCTCTCCCTGTGCTTGTTTGTGCGCGTTTTGTAAATTGTTTTTGCTGTCTTGATGGCTGCTTTGCTCATGTGAATTGTTTAACAGTACAGTTAGGCGGGCTGCATTGAACAGCTGTGTGTCTGTGTTTTGTAAGTCTATAAAGTCTGTAAGTCTGTAAGTTTATAAATGTTGGAGAGGCAGCTAGGAGAGAAAAAGGAAGATCTGCAGTCAGCGTGGGTGCTGTGCTAATGTCTGTGCTGCCCTGGCTAAAGGTCTGGTTTGCAAGGTGGCTATTTGGTTTTGCAGACACAGGTATTCGGATACATGAAAATGCCCCCTGGTTTACCGCCTGTTCAGTCTTACTGTATTACTGTAAGCATACTAGTGGATAAAATGCAGTAAATGTTTCTTTGTCTGAAGAGTAGAGTGTACATTTGAGCTTGTGGGATTTGCGGTGCTGTTGGGTAGTAGGATTTGGCTGGGTACAGGAATTTCAATGGTGCACTGTTCAAAAGTGTTTCAGTGGCATTTCTAAGACTGTAATGTCCACTGGTGTTTCAGGTGGGGTCTGTTTGAGTGGGAGTATTCAGTGGACTGCCCAGGTGTACCCCAGGGTAGCTGTGATCGGGGTCTCAGAGCACAGATGGGCACTCGTTTGAGCAGGTGCCCGCCTCAAGCATGCGGCGAGGCAGCTGTCACATTCCTGGCGCCCGCATTTGCCAGGGAGGCCGGACATCCATCACAGCAGTCTGTCAGAACAATGCAGGGAGCACAGCAAAAATACAGGCAGGCTAATTTAGTGATGACACAGTCACAGCACTACGCACTCATACCGTGTATTGATATAGGGGAGTGTAGATGCACTCTTTTCCAGTGTATTCAGTTAACCTTTACAAATGTTCCGAAGCAGGTTTAGAAAGTAACAATTTTGTGCATTCCAGGGTTTTGTTGACTCTTCAGTGCTGTCTTTGCACAATACAGGAGAGCAGAATCATTTATAATGTAATTAATTTATCAAATAATTATGTATCATTTCTTACATTATTATACTCAGTATTTACAGTGCCTGGTGAAGTTATGGAATGTGGCTTCCAATACAAAAAAATGAATGGAAAATTTAAAAAACTAATGCATGATTATTGAGAGGTATTCTAATGCAAATTGAGAGATTTCAGACTGATATCTGACATTGCAGTCTTCATAGATTCTCCTAACTGTGGCGCGTATTTTAGACAGATAATTGCCTGTATGTCCACTGGGTGAAATATTCCCGTGTGGAAGCGCTTAAGAGATAACATGGATGGAAGGAGAGGAGGAGGGTTCTTATGGATTATGTACCACATTAAGAAGGTAGAGTTAAAGATTTCATAATTTAATGGCACCCCCTTTTTGCTAGTATTGTTTAAAAAGACAGTGGTTGTTCTTTTGGAAAGGCCTCTGTGCCAGGCTTGAAAACTCATTGCTCTTCTGTCAGGAATGCATCTTAATTAGTAAAAAATGTCATGCGTGAAGGTGTGGAGCACTGTACACATACACAGCTTCTCCCCTGACTGTCGTCCAGGTGCAGAGTCCTTCGGCCTGTTCTCCTGCGTGATCAATGGGGAGGAAAGGGATCAGAGCCACCGGGCTGTGTTCAGGTAGGAAGCCAGCAGCCTCTCTAGATGTGGCTGGCTCACGGCTGTCACAACATTAGTCCGTTACCATAAGAAAAACTGGATGCATCACATGATTCAATATCTGTGACAATGCTTTATCCACACATCACAACCTGACACCTTTTAAATTCCAGTACCTTTCACATAAATAAAGAATTGCATTGAATTACGACAAAGAAGTGTGTCGCTCCATTACTGCATGGTCCTCAGATCTTAAGTGTTGTATTTAATGGGCAGGAGCAATCTAGTAATTCTATATTTATGGACACAATGGCCCTTTGTGGAACACTGCTGTTCAGAGTTGCTGTAAAATTCCATCTCTCGTCAGGCTAACACAGGGAAACAATGCAGATAAAGAAAGAGGAAAGCTAACATGTAAATGGAGGGACCAGTTCTAACTTTAAGGTACTGAGCAAAAGATTTATTCTCGGGTGTTTTTAAAACTGATAAACGTCAAAAGTATGAATTGTATTGCTAGGTGGGTTGTAACCTGTAATAAAATTAACTGAAAAACCGACTAAAATTCCTAACCTCAGAAAATTCCACAAACCATGGAAAGCCTTTGCAAGCCCTTGTTAGAACCACATCTAGAGGTGAAGGAAAGGAATGGTCTGATTTTGTTCTTGAAGCTATGTGTGTTGTGGTTCAGATTTTAACTGACCACATTTACAATACAGATGAACAAATAAGTCCACTGAAAATATAAGACTACGAAGGATTGTCTATTTTGGTATTATGCAAATGCAAGTCAAACATTGGCTCCTGCCGTGTTTACAGGAGAGAAAAGTAGAGAGGTTTTCTACCCACCTGATGTGGGAGTTACCAGTTCATTTTTAAAGCCTTTGTTTGGGGATTATTTCTCCCTGCTCCATGGCCAAAACATTGTGGCAGAGCGCATGTCGACAATTCTGTTAAACCAAGCACATTTAGATCTGATTCTGCTGGCAGAGATCATTACGTTTTTATTCTGAAAATTTGAATGTTAAATTGCCTAAAGCAGAGTGGTGTGAAAATATTATGCTCCCTCAGTGCAGGTGCTAGTTCTGTTCTTTTATTATGCAGATCAGTTGGAGAAACATAGACCTACTTGCCCATTAATCTGTAGTGAACTGAGGTTAACCATGTGTTAGAACCTACAGCCCCCTGGACATGTTTGATTGTCATTCATTAGGGTCAACATTGTACGCAGTTTACTCTAAGTAGTCATTTGATTTGATTGAAATCCAGGCCTTAAACTCTCATCATCAGCCGAAAACCTGCTCAGCAGCCCTCTCCTGTCAGTGTCCCTTGCTCATGTTGACTGGAGCTGGTGCTTCAGTGGACCGTGCCCGGCCCTTACAACACGCTTCCCTGTCTCCAGGTTCATCCCCCGTCACGGCGATGAGCTGGAGCTGGACGTAGATGACCCCCTGCTCGTGGAGGTACAGGCCGAGGATTTCTGGTATGAGGGCTACAACATGCGCACCGGCGCCCATGGCATCTTCCCCGCCTACTACGCCATCGAGGTCGCCAAGGAGCCTGAGCACTTTAAAGGTATGCCTCGCCCCGCTGCATTTCTTGGTTTTTCTTTCCAAATCACGTTCTGGAGGATTTCCAGACACAGCTTTGTAGTTCTTAACATCTCAAAGTGTTTGTATAACATAGTTATTGTGTTTGTTTGAGTCTTACTTTCATTATAAGATCATTAAGTCATAATCTCTTCAGAGTGCATTCAGTTACAAATACTAACAGGGTAATACAGAACACCAGAAAACACTATGTGCTCTGTCCACCAGTGTTTTATTCAGATTGGTCCTAATATAAAATAAGTAAGATATCAGTAGTGAAATTCCTTTGTGTTTTTTCCTCTGTCCACGGTTCTGCATTGTATGCTGCTGTCCCCTCAGTGAAAAGCAGTGACTGGATGGACACATTTTGCCTGAAATATCTGGGCTCCGTTCAAGTGCCGTATCACAAAGGGAATGACGTTCTCTGTGCAGCTATGCAAAAGGTATGGCCAGCCTTCTGAGTGGCTCACTCTTAACGAGGTGCACAGAGGCCCTAACATGAGCTTCTCCTAGAGCTGCAGTGACATTATAGCAATGAAATAATGCCAGTATCCTTAGGAAGTCATTTGTAAGCTGCTTTACATTGCTCTCTTTGATATGTACAGACAGGTGACAAATTAAGGGAAAAACCAACATAAAGTGTCTTAGTAAGGTGTTGGGCCACCATGAGCCTCCAGAACAGCTTCAATGTGCCTTGGCATAGATTCTACATTTTTACCATGCCAGCAAAATGCCCCCCACAGCATAACAGAGCCACCGGACCCCCTGACTGTAGGGGTCATGCATTCAGGCCTCTACCTTTCTCTTGGCCACACATGCACTCGCCCACTTGTCGAGAATATGGTGAAGGATGGCTCATCTGATATCACTTTTTTCACATCTCTGTAGACCAGTGCCTATGGTTTTTGCACTGCTGAACTCTCAAATGTGCATTCGTCTTTGTAATGAGGGGTTTATGCACTGCAACCCTACTATAATATCCCTCTCTATGTAATTGTCGATGGACTGTTCTTGCTGAAAAGTCTGATCACATCCTGCATTGACATTCTCAGTAACCTGAGGAAGAGTTGCTCTTCTGTTTTTCCTTACATATCGTACTAATGCACGAGCATCACGGTCATCGAATGTGCGCTGTTGACCACAATTTCCGACCCTATTTACTGATGTCTTTCCCATAGAACATGCAGATGCCACTTTAGTCACTGTTCCTATTGAAACACTAGCCAGTTGAGCAGTCTTTGTGACTGATGCTCCTGCCATCTGTGCCCCAACAATGAACCCTCTTTCAAAGTCACTTAGATCTTTTCCTCTTGCCATCTTGATCCAAAATCGAGATCAACTGGGCCTGCTCAGCATTTTTATACATGCCACAGAGCATGATTGGATGTTAATTGCTTAATTGTACCATGCAGTACACCTGTGTGGAAGCATCTGCATTCGTTATGTTTCTCCACTCATTTATTCAGGGTTTTCCTTTAATTTGTCACCATCTGTATGTATTACCTTAGAGAAGGCAGATACTCATTCTTGCCACTAGTATTATTAAACATAAGCACTAGAATATATATTTGCCTATAATACATAAAAAAATTACTCCCAAAATGCCACTATCAGTTTATTTCCCAATAAGACAAAAAGCTGTTGAATGAGACAATGATTTAAGTTCATATTTAGAATAAGGGTTTTTTTCTGTTTAGTACACAGTATATCAGCCAAAATGCTATTACTTTTATTTATTTGTCAAATATATTTGTGATTCTCTCCAGATTGCAACCAACAGAAGAATGACAGTTCAGTTCAACCCTCCCTCTTCCTGTATATTGGAGATCAACATGAAGGGGGTGAAAATTGTTGTTCAAGATGACTACAGTGCTTTCAGCAGAGTAGGTCCCCTCTCAGTTTATAATAATTTGGTATGACTTCTTATGTAAGAGCTTGTTACTTTTTTAAAATATTATGGAGAATACTGAACATTAATGCTCAATACCTAATGCTTGTAGTAGTCTCTGGACAGAATATGACAGCTACAGCATAAGTGAGCATGCGTAGTACAGTAATGTGCAAGTTTGTGATGGGTCACATTATTCTTAGGTATTGTGTAGATGCACATAACCAGCCAGCATTGAATTTTTAACCAGCAAGATGTTACATAAAGTTCTGACTGATATAGGGGAATGTCGCCCCCATGAGGATGATACACTGCAGGTAGCAACATACTGTCATGGCTGGATGACTCGCCAGTAGTTACCTGTGGTTTTACCACCTCGGGGTTTAATGACGTCTTGTGATGTCAGTGTGCACCTTACCACAGGAAGGCTTTTGTGCTCTGAGCTGTGCTCTCCAAATCTCTGGTGGATAGAAAGGACTTCAGTGGGGACAGAAAGCAGTTCCATTCCATTACAGCACACATTATCCAACTACCCCCTCAGGCAGCTCTGCTGGCTACATCAGCAAAAGCCTCAGCACTGGACCAATGATTGATGCAGGACCCAATGAGCATCACACTTTCATAGTGCAGCAATAAAATAGCTATTCCAGTGTACAGAAATTTAATTAGTTCTTGTTTATACATAGAATCAGTCACAGACACAAAGCATAACAGAACCCACAAGTGTATATTTATATTAAATAATGAACAGAAGGCAGGGAACAATCAGAAAGACAAATGGAGATGTTTCAGAAAGTATTGTGAACAAGCCTTCAACAGTGATCACTTCAATAGCAGGCATAGAAATATAGTTCGTTCACATCTGCTGCTTGGTTGTACTGTTGTTTGAATACACATGACTGACAGACAGTGTGCTCTGTGACAGTAATGAGGAGCCGGACTGCAATATTCACCTGCATTGTCATGGATGAAAAGGAGAAGTTTCCAGGTTTCAGGAAATGCCCACTGCTGACTCAAAACCAAGGGCAACCATTACTAAACTTGATAAATGTGAACTTGCTGAAGTGTACACTAGTCGTTAAAGGATTTACAAAGCACTGGATTAGACAAGCGTGGATCATAGCAGTACGGCCATTCATATGTGTGTATTTTCACAGGGTACTAAATGCAGTCACTTCTTCCAGCTGAAGAACATTTCCTTCTGCGGCTATCATCCGAAGAACAACAAGTACGTGAAACACAAACAGTAATATTAATAATAATTATAGTAGTAACAGTAATAACAAAAATGTAAATTTCAAACCCTCAGTGGCTTTGATTTCATCAGAGATTTCAGCCTACAGTCAGATGACAGGAAAATATCATTAAAATCCATAATGGCCTTAAGGTTTGCTGTTTGTCTGGCCATAAGGTTTGCTCAAATATTTCCCAAACCTTGTGGCTTGATCAGTGGAACATCAGTAGAAGCTGGTAAATTGTTCACGCGTACATGAAATGAATTGATGGCGTTCTATAGACAACAAGGGAAGGTGGGGCTGAGTCCATTTCAGCGCTCTGTATGGTGCCCATTTTTAAGGCATGCTTACAGAATGAACACCAACTTGTCTTGTCTATTGTAGGTACTTTGGATTCATTACAAAACATCCGGCTGATCAGAGGTTTGCCTGCCATGTCTTTGTGTCAGAGGACTCCACCAAGCCTTTGGCCGAGTCTGTAGGGTGAGTACTGATTGAAAGGAGCCGATGTCTCCCTCTCTCACCTTTACACTATCCATACTATCACTGTAGCTACAGTGTTGCTTTTGAAGACTTTTACAGAACCTATGTGTATTTCACTATGTATTACCACCTTTTAATGGAGTGAGTTAAAATTATAAATTAATGATTATAAATGAAAAATGCTTAAACTATATGGAACAAGCATCCTTTCCATAAGGGGTTATTGGACAGTAATGACAATGATTAATCCCCCTTTGTCCCTGTGAACAGGAGAGCATTCCAGCTGTTCTATAAGGAATATGTAGAGTACACATGTCCAACAGAAGACATCTACCTGGAATAACCTGCCCTGCCTTGCCCAACGTCTCTGTACATTATTGTGTATCATAACATGTTGCATGATGGAAAAAAAGATGAAATTATTACAATGAACAAAAAAGACTAAGACATTTGCTTTCTGGCCAGGCCATTTCCTTGAAAAAAATTCAAACAAGTGAAAATATACAGCGGTATTTGGCTGTGCAGTTACACGTCACAGAGGTCTGTGAATGATCTTGCTCTCGACTCGAAGCGCAACATTTTGTGTGCGCAGTTGCAGCTCTCTTTGCTGAGTGGACGTAGGACATGTTTAGGACATATTTATATATTTTTGCAGGAACCAAAAGGTAATGACAAATGTTTCAGGGAAATGCAGAGGCCACAAAACACATGTCTGGTTCATGCCGCAGTGGGCCATTGTTTATCAGCAGTTTTGTGGTGAAATGATAAACGTGAGCTTATCAGGTAAGCTGGAAATTTCTTTGACACCTGTATTTGCACAGGGAAAGAGACCAAAACATATGGCAGTTCATTTAATTTTGAAGGTTTTTTTCTTCTTCATTTTTTTTGCCCGAATGTACTCCAGTTCTCGCTGCATTCTACTGCAAATTGGAAACCGTCTATAGAGTGAGAGTTGGAGTAGGAGGGTGTATGAATATCATTTGAGAGCTGTCCTTGAAATGCTTGATAAACTGCACAAAGCTGATTTCTGGGTAAGCACAACATTGCCCCTGAAAAGTTCTCAAAAAGAGACTGTCATCACTTTTTCACTTACAGTTCAAGGTGACTGGCATGTACCATTCGGTCAAAATACATTGAACTAAAAAAGGAAACTTCATTGCTATGCCTAAAAGAACAATGTAAAATGTAGAAAACATAGCTATCAATCTTTTCTAGGACACCCCTCAATTTATACATGTTGTTCCTGAAATGAAACCTTAGAGGTCAGTCATTCTACCCTCTGTTATGGACAGTAATTGCACTGGGGCCCCACTTTGATGTGAAAATAACCTTCACTGATCAATTCTCCTCTTACTTCACACTACAGGAGTTGTGATAGCATACCACAGCTCCTTCACTATGCCAGCCTTTTTCTGGAAGTTCAGCAAAGCAGAGAGGAAGCACACAGATCTCCTGCTCTTACCACTTTGTTCATGCCCTTTGACTGACAACCCACAACATTTGAGCATGTTCAGGTAGACCATAAATGAGTAAAATCACATCCACAAACTGCACTTCTGGCAACAAAAGATGGCCTTGCATTGTCACCTGTACTCCACTTAAACAAATCAATATTCAAGAATATTGATTTGTTTAATATTGAAAGAAACTGTTAGCAGCACAGACAATATCATTCTGCCCAAGGTCTCGCCTTGGCTATGAGACGCCTTTGATTGTGTAGTAAGATGGCATTGCGATTCTGGTTGTGAGGTCTCCCATGTGGCCTATTGACCTAAACAACACAGAAAGGCGTGGATGAGGTACAGAATGACTGGTACAAATATTTCTGGGGAAACCCTCTGTCCATAACGGAGGTGCGGACTTTATCTGGAAAGCACAAAGTGACTCAAACTTTCAGTGTCTTTCAGATCTTCACAAGTAGTGCCTATTTTTTATCATTATCATTCTGTTTACTGTGTATATATAGAGATTTTGTTTATTAAGAGGCTGTGAGGACTGAAACAAATGGTGTTGGTGAATGAATTATCTCAAAGTGTGCCTAAAACCAGTGTTCAGTGGAACTCAGAAGTGTCTTCACTACAAGGAGAGGAAAGACACTGCTTTGCTGCAAAACTTTGTCAACCTGTTGCTCAAACCCACTGTGGGTTACAAAGCATTAAAACACCTGTAATCCACTATATTGTTTCACAGACTGTAATAGTCAACAAAGTTTTCAGAGGGAATCTTTGTAAAGCATTTGTTTTAAAGATGGTATTTTCCTCTGTACCATGGAAAAAGCATTACACTGTACAGTGGGTTTTAAACTTTTCATTGTGGATGGCTTGTAGGTCGTCGTGCCTGACGACACTCAAACTATCTTTTAATTTGCCCAGGATAAGGCCATCTACAAAACAAATTAGCATAATTTGCAATAATCAAAGCAAGCAAACTGCATTTAAACAATATGTGCAACAGGGCACAAGTTCAAGTTGACGTCCACTGTTATGTGATGTGCACTGGTGTTTTGGGACAGCTGAGTCTCATACCTGCACAAGGAGGAACACAGGCATGCTGGCCTCCATTCATCTTCATGTATTTCCTCCACTCAAGATCCCTTAAGTTTGTTCAGTAGTGCTACTGAAATGGCTGCTATCTCAGCTAGAGGGCATGCAATCTTCATTAAGACTACTAACTATGCTAAAAGACACAAGACCACAGCAAAAGAGTCTTATATCTAGGTGGTAGCATCACCTAAATGATATTCCTATTGGCTATTGTCTTCCTGGCTCTATATTCTGGTGAAGGACTTGAATCAACTTGCTGTTTACTGTGTCCATTGGTCCTAACAGATATTCTTCAAGAGCCCAGGTGCCCAGACAGATGTCTGGGGTGAACATTGGAAGGCTCTCTATCCAGAAAGGAATCTGAATTTAAGTTTAATTTGTTTTACATTATTTTAGTCATAACTGCACAGAAACTGAAATGGCTGCATCCCCACAGAAATGGTCATTTTATTAGCCCTAACTTTAGCATTATATTTTACACATGCTGTAACATAACCATTATTCAGATAGGAATAAGATGATGGAAAATCTCCAGCCCTTAAGCCTAGAAAACCATGATTTCTTTGATCCATTTCCCAGCAAAACTGAATAAGACTAATGGGAGACATTTTATTTGTGTTCATTAGGTTACATAAAAAAGCCCACCCTTAACTCACAAAATAGCAAAGAATAAAATTAAACTTTATTACAACATTACACTACAATTCATACTGTAGTATGTGAAATTATTTTTGTTTTGTTTTTGAAGCGTGAATTTTATTTAAAATATTCGAAAGCAGTAATATGTGTGTCCTGTCGTTATTTTTACATAGCATGGCATTGATGTATATTCCAGTGTGCAAATGCAGAGTCTTAACACCATATTTTCAGCAGAGCTTCAGTTTTACATTTGAACTAAAATGCAGGTCTCATTTCATTGAAGGATTAATAGTACTCCTCTTCCAGGTTAGGCTGGTAGGTGCCTTGTCCTTGCAGGAGGGAGGGTGGAATCTTAGGTGGGATAGGCCTCACACCATAGTCTGGAACACATTGCTCATTTACAATAACTCTTCAAATTAACTCTTCCACTCTTATTTTTTTAGTAAAAAAGAGAAACCACCAAAAGAACAGTTGGTTTTGACCTCGATACACTGGTTCTTACTGTAACAGTGGCTTTACACGGAAAATCAAATGGGTGTAACTATATGTGATTTGATAATGTGGGGCAGCAATGAGTTTCTCTTAAACTGTATGAAAGTATTTATCCCATAGCCTTATTCAACTTAAATAACTTATGACTGCATTCAGTTGAGACCTTTCCAACAAAACAAATGACAGAATTATCCAGAAGATATAACCCTCCAACACTGGTAAAGGCCTACATAGATGACCCACCAGCTGACATATGAAATTCAGTGCAGATTTTCTTAATTACTTTAGGATAATACTTGTCTACGATGTTTTCTCAGAGTGAACAACAATATTCCAATATACAGCAGAATATATTTCGTAACAGTGCTCACTACTTCTGGACACTCCACAAAAAGGTATATGAAAGTCTTACATTGTACGTCAAAAGTTAGGGTGTACACTTGTGGAAAAAAATTGCCTACCGTCGATCAGGGTGATAGGTTCCTTTCCAAGGCCTGGATCGAACAGTAACTCCATCTCATTAGCATCTCTAGTTGAGAAATTAAGAAAAAGAATGCCTCGAGTTATGCTCCTCTACAAAACAGTCTGGTATGTAAACAGCCAGGAATACCTGAATGTTGACCGCACTCTCCACATCTTTAAATGAACATTGTTACAATTTAAGCGATGTAATGTTACTTAGTGCGTAGGCCTACTCTACACTGAAGCCGAGTTAGTCAATGATTGGGCTCAACGATTGCAACGTATCATTTTGGCAAATGCAATTTAACAATCTCGTAATCTGACATTTGTCAGAGCATTAGGTATTTACAGTTAACCAATCCAATAATGCCAACGAACAGTGCTTTAGTACAACAGTAAGGCGCTTCATGTAATATAAGCCAACCAAGATAGCTGTCAAATTTACCTCTCCTGTCGAGGAGCAGCAAGAATTATCCCAAAGACGACTGAAATAAACACCACGATCGCCAGCTTCCTCATTTTGAAGCCATGTTCTCTCCAATCGACAGTTTTAATAAACGCCTACGTAGTTATATTGCGCAAAATAAGCAGCGATGAGTAAAATGTATATTTTTCTGGAAAAAAGTAACGATCTAACGTCTGTTGCTACCTGCAAAAATCTTGTGTTCCGGTTCAAATTCCAGCTCTTAGCAACTCATGTAGATACACAAATCGGTTAATTTTTTAAAAAATCAGTCGTTTACTTTTTATTAAATATTCTGAACTACTGACGTTAAAAACATCATCCATGACCATTAAAAGGATGTGTCTGGCCTTTATCAATTTTAGTTACCTTGTTTTATTAAAAACCTTTTCGGGTTATAGAATATTTCAGTTTAAATATTCATAAGTTAATATTATCAGCTAAGAATTAGTTTGCTCTGTAAGTAATGTAAACGTTGGTTGATAAATCTAAGTAGGCCTATAGTTTATATTTGGGTAATAACTCTTTATTCCTGGTGTATTATTTATAATCACAGTAGAAGGTTTATGCGTTGTGCTTTAATTTTGATATGATACTTCTTTCAAAGCCCTCAGAATTTACCAAATGAATACATTCTTTTTTTAACGTAATAGCCCTTGTTGTTGCTTGCTAACGAAATAGCTAACACCGTAAGTACTAGGTTGCCCTAACGTCCAGCCGCTTCGGCGGGTATGTCACTTTTGGGATTTAGCTTTAAAACGTAACCTGAGTAAATGTCACCCTCTACTGTTACATGAGAGTATCTGCACATTCACGTCAGGAAAACTGTAACAGTGTTTCCCAGCCCTCTTCAAGGTCTGACGTCCAACCAATATTTGCGGCAGCTACCCCATAACGCGTCGTTCATTTAATTGTTATTTACCCTAAATCAGTTTTAAAGTGGAAAGATTACCATAAACAGGAGTTAACTGTATCTTTCACAAACACCCCAATCGCATAACGCATATTACGAAGGACTGAGGCATACCTGCTCAGTAGGATTACCACCTCAGTCCTGCCAAATTCCCGGACACCCGTTATGCCGGCCTTACACCTAACGACTTTCTGGCGATTTCACAGTCGCAGACAAATTTCCAAAGTCGGAATAAAATCTTGAGAGTTTTGCTAGAGTCGCGGCGCGCTCCCGTGGTCTCGATCGTTTGGTGTAAGGTGGCAATCGGAGCAGTTTTAAGTCAGTCTTTCTCTCGTCTTGCCGTTACGATAAATTCAACCGTGTTTAATATTATTAGTTTTTCAGTCTTGGCTGACGCAAATAGTGACGTGGCATTGTCAACAACCAATAGGTGAGCTCTCTCAGCAGCAAACAAGAAACAGCAAAGCGGAATAGATAGACCGAGATGGACATGGAGGAGACTCCGGGGGGGCCTCGGAAGCCGCGGTTCTTTTGGACTGTAAAAAAGGAGGAGAAACTGGTGGAGTTGTGGAGTGAACAAGAGTGTCTCTTTGACGTGACTTCACATTTGTACCACGATAGAGTGAAGAAAGAAAAAAAGTGGACAGAAATTGCTGCAACCTGTAAACATACAGTACCGTACTGTATTTCAACTAATGTATCTGGTAAAGTACACTATAATATATGGGTTAAGTTGGTTAATACTGTACAATACTAAACAGTCTTATCAAAGTCGTCTAGTGTATGGTAGGTGTGAGAGGGTGAAAGACTTCAGTCTTTTTGAAGTCTTTTCAGAGTCTTGTCAAAGTCATCTAGTGTATGGGAGGCTTTAGACGACCATCGGTGCTGCACTTCCTGCTCTTCCTACCTGGCCCTCACTCTGCACAATTCCTGAACTAGGGATAGCAACAGATAAAACAGAAACATCAAAACGTGCCTTTCAAATAATGTCACTCGCAATTAACAACCATTCAATTACTGAAATTCTGCTGTAGGTCACCATAATCTTTAGGAGGCTGACTTCCTTGTAATAATTACATTTTATACATACATATGTATACTTGTCAAATGTTAATGTGTACTTTGTATAAATAATGTAACATAAAAACAACTCAGGTCTCTTTAGCCCCATTCTAGTCCTGTCATATTTTCCTAACCTTCTTTTCCATGTGTACTTTTTATTGTCCCTTGCTGCCTGCAGAAGTTCTTTCTGTCCCTCAATAAATGTCTTGAACTCCACACAAGGCATTTTGAAGTTAAGGCGAACCTGAAGTTCTGCCTTCACAGTTGCAACTGACAGTGTATTTCTCTGATCAGACGACAGGTGCTCCATGTGACTGAACACACGTTCACAGTAGGCATTGCTCACTGGCATGGATGTAAGAGACAATATTCAGCAATTCTGTGGCTCCTCTTTCCTTACTGAAGACGACTGCCAATCTCTTCTCTGGACCTACATCCTTTGGGATGGTGGAAATGACCTCATTCACTATACTAACATCTGGAAGAGCTTGTCCTCATCAACTCCCAGGTCAAGTTCTGTGGCAAGGGTCTCACTCCACTGAAGGAAGACAGCATCAAGACACAGACAGCTTATATGGGTTATCAATGGATCATCATAGTCAAAGCTGTCGTCAAGGTACTTAACTGCTCTGCTGAAAAACTTGTCAGCCAGTTTTTCAAAGTTCCCTTGGTCTTTTGGGCTAAGACTTTTCAGTACAGTCTTTGTTTTAGTGCCATAAATCTTGTCACACTGACGAGCTTTAAGCTGGCTTCTTAGGCAGCTTATTAGAGAGTGAAGATCAAGGAGGGAGTCAAATTCCTGCATGATGTTGTGCATGAACCACACAAAAAAACCCCGGCAATCATTGCGGCACTCTCACTGCTCTCCACAGCATCAACATCAATGTTCCCAGCCATGAGGTGAAGTTGCAGAATTCCGTCAAGGCTTCTGCCTTCTTAGCAGAGCAGGAAAACTTGCTGTAGATCTTCAGTAGCCCTGGTTAAGTAGCGTTGTTGCCGACAGGCTAATGGCAATTTGCCTTTAGCTGAACTGGCAACGATGCTGGCGGTTACGTCACTCCCTGAGGGCCCTGGTTAGGGGTTGTTGCAGCAAGCTTTAGTAAGAACCTCGATTCGAAACTCGATTCGAAACTCGCTCGCTCGCTGACCCCCGTAACATCTAATTAATACACAACGCAGTCTGACCACACCCGTTACAGGAACAGACGCCAACAAATGCAGCAGCTTTTAAGTCCTCCGCTAAATTTGCTTGACTGAAAGGAGCCAGTACCTTTTGCACAATCGCTTCACTTTTTGTTCTGGCACAGGCCATTTTGGAGTAATGTTTGAATCCGAAAAAAACTTATAACTGACCTTAACACCAGTGACAGTGATTTTGTCCTCCTCTGGACTTCCTCGTTTGGTCGTAAATGTAGAGATTGCCAGGTGTTTTCTCCTTTCGCCCACAAAACGCCTGTGTTTCTCACTGTTCGCATGGCTCTCCACTGTCCCACGACCTTCATACTTTACATTTATTTTAGATGGGCATAAAGTCCAGATTGCCTGATGTTTGTCGTGGGGAGAGGGTTTCAACCATGCTGAATAACTCAATTTTCTTCCACTCTTTGTTGTAAGACACAAAGCGTCCCATCCATTAGCTTGCTACATTCAATAGTTTGTCTCACTGACTAGCTACCTCCAGCGCTTAATTAGAACCATGAACCATAAACTAACCATATAAACACCATATTCAGAGGATGAAACTGCGAAGGACAAACACCATATTCTCACGTCATCTTTTTTTATTTGAAGAAATTCAAATTCAAATCAACAAACACATGCCAACTAAATAATGAAAAGATCCTTCTCCTTCAAGGCTTTTTTTACAATAATGATTTACATTTAACTAACTAGCTGCCTGGTGAGCTTTGTAGTTCATTATCAAGCTAGCTGACCTTAGCTAGCTATCTAGCTAGCTACCTTGCTAGATGGGCAGATAACTAGCTAGCTAGCTAGCTACCTAGATAACTTTGCTTGCTAGCAAGAGCAATAGTGTTGTTAACTAACTCACATGCTAACAACCAATTACACATACAGAACGGCTGTTTCTCGGCTATATCAAAACATGTACTTAAAATTTTAAAGTCAGTCACTCCCTACTCCTGCTCTAACTTGAACCACCCAGTACATCAAGAATCATAGACTAGGATTTTTGGGTGGCACCCGGAGTGGCCAATCAAATCTCAAGGGTGGCCCGTTCCCTCCTTGAAGCCCCCCTCTGGCCCCGCCCCTGATTAGAACGTAAACACAGGCGCATCTTATCTACGTAAATATGCTATTTTAAAATCTGTAAAAATGTATATTTGACCGTGGAAAAGACTCAATTGAATCTCTTTAACATTTCATACCCAGTAAAAAATGTATACCATCAGATTCCGGGACATTTTTGCGTCCCGGTATGATATTTCTTTTTTTTTTTTTTCCTGGACTGAAAAAACAAAATCGCGGATAGGATAGTCGCGGGATAATCGCGTCACAGGATAGTCGCGGAAAATCCTGGATGGGTGGCAACCTTACTGCTCAGTGATGTCAAATTCAGCTCAATGTGTAGGCTAGATAAGAGCAGAGTCAAATCTCATTAAGAGTTCATTTGGAATGGCACATATTATTTTGGTGCAACGTTAGCTATCAATTCTGTAATACACTGTAATACACAATCCATGTATTTCTGATCCTAACCCTAACCCTATAACACTAACAATTAAGTAAATATGATAATAATAACTTATGCACCGTTGATGGGTCCAATACACACAGGAACACCTCATATAATCACTATGCAGAATAAATATATTTGCTGGGAAAAAGAATAAAAAAATAAAATCTAAATCTGGTGTTCTCATGTAAGTTTCCCATTTGCTCATAGTTTCCTGGTCCTTCTCAGAGTTTTTGGAGTGTTTTGTTTGGCAGGAAACCTGAATGTGACAAAAGTGACATTAAGATGAACTTGCTGGCTTTCCACAAAGTCCCGTTATTAGTTATTTCCTCCGACCTCTTTACCACAGAGCACACTTTGGTGTTCCTGTGGCTCATTAAATAAATATGTCATCAACTTTCTCTGCTGGGGCATTAAAATGATTTATTGCATTGTCCCTGCAGCAGTTTTGCAATACACGCCTATATTTGAATACCTTAACGTTTTACCCATGAAAAGGCCTGTTTGCAATTTTCAGAAGGGACTCTACAGTATTTATTTTTGTTGCAGGAGTTTTGCTCCAAACCTTAAGACACAGGAAACACAGGAAGAGAGCTTAACCATCCTTAAATCTCTTTGCTGTAAGAGATACATTGGGACTCTGCCTCTGTGTGCATGAACAAAGGACTTCAGAATAGCCACAGCTAACACCACGATAAAATGATGACTTGTTAATGAAATGGTATGCTAGTTATTCTGGATTTGCAAATAGGTAAGAAGATGTCATGTCAATGCTATTCCCCCGGTAGTATTACAGAATGTACCACACATGCCATGAGCTCATTCAAAAAGTGTAAGTGTAAGAGTGAAAGTTTAGTTAATCTTAGGCCCGCATTTAGTCTCACTGTATCTAAATGTACATTTTGTATGACTTTGAGAAAATAATTGTTTCCTTCATTTAAGCAGAACTGGTACCGTGTGTTATTTTACTGAAAAAGCAGTACTCGCAAATCCAACCATACATCCTCATTTAGTGAGGTGTTACAAGATCATTCTGCCAAACAGAGCTCCATTGAACTTCTGTGGGCTAATAACCCATGTCAGGGATCAAAGCTGATTAGAAACATTGAAGAACATTGCTTAAATTCATGGCACAAAAGGACAAAGCACACTGGATTAGAGTACATCTGAGCCTCAGTTTCACTGTGCGTCAGGGAAGCAGTAACAGATTTGTTCCAAGTCGTTAACCTCTATTAAGCCAAATCACATTTATGGGCTTTAGACAAATTGAATGTGGGTAGAATATGCAAGAACAGAAATTATCATGATAACATGAATGTGCACTTCACTCTGGAATCTTCCCTACTTACTTTTGTCCAAATTAAATCTGGCATGGATTTGATAAGAGTTTGACAGAATTATTAAACTGCAGGCACTTCATTGATGCACAGCCATGATTGGTGATTATCTGCTGCCATTGAAAATTTTTGTGTTCATTGTAATTAGCCAGCTCGATTGGTACCAGTGAAAAGACACAGAATCAGCATTTGATGGTGGTTCCAAAATAATTAGTTAGAAACAAATTCAAATTTGGGTGAAATGAAGGGTTTACGGTTTGGTAATTAGCTACAACAATATATATCATCAGACTACACCAAGTTTCTCCACACCTTGCAAATGTACACCTGCAGAATCACTCAATCAGCACCTTCACCAACATGTACATAAGGAGCCCTTTACATTTGTATGCAGGTTGAATTACAATATGAAGGCAGAGTTAGTGAGTGTGACTGAAATGGTGCCATCTGCTGGCCACTTGTATCAGTTACCTGCTCCTGAGGAAGGGAATGACTCTCATTTGGGGTCAAGGAAAAGCATTCAGCTATGGCATAAAGGAGCTCTCTGTGTGCACTCAGAGAGAAGAGGGAAGGAGGACCGTTTTCTGCTGTGAAGCAAAAACCTGTGAAGTTGGTGACCAGCCAGGTGTAAGATTACGATTTAGGGTAAAATGGTAGCTTCCTCAAAGCTGAAGTTTTGTTTAAAGTCTGACAGGGACAGTAATTCATTTTTTTACTTTATTTTTGCCTGTTGTGTTGTCGTAGCTATTTTCTGCAATATCTTCTTTTGAGCCCTTTTCACCTTTAATAATTCTTTTTGTTGTTTTAAGACTGTGTAGCTGTCTCTTGGGTTGCATTACTCCACGGAGCACACCCATCTCCACCCCGGGTTGTGTTATAGAATATACACTCAGTGACCACTTTATTAGCTACACCTGTGTACCTGCTCGTTGATGCAAATATCTAACCAGCCAATCATCTGGCAGCAACTCAATGCATAAAACCACGAAGACATAATCAAGAGGTTTAGCTGCTGTTCAGACCAAACATCAGAATGGGTAGGAAATCTGATTTAAGTGACCGTGGGATGATTGTGCCAGATGGGGTGGTTTGAGTATCTCAGAAACTGCTGATCTCCTGGGATTTTCACACACAACAGTCTCTATAGTGTATAGAGAATGGTGTGAAAAACAAAAAACTGAGCAGCAGTTCTGTGGGCGAAAAAACACCTTGTTAATGACAGAGGTCAGAGGAGAATGGCCAGGCTGGTCCATGCTGACAGGAAGGCGACAGTAATCCAAATAACTACACGTCACAGCAGTGCTATGCAGAAAAGCATTTCTGAACATACAACATGTCGAACATTGAGGTGGATGGGCTACAGCAGCAGAAGACCCCTCCAGGTACCACTCCTGTCAGCTAAGAACAGGAAACTGAGGTTACAGTGGGCACAGGCTCACCAAAACTGGATGGTAAATGATTGGAAAAACATTGCCTGGTCTGACGAATCTCAATTTCTGCTGCGACATGCAGATGGTAGGGTCAGAATTTGGCATAAACAACATGAATCCATGGATCCATCCTGCCTCGTGTCAACGGTTCAGGCTGGAGGTGGTGGTGTAATGGTGTGGGGAACATTTTCTTGGCACCCATTAGGCTGCTTAATACCAATTGAGCATCGTTTAAATGCCACAGCCTACCTGAGTATTGTTGCTGACCATGTGCATCCCTTTATGACCACGGTCTACCCATCTTCTAATGGCTACTTCCAGCAGGATAATGCACCATGCCACAAAGCACACGTCATCTCAAACTGGTTCAAGGGACATGACAATGAGTTCAGTGTACTCCAATGGCCTCCACAGTCACCAGATCTCAATCCAATAGAGCACCTTTGGGATGTGGTGGAACGGGACATTGGCAGCATGAATGTGCAGCTGACAAATCTGCAGCAACTGCATGATGCAATCATGTCAGCATGGAGCAGAATCTCTAAGGAATGTTTCCAGCACCTTGTTGAATCCATGCCACGTCAAATTCAGGCCGTTCTGGGGGCAAAGGGGAGTCCTACCCAGTATTAGAGAGGTGTACCTAATAAAGTGGTCTTTTAGCCTACTTCACATTGCAGGTTCTATTTATGTGATGTTTAGATTCAACAGGGCTTGCAGTAATCAAGCCTGGGTGTGTCTAGACTAATTAAACCCAATTATCAATTGGACTTGGTTAATTGTTTGATTGAGTAACTAGGGGGCACTTACTTTTTAACACAGGGCCAGTTGGTGTTGGATAACTTTTTTCCTTCAATAAATAAAATGATCATTTAAAAACTGTATTCTGTGTTTACTCTGGTTGTCTTTGTCTTACATTAAATTTTGTTTGAAGATCTAACACAATTAAGTGTGACAAATATGCAAAAATAGGAGAAATCAGGAATGGGGTAAATACTTTTTCACAGCACTGTATATGCCACCACAATAGGGAGGCATGTCCAAATTCTACCCCATAAAAGCAAAAATTATGCTTGGTCCACTTTGGTCACATCATTTTCATTTTGGAAAGAGAGAGGTCTCAGCTCTGAGTGGAGCACACCTGGAGATAATGTAAAGAGACCAAACAGGTATATTCAGGTGGAGCCGAATCCCAGCTAGTGTAAACACTCTATCACTCATAATATGAGTAACCTCCATTAAAAACACACCTGACACCAGTGTGATTTCCCAGCTCCTGTTGGGTCACCATCGCTGACATGCACGCCTGATCCAAGACCTCACTGTAAGAGCCAGGCTATTGATTGTATTGCATCTATTGGTCAGCAAGAGAGAGCTGTCTACATTCAGAGAAAGCAGTGCAAGTTGCTGAAGCCTGCAGGAATCTGTCCTTTACAGAACATCCTCCATCTGCCCTAGGTTTCTATAAGAAGTACTAAAATGCTTTCATTAGCTTGTATGCAAGGAGCTGCTGTTTATAATAACGTAGTTAAAATTTTGATAAGTTTCCCTATGTGTCCCTAATCGTGTAATAAACATCGACTAATGTAATGAGGGTGTTTAACAATTAGTATGAATATAATCAGTGCACTGGCTTACTTCCCCTTTATGAAAGTTCTTGTTGACTAGCACACTTCATTCCCATAGTAGCCTCTCTGACAATACAGCATAATGTGTCTCCAATAAATTGTTTCAATTAAGGAGGAGTGTGTGGTGGGGGAGGGAAAAATGCTCATTCAGCATGTCGCCTGGAACTACTGGATAAGTTAGACATGACAGTCGTCTTGTAAATCTGTCCAACAGCACTGTTGCAATAAATGTTCAGGCAGACTCAGCAAACCGGCAGTGACAAACGAGGGTTGCTTTTCTGTTTACTCACAATGGGTGTTTATGGGTCTCTATTCTATACATTCTAATCTGGCAAAAAAAAAAACAGGAAAAAACTGTTACTTAGCATCCCTGCAACGAATAGCAGTTTCTCTTACATCCGCTGTAACAATTGTAAAAGTGCTGGATTCACTTGAAGTGTCATCATTTTGCTAAACTGTTCCAACCATCTCTTGCTTGTATGATTTTGTCAGCATCGATATATGTTTTCAAATTGCAGTTTAAAACATCTAAAAAATATTACAAAATATTTAAATTGTATGCAATTTACCAGTCCACTATGGAAATTGATTTAAAAATATACGACGTGAGCTGTATAGTAGGTTACATTTAAATACAACCCACTTAAACTGTTGGAGTTTACAGGGTGCAGTTCAAGTTCGGAATCTTGGAGAAGTGCTGTGTTTTCAGTCCCTACAGCACATTCTTAAAGAGTAGAAAAAGTGGAATACCTTTAGGCCACTGGCCTGTGTTTCAGTGAATGATGTTCCAATAAAAACATTGGGAGTACCTTGACAGATTGCTGCACTCTGAATGCATTCATGCCTCTCTCCTGCCTTTCAGTACCTCATGCTGTGTTTGCACTGAGTTCAGATCTGTCCAAATATTTATGGAGTATTAATTGACTGTAAAGCACTCGAACAATGTCCTGAAGAGCCTCAACCATGGGGTTCAAGCTACTACCTTCAAGGTTTTTTTTTTTTTTTTTTTTTTTTTTTGTGGGGGGTTCTTATGTGTCTCCCAAATCAAGATGCTGTTATCAGTCAGGAAATAATACTGTTGTCCTTGTGACTGACTACCACAACAATGATATCAAGAGGGAGCTGAAGGTGGAGGACTTTGACTTTTAAAGTCAAAGAAGTTGGTTCCTCTGTTTTCATGATGATCAACATAAGGAACCAATGAAGCCTTTATTCAGCTGTTGTTGTGTGCTGCAGTAAATAGTAAATTCCCATTGCATTTTCATTGCATTTATATAATGACATTTTGAGTTGGTGTCAGTACTTTCTTACCAATTGTCATTTAACATCCAGTACATACTTTGACCTTTTAGACCAATTGGACCTTCAATTTGATTTTTTCAGAGAATAACTTTAGGAACCTTTCAGCAGTGATCAGAACAATAGATAACAAAAATGTTATACAAAAGCAAAACACTCCCATTACATTTATGCAATGTTGAGGAAACTACTTTTAAAATGTAACAAGCTACAAACCACTCATCCCTAAGTAGTTAGACTGAACTACAGATATTTGGTGATCTAAAAAAGCACTAGAAGATACAATCTGGGGCAGGGAAGCCCTCCACATAGAAACTGTAATAGTTGAATGTTTATAGTGCAGTATTTAGTTACTTTTTGGCTTGGAATATGGCTTGCTAATGGACAGCTTCTTTGAATCAGTTAGTCCCAAACATTGCAGATACTGTCTAACCTATGTAACAGCTACTCAACAAAGGGTATGAATGAAAAGGTGAATTGTGACATGTGACTCCTAACATTAAATTACATGCTGAGGTCCTGATGGATATTGTCATGCCTGACCAATAGAAAACCAACCAAACAACCAATGGAGGATGTGCAGTGCTCATGTTGAATCTGTGATGACAGCTGTGGAGGGCTGGTCTCTGGAAACATGTCAGGTCTGAGCATACTCATACCACAGTCAAATCATCCAGTCACATTCAACTCCAGTAAGACTGAGGACCATTCATATGAAATTACTACCTGCTCCTCAAGTGAAAAATAAAAAAGATTGTATATGGGAGGGCAATTAGCAGCTGATTTGCTGATTTCTGCCATTTATTTATTTATCTATCTATTTTTAATCGACATGGTTCACTAATAATGACCAGTTACCAAGATCAGAGGGAGCTTTATATGATACATAAACACATTCTTGTGGATATTCTTTCCAACTGCTTCATTTTTTTCCCTATAACGTCAAATTGTGGGTTTCACAGAAAACTATCCTTCCTTTAAACTCTTGCAGATCCGGCAGAGGTATATGAAGGAAGCCTAATTTTTTTTACATTCTCACTGTGAGAGATATGCATAATCTCACATACTGTCCTTTACAGTCCAGGAGAAATCCATGATAACAGTGTGTGAATGTGGGTGCATTTAAAGGATGTGTCATGGGAAACAATAAGAAGAAAGTGCAATGAAATGATTGGATAAGGCTTGTTCATCATAAATTCCAGGCTGACGGACCCACAAAAGGCTACTGTCCCTCTGAGCTGGATCCAATTCACAACTTTTCAAAGGCTAACCAACGCTGGCCTTGAACCAAGCAAATACTCACTCTGTAGTTTTATAGGCTGATAGGTTTAATACCGCCCATAAATGCCCATCTGTATGGCTTGCGGAAAGACTAGAGAGTGAATTGAATTATGTGCTTCACAAAAGATAATGTCAACTTCAAAGGATGAGGGGGTATTGAAAATGAATGTCTTGTACTGTCATGAGGGCCTACTGGCAGAACAAGACAGGTGTGTTTATCTTGTACCATCACTGCAGCTTGCTATTAACTCTTTGTATGCCACTTTGACTGTCTTTTTTGCTTGGAAAGACTATCATATTCGTTAAAAAAACACACCAACTAAAGGTCTGAATATTAAATATGTGTGCTGTGCTGGTACAAGTAAGCAGAAATAAAGTAGTGGGTTTTGACTCAGTGAGGTTCGTAGAGATGTGTATGATGATTTTTAATTCTGAATTTTAATTCACTACACAAATACCATAAACTCTTTCTTTTTAATGAGATACTTTTAGCACTTTGCTTCTTTGTCTTCAGATGTATCAGCTCTACATGGGGTCTTTTCACCCAATACAACTATTTCACCCATTAGAGATTCTACTTTTATTTCTTTTTTCCAAACGCATGTGTTTGCCTCTAACTGTGTTCATTCTCAATACCTTATGTACGTACCTCTCGCACAACAACTGCATGCAATTGTACAAGGTGGAGTGGAATGTGTCCTCCTTGGTTGTAGTCTCATCAATAGCCAGGTGGTGGGGCTGTTCTACAGTGGTAGATGTGGAGATGCGCTGGATTTGAGGTCTTCCTGAAATGCGATGCTGGAATATCACAGCAGTTATCTCCAGAAATGACACAATAGAGTAATTTGTTTTGTCTAAATCTGGGCAGCTGTGTGGCATAGAGGTATGGATCAGGGCTTGTAACCCAGAGGTTGTTGGTTTGATTCCCTGGTAGGACTCTGCTATTCTACCCTTAGGCAAGGCATTCAACCTACAATGCCTCCATTAACATTCACCTGTATGAGTGGATAACATGTAAAGACTCTTCTGTATGTCTCTACGGTAAGGATATCTGTTAAGCAACTGCAATGCAATGCAGATTTACATCATGTACGCTGCTTTCTTGGCAACAGAAAGTCACCATTCATTATTATATAAAGAGACTGTAATCTCCTCCTCCTGCTTTGAGAGTGAGTTATCTCTAGGGGAGTCTTGAAATCATCCTGCTATAATTGTTTGAGTGATGCCCTGTAAACCTGTGCGTGTGTATATGTAAGAGTTTTGATTGTCATCTCTAGGTGTGTTTAATCCTGCCATGGTTTTCAGTAAAGCTCTTGTTTTTTTTAAAAAAATAGTGGGGTCCTCTGATGTTGCAAAGCCACATATGCACTGCAGCTCCTTTGTGTGAATGTTACTCAGTTTGCATGTGCATGTGCATGTGTCCACTACAGAAACTGATGTTAACCCCAAGAGCCAGACAAAGACTATTTAGTGTGAATTGGCTGGTCATTTTCCTCATACAATCTTAGACTTTTGTCTCGTTTTTTTTTTTTTTTTTTAAACCAACTGCTTTTGAGCACATAAAAAGGAAGAAACTCCACCTGTTAAAAACATGTAAATAATTATTATAAAAATGTGAACAAACAGGAAAATCCTTCTTACACTCGACACATCACAGGTGTGTGCTCCTCTGATGTAGGAGTTCAACACCAGCTACAGTCATAACAAGCCAGCTAAGTAACAATCAAGTGTTGGTAATGATGAGAAACAGAAAATAATACGCCTTAGTTAATTATTTATGACATTGCATCTCTTGGTTAAAGTAGACTGTCTAAACCCTATCGCTTAAAGGAACACCCATGAGGTAATCCAGGTGTTGGCCCTTATGGAGGTTGAGATATCAGGTACAATACCCTGGGGACATCTGGAAAACTAGCCCAGTGTGAATGTTACTAAAGATTAGTTCCATAGGCTGGGGAGCTGGGTCTTGGGCTCAGAGAGCTAATCACTCCACTTTGCTTAGCTAGCTTTTCAGCAAGAACCCCAGCCAGCAGACAAAGGCCCCTTTTTCACAATACTCAATGCAATAGTTGCTCGCTAAACAATTGCTTTTGTATGCACAGGTGGGTATCCCTCATAATCCTATGAATTGTAGGGTTGTTCAGTCAACAGAAGAGTCCAGATCTGGCAATTTATGTAATGGGATCACACTGAGGGTGCTCATTCTAAAGCCATTTACACACACTCCCGTGATACACACAGGTATCCTTCAGACAGCTTACTGATGCATTTAAAATGAAATAACTATGAAACACACAGGAATGGAAAATCGGTTTGGGTTTTCAATCAAGTCAAATAAGAGCACAGGATGTGACCACTGAGCATACTCAAAAGTTATCAGACATGTAACTTGTAACTGACAAGGGCTATACAAAACTATTGCTTTAGAAATGACCCAGCCCACCAGTGGCTTTTTCCATCATAATTCTGTGCCTCATAGTTATTCACTTAACAGCATGTGGGATAAACCTTGCGTCCCAAAACTCCATGTAGACACACAAGGAAGAAAGAAGAAAAACAGAAACACAAGAACAGGAGGTACGTCTTACTTCAGACATGTGTCCCTCGGCATTATTTATTTGTGGATGTGTGTGGATGTCCCTCTAGGGTTCGGAGTCGCAGAGTACCGCAGATTAGGCTTGTTATTTCTGTTTCTCTGTGTGACTCTCACCAAGGGGAAACGAGTAACTGTGGCAACAAGGCTGCCGTGTGCCGTGGTCCTGTCAGCCATCTTATGTCAGAATGCGTATTGTTAACACACAATGTGCTTCAGAAATACACAGCCACATTTCAGAGACTGCTCAGGGATATTTAGGTGAGGGCTGGAAACTTACTGTTTGGAAAGAAAACAGTGATCTGTGGAGCGGATTATGTGTTGATAGCCATAATTAGCTGGGAGGCATTATGAATGCAGATGTTCTGCATGGGTGTGCCATAGGAGAGTAGGAACAGCAGGTCTAAGGAAATCAGTCTGTGAAACCCAGGTCCAAAATAAACATAGTCTTCAGTCATGCACAGAGTGAGACGTTGCAGGACGGTGACTTAATGTGAGCGCACTCACAGCTTTATACAGATTCCTGTCTGGATTTACTTTAACCATCTGTGTTTGGGGAAATCTTGCATGGAGGGGTGAGATGTTTGGACAGACAGGCAGAAAGACACTGTGACAGAATGCTTGTTGCAGCTTTGAGTGTTTTCATGAGGGGAGACCGAGGAAGGCAGATGTTTCTCGGCGCTAGTGGCACAGTGTTCTGCGAGAAGGCAGCACAGTGGCAAGTGTACTCGCAGCTGCTTTTGGAAAAGGAAACACATTCCCCTGCCATGATTCTTGAACATTAACAGTCCACTCAACTTAACATTCAGGCCTGCAAGTAAATTTTCACTGAAACCCGGGACTGCCCTCTGGTTGGCACCTGCAGACACAATCAATCTGTCATGACTGCATCATAACTGCAATGCACCAGCCTCAGCAGCCAATCACTGCCGGAGTCTTTAATTAACCAAAAAAAAGATAGAAAGTAAAATGTTTTCCAACTTTAGAATAAAGTTGCAGATGCAGAGCTTTTAAATTCAGTTTGCAGATGACAGCAGTGGTATGAAATGTGAGATCAGTGAAACATAGCATGTGTGCGCAGGTGGAACCTTATCTGTACGGTGAAAGCCACCACCCCAGCAGGGGTCCCTTTAATTGGTGCATCGACTCCGATGGCAGAGCAGAGCAGATAGGTGGAACAGTTGAAGTGAAAATGCAATACCTCAACAGCAGAGCACTTTTCAGACCCGTGTTACACAGCAAATAAGGCAAAACAATGAAAAAAAACATCAAGCAATCGTTTGAAAAGTTTCCCTATAAGGCTGGAAGCCAGGTGTCATGGTGGGTTTCTGACAGTTGAGACCTGCATGTGTCAGCCAATACACAAAGGGAAAAAAACTTTCAGAAATGGAAAATTAACATTTCGTTGACGGGAACTGAAGATATGTCTACAGTTTTCATATTTGCTCACTGAGCCAACAAGCATATCCTGATCTTGCAGACCTGATTATATCTGAAGATATACAACTGTCTGTGAAGTGATTTATGACCTGGTTTAAACGAGAGGTTTACACTGGTGTGGGTGGAAATGTAAGCAGGTGTTTGTAGAAAAAGAAGATCTGATTTAGGTGTAGGAGAAATCAGTGAAATACACACATGGTTCAAGTTCCTCCATAAGTCAAATTCTTTGTTCAAGAGACTCCTACCACATATCATCTGCCCTATCTCCCTTTACATAGGATTGAAAAGACGTTGTACAAGTTATAGAAAGTGGAGCCGGTCAATTGCAAAAAACAACCAAGATAAAAGATACAATTAAATGTGTTAAGATACAATTAAACATGTAATTAATTTGTGATTAGATGTCATTAGACTGTGACAGAGTGGAAAGGTAGGACGTGGGCATTCTGTGTCTTCAGCACTGTGGATGTAGATGTGGATGGTGGAAGGCAATAAGGGCTGGGTAGGCAATTAGATTTCAGGTCCCCTTCCCTGCTCAAGGTGATTCGCTAAGTGAGATCCCTGGCCCTGTGCAAAACATCCATGGGCCACCAGGCATATGGGAGCACGACATGAGAGTCAGAGGTATCCACAGTGCAAGTTTAATTTATTCGCCCCATAGTAATTCAGCTCCCTGTGAGGAAACTGGCCAATACAATACAATATATAAAGGTTTTTATATAAAAACACAGAAATGGCGACGTTAAAAGTATACACTATTTATTATACATAATCAGGATAGGGTAAAATGGGTAATATGATTTAAATTAAACAACCCTGCCCAGTTCTGTCCTTGCTTTTTCCCCCCTTCTTTTCAGGACCTACCCGGTGGGTGTGGTTTCACAACTAAGCAATTACCAAAATAGGTAATGATGTACTAGTAACACAAATGCATTCTCATGCTGTACCATTCAAGATTCAAGAACTTTCAAGAACCATTTGGGGTGAACTTGATGAAAAAAGTTCTCTGTTGCTTGGTTTGTAAATGAAAATATGCACACAACACCTAAAACGCCACATTCATACAAACACATGAATAAAAACAGAAAGGAAAAAGCGCTGTGTCCGTGGTGAAGATTGCATCCTCATAGTCCCATAATGCATGCTTTGCGTTTATTTAGGCCAGTTATTTTTCTTTCTTTTTAAACAATGATGTGAATCTGCCCCTGTCCTGTAGATGTCAACTCATTTATAAGGATAATGCAGAGTAAAAAATCTGTTATTTGGACAGCCAATAAACATATTTTAGAGTTATAGTGATGTATTATTTCAAAAAGAGCTATACTGCACATTTCAAATGTATCATACTTAGCTGTTCTGCTTCCGTCTCCCTGAAACCCATCATTCATATTCTGGCAAGCTCGGTCTCTGTACTAAAATGTATGGGATGACCTTTACAATAGGTACAGGAAATTGCTAAAATGATTTCACCATTAAAATTTACCTGTCTGCATTTTGTAAAAAGGCAGTGAGGAAACCAGCATAAATTCAGATTGGAGGAAGCTGGCTTTGCAACTGCTTGTGAGCACTTTAAAAATGCAACCAGGACAAGATTGTGTCTTTATTTCCATGTGTTTCAGATGCCATGCATTAAGAAATTAATCATTTGTGCTAAGAAGGGAAAGAAGGGAAGTAGCTGCCCCTTTTGTAAGAGGCAGGTATATTAAATTCCTTTTAAATATTGATCTGGAAAGGTAACACCTGGGGAGGCATAGTTTGAAATCCCCTGTTACATTTAGATGCTTGGGGAAACTCCAGGGAGCTGCACCCAAAATACCTTTACCTGACTTAAATTGGCATTTCGATCAAGGCACAAACAGCCTTCTGGCATATTGCTTTAGAGTTGCCTGATGGCTAAACACTTAAATCATGACTGTCACTGCAGCCTGTCCAATGAAAAGTGCTTAGATTCTTTTCTTCCTTAAATGAACACTTACTGTTCCTTTGGTTAAAAGTGTTAATTGTTTGGGATGAGTTTCCATGGTTGCACAGTGTTTCCTAACACAGGACAACTGCTGTCCTTGCCCTGATAAAGCAGGTAGAAGAACAATCTAGATTTTAGTGTGCAATAATATTTTATGTTACTTCATATTCTCTGGAATAAGCAAAGCCATTGTTCTCCATTTAAGAAAGCGATTTCAGGGAGGATTTATAATATGGTACTGCCAAGTTTGAGGTAGGCGCAAATACTGGAACCATTGTCTTTGTCATGAGATTTGTGGGATTTGTATATTGGAGGCTGATAATGGCTTACGTATTGTTCATGTAGTTATTATACGTTGTGGTTCATGGCCACACAAGGAGATAGCCTCTGTTGTTGGTTCTCTTCTAGCTTCCTGGTTTACTTCCAGGGATCACATGCACATCAACAATGTAAAATCCATCAGCTGTCTTTTTTTCCTCTTCTCAGTGCAGGAATATCAGTTATTTTAATCCTCTGCCTTAGTAGGAGAATCTTCCAGATCTCCTGCCAGCAGCATATTCTAGTCCTACACCTGGGCTTCCCATCAGAATAAGAACTCCTCAGCATAACATTAACAATTCATTGTGCTCTTATGCAACATTACATAATATGGAAATTTCAGCATGATATAGGTTGAACAATCTGTCAGCTGATTTGTGTGAAACTGAGATCATTCGTCAATGCGCAGGTGCCACCGATTGTCACAACTCTGACACGGTTGGCATAAATTCTTCTGCGTGGAGTTACTTTCATGTTCAAATTGAGAGGAGGGTGTTTGTTAGGAAGGAGAGAGATCCAGCATGGTCTCCCAGCTCTGACTGCAGAGACAGCTCTGGCTTTAGAGAAGAGAACCATGCACCTGGCACAGGGACAGACTGCATCTGTCATCAGATACAGTGCCTAGCCTGCCAGTGCCCACTGTCTAGATCAAAGTGGCCCTTGCAATGACAAGAGGAGCCTTTTCTCTCTCTCCCTTGAGGAAAGAAAAACAGCGTCAGGAAAAGAAGCTTCCACAGCATCTTTTTTTATTCATTGCAGAGCTGTGCATTCAGATAACACGCCGCACCTGTGATACAACACAAACATTGATATGTCCTTTCACAGCATGTACCAAAAAACAGGAATTTTTTCATGGCTGTGGAAGACAAAGAAATTCCTTTCCCCTCTGAGTTCAGATAGAGTTTCAGGGCCAGGGGTAATTCCCATCTTTTGTGTTCTTCACGTGAAAAGAGATCCTGTGGCCTGCGTTTGGTCTGAGAGAAAACCCAGGTGCAGAAGCCCTGCACCTTTACAACATTCCTCACAATTGCTGACAAGGTCGCTGCTCCCCCCTGAAATGAAAGGCGCATATCCAACTTTTGTGACTGATCATAGGCGAAGAACTAGCCTACTCTGCTGTGATAAGAATGTGTTATATTACACCCAGAAACTGTCACATTTAGGCTACACTCAGACTGTCAGCCAGACAACGGTCTGGACTGTGTTGGGCTTAGCATGTTGCTAAAAAGTTGCTGTTTTAGACTGAGTGCACCGTCACTGACTCTGCAAAATTGATAATAACAGGGGAAAACACCAAGAGGCCTTTGTTGAATATGCCAAAATACAGTATTTGTTAGCTATGTTTTTGCTTGATGTGACAGGTTTAGATCAGTGTTTCTCAACCCTACTCCTGGCGGCACCCTGTCCTGCGTATCTTCTATCTATCCTTGCTCTACCTACCTGACTGAACTCATCAGTGGCACGTTTTATTAGCTGAGCACACCTGATTTAATCAAGCAGCAAGGATAGATAGAAGATATGCAGGACAGGGTGCCGCCAGGAGTAGCGTTGAGAAACACTGGTTTAGATAACAAGCTTCCATAAGTAAAACTAATGTTTTACACAAAGGCATTTTTATTTCATTTTGACAAGTCAAAACACACCATGGTAACAAAATCATGATTGTTCATTTTGACCCGTATTGTTTTGTGTTGTTGCTTGAAGGTGCCCCTCACCTGCAGTCCATAATCCCTTGCAGAAGCTTTCCTGAGCCTTAATGTAATTCTACTATCAAAATAACTAAAAATAAGAGCTACATTACAGTAAACATATAATCATGGGTATCTGAACCTTTATTTTACCTTGAACACTCTAACAGCAAAACATTTACCTTGGATTTCACTGTAATCTATTGCACAGGATTATACTATTGAAAGAGCAGCATTCTCATATAAAATTAGGAATTACTTGCCTTCAGTGAGTTTATGTTCATAATAGCCTTCTGTCATGTTTTAAACATGTCCTGAAACTATGTGCGAACATTGTCAATTGCAAGTGTGAGGAATTTTAAAATAGACTGCACCATCTCCACTGTAAAATCCAGCTAGACATCCTGAACACTCACACAGATATACTCACATCAGGACTGATGGAGGCTTGAGCAGAATATCATAACATGTATGGTAGTCACCATGTGGTCATACAGGATTGATTAACGGAGAGTGCTGTTTGTAATCACTGAGTTCCATCTTAAAACAAACCAAGGTCAACAGGCTGTCATCTCCCCAACCCCACAACCAATAGGGTCAAGAAAGGGGCCATCGGGGATACAAACTCTCAATAAATAAAGCTGAAACAGTTGTTTAGGCTTTTAGGGTTGTTTATCTGTGCAAAAATACAAACACAAGGTATTCTGCAAACATTTATAAACACTCTTGCTCTCTAATGTTCACAGGTCTGGATTCACATTAGGCTTTTTAATGTTTACAGGCCCCAGTGGAGACATTGGACCCCAGCCCTTGATTGGAAAGATATGCCATATAGGGAGAACAGCCTTTAAGTGCTCATTCCACTGCTAATGAGGCCAGTACATTTCTATTTGTTTCAGTGGAGATTTATTTGCTCATATAACCCTGCTGCAAGATAAGGGTTCATTTTCCCAGTTCATGCATATTGAGCTTGAAAGTGGCTTTGCAGAGAGCTTATCTTAAAAAAGCTGATGTCCAGTGGGTAAACAGACAAAGTGGGAGCTGTTAAGCTGCAATTGTTTACTCTTGAAAAGGCTGGTGAGATAGATGGACTTTACTCCTCTAAAAATGTTTAATGCTCACTGTCATATCGGTTGTGACATTGGGGTAGACCCTTGGGTTCAGGTGAGACCCATGCTGGTTGGCATACAGTTTTTAGAAGAGTTCTTGAAATTATGCACTCTTATGCATAGTTCAGTTTCAGCTGTGGCCTAACCAGCTGGCTGGTACAGAGCCCCACTCGCCACCATGTCCCCAGCCGCCACCCCCATCTTTGTGAATTCATAATTTGAGGCGGAGTGCTGATCTATCTTGCAAACTACAGCAGTGAATGTCTGATACCCAGCAGCTGTATAGCCCTGGTGATCTGGGTGGTCCTTCACCTCTTTCAGCACCTCCCCTTTCGGGTTTCAAGGAACATTAACCATGTTCAAACAACCTAACTATCTCTCAATCAATGAACCATCCAATTTCTTCCCCTTTTTCCTACAAAAAATCTTTTTCCACATGGCATGGCATTACACTCCCATGTATAGAGATTCAAAGACCGCCTCATTATTGGACATGAAATGTATTAATTTACCTTACTTTAATTTAGTTAGTCTTGTTCACTTGTTTACTTACCTTTGCTTTTAGTTGAGAGTGTGCTAACAGATAGCATAATTAGACTTGTTTGGTTTGATATTGTTGAATAATTTGATTTGGGAGTCCAAGACTAAGCAATTTTGCAGTTCTGTCAGTGCTATGGCCTGTTGAAAGAGCATATTAATTCCTTCTAATGGAGAAGTAAATCCCTTCTAAAGTCAAGTTGCATGGGTGTCAGTGGCTTACCCTTGTTGGATGGAGGCCTCCATTTGACATAACAGTTAGACTATAATTGCACTGCCATTAACATTCACAACAATAAGAAACAGCACCTCTTAGAAAATGACAAGCTGCAATGCATTGTGAATGTCTTCACAAACAGATAAAATGCATTGAACAACCTGATCATTATGTCTGCAAATTGTTTGAAATCTATTTTATAACACACTAACTGTTATGTCCCTCCATAATGACAGGTTTATAATGCAATTGCACTTAGTAAAATCACTGAGGATGTTGATAATGAACAAAACGCATGTTGTTCTGTTGGAAAAAAAAAAAAAAAAAAACTTTAAGAAGATGTTGGTGAAAATTACAAGGATGGTATATTCACATAAGGCTGAAATTGAAAGCAATCACAAAATTTACTGATTTCAATTAAAAACAAAAAAGCCATAGGAATCACAGGTAATTTAATCCTGTATGAGTAGACCTTTGTACAGATTCTGTAACCAGTTTATGCTTCATTATTTCAGAGCAATTCAAATGTAAGTATAACAAGGATATAACAACAGTGAGCCATCTTGGGGTATTGTAAAGTCCTATCCCTTGATCATTACTCCATGAGAGTGCCTGCATTTCACTTTTCATATGAGATGTTAATATGAACCAAAATACAATGATTCAGGATTTTTATGATCCAGCTGCAGCATTTGAATAAGTTTTTGAAAATACTGATCCCCACTTCCATTCACAGCGACAATTCCTTGCGTTTCCAGAGACAGTTAATTTTGGGTAGAACTGTGCACTAACCAGCTATTTTACCGTAGACACCTCATTAAGAGGATTTATTCATTGAAACATTCAGAAAATCGCAATATTATGCAGTCAGATGGCAGTCAGAAAGTGGTCTGGGACAGCTCATCCATTTCACCTTGCTGTCAGGAGATCAGGAGGAATATTGAGGTGCCTCGGAGCACATTAGGAGGCAGTTACCCCTCAGATTGGCTCGGAAGATGATTCTCTCATTAAAGTAAATCTGACCCAACTGTCAAACATTGAATCTCATTAGGCAGCAGACTGATTATTCCAATCTCTCACTAATTGAATGCAACCACTGAAAATTTAGAAACACTCAAGGGATATGACCCTGGAAAGCCACAAGGAAGTCTTGTCTTACACACACACTACCAAAAATGGATGAAATCAGAGCTTACATTATGTAGGAAAGCTGCCTGTATACTGTTTCAGTTGTGTTTATATTGTAACCGGTACACCACCAGGAACACCTGTTTTGTTAACAGTACTGTACTAGAAAAACTCCTTCCTGATAATGATTGAGTGAACAGCACCCTTATGAAAAACTAGCTAGAACTGTTCTCTGAAATTCACTACTTTTCCATACAAATACCTTATAGAGGTGGAACTTCATAAACACAGTTAACAAAGTTTCCTGGAAGCAGTCAAGAGTCATTTGAAAATGCACCCATAGAAAGCATTAAGTCAAACATACCAAGCACACCCAAGTCAGAGGCCTTTACACATCAGATTTACACACGCAGGGCATTTTTTCCCAAGTATACATTTATGATTAAACGGCCCCCTGTGTGCCTTACGTAGTGGTGTTAACATGTTCTTTTTTGAAAACAATGATGAAAAAGCATGTACACTTTGATTACACAGATATGAATACAGATGTAAAACACAGGAAGCATCTTTAAATCCAAAGTAATCCTGTAACAGTTAAATAAGGCTATTCCTCTGGGATACGTTGTGTGATCCATCTTCCATGTGTTCCAGATTCCCTTTAAAGCATTTGTATTAAAATCAGGGGGAGGCTTTGAGCACTTCCTCTGAGAGCTGACAGGTGAATCAGCTTGTCATCGAAGCTGTAAATCATTTGTTGTGCACGCCACGTGTGGGTCTGTCAGAAAGAGGGTCTCTTTGTCAAATAACAGATGGGCTGCCGTGTCAGCTTACTCTCATTTGCAACGAATCAGCTGTAAGGTTCTGATGTCAAAATTAGTCACACCTTCCAGCTGTGAGCACAAGGATGCTAATTAGAAACAGATTTTTTTTTAAATTTGACTTCAAGCAAGGGGTGGGGGTGAGGGGTTCAACATAAACATTTCTGACATGGAAGGAGAAGGCCTATTGTTTCTTCTGTAGTATAAAATGAATAAAGAGCCAGTGCACCTCTTGGTTTCTTTCTGTACATATGGCTTTTGCATATGGAAGCTGGAATGCACATGCAGCGGGCAGAAGCACCCTCTTAGAGTGAAATGTAGTGCCTTGTCTACAACACAGTGGGTTAAGGCCAGATTCAGTCCAAGCATAATACATTTTACCCCTCTCTTTGAATAAGGAAATATATGTTCTGTCTTTTTCTGTTGCGTGCACATTTGTTATCAATTTTCAGCAATTGCCAAATGGTGCTTGCTACCGATATAGTTGTAGACTCTTGCCTAATTTCATTACTTAAAGATACAGATGAGGGGCATTACAGTGAGAGAAAGTCCTTCTTTTGAAAAATCTTTTACTAAATTATACTGGCTTGGACTGACAGAAGTGTTGAAAATATCAGAAAGCCAGCCTGGCAGTTGGAAACTCTTCATCTGATTCCTTCCCAATCCTGGCAGTTTGCAACCCCATGATCAAGAATAGTGCTGTCCAAACACTCCCTTGATTTGCTGGGGTAATCATTTTGAGTTGCTGTGTCATTTCTTTTTGACAGGGCTCTGCAGCATTCCTCCCATTGTATCTTGTTAGAATGGACCTTATGGTGTCTTTATGAAACTGCCTATGTGTCATTCCAGGCATATATGTCCTGATGAAATATGTATTATGATTAATTGTGATCCAAGAAATCAGGTTTCAGACAGCAGCCTCAGGCTCTATCCACTTCTGCCCACTCCCTTACCCAATCCTAGTCTATAGAGAGAGATCTGTCTTTTCTAGGTAAACACTTTTTTACTGTGGCTAGTCCATGCATAGTGGGGGAACCAGTCTTGTGCCTGTTTAAATCCAGTGGGATTATTCAAATGAGTTTAAATTGTGCGTAAAATGACAAAAGCATGATACCTGTCTAAGATCAGCACAGGGCTGTAAATTGTATAGGTTGAGGCTGCCAATATGAGAGGGATCAGCAACAAAGCCAAGATGGAAAGACAGGCCAAAGCCATAAACATCCCTCATATTCTTCCATTTATTCTTCGATTCATGCCCTCAGATGACTGCAAGGAGCACCTGAGCACACAGAGCTAGTTATACAACCACTACTCACTGACACGCATCTCCTGGGACAGCACTTTTCTGGCCAACCAGCGTGCGATCAAAACAAATTTATTTACGACATGTTCAAACTGCATGCATTTCTTGCCATATGAGGTTTTATTTGGCCTCCCATGAATGTTGCTCTGAGTCAGATTGGTTCAGTGCAGCTGGTGCATTGTGGGGAAATCACAGATGTGTGCCTGTGTAAGGGGTGAGTGAGCATTCTTCAGAAAGCTGCAAAGAGCTGACATCACTAACTGCCCAGGCAGTATGGATGACACAACATTCAACAAAATCCTAATCCCCACAAGCTACTTCACAGAGCAGCCTCTGAGACTCATATGTTAAATGGTTTGTGTAATTCTGGATTTCACTGTGGTCACTGCTCTCCTAGGTTTCCATACCTACTGCTGAGCATAAACTCTTGAATCTTCTGATCTAATGAGACAGTAATACAGTAAGCAGTGATACAAAACTTTTGAGAGAGAAAGGAGAACCCTCCAAAGGGGGAGGGGGATTACATAAGGGGTTGATGTGGCTGCTCTTGGTCCAATTGAGACTCCCATAGAGTGATACCCCTGCTGTCTGTCACTTTGAAGTGTATGTTGTATGGATGGCAAATGGAAATATCTCCATGGCTGTCACTGGATTCCTTTTCATTAGACAGCATTTGACCATTGGGCCATGATTGATCTAACCAAAATGCACTTTTTCCTGAATTCTAACTAACAAATACAAACAAGCCTTACAGTTACTTACACAGGATTATGAATTTCTGTGGATACTGAAATGAACAAAACATGATTTAAAAGAAATAAAAATGTCACATTTGATTAAATCAGTTACACAAACTGTACAAAAAGTGCATTGTGGTAAATCTGTCTGCATGTCTAAGCATATGCACTCATGTGTATACAGTAAAAAGACAGGTGTTGGTGCATTTTGTGGTTTTGGGTTTGCAGTAAGTGTGATGACATGTTTGTCTCCGCAAAAGAGTTTGTGGTAAAGTGGTTACTGTGTGAAACCTGAGACTTTGCACACTGTTTCTCCTTGTTCCTCATGCATCCACTGTGCTTGCAACTACATTCCCTCTCATCATACCTGGAGTCTTTTACAGCTGATGCAGGTGGGATAGGGCACTGTGTGGAAAGAAGACCCTTCTAAGCAGTGTATTCTTCAGGCTTTTACGAGGTGTGTATGCTTTTATCCTATCTGTTACTCCCCCCTGGATATGCTCTCCACATAATAAAACCAGGGGGGTTGGGGGGCTGCTGATGGTGGAGACACTGATTCTGATACTGCACTAACACTTCACCTGATTTGGAGCAGTCCTGCATTCTATTAGGGGCAGATTACCAGGTCATATACTGTGAAGAGCACACTGCTGCAAAGAAATTTGACTTGTATGGCAGCAGGCATGGGGTGTTGAGTGACATTTCCCTGTTTTTTTAGTGTATTGTTCTGGTTTACTGTTAGTATTGACAGCTACAAAAGAAAGACACTGCAAGCACTTTGGTGCTTCACCACAGTAACAGTCATATACTTTTAACAGCATTTGTGTGGCCAGCATCCTTCTAGCCACAGCAATTCACTACATTGTTATCACATTCCTTATTTGCTTAGCAGAGGTCATTTTCCAGAGTGACTTTCATAGTTGAGAGTTTAAGCACCCATTTATACAGCTTGACATTTACTGAAGCATTGGTGCTTAACTACCGGTAGCAACTCCAGTCCATTGTTGTAAAAGGCAAGAGATATTTAGAAGAGAACAAAACTAAGGACACATCACAGAAGTATTCACCTCGGCAGAGCCTCCTGAGTTCAGCAAGTTTACTTTTATGTTGATCTGAAGTGAAATAAGCTTTGATTTCATGTCGTATGATTTTTTTCCCCTGTAGTTTTGCTTTGTGTGTCTTTGTCAGCATGCAAGTATTCAGAGAAAAAGCTGAAAGGGAATATTGAGTTGACTGTGCTTTGTGATGAAGGGGAGAGCTGAGAGGCCCACCTGTTTAATAGCATGAATATTCATGACTGCATATGGTACAGTTCAGTGGGCTCTTGTTGGAGTAGGATTTACTGAAAGCGCTAATTGGAATGCTTAATTTGAAAGTAAGGTGCTGCTGTCAAAGTCACCCTTCACAGACTGACTGTCACTCAGAGGAAGAATGATCACACAGTAAGGGCAAAGTAAAAGGGACTGACACTGACAAAACAGGAAGGAATTCTTAAAAGTGGACTGATTTAACTTAATGAAAATGTTGAAATGATTTTGCTTATAGCAATAATGATGATTGAGGCCTTCAGTCATTGTCAAATTCTGAGTTTGACAACAAATGAAAATTATTATGGGGCAATGTTCATGAGCATGTCATTATTAACATGTATAGTGCTGTTTCCTCAAATGTTCAATTCTTTTTTTTGCTTACATTGATTAAATAATTATGTTATTTCATCTGTTGATATACTATCTCACAATTAAACCTAGAGAAAATGTTTGGACAAACCAAGCACACTCTAAGCTGATAGCCTGTACAAATGGATGAATATTTAACATATCCCACCAAGCACTTTCCTTGGGTTTAATGATTCCTGAGAATGACCACCTGAGAAGTTCCATTGATAGATATGGCACTGGACTCCGATCAATCCAGCTGTATCATTCTTCCAGAAACTTCCATAAGCTCTTCCTGTGAGGTCACAGAACTGGTTATAAATACATACCAGGTGTTCTGGAGATGATAAAAAGAACCACTGTTTACTGTGGTTTGTATGAAGGCCCTTTCCACTTTTCCAGAATGTTGTATCTTCCATTATTCATAATGCGCCAAATGTTATCTCATGTGCACATTGGTTCTTCATTCATGATAGCTTCCAGGAAGTGTGTGTAAAGTTCCTATCAGTCATTATAGTTGCTGTAAATATCAGCCCATAATCTATACAATGTATCACAGTGATTTACATTCAAAACATTATGGGAACTGCTGAGGGAGGAACCATAAAAAGCACCTTAAGGGAATTTCCATTAGGGGACATGAAAACCTAGGGGACAGTATTGCTGTATTTATCTTCAAATCCAATTTTCACAAATACAGTGAAAGGTGACTTGCAGGAGATTTGTTATGTAGCCTGCAGGGGCGTCTCTACATTAGGGGCCGGTGGGGCTTGGCCCCACCAGATGTTGCGTGGAGCAGTGCATGACATGATCAATAATTCAGTGTAACAAGTAATATATATTTTTTTCTTTGTAACTAACATTGTTGCACGTTTATTACATATGACAATGGTAGCGCTGCCCAATGTCCAAATATTTTCCTGTACCTGTTGCGTAAAGGTCAGTACTTCTCCTAGCAGTCTTAGTTTGGTGAGCATGGGGCCGGCCCGTGAGCAGTTTAACCAAGTGAGCAGTTGAAAACACTGTGCGCATGTTCAACGCGCTTTCAATAATGAGCTGTGGGGCACGATCATGTTGGCCCCATGCTGAGAGCAGCCAATAATAAACAACAGAATGACATACGTCAAGACATTTAGTAAACATCGTTTACGGTATCGCGTTGCTACGCAGCTAGCCATTGTTAGTCATCACAGTTATGTTAGCCACCACTAATAGCAAGACAATATATTAATGAATCAAGTCGACAAGTTAAATTTAGTACCTTACCATTAGAAGTGCGTTTGTGTTTGGATTCATTGAGCAAGTAGGTTTGTGTGTAGTTTCATTGACGAGTCGGATGCTGCCCGTACAGAGTTTATTGTGCCCCACCAGGCTTTCCGTGCCAGAGACGCCACTGGTAGCCTGCATTGTATCTTGTGTTGACTTTCTGTCTAATTTGATACTTAAGAGAACATTTTGAGAATGATTGCTTGTCCAGTTGTAGAACCACAGATGTCATTTATGCCAAGGGTGGGGCAACTTTGGGATGACAAACCAAAATCTGAATTTTCCTTGCAACGCCAGTCAACTATTGAGTGCACTTTGAGTGTGTATTGCTAAACTCTGAGATGTATTTGGTTGTAACTCATCGAGATCTCCAGCTGAGCAGTGTACTCAACAATGGAAAATATTTACACTGCAAAAACAGCCCATGGAATTTACCACAGAGCAACACGTTTTTCCAGAGAAAGAGACTCCAAATAGTGTTTGGCTGACATTGTTGAAGGTTAATCTTTTGAATACTTTATTTTCCATACAGCATGGAAGGACTCTAGTTTACTTTGCTCTGTATATTACTTTCACTCATCTTGTCAGGTCAAAATCACTCTATTTAATACAATGTCATTCTTCCTCTATAGGTAGCACTGATCTAAAAACTCTAACATGCTTGTAGTCACATTAAGCACATAAAAAGTATATACAACATTAAAGGCCTCTCATTAATAAAGCTAAAAACTGGGAATGAAAAAAAGATTGCAGCTGAACTCCAACAGTAGGAAACTGGCTGAATTTGATTGATTACTACAAATATATATATCTTACAAAGTGCAATACAGGTTACCTAACCATAACTGATCATGCAAGTGCCTCTGAAATCATTCAAAGGGTTGCTGATAATGGTTGGCCTTTGTTTGCTAGGGATAAAGAGATCACTTCACCCACTTACTGAAATGAAGGAGGCATGACTCCACAATGATGCACATATGTTAATGCTTGCAGAGTTTACGCTACCCCCACATAACAGCAAGATGAATTAAAATATTTACCAAGTTGTAAACAATCTAAAATATACCATGAGTGCAAGCACAATAAAAGTCCATTCTTGTAAACCATGAGCAGAATCCTTCCCCAGTCAAGAGCTCAGCAGAATAGTAAAGGTTACACTGAATGGTATGAAGTGTAGAGGACAGAGGACAGAAGCACTTTCTCAGGCGACACTCAGATTAGAGGCAGAATCTTGATCACGCATTTCACACCTGCGTCCCACAAACAGGGGAATTAGAGAGGAAATCCACAGCAAACCGTCAAAGCCATTAGACAATCCCTAGAGATGCTTACAAAAAGCTCTGTAGCCCTGTTGCAGGGGCATCCCTGATACAGACCCTTGGTCTGGTAAGCACAGAGGTCATGTTTCTGAATGGGTGAGCGCTGATCTCTGGTTAGCTTATGAATAAGTATTTTTCATTCAGAAGAAATTCAGTTTGGATCCAACACTGATGAAACAATGTTGTAACAGTACTGGACACTGCTTGAATTGGGAACAGATTTGATTGCCATGCAGCCAACTGTATTTGAAGCAATATTTTCAGAGACTGAAATATACCAAATGAAACCAAAGCCATTCAGGACTTCTGGGTGGTCTGTTAAATTTCCTGAAAGGACGGTGCTGTTTTTGCTTTGAATGCAGTGGTTAACCTGAATGGGCCTCGTGACAAAGTCCAGCTGTGTGGGTGCAATGTAAAATGTAAGCTATGCAAGCAGCACATACGGGTATGTGCAAAACTAACAGATGAGATAATGTACAAACAGGAGGCGGGGTAACGTAAACCGGGAAGAGACGATTCCCCTCAATGCAGAGCCATGATGAGCAGAGGGAGATAAAGCCCTGCAACATGCCTTTTACCCCATACCCCTGCAGTCAGTTCAAATTTGCATGGCATAAATGCAAGCGTTGCATCTTTTCTTCACAAACCTAGCTCAGTGAGCCAAGCCGGCCCGTGGCATAGGCAGTATAGGCAAATGCTAGGGGCACCGTCCATCCATAGGGGTATGGAGGACAAAAAATGACATAAGCATAAATAAATAAATAAATACATTTTGGTAATAAAAAAGGCTATTTCTTTATTTCTACATTTATTTATATTTTTTATTTATGCATTTCTACATCTATTTATTTCTGTATTTCTTCATTTATTTATTTATGCATTTCTACATTTATTTATTTATTTCTGTATTTATACATTTCCACACTTATTTATTTCTGTATTTCTGTGTCCGTATGTTAATTAAGTGGGTGGTCCTATACCTCAGTCTGAAGCAGGATTGGTCAGCTGGGCGAACCAGACAGAAGCAAAAGATTCCTATCAAATCTACATTACACAAGATGGTTAGCTGACCTTGGTATTAACTCCACGCAATGGCTCGTACAAACCGTTTCATCAATAACACAGGGCTACATTAAATCTAACTGTCGACGACTCAGTTTAGCTAAGCGGCTAGTAGCGAGCTAAAGGCAAACCTCCCATGTAGAGGGTATGCACTGACGTCACTTTCCCACCAGAATACGCCCCCTCAGTCGGACTGATGATGCTGCATGTGGCAAAAAATGCGGCAACATGGCTGCCTTTAGTAGGAGAAAGTGCGCAGCCGAGAGTAAAACAAAGGATTATCTGCCTAAATTAAAAGCAGTTGGACTCGACAGTGATCCTTACAACTTACCAAAGAACCAGTGGTCCATGGACATTGACATGTGGCCAGGAATCGGGGTTTCCTTACATTTATATGTACCTGATTTCAACCCCGGGGAAATACACAAAGCAAAGCCTTGAAGGCGTACAAAAGTCGGGACATTCTAAAACGCTTAACGTGGCTTAATGTTCCAAAACTGCGATCAATGATCACCAGACTTCTCTCGGACATCTCTTGTCAGAAACACTTCCTCCTGTCAAAAAATCAAAACCGAAATCCTAGGAGAATGGTCGTTATCTCACGTTAAGCGTTTTCATCTCCATTGACGCCCATTATAAGGAAAAAGCTTAACGTGGCTTAATGTCCCAAAACAGCGATCAATGATCACCAAATTTGTCTGACATCTCACATGTCATAAACAATATCTCCTATCAAAAAAGCAAAACTCTCCATTGACGCCCATTACTAGGAAAACGCTTCGTACCTTAATTTTCCAAACAGCGATCAACTAGCTAACAAGCAAAACAGAGGACAGCGCTGAACGTAATGTCGGGCTAACTACCATATTCCTTGGATTTTAGTTTTGCTTTTTTGATAGGAGATGGTGTTTATGACGTCATAGAGATGTCAAATTTGACAAATTTGGGGATCATTGGACGCTATTTTGGAACATTAAGCCACGTTAAGCCTTTTCCTTATGTGGGCGTCAATGGAGATGAAAACGCTTAATGTAAGATAACATCCATAGCCTACTCATAGGATTTCGGTTTTGATTTTTTGACAGGTGGAAGTGTTTATGACAAGAGATGTCCGAGAGAAATTTGGTGATCACTGATCACAGTTTTGGAACACTAAGCCACGTTAAGCCGTTTCACGTCAAGCGTTTTAGAATGTCCGCAAAAGCCTTGACGCTTAGTCGTACTTCAAGACGGGATTTGTTGGCGAAATTAAAGTGATGAGGACACCAATGGATATTCTGGTTGTATGTGGTTTTTACAAATATTTTTATTTTATTACAACTTTTATTTGGAAAACGGTAAGCTACACGTTTCGGTGCCCGGATTCCAGTTGTTTCTGCGAATTGCAGCGATCCATTTGCTTCTCTTTTCTTTAGCTTTCGGCAGTCTGTAAAAAGATAGCTCCGATTTCTTGTTGAATCTGTTTGTACAGTCAATCGCACAACAGCTCTTTCCCATTTTAGATGAGTTTTTTGTGTTTTCGCGGCATTCAACCTAAACGGTAACGCTGCCACTCAGTGGGGCAATTGCTCTGTCGTTAGCTTAGCTGCGGTTTAGAGTTTAAGGCCAGGGTCACACCAGTTGCGTCGCTTGTGTGTGACGGCTACATCGCCGAACTGCTGCGGCTCGTATGCGCGTGTTTGTCCACACCGCCAGCGTTGCTGCTGCGGCGCTGCTACTGCCAGCCCTATCTTTATACATTGAGTTTGCCGTTGATAATGGCCATCAATAATAGAATGTTTGATTTAATTTCATTATAAATTTCATTTATATTTAGTTTAGACAGAATTTGAAACGGATACAAGAAGTGTTGAGTTTAAAAAATATTTAATTTCATGTCTGTGACATAGGCTATTCTACAGATATAGACTTTGAAACTAAATGTGTAATGTTGCTGGTATGACGTCAATATGACTATCAACAGATCATTTTCACTGTCTACAGTGGCGATTCTAGACTTTTTTGACTGGGGTAGCCCAAGTGGAGCACTGATTTATTCAAGGGTGGCATGAGGATAAGGCAACATCCACAATAACAGAAATAGGCACATAACGAATATTTATAATGCCCCCATACACCAAAAGCACTGCAAGATGTGAAATTAGCACAAATACAATACAGGAGCTAAACCATAAACCATGAACTAACCATATGAACTAACCATATTCTCACGTCATCTTTATTTGAAGAAATTCAAATACAAATCAACGAACACATGCCAACTAAATAATATAAAGATCCTACTCCTACAAGGCTTTTTTTACAATAATGATTTACATTTAACTAGCTAGCTGCCTGTTGAGCTTTGTAGTTCATTATCAAGCTAGCTAACGTTAGCTAGCTAGCTAGATAATGTTAGCTAGATAGATAGATTAGCTAGCTAGCTACCTTGCTAGATGGGCAGATAGCCAGCTAGATAACTTTGCTTGCTAGCAAGAGAAATAGTGTTGTAAACTAACTGACATGCTAACAACCAATTACACATATAGAAGGGCTGTTTCTTGGCTATATCAAAACGTGTACTTAAATTTTTGAAGTCAGTCACTCCCGACTCCCGCGCTGATTTGAACCAGCGAGTACATCAAGAAAAGTCCCGCCTCGACCTGGTTGATGGCCAATCATAGACTAGGATTTTTGGGCGGCAAACCAGGATTTACATTAAGGTATCACTGCTAATATACACCATCTAATGCATTATAGTTATCAAGGAAGGTTAATCAGGTTTGTTTTAGTAGGGAGAGAAGGTAAACATTCAGGAGGGTGGCTTCTTCTAGGAACATGGTTCAATAATAACACACTGTTCTTATAATAACCCCCCTTTTCCATGAAGCAGAGGTTATACTTCTAACCCCCTCTCAAGGGTTGTGGGCTCTATGAGCTGATCAAGTGTCTGCTGCAGACTTAGTGTGAGAGGAAATGGTGAAATTATCTGTTTGCCATTGTCTTCTCAGGTCGGGATGGGTCGGAGAGCCATGGAAACTTAGTATGCCGTAAATTTGGATGATGCCGAACAAAGCGGGACACAGCTAGGGGTTCAACGGATCACAAAACTCACGGCTGGATCGTAGATTTTTCCTGATCGGATCATGTTTGTATTAGCAAAAAGGGGAGACAAATATAACTTTGCTTTCCATTATTAAATAACTAAATATATACATTTTACACTTGATCGTTGGACTTAACTGCCAGCTAGCTAGCTAACTTTAGTTTCAACTAATTTGAACAGATTCTGGGTGCCAGTTCTTTCATTAAATTAAAAATAGAACATTATCTAGATAGCAGGTTAATGTGACATTCTTCCTACAGTTAGACACAAAGAAGTTTCATACAAATGTTCGAATAAACTTGCAAACATAAAACTATATCCAGAAGATTATTAACTTCTTGTATGACTGAATAGTGAGTGAGTGAGTTCATTCTTCCTAGGCTTCTAAGTAAGGTTGCTGGTTTTTACATTTAGGCTACATTTATTCATTTGGCAATTTTTAAAATTGCGCTTGTATCTTTTCACTGCAACTCTGCACCGAGATTCAGGAAATTATTACTTTATAACCACAGTAAAACTGTATTTCACACTATTATGGTTAAACTTTCCATGCATCCAGATCAATGAACACCACTAGACACAGGATGTTTTTGAAAATGTTCCAAAGACATTTTTCTTACATTAGAAATAGCCTAAAAACTATCAAGAGCCATTTCAGATAAACAAATAGACCGGAAATAACCGAGCAGTATTATTTTTAATTTCACAAAGCCACTCAGCGCATTGTTACTGGGATGGAACAACTACGGTCCGTTACACCGTTATGACTAGTCTTTCCGCAGTGACTCCGCCTATTGTGACGTCATGTGTATAACCCCAGTCAAGTCAAGGCATAGCAGTAGATCCAATCGCACCGCTATAACCAATCCTGCTTTAGACTGAGGTATAGGTCCACCCACTGAATTAACATACCGACACAGAATATACAGAAATAAATAAATGTAGAAAAAGAAAAATAGAAATAAATAAATGTAGAAATGCATAAATAAAGAAATGAATAAATGTAGAAATAAATAAATAAATAAATGTAGAAATGCATAAATAAAAAATAAATGTAGAAATACAGAAATAGCCTTTTTCATTACCAAAATGGATTCATTTTTCATTTATTTATGCACTTATTTATTTATGCTTATGGCATTTTTTGTCCTCCATACCATCCATCCATAGGGGCGCCCCAAATGAGGGAAGAAAAAAATTAACTTTTACTATTTTTTACTAATACTATTTTAATAATATTATTTCGAAATATTACAAAAAAGCCCACAACAACATAACTACATAGCCTATTTTCTGGGTTGCCCGCAGCATCACCCCCCCTCCGCTCTTAGACTTACCTGATTGTGGGGGATGGGCGAGTTATCTGAACTAGAGAGTGAAAGTGACCGTGAAACGTGATATGATTAACATTAGTAGCCATATATATATATATATATATATATATATATATATATATATATATATATATATATATATATATGTACATATATATAATGTCAAAAAGCCCAAAGCCCTATGGTGCCCAGGGAAGAAAAAGAAGAAGAGAATAGGAGGAAAAGCAGACAGAGGTAATGTGGTGAATGAATAGTTTATCTACTGCATAGTAGTTATCGCTGGAGCAGAGTGTTACTAGCTTACTTTGGACGATAGTAACGTTCGCTAATTTAATAAATAGCTAGTCAGTTACTCCCACCTTATTCATAATTCATTAGGGAAAGCTGGAAAGACTATTCAGGTGTTACAACATAATTCTGAGAAATACACTTTTTCTTTTAAGTGTGCTGCACGAACCATCCACTGTGTGCCTCAAGAAACCAGGCATACATTTTTATTGACATCTTAGTCTAGTTAGCCAACGTTAGCCCTGCTTGAAATAGTCAATTAAAATGCTTTTCCTTTTTCATCCCCTTTTGTAATTTTAATAGTTGTAAGTAGGACTGGGCGATAAAAGGATAACAATAATTATCGCGATATAATTTCCCCGATAGAAATATATAGCCTAACAAATGTTCCATAAATGTTCGATATAATTCATTTTCATGCTTAGATAGCATACACAGAAATGAATCACGAACTGCCAATCATGTCGCAGGAACAGAGGTATGCATTGCGCATGTTAGGTTGCAGTGAGCGGTATAAATTCAGGCCAGTACGTGGTATTGTTTACAGACACAGTGGCTGACAGGCTGGTAGTTGGAGCGGAATAAGAGAAATGAGCGACGCCGAAGAAAAAGCAGTGCCCATGACCAGCTCGAAGACAGGGGCCATCAAAGACAGGCCACACCACAAACCTGTTTCATCATTTGAAACAATATCACCCGTTAGAACACACAGAAAGTAAGAAATTACAGTCCCAAAGGAGTGTTAGTGGACTAGCGCTGTCAAAATTAACCAAAAATGACGTTCGATCATTCGTTCTAAAAAACACATGGATTCGAACCATTCGAATATCTATTTTTGCGCATTATGTCCATAAGGCTGTTTTCACACTTTCCGTTTTGCTGGTCCGAACTCGAGTGCGATTATTCCCCCCTCCCCCCTGTCTCTGCTGGTCTCCTTTCACATTAGGCTACATTTTTTGGTTGCGAACCTGGTCCGTTTGCGCCATCAACACGTAAGGAACGTGCAGCTTTTATTTACCAATGTCGCTAGGCAACGATGCAAAAGGGAGGCAAAATGGAAAGCCACTCTATATTTGTTTTCTTATTCATCTTTTTGTTAATATGGTGTCAGCACCAAAATAACCATGGTCGGCATTTTCACTATATTCCATAAATGCGTCCTGCTGTCTGAGAGTGATGCGAGCTGCTCGGACAAGGAGGTTTTTGTGGAGACCGGCGTCAATGCGAAATGAATTTGCAGCTTTGCTTGCAGAGCATACACGCATACGCTCAAGATGAGCGAACAGTGTGGCTACCTGCAATTATTTCCCGAATAGTTTTTAGATGCGACAAGCGTGAATTGCCACGTCGCTGTTCTCTAGTCACCATTTATACGATTGCTAGCGTTTTTTTTTTGAAAATTGCATGCACCTTTCCCGCTCATGATTGTGCGACCGTCAAACAAATTACATGTCATCAATAGCGTTTACTTCCTGGTTTTAAATCGGATAGCTTTCACACCAAATGCGAACCACACTGGAGTTAAGGTGAACCATACCCCAGACCCCGGTTTTCTGGAGGACTTGGACTTGGGTCCACACCAAAAGCTCTAGTGTGAAAGCAGAGAACTCGCGGGGCAGACAGCCGCGGTAGTGCTGCTTTTTTTCCTTTTTTCCCATAATCGAATATTTAAAAATTCGATTATATAATCGAATTTAGAATATTCGTTGACAGCCCTATAGTGGACCCTCGACAAGCTCCAATCCAGTACTCAGTGCGACTACCCAGCAGCAAACGATTGTATCAGCATTTTCCAGCACCGTGCCTTATGACAAAAAAAAAAAAGACACAAAGACATCACAAATGCAATCGCATATTGCATTGCAAAGGACATGCTTCCCATTAGCACCGTCGAAAATGAGGGATTCAAGAAGCTTATCAGCTGTCACAGGCAGCTTTAAAACCTGTGACTGTAGACAGATTGTCTTTCTTGCCCATAACTTGTAGGGTAATGGCTTTGCTTGTTTAAACCTTGTACAGAAGATACTGACCACAGTTGAGATTTTTCTTTTGTCTGTTTATTTTGTTTACATTGCCAGGTAAAACACTTACAAAATGTTTCCAACCGTCTGTACAAAGGGTTTGGCATGCTGACCAGAATTAAGATTTCTTTGTCTGTTTATTGTTTTATTTATTGACATTATCCTTTAAAACACTTTTAAACTTTGCAGTCTGAGCCATCTTACATGTGTGCTGTATCACACTGCAGCACTTAATTTTTCTATTAAGACATTTATTTTGTTGAGGAAAAATGACTGAAAAATGATTTTACTTAATTTTACTCATGCATATTTTGAGGTTGAAAAAAGATTTTATCATTATAATTGTTTTGAATGTTCTACCTCAGATTTGTGAAATGTTCTGCTGTTTGGCAAGTGTTTGTCATGTTCTGATCATAAAGAATAGTTTAAAACCACAATTAATTGGCTGCGATGCAAGGGGCACCAGCTAAAATCTTGCCTAGGGCACCAAATTGGTCAGGGCTGGCTCTGTCAGTGAGCTCGGCAAACACCAAAATTAATGGAAAGGCTAAATGTATTAAATACACTGGATATATTACTTAGTTAAGGACACATGTTGGCTTAATCCAGGTTTAATGTGTCTGTAGATGGGGCAAGGCTCAAACATGGACACTCTCCCTGTGAAATCCCATAGCATGAAATGAAAACCTTTGCATCTGCACCTCACCTCAGCTGGGTTGTTTGCTGTGACTAGAAAAACAACATGGGACTTTTGACCACATTACACTCACATAGTCATGTCTCAGGTTTGCATGTATGCATACTACACGACAAAATGCAAGTGGTACTTCCTTTCTTCACAAACCCAGTTCAGTGACTTCAGCAAGCAGCATAGCATAGCAGCACAGCAGCATAGTCCTACACATACTACTACAGAGAACTGGATGTGATCAAGGGCCTTTTCTGCCCCCTTTGACATCACACAACTGGCTGTAATGTCAAGGTCAAGTCAAATTACACTGATTTATTTTTGCCGTGCACTGACTCACTTTTTCACCTTTTCCGGTTTGTCATTTAAAATATGGAAACTGAGCAAATGCTCAGCCCCCAAGAGCCATCTGGAAAAACAACATTACATCAGCAGAACTTCTTAGAGGATTTCTCCTACAGTGTACCTGCTCAAATCATTAGGCACTTAAGCTGTTTATGTGGTGTCTGTGCTAACTCATTTTCATTTAATGGCAGGCCTTTAAAGCAGTATCAATATGGAGAAACATGAAAAAGACTCCTGGATTTAATCAAAACTGCCAAGTCATCTGAAGGGAAAGTGCTATTCAATCAAAAACCAAAACCCCTTTTAGATTAATCTGGTACTGCTTTACAACAAAGGGGTTTTTCCATTAAAATTGCAGATTTTGATTGAATGCAGGTGTCACTTTATTGTAATAGGGTGCCAGATTAATCTGGGATGTTTTTTTAGATGAGTTGGCAGTACTGCCAGTTATGTGAATCTAACAGAATCTTACATGCAAAGGGCATGTTACTTTGAAGATTTCATTGAAATTCTCTTTCTTCACCTAACACTTTTATATTTTTCTCAGTTTCTCCACTGTATACTACACCGATTCCAAGATATTGTACATTAAGTGGGGGTCAGGCTTAATTTCATTTTTGTTTAAAATTTAAACCATTTTATTTCAAAGCTATTTCATTTATAGTGAATATCTTTGGTATCAGCTATGCGTTTTGACTTATAATAATTGCTTAATATATATATAAGTGTCAGGAAATCCAATATAGGACTAGGAATGATTGAAAAACTCAAATTGAACCTGTTTTTTATACAAAACTAGTCCCATCTGGACTCCAGCAGGATTACGCATAAAGTTCATTATTACACAAAACCTGATGGAAAACCAAATACCATTGTTTAGCACTAGTGTCTGTAAAAAAGCTTTGCCAGTCAAAAGCTGTTACGCTAAAATGCCCCTATTGCTGCCATCATTGTCATGTATAGTCATCCATACAGGACATCTCCATGGTGTTACAATGCAACACAGTTTTGTTTAGTGTAATGGTCAGAGCTCACTGACATGATAATATTGTCTGATCTGAAGCAGGTGGAGAGAGAGGTGCAATGGAAGAACAAGTTCTTCCACAGTTTGTTCATGAAGCACCCATAGTTCTTCACATGAGAGAAGAGGGTTCCTTTGACTTTCTGTAGTTGTTACATGTACATTTGTCTTAATATTACATCAATTATAGACAGCTGTGACACTAACATACTCAGATATTCAGATATCTTGTTTCCCTTTTATCTAAGTTTCCATTTTGAATATGGCACAAATGGGTAGGTTATAAATTGTTCATTTATTAAGTGACAGCAAATCACAGTTTAGATGGCTGGGTAGTGTTTGTGATGCTATTGAACTGAATTGATTATATTCCCTGCAATCAACACAGCCAATGGGGCAGTGCCTGAAAGGCAGCCAGGTCTTTTATGACTGCACTGTTAATCCCTGGCAATGACTGTTTCAGTGGCAGATGACAATTAAATCTGCTTTCTTTACCCATGCTGTAGTGAGCCGCCAATCGGGATGTGCCCTCTATTGTGTCTATTCCTCTCCCTCCCTCTCTCTCTCTGTCTTTCTCTTTCTCTTTTTATGTCTCCCTCTGCCTTCTCACTCAGATGGCTGTGTTCCTACAAGCCCTTCTCTTCTCTCCCTTCGCCAGGAAACTTCTCTGACAGATCATTATCAGAAACCAATGACAGACGTTTCAAATTTCAGAACTGTCAGATCTTGTTTCAATAGCCTCACAGGAAAAATGGCTTTTTATTAAAGCAAACATTAATAAAAGGCCAGAATGAGATGCCAGAACTTAATCTCTGTTTAAGCTCTCCTAAACGTAAATGATCTGTGATGAAATATCTTCTGTTCAGCTGGATTGCACTTTTGGCTTCTTATGGGTCAAAAAGACAGTTTGTGTACTTTGAATTGGCTAAATCAAATCAATATTTGATTTTTTAAAATCAAATGTGTTTGCAGATATATCCTGTTTTCAGTAAATCTTACATTTTATGAGGTATATTTAGTCCCGATAAATCATATGTCAAACAAATGACTGAAAACACGTAACCTGTTTAGTGAAAAAACAGGTTATCTGAGGATACAGTGTTATAAAATATGGTTAGCTATTAGCAGTTGGGTATTTACCAAAGGTTTCTCAGTTGGTAAATTACCTTGCTCAAGGGCACAGTAGAACAATAGTGTCCTACCTGAAACTTGAACCAGCAGCTTTGGGGTCAGATGTTTCCAAACCACTGCACCCCACTGCTCCCTCAAAGAGCATGATCCAGTCATGATATATTTAAAAAATAACAACCGCAATGTCATATGAACTGTTGAGCTGAAGTAAATTTGTGTTTTGTCAAAGCAATATTGGTCCTGACATTTATAAGCAAAACCATTTGTATTTATGTTAACATGAAAGTGCATGAGCTGCAGATCTAACAAACACCTCCTTTCAATGTCATGCTTGGAGGAACACCAACACTCAAAAGATTAAGGAGGGAAAGACAAAACAGTAAATATTGCAGCTTTGAAGTCATGTTTGCTCAAGTTTGCTTTATGACACATACCAGCATTGGATAGATTATGAAGTTCAGTCTTTTCTTTTAGATAACCTGAACAAAAAGTTTTGTGTAGTGGGATCACCAAACATTTTCTCACAAGAAATATGTCAGGAGTGAAGTATCAACTCAAAACTCAAGACAAAACTTGCCATGCTGTTTCAGACTAAACGTTGGTCTTTGTTGTTGTGCAATACGCAGAAATTCTTATGCAGATTAAGTCTAGGTCAGCATGTAACATCCTCTGTAAATGCTATCCACCCTCTCAGGACTTGAGAGAGAATTTTTTGATGGTTGTGTCTGAACAAGGTACGTGCCCGTGGTACAGCCATGTGCTTGTGTAGATCAGATTGTTTTTAAAAGATCCTGTATGTTAATGCCACAACTTGCCCATTTAACATAAGAGATTGTGCATTTCTGTGGTTTTCTGCAAACAGAGGCACCAACTTGTGCTATTAGGCTAGGATTTAAAATGAATAAAAACATACACAGCATCCAAAAACCACAATGCTATACCCCCAAAGCATTTTCAGATCTCTGCTGTTATTCTCGCAAGTGATTAGAGAAGATGAAGAAATATATGAGCAGGTCCCCTGGCCTAGGAAAGACCTTGTCCCAGCTTCAGCCATGGCTCTAGAATGGGAGCGTCATTAGTCAAGTCCCACGAGACACGGATAATCCACAGGGAACTAATACAGGACATGCAACCACTGCTGCCATGCGGTAATTGGTTGTGAGCTGCATACATTTACAAAACACAAAATGGACCTTTCACCCTAATGTATCCATCCATCAAGAGCCAGTGTCCGGGGTGTCAAAATGTGCAGCACACAGAATTGAATTCTAAATCGCCTGCTGTAGCTGGCAGCTTTTGGAGAGGAGGAGATGATTTTTTTTTGTCCTGAGGCTGTTGAGTATTACCTGTCAGCCAAGTGCCTTCAGGAGTGACAGAATAAGGATGTATCCTCCCACTAGGCCTTGGCAGCTGGAGCCAAACAAGGATGAGCACTAGCTGTAGGACTTCAAGCAGGGTACAGATTCCCAGTGGAAAATCAACTGTGCATCAGTCCATCTGTTCATTATGTATAATACATATACTTTCTCAGAATGGTTTCTGTTGCCTCTGTCTGTGCATAGCAAAGATGACACCTACTGTGGATGATTTTGTCTGATCAGTGCTGCTGTGACTCTTGAGTTAGGTAGATACTTATATGTAATACACACCTCATGTAGAGGTCAGGTTTAACTATGCATAGGAACCCCTTTTCAGAACTGGATCCGGGAAGAAACAAGAAGTTCAGGTTCTAAGTGCTCTTTCCTGCTTGAATGAGGATCACATGATGTCCTACTGATCTCGTCACTTGAGCAGAATTTAAGAGTAGTGGTGAGTGTTAGACAAAATGTGGTCTTCTACTGACATTTACAGCTTCAGCTGGCTACAGCAAGCCTTCAAGCAAGTATGCAAGCTTTCAAGCCTGGCCTTTGTAAGGTTAATTTGTCCACCACCTTGCTAAATAAACATAAACGTCTAAAGCTCATGTAACTGGCTTGGCCCAATGGCAGGCAGATGCAATACTATAGAAGGAAATACAAAGGAAACACAAAACAGAACCCTGACAATTTAGTCTTAAAATCTGTTTCACCAATCAAAAGCATTTTCATATGGTTTGCTTGCAGAAGGAATGCAAAGGCATAAATATATTATAGCACAGATGACATAAATATCAATAATTCTTTTTGAAAATTAGGCTTCTCATTTATATATTAATGTTGATCATTTATTGTTGAAGATGTATTATATCACTTCATCAAATATGTAATATGGAAATCAATAGTTAATTACTCATTTACAGATAATTCATTAGACATTAGTGGATCTAAATTAAAGCATTACCTATTTACTAACACAGTAAATAACTGCATGTGGAGTGCCTGCACATAAAGAGCAATCCATTATTGTTGTCAATACATACACACAAAAGGAATACACACACCCAATAGGAATAGGGCTTCCTTTATCCATATCTTCCAGATGCTCTTCAGACAGATCATGAAGAGCATCTGGAACGTGTGGATAAATGAAGCCCTATTTCAAGGTTTGGCCTTCATGTCTCTGAAGAAGACATGATTGTATTCTAAGGTCTTCTGAAGATGTGCCAAACACACACTGAAATGTTCTACTCAAACAGCACATTGCCTTTGCTTTCTCACTTTATATTGAGTCTGTACATTCTCAGAACTTCTGCATTATGTGTTTTTGTTGTTGTTCTTGACATGGTTATTGCATCCTTTGTACACCCTTCATTCTTTTTCAATGCTCTCTAATTAATAATCAAGCTTGTTAGCAATGACAGAATGTGTGACATTATGTACATAATAACATTTCATTCATTTCATTCAGTTTTTGGAGCAGAAATATAACGTTAGCTCTTCTGAAACTGTCAGTTTAGACAAAATAGGTTGTTTCCTCCAGTGTCAGAGGACAGCTGACAATGCAAACACTGAATTTAATAAAAGGATTTTTGGAAATATTATTTCACTCCTACACTGTAGCGACTCCCAAAAGGCACTATTACTGTGGTTAGCCTCTCACATAAATGAACCTATTGCACAGAAAGTAGAGGGATATTCAGTCAATGAATGTTGTGTTAAACTTCTGCTGATGAAGGCAAGACCGCATGTTCATATAATCACAGAACTGGCATTTTTGGTCTTGCATGAATGACTACATCTGATGGGCACTTTATTGCTGGTTATAGGGAAATTAAACTATTTATGTGTGAAGGTAAAGCTACAATGTGCAGTGGCCACATTTACAGTTGGGTGCTTGGCATTTACAAATGATGGCCAGATGGGGGATAAATCCTATTTAAATCTTTTAAAGTCAGAGATCTTTGAAAAATCAAAGAAGGAGATAGTATACACATGTTTCAGCTTCAGGTCAGAACTGATAATGCTCCACTGTTTCTGGATAATGTTTTGAAACTCTTGATCAGGGCAGTATCAGGCAAAACACAGGATTCTTTTTCTCCTACTTTAAAGCCTATTTCTGGGTATGCTTTAAATTTGGGATCATGAAACCCGTTTAAACCTTTTGCTGGCATGCATAATCAACTTTTTACAAGTTACAAGTCCTCTTCTGAACAAACCATACACAGATATATTGAGCATGGTCTGTGTAGCTACAGCATACACTGGAACGACACTGGAACTAGAGTTTAAAAATTGAATTAGCTAAATGGTAAACTTTTACATGCCTGAATGGTAATGGGGGCATTTTAATCTGCTGATTTGCACTATAGGTCAGTGCCTTTTGAATTGTCTAACTTGATTTCCAGAATATACTATATGTGACTTAGTCAGATAAGTTATTAAACTCTAGATTGTGTCCCTGTCTGAAAATTTGGAGAGAGTGGATTACAGACTCATTCAGGAAGACCGTACAAAGAGATTCTCAAAAAAAGAGGCTGGCACAGATAAGGGCTATGATAGTTCCCACATGACAGCCCTTTTATTCTGAGGGTACAAACTATTTTCCAACACAACGTAATTCAAAGGACTAATTCGCCAAGGTCTCTGTTGTGTCTCTGCACCATTCTGGGAAAGTCCATAGGAGGATTGTTTAAAAAGTAGTCCATCTTAATGTACATGGCTTTCCATGTCTGGAGGAACCAAGAGACATCTCTCACAAAATAAATAGATTTCAGTACATTAATCATAAAACTGTATATAGCACATTATCTGCACAGCTGAATTCTATAGCTTTCTATATGTCTACAATCCATGTCAATATATGGATTTCGATGTGTTGGGGTTATAATGGCCTTGCAAAGCTTTTTTTCTGCCTGCAAAATAGCTTTTGGGATTAACTACCAACATTAAAGCCCCATAATAAAAATTGCACCAAGTAATTGAGTTTGTGTACTTTTAAAACCTTGAGAGGACAAGTTGTAGCTATTATTTCAGATTGGCTGTTTACACCAGGTAGTTACAACAGCATCATTGTTGCTGACCAGAAAAGCACATCTAGATCCACAGGGACTCTGCATTCTTTAGGGCCAAAGTGCCTTTAACAGTCACCTGAACATATGCCAGAGGAAAAACCATCATGGTGGTCCAAATTTTTACACCAGGTATTTATTTTCATTGGCAGTATTTCTGTGGAACAAAGCAGAATCCACTGCCATCAAGACCAGTGTTTTTTAATAGGGCACATTACTTGAATGTGAATTTTGAATGCTGCCTAAGTTATTTGTTTTTTATTGCTTTATTTCTTTCTTTTTGTTGCCACTCTCATATCTATGAGTGTTAGATCATTACCAATTGATAGGTATATGAATATTCATAGCCAGCAAGAAACCCTGACATATATCCAGCGTTCGCCATTAGGAAAATCTCTGTATAAAGGGAGTAGTAACATAACTTTAAGTCCTTTAATACAGTGGCCTTGAGCCTCAGTCATATATGTTGGGTCTGACAGCCTTTTGTGAAAATGACCTCCTGCCCTCTATTCATAACTCTGTATTAGTGTTGGCCAGACCCCTCTGATATCAGCTCTAAATGCACACCTTCTGTCCACATTGCCAACTAATGCACTATACTGCACTTATGCTAAAGGTCAAATATTTCATGGTCAGAGGACCTGCAGTAAACACAGCTGTATGTGCCCTCAACCAGGAGCAAAGTGGCTAGGCCCACTGCAGGCCTCTCCCTGGAGGTATGTACTTGTGGGACCTGAAAACAAAACAAGTTCAAAAATGGGTACAATACGCATGCTGGTTATAAATTCAACAGACAGTTAATACAGGGTCATATTAAATCTATAAAACTATAAAAGGGAGGAGAGACTCAAGGTGAAATAACCAGACTGTTTATGTTGCTCATTCAGTGTCATTATTAACACTGCAGGAGAGGATGACTTTCAGGTTGCAGGAGTCTGTATGTGTTCTGTTATATACAGTAAGGGCCTTTCAAATGCCATCAGGCCATGTGAAATAAAATCAGACTGTATGCTTCAGTAGCAGTTTCATATTGTAACCATCAGTTAATAACCAATGACAATGTTTTACAATTCCAGCTTCTCCCTCCCTCTTTTTGGAAATCCAACTGAGAGTCAAAATAACATTGCCATGCCAAGTGTAACAAAGGGGAATTCTTTTAACCAGCTCTAGCCTTTCATTAAATGTTTCCAAATCAAAATAAAAAAAAGAAGATATTTTTTATGTGCTGCAACTTAAACATGCTGAAAACCATTTTTTTCTTCTCTTCTTTTTTGTTATTAGTTCTGACTGAAAACAATGTTCCAGTTTCTCTCCTCTAGATGCTGACACAATATTAACATTGTATAATGAATTACAACCAAAATATTGATTGATCAGTTAAACTGGATAAACAATATGGATGTGTGCCTGGGTGTTTTAGATTTCAGAACCAAAGACTGGATTCTCTTAAGGTCAGGATTGAATAATAGAGCATTTGGCCAATTGAAATAACTGCTAACTGCACTGATAAAACCAACCAATTAAACAGGGTCTATGGTTTAGATATCTTGTTTCTGCATGTCTTTCTTTTTGTGAATGCCAGAACAATATGCCACATTTCAGGTTGGTCATCGCATGCCACAAGTATTCAGTCCTTCTAAACCACACATGAAATGTGATTGCTCTTTCAGTTTGTGGTGATGGAAATGGAATCCTACATAGTCCCATTACTTTGATTTTAACCTTTAGCAATAGTTGAGTGCTCATAATTTAGGAATAAACTTGATGGCAAACTGTCCTCCCTCCCATCAAAGTCAACGTTGCCTTTCTCTGTTTTTGAAACAACATTGCGAGTAAAGGAAGTAACAAACATCTTGAAAAGGGAGGTTAAAATAACTGATGGGCTGAGAGAACTATCATTAACATCCTTGCATTCTCTGATCCTCACCACCACAGGGAAAAGAGCCCAAAATGGCCCATTTCCCAAATTCCAAAGTCTAATCAAGAGAGGCCATGACATCAGTTCCTCTTGAACACGCTTTAATGTTGTCTCCCCGTTTACAAAATACAGTGACTAAGGCATGGAATCTGATGGAAACCATTATTTCTAGCTAATAGAAAAGAACTGAGTGACAAATTGCACACTAGAGTCAGGGGCACTACAGAAACCCACAGTAAATAGTGAGTTCAGTCTGCTTCATGTGGGATAGCCTGCTGGATTATGGCCAGCTGTAGGGGATTGGGTCCTCTACTATTGTTGCTTAATTTAGCTACTACTCATGGAAAACTGGTGGAGCTGACTCTGTTGACTGATTCTGTGGACTTGTGTCTCTGTGTGTTCCTCTCAGTGGAGGGTGCATTGTGTGGGGGAGGTGCTACATCTCAATCAGCAGAGGGATATGGTATTTTGTACTGCACCCTCAGCCTGAAGCCATTGACCCATTACTTCTGTCAGATTTGCAGGCTTTCCTGAGGACCCAGGCAGTTTCATTGCCTTTGAGAAGGTGGTTATTTCAAGGAACTCCATAAAATTCGTATCACCAGGTTCACACCTCATGATACGTTCAGTCACAGAATGGGGAACTTTCACTGCGCTGAGGGAGTGATCCGCTACCTGAAGCTGGATGTCACAGTAGTTTATCAGTGCTACATTGGTCTTCAATTCAGTATGCTCATACTACAGCGAGTCTTCTCCATTGGAACGTTAAAACAGACTCAGTGAACTTCAAACAAATGTTAATCTTGCAGTAAGAAAAGGTTGCAAAAGCAAGCACACACAAGTTCATGCCCTAATTATCCCATCCGTATAAGATGATGATGGCCATGGCTCCATGGACTTTGTTATTTAGCCAAATATTCAATGGTGCTGATGTATAACTTATTTATTTATTTTGATTCAGTGCTTAATGCTTTATTTGATTTAGATTATATTAAATTCAATTGTGGTTAACTGTTATTTAACCCGTTTCTGCAGTTGCCCTAACATTAAGACACATGGACACGTGCACCATAAGAGGTTGAAATATTCAGTAAATGCATGACAGTGGTTTTAATACACTGTCATGTACTAGTTTGGGTAGACCATTCAATTTTTGTTTTTTATTTTTCTGGTTCACGTCATAATCATAGTACCACCCAAAGTATTAAATTTCTAATTTCCTTGAACATGTTCTTACTGGACCACAAAACTGAACTATACTACATAGTCATGGAATTATATTTTTTCATTCACGTTCTTGGGCCACAAATGCCTCCGTTATAAATTAAATGAAGCTACTTTCTAAGCAATACGTGGCTCATTTTTATGAAACAATGTACCCATTTATGTCCTAAAATTAAACACATAAACTGTCATTTCCAAACAAAAAAATGTGGTTCAGATATGTGGCTTGGATACATTTTTTGGGGGTATATTTTATTTAGCAAACAAAACTGATATCAATTATGAAGATGTGGATGCAAGTGGGTTCATTTAATTCTTGATTGAATTATTATGCTTCTCGAAGGCTCTGTTTACATTAGCTGAAGGTCTGAAACTAAAGCTGAAGCTGGGTTCAGTTTCAAAACACCATTTCCCTCCTGTTTATTTTTTTTCCTTGAACATTTTATTCCTTTAATAAATGATTAATCCAAATCATTCTTTCTTCACTCTGACCACTCCATAATGGCTCATAATGGTTCATTCCAATAGGTGGTTTAGGGGTTGGTGTTTAGGTTTTGTCAATGTTGTTGTCCAGGGAGGTGGTTTAGGTTTTCTGTGGCTCTCTTCTCTGTATTACACCTCTCTGTCCCTCTGCTCTCTGTCTTCCTCCATTCTCTCCTGCTGGCTGCCTTCCTCTTTACCCATCTCTTCCTCATGGTGCTGTTTTAAATTTGGCTTCTTTGTCAGAAAGATGTCTAAAGTATTCTGTTTTCTCTTTTTGGCATTTCTGCCCTGCTCTGTGCTGCTTGTTTTCTGTGGGGATAGGCATTGTTAAATTAGACCCATACCAATGTGTTGACAGTTTACTGTAAGGTAGGTGTGGAGCTTTCATATTAATATGAATTGCTGAATGAATAATAAATCGTAAGAATATTATCTAGAGCATCAAAATACATAGGTCTACGGTATGAAGCATGATAATTAAGCTAAGGTTATTTGTAACCTTAGCTAGCTATAAAAATAAAAGAAAAATGCTTGAGAGTAACACCATTACAAGCTAACGTCATTATACACTTATATTCATTTCCAAATTTGGCTTTGAAATGTTTTGTAGGCCTACTATTATTGATACCGTTGCCTACATAAGCTGTTTTCTAATCAATGGCATTGTGTGAAACATTAGCTAGCCTACTAATATGAAAGAAATAGCCTAGCCTTCATCATGGCCAGAGTATGCATATTTAACATGTTTCATACAATTGCGTTTACTCCAGACGTTGTACCAGGTTACTGTTTTGAATGTTTCTTACAGATAATGGCATAACGATCATTGCTTTGTCTTACTGAATGGTATGCTGCCAGTTCACACACAAGCCACCTGCTGCTGCCAACGCACGTAAATTCCAATTGCTGCTGTCAGTGGAAGTGCTGATGATGCAAGGGGCTGCGCTCGCGCCCTCTCTCACAACTCTCACACACAGCGGACACTAAATAACATTTCTAAACTGAAATAAGCATGCACGAGAAGCTCTCAACCACCACTGTTTTTTTTAATCCAGTTGTATTTAGCTTCAAATTTTATTTATAGCTCTAAAAAAATTACCGAGGTCCAGACCTCGGTGACCTCATAGCTGGTTACGGCCATGTTCAGCAGCATGTAACTGAGGTGATTTTTAAAGGATGGGCTTCTCAGGGTTACATCCTCACAGCAAATGAAGACTTTCACATATATTACATGATATGGATACAAATACCTGAGGTTTGTGTGCAAAATTGCTTGTCTTTCAGTTTCACTTAAGCTTGTGGTTAAATTGAGCAAGGGGACATATGCTGGGAAAACAAAAAAATAAATAAATTTAATTTTTCAATTTCTATTCTGATACATTGTATTTCAAACATGATAAATGGTGTGAGAAATAGTATTTCAAAACATTTTTGAAACAAATATATGAAAAATTGAAACATTTAATGCCTTTTCTCTTTTTAGTGATGTTATCTTTTGGCATGTGTATGCCATATTACTAAAGCAAAATTATCACATAATTTGAGGTACAGCTTGAGAATGGTTTTGAGGTAATTCTTAAATGAATTAATTTGTACATTTTACACAGCTGACCACAATTTACATATTGTCCAGCAAAAAGAAATGCTTCTGTAACTTGTTCATCAGAAATATTCATGAACTATTTACATATTGCTTTATGTATTTTTCATACCTACATATGTGTATGTAACTTGTCATTTTTTAAAAAATATTCTTTATGATCCATCCTCAGAAGTCTTCACACTCTATCTGGGTGGGGCATCATTACTGAATGCACCTCTCAGTAATTATGTTACCATATATTTAAAAATCATTCAGATTATTCTCCTGCAACAAGAGAGAAAACCTTATCAGTAATTTATACTAAATTACATGCTGAGCAGTATGATAATTTAAAAGGGTCTCATGCAGCATTTGAATGAATATTCATTTATCATAAATATGGTGATCATGATATGTTTTATAATATATCCTGTTCTGACAGTGCAAGATTTCCTTCATCTTTCAAAACCTCAGAATTTTTTTTCAAAACCCTGAAAATGATTTTTCAAAACCACTTTCAGCTTGACACTTAAAATCCTCCAAATTGGTTGCATCTTAGTCACCACCAATTTAAGGATTTTCAGATACTTTCAACTGTGCACAAACGCATAGGTGCATAGACTACATAGAGGTTAAATACTGAATAACTCTTTAAAGCCAATAGAAAGACAAGAGTAAAAGGCAGCATCCTGAATAAAGCATCTTATCACCTTATTCTTCATGTCTTTGTAAATGCTTCAAATCATGTGATCCACAAGTATTTTAGTTCATGATTTCATCCACATTCAATAATTACGAGTCTTAATGGATACACTGTTAATGAGGCATTATGGTGTCAGACTGGCGTTGTCTATAAACAACTGACTAATTCATATTTCAAATGACATTCTAGGTACGAAGTACATTAAAAATGTACAAGTTAAAAATAAGGATGAATATGTGTGAGTTGTTGCATGCGAGAGGGTAAAGATGTGCGGAATATGTGATGGAGGATAACAGGCTGCTTCTGGAGAGATTCCCATGCTTGTTTGGTTTTCATATTTCACATAAATGGATGATCTCATGCAGTGGCCTCAGGGAAGGATCATAATGCAATAGAATTCAATTACTGCCACTCTGTAATAGAAATATTTTCGACACTGCCGTTTCAAGAAAAAAAAGGAAAGTAGGACAGGTTTCCATCCGCATATTCGCAGTAACCACGATGGCTGCGGGTCCCTGGAAAAACAACCCAAAGTTTTTACACCATTTCCTCACAGTCTGACCCATTATTGGCTTTCTGAGAGGATTAGAGACTGTGAGAGACATGTCTGTGTCACCCACCTCAGAAGATAAAATTATCATACTGCTCAGCATGGAATTTTGTACAAATTACTAATGAGGCTTTTGCGGTTGTTCCAGGGTAGCATAAAAGAACACCCTCGTGCAAGCATGCAGGTACGTGAGCCTCTCTCAGGGGAGTCTCTGCCTTTGTTTGCACGGGTGAGCTGCAGTGTCAGCTTTGTCGGCCTGATGTTTTCAAGATGGGCGCGGCAAGCACACCTGCGATGACCTCAGTGCCCGTGCATTCCATCGTGTCTCACGAACAAGCCACAGCTCCCAAACATTTGCCTCCATCTAAAAACAGTTTGTTGTAAAGTCCAAAGTTTGCTCATTGCTGGCTTGATAACATTGTACATTTTGAGACAGTCTGTATCATGTACTTTTTACTGTAATCTGCTCTTGTACCTGTTAATACACTACTTTGATCTTCAGCCTGCCAAACATATAAATAAACAGTAAAACATTTAAGAGCTTTCTACCTAGAACCCAGTGGTTCTAGGCAGCTGCAAGCGCTTGAGGGAAAAGTTCATGGACATTGGGAAGAAGCTTCCAGAGGAAAGCATGCATCCAGTTTCAAAGGTTTCACTCAGAGCTCTTACATTTTGTTTTGGTTCCTCAGTAAAGGTTTCAGCAGCATTGTGATATTTTCATGTTTATTCTCATAAGAATATCATCTAGATGCAAATAGATAGTGTAAAATCTGGTTTATACGTCTGTTTGTGGGTGTATCTCTGTAACATTTTCCTGGATGTTGTTTTCCTCAGGGTAGAGCATCTGCATATTAGCTGATTTTACAAAGGCTATGTAACCCAGGGGACTACATGTGAGATATGGGCCCCAGCCAGGATATCGTTTTGAAAACTCAGCAGGCAAGCTTATCGTAACGCAACACAAAGCCGTTTTCACACTGCACAGACTCTGCTACAGATCCCACCAAGTAAAGTAAAATCCTTTCAAACCCCCGCCTAAAAAGGGGCATTGGAGCACAAAGAGGTGGCATTACAAATTTTAACCACATGGCTGGCTGTTTAAACTCCACCGGCAACTTTTACATACATGGGGAAAAATGGCAAATAACTTCCCCACATCCTGCATCTGATCCTACCGTGACATGTTTGCAGGTTCTGAACTTGTGACTTTGCTGCCTTTGTTCTTATGGCTGTGCTGTTACCAGGTGAGTTACGGATGCAGGCTGTTTGTTACATTTGCATGGGTGCTTCAGCCTGGTCATTTATAAAAGGTGTTTTCTGTTGGCAGAAATTCAGTTACTTCATTCATCCTTTGCTTCAGTGGAAGCGACATGTTTCTCTGTATCTTTGTCTTGTCTTCATCAACAAGTATTAAAAAGGGTACTGAATACTTACAACAACTTTTGTGTAGAAATTGCTCTGGATAAGAGGGTCTGCTAAATGGCAATATCTAATGTAATGTAACTTTTACAAACACAAGCAGTGGACCCATGGTGTTCCGTGTCACATCTTTTTCAAACTTTAGCCAAAATTGCTTTTTTTAGAGAGGCCAGTAAACTACTTTTCCCCATCCAGTTATTTCATTCCAGTTCCCGTTCAGAGCTAGATGAGCAAAGACTGGATGTAAAATACAATACAGAATCCATGATGAAAACTTAAAACAATGTGAAACAGTATACAGAGAGTATATACTGTAGACGATGCCATACTTGCACTATGTGTGCATCATGTTGATTTAGCACCTACAGTTACAATGCAGTGCAAATCTATCAAGTGCATTCCCTGCAGGCTGCATCCTCTCAGCTATCTGAATGCATAACACAAGAAGCAACACCAGAACATCAGCGACATCATAAACCATTATGCAAATCTGCTGTTAGAAATCCCAAAGGCTGAACTTTTTTTCAGTTTTCTGTGGAGAATGAATAGTTGTATTGCTATTAGAAGTAGTAGCTGCATTAGTATTAGTATATTAGTATTTTTGTATTTCAAAAATCTACAATTGTGGAATGGTGAAATATTCCCCAGTGTAAATAGTGTTTGTGCATGATGGATCAGTAATTGGTACAGGCAATTGAAGCCATTTATCCAAGTGATTACCAATTTTAATGTGAGGTAAAGGGTTCATTGTTGTGATTACAAACATTTCAGCAGTCAAATTGGTCTGAAAATAGTCCCAAAGTGTAAAATAACATTGACATTGGCCCACAGTTGAACTAAGAGGAAGTCTGCAACCTGACCAGATGTAAGGCATTTGCTGCAATGTCAGACAGCCCACAAGATCAGTTAGGAATGACACATTATTCTGCAGTCTATTATCTAATCATATTCAAATATCCAAATCAATGTCAATTGTTTAAATGAGGGTTTTTCTGGACCATTCGTATGTAAATACAAATGAAGAGGTAATTCAAATGCCATCAATGAACAATGATGGTGAGCTAGCTGAAGGATACCTCTTGCTCTACATAGAGCAACCCTGCCCCATAATATGCCACAAGTGTTGCAATGTTCTAGGTATAAATGGCCTAGACTTTGGCCTTTAGTACAATGGGGCCTCTTCATTCATCTCAAAGAAGTAAGAAACTATGCTACCCTAGGTGCATGCTTAGCTATCATATCACAATCAAGCTCACTAGCCTGTCATCCACCATAGAAAAAGGACTAATTGAGTAGATAAGGCTGGTAAAGAGATGTTTATGAACCAAGCAGCGTGCATTATGAAACTGATACAGTTGCACATTCTGATATAGCCAGCTACTTTCGCTACCATGTCCTGTTTAATTACATAATGACCTATCAGGTTGTGGTGAGCTGATCTCCGACAAGGGAATAGGAGTCAAACGTTGCACAATGCCCTGGGCTGAGTGACGCACAGACAGCAGGCAGGACCAGCCCTTTCTCCATCTGCCACTGCTCTGAAAGAACACTGGAATGCCCCTCCTGCCAGGTTTCTAATATTATGAGTGCAGCATGCATTTGAACTCATAAATTAAACAAGTGCATCCGATAGCCCTTGCACATTATATGCAAGTTAAAACCACGTCTCTAAAATATCTACACAGGACGCTGGCTAACTCAGCAATGCTATATTATGAACACCATTTTACATTGTATGAATATGTGGACTGAGTCCATGTCCATAATCAGGATCTTACACAATGGTTTTTGTAAATAGTTTTAAATGATATTAAATTTAAATCTTGTTCTGAAAACTACACATCACAGACTTAAAATAGAGCAAAAGTATTTGAAAAAACAACTACCATAATTAGACAATGGGCATTATATTTTTTGAAATGTAATTGGGAGGGAGTAAACCCCAAGTCAAAGTTGCATTTGATATGGAGCACAAACTAAAAAACAGCTATTGGTTAACATTCTTCCCTATCTCACTCACTTCAGCCTTTGTCTGGTACAGCAATGGTCTTATCATTATCATTATATGTCTTCATGTTAGGCATTGTTTTTATTTATTTAATTAAGTATGTACACTGCCTCTCCACTGAATACATTTATACCTCTACCCACAGTAGGTGGAGCAGGGATTATGGGATCACCAGTGTGTTTGTCTGTTAACACGATGAGTGAAGAATTTATACATGGATTTGGAATGGTGGAATGATTAGCTCTAGGACATGGAAAAAAAGGTTGAGATCCTAAGCTTGTCACAACAACTGTTAAGGGTAGAAAATACACATATTGTGTAGAAAAGTGCCACATTATTGTTGTTTCTTTTCTCAGTGGTGGTCTAGTCTAGATACCCCCTACTTTGTCGTTATTTTAATCTAAGTATGACATCTGAATAAAACGTATGTTAAGTTGGAATAATCTGAGTAAGAATACTTAGCAAAATTGAGAATTTCTTACATATGTTTCTGATTTCCCAGGTAGGAATCCTACATTCATAATTTAGCCCAATCTTTTGTCAAAGCAATATAGGTCTCCTAAAGTATCATTAGTTTAATTCCTGTCAATCATATAATAATGTCCAGCAAACTAAAATAACTCTCTTGACCTGGTTCCTTTGTACTGGACAACAATAGAAGTTTGCATCTAAACAGAACAATGGCTGAAGTTTTATGCAGCAAATGTGAACTTCATATAAGTTTAAAATACTACTCATATTACTGGCTACTTGGAATACTATATTAATTCTGCACACACTACATTGTTTTACGTGCACTTCTGGTTTTCCTGCCCACCTTTGGTTTCATGCCTCTGAGTAAGAGTACTCAAAGCGGCATTACCTCACTGAGTAAAGATACAATTACGAGCCTTCCTCTACATATCTATCACATCACGTTACTCTCCCAGAACACTTAAACCCTGCAGGACTCAGAGGCATTTTTTCGAAGCCACATCCTTTTCAAGTTTAATCTCTACCTGGGGACAGAGTGCAGGTCTTGAAAAGGATTGTTAATTTTATTATCTGCTTCCACAGGCATGCATTTTGACATTGGACATTCTGTAGCTGACCAAAGCACCATAACCTTCAGGTTTTACAGTTGACTGAGCACAGAGACGCAGGCAGTCTGCCTCTTTAACAACAGCCCGGCACTTCATTAACCAGCCACTCGGTTCCTTTCACAAGAGGACCTGTGCAATAAAGCCCCCGCCCGATGGCCAGTGCTCAGAGCATGTGAACAGATTACCCCCAAGGTTAGATGAATGCAGCCTGCATGTATCTGAGCCTTTATCAGATAATGTGCTTGTAATTGGAATCTTGCTGGTGTGGTGCATTGCTTACGAGACCAATTACTTATGATTAGTAACAGCTCAAGTGCACTGCGGTTATTGGGTTTGTGATGCTGGCTTTTGAGATTTGATTGGATGCTGCTCCCTAATTCACTAATTGGCTGACTGAGGTCTGGGGAATGCATGTTTGGAGACCAGACAGACAGTGTGTGACAAGGGCCGCACAAACAGGAGCAGGAACAAAGAACCAACAGTATGGTTTGTTTGGAGGGGGTTTACATGCCAATATGCTCTTACTTGGGCAAGAAATCTTTAATTAATGATTAGATCTTGCTTTTTGAAAAACTGAGTCATTTGCAAATTATTGTACTTTACATTGTGATCAGTGCTCTTTTAATGTATTAGCATTTGGAAGTGAAAAGTCCAATAAGCCATCTGAGTATGTGGGGCAAAATTTATTTTGAGATAAAATGTACTCTGCAAAATGTTTAGCAATAGCAAACTGGATCGACTGCTCCTTACTTTTTGGCTAAAGGCAGTTTACTTCAGTCTTCCAGGTGAGAGGCCAAGAGCAGATACATGTCTGTAAGGCATGAGAGACATTAAATGCAGTGAGAAAACACACATTAGTGACCTGTGCAACCATTGCACTAATTTAGAGCAGTTGTGATGGACAACACTGAGATAGGCATCAGTATATCACACACTTAACATTATCGGTAAGGAGTCATCTGTGATTTATTCAACGTGGTGTTAGGTGCACTTGTCTAAAGCAGCTGTTGTTAGTAGCTGTGTGGTATATTACAGAGGGAAGGCAAATGTACTGTTGCGCCATACAAGAGCCCAGCAACTGCCCATGCAAAAAAAATACAGTACTTTATTTGCACAGCATTTATAATCTTTCACAAACACATGAAATTTTCACCTATGGGGAAAAGTAATAAAGCATGTCATGATAAAGAATGATACCATTCTGGAGAAAAATGTTCTCCAATGGAGGAAATGAATTATCGCTCACGGCACTGGGGAGGGAAATGTTTTCACATGACAGTCACCTGTGGATAAAAAAAGTCAACTACACCTGCATTGCTTGGGGCGTGCTTTTACAATGAGAGTTTGTACAGAAATAGGCTTTTACAGTGAGCTCACGTAATTACAGCATCCAGAGTCATATAAAATCACAGCAAATATGTAGAACACAAATCTGTTTTCAGCTGGTGAAATCACAGCTTAGGACATGCCTCGGTGATGAAGGTAGGATGGTGATGACAAAAATATGAAATAGCAAGGTGATTTCATTTCCATTGTTGACACGTTTTAGTATTGCATCAACTTCAGCCAAGAATCTGGAATAAACAGGTTTGTATATAAGTTTGGAAAAAAGCCTGTTTTCAATAGACATAGATCCTTGACTTTTATCACAGGTGAGCATGACCATGCATAATAAATAACTCAATCAGGCATGTTGAACACGCTCAAAAAAGCAGGCACACAATCATGTGAGGCTCTAACCTAAAAAGACCACTCGTGAGGTACCCACCATAATCTTGATGCATTATTTATAAACTCCCAGGCGTGTTACTTTAAGATTCAATCACGAAAGGTCTACCCCTTCATCAATTATCCATGATACAGAGGCCCTTGCTGTCCATTTACCATTGCACAGGGGCTGTGCTACAGGTTTGTTTAATGAAACCCTAGACAGTGTGTTGGGGTAAGCAGGCACATGTGAAGGGGGAGGTTATAGGGGTTGAGGACGCATATTCATTCTTAGAAATGCCCCTTTATCATCGTTGCATGTTGTAGAGGTGGTTCCTGGGCCACCCCCCTAACAAATCACTCAGGTTGTGTATGTACAAATTTGTACCATCCTATGTGCTGTCCTTCTTTGTGTAAAAACACAACTGATATTGTTTTCTGCTGCTAAAGGACATAGGTAGGTTAATAGTTATTGTTCCTGAATGGCAATACATTTAATCCTCAGAAGATATCTCTCATGACAAATAATGACCTCATGCACATACATCACAATAATGATTTGGATGTCTGGGTACTTGTCCAAAGGGTGGATACAGAAATTCCTTTGGCACCCTTTCCATTTCAGTAAATAGGCTTGTGTGCCTCGAGCAGCATGCCAACAAACCATGCGTAATGATGGCAGCGCCCTTACAGCAATTAGCAAAATTCAGAGAATAAATTGTAAAGGCACAGGAAAGGCTATCACAGTAAATCCAATGCCTACAAACCAGCCTGAAGAAAAAAACCAAGTGAGCCAAGGAGACCCAACATTTTTCTTGGGTCAAAACATTATGTTGTGGAAGCTTGGAAAAAAAAAGAAAAGAAAAAAAAAAAAACAGGGCTCGCCGTGACAGTAACAATGAGAGGAGATTGGGTTCAAGGTCAGCTACTCTTTCAATAAATCTCTCCTCACTTAGCGTGAACTCGATTCTCTCCGATTGCACATTTGGCTCCTGCTACAAAACCCAGTCTGTCCATAGGAAACGGAGGAGCACTTCTCCAGGAGTAAGCAGGCAGATCAGAGTAGACAGTTTTCAGCGCCGCTTGGACAGAGTGTCTCTCACTTTTCCCACATCACATCGTTTCCACTGCTGCTTTATTTTCTATAATAACATGGCCTGAATCCTCAAATACCGAAAATGAGCTCTCCAGGAAGACGGGCTCTTTTAATTTTACATCTCCTCTGATTTCCTTAAGACTTGCAGCTTAATTTATGATTATGTTACTAGGTTTTTTCTTTTTCTTTGTCTCTGCTAACTTAAAGTATTTGATATGCAGTTTTTGGCAGTAGGCGAAGCTACCTGGAGGGCCCTGTGTTTAGTGAGTTTTGCCTTTTGAAAACTGACACAAAAAAATGAAATCCACTCCCTCTGGGGCAGGGGGAGGGCAACCAAACAGTCCTAAGGTTCTGAAAATGCAGACATTCCCTCTGAAAGCAATAACTGATATACTCTAACCAGAATATCAAAGAACACACAAGGAGAGAGAATAAATAACCATATGGATAGAAAAATACACAGTAAATAGTAGATTTCAGTGGTCTCATGATGTCTGCCTTCAGATCAAGTGGGCATTCAAACTAACTGCTGTAGAGGTAATTACTTAAAGAAAGTATTATACTTTTTTAGGCCCATCAAACAGTGAAAGAGGAAATATATAACTTCCTTAAATTTGTCCCTCAAAGTTAAGAATAAAGCAGCATATTTACACTGAGGCAGCTTCTGAGTGGCTCAGTTGGTAAGGCACTTGTCCTGAATGCAGGCTGAGCCTTACATCCCAGGTGTGAAACCGGCCATGTTATTGGGCCAGTGATGAGCAGGAACATACAGGCAAGCTGGCTTTGTTCCTCCAGGGATAGGTTTGGGTAGGTTAGTCATGGCTTCCATATCTTGCACTGTGTACAAGGGTGTCAGTGGATTGTACTCGTCACGCCTCACTGCTCCTGCATGAGGGCAGAGGTTGTCATGATGAGAAGAGGCTCACGTACATTCCAAATACGGTCACATCAAGAACAAAAAACATAAAATTAATCAATAAATATTTTGTTTGAATCCCCCTCTTTATGTTAATTGCCAGGAAGAATTGTTAAATTGCTGCTGGTATTGGTCTGATGCTTCACTGTTCAAACCTTTTCAGAATAAATGACTCTTGCGCATTAGAATACTGTTCTCCTTGACTGTATTACGAAAAACTGCAATGCACAGTGCTTCCTGTACTGGATATAACATGTACATCCTATAAAAAGTCAGTACATTCAAAAGTCACATCCCTGGCTGATCTCTGGTGGGCCTCAAAAAACATAGGCTATGTGGTATCAGTCCACATCAAGGAGTGCTTACAGCAATTGTGGCATGTCTGTAGTGTGCATTCCCTCTGAAAGGGTTTGATATTAATATCAACATCCTTTTTGTCTTTTTCAAATCACACTGTTAAGTTTGTTACACTATGGCACTCAGAATTAAACTACATTTTTGAAAGTGAAAAGGTATCACAAAGGATGTGACTTTAGGCAAATGTTAGCACACATTTATGTCGAAGTGTGAAGAAATGTTTTGTCTTGTGCATAAAACATCTCTTATGCACAGAAACAGATAAATGATATGGGTTTGGCGAGGTGCAGGGGGATCGTAATCGCTTAAAGGGAAAACAAATAAACAGAGCCATCAGATGAATTGGTAATCTGTTCCGTATTCAGGGTGCATGTTGATCGTCTCCTTAGCGAGGACACAAAATGCAAATAAACCTGAAAATTGGAGCCCCTGTGGAATTGTAAGCCTTGTGTATAATTAATTTGTCACGCTTTAAATATTTTCTGACTCTTTCTTTGACACAGAAAGTCATGAAGTAAGGTTTCATGGACCTCAATTAACATAGTGTCTAACAGTCAAGGAAAAAGACACAAAACTTTGAAACTGGATTGAAACCTGTAAAGTTTTAGTTCATTTTTAATACACTAGCCATTCCAGATTAAGAGCATTAAGGATGGATTTTAGAAAATATGAGTACAACTAATGTTATCTTTCTGGGAGAAAAACACAAGTTAGTATTTCAATGCTTCAGAAAATTCTTTTTACTAGTCCATTTTAACAATTCATACAATCTATACCAAAAAATGGATTAAGACTGAAATTGATTGAGATCTTTGGAAATGGACACCTTGATTTAGAATGATGAAATGCTATTTTTACATTCATATTCAATATTAAATATCTTATTAATAAATCATATTTATTCATTCGCACAATTAATGATATAGTATTTTGGCAGGTCTCTCAGAAAGGCTAGCCATTTAAGTTTAAAATGTGTACCTTAATTGAAAAAAATTGTATCTTACTGTACAACATACGGTAAATTCAAAAGGTTTTATTTTCAGTTTCTTGTACAAACATCTTCTCAGGCACTAAGACTATAACAAACTAAAAGTCAGAGGCAAGGGTTGTGTCAAGATAAGACATAACAAATATGAGACAGTTAAAAAAAAGTAAAAAAGAAAAAACAACCCCGATCCACTAATGTGCCAGTCAGAAATTCAAGATGCTGTAGGCCCAGGGGAACAAAGAATTTGTGCTGTTTGCAGGCTAATTTTCTATAATCTGTAAAATAAAAAGGAAAGAAAAGAAGAAAAATGAAACAAGACGGAAACATAGCTAAACGAGACTCTGGGGTATAAAACCGCAGGCCACTGGTGCCAGAGCAGCATAGAGAGTTGATTGCCCTCAGACCCTGTGTTCTCCAATCATCTCCCTCATCCCACGTTTGACCAAATCAGCACATGCATCAGTGACTAAAACAGAAAGTATTAAATTATCATATTTAAAAGCTCTTTGACAGCTGGCCAATAAGCTTGTGCCTTGGTAAGGCATGGGTAGTTAGCAGACTTCATGCTCTCTACTCAGACATCCAGTGAGTATGTCTTAGACATGTTAAAAGCACTAGGGCAATGAAATTTCATTAATTCAATGAAAACTACTATTTACTATGGGTATACTGTGTGTTTGAAAAGGAAATTGAATAAGCAGGTTAAAGTACTTCCAGATTTCCCTGGTGCTGTGCTAAATCATTTTAATCTGCAGGACCATGGAGGGATTCAGGGGAGACAGGCTGAGGTTCTTTGGAGCTGACACTGGCAAAAGCAGTTTGCTTCTCCTCAAGACGAATGAGTGTGCACACCCAGGAGACATTCGGATCTTGGTTGTTGGTTGTAACATGAAATATTTGTTTGAGAAACTATATGCCCTTGTCTTCCAGAGAGAGCAGCTTATTCAGGAAAGTGTTCATAACAATATCAAAGTTACACTGTGCACAGTCCAAAAGGACAGTTTAGAGTGGTGTTTAATCAGCCAATAAGCAAAGAACATGCCATTTTGAATTTCTCAATGCTTTCATTCTCTAGACTGCAAATTAATTCAAATGTTTTGCTGCTGACAGTTTCACAATCAGGCTGTAATTTTGCAGGAAATCATTTAAATGAATCACACATCTGATGAAAAATGGAGGTGAAAAGTACTTTACAGCAGAGCCAGCCCTGACCAATTTGGTGCCCTAGGCAAGATTTTAGCTGGTGCCCCTTGCATTGCAGCCAATTCCACCACCACAGTTAATTGTGTGATTCTTTATGATGACAAACACTTGCCAAACAGCAGAACATTTCACAAATCTGAGGTAGAACATTCAAAACAATTATAATGATAAAATCTTTTTTCAACCTCAAAATATGCATAAGTAAAATTAAGTAAAATCATTTTTCAGTCATTTTTCCTCAACAAAAAAAATGTCTTAATAGAAGAATTAAGTGCTGCAGTGTGATACAGCACACATGTAAGATGGCTCAGACTGCAAAGTTTAAAAGTGTTTTAAAGGATAATGTCAATAAATAAAACAATAAATAGACAAAGAAATCTTAATTCTGGTCAGCATCCCAAATCATTTGTACAGATGGTTTGAAACATTTTGTAAGTGTTTTAGCTGGCAATGTAAACAAAATAAACAGACAAAAGAAAAATCTCAACTGTGGTCAGCATCTTCTATACAAGGTTTAAACAAGCAAAGCCATTACCCTACAAGTTACGGGCAAGAAAGACAAGTCTGTCTACAGTCACAGGTTTTAAAGCTGCCCTGTGACAGCTGGTAAGCTTCTTGAATCCCTCATTTTCGACGGTGCTAATGGGAAGCATGTCTTTTGAAATGCAATATGTGATTGCATTTGTGATGTCTTTGTGTCTTTTCTTTTTTTTTTGTCATAAGGCAAGGTGCTGGAAAATGCTGATACGATCGTTTGCTGCTGGGTAGTCGCACTGAGTACTGGCTTGGAGCTTGTCGAGGGTCCACTATAGGGCTGTCAACGAATATTCTAAATTCGATTATATAATCGAATTGTTTAATATTCGATTGTGGGAAAAAAAGAAAAAAAGCAGCACTACCGCGGCTGTCTGCCCCGCGAGTTCTCTGCTTTCACACTAGAGCTTTTGGTGTGGACCCAAGTCCAAGTCCTCCAGAAAACCGGGGTCTGGGGTATGGTTCACCTGAACTCCAGTGCGGTTCGCATTTGGTGTTAAAGTTATCCGATTTAAAACCAGGACGTAAACGCTATTGATGACATGTAATTTATTGACGGTCGCACAATCATGAGCGGGAAAGGTGCATGCAATTTTCAAAAACGCTAGCAATCTTATAAATGGTGACTAGAGGACAGCGACGTGGCAATTCACGCTTGTCGCATCTAAAAACTATTCGGGAAATAATTGCAGGTAGCCACACAGTTCGCTCACCTTGAGGGTATGCGTGTATGCTCTGCAAGCAAAGCATACATGTCATACATGAAAATTCATTTCGCATTGCCGCCGTCTCCACAAAAACCTCCTTATCCGAGCAGCTCGCATCACTGAGACAGCGGGACGCATTTATGGCACATAGGGAAAATGCCGACCATGGTTTTTTTTGGTGCTGACACCATATTAACAAAAAGATGAATAAGAAAACAAACATAGAGTGGCTTTCCATTTTGCCTCCCTTTTGCGTCGTTGCCTAGCGACATTGGTAAATAAAAACTGCACATTCCTTACGTGTTGATGGCGCAAACGGACCAGGTTCGCAACCAAAAAATGTAGCCTAATGTGAAAGGGGACCAGCGGGGGCAGGGGGCAGGGGGGAATAATCGCACTCGAGTTCGGACCAGCAAAACGGACCAAAGTGTGAAAACAGCCTTATGGACACAATGCGCAAAAATAGATATTCGAATGGTTCGAATCCATGTGTTTTTTTACAACGAATAATCGAACGTCATTTTGGCCAATTTTGACAGCGCTAGTCCACTAACACTCCTTTGGGACTGTAATTTCTTACTTTCTGCGCGTTCTAACGGGTGATATTGTTTCAAATGATGAAACAGGTTTGTGGTGTGGCCTGTCTTTGATGGCCCGTGTCTTCGAGCTGGTCATGGGCACTGCTTTTTCTTTGGTGTCGCTCATTTCTCTTATTCCGCTCCAACTACCAGCCTGTCAGCCACTGTGTCTGTAAACAATACCACGTGCTGGCCTGAATTTATACCGCTCACTGCAACCTAACATGCGCAATGCATACCTCTGTTCATGATTGGCAGTTCGTGATTCATTTCTGTGTATGCTAAGCATGAAAATGAATTATATCGAACATTTATGGAACATTTGTTAGGCTACATATTTCTATCGGGAAAATTATATCGCGATAATTATTGTTATGGTTTTATCGCCCAGCCCTACTTACAACTATTAAAATTACAAAAGGGGATGGAAAAGGAAAAGCATTTTAATTGACTATTTCAAGCAGGGCTAACGTTGGCTAACTAGACTAAGATGTCAATAAAAATGTATGCCTGGTTTCTTGAGGCACACAGTGGATGGTTTGTGAAGCACACTTAAAAGAAAAAGTGTATTTCTCAAAATTATGTTATAGGTTATTCCCCAAACACCTGAATAGTCTTTCCAACTTTCCCTAATGAATTTAAGGTGGGGGTAACTGACGTTAACTCTAGCTATTTATTAAATTAGCGAACGTTACTATCGTCCAAAGTAAGCTAGTAACACTCTGCTCCAACGATAACTACTATGCAGTAGATAAACTATTCATTCACCACATTACCTGTGTCTGCTTCCCGTTTTTCCTCCTTTTTTCTTCTTCTTTTTCTTTCCTGGCCACCATAGGGCTTTGGGCTTTTTGACATGATATATACATTTGGCTACTGATGTTAATCATATCACGTTTCACGGTCACTGTCACTCTCTAGTTCAGACAACTCGCCCATCCCCCACAATCAGGTAAGTCTAACTAAGAGCGGGGGGTGATGCTGCGGGCAACCCAGAAAATAGGCTATGTAGTTATGCTGTTGTGGGCTTTTTTTTTTAATATTTCGAAATAATAGTGTTAAAATAGTATTAGCAAAAAATAGTAAAAGTTAAAAAATTTGATTTTTTTTTCTTCCCTCATTTGGGGCGCCCCTATGGATGGACGGCGCCCCTAGCATTCGCCTATACCGCCTATGCCACGAGCCGGCTCTGAACATAAGGTCAGTACTCATAGAATTTCGATTTTGATTTTTTTGACAGGTTTTGACAATTGTTTATGACAAGAAGTGTCCGAGAGAAATTTGGTGATCACTGATCGCTGTTTTGGAACGTTAAGCCACGTTATTATACGGCTCCTCAGAATGCAGCAGAAAGTTCCATTGAATTGAATGGGCCATCCCAACGTTCGGAGGTCCGATATTTCTTGATAATGACCGCTGAAAAAAGTTAATGACCGCTGCCATTAGCAACGGGTTTTGTGCTTCTGATTGACATCTTACATATCATTCTGCAAGTAGTCCGTTCACTTATTGTAACGGAAATAGAATGTTAGAATTTGTATCTAATAGCGGACCTTATTACAGTAGCGATTTGGCGAAACCTTGCGGAAAAAAACGATAAATAACATGGAAGATTTTACCATCAATTTCAATATTTATGGAGAGTACGGGACCTTTGAGCGCTGGTGGCAGGCCCAGTTTTCAGAAAAGAAACAAAAAAGGGTAATTAGCACGGAAGGAAAGAGGAAGAGACATAAAGACTTGGACGAGGAAGATGTCAACAAAATAGAGGAGAACAGACATGAAATTAACACCAAAAGGAGCACGGCATGGGCTATTGGAGTTTTCAAGGACTGGTTAGTGGAGAAGGGAATGTCTGAAAATGTTGACAATTATGGTACAGAGAGTTTAAATCAAGCTTTGCGGTCATTTTATGCATCGGTCCAGAATTCCTCTGGTCATAGTTATTCCGTTGCGAGCTACAATGCCCTCCGAGCTGGAATAAGCCGTTTCTACGGTAAGTTTGACATCCTGAAGAGTCCAGCGTTTAAGTCAAGCAACAGTGTTTTTAAATCCGTGGTCAAAGAGCTTCGCAGAAGTGGAAAAGATACTAGCCAACACCATCCTCCCATCTCTCCTGCTGATATGAAGCGTATTAAAGAGTCATCGGCCCTCTCTACAGACACAGCCATTGGATTAGTGCGGAAGGTTTGGTTCGATGTGCAATTACATCTGGCACGAAGAGGTAGAGAGGGGAACAGAGACCTGACGAGGCATTCATTTATGATCAAGGTTGACGAAAATGGAAAAGAATTCGTAACTCTCTCCCACAACGCAGAAACTAAAAATCACAAAGATCCGAGAGACCCATTCCTAGAAAATTATAGGGGATGCATATTTTCTGAACCGGGGAATCCAAACTGCCCGGTTGCAAGTTTTAAGAAGTACCTGTCCCATTGCCCACCGGATGCCAATTTTTTTTACTTACATCCCCTAAAAAAGGACCAAACTCTCCTTAATCAGCAACAAATTTGGTACTCGAGGGAGCCCATGGGTCACAGTTTCCTGGGCCTCATGATGCCCAACATCAGCCAGGCAGCTGCTCTGTCAAGGCGATATACCAACCACAGCCTGAGGAGCACCGCAGTCCAGCTGCTATCAATGGCAGGTCTCGAATCGAGAGAAATAATGACTGTCACCGGGCATAAATGTGAGAGTAGGCTAAAAAGCTACTGGACTCCAACCACAACAGCCAGGGAGAAATGGAGCCAAATCCTCTCCTGTTCATCAGGTGAGCTACAATCCCGAGTAGCCTAGTCAAAACAAACTATCCGCTATGATAGCTTTTACATTGTAGACTAACCTTAGCCTATTGTGATTTTCAGGTATGTCCGACAAAACCCCCAAATGATGTTTCCACGGACAAACCAAGACAAGAAATGAATGGGGACATCAACTTCAACTTCCCCCGAGATGTGCCATTGATTCTCTCAAACTGCACCATTAATGGAAACGTTCAATTTAATGTCAATAAATAGAATGCTTAGCCTGTTAATCTGTAGCCTAACACGTTGCTACGCAACACCTGCAACTTTAAAGTTCCATTTCCTCAGCGGAAGCCACGAAACGGAAATAAAATCATTAAAATGAAATATTGTGTGAAGTTTCTTTTATCGCAAGTAACCGTATAATAAGCGCTGCGCGTCGGGGTCCTGTTCGTCCTGTCGGGATAATGACCGGCGGACTATACATTATCCCTTACTTCAGCCTTTTTCACGTTAAGCGTTTTAGAATGTCCCTTCTTCCATAACAAGCGCGCTTCGGTTTTAGAAAAGTAATTCATAAATGTATTCACAATACTAGCAAACCAGCAAACACCCTTTGATATTAAACTACATTATGAAACATTTTCATTGCAGTGAATAACGTAAGAAACTTTGGAAACATAATATCTTGCTTAGCCTATTTAATTCAACCATACTGGCAAGGTGCCAGACAAATACGGTGAAGTTCAAATTGTTCTAATATAGCGTTTCTGCTTTTTCCAACGATAAACAGAATTTAACAAAAGATCAGCTGCAGCTGAGTTAAGGGTATTTAATTTCAGTGATGAACGGAATCTAGCTTGCTAGTCAACTAGGTTTTCATTTACAGATACAACACGCATTATTTCATAGTGACAGTCAAAACAAGATTCGTTCAAACTGACCTTTAAATGATGCGTAAACTTAGATTTGCAAACGGAAATGATGTACGTGTTTATTTGCATAGCGGGGAGGTTAGATCCAATCACAAGTGGTCACTCGAGACGCATGTGGAGACGTATTTTAATGACAGGTGTGAACAGACGTACTTGTCCACTTGTGATCGGATCACCCAAGAAGCATGTAAATGCCAGGTGTGAACAGGGCATTACTGTTCACCTAGTCTGGATTAATGCAAACATACATTTTAACATCTTTTGTACTTCTTGTTAACTGACTTCAGTAGTTTTCATCAGGCAGTGAGTTATAATTTTGTGAAACTGTTCTGTTCATAACATAATGCTCACAAGCAAGGAGGACATTTGATTCAAATGGGTTTTCCTGTATTGCAGATAGGTAAATGCATTTTTTTTTTGTTTTGTTCTACAAAGTTAAGGGGTTAACTCAGAGAAAATGAAAATATTAATGAGCAAACATATTAATGAGAATAGCCATTAGCACGGAATCCACTGAACTAGGCATATTCTAATTGTTAGAAGTGTTGATATTCTTTTAGAGGCATTGAGTGGACAGACATAAGCCAGATTTATTTTTACAATTGATTTCAAAGAAAAATGATTTTTGAAATGAATTCAAATATGGGTGGTCTTATGTATTTGTTGCTCAGATTTTTAAGAAAATAAAAAAAGAAGTTAAGATAATTAATATACTGCTCACAAATACCAAATGTACAATATCTTGCATGTCTGTATGCAGTATACTACAGCAGTCACTTTTATGTCAATCTATGATTCAGACCCTTTGATAGATATTGATTTTCAGATCAATAGGTCCAGGATAGCAGTATCTGGTGTAAATTGTGTGTTTATGAGCCTTTTTGTCTTGTTTAACATAGATGAACAAAGTGTGTCTAGACCTTTTTTTCAACAACGTCTGTCATGATACGCCAGAAGTACAATCTATCACCTCATGTTTCTGCTCTCATTGTATATCATTACGGACTGTGTGGTAGTGTAGATCAATATACTGTAGCAACAGGATAAGGCCCTCGGGATCATGCCAGTGGACAGTTCTGCTGTGAAAAGTACAGACAATTTTATTACAAGGAGAGCATCCATGGTAGAAGCCACAATGAAATCTCATGCTATTTATGAGACTTGAAAAAATTGGCTGCCCCTAGTGGCTGGACATGAAGACTGCCAAAGACAGCAGGAAGCCAATGGAGCAGCAAACACTTACAGTGAACCGAACCAAAAGAAAAAAGGCTATATTCATGATCATTTGAAGAGCAAAACTGTGTTTCTGCATGTGCTATAATGTTTGTGAATGTTTTGTCTACGTATGTCAATTCTGTCAGTGAAGTGTGCAATGGGTGGAGATAAACCAATTGTATGGAAGGTCACTGAGCCCTGCAGTCACTTTATGTGACAAACCACAAATTCTCCTAATAAAATGTCCAGCACTTCTGCTTGTTTAAAGGTTGACAGGTCTTTTCACAGTAAAACAATACATCAGCATAATCCTTTCTATGAACTGTCTTTGATTTTTCATGAAATCTGAAGATAAGAAAAGGGAAATAATTCAGAAACATACAGCTGTGCATAAATAAAGATCAAAATAGATAGTAAATATATTATGCTATATTATGCTGAACTTCAGGAATATATCGGAATAATGCAAAAGATCACTAAAATAATATAAAACTGGTAAAACACTTTTTTACCTATAGAAATCAAGGACAATTATGTTGTTAGTATGTTGTTTTATTCTTAATTTTTATTAAGCATTCATGTATTCATTCATTAAGCAGCACTACCAGACTGATAAAGAGCACTGATCCAGATCCTCCAGAGACCATAATGCTGTGTTACAAACACACTTATTGAAACTCAGGCCAGAATTCACTTTTCCCACAATTTACTCACCTGAGAATTATGAATTTTAGTGTTTTTGTGCCTTTCATTTTATTTGTACATTTTGAGGTTTCCTTTGCTAAAATGAAAAGAGAATATGTAAGAAATGAAAATGTTTACTTGAATTACTTGTTACCAGAGTCAATGACAAAGCATACTGTGGTGGGATTAAATCTTGGACTGAGAATTAAATCAAAACACCAAAACTGCAACATCCTGTTCTCCAATTAGTGAATGCTAACAGCTACTATAAGGTCTCCATTCAGTCCATAACTCATTTAAGTAATTGGTTTGTGATGTGTGATTAATAGACAGGTCCATCTTAATCTTACCCTGCAAGAAAACAATATACTCAAAATGCCAATCCAGAATGCATTCCTCTGCACACCTAGCTCATACTACAGTGTCACTGGATGTGCCCTATTACCAGGGTTTATTTTAAAGGTGCTAACCATCCTGGGGCTATGGGGACATGAGTCATGGAAGCTCTATTGGCTTTCTTTCATCAGCTGCTTTTCACATGATTTCAGAGTTTTAAAGATAGGAAGTATCAGGTACTGTGTATGTTTCTTTCTGTGCATGTCATATAGACAAATGTCAGCTGTCTGTTGTACTCAGTAAGTTGTTAATGCCCTAACAGTTCCTCAACATGTGGCTGAAGTGAACATGGGTGAGAAAACTTCTCATTTGATCCATTACCCATACTCAGCTTGTGAAGACATGGACAACTGATGTTATTACCATTGCCAGTGGGTTACATATAGAGCATCTTGTAAAAACTTTATAAATCTTAAGTCTGTCCCATTTTGACATGGAAAACATGTTCCTTTCTTGATGTAGTGGTGACAGGTCTGAAAATGATATACTCCTCAGATTGATCTATATTTTCATCTGTTACAAACAATGTCTTTTATGCACCAAATGTTGTTTGGGTCTTCAAATGACCCAAACATGAGGACTGTAGCAATGGTGTAAGTCAAGCTCTGACCATAAGAGAACATCCAGCAGTGTGTTTTATGGCATTCTGTTGGATAAGAATAGGAGTACATTTATAAGCATTTTCTCTTTCAGAATAAAACATTCTGCAGTGCTGAATTTTGACTGTGGGTTTAGAGAACAATAGTTTTATGGAAATGTCATCTTTGTTTTAATGTTCCTGTTCTTTCCTCTGTTGCATTTGTTGGAAACCAAAGGCTTCAAACTTAAAAATACCAGCAAGAAAAATAAAGGAAAGTCCTGAAAAGTCTATACTTTGGACATATTTAAATGAACCCATTGTGTAAAGTAAAGGGAACATAGCGTACTCTGAAATAAGGCGCAACACCACCTATATTTAAAAACCCACAGTAGGGCCATGCTGGAACAGGCAGGCCCGGGTGCACAGCGGCCTGGTTCGGTGGTTTCCATGCTTCCCTTTGAATCCAGGAGTCTTGGGTTACATCATAGCTGGGTGAGGCCCACCTCAGTGTCAGATTAAATTGGGTGTTCTGGGACATGAGAGCAAGGGAGCAGGCGTGTGTTAGGACGCTGAGCGTGGCTTCTGTTTGGAAGCTGGATGGACCTCGCTGTCGCTCACCACTTTCTCTTAGGAGATTTACAGCCATGAACTATGACTGTTCAAGGGATTTGTTTGAAGGATCACCCTAGTGCGTCAGCAGTGATCACGATTTTAAAACATGCCTGATATTGAACACTGTGAAAAAGATTACTGTGAAAATGAACAATGGAAATGAAATCATGAATTGATGAGACAAATTCTGCAAAATACTGTTGAAATAATGTAGGTATTTTGACATTAATTTTAGAATTAGTCCTACTTTAATTTATAATGTTAATTGATGATGTTGGTGTGTGTCATTTAAAAGTGCTCTGCTTAAGTAAAGAACTCACCTACTCTTTTCCTGTAAAATAATGACACTCAGACATAATCATTGACTGTAATGAAGTACTGTACGTTTACCTGAGCACTAAGTTTCAAAAGGGCACCCTAACTCTTTTATGAATGTCTTGCTGTTTCCTGCTGCGGGGTGTATAATTAGTCACATTTGTAAGTATCATCAAGCAGAATTAATTTCTGTCTGGAAAGAATGATTAACATTTCAATATATTAAGTTATATCGCAGAATGCCTCAGGACAGAGAAATCTGAAATGCTAAAACAGATTCATTGTGTTTAGTGTGTGGCTGTGTGGGAGGTGGGGGTGGGTTCCATCCATCAGAAAGCAATTATTTACAGGTCCTGCCTCGTATCTTCACTCACTAAAAGATTTATTCTCTCAGAGATGTACATTTACATGGTCTGCTATGGAGAATACCTTGTAAAGATTAAAGCAGGTGCATGACAAATGGATTTGAAACATTTAAATGGCAATCCAAAGAAACCAGTTTATGAAACAAAATATGAATAGGCCCTTCATTAATTTTTAATAGAGTGTGTAATGCTCAAAGCATTTTATCAGCAGGATAATAATTGCAAATTCTTCAAGATGTTAACTGCAACACAGTCAATCTCTTTTACTTTATTGTCTTTTCTCCAAACAGACATAAAACAAAGATGCAATCCCTTCTTGTTTAAGAGTAGCCAGTGGTGTAATTTCTTTTTCCCTGAATACCAAGGATGGAAGAGTGCTTTAACTGTAGGATGTCTAACAGCACAGAACCTGGATTAGTTTCAGATTTCACACTAATTGGGCAGGTTTAGGCTTAGTGTAGGTTTAGGTGATCTTGGATCCAGGAAAATGCCACCCTGTAGCTTCACAGGGAGTTTTGTAACTAATACTGGTAATTCATCATAATCACAGTAATCTATCATTGGGGCTAGAAACCACAAATGCCACACTTGAAACAAACTGCTGTCGTGAGGGCAATACGTTTTTGCATGTGTGTTTATGTTATAGAGGGACCTACCTCCCATTGTCATTTTTCACTAGAGCAGTCTCACATTTTTTCTCGTATGTTTTTGTTCATGGAACAGACCGTTTTCTGGAAGTGTTGGAAGTGTTGTAAGTGTCCTACTCATGAGAAAGTAAGAGTTTGATATCCTTTGATAAAAAATTTTATTTACTACCATATTAATTTATCATGATGATGATAATTACACAGCAATGGTAATAAAGATGTCACACTAATCTTTACTGATTCACATTTCACAAAACTATAAACAGGGTCAGCATCCTTATTTCCTGTTATGCATCATTTGAGATGTACTGTTCTTTTTGTTGCAGTGAGCTTGATTTTGCCTCAGGTTCAAGGCAACCTGGTTTACTGTATTCTTATGGGTTTGTTCCTACTGAGTCTCAGTTTACAACAGCATAAAGGTTTTATTTCATTTCCTATTATGCACATATCTATAACCTTATAAGTGAACTCATCTTTGCTCAAGTTGTGTCTGTACTATTGATTCATACACAAACAGCACAGGAGGAATAAACCATGGCTGGGTTGCTCTGCTGGCATTCTTTCACTACTTCAACATCATCATGCCTTAACAGTACTACCCAGGCCTACCCAAGAGCATTTCAATACACTGGTGCAAAGCCTGGTAGCATTTGATCACTTTTTAAATGTTTATTTCAGAAGTGTTTGGGGGCGCTTACATTCCACATCCACTTACCGAGCTTGTGTGCTGCACCTTTGCTCTTTGCATGCGTGCCCTGTTACTTTATGATAAGGCAGGAAAATCTCTCCCCTGGAGGTTCTCTGACGATTAGCCTGATACGAAAATTGCTAGAGGGGGCACAGAAGCATTAAGTAGATAATTCTAATGCAATTTGTAACGGATGGTGGAAAATGGATATTCTAGTCTCATCAGTCTTTGCACCCCTTTATTTGCAGTGGAAGTGGACATCTGTGAAGACCTCATAGACTTCTCTGGGAGGATAGGAGTGCATGTAAGCATCAAGCTCTGTTGGTACTGTCTGAGTGGTCTCAGCTGCCAGATTCACTCTTAATGTGTACTGATTTAGTGTCGGCTCATCAGTCCAGTGCAGCTGCATCCCAGTCCAGAGAGCCTAGCTTAGATGAAGTGTCTCTTGCTTTCACTTCACCTCCCAACAGCTTACATTTTTTTCAACTCACACATATGGATATGTACTGAAATTCAGACATTCTGACTTTTCATTAAGAATGTATTTTTGTTTAAGCCAAACAGAAAAGTTTCTACTCTAGTTTTTAAGTACTTTGCCGATTCTGAACTTTTGCCAATTGATCAAAGCCTGTGGCTAGTTATAATTTTAATGTTGTTTTAATGGTTAAAAAAGGAATTATTTTTTTGATTGACAATTCAAAGAAACTCATCTCAAGGGTGCATCGTTTGTAGCTGGAATATTTCTTGCCTTTCAAGTTTTGGAATGAAGTCATGAATTTATTAAAGTGCTCTGGTTCCCTTTGATTAAATGTTTTGCGTAACATGTGGCTCGATTAAGCATCTGAGGAGGAAGATACAAATTGTCTTTGACACTGCTTACAATCACAATTAAGAGTCTTCACCTTTTTGAGACCCAAAAGAAAAAGTGTTTGAAATCATTATCATCTCAATTAAAAGATATGATTCTGACGAAGACAACATTGCTCTATTAAAAATAAATAAATAAATAAATACAGCTTGAAGCAGCTTAAGATCTCTCCTATGCTCGTTACTCAAATATGTTTTACCGTTAAAATGGGAATTCTTCCGATATGGTGGCTCAGTGTTCATGAGTGTAGATCTTTTGTTTTTTCTTCTGCAGAGAAGTTGCACAGATTCACTAATATTCACATCTTATGAATGGCTCACCCTATGTACTGAGCCATCGGTATACTATAAAAATCAGTGAACTGAATTTGTTAAAAAAAAAAACAAAAAAAAAGCACTGATTGAAGAATGGGCCATGTCTGAGCCCTCACGTTACATGTGAGGTGATTTAATCACATTTAGTACAATTACTTAATTAATTAATTAAAGTCTCATCCGCAAACACCCTGCACCTGCACAACAAACAATGATATTATTCAATTTATTTCATTATTGTAAGGACAAGGTGTGATATTCATAAGAATGGGGTCAAATAGCAAGGCAAAAGTTGATTAAATCTGAAGTTGATGTTTTCACCAGCGACATGTTTTATATCCTTTTAAAGGAAACATTTCATTCAATCTCCAGTGCCTATGAGGTACACGAGGACATTAGATAGCTTACTGAGTCTTCTGTTTTTGGTGTGATGTTTAAAGAAGGGACATGATATTGCAATACATCAGTCTGGATGTGTCATTAAAAGCACAGTATATGGCTACAGAGGCAGGCCAATGATAAACTCCTGTCAGTCCATGAGCAGAAATTAAGGAAAGGTGAGAGCTTACTTTGATGTACACATCATCTTGAACTAGCTTTTTATTTGCTTTGTACAATTAACAAGCATGTAAGTATTAACTAGACTCATCCACCTGAAGCTAATACCTCTTAACTGAATTAAATTTAATTTGATAGCATTACATTTACTCACATATGAAATCACTTTAGATTAGATTAGATTCAACTTTATTGTCATTGTGCAGAGTACAGGTACAAAGCCAATGAAATGCAGTTAGCATCTAACCAGAAGTGCAAAAACAAGTATTATTTACAGAAAGTATAGGAAATGTTATATTTTACAGTATGTACAGTGTTAACAGATAATAAATATGTATAATATATTATTGTGTTGTACATAGGGGGGTGAAATGGACAGGGTTGGAAAGGGTAGAGTATATATAAGGGTTGTATGTACAGTATTGACAGATATTTACAGATGGTTGTATGTACAGCAGTGCAAATATGACAGTAAAAGTACAGAGACAGTGCAGTCAATTAGTGCAATGATGCTTAGTGCTGTGGTGTGGAGTTCAGCAGGGTCACAGCCTCAGGGAAGAAACTCCTCCTGAACCTGCTGGTGCGGGAGCGGAAGCTCCTGTAACGCCTGCCTGATGGAAGGAGAGTAAAAAGTCCCTGGTTAGGGTGGGATGCATCCTTGATAATGCTTTTTGCCCTGCCCAGGCAGCGTTTATTGTAAATGTTCTCAATGGTGGGCAATTGGGTGCCGGTGATCCGTTGGGCAGTTTTCACCACCCGCTGTAGTGCTTTACGATCTGATGCTGAGCAGTTGCCGTACCACACTGAGATGCAGTTGGTGAGTATGCTCTCAATAGTACAGCGGTAAAAGTCCACCAGTATTCTAGAACACAGGTGAGCTTTCTTAAGGCTCCGCAGAAAGTAAAGGCGCTGCTGGCGCTTCAGTTCTGATTAAAAAAAAAAAACATAGTTTTACAAGAAATTGTTCTCTGACCTCTCTGTTATATTTTCATACTTCCAATCAAAGTGCAAAGAGGTATCCTAAAGCTACAATATTAAACAATTTTAAACAAATGAATCAGTTACCAGCACTTGAATTTGCACGCTTGGCATGGTGGGTGGGGTGGGAGGTTGTAAACATAAACCAACAACAAGGCACGTGTACAAACGTTCCCAAACCTGAGCATTCCCAATCTTATTCGTGCCATGTGGGGATTTATGCTTTAACATTAATGATCAGTCAGATAGCCACTTAACAACTCCTAACGTTTTGACCGTCAGCAGAAGGGGACATAACTTTGAAATTGACACAACGAATAGTCAAGACTCGTCAAACTCAAACACACCCCCGGGGGGTAGGATTGAAACTGTGTGAAATATTATACGAAAAAAATGCATATTGATACATTTAATCGTAAAAAACTATGCTATTTTATGTTATTAAAAATAATATGTGGAAAAAATAGAGCTACTTGACGTTTTTAAATTTAAACCACTTTGCACTTTAACTTTATATCCCCTCTATACTATTTGGTACAGTCCGACGCTCCTTTTGATCACTACAGCATTGAAGGAATAGCAGAGCATGTTGGAGGAAGTGCCAGTAGTTACGCCAGAGTAGTAACAGAGAGAGCGGCGAAACTCTTTAATTGAAGTCGTAACCGTAGGAACTATAGGAATACGAAGAGGCAGTCCAGCCATGTTATGAAATTAGATATGAGTCTCATACCCCTTTTTCGAACGGGCCTTGTTTGAAATCCGCAAATAACAACATTTGCAGAGACACAACTTGCAGAGGAAAGCTCCACAATGCTGCTTGTAAGGGTGCTTTGTGCCACTCTTGTAACTTTCTTGTTTTACATCCAAGGTAAGTGCACCTTCTAAGAGTGAGGTACGGAGAGATTTTACCTCTGTCTGTGTATTTCTATCGGTAATAACTTTGCATCACTATGTATTTTGAAATGCCTGAATTCTTGACCGAGTCTGCGGTCAAATTGGCCAGAAGACGCTCAAACTCGTGTTCCATTCGGTAATGCCGCTTCTTCCCAGAGTACTGCGACTCTAGACTGTAAGTCTAGTTAACGTTAGTTATTTTTGTCATAATCCATTATGTTTAATTTGGAGGCATGTAGTCTCAGTTTTTGTTTTGCGTAATTACAACTGTAACGTGTAGACGTTCAAACTGCAAGTGTCTTTTAAATGTTTTCATGGATGTTGTGTATATGGGATAATTTACTAAGCTAAAGTTGTCAGAAGTCGTCATTACACACTATTTCTCCGTGTAGGGTTTCTGAAAGGAGTAACGCACAACAGATTTCAGAGCGATAAAACGTAGGCTACGGCATATAATAAGCATAAATACTTTGACTTTTATTCAAAAGCCATAATATTGTTAGGATTATTTTTCGTCATGCGAAATGTTATTTTTTATTCAGGATACAGATCGTAGCTTTTTGTTTGAACTGGGCATTCCAGATCTAAGAAAAAATTACACATTTTACATTAAACCATAGGAAACATGCGCCTATAATGTTTTAACCATCCATTTACTGAGTTTCGTTCAAAAGAAACAATACATACGGTCCATTACGGGCATCAGACTTTGTGGGTATGTATAGAGTTATTGTGATCATAGTGGTCATTGCGATGCAGTCTGTATACCTGGGGGTTTAGTCATCATATGTTATCAGATGTTTATGCATTTTCGACCTAACACGTGCATCATGTCCTCCTGCCCCAGGTCAAGAAGAGTAATGGGTTTGAGGGCCACGCGATTTTCTAACACCTTGTACTTACAGCATGTTAGAACAACAGCCTGCCGCAGGCTGGAATGTTGCGAGCAGACTTATAAAGCATCAGGGTATGTCAATCAACAACTGGCATAAAAACCAACAAACAAACTCCCCTAAAACAAACATATTCAAGCCAACGTACAAGCGTATCCACTTATAGAATGCTACATGTGTCTGCTGCCGAAAACGTAGGGTTTGTTACAATTTTGAACACTCTTCTTTGAATATTGTCTTCTACGACATTGTCGTTAACTGTATGTTTAAGGTGTTATTGTAATGAAAGTTTCCTTAGATGTATTTATATGCCTTATTTAGATGTCTAGTAAATATTACTGTTAACTATTATTTCTGTCTCTGGGCCCTTGGTGAGAGGATAGAATGGTAGGAGACTGATAGCATTAAAAATGTCGGTCTATTCACATGGTATTTTAGTGTTTTTAGTATTTTAATTATTTACTGTGTAAGGAATCTTATGTGTGATCTGTCACAGTGAATATATATGCAGAGGATGAATATCCCCATGCATGCATTCCCATTGACAAATGGAAGGTGATCGCTTCAGACTAATAGATTCTTGGTTAGCATGAGGATAGCAAAGGCATCAGTCAGCTGCATGTTAAAATGTATGTTATTTATTTATGTCAGTTGCACTGAGATCGAGTAATGCGGTATCAATAAAATTAGCTCCATAATAACTTAAAGCAGATGGCCAAAACAAACAAAATGAACAGTCCTTTCAAAATTTAAGAATGCATGTGTTTAACCTAAAAAATTAAATTTGAAAAACATATGTTGGCAGAGGTATTGTGAGGAGAGACATTATTGTTAGAATATAACTCCCTGCCTCCTTGTGAAAAATCTGATTTTTTTAACAAAGCTGTATCAAATGTATGTCTGGAGGACATGTTTAAGAAGAATAGTAAATGTGCAGATGCCCCACTGCATAAAGGTGGAGCTTCAAGTGTTAGGAGAATGGTTTTTGTCTAAGCTGGACAGTTGAGAGTGAGGCTGTCATTGAAAACGTGCTCCTCCTGGACTCTTTCAGTCTAACAGTACCTGTGTTCATCCCCATGAGGTTTTCTGTTCTTTTGTCTTCCATCATTTAGACAAGTTCCTTGCTTCTCCCTGATATGTGATTAGTGATAAGTGTGTGATTTTTTTTCCGTTTTTCTTGTTCATGCTTTTGTGCAATTGTTTTGTCCTGAAATAAATGTAATAAAATATCACTTTTGATACTGTTTTTAATCATTTTATAATCATTTTGCCCCCCACCAGCTTCTTCAAAATTTGAAGGGAATTTAGGTATGCAATGAGAGAACACTGCCACCTTAAACGATCACAATGTAAGATGGCTTCACTGTATCAGACTATTGAAAATAGTAAAGAGATCTAGATTATGAAACACACGCTAATAGAGATTGCAGACCATCTCTCCTTTAATTTCATTTTGACCTCTAGTGGTAAGATGCTGTTACTGCACCCCTTTGAAACACCTGGACAGACAGACAGGCGGGTATACAGACGGACACACAGAGAAAATGCAGTGCCCTTGGGAATAGGGGTAAAGAAGGATGTGGTGAAGGTTGTGGATTTTTATTTGTAGGCAATTACCTTTCACAATCATTTTCTAGAAAGTTTCACTGCGTTTGATTCAGATGGTTTTAACGACATGATAAAAGAATGTTTTCTCACTCAGCATTACTTCTGAGACAGCTGTACTTCTGGTTTTGTTGGACTTAGGTCTGAATAACACAGAATTTGTAACACATTTGAGAGGGATATTATGGCTTCCCGTGCTATTTATCTGGTCTTATCCAGCTGATTGTTTGTTTAGGTAACCATGGTGAGGAATTATTACTGCATGACAAATGTTGCATTTCTCATAGATACCTAGTCGTTGTTAGTGCTGGAATGTGTATGTGAATGTGTATGTTGAGCCATGAACAATCCCATGCATGTCCTGTCTTCCTCATCCCGAAACCCTGGTTCGGCTGGTTAGGCAGCTACACAGCAGTTTGGAGTAAAAAAGGGGGTATTAGAAATCTCTGTGATCAGTGTTCTTACCCTGCAATTGTATTCACACCTACAGATAGTAATTGTACGCATATGATTCTATAGCTCTGCTCCCACCTTTGTAAGTTTCATGTGTAGAATGAAATGTATGCTTCAGGGTGCACAATCTCGGCATTAACGTCTGTGACTTACAATTTCTATCTCAGTTCCCCCCATTCCTCTCCTCCTGGTATCCGATTGGTAGAAATGCACCATCAGTGCTAGCCCTGAACAGGGAGAGAAAACTGTAGTGCTGTGCAGAGAAGGGCATCTGTGTTGGGTACCTGATGCAGTTTGTGTGGGCTGTGAACTTGGCATGCCTCTGCCCCTCTGTTAGTACCTCGTCTTATGGGAGGTCAGAGTGACTGGGGCAGACAGCTGGACCAGAGCCTCTTTGTGATAGCCTTGTTTCAGGTATTTCAGTGCTGGCACTGCGGAGTATGGCTGGAGCCACGTGTGACTGGGAGGAGTCATAGTGTGGCATCCCCTGTGTCTGGATGGTAAATGTGATAAGTGCAGAGTAAGGCAGGAGAGGGGGATGAGCTGACTGCTTTAGACAGGCCTGGATTCCCAGCTCCTGGCTTCACAGCTCATGGGCTCAGAGAGGCTCATTGTGAGGCTTGGTTTTCCCAAGGTAACCTAATTCCCCAAGTGATACTTCCCCGTGTCTCTAATTTAGATGACCAAGAGTGACGCATTTCTTGCTTTTGTGATGGTGTTTCTTTGTCTCGACTAAGAGCAGAAAAATTCAGTTATGGTGTACCTATTTCTTTTTTGGGATGGTAAAGATATTTGTCTGAAACATTAAGACCAGTGTTGTATTGTTACTGTAAATGAGCTTTTTCTAACAGCAAATGCATCGAAGTGAACCCATTTGTGTCCTTTTATTGACTGTGAACACATTAGAAGCCATTCAGTATGGCAGCTTTTGATGCTAGTAACTTTGTGCCCACATCTGAAGAAGGGGATTGACCAAGTCCTAGTGCATTGTATTTTCAAGGAAGCCAGTTAACTGGTACAGTGGGGCTTCCTATGAATTACAGACAGACTTCGTACTGTGATGAGGGGAGGATAAATTTAGGGGAGTTTGTCACAGTCGAACCCATGAGCCTGCGAGACATCTCAGCAGGAGAGCGTCCGTAAGGCGGAGACCTCCTGCACATCCCCCTCCTGCTCACATTTGCTGTAAACACATTACAGTTTAGATCAGTTTTAAAAGCACCAGCATAAAGACAGCCCAGGAGATGGAGATGGCCCCTGTCCTGGCCTGGGAGTGGATGGGGGAGGGGCCGCGTGTGTGACTGCTTAAAAACATTTATCCCTCTATGGAGTGCTCTAATTGGTGTCAGAACACAATCTCTGTGGACAGAACTCCTTTTGTTCCTGACCACCTTTCTGTGGTCGCACTCTGCCTTTGGCTGGGCCCATTTTACAGTGAGTCTTTGCTCCTTGGTTTTTAGCCTGGCCATTTGTCTCCCTGCCCCAGTTCTGTCTCCCCCCAGTTCTGATGTGGCCTGCAGCTGTTGCCCCTCATTGTAATTCTTTGAAGGTGCTGTAATTGAGTGTTTTCTCTTTTTTTATGCTGTCTCAAACTCCCACCCCCTTTGGGCAGAGATTAATGCATTTTCTGGTGGGCCAGAAATATGACTGTAGTCATTCAGGAGGAGGAAATTTAAGAAAAACAAATTAGCTTTAAGACCTGTCCACAAGGCGATACTAGTCAGATGGATAATATTTGTACATGGGTCTACTTTAAGAAGGCTAAATCTTTGAAAACATTAGGATGGAGGCAGCCTTCAATTTACTTGCCACTGAGGACATAAATCCCTTTCACACTGCAGGAAAATCCGCATCATAGCCAGCTTAGCCCCACAGTCAGAGGTGCTTCCACCTCATTGCAAGACTAGTCCACCTGCAGCCTAGCTGGCACCTGGTCTTTTATTGAAGCTTACTGAAGTACCTGTGCTTTTGCTTTTGAGTAGCTGGCATTTGTATGAAGTACACACTGGTGTCTAAAACAATGTTTCACAAACACCAGTCATCTTATCCAATCACGGATCCCAAAATAAGCTTTCCTCTTTTTTTTTTCTTTCAGCTGCCATAAATACACATGGACGAGTAAGAGAAATATTGGCTACACTGGCGCGTGTGCCAGTATTATCAGTTTTGATTTAATGCGCACTGCACACAAATGTCACATCTGGTTAAAGGCAGCTTTTTGCATTGAAATGTGAGTGAATGCTAGACTTGAGTGCAGCATTATCTGGTGATCTAACTGGTTTTTCATCAGCCTTTGATAGATAGTAAATATTGCTTGGTTTAGCAGATAATTAGTTTCTGAACTGAGACTTAACTAAACAAGCATTGCATTTTAGTTTTGTTTTGTACCCCACATAACACTGGAGAAAATCACTTCAGATGGGCACCATTGTAGATTTTTAGAGAGAAGGTCCCTAGTGTTAAGCATTAGCTATTTGGATTTAAAGTGCAGTTTGTTTCGTTGATGGTATTTCCCACAGTCCTTTGTCTCCATCACATGCGGACTCCTCCTGTCTTGGCCTGGAAGTCCCTCTGGACTAGCCATGTCGTGTCTCTCTGCCCCCATCCACATTCACGCCTTTCTCCAAGAATGCTAATCAATGAAAGGGTCTAAGCACCAGCCTCTTAAACAAATAGTATCAGCTCCCAAGTAGGCCTTTAAACACAGGGGCTGGAACGCCAGTGTGTCTGAAAGAGCTCCTTCCTAATGAAGTCAGTAGGCTCAAGTGCTCTATTGGTGCGGGGCCTTTCACAGAACCCTGTGCGAACAAGGTGTCAAAACAACCCAGCCTCCGTTTTTACGTGCAAATTGTGGCTTTTGAATGTGTAATGTGGGCTACGGAAAAGGGGGTGGAATAAGCTTGTTTAATCCATGGCTTGCAAATAAAACCCATTGTTTTTCTTTACTCTCCTCCCCTGTCATTATAGCAGCTGTTATGTTAAGCCCTGGATTGCACACTATTGGTATTGACTTGAATCTCTTGACTTGTAGTTTATCAGAAAATGTGTCGCTGAGGGTCTTGAAGGTTTTGATTTTTGTCTGGTGTTTTTAGTGATATGCCTTCAGTTGAGCCCCATTTTGGAACATGTGGTGTTGCATGTGTCATTGTTTCTCAACTTGTAGTCACGTGTGTCATTGTTTTTGATGTCCCACTTCCTCCTCTCTCTCTCTCTCTCTCTCTCTCTCTCTCTCTCTCTCTCTATCTCTGCTCATGAGCTACCCGCTCATTGCTATAACTCCTTCTCTGGCGGCATTTGGGCACACCTCTTGGTTTAGCAGCTGTTCCCACAAGCTGCAGTTGGTGCTGTTGTGCTTGTTCACACGCACACATGCCTCATACGAGTGACTGCTCCTCATGTGTACCTAGAACAGATTTCGTTGTCACGTCAGATGGCCGCTAACATGAGGTGACAGTTGGACTAAAACTGTAGCTGGGTATCAGCAATGTGGACAATATGTGCACAGTATCAGTAAGCTGGTCCCTCACTCTCATTGATGGTGGAAGAGCTTGTTGTAGATGGTAGTTTTGATGCTTGTTGGTACCACAGAGCAATCAAACACTGCTTTCATGTCTTTACTCCTTCATTTTGAAATGTGTGGCTACAGTAATTAAGACTGAAATGCTACACGTCACTTTCACTCTAGTCTGCTTCATGACTGGTATTAATAGTCAGTTGTACTTCAAGATCACACACGTTAATAGTCATTATCGTAACACGTGGTACTAACTACAGGCTTTCCTACCTACTTCTATCAGGAATGAATAAGCTGCTGAACTGCTGTCATTTGTTCCACTTGTAAACATTCCGATATGAACTTAACAGGAAAGAGTTGCAAATTCAATATACTTCTCCCATGAAATGTTTGATGGTTTTGCCATGTACTTGGCACAGTCCTGGTTTTGGGCATTAAATGTTATTGTTTCAGTCCAGTCATCCTAATTTTAAAAATGTCATGTTTTAACTTCTGATTGTAACTCACAAAGATTATGCTTTGTTTTATAAATGTCTGATTGTTTAGACCTACTACTTTCTTTCAGCCTTGGCTGTCCACTGAGAACAGAAACATTGTTCTTCTGGATGAGAGGCTGATGGGAGCTGAGACAACTGGTGCGAGCCTCCCTCAGCTGGAGGCCGGAGTCTCCACTTGACTTGACAGAGACTGCGAGAAATGCCAAATGTGCTTCCTCTCGCCTCTCACACCCAGCCACTTCTCAGCCCTGAAAAAAATGGCCCCAATTCAACACATCAGCTGTGTTTAGATGTTCATAGCAGCAGCAGGCCAAAGCCAAACAGGCCTGGCCCACAGAGTGAGCTGTAGCAGTCCCCAGAGCTGAACTACCACGGTAAAAGGAGTGTGATCCTCAGCCTTTCACAAAGCAGCCCATGAAGACATGTATTGGAATGGCAGGGCTACACTATCTTAAATCTGTACTTTCTTCTGTACTCCTCCTTCAATCCATCAGCCAACATGACCTTTTGCTGTGAGATTGTCAGTTGAATATGTTCCAGTCTAAATGATGAAGGCTCATTTGCTGCAGGTTCCAACACAGAGCTGTTGTTTGTCCCCCAGGTGCCTGCTGTATCAAAGTCTTCTGTGTCATAAACAAGAGTACTGGACGCATTTCTTTAGCATTTCTCAAGGTGATTTGTGATGGTCTGTCCCTTGGGTGAAAGTGGTGGCAGGTAATTGATTTTGCCTAGGGTGGTAAGGAGCTTTTCCTCCCAAATGGTGGAAATTGTGTCTGAAGGAAGAGGCAGAATACAGCTGAAGAGTTCAGCCTGTCATGTCTTTGTTCGTTTTAGTGTCTTCTGAAGACCTGCTCATGCATCATGCCATCTCTGAACGCTTTTTAATGGCAGTTAATAAGGCCTGATACCCTTACACATTGGGCCACCTGAGGTCGAAGCTGGCCCACTTTAATGCCGGTTCATGGAGTTGCACAGAACTGGGAAAAAAAATCATGGCTGCACACTGATAGGGACAACAAAATATGACCATTAATTTGACGGAAAGCATAACTGTAAAAATCGAGTAGCTTGTGCAGCACAGAGAGGCTGTTAATTTGTGCAGTTGTGAGGTGACTGAAGATAGAGCTGTTCATTTTTTAATTTTTTATCTTTTCAAGTTTTTTCTTTTTCATTGAAAATATGTTTCAGAAATATTATATTACCCTGGCTATCCCAGTCTCAAGCGTCTGTTAACCAAGGGAATTTCGTCATTCCACACTAAGTCGCCTCATTTAGTGCTGATACTATTAAATATTCTGAATGGTAAAAAAAGTTACATTTTTGTCTTCACTAATGTTTTAATTCTGTAATGAAGCAGTTTTCATGTTGTCTGAAATGAGTTATTAATGGGTCAAGGGCTTGTGTAAGGAGTTGCTAGTCATGGGTTGAAATGTATATGCAATGGCATCTTTTTTGTTACAGCATCTCTAGGAACAAAAAATACATTTAGAGTCTGGATGTACTACTTATGTGGATCATCTGCACCCATATTCATGCCACAGCCAACGCTGTAAGGAATCTGCATGAGGTCTATTGACCAGCTTGGTGTGTACTGATGGAGTCACATGATGCCTCATTAACTACACTTAATTCCTATACCATTGTTGCGTGTTGATTTTGCGCTCACCAAACAGCAGGGATGTTTTGGACGTGTTTAGCCCATGTTTAGCACATACCTCTACCCCGTGCGGATTGATGGCAGAAGAGCTCCTGTGTTTAAGTGTCACCAGTTGTATCAAGGACCTTGCTTTAAACATGCATGAAAGTACACCTGCACTGCACTTTAACAAAGGAAGTGACTTGTGTCAGGGGTTTCTCCCAAATCAAGTACTGAGCTCTGAGTGTAGTGGTAACTATATAATGAACTACTCTCTGCTTTTTATGTGTTTTGTTCTTCATCCTGGTGAAGCCAGCATGATGCATGCATCATTCCTGCTGGTACTCGTTAGTAATGTGCTTAATCATCCTCAGGTTTCTGGAAACAGTCTCCAAGTGCAGGCTTTGCTCTCTCATCTGCAAACCGCTTTCATGAAAACCAATAAGTGCATGAAGAAAACTGCTCATTTATGAATGCTCAAGATTTCTAGCAAAGCTAAAGTGGGTGTTAGGGAAGATTGATTTTATGCTAGCTGCATCATGGGTGGGCTCTCATTAATGTGTCAGTACATCGAGTGGATGCATGACTATACAACATAGATATTTATCTGACTTGATCTGTACATTCCCATAAGGGATGAGAGTATGTGTTGACAGAGATCAGTATTGACTCTTGAACATTAGCTAAAAACACAAATTTGTATCCTTGTAATTATTTTATTATTTATAATTATTTATTTAATAATTATTTTTCTGTATGCAACTGCCAAGGTTATGATAAATGTGTACTATGAGTGTAAATGGTGATGCATGCAATGTCTGTACATGCATTTGTCTGTGCAGCTCAGCCAGTGCAGCATTGATGGTGGCATTTTTAGCTGAAACCTTTTTGCCTCAGTTGGTGAACGTAAATAAGAGATTCATTAAAGATAAGCATAACCGATCACTGTTGCTTTCTCTGTGCTGCTGTTGCTGGATGCAGTTTTGGCATTTGTTCAGGGAGAAATGCATCCCACCATTTATTTAGTCCCTGACTTCAAATTCGGATCATAGTACCAGTTCTCACTCTCTGTCACCTTTCGCAGAACAGAGAAGGGCAGTGCTCTGCGCCAGTGTGCACACACACACACACACACACACACACACACACACACACACACACACACACACACACACTCTTTGTGTTATTAGGGAGTGAATCTGAGGATTTGAGGGGTACGTGGTGAATGCCTCTCTCAGCCCTCTACCCCGCCGCACTGGCCCTCGGCAGAGCCCTGACAGGTGGCGCGGCTCCGACCAGTTGCTGGGCGGGCAGAAGAAAGAAACCCCTCTCATCCCTGGCGCCGGCGGTCCGCCTGTTAAATACCTTACTGGCACAGTGCCCCTAATATGCACCCCCCGAACACAGCTGACACTGGCACCACAGATACTGACATCCTCCTCCTATTCCACTCTCATGCAACACAGAGCCTGTCCCCCGGCCAGGCCAGCGCCTGTTACAGCATGATCTCATGCTGGCGTCACAGCCCCTGCTTCATGGGACTCCATAATACCTAGGACTCTGCATACATGACCTTTTTATCAGACCTGTGGTATAGTAATCAAATGCAGCACATAGCGATTAATATATTAATTTCATCAATTTGGCAAACTGTCCATGCAGGTCTTTTGAGATTTGTATTGTGCATTACCTTTAATGACTGCATATATTTGTGTATGTATGTGGTGCTATGATACAGGAGCTGTCATAATGAGACTTGAGACTGAATGTGGTATATCGTCTCTTTAGACTAATATCTCCAGCAGCAATCAGAAATACCCTTGGGTAGACTGGTGCATGGTATCGTTGCACTGTGGTGGTGTATCTCATGCAGTGACTCCCAAAGATGAAGGAGTCCTGTCTTTGCATCAGCTGGCCCTGCTTCGCTCCCTGCAGAGGTTTAGATATCACTCCATCTTCCTGTGGTTTAGGTAGCAGCTATTCTTGGCACCCCGTCCCACATTTGCAGTCCACCCGCCACCTCTGTGAGAAGAGTGACCTTTTGTCCGCCAAGCCAGAGGGGTGGGGTGTGAATAGGAAACTACATGGGGGTTAGGAAAGTGGATGCAGCAGGCTCTTGCCCTGCTCTTTACTGCAGTTTGACCATGGTTGTCTCGCCCTGCCCCTGACCGCAGGTTGACTCTGATCATGTGAACATAGTGCAGGGTGATGTGCTACACCCTCATACACTCATATCTCATGTCCCGAGCAAGCTTTTCAGTAAGGGCCTCGTTTCATCAGGCTGACTAGTGGACAGTGGACAGAGTGCCAATTCATCAACAAATTATTCACAGATTATTATTTTCAGGACATACTGCAGCAATCCCCACACACCTGGCAGATCTATGTGAGACAAACTCATTTTTAGTCGTAAACAAAGACAAATGTCATCATAAATTGTTCCAGGGAGGAGATTTCTGGCGAGTTGGTGGACTTTGGGGATCTTGTTCAAATAATTTGCTTCATGTTATGTTGTATGAAGTGTTTTTGCTTTTAGGTATATCTTCTAGTCTGCCCACACATTTTTTGCTTTTCTCAAAACCGAGGAGTTGGAGAAGCAAACGCCTGACCACACTGCTGTTATGTGTTGTGCTTCTACTTACTTCCTACCAAAAATTCCAGTGGCACCCTGACCCCCATATTCATGCCATCGAACCCTCATGTCCCCCGTACACCTCTGCATCAGGCATGTCTGGGAAATGTTCAGGATTTCACATGGAGAATCATGGCAAAACGGGACCTGTCGTCTCCCATTCACCAGCAACTATATAGTTACATTGCCTGGTCAGGTCCCACAGATCCCGACTTTAGGGTCAAAGCTCAAAGTTGACTTGATGGAATACAGACTTAACTGAGCGCCGTTATCTTAAGCTTGAATGCCCGTTAAAAAAAAAAAAAGTCTTTCACCTGCTCCTTTCAAAGTGTTAATAGCCATCCTAAAATAGCAGCGGCAAAGGAGGCTTTCACTCTGTGTCACTCTGTAGACACTCACATCGGGAAGAGGGCTCTTGTGCCGAGAGGTCTGTGGAATTCGACCTTGGCATAATTTTAAAAAAGCGGGTGGTTGCTCGTCGATGTCTGTGCTTTATCCTGGCAGCAGATGGTACCTTTGAGGAAATTTCAGGAGGACATCTGTGCTTTCAGAGGTCAGTTGAGCCAATGGCAAGTTTCTCACTGTCACTGTTGTTCTGTTGGTGCCACTGTTGTAGAAACTGCCTCAGCAATATTTTGCTGGACATTTTTTTAGACTGATTTGGGTTCCCTTGCCAGGTCTCCTATTGGACATTTTACATCATCTTTGCACCTTATCTCAAAAGTAGAGAAAAACATCCATTTGGATTAATGAGCCAAAGAGAGGAATGGGGAAGACAAGAAAATAAGTAGTGTTGTCTACTAAATTCTCCTTAGCAGTGAATTTTCTGAGGGAATTGTCTATGCTTTTTCCCTTTTTTTTCCCTATTTGGGATTGCCGTTGTGCGGGAGACAGCTCACCTCTCTGTATAACACTCTCTGTGCTTGTATGGCGGCGCCTCAGTGAGATGAATGCACCCTGCCCCCCAGTACACATACACACTACCAACAGCTACTTTTTACACTAGAGAAAGGGTCTCTGGCTGACAAAACCCACCCTACCCCTGCGGAATGAAGCCAGTCTTGCTCTGCGGGTATGAACTCCGTGTCATTGTCAGCAAATGACACAGCTCTAACTCAACCCTCAGTTTGAGCAGCTGGAGTCAGGTTGCCTTGACGGAGTGACTCTGAAGGCCCTGAATCTCTGAGGCATTTTTAGTGGAAAGTAACTGAAGACAAATCCATGATAAAACTATCCATAAGTTAATTTATAGCTTCTTTTGACACAAGACACACCACATGATACCACATGGTTTATTCATGTACTTACTGTTCTCAAACTGGTATATGTGGGCGTCAATAAGAGGATCATCTCTCTGTTCTGGTGTCTTTGTGCTGTTGTGAGATGAACTTGAATCGGCTCAGCCTGTGTTTCACCATGTGTATCTAAATTTCAGAGTACTTCTTCCTTTGGTAAGTCTGTCAGCATAAGGGAAACAAATGTTATACAATTCTCTTTTAATCACCAACTTAGGAGAGATGGACCTTGCATAATTTTGGGTTTGATGCAAATACACTGGGGGGAGGAAGCCAATCCAACAAAATGTTGCCTAATAAATTTACCCAGTGTCTCGGAAGCTATCAGAAGCTTAGCTTATTTTTCCCATAACTTTACTCCCAAGGTAGTGCAGCACTTCTCAGAATGAAATTTCAGAAAGCCGTTTCTCATCCAAAGTGACAGCTTAGGCTGAAATTGTCCCTCATGTACAGCACTATTGATATATTAATGCTTTTTTCTGTGAAGCTGTATTACATTGTATATTATGAGACTCTTCTGAAGTGAAGCATGGCATTATGAGTGGTGCATAATAATTGGATCACTAGAATTCAAATATACTTTGTGACAACTGTCAGTAGTAACCACTTCCAGGGAGAGTGGTTTGCCTAGGTTTGCCTAGGTAAATATTTCACAAGCGTTCTGTAATCACAAAGTGAAAATAATGGATTGTCCTAATATATTAACAAAAGTGCAATATTAAAAATGCTTTCAAATACTACTGTTTAGTCACCACTGGACTGAAGGGTGTGGCACCATAAAGATGCTTCATGTCTTTATTGAGGCTTGTGGATTGGCAGTCTAGCCACTTGGACTGTCTTATTTTGTCCTGCCACTAATACATTCTACATCCTTTCTTCCAACTGCAAAGTCCCAGACACAGAATTAGGTCAACATCAGCTGAATGCTAACTGTTGCTGTTGTAACCAGATGACTAGGACACCAAGATCAGATGAGTTCGGCAGCCTCTGCCCAGTCAGGCCAGCAAATTATCACTCAAGAACTAATGACGAGTAAAAAGAAATATGTGTCAATGTTTGTTTCAGTATCATTGATGACATTATTTTTGAGATATCTCCACTGGGATGGAACAGCAGGGAACCTTTGGTTTTGAGTCATAGTGTGAATGGATCCTAACCAGGGGGTAGAGGGGGATATATTAACTAGCTTGGTGTTGTATACATTCTTATGATCCTGAATGTTACTATTAACCCATCATTATTAAGCCATGTCGAATTACGGACTTAATATTGTCGACAGGAACAGTATGTTACCGGCTTTTCTGTATCTGTATTCCTGTTCTGTTCGCCCCTGTGATTGGATGGCAGTGTAGATTGCAATGATTGCCCGTAAGCTTTTTAATGACAAATCAACTAAAACAAAATCATCACACAGTTGGTGGTATTAGGTGAGTGACTTTGTACATTTATAGAATTACTGACGTGTATGAATTGGCTGGAAGTTAATTTAGTCATTCATGTGTTCCCTGTTTACTCTCTCGGCTGACCTAAATGGGACTGTCCTCTAGCTTTTCTGTTGCCTATGTACTGTTGTGAGATGAACTCAGATTGGCCCTTTAGCCTCCATCTCTCCATGTGTGTCCAATTCTCCAAGTACTTTTCCCCATGGAAAATCTGGCAGCACACGCGGAACACATGCTGTGTGCTCCTGTCTTCATCACCGCCCACTGAAAGGACATCTCACTTAACATCAGGTTTGATGTGAATGCACTGGAGAGAGACAGGCAATCGACAGTGGTTGCTTGAGGAGTTAACCCAGGGTCTCGCTATCATAATCTTGGCCTTTTTCTCCAGCACATCTACTCCCAGGGTGGCTGGGCTGTTTTCAGATGTGAAATGTGGAGGAGTGCCGTTAAATGTGCTGGTCTACTCTCTACTTTCTCAGCACACGACTCAATTAAAAGGAAGTCTTGTCATAATGTGCTGTTTCCATATGGAGGTCTTGCATGTGCATTTGTCTCCTGACTGGATATACGGGACAGTGCTGATGTACCGAATGGCTCAATATCATCTGTTGGACTTTGTTGGACTTTGGTCATTGTCGCATGGCTGGTGCGGGGTGTTCTGCTCAATATCTCTCTTGCAGGGCTGCCAGAACAATCATAATTGTGTTCAATGTGGCATGCTGATCTTGATTTGGCCAGGGTAAGGACCACAGGCTCTGACTATTGCCTGAGTTGTGTAAAACAGAGCAGCCTGGCAGGCTTTCTGGAGATCAGGTTTTACTGATCTCACAGGTCTGTGGAGGAAAGACAGGGAATATTTGGGCTACTGAGGAGGAGGTTTAGCAGTGTTACCATCAATGGTGAGAGGAGGTGTTCCTGTTCTGTCTCAGTGGACATGAGTGCGGCTGTAGAGGTGGTGTATCTTTTTTTATTAAAATGGTTCATCCAATGAGAAAATGAAGTGTTAAGTTTGGCATGTTTACAAGCATTTATAAATTTAGCTTATGAAATTCATTTCCATCTCCAGTTACCACTTTAGGCTACTAATTTATTCTCATAGGTGTCCTTATATTGTGTGTATTTTTCATAGCATTTTCCTTTAAGATACATTGTCATGGTATTGTTTGTTCTTTGTATGGTTTACCGTCCTGAAATGGGTAAGGCCTTCCACAAGTGCAGTGTGTCAGTTACACTGATAAATATTTGATAGAGTCAAGAGGAGTGTGCTCTTAGAGAAAATTCCTTCCAGCTCAATAGAAAATTGGGTGAAAGATCACTCAGGGGTCACCCTGCCTATAAATTGGACATCCCCCACGCCTTTGTTCTCCTAATCGAATCAAGGCCTTTGTCAGGCACTCATGGCTGTCACCACGGAAATACAGTGCAGGTCTGCCCTCCCTCTGCCTTGTGATTGTCGCATGCGTCTGAATCAGAAGCCGTCTCTCGACATTTTCCGCGGAACAGCTGTGGCAGAGGCTCATCGGCTACCGAGCCAAACAGCATGCAGTCTGGTTTTAAAACCCTGCCTTTGATGGAAAATTTCCAAAATGCTGTACTCATCTGGAAGGTGGGGAGAGCTCAATATTGATCCAAGCTTCTATGGAGGTTATTGGATTCTTGTCTATTTCTGAAGGGGCTGTATAACACCCTGATCTAGGGCCTTCCCCCCAGCTGGGTCTGAAAAGAGGAGACGGGGTGACATGTTCCCACAATGTTGACAGCTGCGAGGGACCCTCTTCCATGGAGAGCCTCTTTGAATTAACACAGCTTGGGCTCACCATCCAACTTGAACACCCAGTTTCTCCTGTTGTCTTTTTTTCTGTGAATGTGTCCACCTTTCACCCCAGTCCAAGGAGGCAGGCCCTTGCAGAGCCCTGCAGAATGGCCCTCTGTCTGGCTTCAGCCTCCAATGACCTACTAGCCCTCTATTGTTGCACTGTAAATAAGAACAGAATTGTATTCCCTCCCCTCTTGTACCCAGAGACAGGCCGGCACTGCCCCTTGGGATTTAATGGTGTTGGCAGGCCTATCAATCAAGGCCCAACTTACAGCCCCGTCGCTGCATGAGGGGTTGCAGTTCATTAGTGACCCCTGTGTCCCTTTGTCACCACTGTCTAGGCTGGATCCGGGCCTTTACGTAAGGCCTTGGCCCCAAGGCGGACTACATGTCCCATTGTTGTTTTTGTGGCCTCTTGAACAAAGAGCCTTGTTGTGAACATTATCCAGAGACACATACATAGTTTTCATAATTTTATACAGCTCAAACCTAGCTGCAGCAGAATTCCATTTTCCACATTTTTTTCCTGGATGTCTTAACCCATGTATGTGATGAGGCCTTGCAATGGAAATTTGTCATTTGGGTGAAGTGTACATCATGCATATCCCAATTACACTAAAATGGGTACCGGCACATATCAGTGAATTAAAGTGAACATAGTTATATGTGATTTAGAACTTTCAGGGGAATTGTATGCAAGACAGTGTTTGCTAGTGGCAGGAAGGTTCCACAGACACCTGCAGTATTTTATTTGCTGCTGTCTTGTCTTGGCTTTAAAATCCTGTCTCTGGATGTTGGGATGGTAGACTGCTCTTGGTTTCCATGCCACTAACCAAGACTGTAAAGTCTTTATACTTCATGATTTAAATTCTGTCCCTTTTTTCCTAAATTAAAAGCCTGATCACAGAAACTCCTCAGTTGAACCATTTTGCATTTATTCATTTGGCAGATGCTCTTATCCAGAGCAATTTACAAGAGGTACATTCAATAGGATTAGACAATTAGCTGCACAAATACTGACTCATTAGTGCCATCCTTGAAATACAGTTTAGTACCATTTTAAATTGTGATCAGAATTAGAGTTGGGACCGATCCGATCCAGTATGGGTATCGGGTGCCGATACTGACGTAATACACTCATATCGGACTGATGTTACCGATCCACGTACCGATCCAGATTCCATAGTCTGATGTTTTTCTGAATTATAAATATGTAATAACGCATAGCCCATAGCCAAAATGTTTTGGCACAAATGAATTAATTAGTAGTTAACCCTTTTGCACGTAACTTATTTTAATGCTATGCGGCATGCGTGTTACGTTACATGGTTCGTTATGTTTTCATTAGCGTTATTAATCTTCTCATAGTTTTCAGTTAGCATTTGCTATATTTTTTAATGTTAAATCACTGTTTCCTCAAAGCTAACATTAGCTAGAATTTTCCAATGTCGTGTTCTAATCGCACCGGTTTTAGCATACCCGCTAAACGGTTAATCACACCGGTGTGAAAGGGTTAAACAGTTCTACAAAGACATCCAGTAGTCCGCATATTTTTTTTTTGTCTCCCAGAATTCTTTGAGTTAGATGTACAGGTGGAGCGCTGGACCATTAGTCTGCAATTGAGGAACTGGTTGTCAATTTGCCATTGCACTCTTTGAAATTCTCTTATTACTTTTGAGCTCATGTATAGAAATCTACTTACTACTAGTTGATAATGCGTTGCAGTGCACTGTTCAAGTTGTTCAAGTTTTTCAAAACATTAAAGGAGTTGCCACAGCAATTTGCAGTCCTACACCTGTTTGTATGTGAAGCTTACTTAAACTACAGTTCAAATAGATTGTTTTGCAATACATTTAAATTTAATGCATTTTTGTATATTTTTTTGCTCTTTTAATAAGAAGTGCTGTGTGGTTTACTACAGCCTCATGTAGCTTTACACGTAATACCACCAACAACAACAATAATAATAATGATAATGTGGTGATAAACAGCTTCCGTGCAAGTCAGTGTTGCATCTCTGTAACATGAAAGGCATTGAGAATGATTGAGCCGGACTCCAAGGAAGTGATTTATGGCAGGCAAAGCTACAAACTAATCTACCGTAGTAACACACTATATCTGTTTGTAATTCATTCAAGGCGAAGCAATTTACATTTGTCTGGATTTGTAACAGTGATTCACAGAGGCATAAACCCAGAGGAGAGGAAGACAACTTTCTATTACTTTTGGAAGTTTTTGTTTGTATGTGGGATTTACCTCATATGAAATGAATCTCAATCCATGGACAAGATACTGAATGTTAGTCTCCAGAGTTACCTGTCCATATCCATTTGTTTAATGGAAGGAGTCTGAATGATCCTATAGTTGAGGTTAAGACTACATTACATTTTGGTAGGAGGTACTCTCCTCATTGACAAAGTGCACCAGCTTTGGGTGGGCATGCTTGCGACACATATGTACAGCACCTGAGAACCATGGCATCCAATAAGATGAGGCTTTGCCTCTAAATCCATAGACTTTTCACAGAAATGCTTCCTTTATTTGCAAAGAACAATAAGAAAATAAGTACAGACTATTTTTATAAAGTACAATTTCAGCACAGAGCACACAGTGGTGTTAAAAGCAGTTTTATTTCTGATGTCATGCTGAAGGCCAGGTCTAAGCTCTGTTTTTAATCTTTTCATGGGCTGTAACCAGGAGGCTGAACAAAGCAGAAGCATGAACTCCAAAATAAGTCAAGATAGTTGTATATGGAACTGAAGTGTGTATGGATCTGTAAAAGCTTTCACAGTGTTGTAGAACTGGCATTGAGGGAGGGTAGCAGGGGCTGTTTTGGAAGGAAACAGGTTTTGGAAGGAAATCTAGTGATTTCAACAGCAGACCCTGTTAAATTTTTCACACAGGCAGTTCTGCTGCAGAAACCAAATGCTTATTTTCTTAACTGACTTTATACAAAATAAAGTCGTACTTTTTAATCTCATTATTTTTTCCCTATTGGTTCACAAGTGACAGTGCTCAATTTATTATGCAATTTGGATTTTTTGTTCACCACTTCATCATTTCAGCTATTTCATTCCATTATTTAGATATTTTCTTGTCCAGTTCATTAATCCTTTCTGAACAGGGTTTAAACTGTGTGTGAAACTCTGTGCCCATCATGTTACAAAGAAGCAGAGTGCAAGCCAGTTTAATTGAGACCAAGCTCTTACTCCCTCCCTATCTGTCCTGCTTTCAGTTATTGGAGTCAGACGCAGTGATTATCTAAGCTAAGAAAGCACACGTTAATCAATAACTCCCCCCCTGCACTTTCTGACTCCTCGCCAGGGCAACTTTTTCAGGCTTCTTTGTCAATAGCTTAATCAAACAGTTTTGTTTGGCTTCAGATCTCTGCCCATCTGTTTAAGGGAAGGTATTAAAAGACCGAGAAATGCAATCAGTGCATGAGAGGAAGTAATTGGCTGAAGACTGATGGATTTTGTCCTGTTGTGATCCTTTTCCTTGCAAATAGCTGCTTGAAAACTGCTGTGTACTTGATGCAGCAGTCTCTTCATATGGTTGTGACAGTACATCATCTTAACTACATTATGTGAATGAAGACAAGCAAGATGTACATCGAATGTCTTGCCTCCATCATATGGTCATAGACTAAAACCAATGCTAAGAATAATTTAAGGCAACGCATTTAAAGTTAAAATCATAGGTCTAGTCTAATAATTAATCTATAATTATTTATGATTCCAATTAATATTATAGGATATTAATATCCCTCATGCACACAGAGGAAAGTCAGAAAGGCTTCGTTTTTAAGGGACCCAAGACCAGTTGCTAGTGTAGTGCTGCTGTGCCACTTACATGTGCTGACACATTTAACACATGGGCACTTTTAGCCACACGGCAATATCGGTTTCCCTCCCAAGACTGGAAGACATTAACACTTATTTCCCTCTCTGAGACCCTCTGTAGCTCATGTGGCCCCCTACCAGCAGGGACAAGCTGAAGCTATGTTCCCATGGCAGAGCTCCTGTGAGTCACAGCCTCTCCAGTGTCACAAAAGGGAACACGTCAGGCCGAAATATATTCCACCATTCAGGATGATTATACGCAGCTCTTTGAGCTGAAGCGTGCTGGAGGTCTTTGTTCACCTGTTGAGGCAGCTCAGTGACTCAAACGGTGGTGTTAGTGACATGCGAAACAACCTGTCAGTAAACACTTACAACACATTCTTTGTGCCTTATCTCGTAATTATAAGGGTTTAGTATGACCAGCTGCTATTCTACCACTGTGCTACATTAAATATGTATTTCACGATTAATTAGGCTAATTAGGCTAACTGTAGTGAAGGTATGATTGAAGTACAAGTGTGTGCAGCTTCTCAAAACTAATTTTGATGCTAATGCGGCAAAACACAACTTGTTCACTCTAAATGGGTCACCTCTTTAAAAGTTTATTTGTGAATTTCTTGAGTGGCTGCACCACGTGGGGTGAGTGTTAACTTTTAGTGTGCTTTCTTAAAAAAGAATGGATCTTCCCTCCTGTTCAATAGCATGCTGAGGAGGTAAGGATGGCTGAAAACCTCACTCTGTCTTGCCTCAATCAATCAAGCTTCTTGTGTTTCCTTCACTCAATTTTCCTTTTCTGCTAGATGGGTCTTTTTGGTGGACAGAAAAGGGAGGGGGGAAAAAAGCCAACTTTTTACATTTAACTGCAGCGCAGTTTGGAGAAGTCCTTTCATTCAGCCTGCACCCCTGCTGGGCATTGTGGGAGAATCTTCCAGCCGCAGGGGATTGTGGGAAAGACCGTGGGCCCACTCATCACTGCTGACAAATCAATGGGGGCCCTCACAAATGCAGCCCACAGGAGTCTGGGGTTGCTGAGGTGCAGCAGCAGAGGGGCACTGCCTCTAGGTCCTCCCTGGTGCAGAGCAGGCATTACTGCTACTGATGAAGTCCATTTTAATTGCGATGAGTTTATTTACTGAGTGTTAGTAGTTCTGCAGACATATGTTAGCACATAATTTGTTAATATCAGTACAGTTTAGCTTTCCTCCTGAATGGTTTCTGTCTTTGTGGTGCCCCCTTCTTAAAGCTCTGTAAAGTTCCCCCTCCCATTAAAAATATAGTTAATTATAGATACTGTTGCCAAACAGTCTACCTTTTAAATGGAGGAAAAAAAGGTGATCGGTTACAAATGTTATACTGTTACGTATTAGGCGTAAGGTAGGTTTGAGGTTTGATGGAACTGTAGCCAGGTGTGGGGATATAAGCTGCAGAGGGGAGCAAGTGGAGCACCCTGCCCTCACAGTGGATCAGCACCGTGGCTCGTTCGAGGGCGGGTTTACTCCTGAGATGGATTTCATCGGGGGAGGGGCAGTAATCACCATGCCGTTAGCCGAACCTCCTCCTCAGGCCCTGCACAGCGTGGGGTGCACGCCGCCCCCTCCTCTTGTTACATTTTCACCCAGGAACAAACAAATTGGGCCTTTCAGGCCTCAAGCTGGGACAGGGGGGAACTGTAATGGGATAAATGGGAGCACTGTTTGTACCCGAAAAAAGCAATGACTACCTAATTATTCAGACCAGTTCAGGACAGTGTGAGGTTGCATGAGACAAAAGCATCTTATTATTATTATGTATTTTCTAAATGGGTTTCTGAAATGTACATGGATGTAGGAAAGGGACCCAGCATGGGTGAATGATTTGTGCAGTGGAAATGTTGTAGAAAAACTGTAGGAAATGCTGTAGGAGTTCACATTTCACCTGAAATTAGAGCAGTAGAGCACCTGAAATTGAGCAGTTACTCATTTTAGGTTTTTCCAATTTGATGATTTCAAAATCCACTTATTTTAAATTTGGAACTTCCTTTGTAAGAACTTTGCAGTCCTTTTTAGATCTGTTTCATAAGCACAAATGAGGAAACATAGAGGCGAGTATAATGCTTGGTCTGTTTTCACAGTTTTGAGAAGAGTGGCAAACACCTGCTGGGAAGTAATTGAAGACTTGAAAGTTTATTTCAGTCCTGTCGCATTAGTATTCAAATGTAGGGAAGAGGCTGAAACTGAGGGGGAAGTGTGCATTGTGGGGATTTTGTTTGTTTGCATGAGCACGGAGGCCCATTCAAATATGTTGCTATACATGTGTGCATGTGTGTCTGTGTTTGTGTGTGTATGTCTGTGTTTGCATGTGTCTTCACCTTTGACAAGTGGTTTTGATAAACAACTGGCGCTTGTGTTCCTTGCATAACACACAGCTCATATCAACAGCCACTTTTATTTCAGTAAACTGGTCATCAGGTTATCACAGGGATAGCAGTCAAGGTTAGGACATGGTTTAAAATAACTCATTACCATTCTCAGACAATGGGAGGGGTTATTTACCTTTCAAAGCTTCCTAAGATCTGAAGCTTTGAAATTTTTTCTGCAGTTGTTTGCATGCTTTTGACAAATCGAATAAGGCGCAGACTGTGTGATGTGCAATGACATTTTTATCTCTTATGGTGTGATTATCATAATAAAATCATGGGGAATGATGTTTTGGACTTCACTGGGCCAGAGTAGCCACTGCATGCTCCTTGACAGCTGCAAATTTCAGCTATTTACAGCTCACGCCCCGACACAATCTGTGTGATCGCAGTGGGTCCCAGCCCCGTGAGGGCTGCTGCAGGCTGAGGGTGAAGTCCAGAAATTGACACGGGGGAGCCGGTAGTCCAAAGAGCAGAGTGTGGGGGTGAGCAAACATGGCACTCCAGTTCAGCTGCAGGCTGCTATGCCACAGCACATTCTGACTGATAGGCGTGTTTGTTTCACTGTGATATGACAAATATGCATTATCTGTGCGTGTGCGCGTGTGTGCGTGCATGCGTCAGTGTGCATACCCCCAGAATGTTTTTGCAATCTCTCATCATTGAAATAGTATATGAACACAATATTGTGTTCTTTTTATCCTCATTTAATGAAAGTGTGGAATACACTGACATCTTGCATGCGCAGCCCTGGAGCGAAGGCAGTAATTTCTGAGGGCCCCTGCTAGTTGTCATGGCAGGCCTTCGCTCCTAGGTGTTTGCTTAAGTGAGTTCTGTTTTCCTGTGAAGGCTGAATTTCATTGTTAAACAGAGCATTTTGGTTTAGTATCACATAATTGATCTTAAATTGTTTTTGCACCCATAATAAGTCAATTGCTTATTCTGAAGTATCAACTGAGAATAATACATTTTAGTTTATTTTCTCATAATTCATATGTTGGAGGATGTAAACTTGAAAACATTGTTCCAGTCATCTGACCTACAGGATTACTGCACTCTGCATTAAACAAAGATGAATTAAATTATAATTCTTGAGTACATTAAAGGCACTCTTTTCTTTAATTATGCATTTTTTATATTAATTGTGTTTATTTTAACATCAAAAAAGGAATAGAGCTGGACATATGAAAAAAACGCTTTAACCCACTATGTGTAATTGTGGATTGGTAAGGCGAATGGTATGAAATGGACTACAAGAAAAAGTTCAGTGTAGAGTTCTCAGTTAAGCATCTTTCAGGCTCACTAACTGATAGACAGGCTGGGAATCTAAGCAGTTGAATCACACGTATGCTTTTGGCACTAGGGGTTGGCCGATATGGTTTTTTCAGGGCCGATATGATAATGATTATCTGTGACAAAAAGGATGATAACCGATATTTCAGGCCAATATTTGAATGCTTTTAACATGTTTTTAAAACACGCAAATTTCTCTATGGTTATCTCTTTTTGGCTACGCAACAGATGCCTATCGCTATTTCAAAAGCGTTCAATTATCGGGCGAACGATGGCAATCATTGCGTAAGAAATAAGGCGAATTGATACATCATTTAGGCTGCATTTTCATCATAAAGTATGAAATATTAAACCTTAAAACTAGCCTGTGCGTCCATGCTTTTTCTGAAGTTGCGGGGAGATTCTAGGAGCCCATTTGCTCATTTATGAGAAAAATGGACAGCTCATACAAAAGTAGGGTACCATGTGGAAGGACTGTAATAAAGCTGGCAAAAATACTGTGAAGTGCAAACTGTGTGCTGCAAATTCCATGATGATGATGAGGCCAAATGAAGAAACATCAAAGCAGCAAACGGGTATTTTGCACACAGTGCAACCACAAGCGAGCTGAAGTTTAATTTCGTGAAAGGTTGCATAAATGACGACTGTAATTCAGAAGGGCTGTGCTTTAGGGTAAATTTCTTTTAATGTTTTATTTGAAAGAATAAATATACATTACTATTTGTGCAGTGTCAAACTGTTGCAACTTTTAAGTTTTTTTTTTTTTTTTTTTTAATCGGGAATTTAGATAAAAATATACAGATGACAGATAATCAAAAATTTGCTAATATCGGCCCTGATTATCTAACGACCAGATAATCGGTCGACCCCTAGTCAGCACAGCCCTCGTCATAAGATAGCACCTTGGTGAAGGGCTCCAGCAGAAAACTAAAGCAGTTTAGTCTTTTAGCAAGGTCTACTTTAGAGTGCTGATAGTATCATACAGACAGCCCAGATGTAAGGATGAGCTTTGCAGGCTTTCTTACCGACCATGGTATGGGGGAGTCTCCAGAACCATGGGATGTCTGGAAATGAATGAGAACTGCAGGGCTGCAGGGAGAAATCAGCAGTGTGGGATTTCAGACTGAGTCAAAGTGTGTTTCACAATACCTCACATTCTGAACATTTTCAAACAGAGAAATGACCAAGATGGAAATATAGCTGACGCTTGTTCTAGGTCTTCGATTTTGATTTCTACAAAAGCAGCCGTTGGTTGATTATAGCAATCAGTCTACTGTTGCTTGGTTATTGTGAATCAAGCAGTGTGAATTATGGTTCAGTATCTTTTTAGATGAATTTGAAAAATTAACATTTGCTCTGTCATTTCATTTATTGAAGTGAGGCTATTCCTTTAAGATCATCATTTTAAGATGCAGTAAATTCTGTACAGTATTTACATTAAGATGCATAAAAAAGACCGACAAGATTGTCAATCTGCTTTCATATTCTGTGTGGGTATGAAAGCACCGTGAAGACTACACAGGCTGCAGACTACATAGACATGTGATGAGAGGGAAAGTTTGGAGAGGCTGATTACATACCCAATTTGCTATTTTTGTCAGCTCTCCTGTCCGACCTTTCATGAAGCACAGGGCTTTTTGCGAAAGGTAATAAAACTTTATTAGTCGTTTGACATTACCAGACTTCTCTTACAAATTTGGGATGTGCACAGCCTCTGTAATGAACACTGTATTCCCTGAAGCATTTGATTGAGGGATGGTCATTTTAAATGTTGCTTCTTGCACATTTAAATTTATCAAGCTCCATTTTTAAAAGGCATGTAAACCAGAGAGATTCAAGCATTATGTAATCAAGAGATGAGCCAGACCTCCTGATATTTGATAATCGAGGACCTACTGCTGCTAATCATCCCACAGTGCTGACAAAATTGGACAATGGGGAAGATTTTCGAGAAACTACAAGACTGTTTACAGTTTGATATTGAACTTCTAATGTGTACAAGGTTTATTCAGAATTTGCAGTTAATTATCCCTGAATGGTATAATAAACTTAAAACTAAATTAGGTTCCCTTGAATAACAGAGTAAATGCAAGTCAGTATTAAATTTCAATAGAAACAGGAAACTCAATCCTCAATCATCCTTTGCAGTAATTCATCACTTTGAGATTGAAAAGACCCACAGTAGAGTTTCCTTGAGCTTCAAACCACCTTTTCTCATCTGCTCATGTAAAGTAAATTTCTAAATTTAAAGATATTGGATTTCTGCCCCTGTTGTCATCAGGGTGGTAGCAGATTGACAGCGTGTTGCATGGTGTGAATTAAATTTCTGAAATGTGTTCCTTTGCTCCTTCACATGCACTTTTACATTTATTCTTGTCGTTATTGCCTGTTATTAGTCTAAGTGAACTACTTTTAAGGGCTTTGGTCTCAAAACAGAATTCATTTCTTTTTTCTACCATTCATATTTATGAAATACTTTAGTAAAGTATACTTTATATACCAAAAAGTATACTGTAAATTACAGCTTGCTGGAGAGGCAGAATATCTGTCAGTGTGGCACAGTGCACACATGTACTGTATGATGTATGAAAATATCATGGCTCTTGCTACATGTTTGCACAATGATGTCAGAAATGTTGGTCATTATCTTGGTTCAGACCTCCACAGGAGATATTGGCTAGGTATATTCCTGCCAAAACCCACATTGTGTGCCATTTAAGTGCTAAACCCATAGGATCAGAGGACTTTGGGTTTAAATATGGGTCATGCCATGCAGAGTGTGCCAGAGATTAATGCTTGTTCATGTTCCATTTTGTTTGAAAGCGTCACTAGGGTTTGTTTTATAGTGAAATTTTAAATCATGATTCCTGTTCATTTCCCCCTTCAAACTGCACTTAAAGGTCAGCCAAAAGTGAAAAAAAAACATTGAGAATGTTACATGTAAACAAGCATATTTCACTTGTTCAACCTGTAATTATCTCTCATGCCCCTAACATTCATCTAAGTTGCCAGATAGGAGCAAAACTAAACCATGTTTAGTTCCACCCTTTAAGGTTAGATACATATGGTATGACTGAGTAAATATTTGTCTCACACTGTACGAGTTGCAGAGGGCAGAATCATTGGTGTTCAGGCCACCACACTTACGAAATCGGGGAGTCATCATCTGTGTTAGGATTGCTGGGGAACAAGTATTATGCATATTACCAAGCTTGACATTTTTCTCTCAAGCATATCTGGAGATTTTACATCGTAGGACCTGACTTCAGCATTCACAGAATTCATCTAATATTTCTAGCAGATTGCCCAGCTGCTGATGTTGTTTGTTGTGGTAGGGGGTTAGCTGGCTTTCTGTGGATGAATTAAATAAACACCCCTGTTCTCAGCATGGCTCAATAAGCTGATATTCTGCCTCTGTTCAACATGTGTTTTTGCCTTTGTGCTCGGGTCATGTTGCTGTTGTCTTTCTTACTCCCTGGCATTCTAATAGACTGTAGCAGAAAACAGCTGCTGCAGCGCTACATTGCAGAATGGGTATCATTAAAGCTGACACTCACCGCGATTCAGTACCAGCATGCTGGAACTTGACTTGCTGCTTGCAGGTGCTCCTAAGAGCAATTACTGCTGCTTGTTAGTACCTTACACATTATAAGATTAGCACTGTTAAGCTGATGTAAAATTTCAGCACGCACATGACAAATTTTAGTTTGTGGCTAGCTGTTATCAGGGCTGGCTGGGGGGCTGACGTTGTACTGGTCTTTCTAGGCTTTACTCAGTAAGGGATGTAGATAAGAAATTGTATGTACTACTTCAAATACTATTGGAAAAAAGTTCTCTTCTGAATATTGAAAGTCTGCTATTTTAACAGCTTTTGAAGGACGGAATTTGTTTTGGGTGTTTCCAAAAAATACAAGGATTTCTTTGATAGATCCCTATTATTTACCAGAACTGTTTGGTATCCTCTAGTTTTGGACCACTGTCAGATGGTTTAAGTTGAGTCATTTGAGTGTTGCTTATAGTCACGTGGGATCAAATACACTAATAGTTTTACCAGTCTGGTATTTCTCTGCAATTTTTCATGATATTAACCTACCAACAACATCTAGAAAGCCCAGGTCAAGTTAATTGAGGTGCTATACATGGACATGAATGCAGTGATATTTTTCCAGTGAAGTTAGGATTGTCACTGTGGTGCAACCTTTACTGGTCATACCTTGTAGGAGAAATTTATTAAAAAGATAAACGGTATCCTTTTTTGGCACGGCTCAAAAACTCTCTTGTGACTCATAGTAATATCTGAGACACACAGCATCAAATATCCCTTTTTTGGCACACTGGACAGGCAGGAACGCATTTGAAATCAGCTTGCTGCCTGGGAATTGTCTGTATGGGACCAGTTAGAGCTACTGGCAGCATAACCATCATTTCTCTCTGTCTCAATTTCTCACTAAAATTGTACCCTTTTCTCTCTTCAGCGGCAGTTGCTCTCAGTTTGAAGATGAATATTTCATATTTGTGGGTTATAGCACAGCATATTTGGTGAAAGCTGCCTCTCATTGAATCTTGCACTTTACTTATTTACTAGGAAAAACGCCAGAAAACAAAGATGTTAAAAGCTGGAGCTAACCATTAAGTTTTTGCAGATTGCAGGTTTGTGTAAATCATACATTGTGTCCCAATAGTTTTTAACACTGAATTTTTTATATAGATAGTATCGCTGAACCTTAGTGGCGCAGAAAGCTCTTTTCACCTTGGAGGAACCACACGGTTTTTTTCTAGATAAAAATGTTTGCTTTCTCAGGGTGTGCTCTGTGGAAAAGGGTGAAAAAATATATTAGCTACTGTGTCTTCAGTAACAATGTCTCTATTGGTCCTGGCCTAGCAGGAGGTAGACTCCAGTTCCACCACTGAAGCTGGAGATTTCTTTAAAGAGGTTGGCAGGTGAAATACTGTGGGAACTGCAGGGAGTGTTTTTATGCCTTTTGTTACGCTTGTTTCAGTGTGGAGGTGCATTTTGAATGCTCATTGCCCCCACAGAAAATAACTGAGTCTGGGTCCACTTGGGAATAAATACATTTGACACAGATTTTACACAGGAAATTTACATGTAATATTTTATTGCCTGTTTTTGCGTTGGTTCGACTGCTGTGGGAGCACCATCTAAACAGATGAGCAGTACATAAACATTTCCTCAGAATGTGAGATATCTGATCTCAAAGGCATCTGATCACAAATTCCATAATCAATATCTTACCAGTGAAATTGCAGTTACTTATGTGAACGTCACTCTCAGGTTTGCTGTCATTAAGATTTCAAGCTGTGGAATCACGGTTTGAATTTCCGTGTGTGCAGGCAATGAGGAATTCTTTTACGTGGACTCATCCTCTTTCGTGTAGTATTTGTTATTTGTTGTACTTCCAAAGTGCGGTGGTGGCAGCCATGGTGGTGGTGGCTGCGGGGTGTGTCTCAGTTGAGGTCCGAAAACGAAAGTATAGGGACACATGAATTGCTGGGCACCCGCCGGGCAGGGACCATTGTTCTGCTTTTCCTTTGAGTCAGAGGGGACAGAAACATTCACACGCCACTTTCAGGCTTCCTGCTGGGCAGCTGAGTGAAGAGGCCTTGCAACTGCCCAATAAGATTTGGCCACGCGTAAAAATTGGAGGGAATGGAGGTGTTGTTTTTAAATACAGTCCAGTGTAGTTAACTTTGCATTTTTAAAACTTGCCTTTTAGGTGGCAATGATTTGTGCTTCTCAGCCCTCTGGCTTTTTTTGCCCTTTGTGCTTTTCTTTTATCTTTTTGTTCCTTGCATTAGCGGAAAACCCCATATTACATCACCCCATGGCACGATTCATGTCAAGTATTGGCTTGACATCACTTTCAAGTCCCTAATACATCATGTGCAGTCTAATAATTCTTTGCTGAAAAGCTGTAAGTGTTCTCTTAGAGGTGTTATCTTTGAGAATCCTCCTTATAGGAATCCTGCAGGGTACAGCAGGTGCTGATATTTTGATTTAGTTTCAAATGAAATAAATGAAGGTGTAACTTTTCTGAGGCACCGTTCACAAAGCCCGGCTGAAACAAACCCCAATCCACCCTCATTTCCCCCTCACAACAAACCCCTGCTTCCCTCCAGTGGGCCTGTGAGCTTGCTTCCAGAATTAGTCTTGTCTACGCAACAGTGACAAGAAACGTCTGTGTCTATTAAAACAAACGTGACACTGTCAAGCTTGGCATTATACTAATCTATGTTGCTGACAAATCTTTCACAAAGCGAGTCTTTTAAGATGAATAACAGGGTGTTTTTGAGGCAAGGGAGAGACTGGACGGTCAACAGATATGTCCAAATTCCTCTCAAGCTTTCAACCACCGTTGCCAAACTGAAGGAGCTCACTCGCTACAATCTCTCATTTTTGACAGCGTCTCTTTCTGGAAAACTCATTACCTCAGTGGCTCTGCAACTAGTGAGAACAAACCATTTACGATCTCCGTAGGTTTTCTAGCTCGCCACCAGCTCAGATATCTAATTTGGAATGATGAAAAATGGGAATACTAAATCTCCTGTTAGATGTTATGTGTTTGTTGCAAGGAAAGGGGCTTTAGTCTGTCGACGAGGCTGTTTGCAAACGGTCCTCAGACATTGTTTGAGTTCTCTCTCTAGTCTCAACCTTTGGAAGGGGCTCAGGCAAGTAGAATCATATTATAGTATGACTTGTTAGCCAATTTAAAAAGTAGCAGTTGACAGATATGACAAAGGGACAAGCTGACACTGTAGGATTTCAGCTACAGAACAAATAAAATCGTAGATGTAAACCCTGTTTAGACGCAGCAAATGGTAATTTGTTTGAGTAGAGAGTCCAGATGTTTTTAGTTCAACAGCAGAGGCAAAGCAGCAAGAGGTAGCAGGAGCATGCCATTTCTCTTTGATCCCCTTGTGTGCCATCACCATGTCCATACACTATTTGCTGACAGCTCTGGTTTTTGGAACATTGCTGGTAAGCCTCCTCTTTACAAGCTCAGCTCAACTTCTGAACTCATAAACAAAACTGTGTCACTTGGATCGAGAAATTCACCACTGTGATCCATTTAATCTTACTTCTCCCATTGTCAGGTGCCAAGCCCACTTAGATGTAGAGACTGACCCAATGTTACAAAGTATGACCATTCCATTGCTGGATTCCTGTGCCATGAAACTGATACCATCATTAAGACCCACATGGAGAAGGTCTCTTTTCATGCCATTTGAAGAAACTGCTTTTTCTGTTGCCAGGTTTTAAGCTTGTAAGCTTTAAGACTGTACTACAGTATCAATTGAGCTACGGTACTATCAACATAAACAAAAATCTAGGAATACTTTATTCAGCTGTAAACAAACCCATCCCTAGAAAAATTGATTTATTAGGATCAGTGGGGTTTTATCTGGCACTCAGCAAATGATGTGTGACTAATCTGTTGCAGAGTCAGAGTTAAGAGATTGTCTTGCTTGCCTGGAAAATGTAACTCGTCTGTCAGTTTGTTTCCTTGACCCTAACATTAAGCATCACCATTGTAGTCTATCTCATTCACTTGCTTATATCTTAATCACTCAGGTTTTATGTATTTTTTATATTCTGAGGACCTGGGTACCCTCTCAGCCTTTTGTCTTGTACCTATACATATGTAGATATGGACACACTTCTGGAGTTAGTGCTTCCTCTGGCTGTGTGACAAGTGGGGTTTTGGGTTGCTGTGATCTTGTGCAAGTCAGATGAGAGGCCCAGATAGCAGTCTGAGAACCATCTCCACAGGACTTTGCTGTGGATTGGACAGCCGCCAGCCAGCGGAATTCTTTACATGCTGACAAGAAAGTGCGATGGATCCTGTAAAACAGCCAAATCCCTGATTAAATCCACTCATTCTTTTTACTTTCCAGATCAGTGTCTTTTAGTTCAATACAATTTTTTTGTGTGTCAGTGTCAGTTTTTATTCCTCAACTTTGGTACAAATGCCGATAACATTCCTGGTGCGTCTGCTAGTTTCATTCAAAATACATGCTCAGGTTTTATAACACGTATGGTTTTATTAATACAACAGATGTCATATTTAAGCTTAAAATGTTAATGGCAAGCATTGTGCTGTATTCTGGAATATAGTCCATATATTCAAAAACATTATCATGAGAATGACTAAAATGCTCCACATAGGTATCCTGCATAGCACTGTTGAGAACCCTCTAAGGAAACCATGCATTTTTTAAATTTGATTTAATCTCATTCAGACCGTCAGCTGTCTGCACACAAGTTACAGCAGAATCATTCATTGTATGCATCCCCGTTAGACAATTCATAGCCTGTTTAACAGCACAAAAAGTTCTAGTCTAGTAGGAAGATCGTTTAGGATTGATAGATGTGTGCCCCTGGAAGAGTGTTGGCATGCTGTGCTGAAGCCTGTGTGTGGGGTTTTGTGGTGGCGAGCCCTGGCTGTTTAGAATGGGTGTACCCGCCATCCCTGTAGCCTGCTGAGCATAGCTGTGTGCCTTGCCTCAGAGTGTGCCTGAGGTGCTGTGCACAGTGCGTACCTGGGACCTCATGGCTGCCGTGGAACTCAGGCCGGGTACGGGAAGGTCACCCTCGTCCCCGTTCCACCCTGTAGCATGCTCGGAGGTGTTGTGGAAAGCTGGTACAGTGTGTGACGCAGCCCAAGGATGTCGCTCCAAAGATGTGAACAGCCATGAAAGCTAAATACAATTTGGCTTTGTTGGAGCACCCCAGGAAAAGGCAGCTGAAGTTAAAACTTCTAAAACGCTGCAATAGTGTCTACTTTCTCTGTTTTGAGAGTATTTTAGTGCTTTTGCATCCAATAAAAATTAAATGAACATATCTGAGTCTGAGAAGTGTATTTTGTTTTTTAGAAAAGAGCTAGTAAATACTTTGAAAATTGAAAATATTTTTAATATTAATGTCGGTGTAACTGGTTACTGTGAAGAACCCCATGTAATGCGTGGGGGTGGCGTGGGCATGCAGTAGCTGTGAATATAGTTTAATTTTAATTTTTCGGAAAATATGTAGGATGTGGCATTAAACAATGTATAAGTGTTTAAAATAGTCTGTTTCGACATTATTGACAGTAAACCTCTCATGGCTATCTCCTGTACAAGCAGGTAGTATCATACTGTATCATCAGACTTGCAGTGTAATTCAGACAGCCTATTGAATGTGTCCTGAAGAAAAAGAGAAGAGGAAAGGAATATGGCAGAGCAGGAAGGCAGCCCATACATTTTCTCCCAGGTTTGCAGATTCCATAGTCCTTTTGTATTGAATGCTTTCACTTCTCGTCAAGTCAGATAGCTACCCATGGAATAAAGTAAACATCTATAAGCCTGGGATATGCAGCTATGCATTCCGGAGAAGTATCATCTCTGCGTAGCTGCTGGCTGCTGTTTTGGCTTTGCCGGAGCTGCATACCCTGGCAGCAGTCAGATTTATATGGGGCCTGCATTGAAATGAGTCGAGGAAGAATCACATGCTCTGAGGTTCCAGTATTCATGTTTCAGTTTTAAACAGCCAGGGGCTCATATTCAGTTTCCTTCTGAAGAGTTGGCCTCTCTTACAGATTTATGGAGACCAATGTGCTTTATCTAAACTGAATTCACTTCATACTCGCCTTCCTTTCATTCTGATTAGACAGCAGCATTTAAGTAAGATGGTGTTGTTGGACTGAATTAGCTGGCTGGATGAAAGCAAAGCCCTTGCAAGAAGTTGCTGTTGATATGATCCATCATTTTTTGACAGCAGCCATGCTTATATTCTCCAGTAAATTACTCTCCTGTCACTTTTTAAAAATTCCCTCCCTCTCCTTTTCTCAGTGACTCATTTTATCCATTTTCTCTTTCCTCTTCCCTCCAAATGTCTTTATTTCTCCATACACTCGCAGTCTTTATTATATTATCTTCAGTCTGATCTACAGCCAGTCTGTCTTTCGTTGTTCCCTCCATCCTTTCCATAGTGCTCTGTACCGCCCGAGCCCTAAGCAGTTTGGTGAAAATTGGAGATGATGAGGTATTGATACATGGTACTCACGTTGAACTCACACAGGGAATTTGGTTAGCCCGTAGGCAATCTCTGGATCACAAGAATGGGGGTTAACTTTTAACTGCATGGTCAGCACATTACCCACAGTTACAGCTTTCACAGTGAGGATGGTCAGGTCTGCATCTGTGTGTTTGCAATAGGCCTCTGTGCTCCCAGCCAAGAAGATAACACTCCTGCCTGCTTTGTCAATTGTTACCAACAGTCTGCTCCTCCTTCTGCCTCTCACAAAGATCCATTCATTTATCACTATTATCTGATGGAAATGTTTACCCCTAATTCTGTGGAAAAAAGAAAAGCTCTGTACCTGCATTATCAGAGGAACTCGAAACATGGAGCAGCATTTGTGTAATTTGGGCAACCTGCCCATTTGTTGACCTTGTGTGCTAGAAGACCCCACCTCCATCTGCCCCCTGTCTCACCCACGGAGAGCATTGCTGAGTTTTAATGTATATTTGTTCAACTACCGTTGAAGTAGCAACTGGAATGCTCCTCTTGTTAGATGAAAGGCTGGGCACCACGGGTGGGGTTGCAGCCATCGTGTGGGGTGGGCCTTGGTTTGGAGCGTGGGGGAAGCCCGCAGTACGTTCCCCCATCTGAGCAGTGGGTCACAAGTTCATCAGGCGCTCTTGTGCACAGGTGACCGTTTCACGCTGGATCACACTGGTCGGCAGAAAAGGCCACTGTTTCTGCCCAGCACCTGCTCCTCATTTCATGGCCCCTAAAAGACTGCAGAGCCCCGCCTCCCTTCAGTGCTGTCATCCTGTGACATCTTCATCCTTTGAGTCCTTTTGATCTCCACAGTGAGTCTTCATTGACTGAGATCCTGGGACTGTTCACAGCGAAAGCTAAACTGCATGATGTTGGATGTGGAATCGGTGGTTTGTATTCTGCTGGGTAGGTCCATAGAGAATAATGGAGCTTTGGGGTGTCAGCATAGAAGAGGCACTTTGAATTGTACAGTTCAGTTGTAGTTTTGTAAAAGCCCACATTTTACTTGTGTGAAAGGAGCCTTTACTCCAGACACCTGTGTTTCTGACGCTGATGATCAACCAATAAAGAATACGCTTATATTTGGCCTATTGTTACTTGTTTTTAATGAGGGTTTCTGCCTGGGGAGGACAGTTGGTGGTTCCTGGGTCAAGAGTAAGCCTCTCTGTCTCTGACTTGGTGGCATTGTTGAGGGCTGCCTGCTCTCGGGTTGCTTTCTTTTATTGCTTCATTAATGCTAACTGAACTGTTTCCTGTGTGTCCTCCTCCCTTGTCTTGACCAACATGAAATGCTCAGCAGTGCCAATCATTAAGAATATTTAATGAGCACTCCCTCACCCTCTCACCCCTTGGTTTCTGATTCTTGTGCTACAATGTTAGCTTGAATGTTAATGTCAAAAGCTGTGGGCCATTTTACAGAACTGCTTGGGATGAAGCTTTGCTGAAGTTCTCTTTTAATATGGTTCAAACTCAGTCCAGCAAAATATTAAAGAAAAGACTGTAGGACAGTTGTTTTGGATATTTACCGTAGGAGCTTTACTTAATCCATCCCTCTCACCACAATCCAGTCCCCCTCCCCCTTTCTGAAGCAAACCCCAAACCACAAAAGTACAGAGAGCGAGGGCCAATGTCATTTAAAATGGCTGAAAGTTCTGAAAATGTATTGGGGGGAAAAAACATCCCACCCTAACCCACCCCCATGTGTTGGCAGTGACGTTCAGCTGCATGTAGCTTTACAGCTGTCACTTCCTCTGACTGTGTAGTGGCGTAGTGCCGCTCCACGCTGGTTTCTGCCGTCCCTGTTCCTGCATGGCCCCTGCCAGTCCAGCGCTGGCACATCAGAGACTGTGGTTGGCAGCATCTCCGCCTGGGTCAAGCGCTGGGGTGGTGTGTGCGGTCGGGCGGTACCTGTGGTCGCATGCTGCATCAGCACACATCTTAAATGTGGTTTACCAGCCCAATCCTTCAGCGCCAAACCTGAGTGTTATCTTTGAACCCTGTTCAGACGGATATATTAATTACATAGTGGGGGTTTCTATGCTTTATAAAGTAATATGCTATTATTTCTTTTTCCGTTTATCCATCTTTCATAGTATGTGACAACAGTTCTCTCATTTTAGAATTCAGAACCAGATACTATGGGGTGAATTTAAAACAGAGAAAGAAACTGCAGTGATTTGGTTTTGTTTTTACTCAGGTAATGAGTATTACCTGTTTTAGGCTGAGCTCCCCTGTGCCTGTAGTGTTGGTCAGCCTCCAAAATGCAGTCTGAAGTGTTGACAGGAGTTACGCCTTTTATGTTCATAACCCACTGTCCGGGGTGCACGCTGTAATCGCCACAGTGAAATGATGGATGTCCCCGCTGAGCTCTCGTGGAAGGGCTGAGATGCGGATGATTTCGGTCAGCTGTCACAGCGCTGCACTCCGCCCGCTCCCCGCTCACCTGTCACCCCGGCTCCGCAACGCAGTACTCCACTGGGCCCTGCCATCAGATTACCTGCTTTAATTAACTCTGCAGATGAGGAAGCGAGAACAGCGCCGCTGTCAGCGGTGTCACGCCGCTGATCCCGTCCTGAGCCGTGGGAGCGCCTGGCCGGGCCCCGCGGAGGCTGGGGTGGGGGGAGCCGGGACACATCTGAGCTCCAGGGCATTGAACATCCTGAGCGCATTGGGCTGACAGGGAGACAGAATCCAAGGGTACGATGTGAACTGCTAGGAAATCAGAATGTGCTGTCTTGTGGTATTCAGTTATTATGCACAAAGCCAGCAGAAGCCAGCTCAAGTTTGAGTCAGATGTGTCTAATGTAATGCCTCCTTAGGAAGTCTTTAGAAATTATCCAGGTTTTTTTAGGAGTTTATATATGAGAGTTGGATTGCCTGACTACATGAACTTGTGCAGCATGAAACATTTATGAAACATCTTGTACTTACCAGGTAAGATCCACAGCAAGTAGTGGACCTGGGAATTGTTTGTGGCTGTCTTGTGCCTTGATCATGATTTCATTTTTATGCTCTGTGCTGTCAGTGTTCCCAGTGCTATCCAGTGAAATAATTGGCTCACATCTGGAGTTATGTATTGCCTTGGACTCATACAAAAGTGGATGTGCACACTCCTAGTTTGTCCTACCATTTACAGTCTGCGGGTTGCCTCAGATAAGCTTTACTGGACTTCACAGGGATCTGAGCCATTGAAATATTAACCAATGGAGATATATAATGTGGCTGCAATTTGTGAACATCATATGTGGCAACTCTGCAGAGAACATAAAGTCTGCCGCTAAGAAAAGTTCGTGTTGGAAAATGGCTCAGCGATCCCAGAGGGGATCATTTTTGATCTTTGTTTAATATGCCACACACTTCTCAGAATTTAAAGTCTACAGCAGTTTTCATCCCTACCCAGCCATTGCTTTAGAGCTGCTGTTTACTTGGTCACAGCTGTTGAACAATTAAAACATTTTAATGGCTTGTCATGAGGGGAGGATTCTACCATTAAGAGCCCTTTAAACCATGTCTGAATGCAGCAGCTTTGGATGTTGGCTGTGCTGAATCCATTTGCTTGTGGATCCCGGAGGATGGCTTCCTTTCTCCCCTCACAGCCTCGGACATGCTTTTGTGTTGTGAGGGCAGTAAAAATGCACTGAGAGTCAGGCCCTCCGCAGTGTCGCCTGGGAGGTCTGCCATAATTAACAGTTGAACGTTTAACGTCCCACACTAACACGCAGCCAGGAAGTGTCAGGTGACTGTGCAAGCCCTGGGTAGTGCTCACGGTTCACACAGCTGGAGTCCCTGTCTTGTTTTAATGCCACACTGGCAGTGCGTCATACTGGCAGACTCCCGCTCCCACCCACTGCCCATCATACATCACTGAGCATTTGCCAGGGATTTTTGTCCTTGGGTTGCAGTGATTTTTTTTATTAAAATAGTGTTGCATGTTGGAGGCAGAGGTCTCTCATTTTGCCATCACCACACATTTTCTGTTTATTTCATTGAATATAAAAATATATACGGTTGACGTACCTCCTGAACAGCAGGAGGTACATGAAAATAAATTTCTGAAAAGTTATTATTTGTGGACCCTAAAGTTCCTTCATTGTAGGTGGCAGTGGCAATGGGAGGTTTTCCTTGGCTTTTCAGATGAGAGAGCCATCGCTTCTGTAATGTACCTCTGTGGGGTTCTATAGTCTTGTAACCACGACTTCCTGAATCCGGAGGGTATGTTTTGCTCAGAAACCCCAGCCTGCAGTCCTCCAAAAGAAAGAAACCTGGTGGACAGCAGTGTCATTATTTGTGCTGTCTTTGCCCTACTTCTCTTTTCTTTATTCTCAAGGAGTGCTGGAGGTTGCTTTGTATAATGAGTGATTTAAGGGCAATTTCAGGCCTGAACTTTTTTGTAGATGTAATAAAGCACTCATTATGCGCAAGTATATGTTTTGCTGTTACATTGTCTGAAGTGTAAACTGGTTTGATACTCTCAAGCTCTATTCTTGCAACATGTCGAAAGGAATCAACTGTAATCCTATTTCACTATGACTTAATTTGGGGCCCTAGGAAGTAAACACGAAACTTTTCGATTCCCTAACAGTGGAATCACAGAGCCCCACTAGCTGTGGTATCGCTTTACACTGCTCAGATGCTCACAGGAACCAGTCCTGTCAGTTTGCCTAAAAGTTAATCCCGAAATCCCACTAATCCCCTTGAAAATTCTTCCTCCTCTGTCACTGGAGATGTTGCTGGACTCAATAGCCTTTGTCTTGTCAAATTGAATTTGGCGGCCCTCCCCCAGAAAATAATGTAATTTGCTGTGATTTGATTTTCTGCCCTTTTCTGAAGTGAAGGGGCTTTCTGGATTTGTCCTGTTGTTGAACAGGGGAAAGAACTACAGTCTGTTGGCCAGAGGCCCTGCCCACCGCCCCTCCCATGTGCCTGGTAATTGATATCATTCTCCCAGCCTGCTTATTACTTCCAGCAGTCTTCAAGCTAACAGTTGGCCTGTCAGTAAGGTACAAACCTTGCTGGCAAATGGGTGTTATTCCATTGTTAGTCCAAAAATTGTTATTCCATCACAAATATATTAGCAGCATGGAGCTGGTAGCTTCTTTGCATGCAGCACATTCACAGTTCATTTTTACAAATTTATTGAGCATGTTAAATTTTTTTATGGACACAGTATCTATCTGCTTTGTTGAAGGCCCTCTAGCCCAGCCCACATTTATGCCTTATTTGGCACATATAGCTCTTCCTTCCTTCCTTGTGCCTAGATGTGATTAATGCCCTCTAAACAACTTTTATTCAATGGAATGTTACAACAGTTACGTAAAATGTCCAGCTTTAGGACCTTTGTAACTGTACTCCTGGAAAAGCATGCCATGACTGAACAGTACATAAGGACGCAATAGAAACGGTACAAGTTGTATTACATAGTCCACAGGTCTGTGGCTCATTCAAGTCAGTTTACTGTTGCTGGTGTAGTCTGGAGAAAGTGGACAACTGTGTGAAAGACAGGTGGAAGTGGCATATGGCCTGCTGTCGGGGGTGGGGGGGGGCTGACAGCAGCACACCTGTGTACAGAGAGTGAGTGTCCCCTGTGCCTTTTGTTTTGCAAAGTTTTGTAATGCAAATGTAGTCATCGAATTGTCAGGCTGAAGTCGGAATGCCATGTGAGTATACACGCTGGGACTGTCATAAGTTGGAAGACGAGGTTAACAAGAGTAACTTCAGTGTCATTACCCCCAGATGGTTTTCAGCATCCCAGAACAGCACGACTGTGGGACAGCATTGTACAGACTCTGGGGAGACACCAGTGCCATGTTTCAGGCCTGTTGCCCAGCGACTCCATCATGGTGGGGAGTGCTCTTAGAGTCTTACCAGCACAACTTGGTGGCAAGGCATTGTGCGAAGAGGATTTGGATTTTGAGGTACAATGACAGTATCCTGACATATCCTGACATTTTCATATCACAAATTCACTGCGACAGTGTGGTATAATGGTAAAGGAAGTAGCTTTTAACCAGAAAATGATTAATTTTCTTCCAGGTTTCTGCAGTTGTACCATTGCAGATGTATTGAATATTGACTGTATACTGTACTTCATGTAAATATATTTAAAAATAAGTCGTTACATAATGTTAATGTCATATGGATTTTTCTTGATTGTCCATTTATCTACCCTTTTTTATGAAAATTGCTATTACTATTATGTGACCAGGGATGTAATCCCTTCTTGTTACCGTGTCTATAGGAAAGTAAGATCTGAATACGGTTTAAAACAGGGTTTCTAAGAATGAAATGTGTCGTAAAAGAGAGGTTGCCTGTATTATGAATTTATACATTTGCATTCATCTTTAGACCTACATGTGCTTTGATGTTCATTTGTCTTTTTAGAATTTTAGATATTTTGACTCTTGATTTATTTTCCTATTGATACAATCTAGAGCAATAACATTAATGCATGTTATTGTTTCTGGTCATATTTCCACTGCATTAATTGGCTCTTCTCTTTAATGTATATTTGTCAAATTTGGCTTACTTTTATGTGGCCCAGCTTGGCTTAGCACAATAATGAATAAAGAAAAGGGCTTTAATTCTGTGTTGTGGAAACCCATACATATACCAGTTGTTTTAGCCAAGACACTTCAAAAAGAATGGCTGGTCCCTTGGCAAGATTGAATGCTTTTGGCAACTGGCTTTAATGTATACCCATGGTCTCAGAAAACAAAAACCCAATCTGGTCAGGCTTCCCGGCCCAGAGCAAGCAGCAAACTGAGAAATGCTCCCATTAGAAACTCAGGAAGATAGTATGGGGCGTCAGAGTGTCCCTCCAAAAACAGTCTTTTATTTATGTTCCCACTACCTCCTAATTCACGCTGAACGGGGCCAGAGAGAGTTAAGGAGGGGGATAAAATGGCCAGAAAGCCACCCTGAGAGTTGGGGATAGCGTACTGAAAGGGACTGCACTGGTTTCTAAGGGGAACCGAGACTTTCCTAGGTCCGGTCATGGAGGAGACCCCAGCAGGGAGACAGGAGAGAATGCTTTTGAGTAGAACACGTCCTTTGTCATATTTGACACAGTTGGTGAGGGAGAGGGGAGAGGAGGGAAGGGGGTGGGTGGTGAGGAGAAGTGTGAATGCCTGGAAAAAGAGGCCATTAATTTCGTGAAGTATGGGTGTTTTGAAGGTTTCCCTTTCCCAAGCCAGGCCCTCCTGTGTTGAGTGATGCCTTTGTGTGGAGTCCAGAAATGCAGGCCCTTTTCACCACAGCCTGTGTGGAACTCTTCAGCATGTCTCTCAAACTGAGCCACTGATTCATTTGAAAACAATTGGCAACTTTCGTCACTTCTGTGCAAAGACACCATTTCTTCCTCTAAGCATGAAGATGTATTATAATTAGTCCTGCCTGCATCATGGTCAGATTCCTGCAGGCATGCAGTCACCTACATACACAAACAAACACAAACAAACAAACAAACACACACACAACACACACACACACACACACACACACACACACACACACACACACACACACACACACACATACATACACACACACACACACACATACATACATACACACACACACACACACACACACATGAATAGAAACACAAACTTTTTCTGTATACTTTTTTAATGTATTCATTCTTTTTCTGTCTTAGATTATGTTGATTTTGCAGATTCTTTGTATGCTAAACCTGTTTAATTGATACAGTATGGAATTTAAGTATGGATCTGTTTTTGGGGTGGAGGGGGCCCCTAAAACTGCAGACAGGGGTCATGATCAGCTGTATAGTGCAGTTTTGGGAACTGGAGGCAGGGAGGAATGCATGGAGGTCAGTGAGAATGCAAAGGACAGGTGACAGGTGTGGTCAAGGATAAATGTGTTGTGACCAAAGAATCATAATGTATCATAATATAGTAATTCTTCAAGTAGCGAACAAGAACAAGGTAGTGTGAAGAAATGGGCGCCACTATTAATATAGGAGCAATGCTTTTTGTTAGCTTGTGATCAGAGGCACACCTGAAATTTCAGTGGAACAGGAATTACTCAGCTGATCTGAGAGGCACAAGCAGGTAGCAAGACCATGTTTTTTTTGATGGGCTACAAGGAGAAGGTGGTTTTAATTTAACTGCTGCTTTCACCTCCTCTCCTCTGATGTATGCAGGATTGATACAGCTGTCTGTGAAGGTGTATTTTGTTGTGTCGGAGGACAGCAGAGAGCACTCAAGTGCAGTGTTTTTGAACCCTGTCCAGCATTCAAGTGGTCACTGTGCCGATCCCTTTAGCCCCCCCACCCGCCACCCCCGGGGGGTCAACTGTAAATAGAAAGAAGTGGGCCTTTAAAAAGACTCGCCCCTCATTCCCTGGCAATGCGGAGGCTTCCCTCTCTCTCCCCATTAATTGTTTGAAGGGTTTTCCTATTCAGACCAGGCCAGGGACATGTCCCATTCTCCCAGGCTCCTTGTGCATGCGTTAAACTCTTATGACAGCGCTGGCTCTGACTTCTTACAGCCAGGACAAGTGGAGACACTGAGGGGAAAGGAATTCACCATCTCTGAGAACTGTTGCCAGGGGTTGCAGGTTTTATTGACTGGGTGTAGGGGAGAGCGCCCTGGCATGCAACTCTAGAAGAGTAGCATAAATCTCAGGAGGAAGACCCTTGAGGGGAAGCTTGTCTCCAGTCACTCCGTGAGCAGCAGTGGGGGCTTGGCAAGGGGGAGCATCCTGTCCTAGTCCTGTGTATGCCTGTGTGGTTAATGGTGTGTGTCCTCTTCTGGCAGGTGTGGCGGGCAGCACGGAGTGCTCCTGTGGAAGGAACCATTTCACTTGCGCTGTTAGCGCCTTCGGGGAGTGCACCTGCATCCCAGCGCAGTGGCAGTGTGACGGGGACAATGACTGCGGAGACCACAGTGACGAGGATGGATGCAGTAAGTGCAGACTCCTGCAATTGCTCTATCCAGCCGGCTCCATCAGTGTGGCCCTTCCCTAGCCCTATAGGCCCTCTGCTCTGGCCCTAGAGACTCTGTGCCATGATTTTGCAGGCCCATTACCTAGCAGGTTTTCTTTCTGTACACAGTTGTCTTGTTCTGAGTGTTAAGATCTGGAAAGTCTCAGGAGTTGCCTGAGATGAGGTGTAGGCCTTTACAAACTATAACATTAATGACTGGTGAAATGCAGAAACCTCATGTGGTGTGTCTGATGCAGGTGTTGTGCAAAGAATATTCAACGTTTTTGTTGTGAAAATCTAAGCTGTTTCCCTGCATCGCAATTTGAAAAACATTTGCATCAGTTTCAGATTGATTTAGATGAGTCGATTCAAGATGTAAACTGCCAGAGGAGACCCCATCATGGAGATCTGAGACAAATGATCCAACACTCTGAGATCATTCATCCAATTTTCAGCTAATAATTTCACACATACTTCAGTAAGGTGAACAATTGGACTCAATTTCTCAGGTACTGTGCCAAAAGGGATGTCTGCTGTGAAGATAACCTGTTACTGAAATGTGCTGCTTTGGCTAGAAGTAGCACAAAAACATTTTATAGTAGTTTCTAAGGGTTCCTTTCTGTTTGCTTACTGATCCTGGAGCCAGTGTTGTCATTGTTGATGGTAAGGCTCACAGAAGCCCTGGCAGTGTGACTATATGTGTCCTGGCTGCAGATTCAGACCCAGCCCTACCCAGCCCCTCTGTTCCCTGTGCACTATCTGCATTCCATCCATAGCAGGAGCATGAGCTCTGCTACAAACAGATCTCCTGTTACACTGGATCCCATGCCGAGCCAAAGGTATTTAGAATGTGTCAACCGCAGTGGTGAACAATTCATCTAAAATCAAAACCGGTGTGGCCTGATGAGGAGCGATGCCATGAAACAGGGTCAAATTACCAGACGGCTGCAGCTGAAACATGACTCTCTTTGTTGCTGCATAGCATGAAACGTCAATGAAAAGTTTAGACGAGGATGGTTATGTTTATGTTTTTGACAAGGTCAAAATTCAGAATTTCTTCCTCCCAGAATCACACTAATAGTGCACACTAAAATCAAGTCGGAACTGACATGTTGAAGATGGTGGAGCTGGTTATATTGTAGCTTCTTCCATCTGACATGCTGAAAGGCCTATAAAGCTGATGAACAGTCTTCACTACAGGAGCTTAATGTATTGATTAATGTAAATCAGGTAACTGGTCCAGATTATGAATTGCTGAGTGCTGAATCTGAAACCTGACAACTGCATGTATGCTGCAACCAGACAGCGGTCATTTTCATTCATGTGTGTGCTTAATATGATTAATGTAATTAAATTATGCTCCTCACCCTCAGTGGTGCCTTTGTATAAAAAGGCTTTACATGGGTCTTAATGGACTGAAACCATTAAAGAGAGGATTGGATCCTGTTGTATCTTCCATTAACTTGAATTCAATTTGACATCTTGTCTAACTGACTATAAAGAATGGAATAATTGAAGATTACGCAAAGAGGTAATGTATGGTTTTTAATATATTCTGTGAAATGTGGACTGAATAATGAATGTATGGACAGCCTTTCAGGATAAGGGAAATTAGAGGCATGTTTTCAGTTCATTAATGGAGCTATTTTTTCTGCCTTGATGGGTCCAAAGGGGAGTACCAAAGGGGTTTTCTAGTTTTGGGGAATGAAACTAATGTGCGTGGAAAAGTGTGATGTATTTCAACTTCTCTGTTCATACTCTAACTTGAACTTGAATGTTTGCTCTTATGCAGTTGTCTTACCATTGGAAGGTGATGATACTTAGATGCCAACTGTTACTAAAAAGTATAGGGTCTTTGACTACTCTTTAGCACTCAATAATATCAAATGAACATAACTGCACAATTTATACATTTGTCCTGTGTATGAAAAAAGTGGAAAAAACAAAAGCTTGGTTGAATGCTATCCTTTTCTTTCAGTTGTTACTGTTATAAATTTTCATGCACATTTTTTATCAGCCATTGAATATTGTACCATAATCTTAAGACTCTTGTGACGACCTGTTTTTCTGACAGCCATTTTAACAATTCAAGAGTGACACATTGGTAATGGGGAAAAACAGCTGTGGGAATGTTTTCCACTGCAATTGTTTTAATGTATTTGTTGGAGGACCTCAAATTTAACTCATCACTTACCATGTGGTCTGTGGACTACAGTATATCCTGGTAAGAATGCAGTTGCTATAGAATGAACCCCTCATCTCCAGATGGTGTTCCTCACCAGGGATAAAATCTGAATGCCTCTGATTCACTATAACAGCATTCTGAGTACAAATGAAGGTGCATTTTAGTTTTGGTCGTAGATGCAAAGTTCTCATAAGAGGGAGAAATGTCCTCTTGCTCAGAAGTTGGTAGTGGTTTGTGGCGTTTATTTTTTTAAGCAAACCTCTGGTTTAATTATGATTTGGATTTCCAAGCAAGCATAGCAGTTTAGGGAGTATGTTATAGAAGCAGGAGGATCTAATTTCATTGGGGTAAAGATCCTACCAGACAGAGGCCTGATGACCTGAGGGAATGGCTCCAGTGGCAAGGGGGGATGACCCTCCTGGGACCTGTATTACTTGCTGCAGTTACAGGAAACCAGATATTTGGAAAAAGAGTGATTCTGGAGCGGATGAGAGGGCTGTGAGAGGCACAGAGCTCACACTTTTTCCATGTTGCAAGCTTCAACAGCATCCTCCCCCTCTTCTTCAGACATTTAATCTCAAGGGCCATCACAGGTTCATTAATACTTCATATTGTACTTCATACAGACTGACAAGCCATTTGAGTTTTCTGAGATTGTGATGATGGCTTGTGTTAAATCAGGTGAACCAATTCAGCCTAAATGCTTGGAGTGAGGTGTTCTGTTCGTGCATGAACTAGGTCTGTACTTGGAAATTCCACTTTGAGTTGCATTAATATCAAAACTTTTATTCATTAAAGTACTTAGTGAACACAGACACAATTACCATTTTGAAGGACAGCCTTATAATGAGGTCAGATAACATTTAATTAAGGTAAAAATAAAAGGTTTATGCTTTGACAGTCCTCTTTATCAATAAGTTCTTTTAATAGCTTTAAGCTCAGTTGATGTTGCCTATTAGATGGTTTGGATTGCCAACTTCCAGCAATTCATAGATGCATATCAGACTTTTTTTCCCGATGTGGTACAACAGTGTGGCAAGAACAGTCAATAGTATTAAGCAACATCAGTAACAACATAATGCTAGCTGGTGGTAGTTTAGACAGATTATCATAGCTAAGATGTCTGAAATGACTAAGCCTTAATAAAAATTTCAAAAGTGAACCTTATTCTAAAATTGTGTGCAATCTTGAGTGGTTTGAAATGAACACAGCTGCAGGCATTTACTGCACATTAATGGACATTAATGCACATTAGGCTGGCTCACCAGTATTAGTTCAGATGAAGATATGTTCCTTTGCAACATCATCCCAACAACTTTAGCTGTTGGTACTGTTTCTGCAGCAAAGTATGATTGGTTCAGTTACTTTAAAACTACCCCTACAGGGCTAAAATGTCATAATACGCTTCTCTGAAGAAAAAGAATAAATTTGTTTTCTGGTGATGTCTATTCAACATTAAAGCCAATGGTGAGTGGCAGGTGGTTTTAAAAGATGTGATGTGATACTTAAACAGTCCGCTAATGGTCACAGTAATATAACTTGCAGAATAAATTAGCAGTTACGTGATCTTAATGGATGGTGTGGATAAGGTCAGTTAAGCGGGCACTGATACCCAAGAGTATGAATGGTTCCTTTGCATCCCCAGTTTTAACATGGCGGAGAGAGTCCCGGGTGGACCTGCTGCCTGGTGGTACAAAGGCAGTGAAGGAGTAATGAACGTGGTCTTCACTCCCTGCCCCTCTCTCCCAGCCTCATCACTGCACTCAGACTTCCTCACTCAGGAGAGCGGATTGAGGCCAGTGTCATGGTACCGCCATCCACTGTGAAACCCCCCTGCTGAGTTGAAAGGCTCATGCTCTGGAGGGGGGCTGATTTGGGGTCCAGGGAAGGGGGGGTTTGGGCTGGAGGGGGGGCGTGAAGATAAGATGAGCTACATCCTTCAGCCTGAAAACCGAGGCAATGCAGAGTCAATCTCCTTCCATCTTCAAATGAAATGGGAAGGTAAGCCATAGCCGTAATCACTCCTTGGGCCCCGGAGATCCTGCAGCTTTTGGCAGATCAAAAGTGCGATTGTAGCACCGCTTAATCCTCCAGCCGCACAGCACCAATCAGAAGGCAGCTCTACCGGTGGGGATGCCTGGAACCAGTTGGAGCCAAGAAGATCTCGTAAAAAGTAGATTATGAACAATATTTCTCCCTTTCACCTTAGGGGAGAGCCGTTTACTGATAACGCCATTATCTTGGTTGCAAGAGGAAACCCAACAGCGAGGGAATTCATCATTTCTTTTTGTCGGAGGGTTTCGTTCTTATTTGCATTCAGAAATTTGCATAATCCGTGCACTGCTGCTAACTTTTTGGCAACAGACCACAGTAAGCTTGTATGGCTGCAAAATTTAAACAAGCTTCCCATTTCAAAATATTTACTCTAGTGTCTGAGTGGTGTGACAGAAAACGCACTGTATGCAAGTAAGAAGATCTGAGAATCAAGCAAAAGAAGAGGAAGATTAATTCACTTTAATTTGGCCTGGCTTTGGCCTGGATTTATCACTTTTATAAAAAGCATGTCATTTTTCTTTGGTTTGTTAATCTTTTCCTGAAGTGCCTGTTTCATTGAAGTGCAGATTTTATGTAGAACTACAATGCAGTTGTAGTGACAGTGACGTTTTAATTATCAGATACATTTGTAACAAGTAATTAGTCAGACTTGAGAATTCTGAATGTCTTTATAAATTGTACTTGCAACATAGGTTCCATCTTTTAGTTAATTGAAGTGTTTTGTTGGATGATTGCATTGATATAAGTTTTTAATGTTTCATACATGTAACCAAATCAAATAAATTATTCAGATAACAGATCATAATCAAATCAAATAAAAGATTATTCAATCTTATACAATTAATATAAGCTTTTCCTCATCCACATATATCAAATTTGGTAAATCTTGTCATTATTGATGTCCATGACTCTTACAGGACTGTCTTGTCTTGACTGTCCCAGTCCCTCGATATGACATTTAATCAGTCATGCTTGATGTAAAGAAGTACAGCAGTCATTTCAATTCCAGAAATATGCACATGTTGTGGGCTTTGCAGGGCTTTGCAGGGCATGGCCAGTGCTAGATGAATGATAGCACTGCATGGCTTTGTGATAGAAACCTCAATTTCATTTTCCCAGTTAGTGGTGACCTTTTACTTGGAAGAAGTTCATCATTTTCTCCATTTATGTATAGCTGTAATTTCTGGACAATTTAACTCATAACGTGAAAATGCTGGGCCAGGCCTACTTGTCAGAACAGTCTGATAACCGTCATTATCATCCAGCATGTCTGTTTGGTCTGTTGCGGAGGCTTCCTTCAGCAGCTCCCTGTTGACTGTAGAATGCGTCTGTCAGCCATCTGACATCCTACAGGCCTCTCGCAGCAGCCTCATTACACTGCATCACCTCACAGTCACTCCTGCTCATGTGCAATGCAGGCGTCCTAATGGAGCTTAGTGCCAACAGGAGGTCCGGACACAGATTTCCGGCTTTGAGGAGCAGACCGTGGGGTGGGATCCAATCAGTGTCAGATAGCTGGGAGCTGGCAGCACAGGCTCTGCATGCCTGTTCTGTATGCCCTCTGTCTCACAGGTTAGCCTCCAAGCTGCTAGGATTCACAGGAACTTTGAACTTTGTGCAGTGTGAAGTGACTTCCCTCCTTTGTCTTTGGAGTTTGAGTAACTTTAAGAACACGCGTGTTGCTGACAGTGGTTGAGCAGATATGTTAGAGTTGCTGGACATAACGTTAGGAGCTATTTTAGTCTAGCAGGTATGAAAAATTGGTTTTCATTTATTCTTACTCCCAAAATGTATCTTTGTCTTTTCATATAGTACTGATTTAGTAGGTACATAGTACTCGAGAAGGTCTATGTATTTTGAGAATATATGAGGGTGGAGTTGCAGAGCCTTTTAGTGTAGTATGGCAGTACAGAGGCTGTGCTGTGTTGTGAAGGTTATGCATGATCTATGATGTGTAAAATAATGTTTTTTTGGCATTTTGCAGAAAGATAGTCATTGGAGCTGCTCAGTAGGGAAAGACATGGAGATGCATAACATTTTGATTGGCAGATAAGCACAAAAATGAGTTTGAATGACACTGATTTTAGCTTCTTCATGCTCAAAATTTTTCATGGCAACACTAAAATCTTTGGGATAGTGGAGAATATTTTATGTTGCATTCCCAGAGAACATGTTGCAAAGTAAGTAATCATACTGTTTTCTAAATTTCAAATGAGCAAGTGGCTTTGTGTTTCTGAATTGCGCCTTTTGGGCTGTTTACAAAATTTTTCAGCATTCTCATCTGAGAAATGCACGATGAGGAGACCACTGGGGAAATGAAAAGCTCCTTGAGATGTTTGACCCTATTTAAACTGATTTATTATCTGTAACAAAGCATTCATGCTAACATGCTGTGGCAAAATTCCTTGTGCTGTATTTATTGTCTGTGTCTGATTCTCAGATGTCTGCTACATTGATTTGGTGTGTCTCGGTCTTGTAGGGCTTTAGTCTTACAAAGCACTCAGCCCTCTTTCCATGTGGGGCTGAACATTATATTTACTTTAGAGGCTGGTGTGGACATAAAGAAAAGCTGACAACAAACTCTTATTTTCTTTGGCACTCCCGGTTCAAGATATGTAGAAATATGTGCAGAAGTTCTGCTGTGCCAAGGATCAGATACAGTTGCCCTGTCAGGGGAAAAAAAAGAAAACTAAACCATAATAATTGCAAGGGCAGTTTCATGCTGGCCAAACTGATATACTGCTCAGGCAAAATCCCTTTGTATCTTTGCTTTGTAAGTCACTCTGGATAAGAGCATCTGCCCAGTGACTAAATATCTCATGTGAGACAAGTGATATACAGGTTTAGCTTCTGCCATTGTAAGCACACCTTATATAAGAGGTCTGTACTGGTGGAACTGTAAGGTTATGTTTTGTTTGTCATATACTTGTTTGAACGGTAATGTCATTGTGATAGACCTGACATTAAAAATCAAAGCAAAGGTCTTATTTTTTTGAAAGAGTAGCCTATATACTAATCAGATGGGGGCTAGGGACAGTCAGTTCTCCTGGTTTATGTGAGGTATTCCATGTACTCTGTAGCAAGACCAACATAAAACAATTGGAATGACTGTTTTATAGTTTTTGTGTGTCTGTTTTTCCTACAGATGTTTTTATTAGTACAGATTAGTTTTTATTCCTCCATGGGACACCTTTATGTGTGAGCAGTGTAGTGCATTCACAGGAGATCACGCTGCTGCAGAGCTGGGACAGGAATGCATTGATAGGAATCATCGTTAGGAAGTACCATTCCTGTTCGCAACATTACAGTTCTCCTCTGGGCTCTTCAGCTGGTCTCAGGGGCGGACATCTGTTTTGTGACTCGCTCCACACTTTTGCGATAAGCAGTCCAAACCAGAAATATTGGTCCCATTAGAGATTCTTTGCACTGAGGGTCCTGCACTGGGGTCCTGAACATCTTAAAAGTGTTAACGATACATCTCTATAAAGTGATCACTGTACCTTAAGGGACGTGTAAGGAAAAGAAGTATTAAGTGTGTGTAAGTCTGTTACATTCCTTTTATGGGTGATTAACATAGGCCATATTTCTGCCAGTTTTCCTTTGTTAATAAATAGGACTCCGGTAATTTTAACTGATATGTCATTTACACACATACATATCACTGTGACTCATTTTTAAATCTCATTATAACTTCTCTGAAGATGAGTTTAAGAGGGCTGCCTCTTGCTTCAAAACAGTATTGCATGGACACTGTGGGCATTTTGCTGTACTGTGATTCTTTTAGTTCCTTACTTTGGTTTGGCCAGAGTTAAGTTGGATGTACTGAAAAGATAGAAAGATGTGAGATTCCTGGTCATTGCTGGCAGACAGTATGGCTGGTTTTAAACCTGCGCTGGGTGGCTCTGCCTGTGCTTGAGCTGAGCACTTTGCTGTCTGAGCCTACTCTTGTTTTATTTCTGAGTGCAGTATCATCAAGGGTAAATGGACCTTGAGTCCATCTGTGGCATAGGAAGTGAATTGACCTTGCATTCTGGTAAAGTTTGCAAAAGTTAAAGCCCTTGAAGTCAAATTTGGACTTAAACAGGGATACACATTTGCTAGAAGTCAGTATGTGAGGCATGTTTGTAGAAGTGCATGTGATTGATTATTAAGTGCTTAGTGCATTCAGTCAAATGCTTAATCTTTGCTTTCAAAAACAAAAAGAAATTGAAAAATAATTTCATGCTCCAGTTAGACTTATGCTTAGCACTGGTGAAAGTAGTTTTAAATTCTTACAAAACATGTTTCTATGACCTTAACACTAACATCGGGGTCTCAAAAACTAAGAACAAAACCAGAAAAGTCAGTCAGGTACCCAAAGCCACTGCTTAGTTCTTACATATTGCAGTTGCATTACCATGCTAATTCTGAATCAAGTGTAGTGCACACTTTCTGTTCTGATGTCATGGGTGAGCACAATTGAAAGCACATGTATATGTATATCTGCATGACTGTATTGTACTTGCTGCATAGCCTAATTGAGTATAGCTGTAAATATAAACAATGGGGTACATTTGGAAAACTATTAACTTTTCTGGTTGGGACAGTTAAAATAATGGCAACTGTTATGTGGTAGGTGTGACTCCTTTATTGTGTGTGTCTTTTCATTCCTATGCACAAGCTATTTCATATGGTGAGGGCCTACCTGACCAGACTGATTTCCTGTTACCACTGCTGTTCAGTGACAGCAGTAAGGACAACTATGGACAAAACACTCTTCCCCTTGGAAAGATGCAGTGGAGTAGCATATTCTCATAAGACACTAATAAGGATTCTGCTGCAGTGCGGAGGGAGAGGCCTAACATTTCAGCATTCTTCTCTGTGTGACGCACAGATGATACCGTCGCCATGGGACAGAGACACGCAGATAAGGAACATCAAAGGAGCACAAGGAGACCACATCAAGATTGTATTGTCTCACACAGTCATCTGATTTTGCCAGACATGCTGCTTGCGTGCATGTGACACAAAAGCTAAAAGTACAAGTCTGGCAACTCAGTGACCTACTAAAGTTCACATTTCATACCCATCCAGGGCACAATTTGAGGATTTTTATTTTATTTTACTGAAGGGATTAAGCACTTTTAGTATGTTAAATATTAACTAAATCCTCAATATTATGAGTTGTGTGTGCATATGTTCAGAGAATATATGGGTTTCCATAGAATATTCTTCACATATATTGATCATGTATCACATATAATTGAATATAAGAGTCTCTCTGGGGAGTGTGACACCTATGGTAGAGCCATGGACACTGAGAGTAAGAGGTGAGAGAAGCTCAGTGTGTGTGTGCGTGTGTTTTTCCGTGTGTGTGTGTGTGTGTGTGTGTGTGTGTGTGTGTGTGTGTGTGTGTGTGTGTGCACGCACATGTCACATCTACACATCTACACTCCCCAGGGAGAATTGACGGTGACGCTGGAGGAGAGCGGACGCGTCTCTACAAGCTCTGCGTACATATTAGGGTGTACAAACTAATCATTGGCTTTAAAAGCAAAATAAGCAGTAAACCTTGTTTCTAACTGTGCAGTATTTCATTTATTTAAAATTATTCTATTCCACTTCAAAGGTTCATTATAGTTAGTCAGATGACTTTGAAGAGCAGAAATGGTTCAGCTGCAGGACTTTCTACATAGGCTTTCTGTTAGCACAAACTCAGCTGGTGCCATTAGAAAGATATGCGGTGCAGCTCCAAGTTCTTAACAACCTTGTTATGTAAAGAGGAAATCTAGACCTACTATTCCTGAAGTGACATAGGGTTGGTTCCTAAAGTAAAAAAAAAAGTATGTGTAGTTATTTGGTTCAGGTGTGATGTGTGATACTTGAGTGCACTTAATGCAATGGTAAGTCAGTTCTATACATTTGATTGATGGCAAGACCTGTCTGTCTGCTGTAGTATTTGGTATAATACTTGCAGTCTACCTACAACTGTTCCTGGACTGTTGCCAGGTCCTCCGAGGATTGAGGAGGAGACCTAGCCTGCAATGAATTATAAAGTATGTATGAACAGAAATATAGGTCAGTAGTGCCTTCTCATTGCCTGCACCAGTGGCTCATCTTCACATTTTTTTCTTATTATTTCACTTTTGCTTTATGCTAGTATCGCAATCTGCAGTCACCACAGTGAAAGGAATAGATGATTTTATTGACATTACTGCAAGTGTTCAGTATTTCATATTGACATGAGTGTAGAGTTGCCTGTGTAAATGTGAAACAGCCAATCAGTTAATTCAGTAGAGAATTCTCCTCATTTCATTGGTGCTGGCCTTACACACAAAGACTCAGCCTTCTTCCAGTGAAAAAAGAGGAATTCCGGAGAATAGCATAACAAGCAATTTCTGGGTCCTGCGTAACCAATTTGAGCTGCAAATGTGCAGCTGTGGCAGGGCACAGCTTGTGCTGTTTGTTTGTTGTACACTGAAGTCCAGGAGGGTCTGAAATGGCCCCTGGCCTGTGCTTGCTTGAATGGTTTAGTAGCCAGTGGGATTATGTTAATGGCAGGGTCCTCAGCCAAAGTTTAGTGGCTATCGTGCTAAACGGGAGCTGCTGCTGCGTCTGTGTGCTGTGCCCCAGCCGCTCCCAGTACATCCCATTATGCGTCACTCACCCAATAAGAGGCCTGCAATTGGAGGTCCCGGGGCTACCCCTCTGGGGCCAGCACTCGGATTTCCATAGGGCTGGCCAAGTGTTTCATTAAATCATTTCCCCCAGTGTGACTCCAGTGTTTCCATCTACCTTTCTGTGTACTTTAACGTTTCTTAACCAAAGGTATGTGTGGTCTAAGAGTAATGAAAGTTTGTCACTATGAATGCCCCCTTCCCCCTCCCTGTTGTTCTCTCTGAGCCTGTCTTGTAGGACTTGTTCCCAGCTTACTTCAAAAGCCTGTATTATGCCGTTCAGGCCCTCTGGCAAAGGGATACGGTAATTTATGTTTTGGACGTCATTTTCCCGAAGAATGAGCTAAGCCATTAATAAAGTTAAAGCATTATTCATCCAGACAGGCCACTGTATTTAAACACATCACAAGAGCATGAGACTGTGCAGGCCGTGTGTAAGGCCACCCTCGCCAACAGCCCCGGTCCTACCCTTCCTGTGACTCCAGCGCATGTATTTTTCAGTGTGTATGCATATTTCAGTGAGGCCTTTCACATTAGTGCTGTCCGTGGCTCTCCTCTACAGTGCTGCCCACTTGTTCCCCCCTGGATTTCCACTGTGACAACGGGAAGTGCATCCGGCGGTCCTGGGTTTGTGACGGGGACAACGACTGTGAGGACGACTCGGACGAGCAAGAGTGCCGTAAGTGAGCATACCTGCCCCACACCTCTGATGCCTTGCTTTTCAGGCTGGCATGTTTGAAATGCAACTGTAACCCAGAAACCAGAACCTACCACCCTGGATGTGTAAATCACTTTTCTACCAAGATATTTTGATTTAACAGTGCAACTCATTCTCTCAACATTTTGAAGAGGACAGGTGTGACTTTATGAACAACAGCTGGTTGGTAGGACGGGACATTCAATCTGTCAGCATATTTAGCAACAATAATCAAGAACAGAGATGTGTTCCTCAAGAGCTGCTCTTTCTAGTTTTGAATAAGGCTTCTAAGCAGCTTCCCTACAAAAGGTCATGACCAGAGCTGTGTCAGTACATGACTTAGTGGAATTTGGGAGGCTGACATTTGCCCTTCTTGTTTGCAGACTTCCTCCTGTGCCTGGAGGAATGTGCAACAAGTGTTTGTTAGTAAAACACGCCAAGTTGGCCAAGAGCCTGCCAAAATAATACCTCGTATGAAGGGCAGCTAATCTCTTGTAGTTCCTCTGGTTTTTGAGCAATGGGAGTCATGTGGCCTTGAGTCCTTTCTCTCCTAGGGAGCCTGAATGTCTTTGGCTTTAATCTCCACATTCCCCTTTGCCGCAGACATTGTTTACTCACAGAGTTTCAAAGCGCACATTTTTTTTCGAACATTCTCCAAATGAGAGAGTTAAAAGCTAGCTCACACTGGCAACATCTTGGTTCCTCTGTAGTATACAGGCTCAAGGCAGGTTCTGGAACAATACATTCATTACAATTAGTAAGGAATAATGCGGACTGTGAGTGTACACATGGGATTTATGTCAGGTTTAAGAGTTTATTCTCATCACCTCAATATTTGTATATCCATATGGTGACTTGAGAAAAGATTGTAGCTGTTTAACAATGGAATCCTGTTGATAGCTTGGCTTAGATGTTTGTTTTCCCCTACTACTATGCTTAAAATATGGAGGCATATTTTTCACTGTGAATGATCTCTATCCTGTTTGAAATCATCTAGCTATGTATCTTGCATCATCTCACATCAAAGATTCATATGCCATCTGGTAAGCCTCCTCCATCTTGCCACTTTTGATCCCCAATCCTTTACTCCCTTTTCCTCTGCTGCCAGTTTTTTTTTCTGGGTGGAAAATTGCTGTTCAAAACAAACCATGTAAGAGTGCCGAGGTCAGGTTGCATGTCTTCCTCATATGTTAAAACTAGTCACAGAAATGGTATCTTATGGGGGTATCTTATCTCTCTGCCTTGAGTAAAAAATTAAATACGCATGCCCTGTAGATTTTTCCTCCCTTGTTTTTTTTCTCCGTTATTATTCAGTGCTTTATCTTTCCTGTCCTTTTTCATTACCTAGGACCATAAGAAAGTAGTTTAGACTTCTTTGGAGGTCATTACGTTTTTTTTAAGTTACGGACAGCAATCAATGAAGAACACACATGACAAATTCAAGGCAAATGAACATTCTTCAAAGTCAAAGCATTCTTCAGATTTTGTCTGTGCAAGCATTTGTCAACAATGGAATTTATCTAACTGGCCCCATCTACTTCCCTAATTTCAAAATACTGTAAATCCCCCACTTTCCATATCTCAAGGTATAATAACCCAGAAAATGTCCATCTAAGTTTTGCTCTGTCTGTATTCTTAAATACTTTTCTGCTAAGACCACACTGACCTTTGACCTGTGCCTTGGTTGAGATGAAATGAACAAGAGGTCAAAAGGGAGATGTCACAGGTGATGCATTTTCAGCAAAAAGGTTTTTTTTTTATTGACATTTAGTGAACAGTGTCACCAGGACAAACACCGACAAACATAGACAACAGTATGCTGTTTTGGGGTTAGTCTTTATTCGGAACATATCCTGGACTGCTCATGTATTGTTTATTTTAAACCCAGCTGAATAATACATAAGGAGAAGAACATGAAACACGTCACATCATTCCGTCCCAAAAATATCTATAGTTTTTTTTCTGGTTCATAACTCAAATCTCCTAAGGGTAATTCTGTCTATAATATTCTGTTGTATCTGCCTATACATTTCAAAGAGTGTTCTTATCTAATTTCATTCATGCTGGTTTGCAATGTTATGTGTGTTAATAATTTGCAAAAAAATCTTTACGCTTACTAGAATACCCATCTAAATTCAACAAAGCAGAAGTCAGTAACACTTTGCTGCTAAGTTGTCAGAAAAAGTGAAAGGTTTGGGATATTTTGGATATGGAAAATGGATATGGAACGGTGATGTAATGTATTTTCTTCCAGCGGGCACAAGCTCTTAGTTATCATAACAATTATGATTCCTAAAATGATGTCAGGACTCTAATGGTACCAGTTAAAAGCCAGTGCTTCCTCTAGTACTCCATTATATTGGAGGCAAGGGGAGGTAAATTCCATTGGACCCCAGAAAATAGTTCTCCCAACAGATATCAGATGTGTCATCATGAATCTGCAGCCATCCAATTAAATTATATGAACTTCCAATTTTATTACTGACTTATTATGAATGACAGCTTGCAATCCACAACTTGATGTGTCAGACCACTCCCTCCAAGCCCTGATTTACTGCACACTTCCATGTCCAATCTCAGATTTCAGGGGGTAAAGTCCTCCCCAGCTGTAAATAAGCCCCTGACAGCACTGATGTGTTTTGAGGTTGCAGTTTGATTCGTTTTCCCGTTCCCCTCCACCCTCTGCAGCTCCAAGGGAATGCGACGAGGACGAGTTCCACTGTCAGAACGGCTACTGCATCCGCAGCCTGTGGCACTGTGACGGGGACAATGACTGCGGGGACAACAGTGACGAGCAGTGTGGTGAGTGGCGCCCTCCACGATGCCACGCAGTGTTCGCTCTCCGCCGAGTATCAAAACATCTGCACGCAAGCCTGTGTTCAAGTGCACAATAAATGTGCTCTTTTATTATTCCCAGAGGAAATCGAACAAAGTGGTCCCACAGGCTTCCTGGAAATGAAAAACCTTAACAGCGTCCTTCAGTTGATGCTGCTGTTCGAACTGAAGTGAGGTTAATGGGTTAAATGCTCTCTTCCCCTGTAGAGGTCCCTCAAACACTAGGAGATTGTCCCTCTGAGACATCTGTTTTCAGTTCTCTCCAACTTTCCAGAGAGGCCAACTCCAACTTGTTTTTTGACTCCTCCAGTTGAGATATGTGAAAACCAAGTTCCTAATTTGTGGACATAGCAGTGAAGGGCAGTCGGTCGTCTGAATCTAAGTGTGCCTTTCTCCCCCCTTACACACAACCCCATTTGCACAAGTCTCCAGGGCAGTCTCCTGTTGATAACTCATTTCTTTCCAGCTGCCATACACTGTGGTTTTATCAGCCTCTCTTTGATGCCACTCCTTCTTCCCAATACTCTGGCTCCCATCAGTAATTATTTCCACTCTCAGTTCACGATTAGAAACCTTTGTTAAATTTAAGTGGCATCTTCGCCACCAACTGACAAGACGCAGCAGGCACTTTCCCCCCTCAATCCTCAGCTCCATGGGTGGGTGACGCCCACATCAGTGTGTCAGGCGTTTCCTGTGCACAGATATAGCAGGTGGGTGAAAAGCTTCAGGCTTAGCCATTAGCATCAGGGGAATTTGGCCCTGGCTGTAAAATTCCTTGTAGCAGTCCACCAACCCTCCTTTTAAGCCCTGTTTTACTTTTTCCTCTGGCTCTGAAGGGCCCCAAAGGTCATTTAGGGCATTTCCACATTATTCCCCAGGTTACATGCTCTTGCTTCCATTTGCTAATTGGCTATTTATTTTTTTTAATTTGGAGGACATACAGGAAATCCTGGGGTGTTTTATTAAACTTGTTTTTCCTCAGATCTTTACATGAGAGTGGTCAGCTGAGGCAAATAGTTTGAATGTTTGGCTACCTCTGGAATAGAACCTAAAAGAGCCTGTTTTTGCCCTTAAAGCCATAATGAATTTTAGTGGGGTAAAAACATGTACTTCCCTTAAATCCTGGCTCAACATGCCTCCAAGAGACTAGGTCTTAGATCTTTTCCATGGGAGACAGGCACCCACTCTCATTTCCAATTTGTGTTCAAAGAGTAGGCTAAACTCTGAACTTTCTAGAAGATGGCTACCAGGATGCTGCAAGATACTGGCCTTCATGGGTGTCTTTTTTTCTCCCCTTTCACTCTCCAGACATGAGGAAGTGCTCAGACAAAGAGTTCCGTTGTACAGATGGGAGCTGCATCGCCGAGCACTGGTACTGCGACGGCGACACGGACTGCAAGGACGGCTCTGATGAGGAGAACTGCTGTGAGACACAAAGCCTGGCTTCATCCACAGCCAGCACCCGCTAGCACACAGCGTGTCTGTGCTCATCAGAGATCACCATACCCTTCCCACAGTGGGAAGCCTTAAACAGGGGGGAGGGATGCAGTAAATCATGGGCTTAAATCTGTGTGGACATTTTTAAATGCACGACATCATACCATCCTGAAGAAAGAGCGATGGGGAAGGTGATGTGAGCCAGCCGGTGGAATGCCCAGCATGCGTGTGCTAATGGGGAATCCGTTTTGGACGCTGCGATGCGGCTGTCAGAGGGCAGCTGCACGATCTGAGCCCAACAAGGGGCCTGTCACGTTAGGATGACGCTCTGCCCTCTGAAATTCACACCCCCGCTCATCTACCCCTGAGAAAGCCATTGCTGGGGGGAGTAGGTCAACTTACTATACAAATCTTAGAGCAAGCCTTTTGGTAATGTAACTGTCATGGTGAATACCTGAGTCATTATGAGGCTGATGAATTGCCAGCCCTATAGCTGGGTTTTGTGTAGATTTCATGCTTAGTTGTTTAAAAGAGGAATTACTTTAGTCTTACCTAGCCCCAAACCCAATAAGCTGATTGCTGTGATATTCTTTAAATAGCCTGGCTGGAGACTCTGGCTGTAACATTTATTGAGCTCTGGTACATCTGCAATTAATTCAGGTTCTGGCAAAGGGTTGTTCTTATTTTGCAGTAAGAGTGCAATTTTGTGGAAAGTTTATATGGTTTTCTGCAATAATATAATCATGAACGCTTTTTAGAAACCCACGCATGATTGCTTTCACAATAGTTTTAATTGGCCGGCTACATATTTGTTGGATCTTGAATTAATGTAAGTATCCCACCCAACATCCCAACTTCCCTAGCCTCCTCATTGCAATCATCAAATAGCTGAATAGATAGCATTTCAAGCTGAAGAAAAGGCAAAGATTGTTTTGACTTTTCCCTCCCCGTTACATCAGAATGTAATCATTTCCATTGGAATGGAACAAACAGAGATTTAAGGGTTTTAGAAGGGCAGTTTTGGCCCACACGCCCATTTTCTCCTGAGCTGCAGCCAAAGCATGCCTCAGCATTTGACCTTCTCCTTGCATCCTACACTCATTCTGAAGCTTTAGGTAGGCTTTGTGTAAGTTACATTTACATTTACATGTATTCACTTAGCAGACACTTTTATCCAAAGAGGCTTACAAGTGACACAGAGTACAACACAAGCAAAAAGCCATATAAGGAGTTAATATTAGAAGCAGTCAACAGTATTAGAATCTATTCTGATAACGATAGCTCCTGAATAAAAGCTTCAGATTTTTACTTAAGAATGTGACCAGAGAGCTGTTGATGGAAATGGCAGTGTTATGAAGAGCTAAGAGGATTTCTTGGAGTTTGCATACATGATGTGTCATAAATAAATGACAAGGGCAGGAAACTACTGCTTGCCTGGATACCATGGGAGTACTTTCCCGTTCAGCTGTTTTGGTAAATTATGCATCACTATACTAGAGCATAATTACTGCTATATGGTTTTCCATGAAGTTCTTCATTCTGATGTTACTGTACTTGCAGAAGCTTGCAGAAAACATAAACTCCCTGGGCTATAAAATATCAGGGCCATCAGATACAGAAATCCAGTGTCGCAGTGGTGCCAGCCAATCACAGAGGGAATATCAAAAATGACAGTTGGCTGTCTCTGCTGACGGTCCCTCCCCTCTCCAGAGCACTGCAGAGCAGGGTTCCATGCTGTCAGCTCACTGTGGGCAGAGCTTTCATCTATACAGATAAAGGCCCTGGCTGCAAACAGTGAGGGTCTGGCCTTAACAAGTCCAGATGTTGCTGTCTCAGAAATATTTGCAATTAACAATATAATTGTCTCTTTGGGTCAAATTTTAAAAATATTTATTTGTTTATTATTTTTCAAACAAATTAAATTTTTGAATGAATCCCAGGATACATCTTTTGGTTATTCCACTGTTATGTGACCCAGATAATTTAATAACACAAGTACACAGCCTGTGTAAACCACGCCTCTTTATTATCATAAAACATTGTATTTTTTGCTTAAATTAACATAAAATTGACACTAGAACATTTATTCTCATCAATAAAAAATAATTAACAAAATCATTAACAAAAAAAAACAGATTAAATTAAATTAGGAGTATAAAAAATAGTCATCACTATTGGCAAAACTACGTGGCAGGATAGTCAGACTCCCCACATTTTGTCAGGACCAACGGGACAGTGTCAAGCGATTTTTTTTTTTTTTTTTTTTTTTTTTACCAACACTAAATGAAAACTCCAGTGAAAACCGAATGTGTATCAGTTTAATGTCATGGGCATTTCTCAAAGGTACAACACCGCTTCTCATGAAACTGCCCAATTCTGTTTGGATTTTTAACTTTTGAAAGCCGATTTGACTTTGCAACTATAAATCAATGCGGGTGGGGCGTCCTCTGATAGGATAGCTACTGTTCTGTCGCGCTACAGAGTGCATGCAGGCATTGGAAACATGTTTGATGGATGCAAACAAAAGTGTGACCATGCTTTGACCCATCTCATTAAAAAAAATGCTTTAACCGTGGTTCAACAAAGATACCGCGATCATGTCAAAAAATCGCGGTTAGACAATTATGAAATAATTTTTAGAGGCCTAAGTGAGGGCTTGCAGGGGGCTTGGTGACTGACAGCTCATTGCTCCTTGCTGTGGGAAACTGCTGAGATTCTGCCTCCATCTGTCTCCCAAACTCGAGTTCCGATGGGGCTCTTCACAGGGAAGGGTGCATATTTCCACTACAACATTGTCAGTCTCTTTTATGATAAATTGATCTGGGCTTTAAGAGGGGCAGATTCAGGTTTTGGAGGTTCAGATGAGACATGAATTTTTGGATAGGCTATCCAATGGGTTTGGTGGAGGTTTATGATATGGAAATTGAGGCGTGTACATTGAGGTGTAAAGGCAAAATCAGTCGTGTTAAATGTGTTGAATGTTTTAAAGAATTTTATCAGTTTAGTCATGTACTTGAGTCTCTCCATCAAGGCAGTGGCTCACATGTCTTGCATTTCTGTACCGTAATCCTCAATGTGCATAGCTGTGTTTTAGGTTAACAAGGGACTTCAGAATTTCTGTAGCGTGACCTTCACTGTACACAGCTGTTTTTTAGCGTAGCGAAGGAGGACTTGAGAATTTCTGTTGCGTGATCTTCACTGTGTGGTGCAATGTTTTGGTAAGACTTTTCTGTTGAAGCATACATAAGGGGTATTTCACCATAAGCAGGTTGGACTCTATGGCCTTGATCCTGTCTTTGTGTGGAAGGCTTTTGAGGGGCGTGCACCTCATGGTAGTTTTTGAATCTGTGTACATACACTTAACAATTTACTGATCCTCTGCTCTGAAAACACCAGTGAAAAGCACAGAGCATGGAAGATAAATATTGCATGTCAGAGAAGGGCCTTTCAAATGATGGAATAGAAATGAAAGCAAAATCCATAAGGCCCCTTTGTTGTGATGAGCAGGTTTGTAAGAATGTGTGGTCCTTTCTATGGACCCACATTCATTTTGTTTTAAGTGACATTATTGTATTGTGCTTGTTTTTCAAAGATATATCAGTCAGAAAACCTGAATAAGTTTCAAAGAGTATACCTGTTTTTGCTGAAAGATAAGATTGGTGGTTAACAATATCATTGTAAAAAGCCCTATTTGTACAGGTATGAAACACCTGCCTCTCTAAGCAGTAATTGTATACATTTGTATAGGAATCCATTTCTCCCATTTTTAAAACCTCTGAGAAGTTGCCACATAGCTCACTGTGCAAATTCAGTGTGGCCAAAAATCATTAATTAAAACTCATTCTACACTTACAATGCACCAAGTCATTTTAAGCATTGAACTGCTGAAACACTAGTCTAAGCATGGCAGCGAAAGACTGACCATCTGTTTTTATTCAGCATTATTCATAATCCAAGTCAGAAGTACACTCTAACTCATAAAATTTATTTATGTAGCGTGTTTCCCTCACACTGTCTCTCAGTCTTTCTCCTCTTGGTCTCATTTTCTCATCCTCTTTAATGCTAGCATTGTATTGGTGTTGTATGACCCTCTGAATCCAGTGATGACTTTTATCTGCGCTGTGCTGACACTTTAAAAGAGGCTGTGTTGAGCCACCACTGAAGAGGGGCCTTTACTCAGTCTCGCACTGTAGTTTGGGGATGGTGTTAAGTTCTGACATGCTCTTTGTTATGTGAACATGAGATTAGAGCTCTCTGTGTTTTACTGGCATTAGGAAACAGGTTTGACTCCCTTGGATCTGTAATATGACAGTCCCACCCCCTGTGTCCCCTCTGTAGCCTCAGATGCGATGACGGCCTCCTGTAGCGTGGAAGAGTTCCAGTGCGCCTACGGCCGCTGCATCCTGGACATCTACCACTGTGACGGGGACGATGACTGCGGGGACTGGTCCGACGAGTCTGACTGCTGTAAGGCCTGCCTCTGTTAGCTGCGACTCGGTGCACATCCAGTATGGTTGAATTAGCTCCTGTTCACAACTTGTGTGGGATGCTCTTTCTGCTGTTACGGCGTTGTTGCGGTAATTTGATAATGCTCGATGGGAAGAATGGTATGTTTTACCTGGGTTAATGGGCTGCTGCTGGGGAAAATGGAACATTTTTCTGAAGTGACTATTTGTTAGCTTTTTTTCCCTTTAGAGTGCAGGTTAAAATCAAGTTGCTTTTTGAGGTCATATTTCAGTGAAAATATTATAATACCATAGTAATGGGTAGGGTAGATGGAGATTTTGTCAACTCCCCAAGCTATTATAGGAATGGTCAACTGCGGTTAGACTCAGCAAATAGTGGGAAAGGACTGGTTTTGCATATGCATGTGAGAAGAATGTGTTATTGGGAGTGGTGTGCTGTGCCAGTGAAGAGAATGGTCATTCATTAGCCTCTAAGGGAACGGCAGATTGTCATTATTCCTTATGGAAGTAGACAGGATGCCAAGCGGGGATGCCAAATTGTCGGGCTGCAGACAGGCTGCCACGTCATTCCCATCTGCATGCGCTTCGCTCCTGGGTCACATTCAGGCATTTGCTGAAATTCCAGCTGCGCATGATAATGGAATTACAGTACAGGTCCCATGCGTCTCCACAGGAAGCGCTTTAACAGAGTGTAAAACATCACAATGACCAGTTAGATCCACCAGTCGTTCTGTCTTTCCACTATTACACAGACATCTCGCAGCTGCATTTTTGTAACATGACATTTATCCATCTGCAAATGTGCGCTTTGCAACTGTCTCAAATGGAGCACATCAAGCCACAACCTCATAAGTAAACAACAACAAAAGCGACTCTGAGGCAGGGCAGAGTCTCTTTATTGTGCTATTCAGCCATGCCTGAGCACACAGCTATAGAGATATAGACCTCCACAAGGTAGATAATCATTAACACCTGTGCAAACCAACACACTTCTGCTCAGGAGTATTTTTGGATTTTCTTGGAAGGTCTTTTTTACAAATGCCCTGAATTCCTCTATGCACATGTTTATGGAGCAACTTCCTTATAACTCAGTGCTCAGAGACATTGGCCACGTCTTCCCAGAGTGCTGTGCGGTTTGCCTCTCAGATGGAACGCAAACAAACGTCTGTTTAACCCAGGGAGAAGTGGGATTTAGTGGTTTGTTTGTAATTTTTAGTATTTAAACTCTCAGAGGTTCAGTTTGCACTCTGCAGGACAGTGGGAGCCAACTCTCAGAAGCCTGGCTTTTAGAGACGCCAGCTGAGTTGTCTCCTTGGCCAGCCTGCAGTGTCATGCTGGGTGTCTTCAATACTGAAGTCTGGCCAAACGATAGACTCCTGAAATTTACTCTCAGCTGCTGCTACTGCTAAATTTTTTTAACATTTTTGAAATGTGATCAGTTCCCTATTGAACTGTCCTAGGTACCAAAGCTACATATTTTTGTCTCGTCTTTTGGGAGGGTGTGTTTTATGAACAGTGGCAGAACTCCATCCTTTTATTGTTAGGTATGTGTAGGATTGCATTGTAAGAAAGGAAAATGCCAAATTTGTTTCACGAAAATAAAGTTTTGTGTGTGATTTTTTTATTATTGAATGAGAAGAAAACCATCTCTGCAGTAACAGCTCTACCCTTAAGTTAGCCTTAGATATCTCCTAACCCACCAAATCTTAATAATCCTAGCTTCCAGGAGGATATTTAGCATTTTTAGAAATTTGAGCAAGCTTCAAAGTTACATGAAACACCCTCAACAGCTTCAAAGTGAAAGAACCCGTACTAAAAATGTGTCAGACAGACATTCCGCTGTGGAAGGCTCATCTTCAGATGGAATTCCTGGGCTGTCCCTGTGCGCTGAAGGCGCCTTCAAAGCTGCTTTGTTTAATACGCTACAAAGATATTTGCTTGGCTCGGCCATACGCAAGCCAGAATATCTTCATCTCTGCTGGCTTTCTGCTCTGTAAATGAATTTAGTTGATGTGATAGACAGCATATTAGCTGATAAGTGCATTCTTACAGGAGAAAACTGAATCTTTTTGATGACTTTACTCTTTCCTGGTGAAAAACCACCTGTTGTTTTGACAGTCTTCATGTCACGTATATATTACAGAAGGAATTTCCCTTTGTCTGTCATTCTCTTCAGTGAGCTGCTGAGCACCTTCTCCAGACTTGTTAAGAAAGTAGACTGCGTGTGTGTGTGTGTGTGTGTGTGTGTGTGTGTGTGTGTGTGTGTGTGTGTGTGTGTGTGTGTGTGTGCGCGCACATGTATTTGTGCATGTGCATGTGTGGTTATGTGTACATATGTGCGTGTTGGTGTGTGTGGGTGTGCCTGTGTATGTGCAAGGCATGTGCACCAGTGTGTTTTCAGGTACATACAAGTAAATAATTTGCAGGTCTTTGTTTACCCCTTTCTCTCCCATCCTTATCAATATCTCTCCCTTCCAACACCCCACCCTATAGTCCAAATTTTATTTGGATCAGTGAACCTCATGTAGAATAGATGGATGGTTAATATATGTCTCTCTCCTAGCCTCCCACCAGCCCTGCCGCTCAGTGGAGTTCATGTGCAGCAGCGGCATGTGCATCAATGCAGGCTGGAGGTGCGATGGCGAGTTTGACTGCGACGACCAGTCTGACGAGAAGAACTGCAGTGAGTGCCATCTTTTATCCATCTGTCAATACATCAGACCAAGCAGGCTTACCTGGGCTCACCTGCATATGTGTGTGTGTGTGTGTGTGTGTGTGTGTGTGGGTGGGTGTGTGCGCACGTTTGATTTTTTCCAGCCACCTCTATGTGCACTGCCGATCAGTTCCGCTGTGCATCTGGCCGCTGTGTGCGGTTGTCATGGCGATGTGACGGTGAGGACGACTGCTCAGACAGCAGCGATGAAGATGGCTGTGAGAAAACGGGTAAGGGCAGCCTCTAGATGCGCCCGGCTCTTTGTGTCACTCTCTGCTGAAGCACTAAGGTTCTCAGCCTCACGAGTAAGGGCCTTACAGCAGGGTGATGGGTATCAAAGTGGTGAACTTTCTGAAATTATTCCGTACAACTGAAGACAAATTACAAAAAACCATTTAAGTCATGATACTGCATTGCATTTGTATTTCCTGTAGGGCTTTTCTGGGATCAGATTTACTACATTGTTTCACAGTCAGCAACACAGTGATAGAGTTTATAGCAGTTCCTCAAATCTGGGAACAGGAAGTGTAAATTTGATCCTCATAAATGTCAGTGAACCACATACAGCCTTTTTAACAGTAACAGTCCTGGTGAATAAGGGATTGGTGGTGCCTCTGTCTGTGTAATGGACCCTCTCCCTGCCCCCAGACACGCCACCATGTGCCCCTGACCAGTTCATGTGCGGGAACGGCCGCTGCATTGGCCAGAGGAAGGTGTGCAATGGGGTCAGCGACTGCGGGGACGGCACAGACGAGAGGCCTCATCAGGAGTGCAGTGAGTTCCCCTCTCTCTGGGTTGTGTGTGTGTGTGTGTGTGTGTGTGTGTGTGTGTGTGTATATGTATACATGCGTATATGTTTGTACCAGGGTTTCCGCTAGGATTTTTTCTTGCCGGTCCGGTGTCTGGAAAGAATTTTGAAACTTACCGGTCACGTTTCAATAACAGTCTATGTTACAAACGCAAATATAATGTACACCTAGGTTGACGAAAGAATGACAACGACCTCCAATCAGTTTGACTATTTAATGAACAGTAACCATTAAGCAAAACGAACAGTAACGATTGAGCAAAACCTCAACATTAGCTGCTAAAATGTAGGCTATTACGAAACATCTGTAACCTGTAACATCTGTAGCCTGTTTAAAAAAAGGCTAGGCCTCCATGGCATCAAATGTAGGCTACCAGGTAACATTTTATTTTCTCCTTTTCTTCATTGCAGCAAAGTCCTCTGCTGCCGACTTGAAATCATATGTGACTTTGCAGCTTGCAATGCGCATAAGCCATGTCACTCTCTCCTCATCCAGACAACTTCGCAGTGCCGTCTTAATTCGATTCTGCAGAGAGAAGCCCCTCTCTGCTGGCCTAGTAGCAAGTATCGCGCAATAAAAGAGCATATCCTTTTGGGGAAAAAAAGTACTGTAGGCTGTTTCACTGTCAAAACACGAATGTCCTGTTTAGGGATAGCCTTCGTTATAGCTACGTTTTGTATGAGCATTATTACCGGACATTTTGACCAGCAAGTTTTTAATTTATTGGTTTTTTAAGTTTTTAAGTTTTACCAGGCAAAAACCAGTAATTACCGGATAACGGAAACCCTGGTTTGTACATGTGCTTGGGAGTGCCTGTCTGTCTTTGCGGCTTACGTTTCTCCCCTGCTGTCGACTCCCAGGTCCGAGGCTCAGCGAGGGGAGCTGCAGTGTGAACAACGGTGGCTGCACTCACAAGTGCCACATGTCCCACGGGCTCGTCCAGTGCACCTGCCACACCGGTTACAGGCTGTTGGAGGACGGCAGGTCATGTCAAGGTGAGGCAGCTTTTCCTTACTGACCAGAGTTAGGAATAACTCAGTTCCTGGTGACATACTGACATTTGAATGATCAGGGAGACAGATAGGTTTTTTCAGGTTTTTGGCATGTTTCTTGGTTAGTGGCATTCAAGTTCCAGTAATGAAATTCGCATTAGTTTACTTTCACCTCAAAGTCTGGCTGCGGTAGGCTGATTCATTCAGCTTTTCAGTAGAGGAATGTCTCCAGTGTTACCGTTAAGGTATTACCACTTTGCTGCATTTCAGCCTTCTTTCAAACTGCAACATGAATAGCATTTGTCTGACTCAGAGTCTGACTTTTTAAATGTACGTGTTAAAACCTGAGCACATAATGTAAAGCTGTTTCTTTGAAGTTCAATACTTCCATTGTTCTACTCTGTCATTCTGAAAAAATACACCCAATCTTCAGTGCACATTGTCAAGTAGTAGTCTGTAATAAAGGCATGAAAAAGGAGTATAATATTTAAAGCTTACTTTGATGTGCAATTACACCATGACGAGATGTACTTTGTATACTTATAATGGCATGCTGCCTCATCAGCTCCTTTGAGAGCCTTTGAAGGGAGAGTGAACATCTTTCCTGATCACCCCCCCGTGTTCCCCTGTGTTTCCCTGTTTTACCCTCTGGACTCACCCCAGATGTGGACGAGTGTGCAGAGGAGGGCTACTGCAGCCAGGGCTGTACCAACACAGAGGGGGAGTTCCAGTGCTGGTGTGTGCAGGGCTACGAGCTGAGGCCTGACAAGCGCAGCTGCAAGGCATTGGGTGAGTCTGGGTTAAGACACTCACCTATATTTTAAATTGCTGTAGGTTTGCACCATATACAGTTATGTTAGTAAACGCACCTCCACAGCTTTTTAAAGTGTAAACATTCTGTGTACTCGGTTTGTAATACAGGACAAGGTGGTTGGGATTAAGGTCAGGTGTGGTTTAAGGGTCAAGGCAGTTAGGATCAGTGTTGAAAGAGGCACCAAACCTTATGCCTCAAGTATATCATGTTTTCAGTAGTGTATTTTTTTAAAACTGAAGCCACACCAGCAAAATCAAAACTTTCCAGTTGTTTTTGTTCTTGCCATTTTGCTGAATTAGTATTAATGAAATGCACATTCATTGGACCCGACCTTGTTTTGGAAGCGAGCCGTAGTCCCGCAGGGGTTTCTGTAAGTGATCCGCTGCTCTCTCTCGGCTCAGGCCCAGAGCCGGTCCTGCTGTTTGCCAACCGGATCGACATCCGCCAAGTGCTGCCGCACCGCTCTGAGTACACGCTGCTGCTCAACAACCTGGAGAACGCCATCGCGCTGGACTTCCACCACAGCAAGGAGCTGGTGTTCTGGTCAGATGTGACGCTGGACCGCATCATGAAGGCCAACCTCAACGGCAGCAATGTGGAGGAGGTGGTGTCCACCGGCCTAGAGAGCCCAGGTGAATGCCACAGGCTTCCACAGCACGACTCTGACCATCTGGCAACGTTTTGGCAAAGTCATAGAAAGATTGCATAACAGGGCACATGCGGCAGTCCTCTTCAGTGTTCTTCTGAACACACGGACTGGAATATAATCAAAACGTAGGCCTACCCAATAAACACCCACCCATAGCTATAAATGTCAGTGCAATTTAAGGGACGGAGGCGCTGATATGAGACATGGGGAACGATCTGCACAGGGTTTGTTTTTTGCTAATTAAGAGAGGGCTTCAGTGTTATGACTCGCTGACAGGATTGGATTTCTGAGGCATGCTAAAATGGGGATTTACAACACAGGAGCTAAATGAAGGGCGCCCCAAACCGACTGTGCATTTTTTGGGGGTGAACAGAGTTTCAGAACGCTCTGCCCTTACCTCTGCACGTTTTCTGGGTGGGATTCGCAGGAACACAGGAACAGATCTGCACAGCTACACAGAGGCAGTGGCTTTATTAGCCATTGTTACTCAGAATTCAGTGTCCAGAGAATGAGCAGAGTCTCTACTTTTGTTGCACCTGGTGGTATTCTCAAGTCTATTTCCTGAAATTTGGGTCCGTTATCACTTTGTCATTGAATGGGTAGTTGCGGGTAGTTGCTGCAGGATTTACAGAAAACATTTTTACTTTACATATTTGTTTCTCTAGTACTGCAACTCAGTAAGCATCTTCATTTGTGCTGTTTCTTTTCTTTATAGCGCCATGGCATATTTTGCAAATTGCATGTGTCTTGTCAAATTGTCCGTCTCTCTTGAAAAATCCGAAGTGTCGCCAAACATTTGATTTGTAGCAATTCGGTGGAACATGTAGCTCTTCCTCCTCCATGATAATCTGTGACTAGCCCGGACACGCCTCCAACTCACGCGAGACTTGGCTGAGAAACTTGACGAGAAGTGGCCACTGACAGCAGTGGAGATGAGAGAGCGCGCTTGAGAAACAGTTTAGAGAGGAGGAATCAATCTAAATATAAAATTATTGGTCACAAATTATTGGTTACATTTCTAAATAATAAAGGCATAGGGCTTCTACTAATAATTATATATAAATAAATCGGATTTTACCGATGCAAAGATGTTAGAAACGATGCATCCCGAGTTCATCCCAAATTGTATCCGGTGCACACTTTTTTAATCGGGGCAATCGCGTCGTGAACTTAATGCCGGTGCACCGATGCGAATCGGTGAATCTTACCATCCCTAGTCTGCAGACACACGATGTATACAGCAGCAGAACAGTGCAGAGGTGAAGTGCAATTTTAAGAAGTGCTGGAGCGCGCGGGGGATATGCGGAAGAAGACGGGGTCAAAGCCATTATTATTATTATTACTAATTATTATTATTATTATTATTAATAACAATAGTATTACTATTATTGTTGCTAAATACCCACATCAAAAGAAGGTGATAGGCTAGCCTACATCTATTCTGCCTGTTGAAATGAATTAACGTACAATAGTCTATAGATTTATTTTTATTTATCTATTTATAGATGACATTACTTTCTCAGGCTACAAAAACACTCTAAAATGAAGTGCAGATACGTGTTTTTAAATGTGAAAGTTAAGCTACCTGGTCCAACATTCCCATGCATGGCTCCAGTTGCTTAAATGAGCTTGTAAGGAAGATGTGAATTTCCGAGTGAGGACGCTACGGATGCGTTATTCCTCGCAAATCAAGCACAACAAGAAGAGTCGAGTCTGTTTGTGCATGTTGATTTCTAAAAGTCTTGGTATAAAATAGGCCAATTTGTAGGACATCATGATGCTGAATGTGTCTGGGAGACTGTTGCTAACTTTGGTTGATGCTGGACAGTATTTAACGTGAGTTTTTCAAAGTGCGGTAATCAACCACAGTTTTATAGATAATTAAAATTTGAAAAGGTAATACTAACCGTCGGGAATTTTACCGTGGTTTACCATGAAACCGGTAACCGTTTCATCCCTAATTCTTAGGCCAAGGAGTGATGCATATGTGCACTTCTAAGTGTAAGGGCTGGGCAATGCTGACAAACTCTGGCTGCTCTTAGCAGTTGTTTTAAGCATTGCTCAGAATAGTGTAACCTCTGTGGCTTCGCAGGTGGACTTGCCATTGACTGGATCCACGATAAGCTGTACTGGACAGACTCCGGAACGTCCCGCATCGAGGTTGCCAACTTGGATGGGACGCACAGGAAGGTGCTACTGTGGAAGAGCATGGAGAAGCCCCGCGCCATCGCCCTGCATCCCATGGAGGGGTACGCCTGGCTTGCATTGGCCTCGTAAATTGGGACTAAAGCAGGAAGTTAGCCAGTATGCATAGGTTGTTTTACTTCCTTGCATAACCCATTCTAAATCTGTCTCTTGAAAATCCTGTGTATGTTAACTCTGAGAGTTTCAGGTTGGAGCAGAATTTTTTTTAAAAATGAAGGTTGGCCCTAACTAGAGGTTTTAGAGAGCAGCATTTTCAGGTTTAGCGTTGTGCTGTGTTAATTATTTAACACTGTGGTGGAGTCCCAGCAGGGCAGGCACATTACTTTTGCCCTGTTTCTCCACAGAAAGATCTACTGGACGGATTGGGGCAACACCCCACGCATCGAGTACGCCGACATGGATGGCTCCAACCGCCGGGTCATCGCCGACACGCACCTCTTCTGGCCCAACGGGCTCACCATCGACTACGTTGGCCATCGGATGTACTGGGTGGATGCCAAGCACCATGTCATCGAACGGGCGGACCTGGACGGGCAGAACAGGAAGGCGGTCATTAGCCAAGGTGGGCCTCTTGCACAGTAACTCTGACCTGAATGTCCGGGTAATCAGTCTGGGATTTCAAACTCACAGACAGGCCCTGCAGTAACTCTAAAGTCAGGCAGACCCACTGCCATCCCTGGTTGCTGTAGTTTTGGAACAATTTGTTTACAACCCCTTAATAAAAGTTTTCAGGAAATAAAATATCCTTCAGGCAGAAACTGCCCTAGACATGAGCTTGTAGTGCAAATTAATCATCAGAGTTCATTGCTGTTGAGTCAGGGCAGTGCAGATTGGTATATAAAATTACTTGACTAAAGAACAGGGAGAAGACATCAATGTCATATTCCCATTAAATGGTAAATGAACAACCTCTATAAATTTTGCCAGTAAAATCATGCCTGGGAAAGGAGACCACAGTGGCATTTCTGCATCTATGGTGTGCTCTGCTCAAACAAAATATAGCTACTTCACCATTTGGCCTGCAAAGCTCCAAACCCGCGCTGGCATGAAGGGTCTGCTACACGAGTTGTTTACAGGGAGAGTAAACCATCCTCAGCCTTCTGGATGGGACTCCTGCTCCGCAGAATGAATTTGTGCACGGCAGCCATAAATCAGAGGAATGGAAGACACACTTTAAACACGACTGGGCAGCAGGTCTTCTTTTTGAGGGGGCAGGCTGGAATGAGCTTCCCTAGTTGCAGCTACGGTCACTACAATGTTGTCCTGTTATCTGATTTTGTAAACTATTACAAGTAACCAAACTGGCTCTCCAATAATGCAGTTCTCCAGCAGACCCAGAACGGTCTCCCCAAAGCCTTTATGTAACACTGTAGCAGTGCTGGGACAAAGTTACAAGTTAGCCAGGGACTGGCTTTTCAGTGGAGGGAAAAAAGCCCGGCTGCTAACAGCTCAGAGAGTAAAGTCTTTAACGATGTGTATTGTGCAGATAAGGGTCTGTAATGACGTGCTGCTCAGAGGAGCAGTTAGCGCCCTGGGCCCTCTGTTTGCTCAAACAACACTCTGAGCAAATGAGACGTGTGCTCTGGGCCCTCGCCCGTGACAGGGGCTGGATGGCGGCCAGCGCCGCCACGTTTGATGTGGGGTGGGGGAGGGGCGAGGGGGGCTGAGTGGAACACACTGGTCCCGGTTCACACCTGCACACCTGTGCTAGGGGGAAGGGGGGGTGAGCGGGGACCCCCATGGAAAGGACACGTGCAAGGGGCCAGAGGGGCTGGGATGTGGACCTGGGCCCCCTGTGGGACCAGGTTGTACACCCTGCAGCTGCCTCTCCAACTGCTCCCTGAGGGGGACAGGGGTATGGGCATTCCTTGCACATTCTCAAATAATAGTCAGAGCTTGGTTCAAAATTATTTTGTGCCACATTTGCACAGTATAAACGCAAGGTGTGAGGTCCACTTAGCCATTAAGGTCACATTGTAGCACCAATAAAATAGCCAATTGTGCATTCTTCTTTTTTTCAGTTAAAAAAAATCTAAAACAAAAATTCAGTGTAAAGGCCATCAGTGCCACCTCCAGTGAGAGTCATCAGTCCTGACATTCTGTGACAAGATTATAACATCAGGTGATACGAACAGGAACCTATTGAGGCCACTGCTGAGAGAGTCAACCAAATTTCCTAAAAGTTCCCATGCTTTTGGACTTATTTTACAGAATGGAGACAGTGCTTTAGACCAAATCCAGTCTGATCCCTGAGAAATGAAGGTGAACCCAGGGCTCAAATAAAGCAGATTGTGTGATGAATGTGATTGAAACAGTGGTAAACTACCTCCTACAGTATAGTAAGCGCACACACACTTCACCATGGTTTCACTAAAAAATAATAATAAACACACTTCCTAATTTCAAATCTCCACACTGAGAGACAGTGGCTGAGTGACAGAGACAGGGAATTAGTGTATTAAATGGATAGTGGGAAAGGAATATTGTGACATGGCGGAGAAACAGTCCAACAAATGGAGAGATTTGGGCAGAAACATTGATGGTCAGAGAGTGAGGCAGGGAGGGAGCGGAGAGAGCCGCTTCCCCAGGTACCAGGTGCAGATGCCCTGAAACTATCAGACAGCACAGCGTGACAGGGTATATCACTCAGAAGACATTCTCTTAGCTTTACAATTTCTCCTGTGCAGTCAAGTTGTGTGAAAGGTTTCAATATTGGTTCTTTGCCAGAATTTACTTCAAACATTTTGTGGAGGCCAAGAAAATGTATACATGTTCAACTGTAGTACAACATTCCTGAAGGACAAAAGAGCAGTGATTTCTCTTCTGTCACATTTGCTTATTTAGCCACTGGTTAAAAAAGCAACTCAGCATACACACTTCAGTGGAGCTAATGAATAAATAAAGAAATATTAGTGGAGTAGCAGTCTGGATGGTTTCCATGAGAACTGTACGCTACACGAAATCCATTGAGCTTAGCAAAGTCAGAATAATTAGAATCAGCCTAATGCAAAGCAGCCCCAATTATAGCGAAAATGGGGTGACAGCCCAGCATCTGCCAAAACCCTTGCTTGGAGAACGAGTCCAGTTATAGCTCTTAAATGTCCTGTTAATTGTTTGTCCTAAGAGAACAGCACAGTATCGATTGATATAAGTGCAGTTTCCTTAACAAGTGAAAAAAATGTCACTGGAACATGGAATCATGGGAATAAAATGGCTGTTGTGTTATTTTTTCAAGTGTATATGGAATATATAGATATATAACACATTCTTTTTTTTTCAGGCTTGCCCCATCCCTTTGCCATCACAGTGTTTGAGGACAGCTTGTACTGGACCGACTGGCACACCAAGAGCATCAACAGTGCCAACAAGTTCACCGGGAAGAACCAGGAGATTATTCGCAACAAGCTGCACTTCCCCATGGATATCCACACCCTGCACCCACAGAGGCAGCCCTCAGGTCAGCAGGGGGCACTGGCACTCCTTCACCAAAAGAGTACTCCTTTTATTAAAAAGCTCGAACAGCTGTTCAGTTCCCTGAGCTGTATTGCTGCATCTCAGCCTCTTTGCCACTGTCCTTCCAGGTGGCCGGAACCGTTGCGGGAACAACAATGGGGGGTGCAGTCACCTGTGTCTCCCCAGCAACAAGACCTATACCTGCGCCTGCCCCACCGGCTTCAAGAAGGTGGACAACTACAACTGCGCTGAGAGTGAGTGCACAAGCTCCAGGGCAACAGCTGCTCGTACATGTCATAGTCCACTTACCTACCTAACTACCCAACTTTTTTAGTCATTCAAATAATGCAAGACTGTTAGGAGGATACAGTACTATGTGGCTGAGGGGATATCTCTTGATATTTGATGAATTAATTTTGTAAGCATTTACCACATGCAGTTACAGCCAGTATACTTCCTTACTTAGTCACTGTAGCCTGAGTGTACTCATCTTAAATGTATGAAAACAGTATAGAATGAAAGGTGTGTGTGCTTTATTGTGAATAGGTACATTTTGAGAGCACAGGTATAAAGAGTTAATTAAAGATACATGTCATCAACTGAATGTCACGACAGCTGCCTTTTGGTTTCGTGTAGCTGAACTGAGGTGAAGTAGTGCTGTGTGTGTTTGTGATGCCCTGTTGTTAAACCTAGAAGACTGACAGGAGACCTTTGGTCTTTGATCAGGTCTTGACAAGTTCCTGCTTTTTGCCCGAAGGACGGACATCCGTCGGATCAGCTTCGACACAGAGGACAAGTCGGATGATGTCATCCCACTGGCAGATGTGCGCAACGCAGTGGCGCTGGACTGGGACGCCAAGGAGGAGTACATCTACTGGACCGACGTCACCACCGACTCCATCAACCGGGCCAAATGGGATGGCTCCAAACAGGAGGTTAGTGCGATCAGCAGATCTGGATCGTAACCTTATGCCAGTATTCAGTTAGTCACACTTTATGGACCGGGGATTTTAATATACACCTACTTAATGTTCACTTGCCTTCTGATACTGCAAAAATCGGTGTAAGAAACCAAAGTTAATCTTCTTTTGTCAAATAACGCCACCTATTGGCCATAGTATAGAATTGCAGGACATTCTGCTTGCAGGGGTCTCCATGTTTTTTTAGCCTCAAGTGCTGTGTCCCTCACTTAAGTGCTGGTGTGTTCACTGAGGCCACCGGGGGGTGAAAAGGCCAGCAAAGTGCTTACAGCTGCTGAGCTCAACCTCTTCAGCTGTTGTTTTCATTGGCATCATCAACTCGGTGTAAATTCTTCTCATTTCCTGTTCTTTTATTGATCGTAGATTGTTGTTGACACCAGTCTGGAGAGCCCAGCTGGGCTTGCTATTGATTGGCTGACTAACAAGCTATACTGGACTGATGCAGGTAACAAATTCTTGTATAAATCAACCTGATTGTTTGTGTTCACTTAGTGTCCATTTGACCTCTTTTGGGCAGATGTATTCAAATGTATTGTGTAACCATGGTACTGCTGTAGATCTTTAAGGAGACTGATCACAGATGATCTCAAACTCAGTATTTTGTTCTGTACCTTAACTGTAGTAGGTATTCATGTTGAAAAGCTCTTCAGTTTGAACCATAAAAACTAAGCTAGTGTGCTAATGAAATTAGTTATTAATTTGCAAGCTAATTTGCAAATTAAATTAAACAGCAAATTAAACAAGATAAATCCTTATCAAGTGAGAGTCCTTACGTTTGGTTTTAAGCAAAATGTTGAGAAATTACATTTCATTAAACTGATCTATCTATACATGCAAGCGCAAACAAAAATCACAGGGAGTTAGAAATCGTACATTTGAGAGACACGGCATTCACGCTGTCAGAAGTGGGAATTGCTTTGTAGGTAAACCAATTCACTTGCTTTTCAATATGTGCACCTAAAAAACTGTAAGGTAAGAAGTAGCTTCTTAAACCTGATATTACTGTCACCCTCCCTGTCTGATGTGTTGATATATCCCAGCATGCACTTACCATCCCCCTTCCTGTCTCTGTCCCCTCAGGTACAGACCGTATTGAGGTGTCTAACACTGATGGCAGCATGCGCACTGTGCTGGTCTGGGAGAACCTGGACAGGCCCCGGGATATAGTGGTGGATCCACTCGGACGGTGAGTGTCCAGGATGTCTTTCACGTCAAATGAGGGTGGAAAGGACCTGCAGTATTAATACGTCTTGTGTGTGTGCTGCCTCAGACACATGTATTGGACAGACTGGGGAGCCAGCCCAAAGATCGAAAGAGCAGGCATGGACGCCTCCAACCGCATGGTCATCATCTCCTCCAACCTGACCTGGCCCAATGGCCTGGCCATCGATTACCAGACTGAGAGGCTGTACTGGGCTGATGCGGGCATGAAGACCATCGAGTATGGCAACTTTGATGGCTCAGAGAGAAATGTAGGAAAACTGTTTGCACCTCCTTCCTCTGCTTATTCCATATATATGTAATGTGATATATAATTTATCATGTTTTCAGACTGAAGGTGTGGTACTAAAAATGGCCAGGGCAGTAGAGTGGCATTGTGACTAGAAGGACATGGGTTTGTATGGTGGGCAGCAGTGTGACATAGCGGTAAAGAGCAAGGCTTGTAACCAAAACATTGCTGGTTCAATTCCCCACTGGCACACTGCTGTGGTACCCTAGGGCAAGATACTTAACCCACAATTGCCTCAGTAAATATCCAGCTATATAAATTAATGAACTTGTAACTCATTCTGGATGAGAGTGTCTGATAAATGGCAATAATGTAATGTATTGTACCTTTGTACCTGGGCCCTAAAACATGGAATAATTCTGCAGTGCATCAGTGAATTGATATTTTTCTTGTATGTCTTTCAGGTGCTGATTGGCACTCAACTGCCCCATCCCTTCGGCCTGACCCTCCATGAGGACAGGATCTACTGGACGGACTGGCAGTCCAAGAGCATTCAGAGCGCTGACAAGCACACAGGCCTGGGCCGGGCTGCGCTGGCCGAGAATCTGGAGAACCTGATGGACATCCACATGTTTCACCGGCACCGCTCAACGGGTGGGGCGCCCACACTCAGCTGATTCCCTCTGTTTATCAGCCGACAGTATATGACATTAACCATCCTTCTACATGATGCTGTAGCACTGGCTCTCAGTCTACAGCACACTACATGAGCACTCTCTCTTTCAGTACTGTATCCATTTGTCATTACAGTATCCACTCTCACATTTATAAGTCTACATTACATCACTGTAGACTTGTAAAGCGCTTTTATTAGCACAGTATCCAGTGTGACACATTACTACTGTCTGTCTCTCTCCTGCAGTCTATCAGTCTGATGTTCTCCGTTCTGTGTGTGTAACCCTAACTCACACTTCATATACATCACATTTGGAGCTGCTGCTGTATGTCCTGTATGGTATGTCCAAGCCTCGGCCTCTGGACTGTGTGGATATCTTTCAATATGGTCCACTGTTTCTAACTACAGAGGCTCTATTTAGTGACACTCGCTGATCCTTATCCCTCACAGAATGAGTGAAGCAAAGCCAGGCTATCATACAACATTCCCATCACATCACTGTTGCAGCAAGGTTGTGAGAGGGTTTGTGTGGAGCCCACACAGACATGATGCACCAACCGAGCCTAAAGTCATACCCCCGCTCTCTCCCTCACAGTTCGGACACCGTGTGAGGTGAACAACGGGGGCTGCAGTGACCTGTGTCTCCTGGCCCCACTTCCCAAGGGCTTCAGCTGTGCTTGTCCCACTGGCATCAACCTCCAGGCGGATGGCAGGACCTGCTCAGATGGTGAGGGAGGCCGCCTAACCTTCATTGAATCTGCACCAACCCCTAGTCTAACCCAGTAATCATCTGCCTCCCTGTAGAACAGAGGCCCTGTTCTTAAATCAGAGCAAACTGTATCTCTGTCCACACATTTAAGATGAAGTAGTCAGCTGGGAGCTTTGCGCCCTGCACTAATCAAAGCACTGTCATTTAGAGAAACGGGCTGGCAGCCAATGACCTCAGCCAATCTCCAGCCTCACTAGGAGATACACAGTGCGGTTGTGTGACTCCTCTCTGTGTCTTTGATTGGCCTGGAGGCTTTAACGTTGGTGAGAGTTTCTGTATTAAACAAGAATGTGTAGAAGAATTCAACTCTGTAGTCAACTTAGCTTGTGGTCCTTTCCCAGGAGTGCCACAGTAGAGAACCTGCAGTGGCTGCCGTGATTATGGTTGGCTTTATCGCAAGCAGAATATGTTTAGGACTTGATTCCACGTCTGCTGTAAGATTAATTAAAATGTTGCTCTCTGTCACATGGGCTCCCTCGGCTGATTTGCGCTTTTATTGAAGGAATGAACAGCTTCCTGATTTTCGCACGGAGGACAGACATCCGCATGGTCTCCCTGGACATCCCCTACTTTGCTGACGTAGTGCTGGCAGTGAATGGGTCTATGAGGAACACCATTGCCATCGGTGTGGATTCTAAAGAAGGTGGGAGGGGGAAATTGCACCATGTCCATTAGTTTAGGTTTTGATTTTATTGACAGAAGGCTAAAGAAATATGGAATATAAAAACACGTTATTTTTGGTGTGTCCATTTTAACTACTATTGAATACATTAATGGTGTTAGGGGGCTGTCATCCATTGATTATTTTCATTTTAGGTTTATTATCTGAAATTGTACTCTCGGCCCATTGCAAAGGATTCTTTTGAACTTTCAGAGTACAGTGAAGCGGATCCACCACACTGCTAATATTTCTGCATTTTCCTTCCACAGGAAAAGTGTACTGGTCTGACAGCACACTGAAAAAAATCAGCAGGGCTAATTTAAATGGCACAGAGTATGAAGAAGTTATTTCAACTGGTAAGAAGAAATGCACAGTCCAGGCCTGACAAAATATGATTATATTGATTACATATATAATACTGAGTTTCTGCACTTTTCAGGCATTTTTTGTCAAAAACATTTCTCTGCTAAGAAGGTTAAGTGTTTGAGTCCAAGTGTAAGCAATGTGTTTGTTCAGAAATATGATTTATATGTTTTTTTATACAGATTAGGCTGCATTAGCAGTTCTTCTGGTGCAGGGTTGCTAAACTGTTGGTCTCTCCCAGGACTGATGACCACAGATGGTCTGGCTGTAGACTCTGTGGGCCGGAAGATCTACTGGACTGACACCGGTACCAATCGCATCGAAGTGGCCAATCTGAACGGATCCATGAGAAAAGTCCTGATCTGGCAGCACCTGGACAGCCCTCGGGCCATTGCACTTTATCATGAGATGGGGTATGCTGTTTATTTCAGAATGAATGCATTTTACACCTTGCAACAGTATGACATTACAAGTGTGTAGTATATTGACTGACAGATCTGAACCAGAGAGTATTCTCTTAGCCCTCAGGTGTATGTACTGTAGATGTGAATGAGAGCCTACTGTAATGTAGGGCTGTGCGATATGACGATATATATCTTGTGACAATAGAAAAACGTCCATCGTTTCATATTATGCTCTATCGTTTATTTCGTTGTGTTGCAAATCGCACACTTTACGGCAGTATTTTTCGTCATTTGGACAACGCTTTGCATTCTTCCACACAGCAGGGGTGCAGGCAGGAAATTTGCATGAAGGCAACACAAACAGACATGGAGGAGAGTGAACGTGACACAGCAATATAGTTGAAAAGTGTTTTCTGTTTACCTTTTTATATTTTATACTTTAATATTTTATATTTTGTTACATGCTTAACCCTTTCGAATGTAACTTATTTTATGCTATGTAGCGCGCATGTTACTTTATATGGTTCGTTTTGTTTTCATTAGCGTTATTAAGCTTCTCATAGTTTTCAGTAGTGCTGTGCATGAACGCGTTAAAAGAGCATGGTCATTGAACGTTCTCATTGAACGGGAACTTGAGCTCGTTCAGGTTTGCACGAGATTCGGAATCCTTGGATGTGTTAAAGTTACTGGTTGATGAATAAACACGGACGGCGTTATTCCACACTTGAGACGTTTTCATTAGTGCAACTCATCAGATAGACAGCTCGACAGCTCGCAACCAACTGCCCATGTCCCGTGTAACAATCACTGTGCATGTAGACGTACACATAAAATAGTCCCTGGAGCAGCTCTTTTAAAAAATGGAAGAAATGAACTGGGACTGTGAACTTGTTCAAAATTCAAAATTGTGAACTATGAATGTGAATTTGTTCATTTTAATCTGTGTGAACTGAACTTTGAGCTATCTCTTGTGTAGTGTGAACTTGCACAACACTGGTTTTCACTTAGCATTTGCTATATTTTTTAATGTTAAATTGCTGTTTCCTCAAAACTAAAATTAGCTAGAATTTTTCCAGTCTAGTGTTTTCATTGCACCTGTTTTAGCATATACGTTAAATGCCGAATTACACCGGTGTGACCGTACGCACGAAAGGGTTAATTGAAAATTTGCACAAAGGTTCTAAATAAAAGGCGAAAAATAATCAAATATGAGTAAGTACCTTTTATTTGTCGAGTATTCAATTCAAAATGTATTCAAAATGTAATAAATAGGCCTTTCCATGTGGTCATTTTACATAAACTATTTATTCATTGAATTTACAGAAGATCGTTATCGGGATATGAAATGACCTATATTGGGATATGAGATTTTGGTCATATCACACAGCCCTACTGTAATGTAATGTAATGTAATATGTACTATAGATTTGAACCAGAGTGTACTCTCTTTGCTTGCAGGTATATGTACTGGACAGACTGGGGAGAGCATGCCAAATTGGAGCGTTCCGGCATGGACGGGTCAGACCGGGTTGTCCTCATCAGCAGCAATCTGGGCTGGCCCAATGGGTTGGCCATCGACAAGGCTGGCTCCCAGCTTCTCTGGGCCGACGCCCACACTGAGGTCAGCACCATACCCACCTTGCAAATAGCAACGCCTCCTAGTGCTTTACACACACAAGCTAAACTTGGTTAGTGTTCATACTGGAAGGGATGGACAGATGCTTTACATTGTGTAGGTAGTAAAGGGAAAGCTCAGTTTAGTGCCAGCATGTTTGTGTTCCTCCTCTTGCAGCGCATTGAAGCATCAGACCTGAGCGGGTCCAACCGGCGGACACTGGTGTCACCTGTCCAGCACCCCTATGGGCTGACCCTGCTCGGGCCACATATCTACTGGACAGACTGGCAGAGCCGAAGCATCCAGAGGGCTGACAAGACCAATGGGGGCAACCCTATCACAGTGAGGGGCAACCTGCCCGGGCTAATGGACATCCAGGCCGTGGACAGAGGCAGGCCTCTGGGTGAGTGATAGGAGCTCAGGGAGGGGGAACTGGAGCCTGCTCAGTATTCACATGCCAGCCTGCCAGCAGGCATTACCACCCTCTAGTGGCTGTAATGAGAATGGACATGTTCCCTCACATGGTGTGTAGTTCCATTGAGAGCTGCAAGCCGTACCGTTTTTTTTTGGTATTAAGGAAAATAATCCCAACTATTTTTTCTACCTTCATACAAATAAAAAACAACTCTTAACAAGATTGATCCTAATGGAAAAAGGATATCTTTCAAAAATTCTTTGACTCTTTAGAGATGAAATGACTTTATGTTTACTCTTTCACATGAAACTGTACAATTACATGTTGTTTACCATGGAAGCTCTAAAAGAGCGTAACAGGCAATTCTGACTCTGGGAACGACTGTGCTCAAGCAGCTGTTTGTACAGATCACCATGACGGGCATGTCCTCATTCTGTTCATTCTGAACAAATCCAGTAAATTCCTCTCCTGCTCTTATGAAAACCACTGCCCTGAAAGATCTGCTGCTCTGTGTCTGTTTTAACTTTCCGTTACTCTTGCTCATCCTATAAGTGCACTCAGCAGACTGCCAGCTAGCTTGCATGCTTGCAGTGTGCAGAAAAGAGAGATAATGAGAGTTTGGGGAACAAATTGGTTCCAGTTGGGAGTCATGTTAATGCATCCCTATGGTCATGTTGCGCTGACGGTTAGTCACATAACAAGGATAAGAGAAGGACATGCAGGCCTCTTCCTCTAAAGGTGACCGGAATGTTAAAGAGACATTTGTTAAAGAGACATTAAATTGAGCATATGAGTATAAATTCAACCCAATCAACAGAATAAAAATGACATGCCTTAACAATAACAATCTTATCATAGAAAAAATGATCCCTCTCCACCAAAACAAATGCACAGTAGAATGTCCAAGCAGAATGCATTCCATCTGCTCAGTTTATATTGGTTTCTTTACTGCTTTGATCCATCGTGTCTCAAGCACTTTTCATCTTTTTGACGTTGTGATTAATATCAAAATCACTTGTTTTTGCACCTGAATGTAAGAGCAGTACACTGCATTTATGATATAATGTCATATCGTGATTCCTCCTGACAAATCGCATTTGGAGATTATTCACGTAAGATACAAACTGTGTGACTGATGCTGATGCTGTGTGTAACACAGAGAGGCATTCAAGGGGTTGTTATACTGGTCTGCGATTTAGAATGCCACAACAAAAGGAAGTCATTGTTAGTGGAATCAATGGCCCATGAAATAAAACATTGTTCTGGGCTTGTCGCTTTGTGCCTGCCTGAAAGAGCCCCAGTGCGCTATGCCCTGCCACAGAGAAAGAGAGGACATCCTCTCTCTGCCTCTTTATTTGTCTGCTGCTCTGGAAACATTATGCTGGCTTTACCCACATATTCGCACACCTTAAACACAGCTGTCACACCAGGTGGCATCTGTTTCAGCTGTGTTTCAATGAACTTCACATCCCAGTACATCATTAGATTTACATTCATAGGGACTAACTGAAGGTACAGTAGATCAGGAATTTAAACTAACACTTACTTTTTGCATGAGTGTTTGAATGCAAAAGTGTTTTTAAGGTTAAGGTTTTTGTAAGATTAACTCAAAAGACAATGTTTATGATGAACAGCTTGCGATCTTAGACATCAGCTTTAGCTGTAATGACTGATCCTGTAATGACTGATTATACAAGTTCCCATTCAAATAATGAGCCCTATTAAATCAAGACCTGAGGTGGACTGAACGCACCTCCCCAGGAAACCCCACAGAGATATATATATATATATAATGCTCATGGCATTTCACTCAGTAACGGTTGAACCCAGCAATGTCAAGCACATACAAAAGCCTGTTCGTTATCATCTTGTCCGAAAAGCCAAAGAAGACACAGAGTGACATCCCGCTCTGCCCTTCCCTTAGGGTTCAACAGGTGCGGCCGGGGGAACGGGGGCTGCAGCCACTTGTGCCTTCCCAGCCCTAACGGGACGAGCTGCGCGTGCCCCACGGGCGTCCTCCTGAAAGACGACGGGCGCTCGTGCGACGACAGCCCTGAGACCTACCTGCTGTTCTCCAACCGCGTCAGTGTGCGCCGCATCTCGCTGGATACGCCCGACTACACCGACGTACACGTACCCATTCCTGAGCTGCACAACGTCATCTCGCTGGACTACGACAGCGTGGAGGGCAAGGTTTACTACACCGATGTCACCCTCGATGTCATTAGGTACGCCCCCGCCCCTCCTCTCCCAAGAATGCACGCCTGGAACCTGTCCACTTTCACCTCGTACATCGTACGTGGCTGCAAATGAAATGATGGTGTGTGTTTTTGTGTTCTAAAATGTCAAGCTCATGTCTGAACCCTTTTTACAGTAGAATTCCCTTTTTCTTTTTAAATTATAGGTTGTCATCTGTATTTACATTACATTACATTATTGGCATTTAGCAAACGCTCTTATCCAGAGCGACTTACATCAATTACAATTTTTTTTTACACAATGTTATGCATTTACAGTTTTACCCATGTGCATATGAACAGTGTGTAAATTTTATTACTTTTTGTCATTTAGCAGACACATCTATCCAGAGTGACATAAATTTGTTACAATTTTAAGCATTTATACAGCTGGATATTTCCTGAGGCAATGCTGGGTTAAGTACCTTGCCCAAGGGTACAAGAGCAGTGCCCCCAACAGAGAATCGAACCAGCAATCTTTAGATTACAAGCCCTGTTGCTTACCACTGTGTTACACTGCTGCCCCACAATACAGTAGATGTAACAGTATGTGAATGTATATGTGAACAGTAGTTAAGATAAGTGATGATAATGAGCATTTTGCAAATAATTTTAATCTGTCCACTCACCATTCACCCCTCCCCCACCTCCCCAGGCGAGCCAACCTAAATGGCAGTGGCATGGAGACTGTCATTTCTCAGGGCCTAAAGACCACAGATGGCCTAGCTGTGGACTGGGTGGCCCGAAACATGTACTGGACTGACACGGGCCGGAACACCATCGAGGTGGCCCGGCTGGATGGCTCCGCCCGTAAAGTGCTCATTAACAACAGCCTGGATGAGCCCAGAGCCATTGCTGTTTTTCCCAGCAAAGGGTGAGAGGAGGACGGAGAGGCCTGCTGACTAGGGGGTCACCCTGCTTCTCTGTTGTAGCATATTCTTAGCTTTAGATCACTCCCACTTTCCTGAGAGCTGGTCATTTAGTCTGCATTCTAATTGTTTTTGTACATCATATGTTTTAAATGGTATTAACTGTCTGTTGACCTAGAAGAATTTAAGCACCCTATCATTCGAGAATAGAGAAGCCTAATATTTCTACCTCTGTCTAAATGCTGCTGTGACATGTGAATTTCCCCGCTGTGGGATCAATAAAGTTCTATCTTAATATAGTTCTAGTGCATATCTTGTCTACCGTACCATTTTACACTAGGTTTTGTGCTTTTGTAAACAGATTTTATTTAATATGTACTACCCTATGTATTTTGTATCACCTCAGGTGACCTATTTATTGTATACTGATTATGCTCCCCAGGTACTTGTTTTGGACGGACTGGGGTCATGTGGCTAAGATCGAGAGGGCTCATTTGGATGGGTCCGATCGAAAGGTACTGATCAACACCGACTTGGGCTGGCCAAACGGGCTCACCCTGGACTATGACACACGCAGGTAAGAAGGGGAATGAATGAGCTCAGCCCGTTCCTGTGAAACAGTATGCTATGCTAGTGTTACTGTGGAGTGAAGGAGTGGAGGTGTTTGATTTATATCAGGCAGACTCCCTTTCTGAGCGAGCACTTGTTAACAAAAGGAGAATTGAATTTTAAAACAGAACATCACTGAAGCCAAAATATATTGAGAATTTCTGAAGCTTTGCATATTTTTAAAAATTATTTTCTGAGGTTTTCTTCACAAGGTACTGAGGCAGGTTGAAAGAGTGTAAAATCCTTAAAAATGTCAGGTTTGTCACAGCAATGTTTCTCACCCCTTTGCAGGATATTCTGGGTGGATGCTCACCTGGACCGCATTGAGAGTTCGGACCTGAATGGGAAACTTCGTCAGATCCTGGTCAGCCCGGTGTCCCACCCCTTCGCCCTCACTCAGGTACCTACCAACGGATTGAATCTCCATCCCCTCCGCTCAGACACCCTCCATGCTCTGATTCATATTACTAACATACCATTCCCTCTCTCCCAGCCTCTGACACTCGTTTTTCTTCTCTCCTTTCCCTCTTTTTCCTCCTCTCTCTCTCTCTCTCCCTCTGTTGGCCCTTTCCCAGCCAAGGCGGGTGTCGTCCGCACTAACCCCTCTCTCCCACCTCTCGCAGCAAGACCGCTGGATATACTGGACAGACTGGCAGACCAAGTCCATCCAGCGCGTAGACAAGCGCACCGGCCGCAGCAAGGAGACCGTGCTGGCCAATGTCGAGGGCTTGATGGACATCATTGTGGTGTCACCACAGCGACAGAGTGGTAAGGGCGGGGATTGCCGGGGGCTTGGGGGGCTCTCAACGTAAGTGGACATTGATGAGGTGGGACCAGAAGGCTGTACAGGAAGGTTGCACTATTCGGGCATGGAGGTTGTGGTCAGAGAAATTGTTGTGTGGTATCACTATCCGCAGGTCCTATTATAAATAGTTTCTGTGTGGTTAAATGAGTCGTTAAAACAGTGTTTCAGATTATTTCTTTTTTTTTTTGATGAGTGGCTTGAGTTGCAGGTTGGTTAAAGGTATGATTCTGTCAGTTCCTGTTATAAGTTGTATTCATATTATGATCACCCTTGTCTTTGCAGTAACACCTTGAAATGTAGCAATGCTAATACTATAAGTAAAGTACTAATAGCTGTGTTATGTATCATTAATAGATCATAAGTAGGTTGGGTTTATATACAGCACAACAGCAGTTTCCCAGTCTGGCACACCTGGCCTCCTTAACACATGCAATGACAATGACCTAATGTTGGACGAAACATCAACAGTATATACAATATCATATACATATTCTGTGTGTGTGTGTGTGTGTGTGTTTGTATTATTAGTGCTTTATTAAGCGTTAGTCTCTTCTAAAGTGTAACTGTCTCAGCATTGCCTGGGTCTGCCATTTAAAGCTAAAAGTGCCCCCTCCCCTTGCAGGTACCAACCACTGTGGTGTGAACAATGGCGGCTGCACTCACCTCTGTTTTGCCACCACCAGCAGCTTCGTATGTGCCTGCCCAGACGAGCCCGACAGTAGACCCTGCTCCACCAGTGAGTCAAATCCACAGGACGCTGGAGTGATCTGTCCTCACCAGGGTGCCGAGTGCTGTAAATCATAGCTTTAGAGGGGTACTGAGCACTGCGCTAAAGCTGTCCCTTGCTGGTCCAGTTCCAGGTTTCATTCCCACATCGGCCGACCGCAGGGGCGCCAGCACCTCCTCACCCAACAACATTCCCAAAGCTGCCACCAACAAGCCCAATCTGGGACCCCCCACGGTCAAGTATGTGATGTCTCAGCTTCTCACTCATGCATTTCAAGTGTTTTAAATTTTTATGTGTTCAATATTTTTGCATAGAAGTCAAACGTAGCATTAGTAGAAGCATGTTTTAGAAGAAGCCGTGTTTCCGTCACTGTTATTTTGCTACGTATTCATATGCCTTCACTGAAATGGAAACACATGTCAACATTTTGAAATGGCAGCACATTAAACTGTCAAATCTCAATGGATTTCACTGTCATGATCTCTGTTAAACAATGCAGATGGTTATTTAATCAAAGACTCAAGTGTGGTTTAAATGAATGTAGTTGTTTGAATGTATGCAGTTGAATTTATCTGTTGCCATGACAACTGCAGTGATTTTAGATTTTGATAGTCTTATGTCCTTGAACATCTGTTTATTTACTTGCACTCATGCAAATATGCATGTGTTTAATTCTTCAGTTGCACAGACAAAATGTTGACCCTGGAAGCCTGCATACAGAGTAACGTGGTCACAGCCTCACAAGGTAAGACCCAACATTCTGCTCATTTTACAGTGATGATTATTATATTAAAATCAGCGATAATACTGTGGTTTAAAGTTTTCCAAGACCCCTTAAAATGTAGAAGTGATGCATGCTGTATCAGTGTTATATAATAAACAGTTGCATAACAAACAAATCTGTCGTTTCATTATAGACAATAGTCATTTAGCCTGTATCTGTTAAGATTTCATTTCATAATGATGTAATGATGTGAAGTAAATAGTAATTCACATCATTTGCCTCTGTTAAAGTGATTTTATAGCATCAAGATCTGTACCATTAAGCATGGGGTTTTTTTGAATGTGTAAATTAATTATTGTTGATCCTTCTCTTAAAGGGGCTAGCATCCACATCAGCTATGTCATTGGAGGTGCCCTGACTGTCCTAACCATCCTGATTCTTATAGCTGTGTATATCATATACAGGTAGGGTCTGCAAGGCAGTCATAGCCAAGAAGCTTGTTCTAATTTGCCGCTTCCATACCAGACAATTTATTATGGCTGGCTCTTCTTTCTTTCCTACAGACACAAGAAGTCAAAGTTTGCAGACCCGGGTGTGAGTAACCTTACCTACAGCAATCCTTCATACAGAACGTCTACGCAAGAGGTCAAAATAGAAACTGTGCAAAAGTCGCCTATTTATAATCAACTTCGGTATAAAAAAGAGGTATTTTTTTTTTTTTTTTTTTTTTTTTATTATCAGTAACTATAATATTTAGAAAGTTATTTTACATCACACATTATCATTTCACAAAATGATTTGACATGGTCAGTTGGAGATGCTTGTTTCAAAAATTAACAAATAAGTATGTCATGCTGTTGATGTTACCATTCCTGGAGATTACAAGGTACATATCCAAGCATTTTGATATGATTAGTGAAAAGATCTGGGGAAAGATTATGTTAACATTCTTAGAATCACCCACAAAAAAGATAATATTTACAATGCACAAGAGAGCTCAATGTATAATCAGCTGAGCTGTCTGCAATCCTGTGTCTCTGAAACTTTTACTTCTGCACGCTTATCCCAGTGACAAGTAAACTCCTGTAGCCTTAGCTCAGAAAACAAAAACTCCAAGATATTTACAACTTATATATAGACAAAAGCCTTGAGAAATAAAATAATTGGAAAGCCCACATTTTAATACTTGGTTTATAATAGATATTTATTTTAATAGCATAATTAAATCACATGAACATGTGTCTCTGCATCACTATCATTTTAACAACCCCCGGGAATTGGCCACAGGAAAAAGTTTGGTTTTGGTCACATTTCCATATCTATCTACACTAAGCTAATGTGCTGTAGCATAATTAGAAAATGAGTTATCATCAGTGTTAGCTTGTTGATTTAATGCATTATGTAATTTCTATGTATTTTATATAGTAAAAACCCCTTGTTCTAGTGGACTCTATGTTGTAACAGCTTAGAGCTTAGATGCTGCTGGAACACAAACAGTGCAGAAGTTTCAGATGCGACTTTCATTTTGCTCATAATTTATCCCATGACCATTTGGTCATGTCAAAATCATGAGAATCATCTTGTGATCTTCAATAAAAGGTTCAGCCTGTAAAATATCATGATACTTGCCCAGAGTTATTCTAAAACAAACCATGGTAAAATTGTGGAAAAAATGCATTTTCTTCCAGTGTTCAACATGGTGACAAATTTCCTTATGGTATCAGTCTTTCTATTACCAGTTCTAAGGTGTATGAAAAAGTGCTGGGCATATATTTTCCCAAGTGCTCACCATTATTTCTTTCTTTCACTGCAGCTCTCTCATCCTTACAACTCCCTCTCACCTTTTATATTTTGACCTGTTATCCACAAAAACAATGAAGGTAGTCAAACAGCATGAGAGAGTGGAGCCACATAAAACTAATTTCCTCTTTGTCCCTGTTAAACAATCTCCTATTTGAATTAAAAGCTTAGTACCCTGCATGCTGTATGCGATTTTATTTGTCCGGTATCTGAATACTGCAGTAATCATGAATTGTTGATTGTTTTATAACAGACTAATGTGTTAAAAAGAATACTCACCACCCATAATAAACTAGTGCCATGTTCATTTCACAATGTCATGTTTAGTCACCCATATTTTGTACTCAAACAGTTTCATTGAACGCTTGTTAGAATACATGTCTTTTGGTTTTTGCATGAAGTGTTAATTTAAATATTTGAAAAGAGATTCAGTTGTGTCACTGAACCACAGTATAAAAAGTACATATCCAATGCTCTTTGTGGTTCTTCCCCAGTTATTGCAGTTACTAGTCAGTTCATTTCATGTTCTAATTACTTCCGTTGATGGTCGGTCTCTCACCCTTTGGCTTACCTCACACTACATTAGCTGATTTTTGCATAACTGTAGAAGAACAAATAATTCAGTAATGCACTGGGTGTTTGTCCATGTTGTCCCAGTGTATAGGAATGAAATTTGTTGTGTGAAGCTATGCTAAATGCCATTTGTTTCCAATGATATATAGTATAAACTGTAAGGAATTTCTGCTTGTCTAACCTTCATGGCTAACCTCCCTGTTCACACACACAGGTGAGCAGCGACACCAACTACACAAAGGAGAAGATAAAAATTGTGGAGGGCATCTACTTGCTGTCCAGCGAGGAGCTGTACTGGGAGGACCTAAAGCAGATCAAACCATCACGGGGAGGGCTCCACGTGTGCATGAAGACGGACACAGTGTCCATACAGGCCAGCAGCGCCTCCCTGGATGACACCGAGACGGAGCAGCTGCTGCAGGAGGAGCAGTCAGAGTGCTCCAGCATCAACACCGCCCTCGCGGCCACGCCAGAGCGCCACTCAGCCCTGCCCGACACCGGCTGGGCCCCGCCCTGCAAGCCGTCCACAGAGAGTGAGGTCTGAGCTCCCCTCCGCCCCCCGACGCCTGCATCAGACCTCTCACCCTCCCACCACTTCCCCCTGTCTCCTCAACCTGCTTCCAACCGCAAGCTGGCTCACCGATACCCCCTCAGGCAAAGACTGAGAGACGCTAATGACCTTGCTTCACTAACTGGCAGAAAAAAGTGATATGCTGAGAAGGAGAATTGTGAAAACTGATGTGTCTGGAACCGTTTTAAGACATAAAAGAACTCTTTTTAGAATGTGTTTTATGTACAATATGAGCTTTTTGTGGTTTTTGAGAAACAATAAATGTTCCGGGACTGATTTGCAAAAATGCATTTTGATGCCACTCATCATTGTCATTATGAGCTCTATTTATGAACTTTTTGTACGCTTGAATGGTTTATTGATATAAAAAAAGTAGTGAAAATAATGAAAATTTAAATAAGTCATTCATTCTCAAAAATACATCGTTATATTTATGTCAGTGCCAAAGTGCAGTGGTATTTACTCAGACAAGGCCTACTTGCTTTTTTCCTCCAGAAAGGGTGTTTACAGAGTAGCTAACTAGTATACTCCACATTACGGGTGAATTACCCCATTGAGAGTTCAGAGCAGATTTTACTGAATAGAATGCAAGTACATTCAGAACAGTACATTCACTCAATGCAGAAGTAATGCAGAAGCGACAATTGTGGATTTGTGTCCATGTCTGATACTTGGAGAAAGCAGTTTCAATGAAGTATAAGTGCCAAACATTTTAATTGTATTTATAAAGTGCAGGGTTGTGTAGTATGCTTGGCATTTCAGACAGTATGTTCAAACTAGATCTACACTTGCTGTATCTGTAAAGCATTGTGCACTTGGAGTATATCATCTACCGCTGTAGAAATATTTAGGTCTCAAAATGTAACCTCTGTGATGCTATGTAGAATCTACAGCTGCGATTACCACAAGAAGCTGAGAATTATCAGAACTGCATAAGCTTTATTTCTACAGCAATAATAAGACTTGTAAAATTGCTCTTATGAAGAAACCAGCTTTTACAATATTAGAGGATGGGTAAAAATGTGGACATTTTATGGACAATTGTATGTACAATATCTTAAGATAGACCTTTCATAGCTATTGAAAATTATCACTGAATCCTTTTAATGGATGGTAATGTATCATGTACATTCTGTTGGTTTATTTTGTATTTGTCTACCTACAGTATCATGAAAACGTTGGATGTTTCTGGTCAGTTGTGAATTCTGAATACATTTATCATGAAGTAAACTCAACATCAGCCATATGCTGATTTGCTGCTAAAAAATAGCACTGAGGCCTACACCTGATGGTGTTGGCAGCTACTTAACCTAAGGTCTACGTGAGATATTTCACAAAGCACGGGAAACTCCTCAATACTTAATTCATTAGCCACATTTACAAAAACTGTGCTTTTAATTCTCAGATTACATTTGAAAGCAGTCTTGTACAAATTCACTATAATAATTTGCATTTGTTGAAAATACATTATGTTGATTTGTTATATAATGCATTTTCTTTTTGTACAAAGGGATTTCATGATTGTTTTAAACATTAATTTTACTCACTGGAAAAAAAAAACATTTTTGCTGGATTTATGTAACCACTGTGTTTGTTTTTAAACCCTGTAAATGATAGAACTTATGCCAGTTATTTAATTGAGTGCTTTTTATGTTACAATATATTGTTCACATATAACTGTTGTAAATTTATCTAAATATTTATCATTTCTGTATTTTGTTGTCATTTAGTGTGTAAATATTGACAGATTGAATATGTACTTCCCCCATTTACAATACTAATGAGCTGTGTTGTCCCATACAGTGGAAATACTCATTTGCTATAAAACTGTATTTGCATTGAAACTGAAATATGGCACCCTGTTTAAACAGAATTTCTGTGAGTTGTTTTTGATGAATTCTTTCTCATGAGATATGATATAATCCTGACCTACTTTTCTGCAGATGTAGAGCTGGTGATCGTCACATTTTCTTTTCAACATCTTTCTCTGAAATGGCTGCAGGACATTTTGTGCAACATTCACTCATCACCAAAATGGAGCTACGAAAGCTTGTTAGCAGAACTTTCCACACAAAATGGAGATAAGTTTGAATTGAGGTTTGAGCTGCCTTGATTAAGTGGCCTTATGAGGCACACTTATTTGTTTGGAATTTTTTATTATATCCATGAACAAATTTAACAATTTGCCCTTAGAATATTAGCCAAAAATATTATGCAATGATATTCAGTGAACACAAATATTAGTAATGGTTTTTGATATTAGCAGATGCTTTGGTCATTATAGTATAAACATTTTAATGATAAATAGAAATGTGAGCAGCTCTAATAGACTAATCAATACAAATGATCAAATCAGAAGAAAAGTGATGTGCTCATATATTTGATATATAAGCAGAACATATCCCATGGAATGTGAACAACAGTTAATAGTTTTAAGAGTGAACAAAGAATGAATTTGATGTTTTATTTTCGGCAAAGAACTTGGGCATGGTTTGTCAGTTATGCCTCAAATACAATATTGCAGTTATCTCTTGGAGCCAAAAATTTTGAGACTCTGGTAGTAAGTTTAACTTACAGTCTAACCTGTCACTCATGATGTATATTTCAGTTGTCTATGTTTATTAAAATATGAAAATGTATACCCTCCACACAGGGCTGGATCATGGTCTTGTGAGGCCCCTGGGCACATGTCTTTTGGAGCCCCCCAGGAACCCCCCCGGTTTCCTATATTGGTGTCTTTCTTGTCTTCCTCCTCACAAAATCATCTACAAGAACTAGATCATCAAAATCTAGCTGTCTGAGAAAGTCTGACTCTGTTGACGTAAGTGACAATGAGCTGAGACATGTTTGGCACATGCTACTCCTGGGGGGGGCCCTAGTGGTTAGCTCACGCTATAAGCACCCAGGGGCCTAGTGCACACCTGAGTGCAGCCTGAGGCTTGGAGGCCTCCTGGCAGTCCGAGGCACTGGGGCACTGGCCCGGTCCATAATCCAGCCTTGCCTCCACATTATAACACACATTATAAATGCTTGCAAGTTATGGCTGTTGGCTGTGCACATGTTCATGCACATAACAAGAATGGCATCCCCAAAGCAACATGACAACAATGACTCCAAAGGTGAGTTGATATTTTATTGAAAATATGCAAACTTCCCTTTGGAATTTTAATTTAATGTCCCACGTTTTACTGGCCCCACCCCTTAAAACTCGCCATACAGTAGACGCTTGTTGTTACACAGTTTTTAAAGAATGTGGACTGAGAACATCCAGCACCAGGTAATAATGACATGACGTTGGATCATTACAGTGACATGCATTCACTAATACAGTAATGTGTTAAACCATCCAAAGGAAGAAAATGGATTCGGAACGGATCACAACTACGGCGACCGTGAAACTTGTGTTATTGCTGTGATGTGATTAAGTTCAAACTCGCTGCTGCGTGCGCAAATTCCATTTTAACCAATCAGCGCCGGGCTTCCTGCGACGTCACGTTCCGCGCCTAAAACTAGCTAACGTTAGATAAAGGGGGACGGGTAGCGAACAGTTAGCTTTTAGCTGGTTGCCTAGCCAGCTATTAGAGAACTTCTACAAGATTCATCAAGCGCATACGTGTCATCGGGCGGCTTTCGGGTAAGACGTTTTGTTGTCTATGTATAATAGTAATAAGGTAACTAACGTTAGCTGTAACAGTACCATTCTAACGTTAGTCACACTTCTACCCTGTTGCTAGTGCTGGCTAGCTAGCAGGCTTGGTTAGCTGGCCGGTCAGTTCGGTAATACAGCGACCAAAAGGAGCTAGTATATATATGCTAAGTATGCTGAATCTGTTTACAGGCAGGCCAACTCAGCTAAGGTCAGGCGACTAATTCATTTTGAGAAAGTAACGTTACCGTAGTTAACTTAGGTCGCTGGCTGTTTAATAAAATTAGTCTTTGGTAGGGGGTACCTATGAAAATACGTCCAAATTGATCACAACTGAGAATGCTTTAGCTTTAGGATGTTAGCTGAGGTGTGGTTTAACGTATAACCACATAGTGCGTTCTGATTGAATGGGTGTTAACTGGCGTTGGTTAGATTAGCTAATATTTGCCACCTGCCGAAATGCTTCTGAATTGACAGCGACTGTCATTTAATCAGATAGACTAGCTAGTTAACTACGCCAGTCAGTGACAGTAAGGAACTAGCCAGATTAGCATTTTAATGTTGGCAAAATGGCTATTTAAATGCTCAAATTTGTAAAATACCGATGTAGATGTATAGACCGTTGTGAGATGTACAACGTTAGCAAACTCTAAGTGCGGCTGAAAATGCAGTGTGTGGTAGCTAGCTGGAATAGCTTGCAGCTTGGGTAACGTTAGCAAGGAAGTTCATGAAATTGATCAGCTAATCAAGCTAATGATTAGCTTGATTAGCCAAATATAAGCAGATGGCCTGGAAGGGTACCTCACAGCACGTTCATAAAGCTGGTCCCATTGGAGAGATTTTTAATGCAGTACAGTGTTTGGCTTTAACACATTAGCCCATGGTCTTCAATCAGCCCAAGGCTCGGGCCAAAGAGCTGGGGATTGAAATTTGCTTGATTTACATCGAGGTGTAGAAGGGAGAGGTAGTCCAAGAAGAACTTATCAAAGGACTGGACAACAAAAATCCCAAGATAGTTGTGGCTTGTGTTGAAACCATAAGGAAAGCACTTAGGTGAGTGTGCGAGGGATTTCATTACGTTAAGAAATTGAATGAGTTAGCTATTGTAGATCTCTTAACCCCCATGAAAAGTCCAGATGTTACTTATTTAAGCTGGTCTGATGTGATAGTATTCCTGTTTTTAAAGCATTACAATGCTTGGCTATAACACACTAAGCTGTAGCTGGCTAAACTAGCTAGCATTTGCTAGGCGCCTGCGTAGTTGAGTAGCGTTATTTGAAGGGCTCGGTCTTCGCGATTCAGCCCCTCCTTTCGACTCTCCGCCCTTGGAGGCGTTTCAAAGCTCCAGTAGCAATGGTCCTACATCGGCACTAGAGAAATATCGTTATATTGCCATCCTGAAAGACACCCAGGTAACGAAATCCACTATTTCTAGCGTTTCGATCGTGAGATCGTTTTGTGTAGTTACCTACAGCATATCTTAACGCTCTTATCTTCAATTCCTGCTCCGATTAATTTATACAGCCAGCTGCTACGTTTTCGTGGCCTGGTATTAGATGGTATTGCGTTTTTGTGCAACAATGCCGATCCTGTTATGCTATCTAACGATCAAAGGCATTGTACGTTGTTGTGCGTAGGGTTTTGGTTTGAGTATTGCACTTGGCGTGTCATTGCCGAGTAAAACATTGTCTGTTGTGTTTGCGGCCGTGTTTACGTTGCCTGGGTTTGCAGGCGAAGCAGGGCCCGATCCACGGCTAAAGGATGCTGGGCTGTCATAATCTTAGCCTTGCTAACTTAGCTAGTATAATACAGTACATGTTCACAGTGGGTGCAACAGGAACATAACAAGAGAACTATCTCGCTGCGTGCGATATGTTTCAAAATAACAAATCCCAATAGCGATTGCTATTTTGTTTTTGTCGTAAGATTACAGAAGAGCAGGACATAATGTAAACACTCCCTCTCGGCGACAGTAACTGGCCTACTACCTTAGCGATCTTTTCACCTGGTTCTTTTGGAAGTTGCCGCATTGTTTGGGATGTAGATCTGTACTTTTAGCAATTGTATATGTAACATAAGCTTCCGGAAACTGCAAGTATCCAATTTTCATGAGAGGAAGTGTTTCCGGAGAATGTCTCTCTGATTATTTGCGTGTAGTCGTTCAATGCCTGTTTTGACTGAAATCCAAGCGAAATGAATTTAATCAGTGCCAGTTTGTCTAGACTGAACTGTAGACATTGATCTTTAAGGTGGTGGTGGTGTTGTTCAGAGAGTAAAATGTGGCATGTCTGCACAAAGAAATTTGTTCACAACACAAATATACTTTTCTTCTACCTTGGGACGCTGCCAGCAAAATAAATCTATTACCTGCTTTGTTTAAAACCAGTTTAACCCATTTGCTTGGATCAATATGATATCTGAAACTGCTGCTCCTCCCCTAAAGAATCATTTAGAGTGCATTACATCTGTGTATCCATTCTGCAGAGGCAGAGATGGTCTCTAAGGATTGCACATGGAAAGCTTATTTTATCCTCGTCATGGGTTCTGTGCAGCTTAGTTTGGGATCTGTAATTTCCAGTGCATGTGGTTTTTTTGATCAAAGTAGTGGAGAGAATTCTGTTCCATCTGTATTGAAATATTAGCAAGGAGACCTGTAACATGTTACATGATCTTAGAGTTCATACAGTGGCTAATTGCACACCCAAGTAGCATCTGTTATTGTAATGGTGATCTTGGAGAGTATTGTCCGAAGCACTGTTTTTGTAAAAGGGGAGTAGTCCTGTGGTGAATGTGTTCTCTTCTGACAAAAATGTAAGCTACAAAACCATAATTATAGTGAACTTACTCCATGTGTGTGTTTTAAAAAATGGGTTATAGTTTAGCATGAGGTCATTGCAGCCTTATAGTGTATGCAGTGTTATTTTTATAGTGAGTAGAAGAGCAGACAGAAAAAGGGCCACTTTTATGGTTGCCTCGTGTGCTATTTAACAAGATTTTCACAGAATGTTACAGTTCTAGACTAGCACTGAAAGAGCTTTCATAAAGAAGCTCTAGATTTTAAGTAGTCCATTTTGTAACAAACACTCAAGATATCTTTAGATTTAGACTACTGCTGGAAAGACATGTATGATATGAGCAACACAAAAGTTAGTTCAGTCTGTTGTTGCTCATATGGCATTTCTTTGATATTGTCATTCTAGTGCCTTTACCATGTTTGTGTGTGTGAGAATGTTATCTTGGAGTAAATGGCCTAGACTAACATTTTACAATTTATTTTTTAATCATCATTTTGTGTGTCTTTTCAGTTCAGTAAATAAGATAAATACAGGCACATCACCATGGGGGATGACAGTGAATGGATGAAGTTGCCCATTGACCAGAAATGTGAACACAAGGTAACTTTTTCGTTTTTCTTATGTGAACCAAGTTCGCCTCTGCCGTGTTTCTGCACAGGAGATCACGGAAATCAACGCACCTCTGGCCTCAACGCCTGCCTGACCGCTAGCATTGTACTTTGACTTTTCGGTCATTAGTTTTCTTAACAGTATGAAGTGGAGGTCATCCTGTGTATAATGGGACCAGCTTTGGCTTGACCATCGCCATTTTTTGACAGCTGATGGATACTTTAGTCTTGTTGAGGTTTGAACACAGGCGTTGTTTAGTCATGTTGTAAACTGTTTTTGAGAGGTGGTTAATTGATTTGTGGTTACCCTGATGTGAATCAATGTGAATTCACAATTTTCGTCTCTGCCCTAAATACATTTTTGGCTTTGATGTTTGTTCAGAATTGATGTACATACATTTTTCAAATTTAAGCTTTTTTTTGACATGTTTAGCACCAGTGATTTTCAGTGATATTCTAGACTGTTGCATGAACACAGCAAATTTCAGATTGTTGTGCTACCTCTTGTAGTCATAGATATTGCCTGTATTGTGACTGGGGGAGGTCATCTGTGTTTGAGAAATAGGATATGGTTGTCAGTGTACTGTAGTATTAATATTATTAGAAGTTGGTCCCCTTTCACACAGAATGACCCAGGGACAAATCTAGCAGCCTCATCTTGCATCTTGGGAAGATGAATAGAAATGCCAAGTCATCACAGTGCATAGGCTATTAGATATTGCCTAGCCTAGGAGGCTTTAACTGTGGCATTTAGTGGTGTATGTTTGTTTTGGATCAAAGCATTTCTACTATAAGTATCGTCAATGGGCATTACATTTTTCAGCACACAGGACCAGGTGAAATGGACTTTCTAAAGTTTGTGTTAAGATCAATGACTCAGATGATTCCAAATGGCATAAGAACCAGAGCAAGCAACTGCCTTCTGCAAGACCCATAATGCTTAATGTATTCCTAAGTGGGCTGAGCACCTGAATTTTTTTTTTCCCACCATAACAAAGCACATTGCCTTATTGTATTCTTATCCTGCAATCTAAGGTATGGAAAGCCAGGTTAAATGGGTATGAGGAGGCACTGAAACTGTTCCAGCGGATAGAAGATGAGAAGAGTCCCGAATGGGCCAAATATCTTGGGCTGATAAAGAAGTTTGTGACAGACTCCAATGCAGTGGCTCAGCTCAAGGGCCTAGAGGCAGCCCTTGCGTACATTGAAAATGCTCATGTGGCTGGAAAGTAAGTATACCCCTTAATGGCGCTCTGTGATAAGGTTTATCGTGCATTTACGCAGTGTGTAACATCTGACATCTGACAGCCATTTGAATACCTCCTTGGCTTGGGAAGAGTGACATGATGTAATGAACTCTGTTATATTATCTATGCTGTGGTCTAGCCTGTAGAGAACTGCAACAAAGAGAAATTTGACTCCTGCATAAAAGTTATTTGTGGAGACAGCCAGCAGACTCCCTCATTGTGTGAAGCACTGATGGAAGCAGGGATTACACTGAGTTTATTTTTATTTTATATATTTATTTATTTTAAGCAATGGTAGCTCTGGGATCCGAAGTTTCTAAATGCTGATAGATATTAAGTAAACATTGCCCCAAATACCATGTCTGTAGTTGATTTAGGAAAGCACTTCATAGTGCTTCATTCAATGCTTAGAATGCATTCACCCTCTTTGGCCTGAAGTGCTTACCTACAGCAATGTGGCTTTGTTTTCCTTGAGGCAGTGGAGCAACTTTGTGTTATGAACAATGTATTCAAAGTGGGTATAAACTTGAAGCTTTCAGCACAGGAATTAGTAACTGCCTCTCTTTCAGAACAACTGGAGAGGTGGTCTCTGGAGTTGTCAGTAAAGTCTTCAATCAGCCCAAGGCCCGAGCAAAAGAGCTGGGGATTGAAATTTGCCTGATGTACATCGAGGTGGAGAAGGGAGAGGTAGTCCAAGAAGAACTTATCAAAGGACTGGACAACAAAAATCCCAAGATAGTTGTGGCTTGTGTTGAAACCATAAGGAAAGCACTTAGGTGAGTGTGCGAGGGATTTCATTACGTTAAATTGAATGAGTTAGCCACTGTAGATCTCTTAACCTTCATGAAAAGTCCAGATGTTACTTAACTTCTGAGTGAATATTTGGAATTCCTTGGAGGAAAATCAGTTTAGTATTTTTAGTGACATGTAAGAATAGTCTCCCAATTATTTCTCAAAATAAATGGCTTTTGTTTGTAGCCTTGTATAGAAATAAACATGAAATAAACATGTTTCTGTTGCTTGCCTGTGATTTTGTTCCTCTGCAGTGAATTTGGTTCCAAGATTGTTTCCCTAAAGCCGGTAGTTAAAGTGTTGCCAAAACTGTTCGAGTCTCGAGAGAAAGCGGTCCGAGATGAGGCCAAATTGCTGGCTGTAGAGATCTTTAAGTGGATCCGTGATGCCCTGCGGCCACCACTGCAGAACATCAACTCTGTGCAGGTAACATTGGCACAATGATAGAAGGCTGAGTTGAACGTCATGTAGGCCTAAGGTCAGGCTCTATTGAGTGTTTGGCTCTTTTGTTTCTCTTTGTATTTGTGACATCTTCAGAAGGCCGTAGCTAAGGATTCAGTGTTGTGATATGGTATTTTGGAAGCCACTGCCTCATTTTTGGCAATTTGACTATTTGGTTTACTTGTGTGGGTTGACAGTTGAGCTGTAAACCTACACAAGAGGCTGATCAGTGTCTCAGCAGGCAAGTCCATTGGAAGGGGTGTGACAGGTGGGATTTAAGTTACTAGGTTGTGGCGAAATGACCTTTCAGTTGATCCATTAGTAGGTGACAGTAGATAACGTTGGTGATTTTCGATGGGAAGCGGATGCAAAGTCCTCTGTGTTTTCAAGCTCTATGTTAAAATTGCTAAGAGGTTTGGAAACAACGCAGTGTATATCAGTCGTGCAGCTTTTTATGCACTATGATGGTCACGTTCATCATTACCTTAGGCAGCCTTGAGATGTGCATATTTAATGTAAGCATTTTAATTAGCTGGATCCTACCTCTGTACAGTGCTGAGCTTCTTGCTCCTCACAGTGCTTTCCCCCAGATGCACACAAAGAAGTGACTAATTAATGGTATTCTAATGAGTGTACGTCTACCCCAGTTGAAAGAATTGGAGGAGGAGTGGGTGAAGCTGCCGACCACAGCCCCCAAACAGACCCGGTTCCTCCGCTCACAGCAGGACCTGAAGGCCAAATTTGAGCAGCAGCAGGCAGCTGGAGGACATGAGGTGGACGGTATGGGCGTTTTTCCTGAAAGGTCATATTTACTAGTGCAACAGCCCAACCACGGTGGTTCACATATAGAGTATTCATTTAGTGCTTATTTTAAAGGAGGTGCATCTGTATTATCCTCAACTTGCTTATTTGAAGTCAACACCTAGTAACGGGTAACCAACAACAATTGTGATGGTACCTCACTAATTATTTTGGCTGTATAGCTCTTTCCCATCTATTCCTGAGAGGTCATTTGAGGTTGTGCTCTAATTATTAAAGGTAACATTTATGTTCTAATATGGGGATGCAGGGGAGCTTAAGGCATTAATGAACTGGCATTATTTTTAACAGCAGGATTATCAGTGAGGAGCGTTTGACCCCTCTGTGAGCAGCAGTGTGTGGGCCTCATGTTGAGCTATGCGTTTTTTCAGGAGATGACGATGAGGAGGTGGCCCCACAGGTTGACCCTTACGACCTCCTGGAGGCTGTGGAGATCCTCTCAAAGATTCCCAAAGACTTCTCTGAGAAGATTGTAAGTAGTACAGTTATTTTAACATAAGGAAGAAAAGTAGCTGTAGAAGAGAACCTGTCTCTCCATTGAATGTTTCACTGCATTCGCAGTTTGATGTGATTTTCTTTTGATTTTGCATTTTGAGCCATGTGCCGTGTGAATACAAAGCGGCCTCAATGTCTCTGATGCTGTGTTATTTTAGGAGGCAAAGAAATGGCAGGAGAGGAAAGAAGCTTTGGAAGCAATAGAGGTCTTGACAAAAAATCCCAAATTAGAAAATGGAGACTATGGTGACCTGGTCAGAGCCCTGAAGAAGGTAACGCACGCCTCTGAAGGGAAATTAAAGGGGCTGTCTTATTATCAGGTATTTTGTTTACATGTTTGAAACCACCTCCATCTGCTTTCTAGGTTATTGGCAAAGATGCTAATGTTATGCTGGTGACGCTTGCTGCGAAATGCCTTGCTGGACTAGCAGCTGGTCTGCGGAAGAAGTTTGGGACATATGCAGGACATGTAAGTTCCCCTCAAAGGAAGTGGCATATGTATGTATGGTAACTTATAGATTTCTTCACATGATTTAATTGCAGCTCTTTCCACATTACTCATCCAGTAGTTGTTGCCCTGCAATTTGCAATAGTCCTACAAAAACTGATTGGAGTTCTTTTGAAGGTGGTGCCAACAATTTTGGAGAAGTTCAAGGAGAAGAAGCCTCAAGTGGTCCAAGCCTTGCAAGAGGCTATCGATGCAGTCTTCCTAACTGTGAGTAACAAAGATGTGGAGTGTAGATCCTGCATTTGAAATGTCCTTAGTTCCTTATGTTGGATGTGTGATGCTACTGAAAATTCAAATAATACAGGGACAACGCTGAATGCCCCTGATTTTACAAATGCAGCTGCCATCTACATGGAAATGGAATGACTTGATGCAATATCTTGATGGGTGAATCTGCTTTTTCCAGACAACTCTGCAGAACCTCAGTGAGGATATCCTGGCTGTGATGGACAACAAGAACCCATCTATCAAACAGCAGGCCTCTTTGTTCTTGGCAAGAAGTTTCCGCCATTGCACTCCTTCCACATTGCCAAAAAGTGTTCTCAAACCATTTTGTGCAGCGTTTCTCAAGGTACGGTCCCTTCCTCTTACCCGGTTATTCTGAGCCAATCCACTTAATCTACTGGACAGTGTTTAAACATCCATATGCGCAACAGTTGAATAAATGTGTACAGACGGTTGAATGGAGGTGTGTTTTGATTAACCATGACAGCAAGTGAATGACTCGGCCCCAGAAGTAAGAGATGCTGCATTTGAAGCTCTGGGCACTGCCATGAAGGTGGTGGGGGAGAAAGCCGTCAATCCCTTCCTAACCGATCTGGACAAACTCAAGCTTGACAAGGTGAGATGCCTGACATAGTTTATAGGCACTTCATCTGTCATTTGAAGTGTAACTGTAGCTCAGTGCGTTGGTCTGGTTTCAGAGGTCAACTTGCTGTATCACTGGTTAAGGAAGATTCATGTTAGATAAGTGTCAAATGTGATTACTATCGCTGGGAATAGAATTGTCAGCATTTGACAGTGGGTGATAAATGTATGGATTTTAATAGTAGGTCAGGCTCTTATTACTGGTGCGGCTAGCTGTGTTTCTAATGAATCTCTCCAATGAACAGATAAAAGAATGTGCTGACAAAGTGGAGCTGGCGGGTGGCAAGACGGGGGGAGGAGGAGGCGGGGCAGAGAAGAAGGAGAAACCTGCTCCCAAGGCCCAGCCAGTGGAGGAGCCCCCTGCAAAGCCCTCTGGACCACCCAAAAAGGCCCCTGCCAACAAGGTGAGAAGAGCTGACACCACACCCAGGGTCTGAAATGAACTTTTTGGTTCAGCAGCCAGGGTGGCTGGGAGATGAGAATTTACCAACCAACAAGCCAAAATAAGTTATTGCATTTTTAATTGCTGGAATTGTACAGTCTGTATACAACACTGTAACTGTTATTTCAGTTTCTTAGATTCATATTCACTAGGGCTGCCCCTTGAAAGTCGACGAGTCGAATTATCAGTTGACTGAGATTCTTCAAGTCAAGCAGTTTTCTTTTTTTTTTTGTCGTCAGTCAGTGTGCATTACAATAACAGGATAACACAGATAGAAACTTACAAAAATGCACAGGCATAACATTTCAATGAGGAATTATAAATAAGGGGAATCATAAATATATTTTTATATTCTAGCAGGGCTAGCTGGCGCGCTTGCTAAAAAAAAAAAATCCACGTGACAACATGCGCTGGTGGTTAACAGATGAGAGAAGCTGAAACCTGAGGTGGAGTGGTCGGTAAACTAGGCTAGCTATAACCATGTCTCAGAAGAAGTCTAAAGTATGGCGGAATTTCGAACTTTTGAAGGACAACCCTAACAAAGTTAAATGCAAACTCTGTATGCAATTCACTTATCATTCAACAACGTCAAACATGGCAAAACACTTGAAACGGGTAAGTTGCATAGCTAGACGGCCATTCTGCAATTATCTGGGCAGATTTACTATACATATAATGCAGGCAATAACTATTTACTGTACAAGGCTAGTTTAACCCTTTTGCACGTATGCTATGTACATGGTTCGTTATGTTTTCATTAGCTTTAAGCTTCTCATAGTTTAAGTAGCATTTGTTATATTTTTTTAATGTTAAATCGCTGTTTCCTCAAAGCTAAAATAACTAGATTGGAAAAATTCTGGCTATTCTATTCGCACTTGTTTTAGCATACGTGCTAAATGGCTAATCACACCAGTGTGACCATATGCGCGAAAGGGTTAAATGCTTTATATGTTCCAATGACTCTGTTGCATTTGACTGTTAATGTGGTCAAAATCATCACTGAAACTCAGGCCAATGGATTTTCTGATAGTCTATATGGAAAAAAGGAACGAATAGTCGAATCTTTGTATTGAACAGCCAAATCCGACAAATTCTGAGTCAGGTACAGCCCTAATATTCAATGACCGGGTAGTGCCAAATTTTTGTTCAGAAAGAACACTTCTGTTTGAATTTCCTCATCAGACAACCTGTCATTAAACAGTAAAAGAACAGCACAGATGTATGAACAAGTTGGGGTGTTGTGGATCATTAACACTTGCCGGTCTGCCCATGTAGGTAGATTTCCTTTTTGGCAGGGTAATTTCTGACCCTGCTTACTATCCTTAGTTTCCTTTGTAACATGTCCATTGACTTACTTGAGCTTCATCTAAGCTAACCATCTAAGCTTGCTGTGTTAATGCATTGTCATGTTTGTCATGTTCCTGTTTTGTTTTGTAGTCTGCTGGGCCGCCAAAGAAGGGGAAGCCAGCAGCAGCTGCTGGTACCAAAGGGAAGAAGGTTCCGGAATCCAAGGAAGTTGTGGAGACGGAGCTGTCTGTATGTTGGGACATGAGTGGGGAGATGACTGTCAACTATTTCTGTCCATCCCCTGTCTAAAACGCTTCATCTGTTTGTCCCATAGCTGGAGGTGTGTGAGGAAAAGTCCGCTGCCGTGCTTCCTGCTTCCTGTATGCAGATGTTGGACAGTGCTAACTGGAAGGAGCGATTGGCCAGCATGGAGGAATTCCAGAGGGTGAGATTTCATCTCCTCTTGGATGCTTTTTTCAGTGGCTGAAAAGTGATCTGCAGTAGAGTAGATTTTGGCCGCCTTGTATTATGTAGAATCTTAAATGGTATACCCAAGGTGCTAGCACACACACAAGGGAATGGCTCTTTTAAAGGTATGCTTGATTATGTCATCGTCAGGCCGTAGAGCAGATGGACAGAAGCGAGATGCCCTGCCAAGCTCTCGTCAGAATGTTGGCCAAGAAACCAGGCTGGAAGGAGACCAATTTCCAGGTGATGATGATGCACCCTTTCACCGCACACGTCACAAGTGTAGCTCAGAGTGTGCAGTCATCCTCAGCGTCTTACTGTGTGTTCAGGTGATGCAGATGAAGCTGCACATCGTGGGCCTGATCGCCCAGAAGGGGTCCTTCTCCAAGACGTCGGCGTTTGTGGTCCTGGACGGGCTGGTGGACAAGGTCGGGGATGTGAAATGTGGAGGGAAGGCCAAGGAGGCGCTGACGGCCATCGGAGAGGCCTGCTCCCTGCCATGGACCGCGGAGCAGGTCAGTCCCCAGAGAAACGGGGTCACGAGCTCCATCCTGGGTTGGCTTTGTAAACCTGTCTGGAGGAAATAACACAAGAACTGCTGTCTCAATTTAAGGTTTAAATCCCATCAAAAACAGTGCTTAGGAATTGCACAAAGTGTAATTAATGGGACAAAAGTTTCAATATAGGAGCCAAAGAGCCTCAACAGCCAATTTCCAAACATTCTTTTCTTGGATCCTTCTTGCAGGTTGTCTCAATGGCTTTTGCACAGAAAAATCCCAAAAACCAAGCTGAAGCACTGAATTGGCTGGCAACTGCCATGAAGGAATTTGGATTTGCTGGGTGAGTTTTGAGAACTGCTGAAATATCTGATCCATATTTTAATTTGGGAAATTATCAATACTTAGTTCATTTGCTTGTAATCCAAACTGTGTAAATAGAATACTTTTATCAAGACTCATTTTATTCCCTTAGAATAAACGTGAAAGCATTTATCAATAACGTGAAGACTGCTTTGGGTGCAACTAATCCTGTGAGTATACCTAGCTGTGGTTCATTTGAACTTAAAGTAGCCAGTAGTGCACAGCACTGCTCCAGCACAATTTTCTCAAAACTGTAGCAGCTGTTGGCTGCCCTTCCCTCTGTGACTGAAGCGCCACTCTGTTGCAGGCTGTGAGGACAGCTGCAATCGCCCTGCTGGGTGTCATGTACCTCTACATGGGTGCCCCGCTGCGCATGTTCTTCGAGGATGAGAAGCCAGCCCTACTTGCCCAGATAGATGCAGAGTTTGAAAAGGTAGGGTTTACTCAACATTTCCATTACTTGATGGTACAGGTCCCTGAAGTCATGCCTCACCTGTCTGGTTTGAGCTGTCGCCCTTGTGCCACTAGTTCAGTATGGCTTGTTTCATTAGGGTATTGAACCCTAAAATGTTTTCCAAGGTCTTGCCAGCTCATTAATGATGGCCTGAGGAAGTAAGGACATGAGTATGCCTGGCTGTCTGAAGACACAAATCCAGCTGTCCAGGATCAAACACGGGACTGTGTTTATTTATCTAAACATTATCTAGCTTGGTGCTGTGACCATAAGCATCCAGTGTTCAGAGTACAGGACTGTCCCACCACAGTGATGTGACATAGAGGCGTTTGTACCTCCAGATGCAGGGCCAGTCTCCACCAGCCCCCATCAGAGGTGCAAAGAAGGCCGCAGAGGACGAGGGAGAGGTGGGCGAGGACCAGGACGAGGAGGAGGGTGGGGGAAATGACATCATGGACCTGCTGCCCAGAACTGACATCAGGTTTGCCCCTTGTGGAGCGCAACCCTCCATGCATTACACCTTTCTCTGTGATTTTCCTTTATTTACATGTATGTATTATAGGGATGCACGATGTTGGATTTTTGCCGATATCCGATGTGCCGATATTTTCAAACTCGTATTGGCCGATTGCCGATACAGTGTAGATGTATATAGATGCGGCGTAATTTAAAAATGGTCTCACTCCCATCGGAATCAGAGAGAAGCTTATCTGTCTTATTACGATCGTTGTCTTATTTCCCATCGCTTTCGCTCCTTATGGAGCCGCCATATTTAGTTTGATTGAGCAGAGACACAATAAAGTTACAGAAAACGTTATTCACTGTCCAGTGTCGTTGTGTAAGTGTACAAATACAAAAATTACGCCCTCTGTTCGAGTCCCAAAGCAGGAACTAGGCGATCGCGGGTTGTCTTATTTCCCAAATTCCCATTGCAATCTCTGCTTCCGGACCCACGTTATTTAAAATTTCTCACGCCCCCTCCAGAAGCAGAGAAAAGCTTAGCAGCACACAGTTAGGATCCTCCCAGGGTCAGAAACTTAGCTAGGGGTCGGTCGAAACCATTAGGACCTCCGTTTGAGTCCCAAAGCACGAGCTCAGCAATCGCAAGCTGTCTTGTTTTGTTTCAAATCGCATTCTCTCATTACGGGAGCCGCGTTATTTAAAAATGGTCTCACGCCCCCCCAGAAGCAGAGAAAAGCTTAGGAGCTAGCATTCTCTCAGAAGCCCTTTTTCCATCACATTTTCAAGCGAATTAATGCTTGAATCAACGGAACTTTGAGCAATGTAAGAAGCCCCAAAACGTTTTTCCATAAATAGAATCATTCCATCGCACTTACGTGATGTGAAACTTAAGAAACTGAAGAAACTTAATGTGAAGTGAGAAACTTAGCTATATGTTTTACCCCTCCTCGCATCACTGGTGCTTTACAAGCATTGTAAATAGCAATTTTGTTATCTGTTTCAGATACTTCGAAATACGTCCATACAACTGACATGTTGAAGCTTGTTGCTGGCGCTCATAATAAACATTTAGTGTCATCGCGTGCGTATAGTTAATGCGTCACCTTATCGGGCAGGCACATCGGCAGAAATTTTCATATCTGCCGATGCCGATAATTAACTTATGAAGTTTTTATCGGCCGATACCGATGTCGTGCCGATATCATCGTGCATCCCTAATGTATTAGGCAGACACTCTTATCCAGAGCAGCTTATATGAAGTGCCTTCTGTGGGGTTGGGCAGTTAGTCACACAGATCCTGAAGCATTAGTGACATTTAAGTGCGATGGAAAACATTGTCATGAGGGTGTAGTAAGTTCTATGATAGGGTGCACAGCCAGTTTCCAGCCAGTAAGTTTTTATTGCTTTTATAACACATTTGCAGTGAGCTAATGCCTCTACAAATGCTTGCAGTGCCACCAGGCTTTCATCTTCTATGCTTCGATTGGCATTTGAAGTGAATCCAGTAATTTTTCAACTTGTGTCCGCAGCGACAAGATCACATCAGAAATGGTGTCCAAGATTGGGGACAAAAACTGGAAAATCCGAAAGGAAGGACTGGATGAGGTGGCAGCAGTAATATCAGAGGCCAAGTTTATCAAGCCCAACATGGGCGAGCTTCCTATGGCACTGAAGGGCCGTCTCAATGACTCCAACAAGATCCTGGTAAGAAGGCTCTGCTACCTGAAAAATAGTTCCTACAGTCAAATGAGAGGCTTGCGTCTTCACTTTGAAAGGAATTTTGTGTTGCCCTTTTTCTTAATTTCTGTGTCTTCACTGCACCTACATAAGTATTAATGCCTCCTCATACTGCACCATTAGTCATCTTTCAGATGTTGAGTTAGGACCTTTGATTCAAGGTTTGATAGAGGTGTGTCTCAAAGTAGATGTTTATATTTTTATACCTGTGAGGTTCTTTTACTGCCATGGCAGGCTGCAGACTATTTACACGCATTTTAAATTTGTTCGGTTACTGCACATGTTCTCAGCTGTGTGCAGTGTTGTAATTTTGTTTCCCCCTGCCCCAGGTCCAGCAGACGCTGAGCATCCTGCAGCAGATTGCCACTGCGATGGGTCCTGCCCTGAAGCAGCATGTAAAGAATCTGGGCATTCCCATCATCACAGTCCTGGGGGACAGTAAGGTGCGTGCACACAAGGAAATCCACCTGTGGGCTGCATATGCGCAGCCGGTCAGGGCTGGTGGTGTTACCACGGTGTCCATCTGTTCCAGAACACGGTGCGTGCGGCTGCCCTGACGACGCTGAATGCCTGGGTGGAGCAGACAGGCATGAAGGAGTGGCTGGAGGGGGAGGATCTCTCTGAGGAGCTCAAGAGGGAGAACCCCTTCCTTAGGCAGGAGGTAAGAGGGAACTGTGTTGTGTGCCTTTTCACACAAAGATGGCACTGATACACCTTGAGTTACCTTGAGTACACCTGTGTTAAAATGCACGCAATTGGTCCAGAGCCAGGTGCTGTCCTGAGGCGAATGCATTTCGCTCTGCCAGCTCTCCAAGGTTGCTTTTGTTTGCTCTCATGTTGTCTTCTGTCTCAGCTGGAGTCCACCCCCTGTTGTGAGAAATTGATAAAGCAGTAGAAGAAATTGGACCAACCCACTGCAGTTTATTAAATTGGCTCCTGGCTGGCAACACGCCACCATGAGAGGGCGTGTATGACATCATTCTGCTCCTGAGCTCCCTCCAGTCCTGCACCTGGAGGAGCGCAGCTTTTAAAATAGCCCCCACAAGCTCAGAGTTATCAGGTGGATTATAATTGGGTGAGACTGGTGGGACTGGAGCCTTGCAGGCATTGTAGCTGTCCAGGATTGCACATGGGTGCCTGCAGGGGGTAATACTAGGACCAGGCAGTTTCAACTACTTCCAAATGAGTTTCCAGGTCACCGACCCCCTCTGGCTCGAGTTTGATTTATGCCTCCAGATTGGTCTCCGGTCTAAAGCCTAAATAAATCCTGCTGAACTAAGCAGTTCCTTTCACAGCACTGACTGGCTCTCAAACTCTGCACCCCTCAGATTCTGGGCTGGCTAGCAGAGAAGCTCCCGACGGTGCGCTCGGTGTCGCCAGACCTTATGTTCTGCGTGCCTTACCTGTACGCCTGTCTGGAGGACCGCAACGGAGATGTGCGCAAGAAGGCCCAGGACGCACTGCCCGTCTTCATGATGCACCTGACCTTCGAGAAGATGATGAAGGCCACGGGCAAGCTCAAGGTGTGTCCATCAGCAGCAAGGACCAGGATTCGCACCAAAAAGGAATTGCAGCTTTAACCAGCCAGACAATAATGCATGAAACTTCATTTCCAAAGTTCCTTTTCATAGTCACAAGCTGAGATTGGACATGGCTTTTGAGTTCGATGCATACTTGAAAGATTGCAAGTAAGGGAGGACTGTTTATAAGGGAACCAATGAGATGTAAGTGTGTGTGGATATGTGTCCCAACGTCGTAACAACCCATAACAAGCCTCTTTCTGCAGCCTGCCTCCAAGGACCAGGTGGTGGGTATGCTGGAGAAGGCGCGAGCTGTCATGCCGGCCAAACCTGCCGCTCCTGCCAAAGCAGGGCCCTCCAAAGCTCCCGCCAGTGCCCCTGCTGCAAAGCCTGCCGCTGGTTTGTTCACCTTTTCCATTTGAAATACGAGACAGATGTAAACTCCATACTTTATGTATACATTTAAACCCAATTTTAACGGCATAATACTGGATACTGTTCTGTAAAGAAGCGTTTAATGTAATACGTAGAACCCTAAACCATGTATGTACCCTCTTTGTCTGCTCTGGTACTCTATGTAATACCTGTGCCTTCTATTTGTTCTGCTGGATTCCATCAAACCTTTTAATAAGCCCACAAACAGCTGTACAGCTTTCTTGGCATAAACACCTGTTCTTACTCTTGTTGCAGCTTCAGCTAAAGTCCAGCCTGTTAGTGAAGATGGGGGGAGTTTTGAACCCAAACCAGAAGCCAAGAAAGTCAAACCAGGAGGAGCTGCCAAAGGAAAGGTGGGGTCCCTTCTGTCCTCCATAATTATCATTTCCATGGTTCTGCTACCAACGGTATTCTTTACACACTTCTGATTAAGATGCCCCAGTCTCACCAGTTGTGTCAGAGCACTGTACGTGGTGTGACCCAGATGTAAAGTTGTCAAGCAAATAGAGCATCTAAGAGATATCATCTCAGGTAGTATAGCGCCTCACAGGAAGTCAAAAACGAGTATAAAGAATGAACATGATAGTTTCAGTACTGGAAAGGGGACTGTCAGACTGCCAAAGGAGGTACCGGGAAAATCATGGACTTCCCTGGTATCTCAACCAGATCTGCTAGCTCTGTCCACAAGCATGACTTAATGTACAGTTGAGTTCTGCTGTGTGGATTAAAGCTGCCATAACTACAGGGTGTGCATGTGTCCACTCATTCTCACGTTTGTGGATGCTGTTAAAGTTCTTACAGAACTCTTAAATGATCTTTTTTGTCTGCTCCTCTCTGGTGACTCCACATAAGCATATATGCTAATGTCTTACACTGTTTGCAGGGCGTTGCCGGGAAAAAGCCCCCTGTCAAAGCAAATGCCAAGGAAGAGGAAGACAAGTCTGGCCCCATCTTCATCCTGGTTCCCGGTGGGAAGGAGCAGAGGATAAAGGAAGAGAAGGCATTGAAGGCAAGGCTGTGCCCTCGTAGCCCTCGGGCAGGGGCTGTGGGTGGTGTGGGCGGAGAGCAGGGGTAGGTATTAAATTATTGCTTGGTGTCACAGATCCTGAAGTGGAACTTCCTGACCCCTCGGGATGAGTACGTGGAGCAGCTGAAGACCCAGATGTCCACCTGCCTGGCCAAGTGGTTGCAGGATGAGCTCTTCCACTTTGACTTTCAGCACCATGTCAAAGCCATCGCCGCCATGATCGAGGTGTGCTTTCAGTTCAGGAGCAAGCTGGCTGGCATCAGTGTTCTGCCAGTTACTGCTAGTGACTGGCAGTGTGTTTTCTACTGGAATGCCATACTTGGTATTTTTGTTTCTACAGAGGCACAAGGCTACAAGAATTAATGTGTTTAAGCTATTTGGTTGTAATATGTCCTTCTTGGCATGTCACACAGCCTTGAGTCAAAGTATGTATGGAGTGACAGCTTTCAGTTCAATTTAGTTCTATTTATATAGCACTTTTTACAACATGAGTTGTCACAAAGCAGCTTTACATCAGTATTCCAGGGCTGATACCCGCTCGGTGCAAGCCAAAGGTGACTGGCAAGGAAAAACTCCCTGACTAATGGGAAGAAACCTTGAGCAGAACTGGGGTCAGAGGGGGAGCCCATCTGCTTCTGGCTGGCACTGGGTGGACAAATTGGTAGGAAAGAATATCCTAAGAAATTCTTAAAAGTACTTAAGAATGGTGAAACATGTAGGCAGTAAGACACAGCAATATACAGTGTGTAAAACATAAGTCTTGTAAATCTTGAGTCTTAAAAGTTATACGGCAGAATATGCATATCATAGTCCTCGAGGATCCAGTTCTTGGAACATGGAGGGCTCTACAGGAATGGCAGCGAGGAAGCTGAGCGGGAGGTCCCGAAATGGTGCTTGAGTGAGGAAAACAAAACTGAAACATTGATTAATGGACGATACGAATGGCAGGAATGTACAGCAGAGAGGCAGGAGAGGAGGGGCAGGAGAAGAGATGCCAGTGTGCAACAAGGAAAAACCCTGGCAGACTAACATTATGGCAGCATACCTAGGGGACGGGAGGCAAGGGACCGGCATAATCATGAGGGTGACCGTAAGGCAGTCAACACCAGATCATGGCACAGAGTCCATGCCATGAAAAAGTGACAGCAATGACCGCTTAGTCCACCAGAGACTATGATCCATGCCAGCACCAGGCCATGTCCCTCAGCTGAAGGATTTACTGTATAGATATGTTTTGAGCCTAGACTTAAAGGTTGAGAGAGAGTCTGCTCCTGAACCTCAGTTGGTAAGCTGTTCCACAGGAGAGGGGCTTGATAGGAAAAGGGTCTACCGCCTATAGTAGCTTTCCACCATTGTGTGATAATCTTGCTGAAAATAAATTGGGCAACTATGTAATTATTCATCCCCGATCAAAAAAAAAAAATCCTTGACTGCCATTTATGAATGGTATATGTAGAGTGGATGGGCAGCACAGTTAGTTTGTCCCTGTCCTCTGATGAAGCACATGGAGGACGAGAAGGACGCCACCATCGGCTGCCTTGACCTGATCCTGAAGTGGTTCACGCTGCGCTTCTTTGACACCAACACCAGCGTCCTGATGAAGGCGCTGGAGTACCTGAAGTTGCTGTTCACCATGCTCAACCGGGAAAACTACCACCTGAGCGAGTACGAGGCGTCCTCCTTCATCCCCTACCTCATCCTCAAAGTGAGTTTGCCTTGTGACTGGCTCCAGACACAGAGACACACACCTGAATGCCGCTGCACTTGGCTAAGGGTCATCCAACCTGTTGGCCCACCATGGCTGCATCGTCTGTGGTCCTCGAGAACCCTGCTGAGTTTACTTGCGTTCTCTCTCCCCGCAGGTAGGGGAACCAAAGGATGTCGTGCGCAAAGACGTCCGCAGCATCCTCACCATGTTGTGCAGGGTGTACCCCGCCAGCAAGCTTTTCGTCTTTATCATGGAGGGGACCAAGTCCAAGAACTCAAAGCAGCGAGCAGGTAGATAGCAGGCGTTCTTCTACATAATACTGCTTTTCATCCTCATTCATAAAAAATGTCGTAGTCTCATTTAGGGCTGTGTTATTTGAATGCATGCATTGTGATTCATTTGACTTTGCTTTAACAGAATGCTTAGAGGAGCTGGGCTGCTTGATTGAGTCGTATGGGATGAACGTCTGCCAGCCGACTCCAGCGAAGTCCCTCAAAGAAATTGCTGTCCACATCGGCGACCGTGACACATCAGTGCGCAATGCCGCGCTTAACACTGTGGTCTGCGTGTATAACGTCTGCGGAGACCAGGTGTTCAAACTCATCGGCAACGTAAGTCCCATCCCCCAACATCCCAGCCAAGCAGGTGCGACAGGCTCAATCTGATCACCAGCACGTTACAATTAACACTTGACGTGGACACCACCGCTGAGGTTTTACCCATTCTCTTTTGCTTGAGAATTCTCTCGCTTGCTGAGCTTTAATAGGATTTACTGCAAAATGGAATGAATAAAGCCCCCACACCATGCATCATGTGCTCTCTGATTACAGCCCTTTGGGTAACAGGCAAAATGGAGGTTGAGTTTCCCAGAAGTGCAGTTGTTTTGGCTGACCTCTGCTCTGTTAAACTGTTAAAAGCTCTCGGAGAAAGACATGAGCATGCTGGAGGAGAGAATCAAGCGCTCTGCCAAGAAGACGCCAGCTGCCCCCGCCAAGCAGGCCGAGGAGAAAGCCCAGCGGGCACAGCCGGGCAACCACAACGCCAGCCTGGCGCGCAGGCCTCTCCCGGACGAAGTGCCCACTAAGCTCAAGTACGCCACTCACCGCTCTCCCTCTCGGCACGTCAAGAGCTTTACACATCGCTGCCTTTGACTTGCATGACTTCCTCCCTCTCTAACATTTTCTCCTGCACTTGCTTTTCAAGTCTCATTCAGATGTTGAGCCTGCTCTCCTTCTAAATGCGCTCTCTGACCTCTCTCTCACTGCTTTCCGCGGACAGAATTATGTATCGCACTTACAGGATGTAAGTATCACTGCCAGAGTGGCTTATTGTGTTTGCGAGGCTCTCAGCCAGATGAGCTGAAACCAGCCTGTAATTCACAAATAAGAGGAAATGGACATGAAATCCAAAGACAGGATTGAGAGTGTGGCTGGTTTCCTTGGAGAAGTAGTGGCCTGGGGCATTTGCGATCCTGCCTTGAATGCTCATAATTGCTTTGAGGGGTTTTTTTTTTTTTTTTTTTTTTTTTGTCTCAGACAGCAGTCAGGACACCGTTTTCTCTCTCTCTCTGTTGAGTAGTCAGGCACGGGCCCAGAGCGCTCACAACGAGCAGTCCTCCCCCTCCATCCCCAAAGAGTTCCAGCTGGATCTGGACATGATCGAAAACGACCACACGAGAGTCAGCGAGCTGCCCGACCTGGTGCAGCACAAGCTTGACGAGCTGCTAGAGCCTGTCACCATCCCCGAGCCCAAGTACGCGCCACCCAGGACGCCAACACAAATGCATAGCTGGATCTGTTTGCTCCCAGGCATTCATTACATTACACTATTGTCATTTGTAAGTTGCTCTGAATAGGAGCGTCTGCTGAAGTGCCTCACCCTCACATGCAGTAATTTATGTGAATGCAGCTGCTACAAAGTGCATAGTAAATGAGCAACAGTGTATTGCAGACTTGTTACGTTGCAGTAGTACCTAGTCTTGGTTCCTTTCAGTAAGTGGTATTTGCCCACCTCCCACAGGATCCGCGCCGTTTCCCCCCACTTTGACGACCTGCACAACAGCACCGCCTCCACCATCAACTTTGTTATCTCGCAGGTGGCCAGTGGAGACATCAACACCAGCATCCAGGCTCTGGTTCAGGTACACGTGGTCCCCCCGCTCTGACGTGACTGCTCCCCACGCACTACAGTTATGCCTACATACTGCATTATCTCTGCGGGGGGGTCATTAAATAAAAATGATCTTGTATGATCATTTTTATTTAACATATTCATCTGACCAAAGACCTTTACATTCACTCACTTTTCAGATTACAAACTTTTCCTTGTGGCTAACTAGTTTAGCTAATGAGCAGGCATATTAGCACTGTATTTAGTGACAGTTTCTGAGCAAAAAATAGAAGGTCCTTAAAATGAAGTAACATGTACAACAATAAATCTGGTGCACATTAACTTGTGAAATACTCCCATTTTTTTCATTTGCCCGTTGCCAAAAAAACTTAGTGTCTCATTTTTCACTTTGGGAAGACTAGACTATCATGCCATTCAGGTGTTGGAGAGACTTTGGTGACTGTTTTGAGTTCTTTGCTGTAAGCAAGTAACATCTAAAGTCCTGACTGAATACCAGGAGCAAGTGGTAATGAGACTGCCATTTAACAGTTTTATCACATCTCATGACAGCTGTGCAATATTACAAATAATGTTTACCTAATAGTACATCAGACTTCGTACGGTATTCTTCAAGGGGTGTGATTACTGAAGCATGGGGTGATTTTTAAGAAATATGAATTGCTTGTGCCCATATGTGAGTTTGGATTGTAACCTAAATGCATGCTTGTATATTTCATATGCATAACTGAAATCAGGAGTATTCATGTTCTCCATTTTGTGCATGAGAAGAAATTTCAACAGTACTTTAACCTGCATGCTGACAAATGAGACCCCAGGAACTGACCTTTGTTTCTGTGGTTACCTCATGCATCCCCAGATCGACGAGGTACTGCGGCAGGAGGACAAGGCAGAGGCCATGTCGGGCCACATCGACCAGTTCCTCATCGCCACCTTAATGCAGCTCCGGCTTATATACAACACGCACATGGCTGATGACCGGCTGGACAAGGCGGACATCTTTAAACTCTACAGCTGCATCATTGGCAACATGCTCTCAGTGAGTCCGCTCATGCACACACACACACACACACACACGCGCGCGCCGGGAACTCCCTCCACTTCAGGGGATTGCAGTTTTCATCCTGGAGTTGCATCACAACAGGGGCCTGTGCATTATTAAACACAGACACTGCACCTCGGGTTTCCCATTTTAAGGCTGAAATTCTGCAGATTCTCACCCGCTGCCTTCAAAGCATAGGGATCATTCCATGCCAACTCACCCAGAATTCTTTTCCCAGTCCATGTCATGGATTTTCTTGAAAAAAAATCATGTGAAAACCTCTATTAAATTCATGGGACCTTGCAAAATCCTACAGCTCTACCCCAAATACTTTTTTAGTTAATTTTTGAAGTTTGGCCCTCAGAGTTCGATTTCATCATTTTTGCGATTCTTTGTATGTGTATTATAAGCCTCACCCATTGCTTATTTTTCACTGGATTGGTTTGACATTTGTACTGACCATGGTCAGTACAATGGTTGTTGCTGAATGTTTTACAGTAATCAAATTAATAAAAATAATTTTTTACCCAAACGAAGAATCTTCAATTTTCAAAAATTAATATCTCCACTAGTTTTCACATTCTTGCAACCAAATTTTGATTCTATGTAGTATTAATATAGTTCTATCACATCTAGAAGTTATTTGGTCCTACATAAAAAAATTATTGCCACAGATCTTGCTAAATATAGCTTCAGAGCTGAAAACCGACTTAAGATTTTGGCTGTGTATTTTCCCAAGAAGGATTATTTCAATTTCCTTAACTTTTTTATGGGAAAGTATTAATATTCATTGCAGATATATAACATCTTTACATTTTTTATATTACTCCATCATTTAATTTTTTGAAAATAGCTAATTTTTCATACTTTTCACTGGCTGTAATATTACATCAGTGGTTTTATTTCATAGGTAGATATTTGTACTATGTTGACTTCAAGGTTTTCTCTCTCTGTGTGATACCTATTGAGCCTGTTTTTCATTTTGTTTGGTTCAGGAAATTTGCAAGTTACAGCTTGTAATGACTTGGTTTGTTGCATACTAGATGTCATCTTGCTCCGTGTGTCTGGTCAAAATATGCAGGACCAAATAACTTCTAGATGTGATAGAACTATATTAATATTACACAGAATCAAAATTTGGTTGCAAGAAAGTGAAAGCTAGTGGAGATATTAATTTTTGAAAATTGAAGATTCTTCGTTCGGGTAAATTATTTTTATTAATTTGATTACTGTAAAACATTCAGCAACAACCATTTACATGAATACATGTTGCAAATTATCCTCAGGGTTTCTTGGATGGTCAGTACAAATTTCAACCCAATCCAGTGAAAAATAAGCAATTGATGAGACTTATAATACACATACAAAGAATCGCAAAAATTATGAAATTTAGTTTTAGAAATTTGAGGACCAAATTTCAAAAATTCATAACTAAAAAAGTATTTGAAGTAGAACTATAGGATTTTGCAAGGTCCCATGAATTTAACAAGTTTTTTCAAGAAAATCCATGACATGGACTGGGAAGTCCTAGGTGAGTTGGCGTGGAATGACCCACAGGCAATGTGAATGTAAAAGTGGGGGCAGTAACATGACATGGTAATATGTCAGGATGTACTGATTTTCATTTGGGCAGATGCATTCAAGTAAGTTTTGCTGTGGAAGCTCAAATTTACCAATAGTTTTTGGAAAGAACAGATTTTCAGGGCTTTACTACTCTGCTTGAATTCACACAGTTCCAGTCTGGAACATCTTTGTGTTATGTTTTTTTAATACCAATTGGCTTTTGCTCTTTTCTCAAAGTGCAGTACCTTAATTTTCCATTTATGAATGAATCCTTTTATTTGAACTATTCATGTGAAGCCCAGCTGGGTAGAGTGCTTTGCATAAATTTGCAGCAAATATCACTTTACCTGTTTGCCCAGGCTTCCCATCCATACCACTGCTTGCATTGTAGCTGGTGTGACAGTCATTGAAGTCCTCCTGAAGCAGAGGTTACATTGAGAGAGGTTCCTCTCTGGCACTGCATGCTGAGGAGTGCTGAGTTGCACCTGCTAGTGGCGTTGCTCAGCATTTGCCCCCCAACCCCCACAAAAAAAATGTCATACAGCTAAAGCATGCTGCTGGGTCCCATTGCAGCTGTTCTCCATGGAGAGCCTGGCGCGGGAGGCCTCCATGGGTGTGCTGAAGGACCTGATGCACGGCCTCATCACCCTGATGCTGGACTCACGGGTGGAGGACATTGAGGACGGCCAGCAGCTCATCCGCTCTGTCAACCTGCTGGTGGTGCGGGTGCTGGAGAAGTCAGACCAGACCAACATCCTGAGGTCTGTTTCCTGCCAGCCTTTACTAATTCTGTGCTTAGCCTAATGTCAAGATTCCATTAACGCATTAACTTTTGATGCCATTATACTTAGTAGAATGGAATATGATGTCAATGACTGCTGTTTGAAATGTTTTTGTCCCTCAGTGCACTTCTGGTGCTGCTACAGGACAGCCTAATTACCACTGCCGGCTCACCAAAGTTCTCTGAGCTCGTCATGAAGGTAAAATCAGCATGTCTGTCTGACATACGTGTGCAGTTGCGTACTTGAGTGCAATGACAATGCTTGAATAAGTTAGCCTCAGTTCTCATTCAGAACATGCCCCTTCTGTCGCTGCCCCCAGTGTCTGTGGAGAATGATCCGCTTCCTCCCGGAGACCATCGACAGTGTCAACCTGGACCGCATTCTGCTGGACGTCCACAACTTCATGAAGGTGTTCCCCAAGGAGAAGCTGAAGCAGCTGAAGAGCGATATGCCGCACAGGACCCTGAAAACCCTGCTACACACACTCTGCAAGCTCAGGGGTGCCAAGGTACACTACCACCGTCCTGCTCCGCGCTAACCGCTACCATTCAACACTGCTGTAGATGCATAACTCCTAACCCTACATTCTAATCGTCCCAAAGCATTACTATTTGGAACCATTGCGTTGAATAATTTCTTGGTTCCAGTTCATTGGCATGCAGGTGCTGTGGTTTTGGTCAACCTTGTGAAGAGTTAAGGGAAACTGGAATGGGTTGGTTTTGCATGGCTCAGAGTGGATTCTCCCATGCTGTGATTGCACAGATCCTGGATCACCTGTCCATGATCGAGAACAGGAACGAGTCGGAGCTGGAGACCCACCTGAGGCGGGTGGTGAAGCACTCCAGCGACCTCTCCAGCATGAAGTCTGACAGGGGCACTGAGAAAGGAGCCATGCGAACGGTACGCTCGGCACACACACCGAGTCAGAGCTGCCACTCCACACAGATAGCCGCTACTGCTGTTACACAATCTCTTTCTGACACGAAAAGTCTGAGTCGTCCGTCGTGATGACATATCTCCCCATAACTTGCAGGATGAAAAGATGTCAAAGGCAAAAGTGAGCGATATCCTGTCCGAGATTTTCAAAAAGATTGGATCCAAGGAAAACACGAAGGAGGTGATGGTTTTTTTTTTTAGACTGTTCCCTTTCTGTGCATTGATGCAGTGTGAGGCGTGTGTGGGCTCTAGCTGTTCCTCGATGTTGGAAGTCTCTTCTCTGCTGGCAGGGATTGACGGAGCTGTATGAGTACAAGCAGAAGTACTCGGACGCAGACATCGAGCCCTTCCTGCGGAATGCCTCCCAGTTCTTCCAGAGCTACGTGGAGCGAGGGCTGCGCATGATCGAGTCAGAGCGCGAGGGCAAGGGCAGGATCCAGGCCTCCAGCACGGGTATGTCCTCACCTTTCAAACACCTCCCATCCAGCCAGGGCTGTGAAGTCATGGTCGGCATCCTAAAGGGAGGAGCCCAGGGTGTAGCCACAGCATTTCAAAAAGGCTTTGGTTTCTCAGCTGACGGGTGTGGTTAAGATGGAGGGGACTCAAAGGCAGAGGTGACCTTTATTACTGTCTCTCCCTTCAGTTACTCCCCATGGTACAGACACCACTATGTATGTGCCAAGCTCCAGCACAGTGCCACTAGGAACCAATGGGGAGGAAATCAAGCCGGCTGTGTACTATGAGAGGTTGAAAATCCTGAGGCAACGCCACGGACTGGAAAACAGTGCAAAGGTACAGAGATTTTCCTCATCTCCTGAGCTGAACTTAGATCTGGAACTGAAGCTCCTGGGATGTTGCATGTGAAGTGTACAATAGCTGTATTCAAGCTGTGTTGCATTATGGGATGTCTGCTTAGCTGATGCTCTTGCTGTATGATTTTTACCTTTGCTGCTTATTTACTGAGGCAACTTGGGTAACCAGGATGTGTAGCCTGTGTTTGGTTATATCCATGTGCCTTTCTAGGTATCTAGGTAGAGCTGTTCTGCTAGAAGAGTATCGTAATTGCGGCTTGTGGTACTTTGCTTATTGCATTTTATTTTATGAAATGATTCTGTGCACAGTCAGGCATACATTATGTATGCGTCAAAATGTAAGCTGAATGTGAAACATTGATTTTTTTGGATTTTGAAAAGACTTAATGCAATTTTCAGTCAGTCATGGCAAAGTCCACATTCTAGCCTCTCCCTCTCTCTTCATCAGCAGGAAGAAGACAGGCCCCCCTTGACGACCCTGCTGTCCAAGCCCTCGGTGGCCTCGTCCACCGACATGCTGCACAGTAAGCTGTCCCAGCTGAAGGAGTCCCGCGAGCACTACCACCAGGAGCAGCCCCACTCTCACAGCCCCACCCGCTCCTCCTCCCCTGCCACCAACCTGGACGACCTCAAGAAGAGGCTGGAGAGAATAAAGAGTAACCGCCAATAAGGCCAGCCCTCCAGCCCTCGCTCCACCGCTTTCCCAGACCCCTCTCCAGGGCTCACCCCATGTATGAAGAAGGTCCAATTGTACAATAAGTGGACTACTTTTGGTTAAGTATTGTGGCACAATTATTTGTACATACTGTAGGCTTCCAAACCACTTACGCTTTCAAGAGTCATTGTAGAATTTTAGTGTACAGTTTCTCTGTGCTTGTTGCTGTAATATGTGAATCTTGACCTGTCCTTTTTTAGAGGTTTTAGAACTCCTCATTAATATGCTCTTTCTTTTCTGAGCCTTTCTGTCAGTTCTCTACTGTTTGCTCATTTCCTTTACTAAAGTTCTTGTGCAACTTGAAATATTGATTCTGTTTTGTTTCAGAATCATCGCGCATGGCATAAAGTGATGTTTTATAAATAGTTTTCATTCTAAAAAGATGCTTATGAAAACATTGCTTAACTTATGTTCCAATGCCTCTTGCATACTGTAGCAGAATATTACCAGTTACATTTTTTAATTTATTTAGGATGAGTATAGTCATTAATTGTTCCTCTGATTTGAAGTGCATAATCTATAGTGAAATGGCAATAATAAAGATACATTTTTTTTTATAAACCAAATTGCGTGTGTGTGTGAGAGAGAGGGGTGCTGCTGTGAAGTGGTTTGTGTTGATGGTTCTTGTGTAGTTTGCCATAGTGCACAATCAAAAACATAAATTGTACACAATTTAAGATGGAAGTCCAGGTCATTCCTGTGGTTACAAAATTCTTTGAGTGTGACCTTTAAATGGTAGTTGGGTTATAGAATACTTTTTTCAATTATTGAAATAAGCTAATTAAATATGGCTTCAATTGTTACTAAGACCTTAAAAAAATTGACTAATGATGTAAAAATGTTATGGTTTTTGTGGGACTTTTTATTTTTACCCAAAAAGTCAAATGGAAGTCTTGAAGTTGTCATCCTCTTGGTGCCTGCTAGTGGCCTCCCTCATTTCCCCCATTAACATGTCTTGTCAGCTAGCCAACGAGTCTGCATAAAACTCATTGACCAGCAAGTGCAAAAAAAATCAAATCACTCAAATTTTGTTTGGGGCTTTGATTTGACTGGAGTCACTACTTACTTGGTAGGTTTTCTGAACATAGTTAATGAAATGTGTGATCAGCAATCCTTTGGATGTGCTGTGTGAAACCAAGAAAATGTGACTCAGTTGGGGGAGTGGAGTAAAAAGTAGACTTTCATTCAAAATGTACATGAATAAAAGTTATTAAATAATACTCAGTACAAATCCTGGAAAAAATACTCAAGTAGGCTTCAGTAACACTCATTTTAACTGATAATGATCAGTTAAAATATCACATTAGGTGTGTAATGCTGTAAAGATTGGGCTTTTGATGCATCTTAATACATTATTATTTTATTTACAATCATAGCAACACTGGAAATGGAAGCTGAAAAAATGTAAAGGTCCTGAAGCTCTCAAAAATGTACGGAGCAGTAGGCTATCTCTGTACAGTATTATATTAGAAAGCCAGACAATCACTTGCAGGTGAAAGTTGTAGTTTTCGGACAGTTCGCTTTTTATGTCACTACCGAGTAGCAGTTAATGAGCCATTTCTCAACATAATTACCATCTCCAAATCTACAACTCCCAAAGACCTTGTGAGACATATCCTGTGGTTATACCATTCAGTGGTGAAGGTGAAGCCAGCGGTGCCCGTGATTTATGATTTGAAGGTATGTTTCAAACACTGCTTTTTACAACCCTGCCACCCTCCTTTGCTCGGCCTTGGATCAAATGCAAGGATATCATTTTACCTCATGACTCATGAGCCCTTATTGATGGCCTGAGGGGTTAAGGATGGACTAGAATTGGCCCCAAATGTAAGCTCAAATAATATTCAAAGTATATTTACTGTATTGCTGTGTTTATATATAAACAGGGACTAGGAGAATCCAGTATTCTGACTACTGTGTGGCTGTCATCCAGATCCATTCAATGTTTGAGAACATTGATGTCAGTAATGGTGAAGATACCTCCCAAAATTCTGTGCTTACCTTGTAACTAAACTTGTAACTTGTGTATGGCTTTCACAGTTTTTCCATTGCTATTATTTGATATGGTCATGTCAAATGCTAGCCTCATTTCAATGCAGAAGTTTAATGACATGAATGCCAGCATAAGCCAGAACAGTGTTCCAGTGTTCATTGTAGTTACCTATATTCACAGAAACGAAGCACAACTCGGGTCCCGCAGCGAGAATGACAAACGGCACTTAACCATTCTCTAGCTCTTCTTTAGGGAATGTTAGCTTGGGTAGCTAAAATAACAAAAAGGACCAAACGCAGATGTGCTGATTGAATTGTCCGTTCGCAGACTGTGTTTGGGTTCTATACACCAGCAGACCTGACACAGCTCAGGTAGTCTTTCTGGAAAGGGCCACTGATTTTCATGTCTACTGGGTGGAACTGGAAGGTAAGCTCGGGGGTCAGCAGCTTAGTAAGGACTGTTAGGGAGCTGGTTAGGGACAGCCTATTACATTGTGACGTTGAAGGCTGCAGGGGGCCAGCTGATTGAGAAGCGTGGCCACAGTCTTTTAAATTGACGGGAAGTTACTTGGACGGGGGGAGAGGAAAAGGAGGAAGAGTTCTGGTGGCGGCAGGTAATTTGTCCCGCTCAAGGCTATACGCTCATGAGACGTTTTGGGACGCTTGTTATTTTTTTTTATCATCACTTTGGACATCTAAAATAAATGTGAACAGAGATACCAGGCTGGAGCACGCTGCTTCAGGAGGAAGCTAAGCCAGTGCTCGTACTGGGAGACGCTGTGAAGCCCTTAGGTAAGCTGGTTCTCTTGCGGCCTTCGGTAGGTGCATCCAACATGCCGGTCACGCTGACATAGGCTCAGGTTCACATTCTTTGCACACTGCAAGGTAAGGACATTTTCACACTTGGTTCCTTTCAGCCCTCAAAATGAACTCAGAGCGATTAGTCAGCATTTTTTGCGCATATGTGAACACTCCAAACAAACTCAGGGTGTTTTCACACTTGGTCCCTTTCAGCCCTAAAAACGAACTCAGAGCGATTAGTCAGGATTTTCTGCGCATATGTGAACACTCCAAATGATCTCGGACCCCTCTGAAACAAACCGAATTGAGATCACCTTGGGAGGTGGTCTCAGTTTGGTTCGCTTCAAGTCCGTGTTGCGGTGACCTGTGCATTGTGAACACAAAGCGCTCCAGGTTCTCTTCACCTTTTGCCATTGTATTTTAGCCCTCTAGGCTTGCCATAGACAGATCACATGCTATTCCACAGGGACGCTCAAAAAAACAAATAGACGGAACCATGGCCACTGGTAACGATAGCAAGACTGGTTTTGTCCAGCATGATCTGTTAACATAGAATCAGCATCCGAGTCAAACTTAATTGTCAAGTTAATATGCCTGTTTGACACACACAACACCACCAAAAAGAGCTAATGTTTGAAGCATAGTTTTTATACTTCTGTTAATTTGTTTTACCATTAGGATGTTGATAGTACTATGAGAATTAGCTAGGTGTGCATTTCTGAATTCACTTTTATATGTAATACCTACCTTTCAGGTGAGAGCTGAAGTGTCACAAGTGTTGCTAGTAGCATCAGATATTGCCTGATCAGTTTGTCACGTCGCTACAAAATTCTTCTCCTCCATGCCTGTCTCTTTTGCAGTCTCCCCAGTCACTTTTTGTGTTCACTTGTGATCTGAACAATTCTACTTTAGTTTTCCCTATGTCTGCGGACTAATTTAACCCAATACCACAGGTATGTGAATAAGACAAGTATAGCAGCAGCCATCTTGTTCCAAGTGAAAGCTACCCATAATCCAAAGCAGTAAAGGTCTGAGAACTCCAGAGGGGGTATAGTGTGAACAGCAAGAGGACTGAGGCCCCATCAGAGCTGAAGTGGACCAGAAAGAGAACTGAGTCCTCTTTCAAATGAACTCACAATGTGAACACAAAAAGAATTGAGTCCCTTTTCTGTTCGTTCACTTTTTGGTCCACTTTAAGGGTGTTTTCACATATAGTCCTAGTGAACCAAACTCAGTCCTCTTAAGTGGACCAACAGAAATGGGACTCAGTTCTTTTTGCACTCACATCTGGAGGTAGCTCAGGGTCGGATGAAGAAACATGATAAAAGGGTGGTTGAGCGATCCTTTAAGGCTGGAGACAGGGTTCTGGTGCTCATGCCTGTGAGGGGCGATGGCTTGAGTACACACTACTGTGGTCCTTATACGATTGAGAAGAAGGTAAGAGACTGCAATTATGTCCTCACTACTCCTGATCGGAGGACAAAGTCCAGGTTGTGTCATGTCAACCTATTGAAACCCTATTATGGCAGTGAGGATCAGGGGGTGGCAGTGCCTTGTGTTCCTGTGAAGGAAGTCCTGGAAGAGCGGGATGGTGGAGCCGAGGCTGTTGAACCAGTCAGTGTAAAGTTGAGTAACACTGAGGCTTTGAAAGAACTGACCATGCACCTTAGCCATTTGACAGAGGACCAGCAAGCTGGTATTAGGTCTTTGGTGCAGGCTTTTCCATACTTGTTTTGGGATGTGCCTGGTCGTACTGCTCTTGCTATGCATGATGTTGAAACAGGTGATGCTTTGCCTATTAAACAACACCCATACAGGTTGGCTCCAGGGAAACTGCAAAAGGTAAAGGAAGAGCTTCAATGTATGGTGAAGATAGGAGTGGTGGAGCCTGGACATAGTGAATGGAGTTCACCGGTTGCTCTAGTGCCTAAAGCTGATGGAAGTATGCGATTCTGTATCAACTATAGAAAGGTCAATCAAGTGACTAAGACAGATGCATTTCCCATCCCACGCCTAGAAGACTGTATAGATCAAATTGGTATGGCTCAATATGTATCCAAACTTGATCTTTTAAAAGGATACTGGCAAGTGCCTCTCATTGAGCATGCTCAGGAGGTTTTGGCATTCGTGACTCCCTCTGCTTTGTATAAATGCAAGGTCTGCCCATTTGGGATAAAAAATGCTCCAGCTACCTTTCAGTGGTTAATGAATGCAATTACAGCTGGTCTGACCAATGTTGTCATGTATATTGATGATGTGGTGGTCCATAGTGCTTGTTGGGATGAGCATGTAGCACACCTGAAGCAATTATTTGAGAGGTTACAGGAAGCCCAGTTGGTGGTGAACCTGTCAAAATATGAAATTGGGAGGGGCCAAGTAACCTATTTGGGACATCAAGCGGGCCAGGGGTCGGTGATCCCAAGGCGTGCAAATCTACAGGCCATTTTGGACATCCCTATTCCAAGAACTCGACGAGAATGAGTGTTGGAAATGTGTGGGTTTTACCATAGGTTTGTTCCAAACTTTGCAGTGGTTACAGAGCCCTTGGCTAATCTGTTCTGTAAGGGAGTTAAGTTCAAATGGACTGAAGCTTGGCAGAATGCTTTTGACAGAGTGAAAGCCATCCTGTCGTGTCAGCCTGTGTTGAAGGCACCAGATTTCCCAGTGCCCTTTAAACTGGCAGTTGATGCCTGTGAGGTGGGAGTTGGTGCTGTTTTATTGCAGGCTGATGACCAAGATTTTGACCAACCAGTAGCTTACTTCTCTAAGAAGCTCACTAAACATCAACAAGCATATTCAACTATTGAGAAAGGAGGCTCTGGCTCTTGTGTTGGCAGTGCACCGTTTTGAGGTTTATGTTTCTAGCTCAAGTGGAGGATTAATAGTCCTCACTGATCATAACCCGCTCACATGTCATTGCGGATACTCTATCACGGGTGTAGACCAGAGAGTGGGTCAAGTAGTTATTTAATATTTTACTCTGATCTCTTTGTGTTCCCTGCTAGGAGTGTAGCAGGTGTTAGAGCAGGTGCTGTTGGGAAATAGTGGTGGTGGAAGAAGTTTAAAAAGTAAAAAAAAAAAGAAAAAACAAAAAAATAATAAATTATTATCCTTTATTATCAATTATTAGCATCTTTTTTTTCCTTTTTTTCTCTTGAGGGAGGAAGGAATGTTAGGGAGCTGGTTAGGGACAGCCTATTACATAGTGACGTTGAAGGCTGCAGCTGATTGAGAGTTGTGGCCACGGTCTTTTAAATTGACGGGAAGTTACCTGGATGGGGAGAGAGGAAAAAGAGGAAGAGTGGCGGTGGCGGCAGGTAACTTGTCCTGTGAAAGGCTACGCGCTCATGAGAAGTTTTGGGATGTTTGTTATTAATTTGTTTTATCATCACTTTGGACACCTAAAATAAACGTGAACGGAGATACCAGGCTGGAGCACGCCACTTCAGGAGGAAGCTAAGACGGTGCTCGTACTGGGAGACGCCGTGAACCCCTCAGGTAAGCTGGTTCTCTTGCGGCCTTCGGTAGGTGCATCCAACATGCCGGTCACACTGACATAGGCTCAAGTTCACGTTCTTTGTACATTGCAGGGTAAGTTACGGACGGCCCTAGGTAGCGTAGTTTGGATCCCCTAGACCAGCGTTTCTCAAACCTCTCCTGGAGTACCACTTGTCCTGCATGTTTTAGATCTCTCCCTGCTCCAACACAGTTGATTCAAATGATCAACTCATTATGACCTCCTGAAGCTGCTTAACAACAAACTGATCATTTGAATCAGCTGTGTTGGAGCAGGGAGAGATCTAAAACATGCAGGACAAGTGGTACTCCAGGAGAGGTTTGAGAAACACTGCCCTAGACAACTTCGTAGTTCACGCTAGCTAGGTATTCCCTGCCTTTGTTTTGGGTAGGCATCAGTTGGTGGCAGGGTAGCCTGTGCCGTGACAAGGACATGCCCTATTGCTGGAATGGCTGAGAAAATTAGGCAGCCACTGGCCCAGGCAGGCAGGGAGTAACAAAACAGTCAAAGAGGTGTCATCAAGATTCAAGGACAACAGGATGGAGTACAGAACACAGATTTTATGATTCATGAGCTCACGGTCACCTGCAGTGAATTGCCATGGTTCTCATGCAAAAGCATTTATGTTCACTCTGTAGCTGTTGATAAGAAAGCAAAATTCTTAAGGCTTATGCATTGACATGTGTTACGTCCCTGGACGTATGGTTCGTGCGTCTGCTCCCGCTCTCGCGCTGTTCCGCCCTCCGTTTTCTTTTTTTTGCAGATTGGCGCCCCGCTGCGATTGGGTGAGGAACGAGTGGGAAGATTTAAAAGGAGGAACCCTCACGATGAAGCGGCGCTTCCCCTCTTGTTAATGCCTGTCTGTATAGAGCGATACCTCTGTTCCTTTGTACATTTGTAAAAATCTGTAAATACTTTGTTACCGTTTTGTGATTTAGCCATTGGGTAGTAGGGGGTGGGTGCCCTTTTCTGTTGGGTTATTTTTCTCCTGATTTCGGATAGTTAGGGAGTCAGGGAAGAGACTGTATTTGTTTTCTTATTTTTCTTTGGCTAGGTAATTTATTCCCTGTCTCCTAAGCAAGTTTTGTTCTGTTTGTTATTTTGGCCTTGCCCAACCCTGAAGTTTGTGTTTAATAAAACAACCCTGGCTTTATTTAACGGTTTGTGTGTTCTGGACTGGACAAGAAAGGGAGGTGTCCACACATTCCATTTTATGTTACACCTTACCCTAGATGGGGTCGTAACAACATGCGTGAACACTTTATTCCACTTGTAAATGAGGTTTACAAGCAGATAGGTGTTTGGAATAAATTACAGTACAAGAGTGTTCTGTTTTTAAAAGCAAGCAAACAAAACCAAACCCCTTGGTAAAATTAACTTGATTGCCATGATATGCTTTACTATCAGTGGAATTTCAAATCAAACAGCTCTCTACAACTGTCATGCGGCACATGCCTTGGTATAGCTACATGGATTGTGACCCCAGGTTCCAATCCTGGGTCATAGGACAAGTAAGACCAAAGGGCAGCAGGGTGGTGCAGTGGCATAGCATTGGGCTCCAAAAGCTAGATCAGTCACTGTGTGGACCCTGAAATTGGGCTCTAATCTGATCTCATTTTTTCTTGTTATACTACATTATTTTGTTCTTTCAATAACTTGTTTTATATGTTAGTGGACTGTGATGGACTGGTATTTATTATAGGGTGTGATTCTGCCCAGACTTATACTAACACTCTCCTCTTAGACTGTGCTGTCTTACAGCACTACCTGAACTGACCAGCAGGGGCCACTGTTTAGCTATGGAACAACCTCAAGCTAACCTACTTTCCCCTATATCAGCATTTCCCAAACCTCTCCTGGAGTACCCCTTGTCCTGCATGTTTTAGATCTCCCCCTTCTCCAACACAGCTGATTTAAATGATCAGTTTGTTATTAAGCAGTTTCAGGAGTTCATAACGAGTCGATCATTTGAATCAGCTGTGTTGGAGCAGGGAGAGATCTAAAACATGCAGGACAAGGGATCCTCCAGGAGAGGTTTTGGAAATGCTGCCCTATATCATTGGAGCAACAGTCCAGTTTGTTCCACCTCCATGGACTCCAAGTCATCGTTGGCTGATGACACAGCTGGGATTGAACCTGGGCTGTTGTGCTCAACTTTGTGCTTGTGACAGAAAGCCCTTTTACCAGTTGAGCCACCAGGGAGCCAATAAGGTCATTTTTATTGGTCAGACCCCAAAAACAGGATCCTGCCAGGGGAATGTGGATTGGCTGAGCAGTATTGACTCAGATCAGCCATCGGTGGCCAGCAGCCTGTGCACACTTGGCTTCCTCTTTCAGCACCTGCCCTGAAGTGGTTATTGTTTTAGGACATGCACCATGCACCAGTTCTTTGCAGATTGAATAAAAGCAAACAATACGGCTTTCATATACCTCCTGATACCTATGCCAGACAGCTAAATAACCATGAGTAAGAAAGTTAGGTTACACTTATAGAAACTCCATTCACAAAACTCATCTTATTAACATCATAGCCAAGATCCAGAACCTGATGCCAAGTGAATTTGGATAATTATGGATAGTATTTGTATATGAGGAATAACGATGCTAGAAGTCAGGAAAAAAAGATAAGATTTGTTGAGAAACATTAGTGGGGTTTCCTTTTGCTCACCCTTTGTTTTGTTTGGTTTTTGGCCCCACTTACAATATATACTGCTTGTAAAATGGTAGCCTGCAAGCTAATTATGGTTTGATGAAACACTGATGGCTCTTAAACTGAAGGAGACAAGTCTTTGTCAACTTATTACCAAACTGCAAACAAGCTGAATGTACTGAAATTGCTTTGGTATACACTTGAGCAAGGCAGTCAATTTGCCACATCCAGTGGCATAGTTTCTGAGATGAAGAATGCATGAAAATAGTTCAGAGTCAGATTCATGCAGATGTACAGTGTTGTCTGTGTAGAATGTTTTTTTAATGTGTCATGGTGATAACATTATGCAAGCACAGAAAATCTTTCCTTACAAGGGCAAAGAATGAGGAACCTCCATGTGGTTAATGTGGACTTCACCATCCTGGTCTTAGTTGAATATATTGTAATAAGTCATGGCTCTGAAATGTTACTATCTTGGTGGACAGAATGAGAGATGATTGCATGGACATATGGTTCTCGGTGGGGTCCCACCATTTATGTTATATGCACATTTTGTTCAATGGCATGAGTAGACAGTCTTCAGCTTCTTCGTTTTCACTGAATGGTCTGTGGTAATGTCAAGTGGTAAAGTTCTTTGCATAATTTCAGTCATCATCTGTACAGAACAATTCAGTAAACTACAACCATCATATTTCATGGGCTTGTTTGGTTTAGTGAAATTCTAAAGTTTGAGAACAAGAAGAAAACATTTTTCTCATCTATTCAGAGTCAATGAAGTTATACACGTTACAAACTCTACTAGGCATCCATCATCTCAACAAACTACTAAATAGAAGCCTTATGGTTTTACTTCCTAATCTCTTTTAATGGCTGCTGTTCTTTGATCTTGTTTCAAAGGGGAACCCGGGGCCAGGAGACACATTCAGAAGAAAATAAGACTGAATTGTTTTAGTGTGCTTTGAAGACGTTGCTGGAAAGTTACAGGGATTGTCTCATGTTGTGCTGCCTTTGCTTCAGGAATTCATTTCTCATTAGTAATTTTATGGAGCTCTTAGCCTGCTAATTATGTTGGCTGATCCTGATTCAGATCTTGAGCTGGAGTTTTGTCATGGCATTTGTTACTTGGTATGTCTCCCTGATCTGGACTGTTAAGGGTTTTATAATAGAGTTCTATGAATGGCTCTCTATTGTCACCTTCATTTTATCATTTAGATCTCACAATTTTCCCCATTTACAGAATTTTTCCAGCAGATGGCGTCTAAGCATCAGCTATAATCTGACTACTCTTGTGTTTTAGGCTCGGCCTTTTCTCTATTGGAGTTTCTCTCTTGTATATGTTACCTGTCATTTGTGTTGAAGCGTGTCTCCCTGTTTTGACAGGGAAACCATGTCACAGTTCATTTCATGGCAGTATGTTTATTCCTGAAAAACCCATTCTCTCACTGACATTTCATGCTTACATACATAGTGATCTATCTTTTCAGTGGTCTGTCTGATCTATCCAATCTGATCTACTGATCTATCTTTCTCTGTCTCCCTGATTTATCTTTTCAGACCTCATTCAGCAATGTTTATGCTGTTGATATTACTGAACCAACAGCATGTTTGCATATTATGAAGCAAGATTCAAATTTAACACTATGAAAATAAATTTGCAAAGTCAAAACATTGTACAGGCTGTCAGGCCAAAGCAGGATATATTTGGCTCTTTTGCTATTTTCTTGTACCACTGGACAGAAAAGATTGGTTTTAAGTGGCAGTGCATTAACTTTATGCTCCATGACATTTCCTTTTCCTTTATAAAATATTGCCAATAACACGGCAAGCTGAAAACATTTAGAGTAACCTTGTGCAGCAAGTGAGGACATTAATTTTTTCATGTCTCAGGCTGAGGAAACTTTATGATCTGTCTCCTACCTTGAGATGTTTAGCTCTTTTGCATAAGTCTGGTGTCAGTTTCCTTTGTATGGCCTGAGGTGATTGTTTCCTTGAACATTCTTAATTATCTTGCATAATTACTAAATAATTGGGTACATGGTAATTTGGTAATTGTCAAATCTGGCAAAATGTACAGTTATCATGTTTCTCCCTGTGGAAAATATTCAGCCATGTCGGAGAGGATGATTTGGTTGCTACTGTGTTCTATCACAGAGTTGAGAGATCCTATTTTCACAAGATGAAATGCTAATCGTAAAACAGCTAAAGGAACACTGGTGATTATTGGTAAAGAAATTGTTTCACTAGGGATTTGGTGGCATAAAAAGTGTATTTGCCCTGCATGACCATTTCTAGGACTTTCAGTGAATATGACAGTATTTCTCAACCCTGGTCTTGGGACACCTATTTTTGCTGAAGCTGAGTTCCCAATGAGCTTGGTATAATTTCGCTGCGGCTACCTGAAGACAGGCTGTTCCTCCTTTGTGGAACAAGCGTGTTCAGTTGTTGGCCGATTTGTAAAAAAAGAAACTCATGTTATTTATGACTAGTTTTGCCTCTTAAACAAATTAAGTAATGCCCAGGGGTAATGGATTAACATCTAGTCTTGTTAAAAAAACTGTCTTATGTCTACTGTTTTAAACAATTAACAACTAATTAAATCTAAGCAGATCACACATCTCAGGTTCAAGAGACTGATATTAACAAAAATATGTAAAAAAAAAAAAACAAACTTGATTTTACAGAAGCTAGATATAATCATGGAAACATCAAATGAAGAGGGACCTGTATTTTGGAGTAACTAAAAATAATAGAGTCTACATGTGATCCATATTGATGTCAATAGTAAGTGCAATGTGTTTTTGCTCTAAGCCACGTTTTAAAATCAACACCTTAATCTGTGTTTCTGCAACAAGATGAGAGATCTTAAATTTTGAAAGAGGTCTAGTAGATGCCCGAATTACAGGTACATCAATCACAGAGACAGCAAAATTATTTAATATGTTAAGGGGAACAACGTCCAATCACGACAGCATACGCCAAACAAGAAAAAACTCCATCAGGAAAGAGGAACAATGTTCACAAGATTAAGCTCACTGACATGGAATTACAGACACTTAATAGGATAGCTGCTAAAAAACACTAAACAATGTCCTCAGAAATTACCATAGAACTGAACCTACTCCCCAGTGACAGTCTCATCAAAAACTACACTGTATATCACGAGCTTCACAAAGCTAATATGGTAGGGCCGCCATTTGGAACTCAATTGCAACTGAGGGCGATGTGCAGTAATCCATAACCTGTAATGTGCACAAAACCTGGACCTCTGAGCAGTGTAAGAAAATAATATGCCTTATGCTATAATATGGCTTGAGTTTATGTTCAGAGAGCACCAAAGGAAGCTCTCAACTCACATTCCCTGTTCTCAGCTGTTAAGCATATTGGTGGATCCCTTATGGTATGGGCAGCCATCTTGTGGGAGTCAGTGGGTCTAATTATTGCTCTGCACAGTAGAATTACTGCCTAGGAATACGAAGGCGTTTTAAGTAATCAGGTGCACCCTGTGGTGCAAACATTATTTCCTCAAGATGTTCCTATATTCCACGACAGTAATGTTCCATACACACTGCTAAAGGGATTTAAGGGTGGTGTCATGAACACCAGGATGTGTCAAAGTCAAACACCTTCAATGGTCTCCCCAATCACCAGATCTAAACATCAGTGAATTTTTATGGGACGTTCAAAAAGTAAAGTGTGACCTCCTCTATCTCTCACAGATTTAGAGGCTATCCTTCTTGAAGAATGGTCCAATATCCCACTAGAAACAGTGCATAATGTGTATGACAGCTAGGGCTGCCCCCGACCAAAGATTTTCCTAGTCGACTAGTAGTCATTAGTTCAAGCCATTAGTCGACTAGTCGTCACACGTTTATGATATTAATTTCATTATTTAAATATATATTGGTTATTTTTTGGGGCATCAGGTTATGGTTTGATTTCCGGGGCTGAGAAAGAATGTTATAAGTAACATTGTTAACGCTGTGCTACGTTACAGAGAAATACAAAACCATAATAATGAGCCTTTAGAATATAAATTTTACAAGCACACACACAAAGCGGTAATGATTCTGAATGTGTCGGAACAACCAGCAAGGAGACTGAACATTTTGTTAATTTATTTCAACACAGTATAACATTACACAACTTATGAACTTGCAACACCAACACAATAACTTATAAAACAAATGATAAATAAAAAACAGAACATGAAGTTAAACATGCAGTAAGCGAGGTAATTTAGCTTCCCCAGTGCCCATGAACACTTGGATAAGCCTAATAGCGCATATGACAATATATTTATTTAGCTGCATATAGCCTTAACTTTGCAATTTGTTAATGTTAATTAGCCCATTAATTATTTAGCATAATGGAATAACCCTTTTGCGAGTACGGTCACACCGGTATGATTAGCCGTTTAGCGCGTATGCTAAAACCGGTGCGATTAGAACACTAGATTGGAAAAATTCTAGGTAATTTTATCTTTGAGGAAACAGCGATTTAACATAAAAAAATATAGCAAATGCTAACTGAAAACTATGAAAAGCTTAATAACGCTAATGAAAAAAGATAACATTACAGACAGAAACTAATTTTCGTTGTGATCAACAACTCACATGTGTGTTCTATCAATACCAGGTGCTATTTTGTACAAATGTGGAACGACTTCGGTATAATAATTTACAGAGGTGGAAAAAGTACTGAAAAATTGTAATTGAGTAAAAGTATCTTTACTTTGCTTAAATCCTACTCAGAGTAAAAGTAAAAGTACCCATCTAAAAATTTACTTGAGTAAAAGTACAAAAGTACTTCATTTAAAATGTAATTTGAGTAAAAGTTACTTAGTTACTTTCAGTTATTTAATGCAAAAAAAGGATGAGTCATGAATCAAATCCAGCACAAGTTGTTTTAATCAACTTCGAAAAGCTCAGCTGAGCTCAGTAACATGATCCTCTTACTTCCTCACAACACAAAGACAACAAGGACCGTCACAACCTGTACTGTAAAGTGCAAACTATTTAAGTATTCAAAACACAAAATGCACACAAAGCAAAGTGCCCACAGGATCCCACAATTCAAACTAAAATGCCCACAGGATCCCACAATTCACAATAAACCACAATAAAATGCCTGCAGGATCCCACTATTCACAATAAACCAAAATAAAATGCCCATAGGATCACACAATTCTGCCCACAATCTACAACTTCAGACCGGAAAAGCTCTTGTTTAATTTCAGCAGCAGTTGATTTTCGAAGTTTTTTGCTGTAAGTCTTGCTCTCTTTGCTGTGAAGAGCAACCCGGCAGAACTAAAAAGCCTCTCACAGGCGGCTGAGGCTGGAAGGCCTGTGTTGAGTTTCAGAGACAGTTTCTTAATGTTTGGGAAGGAGTTCAGCAGGTCCATGCTCTCTGACACACAGGCAAGGTACCCCTCCAATTCCCCAGAACCCTCTGACCTGCGGGACTTCATCGTGGAGAAGTAGTCCTCTTCGTCCGACGAATGCTGCCTGAGCGCGCCCTGCTCCACCTCAGCCTCGGCCATCTGGTCAAGGTGATGCCTCAGATACAGTAGTCCTGTTTAATGACAGACAGCGTAGGGAAATTAAGTACTGAGCTATTTGTTCTTAAAGAGTACTATGGACAGCTAAGTCAGATAACATATTGCAGTATGCACTTTGGCACTATTGCACTTTAATACCCCACCTCCCACTAACAAACACGCCTGCACAGTACAGATGGTTAATTACTGATCGCTGTGATATTGAACAATGGAGTCATACCTGCTTCAATGACTTCAGCTTTGTCAGTCCAGCCGGTCTTAAATTTGGGTAGGAGGATTGCTGCTGAGATAAGCTCTCGGTCCTCCATCATGACTCTGAAGCGCTTCTGGACCCCTTGCTGTAGTGCCGAGATGAGTGGGAGGCACATCTTGACCGACGCTTCCTGCCTTCTCAGTTTGGACTGTAATTCAGAGATCACTGGGAGCAGCCACCCAAGGTGTGTGTTGCTCTCTGACTGAAGAATATTCAAGGCCTTTACCACTGGTCTCATCACACAGCAGAACTCATCCAGAAAAGCAATTTCTGCCTGACTCAACCTGCACAAGACAAATGAAAAAACAATAATTAAGTTTTTTTATTAACATAGAAGGATTTGGGATTTGTAACCATAAACAACAAAATAACATTTACATCATATAATATTGTATTGTATTATATATTGTGTATTTTATACTCTTGAATCAGCACTGTTTATTCATCATGAATTATGACAAATGTTAAGTTATATATGCTAATTAAATATTTTAAAATGTAAAAACAAAAACTCACATTTTCAGTTTCAGTTCTTCGCAGACACACCTGATGGCATCCTCCCCTTGTTCTTTTATGATGCGTAGGATTCTCTCCACAGCCATGTATGTTGAATTCCACCGTGTCTTGTTGGGTCGAATGAGCTGAAGACCACATTTGTCTTCCACAGCTTCTGCTGCAGTGTGCGAGCGACCTGACTTATTCCACAGAGCTTGGCATTTGCCAAAGGCGGCACGTGAAAGCCTCTTGTAGGTGTCGTTCTTCTTTTCAGCAAGGTCAGCATCTGTCGTGGCAACTAAGTTCAGTAGGTGGCATGCACATCTCTGGTGTTTGGGGAGCTGGTACTCCAGGCCGTTGTCTTGCTCTAGGATGCTGAATGTGTCTTGGAACTCAACGTCATCATCCGATTCTGAACCTTCTTGGTCTGTGTCTGACCCGGCATCCTCATCCTCCGACTGGCTCTGCTCACCAAAAATAGAGAAGGCCTTCACAAAATTTGAGCCACTATCTGTGGTGGTTCTAACCACTTTCCTCTTATTCTGTATTGGCAGTGGATATCATCCAGGACACCTGCAAGCACATCAAAGGTGTGTGACCCCTTTAACCTCTTGCATGCCAACACGACAGATCTTCTCTCGAAAGTCTCCCCATCAATCCAATGGCACGTGACACCTATGTAGCTTTTTTGGTGTGCAGACCAACAATCTGTGGTAGTAGCGACATGATTGATGTTACTAAGGTGTGATATCAACTTTGTCTTCATTTCAGCAGCAGCTTCTGTGACTCTGCTCTTAACTGTGGGTCTGGAGAGCATTTTGTATTGAGGATTGAGTGCAGCAGCAACTCTTTAAATGCTGGCTGTTCCACCAAAGAGAAGGGGTGGTGACCTTCGCAAATAAGCCTGATGAGGAACCGGTCAACTGTCCCTTGAGACACACGGATGGCACCACCCACTGCAAGTTTGGCCTGATTGTCTGGGAGCTTGCTCTGCTTACTTTTGCCTCCTTGTTCCTGTGGTGACTTCCGTGAGCATGCACTAAAAAGAGCAAGCTTTGATGGATGCTTTCTCTGTGAATACACACAATACAAGAGGGTACAGAATAGTTATGTATTCGTAGGCACATTCATATTTAGAAAATACTATTTAAGAGCTAGAACATTTTTAAGCTAGAACAATCTCATCCTTATGAAAAAATGTGCTGTACTGTCACTGTTATATTAAAAAATGCAGATTGTAATAGGCCTACTGTAGGATTGCTGCAGTTAGCTAGGCATTAAATTCATTAAATTATTCAATCATTAAATTAAATACAGCAATTCCACTAAAAAAACCTACAGCATTATTGCTGCACATACAGGTATTGCTGCACATAAATGCAGTCTCAGAGTAAAAAGATAAACTCCTGTAAACTGAATGTGAGCTAAGAGGGAGCTAACGTTCTGTGAGCTAATGGAAACGAGTAGAGAATAGCTATGCAAAGTACGGTAATGTGTTACTCTGTGGTGATCGCTCGGCCGACAGGACAGCGAAAAAACTTGTGAATTCTCTACAAGTCAAATTACTTGATGTAGTGTAGTCTAGTTACTTCGTCTCACTCTTCATATTCAAAGCCATCATAACACCCCATTTCACGCTTGCATTCCCAACTCACCCATACTTTTGATGAACTATCACTATCCACTCCAAACTAGCCAATTCTAGGCAACAGCTAACAACCCAAGAGCTTGCTTAGCCAACATACAAGCTGATTTATTAAGAGGCCACTCGAAAACTAAAGTTCTGCATCCTTATAATTTCTGACTGATCACTAAAGCCGATTTTTAAAATGTGAGGCGAGTAGCCTATTCCCTCGTCTACTTCGCTTGGTGGAAAATAATATCATGAAGGCACATTGTGCTTACATGAGAAGGTTGTTATCTGGGATTTTTAAACCAAACAATAAATAAACCGTTTGGGATGTAAGAGACAAAAACACATGCGCTAACTTACCACCACATGCTTTCGTAAATTAGATGTTGATGTCTTGTATGCTGAAAGCTCCGTTCTGCTGGGCAGGCACATTTTACACAGCATTATAATGCTGTTGACTTTTGTGCGTTTGAACGCGAATAAGTCTTCTAAGTTTGGCCAAGGGTTTTTGTGGCTTTCTTCTTCGGGCCCTTCCTCCTCCATGATCTCCATATCTTGATGATCAGCAACAGCCATCTTCCAACGCGTAGATCCAGATTATGAGACAATGGAATGGGCGCGCGCAATTGCAATTGACTTTCAGTTCCGGGACACAGGGTTTTTTTTGCCCGCATTTAATTTTTTCACTATCAATATTGTACTCAGTAACGTGAGGGGGTTCAAATGTAGCGAAGTAAAATACTTGGGTCAAAATGTACTCGAGTAAAAGTAAAAATTACATATTTCAAAAACTACTTAACTAATTACAAATTACTCATAAAAAGTACTCAATTACAGTAACGTGAGTAAATGTAACTCGTTACTTTCCACCCCTGATAATTTAGACTAATAAGTATCATTGTTACTGTAGAGGGACGAAAGAAACAACTGTTACAATCGTCCCAACAATGACTCCTGACAGTTAAACCTGACTTGCTTCTAAACTGAAAAACTCTGACATGGCAAACTTCAGGATGTGTTAAAGTACTAATTAATCTGTCAGATGATCACGACTATGTCCCATGAAACAATAGACACAACTAACATTCCAAAAAATAAATTACTGCTTGAGTGAATTTACTTTCCATGATCGAAAACAGCTTCTTGGGTATAACTCCGTGAAAGTATGACGCGATTTTTCGGGGTTCTGATAAGTGTTGCATGCTGTACATGCTGACGCAGTTAGGCATATCAGACTTGTATGGGCTCAGAGAAAATCGCCATGTTACTTTCATCCCATGTTACTTTCATACCGGCTCTCCCCTACATGTTTCAGATGATAAGTCATGTTTGAGGTCGACGAATGATAGGTGAATCTTTGCATGCAGAGTTTGCATGTCTTTGCATGTCTCCTTCTTGGGGTCGTCCTTTACACGCTGGAAATGATCCCACACTTTGGATGATTTCCTGCCCGACATAGTCTAATAATCTTTTAACGACAAGGCGCAGCTCCCGAATGGAGTTTGAGGGTTTTTTTTTCTGCGACTAACCGACCAATGAAAACTTGGTCGACTAAGACTCTTCTAATCGACTAACGTTTGGTCGACTATTAGGGGGCAGTCCTAATGACAGCATTTAAAGAAGGATTGGAGCTGTTCTGAAGGCAAAGGGCAGCCCAGTTCCTTATTAGTAAATAAATATTAATGTAACGCTTAGTCTGTTCATTGTTTTGTGTGCCCCCTGTATCTTTCTTTTAGTACAGCTTTACTGGGGAAAATCTCTTCAAGGACTTAAATTACATAACTGTCATATGATATCAAGCACTTAATCAAACCTAATTAGCCAAAACCTAAAATCAGTGGAAACAAAAACAAAGAAACGTCATGTCTGGTTTTCCCCTGGGGCCAAGGTTAGGAGTGACTGGATGGGAAAGTTTGGTAGATATTTTCTCACTTTTTTGATTAATTTTTTAACCCAGTCCTGTCCCTCTTTTAGGCACACAGGTTGTCAGAGTAAATGAGTGTTTATAGGAATTATGTTGATTATGTTGATTATAATGTGTGCATTCATTAACCATTCAGTTAAGCCCATGATGATTTGTCATGACAGCTTTTGTAATCTGGTATAATTGAGAGGTCTGACACAAAGTTCTGGGCAACTGCTGAACATGCTTCCATTTTCTCAATAAACCCACTGCTGTAGCAGAAATGTAAATGAAGTTAAAAAATTGAGGTACTTTGACTATGATATGTGAAAATTGCATATATAAAAAAACAGCGTAGGTAAAGTGGATGACAGTTAAAAACTTAATAAGCAAGCGAAGCCTAAATTAATGAGTCATGGAGGTTAATTGTATTGTGGCACAGTGCCGTATTCTTGGTGCGATGTTCCTGTCCTTGTTCTGACAAGCATGAACTTTTATAGCATGCGTTTCAGCCGAAAATAACGAGATGGCTCCCCTCACCTTGTGCTGAGGGCAGTCACAATGGAGAGATAGGTTTCTGCCACGTAGATTTTGGATCTCCTTTAATTGGCCAGACAGCGCAAGGGTGCTGAAATGTTGGAGGAAGTATCTGAAGAAGCCATTGTTTTTTTTTGGGGTGGGGTGGGGGATTTTAGGGTTAGGGTTAGGGCAAGGGTTAGGTGTAGGGCTAGGGTTAGAGTTTGGGTTAGTGTTGGTGTTAGGGTTAGGCGAGCTTTTGAGGATGTCTTATGAAAAGGAAGTACCCAAAGGACAAGGCAAGGACAGTGCTTAGATGTAAAAGATACAACTCTTCTCTGCACACTGGACAAGCTCCTGTGACTTTCCCTATTGCTTGTTTGAAGTGGTTGTGATGGCAGCACTCGGGCATGGCAGGGTTCTCTTGCCCTCCTCTGTGCCCATCAAGAGTTCCGGTATGTATGTAATGAAATGTCAATACACAAAGGTAAGGCCTAAAACGCAGGACAATTAAAGTGGTCCTATACAGCAATAAGTTGCTCTTGACACAATAGAAAGTCAGCATTAACCTCTCTATATTGTATGTTAGGAACTGAACTTGTTTTGGGGCTGTTCATTCATTACGTAAGAGTTGTACTGTGGGAGTTTCTGGACTAATGTCTGGCCAAGAGTTTGTTGCATTTATCCATTGAGAAAATGGTTAAATCTTAGGGAGTGTTTCATCAGGTCCAAAAGGGTTGATGCATGTGACACTTACATAAAAATAATACAAAACACACTTGTAAGATTAGAACTGTTAGGGCCAGTGTGTCAAATCTAACATAATGGGGACTATTATGAGTACAGCAGTGATGAAAGCATGTGATGGAGCCTGGTGGCTATTTTCAATGTGGCAGGGGGAGGTGGGCCAAGGCTATAGTTCTGGGGGGTGTGGGGGCTAAGGGAATGAACAATACACAGAGTAATAATCACTGTCAATCATAAATCAGGTATTGGCACTGATGAGTGTAAGTATATACAGGCTGACATGAAGCAATCAGTTCAATATGCAATTGGTATTTCTAGAAGGGAAAAATGGTACCTCTTCTTGATTTGCACTGTTGTGCTGGATGCTTACTCGCATGGAAAAAAAATAGTCAGCGGCAATCATACACAGGATATTTCTGTCGACCACAACACTGAGGGTAAAAGAAAAAAAAAACCCCTACAGCCCCCTGTACAACAACCCCCACTTCCCCCCAACCCATAAAAAAGCAATCACAATTCAGTGTATTTCAAAGAAAAGAAAACTATTACCGAGCCAGAAAAAAAGTCATCTTTGAGAAGTGATGAATTTAGGACTTACTCTTCTGTGAAGTGGCTCTCCCTCGTGAGTCAAATGGCAGGAAGTCTTTGTGGTGCTGATGCACACATGTGATTTTCCCAGAGACACGGTCACTGTCATACTTGGGTTGTCTTCAGATCAAAAAAGCTGGGCTGAGTTTCAGAGACAGACGAGAATATGAGATTGATGTAGCCAAAGCCTCGAAGACGATTCAGGCTTAAATCTGAGTATCCACAGAGTTGCCACCTAACTGATGTTACTTTAGATTATGATCCACAACAATGACTCTCATATTTTTGCATATTTTCCCCAGTGATAGAGTTCATTGGTGCTGTGTTTAATATGCTCACCCAACATTATTGTGAACAGTAATAGGTCAGAACTGAAAGAAATCCTGTATTAATCATTCAGTGTGGCTGACTGGCAAGCCACCCTTCCACACGTGTGAAACCCATAAGTGGCCAGCCTGCTGGTTAGCATTCTTTGCTTAGCAGGGGATCTTATCCAGGTTGACTTACAGAGCTTACATATCATCCATTATATACAGCTGGATACTTCTGGCCACTTCCATTTTCATGATCCCCCAAGTGGTGCTGAAATGTTTAACCTTTACTGTATTACTTGTTTCATGTATCTTGGTGAAACTGTGATGCAGCACCCTGGACATTTATTGAAGCAATTTGGATTAAGTAGATTGCTCAAGGGTACAACAGCAATAGCCCACCAAGGAATGGAACCAGCAACCTTTGGGCTCTGAGTCATTAAATTATTTAATATTATTTTAGCACCCACAGCTCTGCCCTGTATTTGTCCTTTCACATAGAAAGCTGGCTAATTCTGATTAATAGAAGAACTGAAAAGAAGCAAATACACAAGATTTGTTGAGAACAAGTTAGTTTTCATTCAGTGGGCATCACTACAGTAGTTACTATCGCTGGCTAGTTGCACTAGTCAAGTAACATCCCAGTTTAATGTAACACAACTTTGCCTGTTCAGGAGGAGAACTTGCAGACAAGACCCAACTCAGCTATATTTCAGATAATGAGGCATTTCCAAATTGCACCCATTTCTGGCACATTATATGCTTGAAGCTGAACAGTCAGTCACATTTTACTGAGTATTGTGTAAAGTGCAAAAGTCTAAAGATGAAGGACTCAGTGTCTCTCCTTACCAGCAAATGTGCCAGATTGCATTGTGTAACATACAGGTCAGTACCAACTTCGCAACCAGCTTTTCTGGAAATCTGATTGAAGTCCATGGATGTTTTTCTTTCTTTTTCTCGTGTTGGGAAACATTCGGTAAAAATCTTTATCTGAGGAGATATTTTTTTCTCCAAATAGCTCCTAATTGATAGAGCTCTCCCTTTTTTGCTTTCTTATATTTATGCAACCCTACATTGCTCACAGTGCAACAAACTCTACATTCATGCAGGAATGCTGAAACGAGATGAATGCAGTCTTCTGATTCACCTGCAAGTGGCCAATGGCTCTCACACAGTGTAGCACAGTGAAGTTGGCACCAATTGGAGGATAGGTACTACTCCACTGACATCATCCAAGCACCTTGCAAATACCTGAGAGTGATGAGGTGAGCAAACCCTGGCCATACCACCCACCCATATTCCTGACAGAATATTTTTCCACCGCTATGTGTGACCTGGTGGACGTATAATGAAGGTCTTGGCTCTAGGGTACTTGACTACGCCACCTGGGGACTTTCACCCCAAGAAATGCTTTCCATTTAGACTCCTAAAATCTTGTGCTGAGACAAGAGGGTTCTCATCCACAGGTAAGTTAGAAGTGAGGACAGAGATGTAGTATTTCAGTTTGGAGACACAATTTTTATTAACAAATTTGTTAATATACAAATCTGCAGTTTATTTTTGGTGTCAAACTAGGTAAAAACAGGTTGGACCATAATGGGGGGAGACCAGCAATGCCGCAAAAGGAAGGGGGTAATGGCTGCCACCAGAGACAATAAATAGAATAGAAAAATGGCAAGAGATGAGTAGGCTGACCGCTGGGGAGGTTACCTTTGCTGGGAGGAGAGAGATCGATACACCACGCGTGCCCTTGATCCTGGTGCCTGCTTACACACACATATACACACGTACTGCAAAGAGTGACCACAGTAAATAGTGAAGTGCACTTTACCACTACGAACACTGCATACAATGCGTGAAGGAGGGGACCCAGATCCAGCGACTCGCCCTGCAGACCAACTGCTACACTTCCTGTTAACTCTATGGAGGGGGGAAAAGGGGGGAGAATAATTAGAGCCCCAACCAGCTGGTCAAGGACTAAATACACACTTCATATATGGAGATACTGGGCAAAACACAGTAAAAAACGAAGATAAAAGAAGAAAACATTGGGGCAGCCAGTACCACACCTATGGTCTGTCCGCAAATAAAAAACACACCAAAAAGTTGTCCAGACAACACACCAATTCCGGCCACTTATATATAAAAACCCAGCTAGGCAAAAGCTAAGCTAAATTTAAAGGAGGCAAAGCAGCAGCGGCAAATCTTCCTAAATAGTTAAAACAATATCAAGATTGTGCATTCACTTATCAGTAATATATAACACACATATTACTCCTGATTGCCATGAGCTACACATCCAGGAAAAGGCAAACAGAGTTTAATTTTACCTCTATGTGCCTTCCAATTAATGTGAGCGAGATTGGGGTTTCTCGGTGTCTCCAAGCACAGACCTAAGTTAAAACATTGTCGTTATATATGCACACACATATAAAATACAAAATCACTCGATTGTAACATGAATTTGAACTAAGCTACAGGTGCAAGAGATTGAATAAAATGCAGATACCTTTGGTGGAAACACACACACCAACAGGAAGCGTTTGTAGACTGGCAAACACCTGTTACCAAACAGTTCAAATTTAGACACACAAGTGAGCAACGGGAGCAATTTAACAGTGATAAAAACCAAACAGGGAGCACATACCTTTCAGCATCGGTCGCAATGCAAACTCGAAAGCAATGAGCCAGGGGACTTGAACTGCTGTACTTGATGAAACTGTTATATATACCAAAATGGAACCTCAGCTAATCAGTGGCTAGCCACCCGAGTGCTACCTGGGGGGGGTGGCTGAGAAGGGAAGAAACTCCGGTGGCTGCAAGGAGAACAAATCAGGGTAATAGGGCAATAGGGTAACTCTGCCGGTTACATTCGGGTTCCCTGTCACATTGACAGAAACCAGGGGTGGTTTCAAGTCCAGACCATAGGCCTCACCTTTCACTGCAAGTCAAGTGCTTTGCCAGCTGAGCCACTGGCAAGCCACTGATACAGCTAACTGTAATCTTAATAACAAGCAAAATAAAAGGCACCCAGCATGTATAAACCACAATTTAGTTACTAATTCAGATGAATTGCTGACTCAGAGGTCTTTGAAAATTAATTTTGTATGACTTGTGTCATCATGTGCCTATTTGCCCAGGAAACGGCATTGTAGCTGTGTTCCCATTAAGATCAACGATGACACAAAAGTAACAGCTAAAGATAGTCTGAATGGGACATTGACATTTGTCAGTTCCTGCCAGATTATTTTGTCCCCATCTCCCTGACCCTCTGATTATTCATGAAACTTCACATTAATTCAGGGCCAGATCTCCACAAAACCCTGAATGACCTGGTGGTTCAGTCTCTGTGATTACCTTGCCGAAGAGCAGACACAGCAAACGCTGCCAGGAAAGGACACGTCTGATCCACATTTTAGCTGGGCTCTAAAGCCTTAAAAAAGTGACAAAAATCAATTGAACAACATTCATATTGTTTAGGTGTTTACATAGCTGGTTTGTAGTTTGACTTTATTTTCAAGAACAGGATGTTCACAACAATTTTATTTTTCTTAAATGAATCGTTTCAGACACCATTTATAATATTTACAGCCTGATTGTAGCAGCAGTCAAATCCTTTATGGAAGGCTTGAGAAGTTTAAAAAGTCCTTTTCTCTTTGCCTGTTTCATGGGTTTTCTCCTCTTACCTTCTTTTTACAAATGCCTATGTCAGTCAGAGAGATTGTCTTCATATCTTTTTCGTGAGATGGGGATGACCATTAGATTGGCACCATTCCTCTTTCCGACATACTCTTACCACAGCTGACATGTCAAGTCTGCATGCTGGCATCCACTGTGACATTTTTGGTGTCAGTGGTATACAAACACTCACTCAGTTTTCCTTGTCTCTCTTCTCCATGCATGAATTTCAGTCCATGAATAAAATAGGATCTGGGTAGCGACAGCTGATGGCCTTCTGGGAGCTGTCGGCTCAGGTTAGACTTTACAGAAGCCAGTGTGCATTCTGAGGTCCTGAGCTGCCATCCTGGGATCTCTAAGTAAACAGCCTATCAGAACAACTCAGGATTAAAAAACTTGGTATGGTGCCCCAGAAGGCACCAAAAGCACCAAAAGTACAACTGAAGGTTTGGATTAGAGGCCTCTTGGTACAGTAAGAAAATCCCCCTTGCCTGCATCTGGTGGGTCGGGAGAACACTGGCTGACATGGACGCACAGATTCATTATAGACAAGGGCCGAGTCAAGCCTCCTCTGTTATGCTGTGAAAATGCACTGAAACTCGGGGGACCAGCAGAAAGTCAGTGAAGACATTTGTTGTTCGAGAGGTACAGCAAGAGGTCTGTTGTAATATAATAAATGCGGAGCTTAACAGCAGAGATTCTCTTAAGATAAGTCATGCTGCCAGACGATTTTTAAATTTTCTTTTAGAAGAGCTGAAAATATAGACAGCAGAGCTTTATCTTGCTCATGGAACAGCTGACAGACTCTCACACAGGTTGGTGGGGGGAGCACCTGATGATTGAATATGCCACATTGTCTTCAAAATGTTACACCTGAATGGTGTTTTAAAGGGGACTTTAAAATCAATACGCTGCATAGATTTTTTGTTGTGTTTCTTGGTCATCTGCCCTTCAAGCGAAGCAAGAGACTGGGTGTAATGTGTGCTCGGAATCAAGCCAGAGCCAGAGCACATTTCTCTCAGCGTGGAGTGTGTTTCTGAAAGTTGCAAGGGACATTATTATTTATGTAGCGAGAAATTGTATTAATCTAAATATGTGTGAATTAGGTTATTCCCCTTAGATTCCCCACAGATACAATGTGTGAATGCACATGAAAACCTATAGATTGTCAAGATGTTCAGTTCAAATGCTGAGAAGGGATGTACAGACCTTTCTAAACAAGCACAGCCAGAAACATTTATCAAAGAATTTAAAGCTTAGGGTTTTTTTTTTAAATAAATTCTCACCTTTAAATTGGAAGGTCAATCTAACGTCACCATTATGCCACGTTCACTTGCAGGTGTGTTATATACTGCATATGTACACGACATTGATAGTGACATCATGCCATGTAAGATTTTGTTATTCAGGTTGGTTGAGAATGATCAGAGGTGTTTTAGAGTGCACTCTGCCTCTGGGCCTTTTGCCAGGCAAATTTCATTGTGAGGAACTTCACTCAGGTACAACAGCAATGCCCCACTCAGAGACTCATTTTAGTGCTCTAAACACAAGCACATACCGTTTTTCAGAATGAAGGAAGAACAGGGTCTCTCACAACCCAGTGCCCAGCAGCACTCCCCTTCCCTCATCAGTTCCTGAAATGAATTCTGGGACACAATGGGGATTCCCAACACAATCGCATGTTGTACAGATTTGACTCAGGGGCAGACCTGCGTGCAGAGCGACCACGGGTGTATTGCATATTACTGGAAGCTCACTTCGCCTGTGGAATTCTATAATATAAATGTAAATGGGTCTGCTTTAAAAAACACATTTAAATGTTAATGCCCCATCCTTCAACCGATGACAACAATACTGATGAAGATGCCAGAGTGTGTGTGTGTGTGTGTGTGTGTGTGTGTCTGTGTCTGTGTCTGTGTATTTGTGTATGTGTCTGTGTCTGTGTCTGTGTCTGTGTGTCTGTGTATTTGTGTGTGTTCGTGTGTGTGTGTGGGAGGGAGGCAGATCTGGTTGACATATAATGTTGAAATAAGGGAGAGCAGAGTATGCATCATTGAAAGCACACTGCTGTGTTTAATCAGAAACATGTTAGAAGCACAGAGCCATGTCCACGCAAACAGGCCTCTGAATAACAATAGATGTGATGACATAGTTGGTGTCTGGTAGTGTTTGATACAAGTCTGAAGGAAATAATTGTTGGTATTACATATACTGCGGTGCCCTGGTGAGAGCTGAGAAAGGATTGATTTAATGTTGCCTGTAATCATGAGCAAACACATAAGGATCACTGTACTGTAAGTGGAGCTTGCAATGCTATTTGGATTGATATTCCCATAACCTTCGCCCAGTGGGGTTCTGGTCTTGGAGATTCACAGTAATAAGCAACTGATTGACACCAGGAATAGGTTCCCATCCAACCATCGGCTCCTAGTGATCAAAGGGGCACACCTGACACAATCAGCCATTTCTTACTTTGTATTATACTGTATGTATGGAATGTGAGCATGATGACTGAGAATAATGCTTTTAACCCTGGGATGAACTCTTCTCCCAGCTGCTGATGACCAATAGGAAGTCAGCTGAAGACAGTCAGCTGTTGCTCCAAGTCAATAGGAGAGAAATGATAGGATATGGAAGAGATCTTTTTGAGTGTGAAGTATTCACAAACCATCCTATCAATTAATAGATTTGGACTGCAGTCCCCTTTAATCCTGAGTTTGATCAAATACCTGAACACTATGGATAAATAATAGACACCACTTCTAACAAATACAAATGAATTCATAAACATGCCTAAAATGCACTAAAATATGTGTGATTTCTTTTTTTTTAAATTTCATCACTTGCCTTCAGAGTAGGTGTCAGTTTTATGGCACCAATTTATTGTTAAAATCAATTTAAGCCCTCAGGAAAAGTCAGAGTGGCAAAAACTCTGACACCAAACTTACAGATATTGTTTGTTTGGCCAGCTGGGACATGTACCAGGATGCTCTGAATGGAGCAGGGAGGCTTCAAATGTGCCTCCAGTAATGTATTACTTATTTAGTGTCTTGGATGTGTCTACGACCCACGAGGAATAAAGGTGATATTTTTCTGTGAAACTACATTAATGTCATGATGATCTGCTTTGCTATGGGAGCAGAAAAAAGATGGCAGTTCTCTTTATTTGCGGCATAATACTGTCTCTTGCTTTCCCAAACATTTAATCTGCCTGGATGTTTACAATACAGTTAAATAAGTTCAGCATATTATTAATATTTATCATTCATAGTCTTGAAAAAGTTTTAAAAGCAACACTTCTCATTGAGAAGTCTATCTAGCATAAGAAAAATATTTGAAAGCCATTCATATGAAAAGGAGCTTGTCAGATTAAATATGCAGCAGCATTTCATGAATGTTGTGTGCTTTGAAATTGTCTCTAGTGAAATTCTATTATCTGTAAAAAGCCTTGTGCTCCATGATGGATATTTTTGTTTACCAATTCATTCTTTTTCTAAAGGAGTCATGTATTAATTAACCACTCAGATGAGTTTCAAAAGACTAATAAAAAAGTATCTGCAGGCTAACAAACTGCTGCTTAACAGGTCTTGCAGCATAAGTGATGTGGATCATTTGGAGATATTCGGAGACAGCTGTATTGACTTATTCAAACCTCAGCTAAAATAGATCAATGCAAACTCACATCATTCTCCTTGAGCCCTGTTTTAAGGAGGTTTATTTTCTCTGTGAAGTATGTGCATTACACATGTCCTACACTAGCGATTATCCAGGCATTTGACTAACCTCTGTCACAACATGTTTATAATGTAACTTGGATTCATGCTTGGTTCTGACAGGGCTGAACATGTTTGGTTAGTGTGTTTATATGCAGGATTAAAAATAGGTGTAAAAAAAATAACCATAGTTCTAAATTCTGTTCAATTCCATTCAATTGATTCACAGTACTGAGACAAACAGCAGCAATAAACCATTCAGTGTCCCCAAGCTATTTACCATATGAGTGATTTCACTATTCTGTTTCATTTGTTTGAGAAATGCAGAGAATCCAAAGATCACCATAATCAGAGCTGTTGCTGAATCAGGTCTAACCAGGCGTTGCACCAAACACACCCTCCAAAGTGCCCTGTCATGGTGGTCTCAGAGACTGGGTTGAGGTCCATGCAAATCATATCAGTGACAATTCAGATCCAACAGTATCTCAAGTGGCATGTCTTACATGGAGGAAGAAAATGGAGGGTGACCACTCAAATAATATTACCCTAGAACTGCAGGCCCTGCCTCCTTCCCCTTCCTTTTCTCAAACTTGGCAGAGCTGAAACAGAACACTATGCAGAGGCAGTATTTTTCTGCAATGGCAGGATGAGACCAGCTCAGTCCACCTCCCCAAACATGCAGATCATTTGGCTTTGCACAAATAACACAAACCCCAGGTTGTTAGCCGCCCTTGGCTAAGCGTCTGTTCCTGTTACAACAACAGCCATTTACACCTTGCTCACAAAGTCATATGCAGCATATTTGTATGAAGAACATCTTAAAACTGATTAAGGGCTAGACTGAATAATGGAAGCCACAAAATTTTGCCCTGTAAATGTGGAGTCAATATGTCCAGCAAATCAGTCTTGGTTTCAAATATTTAAAGTGCAGGCATGCAGAATGTCATCATAATTCCAAGTATTAGGGACAGATTCATTTATCTAACTTTTTTTGGTATCAATTCATATCTTGGGGAATGTTATTATCTGTGAAGGGTGCTGCATTTTGATTTATTCGGTGGCGCAGAAGTGATTGTGTGAATGCATTATGCCGTCATTATTGCTTCAAGCTTGACCCAGTTTCCCCCACCCTCTGCAGAGCTAAATCAAAATGAAGTACAGCAGTGCATATGGGGTTTATCTCTCTTTTCATCATGGGTTATTTAATAAGGTGAGGATACAATAAAGTAGCTGTCAGAAGAGCTTCACGTCTTTCATGGCACTGGCAAATGGAAAGGGATGAACTAACAAAAGTTTTTCAGGGGCAAATTGGACTCAGAGGGGGTGCAGCAGACTGTTGGCACCCTGCCAACTGGGCTTACTCGATTACATCTTGTTTTCAATTAAAACGTCATTTGTGGGCAAATATTTTCCTCAGAGAACCTGCGAAAGTTATGGCAGTGACACGCAAGCATCAGAACATTGTAGGGAGGATTTTTGTCTGGTCAGAAATAGTATATGGGCTCCACATTCAGTTAAACATAAATAACTTGATTACATCTTAGGAGACATTTGAATTCTCTGCACTGTGCTATAAGGCAAATTCTACTATTCAGTTTCAAGCCTCTGAAAGGAGTTATCTGGTGTTGACACACCCACCTGAAGACTATCTTTAATGGAGGGGAATTTTGGAAGTTTTAACACTCCAATCCCTTCTACTGCAGTTGGTGTACTCTTTCAAGTTAATTTGAACACTACAGTAAACCGATTCCATGAATACTGTGATGTCCGTTTCCTGTGTCCTCCTTCCTGTGAGGATTGCATCAGTCTGATTGTAGCGGCAGTATAAAAGCAGCCCGGCACAGAGATGTCAGCACAGCACAAATTCAGTTAAAGGCCTCAAAGACTTCCAGAAACTCCCAAATCATGAGATTAACTCACAGAGGCAGTTTGCCCTGAAAAGATTCATTTTTGGGTTGAAATTCATTTTATTCACAGGAATTCCATTCCTTCAATTCTTTCAGGTGAGTCACTATTAAAAAAGAATGCTGCCAGAGTAGACCATGGTCCAGGTCGGTTTGGGCTGTTCACTCATTCTATTAAGCATGAGCGGTGGCTTAGAAGCCTCGGCTATGGCAGGGGTGTGACAGTGTGCCATCTGTTTAGCTCCCCGCCCTGCCTGCCACTGTAAGGCTAGGCACGAAATAGGCCCTTCGCAGGATACAGATTCAATTATTTTACCGTCTCGCCTCGGCGCTCACAGCTCACACCCCCGCCCCCCCCCCCCCCATTTTTTATTCTCCCGTCAACATCGGCCCACATCAAATCACCGGGACCCTTTTATACGTTGTCAGTGCCTGTCGGCCCCTTTGGATCCTCTCTCGTGCTCGGGCCGGGGGAAAGTGAATTACAGAATGCGCACCTCATGTGAGCGGCCTTCTGGGAAAAGTGATTTTTCCTCTTGCCTTCACCCACTGCTGTTACCCACCTTTGTAACACTCTTTCTTTTGGCTTCTCTGACCCTTTTCCCCATTTCTCCCTCCACCTGTTGGGCTGAGCGTTCGCATGGATAGAGGCCGTTTAATGTCACGGGATGACCTGCGAAAAGTTCACCAAATATGATGCAGGGGCAACACACTCCCCAGCAGCTGCACCCCCTGCAGCCCCTGGTCAAATGGGCATATGTTGGCAGGATCAAGCATGCACCCTCAGACATACGAAGAGCTGCTCCACACTTAACAACCTCACATCTCCTCCCATCGGGGTGTGGGCTCCACCTCATTAACTGCTTCATGAGTACAGCATGATCTTGTGACCCCCAAAGCGAATTGACACAGATGACGCATGGAAGGGTTTTCGAACAACACAATTTACTTTAGTGCACACAACCCTCGGGTCCCTTACATCACTTTTGTACCTATGCAGCTGAACGGAAGTCCTTTGCCCTGAAAGTCCTTGATTTTTACCATGGCTGTGATGCATTTTTAAAACCTGTCTGTCCAAAAGATGAAACACTGATCTTAACACATCTCTCTGTACCTCTCTTTCGACCAAGGTGTCTTGGTGAACTGTGGACTGGGCCTATGGAGAGTATCCGGTCTATGATTTTTAGGCAGATATCAAATATTTCCTCTTAATATAAATCCTGCAGCAGACTGTATTCCAATAAGGGGATTACCTTTGTGAAGGATCTCCCAAAACACACCTGAAATAATGTAACCTTCACCATTTTTACACCCTCACTTACACCTGTCCATCTGTTGCTAAAGGATTATGTCTATTGATCACAGAGGGCAAGTAATATGAGAGAATTCAACACACAAACACTAACATCCTCAGTGATTAGTCAGGAGAGCCACATTGATCCACACACATTACCATTTACCCTTGCCAGAGATGCATTCCCCAGCCCCCAGACGAGCACAGGAAACACATGCTCAAACCACCATGCTCACAGAGCAAACATTCATCACCCAGCAAATGCACATCCACAAATTTGGCGCAAAGAGCAGGTGAGAGCCAGGTGCCGTCGTAAGATCTCCAGCCTCTCACATTGCAGTTTATTTTTCCATCAGTGCCTTTTGAATAAACTCACTGTGATTTACAGAGTCCGTTTTCATTTTATTCATAGATGAAAAAAAATCAATAGAGAAGGTGCTTTTTTCCCCAAGGCGAAGGCTCTACTGGTGAATGATGAACAGCAGTCCCTGGACAGGGGGACACTGGGAGAATACAGATGCCATTCAGGAGAAGGCGACTGTAACTCAAACAGTTCCCCCTCTGGTATTGTGGGACGTTTACTGCATGTTATGTGATGTGACGTTTCTCTGTATTTAACTGTATTCATATACAGTTAAACACACACAAAACCCACCTGTAACAACCCACCTGTATTACAAACCTGGTCCCAATAAAGGTTTAGTTACATTCAGAAAAGCTGTTAGTTCTTAATTTTTTTATGGTTCATAATTTATGGTAACTGGGGCTGTCTTGATCTCATCTGACCCAATAGCACATTGCAAGTGAGAAAGCCATACACCATAAAGTGTAAGTGTAATGTGAGACTGCTGTGATTGGGCCATTAGTGCTAATAAGGCTCAGTTGAGTGTGTTGAGCCAATCAAAAGGACATGAGCAGCAGCCACAGAAAAAGCCGCAGAAAAAAATGTATGACCATACTTTTAACAAATCCTGAAAGTGGGCAACTGGCAGTTTCGCTCATCTCCCTCTGTTAATTTCTTTATTGATTTGAAGCTGTGGTCCTCTTCTGGTCTAGTATCATTATCCCCCAACTTGCAGCATATATTTTTGCTCATTTCCAAACACTTGCTTCAAAAAAAGTTAGTACATATATATATATATATGCTGCATCATCATGGCCATACTCACAACCCACAATGCATTTCTGAAGCATGCACTCCTTCAGGTTGGGTGAAACGATCCCAGAGTGGCATATTAAAGCAAAAAAAAACCTCTGCATTTCTTGCTCTTGACAGCTGTTGCTGTTGTAGTGTGCTAAATATGTTTTGTGATTTTTTTCTTTTTACAACTAGTGGTTTGTAAGTTGAAAAAACTATATAATGTAAGAGGTCCCTGGGGGTGTACCAACAAGGAACACAATAAGATGCAATTATGCTTCAATGAGTTAACAGCAGGCTCTGGCTCATGCATTTTCCTGCAAAGATGAATTGCAGTCAGAGAGAGATTGGACTTGTCAGAGGAAATAGTGTCTACCCCACACCTCTGGTGAAATTAACCAACTGCCTCAGGTCAGAGGCTGTGGTTTAGGTATATTATTCTTTAAACCAACATACATTTTCAATATTACATTTTTAGGAAACATTTTAAGAGATGCTGGTAGAGCTAAGGAGAACAGGGCCATTCTCTCTCTACCCACTTACAAGGTTGAGGTGTGAGTTCCAATGGAAACAGACCGCTGCCAACAGCACTGGCCTCCCCACAACGGTTCACTGTACTATTTGCATTATAAATGGAAGCTGTTTTGCTGAACACCAGCCATTTCTTTGTTTTGGCATAGTTATTCATGGGTTAGATTAGACATTGCATAAGCACACCTGGCTTTCTATTCTCAGGGACAAAGTGTTTCCTGATCCAGCACTTTAAAAAAGTGCAGTACAATCCCTGAGCCAACATTATTCCACATAATCAGACTGCACTTCTGTTCTCCTGCAAGTGTACAATATTAATTCAGTGGTTCGTTCTGACAAATTGCCTTTATCTTTAACATGGGTGTGTAGGTTGAAGGGAAAATGGCTTAAAAGCACTGAGTTTTCCACAAGCTGTATTCAGTTTCCCAGTGGATGGTGCGATCTAATCTGGAAGCACTTGTTATTTTCAGTGCTAATGGCATAGAAAGTGGATTCAATGATGTGACGGTCACAATATAAAGAGGATTTCTTTCTTTCTTTAGAGCTCTGACCATCAATAGAGAACAGAAGTATTTTAATCTGACAGTTTTAATGCACTGTAAAGAAGATGGCAACATTGTTCCTGCATTTAGAATTGCATCAGGAAGATCTAATGATGGCCCTCTGTCAAATGGCTATTCAAATACAGAGTATTACCAGATTCAGACCCTTTAAGAGCCCGGTCATAACCAGACTCCTTTGCAGTCAAAGGAGATCTCTCCTCTGCAGACACAGCTAAGGAGATAAATGACTCTGCAGTTGGTCTTGTGATCTGACATTAAACCATTGTTGTCTGCAGATGTGTGAAGAGTGATAGTGGCTGACCAGCATGAGAGTATTGTAGTGTGACTGATTGCATGTGTGCTGGAGGCACCAGAGGCAGTGTACCGGCACAATTGCACACTGCTGAAAGGCTGTAACTCAGCATGGGCCACAGCTGAAAAATAGACCCCTTCATTGGAATTAGTCCTTAATTGGATGCATCTTAAAATATCCCCTGCTCCTTCTCACCCTCTCCTTTAGTATATTTCCAACTGCAGGAGAGAATTTTCCTATCTAGGTCTCAAAACCCAGGAGATCCTCCAGGACTCACACTGCTGCATAATATATAATACCACTGGGGGAATGGGAGGATCCCCTGCGAACTCCCCCTCCTCCATATGCCAACGCCGGCGTGTTTAGCGAAGATGTTCCATCTCCCATCCTGCTGGGTGACTGCTGGGATTTTTTGCTCTGTTCCAGTCCATTGTTCCTCCTTTTCTGCTGCTCTGATCTGGTGGTCCGATTACATTGGACCCCTCTGCTTCGCTGGAACTCTTTACACCTCTTTCATGTGAAGACTCCTCTGAAGTAATGCCCATGAGAGCATGTACGCAGAGAAATGCCACAGTTCTGTATCACTTGAGATCCACAACACAAGCCAGGTCAGTCTCCCCCTGGGCTAATTTTAAGCCCAAGCAAACAGATATATTTCTGGGGTAGAAAAGAGCCAGAGAGGATGACTTACACAAACCCAATATACCTGTAAGTGATACCAGCTATGGCAACAGTGTGTTTACCTATGCAGTCCATTTTCATAGATAATAGTCACATAGACCACCTCATTTCCTCCCCCTTTCCAATAGGATCACAATGGATCATTTCTCATCTGCCTGACAATTTAGTAGTTTTAATATGCTTCCATTAATTAGCATAAAGTTCCTCATTAAAGACAAATTATTTGCTTAAAATTATGGATGTAAAGCTTATTTTAAATCCCAACCTACTAGCTATTGGAAACTATGACCTCTAAAGAATGCCAATCAAATGCTGCTTCTGGCTCAACAGGTGACAAACATACCATGGTATGTGACAGCAGGGGAGTCTTGAGGTAGAACTAATGGTAGTGATCTGTGATGAAATCACCTTATTCCTTGTGAATTTGTATTGTCATTTAAATAAGTCTACAGGAAGGGGGAGGTGTCACGACATTAGCATTAGACTGAACAAGCCAAGTGACTGGATCAGATCTTTTTTTTTGTAAAAATTGAGTTGAATGTGTAAAAGCAAAATATATCACCATAAATCGGGTTCACCCACAGTTGCTGCCTACCCTGTTTTAGTGAGTTACAAAGGAACTTACAACAGGGCTTCATTTTACTGTACAGCTGAGAGATGAATATGCTGCGGCTTTGGGAAGGGACATATGAATAATGAATAGGATGAGTATTCCAGAGTATAAATAAAACAGTTGAGTGAGAATTTCATTTTCTCCCTTATTGGCTTTGAATTGGAATGCAATGCCGGGACCTTGGCATTTAGTCAGACCCATGAGCAGGAAATGACATATTCTACAGATAGGAAGGTTAAATTGAAACATAGTGACTGATGAACAGTGTGCAGGCAAGAGAAAAAAAATAACAATGCATACACTTTTATTTTTGGCCTTTTTTTGGATTTTACTAATTTACATGCGCACACAGTATATTTCTATTGTGTACATTCACACTTATCCACAGTCACACTGACACAAGTTTGGCCTGCACTGTAATGCTGTAACCTGGATTTGACTGGGTCCATGTTCTTTCAACTGCTCCTTTTGTGATGTTCTTGTGTTGACCCCTACCCCTCTTTCCTGGTGAGTTTTTTGCTATTCCTGTGAAGACATGATAAAAAAGCCAACTGCATTTTAAATAGTTTATCTGTATGTATTTCATTTCAAAAGCGGTTTGCTGTTTGCCATTTGTTGTTAGTAGGTAAGTGTGAGCCCTAGTAGGGCAACTGGAATTAATTGACTTCTGAGTTTGCTTGTTGTTTTCATTTATGTATTAATGTGTTATGGTTTGCTTGTACATTTGCATATGGTTGTCTATCTGTGCACATGTACAGTGTGCCTCACTTTTTTTGCATGTCTCACATATTCTTACTTCTTCACTGTTAATTGGTCATCGATGCAATAGTATAACTTTTTGTAATTTTTGTAATTTGTAATTGCTCTTTTTAGTGTGTCCCCACCAATTCTATTGATACCTCTTGGGCCTTTGGTTGTAACTGATTTTCACAAAAGTGTCCTATCTCTTATGAATAATAGAGGTGAACAATGCTGATAATTAATGACTGCCTGTGCAATAGTGTTTTCTGCTTTTGCAGCTGGGAATTTATGTGAGGGAGAGGTTCTCTTTGAAGGTGAATCCCATGTTAAATGGCAGTACTCTCTCCAGCCAGCAGCATCATCCACTGAAATGTTGCATTATCTATCACCTGGACCTCCTTTCACTGGACCATGATGTCACCTCTCTGACTATGTTCCTCCTGCCAGTGTTGACTCAGAGAGAGCCTCTTGGCTAATATATATTTTTTATTTGGCCTACATACAAGATTACAGAAGACTAGCCATTAGGGACTTAGAAAAGACATTGGATATGCATGTACAATGTGAAGTACCTCTGGAAATGTCACTGAGTTTTCTTCTAAGTACAGACAAATGAGATGGGATAGCAAACTTGCTATTTAGCTAGGCAGGTAATTGCTAGATGGATTTGGGTATTGCTCTATTTCAGGTAGATAATAACAAGATGGCAAAATAGGTAGGAATTCGTAATGAATAAAGACAGAACTTGCTATTAACTGTCCTGTTTTCTACAGTCATAGCTTGCCAGCTAATTTATGAACAATTGTCTTAGAATTGAATGTAATGCATTTTGATAAGAATAACTGTTTGGTACTGCAGTTAGACCTGTAACAGTTATAGTATAATCACAACTAGGCCTATACCCAATGTCTGTAAATTTGGCCTTATGTTACTGGTAGGGGAACCAATTTTACTTGCCAAAAATAATAATAATAATATGTTTACATTTTCAGCTTTAGTTGAGGACCATGGGAATGTATGTCAATCTTCAATATAAATTGAACACATCAAACTTATCCTCTGGTGATGGTACTGGTTCTCACAGTAGCATTGAAACACTGGTACATAAGTCTGCCAAAAAGGAAGTGAAGGCATTCTCATAGATTAGAACAATATTTATACTGCTACCTTCATGCAGCCATAATGGTGAATGTGGATAAAGCTGAAGAGTTTGGGGGATCTGTAGGTGCGGTCTGGGCATGGCGGTCTCACTGGCCATATGGCCGGCATTTAAGAGGTACAGTGGGAATACAGGTGGCCTCTACAGAACATTTGTTTTCTTAAAGCTTCAGTTACATTTCCATTGCCATGGAGTAATTCAATACTGAGAAGTGTAAAATATTTATGGAAAAAGACACAGCAAGAGGTGCATGTTTAAGGGAGGGAGAAAAAGACATGACTGTAAATTTAAAGATAAACGTGCAGTGGAGGAGTAGGGGCATTTGCATTCATGGGGATGTTTTGTTCTGTAAATTACATTTTGTGTCAGTAGGAGGTGGAGGTCTTTGCTCCCACATTTTCAAATGAAGAAAGCAAAACAACCTAATAATTAACACTGCAATACTGACATGCCAGTGGGTATTACATGAAATGTTTTGCTAGTTATGCTGATGCTCATTCCTTTCACGCACACCCCCGTGAAAGCATTGCCAGTGTAGAACAGGGTGATTAATATCATTAATGCAGAATGACTCTGTTCTGCCAGACAAAAGGACTGGATATACATCAATTTCATTTTCAAAGCCGAGCCACTATCTGGCTCTGTCCACTAGCTCCCATTTGCCGCGGTGCTCATACACATTCCCTGATTGCAGCCTTGGCGGCTGTCCTCCCTATCTTTCTCGCTCTGCAATCTCTCCCACACCACCCCTGTACTAACCATCCTGGACACCATCCTGCACCTCTTTTCAGATGCCTGACTGCTTTTCCCTCCTACCTTGCATCCAACAGCGTATGAATTACTCATATGGGGTTAGACCTAACAAGGCTATGTCTGTGAAAGGGGCTTTCCTATGTAGATGCAGAAAATGGGAGCTGGGAGAAGAAACTTAATCAGTTTACATTCAGACAGAAGGCTACCAGAAGGGTTAGGATCAGTTAGTTTTGATTATCATTAGTTTGAACAATGAGAGTCTACAGTTCTTTAATAAAAAAGCAAGGGGTCCCAGTGAGTTCTTGGATAGAACATGCATTGTGTGTAATATGTCTGAGCTCCCTGGGATAACAAGAGTTGTATTAGTGGTCCGATTCCTTAGCAGCTGCCAGCTCCAGGCCAGGCTTTAGCAACAACAGAACATCTTTCCCCAGCTCTCCACCTAACACAGAAGCCTTCACACCCAGACATCAGCTAGAACTGAAAAAGAAAACAATGCTTTATTGGAGAAACAATCAGAAAGCCTAATACAGCACATTCATTTTAAAATAATTACTGCTATAAACATATAACCCTCTATACAGACCACAAAAGGCTAGGACAGAATCATTTCAGTATCAACACTGTTTAAATACACTGCTTGTAATAACAAAACAAACCACTTATAAGAATAATTTTGTGCTTACACAACATACAATTATTCAGTGGAGTGCAGTGACTTATAATAAGCGGGAAAAAAGCCCTTTGAATTTGATTACAGTGAATCTTGTATCTTGAGCTAATTACTGAAGCAACTAGTGCAAAATATTTTGAAAAAAAAAGTTGTGTAGCTTAGCTAACTGCTTGGATGCTACATGACATGGCAAGAAAAGGCGAGAGGCTTTCTATAGGTGAAAAATACCACCCTCTAAGTGTTGACATGTACCAAAGAGATGCAGCTAAGAAACTGAGCATTCCACAGTCTGCAGGCATTATATCAGCTAACACTGTAAAAGAGACAGAGAGAGCTTTATGGGAATGAAGGCAGGAAAGAAGTATGAACTGGTAAGGCCCCAGTGAGTCAGGGGGCACTGTGTATCTTACAGTACCAATTACAATGGAGACATAATATTTAAAGTGCATCAAATCAGTATTTTATGGTTAAATCTAGATTAAGATACTTACCAAACCATGGCATACAGATCAGGTCAGATACACAGCATCAGCAGTTTGCATGATAGTGACATTCAAATAATTTGTCATATTACTTTTTGTTTTACTCTCAAATATGTTCTTTTTCATGTTTGATGATTTTAGCTTCAGATTCCATTGTTGAATGAGACAAAAATTTTGTTTAACAATTAAATACCCATTTTTTCCATTAATTTCTAATTCTGCTTTAAAGAAACTGATTAATTCTCTGAATCAAATAGTCAGAGATGGCTATTATATACAGTTGAAACTGCTGAAGAGTGTATTGTCAGATGGACTTGGTTTGGCCAGCCTTTTTATTATTGTATATATTTTGTAACCATATTGAGTATGGCTGGGGTGTTGATGTTGATCCATGGCTAACTGTTTGCATATGAGACCATGCCTGATGAATGTCACAAATGTGAGATTAATGAGAGAATGCAGTCAAAAGTTATTTAAATCAGAAACATTTTGGTGGCTGTACTAGGCATGGCTTATGACTGAGAGAAACAAAATGTATTTTACACACATTACATTACACAAATATTAATAAATGTGTCAAATGTGAGCCCAGTTGATAAATGCTACAAGTTATTGAAAGATCATGCTTTGCAGCTATATTAGGTGTTGCTGGGTTTATCCAATTGTGCACATATGCTGTCCACACCTGAAAAGTGTAAAAGCAACTCATGTACATCTATGACCAATAAGTGTACAAAATCTTATGTGAAAAAAACTTGAAGAAAAGCAGAACAAACAAAGGGGACCAAAACAATAGGCACATCAGCAGTTCTGGCTTGAAAACCTAATTACCATGCCACAAATCATTAATGAAAAAGGTTTGTTTTGATTAATTACATGACAAAATAACAGCCTGTATTACTTATTTGTCTCTGATGTCTGTTCAGGTCTGGGGCTGGATCTTGAAGCATAACTGCTGAGCACTGTGTAATAAAGGACTGCAATTTTATGAGAGCACACACTGCAAGAACTCAATTATATCAAATTGGTTGTACTCATCGAACTTAATAATTACTATGATAATGACAAAAGCAGAAGGATATTAAATACAGCTCACACAAATATTGATACACACACTCAAATTGATGCTGTTGTGCCAATTACCTTCAAGAGTTCCCCCAAAAATAGCTCTCCACTGGTTGTATCAACTGTGAAACCTTCCAAATAGTTAAGTGGTTAAATTAGCTGTAGACAGTTAAGTTTCAGCTCAAATTTGAGGTTAAACATGTTAATTGCAAGGCCTTTACTGGGTGACAAAGGTGAATGGTAATGAATGACTTAACTTATGAAAATAACCATGAAAACATAAACTGTGGCTTGAGGAGACTATGGTCTCTTCACGATATGTGAAAGAAGAAAAAAGACTTAAGATTTGTATTTATTTATTTATTTATTTTACTCCAGGAGTAGTATTCCTCACAGACAAAAGGGTCAGTGGTTGTTCCAGTCATGGGTCACCACTAATGTCAAATCAATGGCTTTCACCTTGTGGCAAGCAAAAGAAAAGAAAGAACCACAGGAATTTTATCACAATCTGAGAAAGCCCACAGAATCCATTTCAAGGTCCCGTTTAACATCATCAGATGTTAAGTTATGTTGCAATTACAGTGCTGTTTCTTGTAGTTGTACTTTATTGCCCAGTTTTGTTTTCTTTAGCTGTCCTGTTCCACATGTGTATGTGTCTAATTAGACAATGAACTACATAAACTCCTGTAATATTTGCTTAGCATACACTCTTCTCCTGGGTGATATAGCTTGCACTATAACGTATATGCATGCAGCTCACAGTTATCTAATTTATTTAAGTTTTTAATTTATTTTATACGATAAACTCACAGTTCTGAGAAGCAAGTAGTTGTTTTTAAGCTATGTGCTTTGTTTTTGTTATTTTTGAGTATTATTTGAGTAGCCAGGTCAGATATTGTATCTTCATAGCTTGTTCGAATCCTAAAATAGCTGTTCAATTGATAGCTGTTCAATTGATAACATTCATTTACCCTGGATGTGAAAGTGTTTATATTATACAGCGAGTCATGACATGAGAATGTGAAAATGGAAATTTTAAATTTTATGATTCTAAGAAGCTATGAGCAAATATTTTAGAAGGCTAATCTCAGGACAGACACAAGTAAAATTCTTTATACTGTAATTTAGAAGTGGGTGTTTTTCAAAGAATAACTGCTCATTTTTCTGTTCACTGTACTTGTAGATTCATTTTATGAAAGTAATTTAAATTTAGTTCAGTCCCCCCAACTGGCTGGGCCTAGTGGTGGGCTGGAGAAGCCGGGAGCAGTTCTGTGACAAGAAATGCACAGGAAACATGAACAATGACTCACTGTCAGAAAAACTAGGTTA